>OX336396.1:138678845-139967016 GCA_946902985.2 Meconema thalassinum | reverse complement strand
GTAATGTTGTATGAAGTAGGATTCCACGAGTTAATTGAAGGCAACTAGGTTCCGGGAGTGACTATAGTTTTTTGACTGTGTCAAGTATCTTCATACTCTGGAGTACACAAGTAATTTCCTGATTACCTTGATGTATTTGTGAAACTAGAGAGAGATGATAAAAGCTGAAAACATGTGAAATGCCCAAATATTGAGTTAGATAATTAACATGTAATTTTAAATGTAATTATACATTTCTTTTTGATGATTTAAGAAAATATAAAAAGTAGTATTTGAGGTGTATAAAGAATGACACCATTATTATAGAAAGCATTGAGCCAAAAGAGCTCGGAGTTATATGAAACTTACAGATGATGCTTTATGGAAGTAAAAATAATTAGGAATTGTTGGTTTATATGGAAACCATATGTTGTAATACAATATTTGTTTTATTATCATGTTATTCCTTGTTCATTTGGAACAAGTAGATGATTATGGGTCAGTAATTTAATTGTTTAATTGTTTGTAGCGCCATAATTTTTATTAATTAAATATGTTAAAATAGGAGTTGATTTTGTTGTTATTTTTGCAAGTGTATCCTCTAATTAATCCAAAATATGTGAGTCACAGAGTGGGTGAACTTACCGCTACCCCGAAAATCCCGAATTGAGCTACGCTGGTATACTGTGATTTGCATATTTCTTGCTAAAAGGGCACAGTAATCCTCAGTCTGTCACCCTCGGACATACCAGTCAGGTATGGCGTGCATTCACGAGAATGGGTCGTGTTTCTTGTAGAGGTTGTAGGTAGTAGACAGTGTCTTGAATTGTGTGTAGTGTCCTAGATAGTGTAGAGTGTGTTAGGTAGTGTATATTGTCTTTGAATAGTGTATAATGTGGTGAATAGTGTAGGTTGTATTAGATAGGGTATAGTGTCTTTGGATATTGTGTAGTGTCGTGAATAGTGTATAGTGTTGTTCATCGTTTATAGTGTTTTGAATAGTGTATAGTGTCGTGTAGAGTGTATGGACTAATGTAACATGCGCTGCTGTTTGCACTTTGAGCCTAAAGGGCCTCTACGCTGATACTACTTACATAAGGCCTGGAGATGTTAGTAGGTGATTTTGGGTGACATGCACTGGGTATGTTATTAGGTGACGTTGGTATGTTAGTATGTGTTATTCCCGTTTGCATGCAGGGGTTAGTTGGTTGTGATACCATGCAGGTGAGGATGGTACTTCATTGAGCCATTTTCTCTTATTTATCTGGCCTTTTCTTTTAACATTGGGAGTTTCGTTATGGGGATTGCATGCATGGTAATGGAGTTCGAGCGAGTGTTAGTTATGCTCTGGGGTAGAATGTAGGTTGGTTAGCGTGGTTGGTTACATGCGGGAATGTTAATTATAAATATAGGTGTGTTATTTGTTTTAATAGGATATTTTGTTAGTATTTCTTATGGCCGTTACGTATGTAACAAGAATTTCTTATTTATTCCGTACGCCCCTTGCCTTCAGGCATAGGCCCTTTGCGTCTGGGGTGGGATGCAGCGCTCCCTGTGTGCGTTAAGAAAAGAAGGGTAATGGGGTGTGTGTGTTACATTTTTGTTCCCTCGTGTAGTGGTTCAGGGGAGTTTGGATATAAGTTTATGTGGCTTGTTAGTGTATGTCTGTTTTTTTTATAAAAGGGGATGATAGTGTCTAGTTATAGGGGTTGTTGAGTGGGGGTTGTGAAATTATCAGCTAATATTTATTAATTTGGGGAACCTGTTCTGTGTCGGGTTGTTAATACCGGTGTTTGTTTATTTGGGAAAGGGGAAAGGAAAGGAAAAAAATATATGTGGCGGTGTGAATTATCATCTGCAATCTCGCTCCGATAAACATCATTTGTTCATAATGTCACTATTAATGTAATGAAAATGTATTTTGTTATTAGTTTTCCCGTCCTCGGCTTCCTTTATTCTCTATTGCAATGTCGCTTCATCGCGAACCCTCGTCCTGCTAAGTGGAAAGTGCGCCTCGTGAAATATTTATTTCTGCTATCTATATGTCTCCATGTCTGTCCTTTCTATCTACCTTAAAGCTGTGTTGTTATATAAGCCCTCAGTCTTTTGACTGGTTTGATGTAGCTTTGCATGTCACCTTGTCCTGAGCTAATCGTTTTATCTCTAGATATTTACTATATCTTACCTCTAATGCAATCTGTGTAACATGTTGTAATCTTGGTCTATCTCGATAGATTTTTGCCTTCGATGCTGCCTTCCATAATGAAGCTTGCTATTCCTGGGTGTCTTATATGAGTCCTACCAACCTATCATTTCACGTTATTGGTGATTGTGAGAATCATCTCTCCTCTTTCACTAGTATTAATACCTCTCCGTCTGTAATCCTATCTACTCATCTAACCTCTATCCTTTCCATGTGATACCACCGTTGAAATGCTGTAATTTTCCTCTTTACTGCTGTACTAGTAATCTATGTTATCGTTCTACACGGTGTCATGTTCTAAGCAACGGCTTTTTTTAATGCCTTCCTTATAACTAAATCTATGCTCAATGTTAACAGATTCCTTATCTGCATAGGTGCTTTCCTGACCTGCGCTAACTTACTTATGATGTCCTCTGTGCTTCGTCCATCGCTGACTATTTGACTTCCTAGGTAACATAAATTTCCTTTTAGTTGTTCGTGTATCAATTTAATGTCCCTAGAAGTGTCGAATGTATCTCGGCTGCTCAGCCTGTCGATTTATTGTACCTGCACCCTACTATATATATACAAGCTGTACCCGGCATGCGTTGCAATGCCAATCAAAGAAAGTATTGGCGTTGTAAAATTGTTTCTTGAAGTGCTTTTGGATACACTATTTTTTAAATTTCCCGTTAACTGCCTCTAAACGATCGTAAAATGGATTTACTTATTTAGAAACATTCGTGGGAGCGTGCACAACAACTCACCAAAGTTTCATCGCAATCGGATGAATGGCATACAGGATTTTGTTAGAACTATTCGCCCACCGTCACTCATTTGTTGAATCTACTCGTGAACTACCTATTGTAAAATGGATTTACTAAGTCTGAAACCTTCCCTGAAATGTACTCAACGATTCACCAAAGTTACATCGCAATCGGATGAATGGTATATGAACACATATGGGACTTAGCTAAAGTAATTCGCGTGCCATCGCTCATTTGTTAAATATACTCGTAGGCTACCTATTGTAAAATGGATTTACTAAGCTAGAAACCTTCCTTGGAATGTATTCAACAACGCACCAAAGATTCATCGCAATCGGAAGAATGGTATATAAACGCATACGGGACTTTGTTAAAACAATTCGCGTGCCATCACTTATTTGTTAAATCTACTGGTGCGCTACCTATTGTAAAATGGATTTACTAAGCCATAAACCTTCCCTGAAATGTAATCAACGATTCACCAAAGTTTCATCGCAATCGGATGAATGGTATAAGAACGCATACGGGGCTTTGTTGAAACGACTCGCATGCCATCGCTCATTTGTTGATTCTACTCGTGCGCTACCCACTGTGAAATGTATTTACTAAGGTAGAAAACTTCACGTAAGTGTACACAACATCTCACGCAAGTATCATCGCTATTGGACGAATGGTATATGATCTTATACGGGACTTCGTAGAAACGCTTCGCTCGTCGTTGCTCATTCGTTGAATCTACTCGTGCACTTCCTCTTGTAAAATTGATTCACAAAGCCAGACACCTTTCCTAGAGTGTACACAACATATCACCCAAGTTTCTTCGCTATCGAACTAATGGTATATGAAGGCATACGGGACTGTGTTGAAACGCTTCGCGCGTCGTAGCTCATTTGTTGAATTTACTCGTGCGCTACCTATTGTAAAATGTATTTACTAAACCAGAAACCTTCCCTGGGGTGCACACAACATCTCACCCAAGTTTCATCGATATCGGCCGAATAGTATATGAACGCCTACGGGGCTTTGTTGAAACGCTTCCCGCGTCGTAGCTCATTTGTTGAATTTACTCGTGCGCTACCTATTGTAAAATGTATTTACTAAACCAGAAACCTTCTCTGGGGTTCACACAACATCTCAACCAAGTTTCATCGATATCGGACGAATAGTATATGAACGCCTACGGGAATCTGTTGAAACGCTTCGCGCGTCGTCGCTCATTTGTTGAATATACTCGTGCGCTACTAATTGTAAATTTGATTTACTAATCCAGTAACCTTCCCTGGAGAGCACAGAACATCTCACCCAAGTTTTATTGGTATTGGACGAATGGTATATGAACGCATACGGGACTTTGTTAAAACGCTTCACAAGTCGTCGCTCATTTGTTGAATCTACTCGTGCGCTACCTATTGTAAAATGGATTTACTAAGCCAAAAAACCTTCGTTGGATCGTACTCCCTCACCCTAGTTTTATAGCAATCGGATGAACGGTATATCAACGCATAACGGACTTTTTTGAAGCGCTTCGCGCGCCGGCGTTCATTTGTTGAATCTACTCGTGCGCTGCATATTGTAAAATGTATTTACTGAGCCAGAAACCTTTCTTGGAGTGAACTCAACATCTCACCCAAGTTTCATCGCAATCGGGCGAATGGTATATGAACGCATACGGGGCTTTGTTGAAACGATTCGCATGCCATCGCTCATTTGTTGAATCTACTCGTGCACTACCCACTGTGAAATGAATTTACTAAGGTAGAAAACTTCACTTAAGTGTAGACAACATCTCACCCAAGTTTCATCGCTATCGGACGAATCATATATGACCTTATACGGGACTTCGTTGAAACACTTCGCGCGTCAGTAGGGGGGGCAGTGAGAGTTTAAACGCACATCCTACTTTCCTGGGAACATTGCAGATATCTCTCAAACGCCTGGTGGAATTTTTACAAATGAGGTGTCGTTGAACTCGAGCTGCCGGGGGCTTTGCTATGGACCACTCGTCATATTGTTGATTTTTTTGAAAATTTTTGTTTTGGAAACTAGGCGATAGTTTGAAAACCAAACATGCCATAGTTGAAACGAATGGTCTCTATGACCTTTATTTTTTATAATAAAACTTTTTTATTTTTTGAGATTTTTTGAAAACCCTTAAATATTGAAATTTTTATATTTTGGAAACTAAAGAGTTTACAAATAATATGTTCGACGTAAATGAATGGCCCTGACCCCCTCTACCCCCAAAATAAATTTCAAGTCTCTAGGACTAAAACTGTGCAGTAGTGTGATATGGAGAGATCTACTTCCCCGCCTACCTTCATATAAACTTTGCCGATATCTCTCGAACGCGTGGTCGGATTTTAACGAACGAGGTATTGCTGGCGTTGGGATGACGTTCTCTTGGATTAGCATGTGTGTTGGTATATATATATATATATATTTTTTTTTAAATTCTTGTTTTTGGATTGGAACTATTTTGGAAACGGTGCAATTTGGAAAAACGTTTGTTTGACGTTAATGAAAGGCGGGTATGCCCTCTAGGTGGGCAGCAATTTTCAAGGGTGTAGGAGGAAAAACAAAATTATAGCCTACTTTCTCGCGAACATTGGTGATCATTGGCGAACGGATGGTCCGATCTTAACAAATGAAGTGTCGTTGGACTCGAACTGACGTCCTCGTTCCTATGGACTACCCGTTATACTTTTCAATATTTTTTGAAAAATTTTGTTTTTGAAAGTAGGCGATAGTTTGAAAACAAAACATGATAGAATGTTGTGCCATAGTTCAAACCAATGGTCTCTATGACCTTTATTATTTATAATAAAACTCCTTTATATTTTGAGATTTTTTGAAAAATCTTAAATTTTGAATTTTTACTATTTTGGAAACTAACACGTTGACAAAAAAAATTGTTTGACATAAATGAAAGGTCCCTACCCCCTTCACCAGGAAAATAAATGTAAACTCTCTAGGACAAAAAAGCTAGGCATTTTAATTTTTTTTTTTTTTTTTAAATAAAAGCGTGTTTGTAGACAGAGAGCCGGTAGCGCTTGACGTATGTAACAACGAGGCTATGATTGGCCATGGTGGATACGGGAAATGGCTATTTCGACGGGGGCGATGTATGGCAAAACAAAGGGTCGCTTTTCGATATTTTTTCCTATGACGAATGAATGAAGGCGAATATTTTGAATTGTGACAAGCATGCTACGATTTTTTTTTACCCCAGAAGGGGATCTTAAACGTTTTAGTTAACGGTGATGAGCGAGATCGCTCTCTGACACAACAAACGGTTGTAGGATATGACCAAGTGATTCTTAAACGTTGGCGATCTCGGTGACCGTGCCCGGAAGAAATGAATATCTATTTTGGTGGGATGGCGGGGGAAGCTTATGACGGTTGGTTTTGTGACATTTCCTATGACGGATAGAGGCGTATATTTGAAAATGTGTTAAGTGTGCTAGGAATTTTTTACCCCTGAAGGGGATCTTTAACATGCTAGTAAACGGTGATAAGCGAGACTGCTGTCTGGCACAGTAAATGGTTTTAGAATATGGAAACCTATAACATTTGCTCGACCAAGTCATGTGCATGTACGCAAAGAGCCAAAACGGTAAGGTCATTGGCCTGAAATGTTATAAACTAAATATTGAACTGGGTAAAGTCATGTGTTTTAGGATTAAAGTATGTGGTTAACAAGATCATGTATTGAGGATGGCCGCTTGCTAGTAATTATTATTACAGAAAATTGTTTAATAATAATAATAATAATAATAATAATAAGACACACACACACATGTTTTGAATGCTAACACGCACACAGTCCAGCTCACTGGTGACTGAATATTGTACCTAGCCAGAGGACTCGTGACAGCTGTTGCTGGTGCTGACGAGGCAGGAATGTCTACGTCAGCAGGAAGTGTGATATCAGCTTACTTGCCTCATGGTGGCTAGCAGGTGTGCTGTTTAAGCAGAGACCGCCATTTTGGTTCTGAGACAGTAGGACTACCGATGTATAAGAGGTAGCCATTTTGGTTCCTTATTAAAAACATGAAACTAGTATAAGGTACACGAATCTTATTCAGATTGAGGAATGTGAAGAGGCGTGGGAACACATGCGAGAGAGAGACAGAAAACCATTCAAGGTCAAAACGCTAAGAAAATACAACTTTTTCTGTTGCTAGGCTAACTGATAACGATTGCGTTAGTCATGCACTTGCCATTTTAGCACACGGACGTATACAGTAGAGCTGTGGAAGAAAAATCCTTTTATTTTTTGGTAAGTACCTATGAATGATTATTTTAATAATGTCATGCTAATGAACCTTAAATTTGTAGTTATTGATCAGGTAATTATTGATTTTTTAATTTATTTGTTTGCAGATAACCGGTATACCTTACATGTCTGAGATACAAGAAACCAGTTTACTTTTGAGCCCACTAGAAGGAAACAGCAACAAGCCACTGCAAGTGAAGGTGGGATATTTTTTTAAAACTAACTTGTTTCATTTTTTGTTTCATATTTAATTTTATGAAGGGGGCGTGGTGGCTCAGCGGTCTAGCTGTATGCCTCTCACCAAGGCGGTCCGGGTTCGATTCCCGGTCAATGCATGTGGGATTTTCGAAGTGAAATGCCATGTCCTGTGGTTCGGATTCCACGTAAAAAGGAGGTCCCGTGGCTCATAATCACCAGATTCACGGTCACGTAAAACTACAATCTTCCTTTTTTAATTTTATGAAATGCATTTACTAACCTAACACTCTCCACTATCATTTCATTTCATCTGTCATTCATTTCATCATTGCCCCAGAGGAGTGCGACAGGATTCGGAAGCCGGCACAGTTCATATCCTCGCCACTAGTTGGGGGCTTCATTCATTCTATTCCTGACGCGGTCGAAGACTGGAAGCAGGCTGTGGATTTTCATTTTTCATGAACTAACATGAATTTAGATATTTATAACGGGTTATTTTACTAATTTTAAGAAACTTGGAAAGAAAAGCCTTACCGCCGTAGCAGTCGCTGAAAACCCGAGACGCAGTAAAGTGCAACCATTGTTTCCAGGCAGTGAACTATTTAAAACTCATGTAAGCCTAACATAAAATGCTATTCCATTTTACCACTACTGAAAACTTGTAGACAAAAAATTCATTACCTGTACATGACTAGGAGGATGATTGCCATCTTGATTAATGACTATGTATTGGCAACCGGTACAAGACCATATTGGTTGTTTACCGGGAAAGTACAGGGCCATATTGGATTTTGTAAAAAACAAAAATTTTAATTTAACTGACATGTCGTTCCCTATAATAACAATAATAATAATAATAATAATAATATAATATTAATAATAATAATATTAATACCGTATGGCCTCTGGTGCCGGGTGCAAGCTTTGTAATTTGACACACAGAGGGTAGCTTGCATGTCGAATTTAGTTGTTCCTTGATTATGAAAGTCAAGGAGGTTAGATGTTAGATATCTAATCTCCTTAAACTCTATAGCGCTTCCTAGTAGAAAAATGAGGAACTTTGTACCCTATGAACTCAACAAATATTCACAGGTTTGAACATGATAATCTGAACAAAATGACATGACATTATTTTTTGTTTGTTTATGTATTGGTTAAAGGGGAATGTAAAAGACTGCAGCTTTATAAAAAGAAAATAAGTACATGGGTTACTGTTAGTGCCGAAATACAGTTTATTATAATTTTTATTATGTTTTGATATATTAAAGCCAATTATCGTTAAAGTTTTATTTACAAGTATTGATTGATTGATTGAGTGATTAGTTATTTTTATTGCTTTTAAGTGTCGTCATGCGCCATTAACGTAATGAACAGACAGTGAACAAGCATACATTGTGCTTTAAAGTACTCTCTGCAACGTTAATAACTTACAATAAGAAAAAGTTTTATTATAACACATGGCGTTAGTACCAAATACAACAAGTGAGCAAGTTGGTTTACCACGTGGGTTAATTTCAAAATCAGAATATAATCGTGGGTTAACATTTGAATCCTGGCCTGTAGGCTTTTTGTCGACACATGAACTTGCAAAAGTCGTTTTTCTTACTTGAACCGAGAAGATATGGTGCGCTGTGTGTTTTGTCGTATTGAACTTTCACACTGGGAAGAAGGGGATGATATCCCTTTAGAGACCATTTGCGATGGTCTCCTTGTTGTCCTTACATGCTTGGAAAACAAGTGGGTAACATACCCGTGTATCCATTTTACTGAACCACAAGACCATTGGCCGCTACTTACGTTGCTGAATCACAAATAAATATTAATAATAATAATGTATGACCAGCAATCAACGGTAGTGTCGATATATGTGGTCCATATGCCATAGGCAGTGTTGAATTGGCATGTGCTTTTGAAAAATTGGCACTTTGCAAGATTAAAGCACTAGCACACCCAGAGTTCAGCTCTGTGGAAAAACGTTTAGAATCTTATAAAAATGTTTGGCCATTCATTTTAAAACACTTTACCAAACAGCTGTGAAGCTGGATTTTTTATATTGGTGAAGGGGATAAAAGAATATGTTTTTATTGTGGATTTGATTTAAAGGATTGGCAAATGACTGATGACCCTATGGTGCAAAACGCTCGTTGGTTACCTAACTGTAAAACATGGTGTTGCTAAAAAGGTCAGGAATTTGTGAACACTATTCGTAAAGAAAACGAGATTGCAGCACAAGACATAAAAGTGCCTTTAGAGTTAGAACACACGGAGCAAATACATGAGGCTGAAAAAAAGACTTGTCTCACGAACAGATACAAAAGTGTGACCAACAATTATGTAAAATTTGTTATCAAGATGAACTAGGTGTTGTATTTTGCTTTGTGGACACATGATAGCCTGTGTCAAGTGTGCATTAGAACTCAACACTTGTGCCATATGCAGAAAAGCAGTATCTGCTACAGTTAGGGCATTTCTTGCACAAGTAGTATAATTTATTAGCAATGCATAGTGCAAAATCCCTAATTGCACAATATTATTAAAGCTGTTTTAGAGTGTAATAGATATGCTTTTCTTTTGTTTATACACTACTAGAATGAATGTTTTGAATGCTGTGGGTCAAGCATGTGGCTTAGAGACAAAGAAGCTCAGCGAATTACCAACGCATATTCCATTCCGCATTATCAAGATTCGGAAATTGAAAACAGCATATGGTGATCGTGTACTTTGTGTATGTGAAAACTTTGAGACATTTCTGCCTACACGGTTTAATGATATGTCGGAGAGTGTTTTTGATGAAGTCAATAATGCTGTGCAACCTGTACACTTAATTTATGAAGGTTTTAAAAACAATAGGTGCATGGTCCGTTTTAATTAAATGAAAGAAAAAAACAAATGTGAAATAATAATGGAAAATATAAGTAATGACAATGGACTGAAAGAAAAAAAATATGTGTATAGAATATTAATGATTTAGCTTTTAGTATTGTCTTAAAAATATTGTCATGAAACAAAAAAAATGTATATAAAGATTGTAAATAAATGCAAAATGATGTTACAATGTTGTTTTATTTTATACAAAGTTAGAATATTTAACATTGCAGAGTATACATGATAATGACAATAGATGCACACTTAATACAACTCTTTCTCTCTTTACAATAGTCCGTTATAGTTTTTAAACACAAGGCTTGCTGTAGATCTTTTATAGCAATGTCCATTCACTGTTGTTTTCAAAAACTGGGGAAGCCACAATGGTTTTATAGGCATAAAAACCTTATTGTTATTACTATTTAGTCATTTTGATCCTCTTGCAATACTACGGTAACTTTTTGCATATCAAGAGCAGATGACCTAGTTGTTCCACTCCTTAAAACGACGACAACAACACCACCTCTTGCATAGTTTGTGATGTTGATGGCTCTTGCGGTGTGGAAGACGGATTAAACATAACTTTTAGAATAGGGGTTAAACGTTGCTCATTAAACAATCCACTATTTTGAGTAGCAATATGGTTTTCTTGATTTTTTGTCGACGGCAACTGTGTTTCATGCAGTAGCCTACACTACATTAATGATCACTGACACTTAAAACCTCACTATTTTTACTTTTTAGGTCACCACGACAATGCTTGGAACGTTGTTTTGAACAGCGCCAAATAACAGTTCCGTTTTTATTGGTTCGCTTCACAATATATGAATATCCTTTATAGTATGCATAAGGCTTACCATACCTTGTCACTGATAGTTCCATGTCAACTGTCAAGCATGGACTACGCTCTTGTAAAGTCAACTTGGTAATAAGAATAATAGTTTAATGTGAGAGCAAATATGGATCCAAAGAGCTCGGGTAAAAGTGGAAGCAAATAAGCAAATATAAGAACCAAGAGTGGGGGTAAAAGTGGTCGCAAAGTAGTAGAGCCATTACACAATAATTTTAGCACGACGTAGCTCTTGTTCAATTTCTTTGATTTCCCAATCGTGACCGGTATGCCCAGTTTGTTGTAAAGCATGCAAGTGTCGAAGCCGTTGAATTAGCTAACTGGGTTTGTTCCAGTATACAAATTTAACAAATGAATTTTTAGGTGTAAACAAAGCATTACCATCATCATCATCATCATTATCATCATTATCATCATGACCATTATCACTATTACTATATAGTCCTTTTTGATCCTCTTGCAATATCACTTCATTTATATTCTGCGTTGATTTTGATAGTGTTAAAGGTTTCTTGGACGTTGACAACTGTCTTAACATGACTTTTTGAGGACATGATAAGTCCTTTTGAACAAACACTGCACTATTTTTAGCCGCAATATCGTTTTCTTGAACTTGCTTTTTAGCATTTTGATAATTGTTTGTAAACAGCAACCGTGGTTCGTTTGGAGCACTACATTGATGAACACTCACACTTAAAACCTTTCCAGTTTTACTTTTCAGATTGCCTCGAAATTTTGTTGACCTCTCTTTTGAGCATCGCCAGAATATTATTCCTTTCGCATTCTGACGATTATAGTTATAAGAGTAGCCTTGATAGAGTGCACGTTGCCTACCTTTGTTGGTTGTAGTACGTTCCATAGTAGTTACTGACCTGTCAGTACGATGTTCACACTACAAAGGTTACAACTGTTTTGCTGATGGAGTGACCTACCATAAGCTTATATATTGGCTTATGTGTTGGCTTTTTGTGTTGGCTCTTTGTGTTGGCTTTTTGTGTTGGCTTTTGTATTGGCTTATTTGACAAGCTATTTTTGTCAATGTATTTAGTGGATTTTAGTAGATTTCATTAGAAAGCTAACTATTGCAATGGGTACCATGTTTCGACTTCCGGAAAATTTCGACATATTATCGCGTTTCACATCCCCCAGACCCCAAAACCACCGTCAGTTCAAAATTTATATATAATTTATGTATATATATGCATATCAGTTTCTTGTGGACACGATAAGTGCCGTACTTTTGCACCAATCACTTTGAATTTTTTACCGAATATGTATACCTATAAAATCTCGGTCGAGTTCGTTACTGGGCTAAATCGGTTGAAGGGGGTGAAAATGGGGGTCTTTTTTCGAAAAGGTGAAATATTGCTATAACTCTCTTAATATGTGATCTATCGAATCCGTTCAAAGTTCGTGCTATGTTAGGGACAAAGCCCAAAAATTTATGTTTGAAGAGTTTTTTATAGCACCAACCATTGACCAAAGGGGTGGGAAAAAGTTGGTTTTTCGGGAAACATTAATCATATCTCTCTTAATAAGCACAATATGAAAACCGTACAAAATGGACAATATTCCCCTAATAATTACCTAAAACTTTTGTCTGAAAGAATTTTTGATATGACCCGCCATTACGCCAAGGGATGAGAAAAATTATTTCGGAATTATAAGAAGATGCCAAGAGCTATCAGAAGTTGCCATGGCAACACTACTAAATTGATGAGGGATGAGCCATCAGACATTCCCATGACAACGCACTTGCACGAGATCATATTCAGATTTCCATCTGACTAAGTGTGAAGCGGCTTCCGTGACGTAACTGGTAGCATGCTGAACTTCTATGCCCAAGGTCGCGGGTTCAAAGCCGGCCGAAGTTGTCGGATTTTATAAGAGTGCAAAAAATCCCTCGGGATGCTCTCCTTTGGAGGGGAAGTTCCAACGTTCGTTGCGAGTTGCTGGTTGCGGTGGCATCTAGTAGCCAAGTTCACAGCTAGGTGTCGTTGACGGTAGTATCTGGTAGCAACATTAGGAACTACTGCTTGAAATTGACAGTCTGCAGTCCTTACCTGAAATACAGACTAATACAGCCATCACAATTCACACCGTTTATCAGACAGATTCTACACTCACCCAAAGTACACGGCGTTACATGACCGCGTTGTCGCGTCGCAACCCCTAAACTGAGGAACCAACCAAAATCTCTGCGGGAGATACAATTTTGCGTCAAAAAGTAACAGACGGTTACATAGTTACACATCAGTGTCGAAACCTTGCATAAGGACAGTGTGACCACAAGTATAACAAGTAGTTCCGTGAAGAACTATACAGCCTATTTTCATATATCCTGCTCATGTTAATTGCCTCTATCAACATACAAAATTTCAGTTTAATTGCTGTAACAGATTCGTAGATATTGAGAACCGTCTAAATATTTCAGATGGTCGCCAGGCTGGATTTTTAATTTTGTACTATTACATTAAGATTATTGTGTACATGTGGTATTCAAACTGCAATCGCATGATTAGAACACAAGAAGTAAAAACGAGATTTTAAAATTACGCACAGCAGCCATCTTGTGATTATACAAACAATTGAAATACAGTTGATGCCAGTGGATCAACATTTGTATACGCATTTAACGTGCAACGTTTCATGGCACTCGGATAGTTAATTCGCGAGAAACGTCCATTTAAATATTTATACTTCGCGTTGCCGCCATGTTAGATTTGTGCTCACCAGGTTACTGAAAGTCCTATAGGTGAACATATGTTCATATTCTCTACGAACATAAAAAAATTCAGTTTGGTTGCTGTAAAAGATTCATAGATATTGGGAACCGTCTAAATAATTCGGAAGCTCGCCATTTAGGATTGTTATATGTATAGGCCATAGAGTTATGTACCATTCAAGGACAATTATTGCCTAGGTTCATTATTCAAACTTTCACTTCGATCGCATGATTAAGACACAAGAAATAAAAACTTAATTTTAAAATTGCGTACAGCCGCCATCTTGAGGTTATGTAAACAATTGAATTAAATTAGATGGCAGTGCATTACAATCTGCAAAATCATTTACTGTACCACATTTCACTGCGCTCAGAGAGTTAAATCACAAGAAAAGTCTATTAAAATATTTCAAATTCGCTTGGTCGCCATGCTTGTTTTGTACTTTACAGGTTTATGAAGTATACATAGGTAAACTTGTATCAGTATCCTTTATCACCATATAAAATTGCAGGGTGATATCTGTAATAGTTCGGAGATATAGAATGTCAGTGAAATATTTCGCACAGCCGCCATTTTGAGGTTATGTAAACAATTGAACTAAATTAGACTTCAGTGCATTACAATATGTATAAACATTTGCTGTACCAAGTTTTATTACGTTTGGATAGTTAAATCACGAGAAAGGTCTATTTAAAAGTCTCAACTTAGCTTGGCCGCCATGTTGGTTTTGTAGTCACCAGGTTTTTGAAAGTCTCATAGGCGAACTTCTAGTAGTGCCCTTTATCACCGTACACAATTTCAGGGCGATATCGGTAATAGTTTCGGAGATATGGAATGCTAGGGAAATATTTAGCACAGCCACCATATTGGATTGGTGAGACGTAACAAAATTTGAAGGGCACGGTCGAGGTCGCCGGGAATAGTGCTATGAACTTACCGAGTTTCATTGAAATCGCTCCAGCCGTTTAGATTTTATTAGGGGGGGACACACACACACCTCACACACACACACACACACACACGCACACGCACACACACACGGACAAAAGGTGATCTCATAAGCCTATTTTTTCAAAATTGAAAATAGGCTAAAAATGGACCCCAAATGACAAGAAGGTTACCGTCCCCATAAGACAATAAAATGTTTAAAATATGCATAAAATGACGAAAAACAAAGTTAATTAAGCTCCAATTATAAAATACTTTCTCGCAATAAATGAGGTCTGATCCTTCTACGAAAACCGGCATATTCTGCCTATTTTCGCCTATCCCCAAGTTTGTCCGGTGAAATCTACCTCCGCCTTCCGGCGTGCCGAGAGGAATTTTTTTTCTTGGTGTTGGAAAGTATTTGAAAGAGTGGGAATATTTAAAGACCTAACCTCAGCTCACTAACCTAACCTAACCTAACCTAACTTCACCTAACCTAACCTAATCTAACCCAACTTTACCTAACCTAACTTCACCTAACCTAACCTAACCTAACCTAACTTCACCTAACCTAACCTTTCAACCTTCAAATGATAATTAAATTCTGTGCAGTCGATTTGGAACCCAAGACCTCAAGGGTAAAAACCAATTATTTTTGGTAGCTTATTTTGGTAGCTTATTTTCATGGCTAACCTAACTTTACCTAACCTAACCTCAGCTCACTTTGTATATCACTAGTAAGTGTTCATATCCTCCGCAAGGTTGCATGCTCGTTGTTCAGGTAGTGCTCATATTTACCGCTAGGTAGCGGAGACATATTTTGTGTGTTGCATGTGACTCTTGTGAAGTTTGACCGCGTGCATGACGTGCTTGTATAAGTTCTATATATAAACTCAATATACAATAAACCAATAAATGTTCAGAACTAACATGTATAGCCAGGTTTAGGGTATATAGGAGACCCTTAGCATGAAAGGCTGTCTAACCCACTAGTCTACAGCCAGCCTCGTCATACGCAGTAAGCACCTGTTGGCAGTAAATCCTATACCACGTTGTTCATTACATGGCACTTAAACAGGCTCTAGATCATGGAATAAAATTGGTAACAAAATCAACGTATGCCTTTAGCCAAGGTCTTTGATTAAACTTTAACACAAAAGCCAACACATGAAATCATCGTGTGTTAAAGTTTAAACAAAGACCTTGGCTAAAGGCATACGTTGATTTTTTTTACCAATTTTATTCCATGATCTAGAGCCTGTTTAAGTGCCATGTAATGAACAACGTGGTATAGGATTTACTGCCAACAGGTGCTTACTGCGTATGACGAGGCTGGCTGTAGAATAGTGGGTTAGACAGCCTTTCATGCTAAGGGTCTCCTATATACCCTAAACCTGGCTATACATGTTAGTTCTGAACATTTATTGGTTTATTGTATATTGAGTTTATATATGGAACTTATACAAGCACGTCATGCATGCGGTCAAACTTCACAAGAGTCACATGCAACACACAAAGTATGTGTCCGCTACCTAGCGGTAAATATGAGCACTACCTGAACGTCGAGCATTCCACCTAGCGGAGGATATGAACACTTACTAGTGATATCCAAAGTGAGCTGAGGTTAGGTTAGGTAAAGTTAGGTTAGCCATGAAAATAAGCTACCAAAATAAGCTACCAAAAAAATTGGTTTTTACCCTTGAGGTCTTAGGTACCAACTCGACTATGCCCAGAATTTAATTATCATTTGAGAGTTGAAAGGTTAGGTTAGGTGAAGTTAGGTTAGGTTAGGTTAGGTTAGGTGAAGTTAGGTTAGGTAAAGTTGGGTTAGGTTAGGTGAAGTTAGGTTAGGTAAAGTTGGGTTAGGTTACGTTAGGTTAGTGAGCTGAGGTTAAGTCTTTAAATACTCCCTCTCTTTCAAATACTTTCCAACACCAAGAAAACATTCACTAAATACATTGACAAAAATAACTTGTCAAATAAGCCAATACAAAAGCCAATCCAAAGCCAACTCAAAAAGCCAATACATAAAGCCAACACAAAAGCCAACACAAAAAGCCAACACAAAAAGCCAAAACAAAAGACAACACAAAAAGTCAACACATAAGCCAATATATAAGGTTATGGTAGGTCACTCCATCAGCAAAACAGTTGTAACCTTTGTAGTGTGAACATCGTACTGACAGGTCAGTAACTACTATGGAACTTACTACAACCAACAAAGGTAGGCAACGTGCACTCTATCAAGGCTACTCTTATAACTATAATCGTCAGAATGCGAAAGGAATAGTAAACTGGCGATGCTCAAAAGAGAGGTCAACAAAATGTCGAGGCAATCTGAAAAGTAAAACTGGAAAGGTTTTAAGTGTGAGTGTTCATCAATGTAGTGCTCCAAACGAACCACGGTTGCTGTTTACAAACAATTATCAAAATGCTAAAAAGCAAGTTCAAGAAAACGATATTGCGGCTAAAAATAGTACAGTGTTTGTTCAAAAGGACTTATCATGTCCTCAAAAAGTCATGTTAAGACAGTTGTCAACGTCCAAGAAACCTTTAACACTATCAAAATCAACGCAGACTATAAATGAAGTGATATTGCAAGAGGATCAAAAAGGACTATATAGTAATAGTGATAATGGTCATGATGATAATGATGATCATGATGATGATAATGATGATCATGATGATGATGGTAATGCTTTGTTTACATCTAAAAATTCATTTGTTAAATTTGTATACTGGAACAAACCCAGTAAGCTAATTCAACGGCTTCGACACTTGCATGCTTTACAACAAACTGGGCATACCGGTCACGATTAAGAAATTGAACAAGAGCTACGTCGTGCTAAAATTATTGTGTAATGGCTCTACCACTTTGCGACCACTTTCACCCCCACTCTTGGTTCTTATATTTGCTTATTTGCTTCCACTTTTACCCGAGCTCTTTGGATCCATATTTGCTCTCACATTAAACTATTATTCTTATTACCAAGTTGACTTTACTAGAGCTTAGTCTATGCTTGACAGTTGACATGGAAATATCAGTGACAAGGTATGGTAAGCCTTATGCATACTATAAAGGATATTCATATATTGTGAAACGAACCAATAAAAACGGAACTGTTATTTGGCGCTGTTCAAAACAACGTTCCAAGCATTGTCGTGGTGACCTAAAAAGTAAAAATAGTGAGGTTTTAAGTGTCAGTGATCATCAATGTAGTGTAGGCTACTGCATGAAACACAGTTGCCGTCGACAAAAAATCAAGAAAACCATATTGCTATTCAAAATAGTGGATTGTTTAATGAGCAACGTTTAACCCAGTTCTAAAAGTTATGTTTAATCCGTCTTCCACACCGCAAGAGCCATCAACATCACAAACTATGCAAGAGGTGGTGTTGTTGTCGTCGTTTTAAGGAGTGGAACAACTAGGTCATCTGCTCTTGATATGCAAAAAGGTACCATAGTATTGCAAGAGGATCAAAATGACAAAATAGTAATAACAATAAGGTTTTTATGCCCATAAAACCATTGTGGCTTCCCCAGTTTTTGAAAACAACAGTGAATGGACATTGCTATAAAAAGATCTACAACATGCCTTGTGTTTAAAAACTATAATAGACTATTGTAAAGAGAGGAAGAGTTGTATTAAGTGTGCATCTATTGTCATAATCATGTATGCTCTGCAATGTTAAATATTATAACTTTGTATAAAATAAAACAACATTGTAACACCATTTTGCAATTATTTACCAAACTTTATATACATTTTTATTGTTTAATGATAATATTTTTTAAGACAATACTAAAAACTAAAACATTATTATTCCATACACATTTTTTTTCTTTCAGTCCATTGTCATTACTTATATTTTCCATTATTATTTTTCATGTTTTTTCATTTAATTAAAACGTTCCATGCACTTATTGTTTTTAAAACCTTCATAAATTAAGAGTTCAGGTTGCACAGCATTATTGACTTCATCAAAAACACTCTCCGACATATCATTAAACCGTGTAGGCAGAAATGTCTCAAAGTTTTCACATACACAAAGTACACGATCACCATATGCTGTTTTCAATTTCCGAATCTTGATAATGCGGAATGGAATATGCGTTGGCAATTCGCTGAGCTTCTTTGTCTCTAAGCCACATGTTTGACCCACAGCATTCAAAACATTCATTGCACTAGTCTATAAACAAAACAAAAGCATTTCTATTACACTCTAAAACAGCTTTAATAATATTGTGCAATTAGGGATTTTGCACTATGCATTGCTAATAAATTATACTACTTATGCAAGAAATGCCCTAACTGTAGCAGATACTGCTTTTCTGCATATAGCACAAGTGTTGAGTTCTAATGCACACTTGACACAGGCTATCATGTGTCCACAAGACAAAAATACAATACCTAGTTCATCTTGATAACAAATTTTACATAATTGTTGGTCACACTTTTGTATCTGTTCGTGAGACAAGTCTTTTTTTTTCAGCCTCATGTATTTGATCCGCGTGTTCTAACTCTAAAGGCACTTTTATTTCTTGTGCTGCAATCTCGTTTTCTTTACGAATAGTGTTCACAAATTCCTGACCTTTAAGCAGCACCATGTATTTACAGTTAGGTAACCAACGAGCGTGTTGCACAAAAGGGTCATCAGCCATTTGCCAATCCTTCAAAGCAAATCCACAATAAAAACATATTCTTTTATCCCCTTCACCAGTATAAAAATCCAGCTTCATTTAGCTGTTTGGTAAGGTGTTTTAATATTAATGGCCAAACATTTTTATAAGATTCTAAACGTTTTTCAACAGAGCTGAACTCTGGGTGTGCTAGTGCTTTAGTCTTGCAAACTCCCAATTTTCAAAAGCACATGCCAATTCAACACTGTCTATGGCATATGGATCACATATATCGACACTACCGTTGTTGGCTGGTAATACATCATTATTATTATTATTTATTTGTGATTCAGCAAAGTAAGTAGCGGCCAATGGTCTTGTGGTTCGGTAAAATGGATACACGGATATGTTACCCACTTGTTTTCCAAGCATGTAAGGACAACAAGGAGACCATCGCAAATGGTCTCTAAGGGATATCATCCCCTTCTTCCCGGTGTGAAAGTTCAATACGACAAAACACACAGCGCACCACATCTTTTCGGTTCAAGTAAGAAAAACGACTTTTGCATGTTCATGTGTCGACAAAAAGCCTACAGGCCAGGATTCAAATGTTAACCAACGATCATGTTCTGATTTTAAATTTAACCCACGTGGTAAACCAACTTGCTCACTTGTTGTATTTTGTACTAACGCCATGTATTATAATAAAACTTTTTCTTATTGTAAGTTATTAACGTTGCAGAGAGTACTTTAAAGCACAATGTATGCTTGTTCACTGTCTGTTCATTACGTTAATGGCGCATGACGACACCTTAAAGCAAACAAAATAAAAAATCACTCAATCAATCAATCAATCAATCAGTACTTGTAAATAAAACTTTGACGTTAATTGGCATTAATATATCAAAACACCATAAAAATTATAATAAACTGTATGTCGGCACTAACAGTAACCCATGTACTTATTTTCTTTTTATAAAGCTGCAGTCATTTACATTCCCCTTTAAACAATACATAAACAAACAAAAAATAATGTCATGTCATTTTGTTCAGATTATCATGTTCAAATCTGTGAATATTTGTTGAGTTCATAGGGTACAAAGTTCCTCATTTTTCTACTAGAAAGCGCTATAGAGTTTAAGGAGATTATATATCTAACATCTAACCTCCTTGACTTTCATAATCAAGGAACAACTAAATTCGACATGCAAGCTACCCTCTGTGTGTCAAATAACAAAGTTTGCACCCGGCACCAATTCCATACGATATTAATTATTTACTTATTTATTCGTTAATTCCCCATAAGGAGAGCGTTACAACACAATCAATTTTCATGTTTCATTCTGGACCTTTCTTCTTTTTTCCCAAAAACCTCTCATATACACACTATGTTTCCTCTTTCTCTCTTCTGTCCACCTCTTTGCTGGTTGTCTCTCTTTGGGAGTTTGCTCAAACTTCTGTAGTCTAAGATTTTCTCTGTATGTGCTCCTGTCTGCGATGTCTTCCGTAGAGATGTTTAGTTTCTTAAGGTCTTCCACGGTTTCCTTTACCCAATTGGTTTTTAGTGTGCTATTCGTAACTATATTAAAAAATTTCTTGGTCAGTCTGTCTTCGGTCATCCTATGTATATGTCCATAAAATTTTGCCCTTCTTTTCCTTATGTTGTTTGTAATCGTCTCTGTCTGTTTGTACAGTTCTATTGTCGGTCTCTTTATCCATATTCACTCTTTCTGAACTGGCCCGTAGATCTTTCTCAGAATTTTTCTCTCTTGTTTTTCTAATTCCTTAATTTTTGTTCGCCCCTTGATTTCTGTCGTTTCTGAAGCGTATAAGGCCTCTGGTAAGACTACTGTACGGTAGTGTCGTAATTTGGCATTGATGGAAATACTTTTTTTTATTGTAGTGGTTCCATGTAAGTCGGTATGCTTTCTGCAATTTAGCGATCCTGTCTTCATTGGATGCCAAGTTCAGTCCTGTTTTCTGTATAATCTCTCCTAGATATTTGAAACTTTCCACTTGTGTTATTTTTCCATACTTGGTTTCCAGTGGGTGCTTGTCTGTAGATTTTGTGTCCATGAACTGTGTTTTTTCGTATGAGATTTGTAACCCTGTTTTGGCAGAGATTTCATGTAGCGTCTCTAGAGCTTCTTTGGCTTCTTTTCTGTTATTTGTTATAATCGCTACATCATCGGCAAAGGCCAGACACTTAATGTTGACTGTCCTTTTCTGGTGTTTTGCCATTTTTATGCCTTTGACTCCTTTTTCCCATGTCTTGATTATTTTATCCAAAACTGAGTTGAATAGAATGGGTGATAAACCATCGCCTTGTCGCACTCCTGTATTCATTTTGAAGGGTTCCGAGAGCTCTCCCATGAATTTTACTTTGGATATTGTATTTGGTAATGTTTCTTGGATTAGTTTTCTGGACTTATTGTCGACCTTCATTTCTTCTAATGTGTTAAAAAGTGTTTCTCTATCTCTGGAGTCGTACGCTTTTTTGTAGTCGACGAATGTGATTGTTGTGTTTCTGTTTTTTCTCGTTGCTAGTATTGTTCTCAGGCACCAAATATGCTCACTGCACGATCTTCCCTTCCTGAACCCTCCTTGGTATTCTCCTATCTGTGGATCTATCTGAGGCTCTATCCGTTTTAACAGGGCTTTGGAGAAAATTTTGTATGCGACGGGTAATAGTGAAATCCCTCTATAATTATTAGGGTTCGTTTTGTCTCCCTTCTTGTGGAGGGGGTGTATTAGAGCTGACTTCCATTCTTCTGGTATCTTCCCTGTTTCCCAGATGTTTTCGATGATTTTGTGTATTTTTGGTGTAACATTTTCGTGGTCTAATTTCCAGATTTCCGAAATCAATCCGTCTTCTCCAGGCGCTCTATTGTTCTTTAGTGATTTTATTATTTCCACGATTTCTTCATGTGTTGGAGGTTTGGAATCAATGTTAGGTTCTGGCTTTTCGAACTGTAATCTGTGTGTTGGTTTATCACAGTTAAGCAGTGAGTCAAAATATTGTGCCAGTATCGTACAGTTCTTTTCCGGGTTTGTCTCCAGTGTTCCGTCTTGTCTTTTGAAGCATAAGCTCGGTGGTCGATATCCAGTCATATTCTCTCTGAATGTTCTATAGAAGTTTCGTGTGTTATTTTTGGTAAAATCCTCTTCTATCTCCTTGAGTCTGTTGTTATCGTAGTTTCTTTTTTCTCTGCGGATTATTCTCGAGGAGTCTTTTTGTATCTTGTTGAATTCTTCCCATTTTTCGGGTGTTCTATGGCTGTTAAATTTTTTCCAGGCTTGTATTCTATCCTCTATGGCTCTGTCACATGTCACGTTCCACCATCCGTGCTTCCTTTTCCTCGGGGGCTGCCCCATTTTTATCAGTTCTTTCATTTTTTCGGACATGTCCGTCCAGTTGTTACTCTCAATTTTCTTAAGTCCTTGTGTTATTTCTTTCTTGTTTAATTGTAAATACATTGGGTCAGTTCTGAAAATTCTGGTTGTTCTCTTAGTTTGTCTGTTTGGTATAAACTTAGCCTTGATTTGTAGAAGATGATGATCAGATTCGAAAAAACGATATTATTATTATTATTATTATTATTATTATTATTATTATTATTATAGGGAACGACATGTCAGTTAAATTAAAATTTTTGTTTTTTACAAAATCCAATATGGCCTTGTACTTTCCCGGTAAACAACCAATATGGTCTTGTACCGGTTGCCAATACATAGTCATTAATCAAGAAAGCAATCATCATCCTAGTCATGTACAGGTAATGAATTCTTTGTCTACGAGTTTTCAGTAGTGGTAAAATGGAATAGCATTTTATGTTAGGCTTACTTGAGTTTTAAATAGTTCACTGCCTGGAAAAAATGGTTGCACTTTACTGCGTCTCGGGTTTTCAGCGACTGCTACGGCGGTAAGGCTTTTCTTTCCAAGTTTCTAAAAATTAATAAAATAAACCGTTATAAATATCTAAATTCAGGTTAGTACATGCATTTCATAAAATAAAATATGAAACAAAAAATTAAACAAGTTAGTTTTAAAAACATATCCCACCTTGACTTGCAGTGGCTTGTTGCTGTTTCCTTCTAGTGGGCTCAAAAGTAAACTGGTTTCTTGTATCTCAGACATGTAAGGTATACCGGTTATCTGCAAACAAATAAATTAAAAATCAATAATTACCTAATCAATAACTACAAATTTAAGGTTCATTAGCATGACATTATTAAAATAATCATTCATGGGTACTTACCAAAAAATAAAAGGATTTTTCTTCCACAGCTCTACTGTATACGTCCGTGTGCTAAAATGGCAAGTGCATGACTAACGCAATCGTTATCAGTTAGCCTAGCAACAGAAAAAGTTGTATTTTCTTAGCGTTTTGACCTTGAATGGCTTTCTGTCTCTCGCATGTGTTCCCACGCCTCTTCACATTCCTCAATCTGAATAAGATTCGTGTACCTTATACTAGTTTCATGTTTTTAATAAGGAACCAAAATGGCTACCTCTTATACATCGGTAGTCCTACTGTCTCAGAACCAAAATGGCGGTCTCTGCTTAAACTGCACACCTGCTAGCCACCATGAGGCAAGTAAGCTGATATCACACTTCCTGCTGACGTAGACATTCCTGCCTCGTCAGCACCAGCAACAGCTGTCACGAGTCCTCTGGCTAGGTACAATATTCAGTCACCAGTGAGCTGGACTGTGTGCGTGTTAGCATTCAAAACATGTGTGTGTGTGTGTGTCTTATTATTATTATTATTATTATTATTATTAAACAATTTACTGTAATAATAATTACTAGCAAGCGGCAATCCTCAATACATGATCATGTTAACCACATACTTTCATCCTAAGACACATGACTTTACCCAGTTCAATATTTAGTTTATAACATTTCAGGCCAATGACCTTACCGTTTTGGCTCTTTGCGTACATGCACATGACTTGGTCGAGCAAATGTTATAGGTTTCCATATTCTAAAACCATTTACTGTGCCAGACAGCAGTCTCGCTTATCACCGTTTACTAGCATGTTAAAGATCCCCTTCAGGGGTAAAAAAATCCTAGCACACTTAACACATTTTCAGATATTCGCCTCTATCCGTCTTAGGATATGTCACAAAACCAACCGTCATAAGCTTCCCCCGCCATCCCACCAAAATAGATATTCATTTCTTCCGGACACGGTCACCGAGATCGCCAACGTCTAAGAATCACTTGGTCATATCCTACAACCGTCTGTTGTGTCAGAGAGCGATCTCGCTCATCACCGTTAACTAAAACGTTAAAGATCCCCTTCAGGGGTAAAAAATCTTAGCATGCTTGTCGCATTTCAAAATATTCGCCTTCATTCATTCGTCATAGGAAAAAATATCGAAAAGCGACCCCTCGTTTTGCCATACACCGCCCCCGTCGAAATAGCCATTTCCCGTATCCGCCATGGCCAATCATAGCCTCGTTGTAACATACGTCAAGCGCTACCTGCTCTCTGTCTACAAACACGCTTTTATTTTTAAAAAATTTCAAAAAAATAATTAAAATGCCTAGCTTCTTTTGTCCTAGTGAGTTGACATTTATTTTTTTGGTAGAGGGCGTAGGGACCTTTCATTTATGTCAAACAATTTTTTTGTCAACGTGTTAGTTTCCAAAATAGTAAAAATTCAAAATTTAAGGGTTTTCAAAAAATCTCAAAATATAAAAAAGTTTTATTATAAAAAATAAAGGTCATAGAGACCATTGGTTTGAACTATGGCAAAACATTCTATCATGTTTGGTTTTCAAACTATCGCCTACTTTCAAAAACAAAATTTTTCAAAATAAAATATATTACGAGTGGTCCATAGGAACGAGGACGTCAGTTCGAGTCCAACGACACCTCATTTATTAAAATCCGACCATCCGTTCGCCAATGATCACCAATGTTCTCGAGAAAGTCAGCTATCATTTTGTTTTTCCTTCTACACCCTTGAAACTTGCTACCCCCCTAGAGGGCATACACACCTTTCATTAACGTCATACAAACGTTTTTCCAAAATTCACCGTTTCCAAAATAGTGCCAATCCAAAAAACAAGAATTTTCAAAAAAAAAAGCATACATGCTTAGCCAAGAGAACGTCATCCCAACGCCAGCAATACCTCGTTCGTTAAAATCTGACCACGCGTTCGAGAGATATCGGCAAAGTTTATATGAAAGTAGGCGGGGAAGTAGAACTCTCCTTACCACACTACTGCACAGTTTTAGTCCTAGAGACTTGAAATTTATTTTGGGGGTAGAGGGGGTCAGGGCCATTCATTTACGTCAAACAATTTTTTTTGTATACTCTTTAGTTTCCAAAACATAAAAATTTCAATATTTAAGTGTTTTCAAAAAATCTCAAAAAATAAAAAAGTTTTATTATAACAAATAAAGGTCATAGAGACCATTCGTTTCAACTATGGCACAACGTTCTATCATGTTTGGTTTTCAAACTATCGCCTAGTTTCAAAAACAAATATTTTCAAAACAAATCAAAAATATATCGAGTAGTCCATAGCAAAGCCCTCGTCAGCTCGAGTTCAACGACACCTCTTTTGTAAGAAAAAAACACCAGGCGTTCGAGAGATATCGGCAATGTTCCCAGGAAAGTAGGCTGTGCGTTTAAACTCTCACTGCCCCCCTACTCGCGTCGTTGCTCATATGTTGAATTTTCTCGTGCAGTTACTCTTGTAAAATTGATTCACTAAGGCAGACACCTTTCCTAGAGTGTACACAACATATCACCCAAGTTTCTTCGCTATCGAACTAATGGTATATGAAGGCATACGGGACTGTGTTGAAACGCTTCGCGTGTCGTAGCTCATTTGTTGAATTTACTCGTGCGCTATTTATTGTAAAAAGGATTTACTAACCCAGAAACCTTCCTTGGAATGTACACAACATCTCACCCAAGTTTCATCTCTATCGGCCGAATAGTATATGAACGCATACGGGACTTTGTTGAAGAGCTTCTCGCGTCGTCGCTCATTTGTTGAATATACTCGTGCGCTATTTATTGTAAAATGGATTTACTAATCCAGAAACCTTCCCTGGAATGTACACAACATCTCACCCAAGTTTCTTCGATATCGGACGAATAGTATATGAACGCATACGGGACTTTTTTGAAACGCTTCGCGCGTCGTCGCTCATTTGTCGAATATACTCTTGCACTACTAATTGTACATTGGATTTACTAATCCAGTAACCTTCCCTGCAGTGCACAGAACATCTCACCCAAGTTTCATTGATATTGGACGAATGGTATATGAACGCATACGGGACTTTGTTAAAACGCTTCGCAAGTCGTCGCTCATTTGTTGAATCTACTCGTGCGCTACCTATTTTAAAATGGATTTACTAAGCCATAAACCTTCCTTGGAGTGTACTCTCACACCCTAGTATTATCGCAATCTGATGAACGGTATATGAACGCATAACGGACTATTTTAAACGCTTCGCGTTTCGTCGTTCATTTGTTGAATCTACTCGTGCGCTGCTTATTGTAAAATGTATTTACTGAGCCAGAAACCTTCATTGGAGTGTACTCAACATCTCACCCAAGTTTCAGCGCAATCGGATGAGTAGTATATGAACGCATAGGAGACATACACACACACCCACTTACACACCCACAAACTATCACGTAACATTGATTTTTATATATATATATACAAGCTGTAACCGGCATGCGTTGCAATGCCAATCAAAGAAAGTGTTGGCGTTGAAATTCTGTTTCTTGAAGTGCTTTTGGATACACAACATGTTTTTCAATTTCCGTTAACTGCCTCTAAGCAATCGTAAAATGGATGTTCTAATTTAGAACCATTCGTGGGGGCGTGCACAACAACTTTCAAGAGTTTCATCGCAATCGGCTGAATGGCATATGAACGTATACGGGATTTTGTTTGAACGATTCGTGCGCTGTCACTCATTTGTTGAATCTACTCGTACGCTACCTATTGAGAAATGGATTTACTAAGTCGAAACCTTACCCTGGCGTGTACACAATAACTCATCAAGGTTTCATCACAATCAAAGAAGTTTATATGAACGCATAGGGGATTTTGTTAAAACGCTTCGCGCGTCGTCACCCATTTGTTGCATATACTCGTGCGCTACCTATTGTGAAATGGATTTACTAAGTCGAAACCCTTCCCTGGCGTGTACACAATAACTCATCAATGTTTCATCGCAATCGGATGAATGGTATATGCACGTATACGGGGTTTTGTTTAAACGATTCGTGCGATGTCACTCATTTGTTGAATCTACTCGTGCGCTACCTACTGTAACATGTATTTACTAAGTTAGAAACCGTCATGTAAGTGTCCACAACATCTCACCCAAGTTTCATCGCTATCGGACTAATGGGATATGAAGACATAGGGGACTGTATTGAAACGCTCCGCGTGTCGTCGTTCATTTGTCGAATCTACTCGTGTGCTACCTACTGTGAAATATATTTACTAAGCCAGAAACCTTCCTTGGAGTGTCCACCATATTTCACCCAAGTTTCACTGCTAACGGCAGAATGGTATATGACCTTATACGGGACTTTGTTGAATCGCTTCGCGCGTCGTCCCTCGTTTGCTGCATATTGTATAGTGGATTTACTAAGCCACAAACCTTCCATGACTTGTACACAACATCTCACCCAAGTTTCATAGCTATCGGACGAATGGTATATGAATGCATACGGGACTTGGTTGAAACGCTTCGCGTGTCGTCGCTCATTTGTTGATTCTACTCTTGCGCTACATATTGTAATACGGATGTACTCAGCCAGAAACCTTCCCTGGAGTGTACACAACATCTCACCCAAGTTTCATCGCAATCTGATGAATGGTATGTGAACGTATACGGGACGTTGTCGAATCGCTTCGCGCGTAGTCACTCATTTGTTGAATCTAAACGTGCGCTTCGTATTGTAAAATGGATTTACTTAGCCAGAAACCTTTCCTGGAGTGTACACAACAATTCACCAAACATTTATCACTATCGGATGAATGGTATATGACCTTATATGGGACTTAGTTGAAACGCTTCGCTCGTCGTCGCTCATTTGTTGATTCTACTCGTGCTCTACCTATTTTTAAAGGGATTTACTAAGCCAGAAACCTTTCCTGGAGTGCACACAAAATCTCAGCCTAGTTTCATCGCTATCGGACGAATGGTATATGAACGCATACGTGACTTTGTTGAATTGCTTCGCGCGTCGTAGCTCATTTGTTGAATCTATTCTTGCGCTGCCTATTGTAAAGTGGATTTACTAAGCCAGAAAATTTCCCTGCAGTGTACACAACATTTTACGCAAGTTTCATAGCTATCGGACGAATGGTATATAATGCATACGGGACTTAGTTGAAACGCTTTGCGTGTCGTCGCTCATTTGTTGAATCTACGCGTGCGCTACCGATTGTAAAATGGATTTACTAAGTCAGAAACCTTCCTTGGAGTGTACTCAACATCTCACCCAAGTTTCATTGCAATCGGATGAATGGTATATGAACGCATAAGAGACATACACACCCACAGACAGACAAACTATCCCGTAAAATTGATTTATATATATATGCTATTACCTTTTAAAGTTAACCTATCGGCTGTGATCCGCCTACGGAAGTTGTCACTATTCATTGTTAATATATATAATACTCAACAGTATGAGCTAGGTGGGGGGTTGAAACTTTAATGTCTACTAATTAGGGGTTTCTGTCCTATTTCTAGCTCTAAATACCACTGTCTTTTGCTATTTAAGAAAGAGAAAAGAATATGTGTAGCGCTCTCGCTCTAATAATCCTTATGTGTTCTTACTATTGCTTTTATATTTTAAAAATATCACTGGTATCACTTTCTCTCTACTCTCCCTGCTAGGTAATAATAATAATAATAATAATAATAATAATAATAATAATAATAATAATAATAATAATAATGTGAATGTATCTGTGCTATTGCTTGTAGCGCTGATGTACGGGTGAAGCGCTGGGTCATTGTTTACATCCGGTCGCAGTACAATGGCTTGTGTTTTTAATGGTCGCCAGTAGCATATTCTGCGTCATGCTGCGTAGCGAGTCACGACGTAATCTTAGTCGGTGGGCGTAGTTAAGTGCCGAGTGTTGTCGCTCCACCTAGCTACGCGTGGTTGCGTGCCAACGCACATTGTGTACTCCCGTAGGCTCGTCTTACCGTGCCGCCTGTTCGGCATAGTGTACTCGTTTTTCTTAGAGAGATGTCTGTGTTTTGTTTATATGAATGACCGCGTGCTTGTTTGCCGCCTTGTGCAAATATGTTTCCTTATTTCACAGTGTATAATCCTAGCAGCTAGATGTGTTGACGCTTTGAGTCCAGTGTGTCGGCGGTAGTGTCGGTATGTAGGTGTTTGCGCGGTTTGTGTCCTCCCCTCCAGGGAAATGTTAAAATTCGTAGACCGCACCTTTTAGTGTATGTTCTAAGCTGCGTTATTGTAATACATATGTCGGAAAGGTCGTTTCTCTCCCCTGCTGTATAAATCAACTCCCGCTTCCAATTGTCGGCTGCTTCCTTATTATCCGGAGTATATTATTCTTCATGTACCATATTTTGTTTTGCCTCTAGTAAATGTGTAAGATTTCATTGTTTCTCCCCGTGTAATCCATGCAAATCATCTGTATTTTCCCGTGTTATTTATTCCTTCCGTGGCTTTACGCTTATATTCCAGGGAGATGCTAAAAATGGGCTAGAGGATCTGCGGGTGGCTCCATTTCCCTATGTAATCTAGCAAAATGCCTGTAATTATGTTGCGTTCCTTCTCTGCCGTGTGTAGGCCGTAAAATGTATGTCGTAGCTTAGTGGTCTGTACTTCCTATTGAGCCCGTCAGAGAAGCTGTTAGGGTTGCCATTAACCGAAATGACTTCCCGGACAACTCATCGTCCGAACGCATATGCCGAAGAGGATTGGGTGTACTTCTTATAGGTCAGTGTGCACGAAACGCTAGATCCCGGGGCGATCTGGGCAGACAAGTTATGTGTCAAGAATAACCCAAGAAGTACACCGCAGAAACACTTAAACTACAAAATAAGAACATCCAGACTTATGTAAACTCGGGTATTTTTTTTTTTAATAACAAACACCTAACCTAGTTCGGAGGGTTTGTTTCGGGCTAGTCCCGCAAGCTAATAAAAAAGAAAAGAAAAGGTCAAGAATCCTACACTGATTGAAGTTTAAAACCCTCGCGAAAGATCTATTATACAAGAAAACAATGATAGCAAAGCTAGGGTAGTGGCACGAAAAGTATACACAACACAGATGAAATGGGCTACTATAGAAAAACAGAAGTTACTGTAAGTTAACAATAATCAAGCAAAATAATTTATGGTGGTGCCACTCCCAAATTTGCATTTAATTAATTAATGAATCTAGCTAATTCCTTGTTAAGAAATAATTATGTTGGTAACAACAAAATCTTTATTGATACGCAATTCACATGTTGGCATTACTGCATATTGTAATTTGTTCAATAATAAATTCATTACTCATTGCAAATGGCGTACCAGCTGATTGTCCCATATCACCTGTACGATAAAAACATAAAACTTTAACAGGTTATGAGCCCAGGTGACTCTAAAATACAAGTAAAAGTGAAAACAGGTGACAGTAAAAACATTTAAAAAGTAAACTCAGTGAAGTGAAGTCCAAAAAATGGCCACAAGACCCGAGGACGTAGCACATGTCGAGAAACTCAAGGGAGTCGACACATATCCTATGTGGGTGTTTGAATTAAAAATTCTGCTTGCCGCAAAAGAACTGATCAAGATTGTCGACGGGACAGACGTGTTGGTGACCAATCCACCCAGAAATCAAGCTTCAACAGACCAGTGGAAGACTCGAGATGCAAGAGCCCAATACTATATTGTCACATCCATTGACAAACAAGTTAGGCCACATATCCTAACCTGTACAACTTCTAAAGAAATGTTTGATACTCTTCGAAACATATATCAGAGAGACTCGAGCCAACAAAAATGTTTGCTGCTACGAGACTTTTACAACTTCCAATTTGATGCGAAGAAGGACATGGTGAGCAACATTAGTGATCTCCAAAACATCTCCTTCAAACTGAACAAACTCGACCAGAAAGTTGACGAGATTATGCTAATTACCAAGATCCTGTCCGTGCTGCCTGAAGAATATACCCATTTTAGCACAGCATGGGACTCTACTCCAGAGGCGTCCAGGACCATAGAGAACCTGTGTTCGAGGTTACAGATGGAAGAAAACAAGTTGAGGCGCACTTCAGCAGAAGAGCAAAATGTATCCTTTAAAGCAGAGTTAAATAACAAACAAGGTAGATCTAAATCTAAAAACAAATGTATGAGCAGTAAAAAGTGTAATATATGTAAAAAGACAAACCATGAAACCAAAAATTGTTTTCTCAAAGACAAGCATCAATGCTCAATATGTAAAAAGTTCAATCATGAATAAAATCATGATAAAAATAATTCTAAGGTGGAAAATAAAGTGTCATTTCTTGCAGCTGATTGCAAGGGCTCACATAACGCTATACTAAAAGGAACCAGGCGTCTAGTAGTAGACAGTGGATGTTCAACTCACATGGTAAGTGATGAAAATTTGCTAACAGGTGTTGTGAGCTGTAATGAACACATATTAGTGGCTAAGAAAAATCAGGCTATGTCTGTAGTAGGTAAGGGAACCTTCACCTCTGAGCAGTGTGTTCTCAATGATGTTCACTGTGTGCCTGATTTGTCTAAGAACTTGATGTCAGTAAGTAAGATAACAGAAAATAATGGCATTGTTGTGTTCACAAAAGATGATGTTAATATATACCATGACAACAAAGTGGTACTAAAAGGGAAGAAAAATGCAGTAGGACTGTATACTGTTGACCTTGATGTCAATATGCAAAATGAGGCGCTGTGTGCACAAGGTAATGATGTAGGTAAAGAGTGGCACAGAAAACTGGGTCATTTAAGTTACAGCTATCTTAATAAACTGCCTAATATTTGTGATGGTGTGTCCCCCATTGTCGCACATACTAAAATAGATGAAGTGTGTGAGAAATGTGTAAAAGCAAAACAGATCCGGTTACCATTTAATACAGAAAGGACTAGGGCAACACGACTGTTAGAAATAATACTCACAGATGTTTGTGGACCTCTAGATCCACCCACCCATGATGGCTACAGGTACATTCTGTGCTGTATAGATGACTACTCACATTTCAGTGTTATCTATCTGTTGTTAAATAAAAGTCAAGTTCCTATGTACTTAAAACAGTATGTGACAATGGCCGAAACCAAATTTGATCTGAGAGTAACCAAAATAAGGTGTGATAATGGAGGAGAGTATTCCTCACATGATCTGAAAGATTGGTGTAAAAACAAAGGTATTATGCTGGACTATACAATTCCATATACACCCCAATTAAATGGAACAGCAGAACGGTTCAATCGTACTCTTATGGAAAGAACAAGAGCTATGCTTTGTGATTCTAACCTAGATAAAGAGATGTGGGGGGAAGCAGCACAAACAGCTACATACCTGATTAATAGAAGCCCCACTAGTACTGTTGACACAACCCCAGCTGAAAAATGGACATACAAGAAACCAAATCTGTCTAACCTACAAATTTTTGGTTGTGTTGCCTATGCCAAAAATTTGGGTTATCTCAAGAAGCTTGACAGCCGAAGCAAGAAGTGCATTTTTGTAGGCTATGCACCAAACGGATACCGACTATGGGATGAAGAAAACAGAAAGATATTCATCTCAAGAGATGTGGTGTTCGAGAGAAATATAATAAAATTAGATCAACATACCCCTAAAACTGAAATCTACCAAGCAAATGTTGAAGAAACAGAAGAAACCCAAGATGAAAGAAATGAAAATCCAGATGACAGGGATGAAAATCAAGATAGAACAGATGAAGAAACAGATCATGAACCACAAGAAGAAGAAGATGTTGACTTCGCAGATTCAGATCAAGAACAGAGAGAAGAAAGATGTCATGAACTTGGTTTACGACCAAGAAGAACATTAAAGAGACCTAATAAATATGATGACTATCAACTAGATAGCGGGGAAGATGAAGAAGCAATGATGACATACAGGGAGTCGCAAACAAATGAAGACAAAGAAAAATGGAAAATAGCCGTTAAAGAAGAAAAAGACTCTTTGAAGAAAAACAAAACTTGGAAATTAGTAAGCCCTGAGGCAGCAAGAGGAAAAGAAGTTTTGTCAAGCCGGTGGGTGTTCAAAGTTAAGGAAGACGGTAGATATAAAGCTAGACTTGTAGTACGAGGATGTGAACAAAGGAGTGGAAATATAAATTATGAAGAAATCTTCAGTCCAGTTGTAGACACAACTTCACTAAGAGTCCTTTTTTCTATCGCAGCACACTATAACCTGCACATTAAAACATTTGATGTCAAGACGGCCTTTTTGTATGGAACCCTAGATGAGGACATCTACATGAAAATACCAGAAGGTTACAAAGAAGAAGGGAAAATATGCAAACTGCAGAAAGCCTTATACGGACTGAAGCAAGCCCCCTGCAGGTGGAACAAAACACTCACAGAGTTCCTGAAACAAGTAGGCATGACACAAACTAAGTCAGACCCCTGCATCTTCAAGAATTCTGAGAACAGTTTGTTTCTAGCAATTCATGTAGACGATGGCATTATCATGGGCAAAGACATTCAGAAAATGACACTGCTACTCTCTAAACTTGAGAGAAATTTTGAAATGAAGACAACTCATGAACCCAAAACTTATTTGGGGATAGATATAAACAGAACAGAAGATGGTATCTTGATTTCTCAAGAGAAATATGCTCATAATGTGCTGCAACGTTACAACATGCAAGAATGCAAAGAAGTTAAAACCCCAATAATCCAAAATGAAGAAACAGGTGCAGCAGAGGACAGCGTGAAGACAGATTACCCCTATAGACAAGCAGTTGGGAGTCTGTTATATTTGTCTTGTAAAACCAGACCAGACCTGGCTTATAGTGTGAATTATGAAAGCAGGTCTATGGAGAAACCAACAGATCAAGATATACAGAATGTTAAACGAACACTTCGATATCTGAAAGGAAGCACAAAAATGGGAATACACTATGCATCAAAAATGAAAGATGATCTGAAAATAATTGCATACAGTGATTCAGATTTTGCTGGTGATCATAAGAAAAGAAAGAGTACTACAGGCTATGTCATAATGCTGGCAGATGGACCGGTGGCATGGCGGTCACGAAAGCAGAAAATTGTGGCACTGGCATCCACAGCAGCCGAATACATTGCTGCAGCAGATTGCTGTAAGGAGTTCGAGTATCTGAAATACCTGATACAAGAACTAACTGGAAAGTCTGTTCCCATTGTTCTTAACATAGACAATCAAAGTACATTAAAGTTGGTGAAATCAGGTCAAATGAGAGGAGAGTCAAAGCACATTCAAGTGAGGTATCACTATCTGCAGGAGAACTATAAAAAAGAATTGTTTTCTCTTCAATTCTGTCCGACCCATGACCAGGTAGCTGACATTTTCACAAAGCCTTTATTGTCTACTAAATTTGAAAAATTTAAAGATGTTCTGTTGAGGAGTGGAGTAGAATAGGTCCAAAGAAAGTATTTGATTTTAAATATGTTAATAACAATTAAGACTATTTTTAAATTGTGACATTCCATGTTTTATTGTAGAAATATCAACGAGTATGTTATCCAATATATAGTCATATTGTAGTTTAAGTCAAATATTGTTTGTACAACTTTTCATAATTTGAATTATGATAGAGATTTTGTTCTTACGGGGGGATGTTAAGAAATAATTATGTTGGTAACAACAAAATCTTTATTGATACGCAATTCACATGTTGGCATTACTGCATATTGTAATTTGTTCAATAATAAATTCATTACTCATTGCAAATGGCGTACCAGCTGATTGTCCCATATCACCTGTACGATAAAAACATAAAACTTTAACATTCCTAACGTTACAACAAGAATTTAGGGCGAATGACTACCGTAATAAGCAAACATTTACAACAAAAGCTATATGATAACCAGCAATAAAAAACAATAGTACCGGTACACTTATTATAAGCCAAAGGTACAATGGGTTATCATAACAGTATAACATTCAAATAAATCAATGAACACAGCAGTCACAATGTTTCTTATTCAAGCCTGCCTACACGCTGGAATACTGTTTGTATTCAAGGGTCATCTAATGTAGTTATGTTGGCAACGGTGTAATTAAAATCACGACTTAGGTCGCATGAGCGTCGTGCGCGCCACTATTTGAAAACTAATGGTCCGTACGTAGCTCCGTCGTCTCTAAATAGTGTAACAAAAAGTCAACAAGTCATTTCCCGTTGGAAATAGAAAACATCCAAATAGAATCGTCCAGCGAGTACTATTGAGGATCAAGATTAATTCACAGTCATGGTTATTTAGCATTTGTTTATAATAATTAGTTCTTCATTATTATTAGGAGCACGGTTTGTGTTGTCGTAGGTTTATGACGAATGCTGGTGATTCTATGGACACCTAGGCTTAAACAACGGGAAGTCTACTGAAAGATCATCACTCACAAACATCGGCTCTGTAGCCGGCACAATAACTCAGGTTAGCATGACCCGGTTGCAACAATACTGTCAGGGGCACACAGCTCTCCTATTACGGTCTTCGGGCTAATCCTGGACAGAATGGTCGCAGGGTTGTCCCTGTACGACAGTGCAACGAACGGCACTCAAATATAACACATAGAAAGCCTCAAACAGGGTGTCATAATCACCACTAAATAATAGACCACATTGGCTTCCTACAAAATCATGCACTCTCCAATAGTGCTAAAAATGAAGTTCGCTTTCCAAAGCGGTAACAAGACAGGCACGTCTCATGACGTCAGCAATAACATCTGATCTCACAACAAACTGCTGGCCTTGACCTAGAGAATGGCTACATTCTCCAAACGGTAAAAATATGAATGCGTGCGCATCCAGTCAAACAGTATGCAGTCGTCTCGCAAAGAGCACGACGAACCTTGGGTTAACAAACCCGTTTTCACTAGTGTTGGCAAACACACAAGCTTCATACAGTCGCGTCTGGCGACTTACTTCATTCAGCTATAATTCACATAAATAAAGTCCTATAGTGAATTACGCTGGCTCTGATATCATCATGAATAACTGTAAAGCATTGGTGGTGAATGTACCGCATAAAAATACGGAGTACAACGATAAGTCATGTTGAAACCATGCAAATAACAACATTACGAAGATGTTCCACTTACTAGTGGAGTGCCTTGGAGTTGACAGAGATGTCATTCGACTATTAAGTACATTCTTTCTATCACAAAACTTTTGCGTGTCTACAGCTTGACACAAAATAAAGGTATAAACAAATTGACAATCTTACAAACTGCTAAGTTGTCTGAAATGATACGAAAGTTATCGGGGTTCAATGCTCTGGTAGCATATTTAATAAGTTTACAATTCCCTTAGTTCTTGCTCGAACTTATGTGACTTCAGACATCACATAAACAATAAATAACTCAACACATCAAAGGGGTAATGACTACAGTCGGTCATTAACAGATACGCCCATACAAGGCAAAATCTAACATTGGCGTCTTTGGAAGTGTCGCGAAAGGGGTAGCAAAAAAATGACAAAAGAATGGTTGTCCATTCTTCAAAATAAATCCGACCCATATGAAGGGTCGACCAAACCAAATCCAAGAGATCTGTGGTCATGTCTATCAAAGTATTAGGACTTTACATCCTGCTGACACATCCAGAATGCACCAAAAAAGGTGACTAACTCTCACTGTAAAGACAAATCAAAACTATCTAGAAAAATCTTACCTAAGCTGGTCATCATAAGTTCGGTTAATTTCTACATTCTAATCTACCACAGCTAAACCCGTACAAAGAAGAGAAGTTGTAGTTTCACATACAAGTCACCTCATGGTAGATCTCCTGGCTACACAACAAGTACATACCAAACTGAGAACATGATTCAACAACATTACATCAAATCCCTTCTCAGGGCCAAACATCTAGAAACCTTGGACCAAGTATTAAAATAAGTCAACTAAACTAAATGTCAAATTTTACTCAAGATATTGGAAAAGCGCAATATCGATGTGGTTGCTTTACAGGAAACTCATGCAGATAGTGAAGATCAACTTTGTTCTAGGGGGAAAATGCCTATGGAATAGCCACGTATGTCCGGAATGATATAGAGAATGTTCATCTGATATCAACTTCTACGAAAAACAACATTCACTCAGTGACAATCAAAATTGGGGAACTAATCATCTGTAATATATACAAACCACCAAGCTCTCCTTGGCCAACCCACGTTCTTCCCGTATACCAACATCCTGCAATCTTTGTGGGAGACTTTAATAGTCACCATGCGCAATGGCGTTATAGAATGAATGATACCAATGGTGAGGCCTTGGTAAACTGGGCAGATGAAAATAATATCCATCTTATTTTTGATGCTAAAGACCGCAATTCCTTCCGGTCAGCACGATGGAAACAAGAATACAATCCAGATTTATGCTTTGTCACAGCAGATGAAAAGCATCACTTAGTCAACACAACCCGCAATATCCAGCCAGACTTCCCTCATAGCCAACACCGACCAGCTATAGTAGAAATTGGTACAAAAGTCCCTCTGATAACCTCATTTCCCCAACCCAGATGGAATCTACAAAAAGCTGACTGGAGCATCTTTTCTGTAAACCTTGATAAATGTTTAGGTTGGATTCCACCTTATGCTTATTATGATAGGTTTGTTGGAGCTGTTATAAGCGCAGCAAAAAAGCATATTCCCAGAGGATATCGTAAAGAATATATCCCAGGATGGGATGAGAAATGTGAAGAACTCTATAAGGATTTTCAAAATAGTGGTGATAAAGAAATAGCAGATGAATTAATACATAATCTAGATACCGTACGGCGACAGAAGTGGTTAGATACTACACAGAAACTTGATTTCTGAGTATCCAGCCGAAAAGCATGGTCTCTGCTTCGAAAACTGGGAGGAACTAGTCGTATCGTGCGAGAAGATAATCTTCTAACACCCAATAATATTGCTTCACATATTGTTAAAACTTCTAAAGGAATAAATCATCGTGCGACTACAACCTCTGTTAAACGAGAACTCAAGAAATTGAAAGCAGCAGCTGCCTCTACGACGGAATATTCACATGACTTCACCCCTGAAGAGATCGTAGCAGCAATGAAAATGATAATCCACAGCCTGCTTCCAGTCTCCGACCGGGTCAGGAATGGAATGAATGAAGCCCCTATCTAGCGGCGAGGATATGAACTGTGCCGGCTGCCGAGGCCTGACGCACTCCTCTGGGGCAATGATTAGATGAATGACAGACGAAATGAAATGATAGTGGAGAGTGTTGCTGGAATGAAATGTTGACAGGGAAAACCGGAGTACCCGGAGAAAAACCTGTCTGCCTCCGTTTTGTCCAGCACAGATCTCACATGGAGTGACCGGGATTTGAACCACGGACCCAGCGGTGAGAGGCTGGCGTGCTGCCGCCTAAGCCACGGAGGCTTTCGTAGCAGCAATAAATGATATAAAACCTGGTAAAGCTCCTGGCTTTGATGGTATCCTTCCTGAGTTTCCCATCAATTCTGGAAAATACATGAAGACATGGTTAGCAAAATTCTTTACCCCAATGCTAAAAACAGGAATTATACCCCAGAAGCTTAAACGTGCCAAGATAATTGCTCTCCTTAAACCAGGAAAACCTGCAGATCTCCCGCAAAGCTATCGTCCCATTGCATTGCTTAGTGTGATATACAAACTCTTAGAGGGAGTACTGTTTAATAGGATGGGACCACCAATACTCTCGGCAATACCTTTAGAACAAGCTGGCTTTCGTCCCAACCGAAGCTGTGCAGATCATCACCAGCCTATGATACCGTCTGGAGGCAAGGCCTACTACAAGCTGATGAAGATCATCCCATGCCAACAAGTTACAAAACTCATCGATAATATGATTGATAACAGAGGATTCCAGGTTGTTATGGGAAATAAAATCAGTAGCCAGAAATTCCTCCAAAATGGCCATCCTCAAGGTTCTGTTCTAGCCCCATTGCTCTTTAGCCTTTACATTGCTGATATGCCAGAAACAGTTTGCAAGAAATTTGGATATGATGATGATTGGGGCATCGCAACTAGGCATACTCACTTTGAACCTATGGAAGAAATTCTAACATCTGATCTGTCTACACTTGCAGAATATTTTCGAAAGTGGAGACTTCGACCAAACGCATCAAAAACAGAGGTGAGTTGCTTCCATCTCAACAACAGACAATCCAACAGGACTCGGGAAGTGTATTTTGATGGTACACAACTTACCCATAATAAAGAACCATCATATCTGGGTGTCAAGCTGGATAGAACTCTATCGTATAAATCACACCTTACAAAAGTTGCTGCAAAACTAAGGACAAGAAACAATATCATACAAAAGCTTTGTGGACCCACTTGGGGATCAACCGCCACAACTCTGCGGACATCTGCGTTGAGCTTGGTATACTCTGCGGCGGAGTACTGTGCACCAGTATGGTTGAACAGCACACATATAAAGAAAGTCGATGTCCAGCTTAATAATACAATGCGTATTATTTCGGGAACGATCAGGTCTACACCCATCATCTGGCTGCCTGTCCAAAGTAATATGCCACCCCCTCATCTGCGAAGGAAAGTTGCTATGAGAAGAGAATACACCAAGATCATGGGAAACCCTGATCTCCCAATACATTCTGATATCCCTGACCTTGGGATCAACAGACTCCGCTCAAGTCATCCACCTCTTGCACTTGCCAGCTGCCTCGGCGAGTTCAAAATCATTGACTCCTGGAGGAAAGGTTGGCTCGAAAACGCTCCAGTTACTTGCCAGTCTATGCCTTTTATCAGTAAGACAGTTCCAGGTTTTGATCAGTCTCGTAAAATGTGGTCAACACTCAATCGCCTTAGAACGGGACACGGACGATGTGGAGATTCGCTTTTTAAGTGGCGAATGCTACCCTCACCGGCATGCGACTGTGGAGCACCGCGGCAAACTGTTGAACACATTAGGAAGGACTGCACAATCAGAGCATATGAAGGACGCTATGAAGACTTCCTGTTGGCAACCCCAAAATCCATTGAATATATACAGGGCCTAGATGTTTGTTTGTAATAATTGTTGTAAATTTGTAATAATGTATTTGTATGCCATACGCTAAATAAATAAATAAATAAATAAAAACCTGATGGTAAATCCATGACATAGAACGGTGTTTCCAAGACCTGGGCAGTAGCAATATTCCAAGTTAGACTCCTGGGATCGAGTCTACTCTGCTCCAGTCTTCTCCTGCGTCTACCAGTTGGATTCACGTCCAAGATCTCCTCCCTGTGGTTAGTTGATTGGTTGATGGACTCCTGGGCTCCATGTCCCTCAAAGTTGTTGGTTGGTTCTCCTGCCATGACGAAGTTCCACTTCTTTAGATATATCTCTCACATAGTTGGGAGTCTACTCCATTACACTGATGGATAGCACTTGAATAATTGCGTACACGTGGTTGACGTTATGATAGATCATCGTGTTGGATTGCACACGTGTTCTCACTTAGTCCAATGGATTAAGCACAGTAGAAAATTGGCTCACTGGCTCTACACAATTTATTTGCAGACTGGTTATTAAAATGTCTTTCACTGTCTGCTTCACTGATATTAAACACATGTGGTGTTGAAAATTCACAGATTCTATTGCCGTTATAAATCGTAGAATATCTCAAGAATCCGACACAAAATTCACTTTACAAAGTGCATCGTAGATTGTTACAAATGTATCGTGCCTGATTGCACATGGTAATTGTAGATAATTTGAAACTTTGCAATATTTCCGGTCCCTCGTGGACTTAAGATTTTGAGTGGCTCACGCGTAGAAATGTGGTGTTACTGATGGCCAAAAATATCCACAGAAATGAGGTATAATATTCACAATTTTCACTCGTGCACTCGAAGATTTGTAGCACGGTCGATTAATCATTCACAGTTAGCATTTAAGTAGTAACTTACAGTTGATGTTCGTAGATTTCCTTCCACCTCGTGGACGGATGAAGATGGTTATCGTCTTATAGACGGATATACAATTTTTCCCACACGAAATTGTAGTAATAATTTTCACTTCGTCGCACAGCCCACCATGGTGCTTAAAGAAACTTCACAATTCAGACTACTAATCGTCGGTTTTAAATAAACTCCTTCACCCTTCGGGTGGACTATAATGTCCTTCGTCTCAACGACGGTCGGTCCCAGCACGTCTTAACAGAACGGCTGCTAGCTTGGTAGTCTCCGAGCATGGAGTTCACTTGCAGTGTCCGGACGGACAATTGAGTCGTTGACAGTCCAACTTCCTCCCGCTTATCTGCGGCGTTAATTACCTTTACCGAAAATAATAAAATCAAAACATAATAATGTTTCTCTTATGCAGAATTTCTACGTGGAATGTTCATCTTATGCAGAAATATTCTGAGACTTTTATAAGCAAAATGTGTAATAATGGGTGCTCAGAAATATTATTAGGGTGAATGTCCAGAGTCAAGACAACATCCCTTTCTTACTACATGTCACGCGCTGCATCAGGGCTCGTTCAGAGATAAGGAATGGCATGTTCATCAACATTAGCATAAATATCACGGAGCAATGAGCTCAGGCGGGCTCACTATATGTGTATGTCGGAAATGGATGGGCGCATTTTCCTATCTTGTCTATGATGGGAAATTGTATCCGTGCGCGTCCCTAACTTGTATATAACGTAAAATGTGTGGGTATGTTGTCCCAACTGTATGTGACGGAACCTGTATGAGGGTGTCCTCCCTATCTGTTTATAATGGAGAGTGCGTACGTGTGCCCTTCGCTCTATCCCCAAAGTGTATTGGAGTGACTGTTGTTAACTCCTCTGTGTGGCGGAAAATTATGTCTGTGTGGATATATACCTGTGTAAAACGGGAAAAATTGTGTTTTGTGTTCTCCACCCTGTATGCAATGGTACCGTATCTGTGTGTCTCTTGTCTTACTATTAGCGTGGCTTACATCGATCTTTGTGTGGGGAATTCTAGCGTGAAAGTGTGTATGTTTTGGAGCGTATTCTTTCGCTGTGTAAGTTTATAGAATCATTCGCCTTTATCTATTATAGCGGTTCAGTATAATTTATAGTGGCATGTGCTCGGAACTGTTATCTTTTATTTTTTTAGCAAACTGAACATAACTGTTGTCGCTCACTTGTCTCAAATTATCACTGTATTTTAAGTAAAACTTGACAGTCGAACGGGACAAATCATACCCTATTCAGCGAGATGTAGGGTAACTGTAAAAAGAGATGGACTTGAACTAGGTATGACTGTCAGCGTTCCGGTGATTTATAAATGGCTTTGGTTACCCCCTATTGTGGGCGAAGACGTACTTAGCGTGCATACACACGTGCATTTCTTCTAAAACGAAGAGTAAGCTGTGCCTTGCAGTTGTTAAAATGGCATGGGTTACCCTCTATTGTGGTCGAAGACGTGACTTAACGTGTCTCAACACGAGCATTTCTTCTAAAACGAAGGGAAAGCTGTGCCTTGTCGTTATTGCTGATATTTAATTTATTTTAATCCATGATATTGTTACTACGGCCAATCAAATGATTCTTTGAAAATAATGTATGGTCCTAACGTGTAAATGGATCTTGTTTTCCGGAGTAGTTTTGTGTTCTCCGTTGAAATATATTATTCTTAAATTATATCTAGAATTTAGTGACTTGCGACCGCTGCATTAAATTGGCGAACTCGTCAGCATTGGATGATTTTAATGGTTTTCCCTAGGGCGAGTTACGGATATTGTCCGATAATTGCCGCCTCAAGCGACACACCTCGTTATTGTTGACTAAGAATGAGTGATGGTTGTTATGGATTAATGAGTTCCCTATTCGTAGGCTAAATGAAATATGCGTCAATCACTTCCAATTAGATGTAATGGTCAAGTTAACCTTTAGAACAAAGAAAAATAGATCCAGTGTGTGATAGAAAATGAAGTGTGAGGGCTGTGTGGAGAGTCAATTCCGCCACCGGGCGCGCCAAGTGTGGCCTGCTTAGTTTGGGGTCCCTACCGGTCGCGTGCCTGCACGGCCGTGGACAGCTGTATATCTTTGCTGTGTCAGGGCCCTAGTTTCCGGATGTCTGTGTAGCGTGTATCAATGTTAGCAGATAGTGTGAATACTGTGTGTGAATATCCCGCTTAGAAGTATGTAACTATGTGCTGGAATATGTACTTATTCTGCATGTGGCCTTCTTGCACCAGTACGTATTGGTCTGTTAATTTCGCATAACGTACTTAAGTATGTTAACCCGTGTTCATGTCCTGTCATATAACTGTAATGCTTTTCCTGTCGCTTACAAAAATATAGTGTAGCTCCGCTATCTTGGGTTTCTTAAAATGTGATGTTGGCACATATGGCTATTGGGCTAGAAATACGAGGCACGTCCAGAAAGTAAGCTCCGTTTGGTAATAAAATTAAATTGTGTACAGATACAGAAAAAATATTTATTGCACAACATTCTACACCTCTTAAACTACTTTTACACATAACTGCCGAACTTTTTCAGGCATTTGTCATAGCGTGGCACAAGTTTTTGTATACCTTCTTCATAGAAGTTTGCCGCCGACCCCTAAAAGAGTGTGAAGACTCCCCTGTAAGGTATCCTACTGTTTGGCCACCACTGTTAGGCAAATTGCGTATGTGGTCAGGAGAACTCCTAAACATACGCAGTTCTCCTGGTAAGCACGCAATTTGCCTAACAGTGGTGGCCAAACAGTAGGATACCTTACAGGGGAGTCTTCACACTCTTTTACGGGTCGGCGGCAAACTTCTATGAAGAAGGTATACAAAAACTTGTGCCACGCTATGACAAATGCCTGAAAAAGTTCGGCAGTTATGTGTAAAAGTAGTTTAAGAGGTGTAGAATGTTGTGCAATAAATATTTTTTCTGTATCTGTACACAATTTAATTTTATTACCAAACGGAGCTTACTTTCTGGACGTGCCTAGTAAAATATCCCTGTCTGTTCCTTAGGATGTGTGTTCGATATAGGTCCCTTCTACCCATCTAGTGTGTCGTAATCCTTGTTATTGTATTGTCTATTCCTAACCGAGTTTTCTAACTAGTGTGATTGTAAGTGTCTGTTCTGAACTGTGTTTTCTAATCTGTGTGATATTGTATGTGTCTGTGATTGGAAACGTGTTCCTCCGGTGTGTGCAACGTTATCTAACGTTTTGCTTCTTTGGTTCGTGGGCCCTGGTTTTGCGAATCGTGACCCGTGGGTGGTATGGTTTCATCCGAAGCATGTGAATTGTATCTTTGAACATTTTATGGTTGTCTTTTATGTTGACAATATAATTGAGGTCTGATTGTTTCCTATGTACCTTTAATGGCCCGGTCCATTAAGGAATAAGAAATTCGGACACGTTTTTATACGCGTAGGCGTCCAGATCATAACTAACTGTCCCGCCCTGTAATCGTGATGCTTGTGCTTCCGATCGTAAGTGTGTTTTTGTTTCTTTTGTGCCGCCTGAATGTTCTGTAGTGCTGTGATCCTCACTGTCTGTAAATTGTGGTGTTTGAAGCCATATTTTCAGTGTTGCCTTAGTAAACAAGAGTTTAGTGCTTTTCAGTCGGTCAACACGAATGTACCCAAAACAGATGGGTAATGCCCTAATCCTGAAATAAATTACATGAGATTAATAAAACACTAGGATGACCAGTTTCGATCGTCAAGCGATCATCATCAGATCCATTACACTTAGGCTACAAAATCTATGTTTGAAATACAGGTGAAAATATTTACAATATGTACAATTATTTAGTTGCAGTATTGGTAGTGCAACTGTCAGTGTATGCTAAATGCAGTATATATGTTAGGAGAAATGCTAAATGGTGATAGCTATCCAGAGATTGTATTTTAGAGAGATTATATGGTTGTAAACTATGGTTAAACTATAAAGTTTTAGGCTAACTACTTATCTGATTGTCTTCCGTACTACAGCTACTCGCAGTTTTCGTGCTCACTGGAACTCACTGTGCGGTCGACTGCGGTGGTTATCTTAACGACTGGTTTTTCCCTGCCTTCTCCCCCCTGTCCCTACGTGCTGTGGGGAGTGATAGCGATGTGTTTATGTGAGGTGTTGCCAACCTAGATAAGATGTATGTTATTGAATGAGGTGGGTCTACAACTATTAAAGACCGTGGATTAGCCCTCGCCACGCGTGGAGCATAACCCATTCGAACTAAGCGTTGACGGTCTTATGAGGACGTCCCGGCACCTTTAATACTGCCGCGAATATGGGCCTTGGTTTATTGCAGAAGAAAAGTACATCGTACACCTGATCCAGATAACATTTACCTATTAAAAAACCCCTAATTTCCCCCTTTTTTATCTAGCTTGGCTGTGTCGCTAAATTGTGTTTTGTTTCCGACAGGGTGTGTTTTTAGTAGCGTGAAGAGGGGTGAGCTCTCCATGAACGTGTGTTCATTTAGATTGTCGGGATTGTTTCGTTTGGCTAGGTGTATCTCGATTGCTTCCTTTATGTCAAGAGCTCTGCCTTTCGATTCGTGATGGATTATTTTAAGGTCCGACTCTATGTTGGTAAAGCTGTGCCCTGCGTCACACATATGTTCGCACATGGCTGAATGTGTTCCGTATCTTATCGCATTCCTATGTTCATTATAACGTGTGTCTACTCGCCTTCCACTCTGCCCGATGTAATTAGCTTGACAATCGGTGTCTTGGCACGTTATAGAATATACCCCTGACCTTGAATACGGGTCACGTTTATTTAGATTACTATTTAGGAGGTGCCTAGCGGTTGTGTTTTTCGTCGTGAAAGCTATCTTTATGCCTTGTTTTTTGAATAGGTTAGTGATTTTATATGTATTCGCATTCACATAGTTGAAACGCGCAAATTTTTTCTCATTACTGTCCGGTTTGGGAATCGTTTTATCTTTACTTTTATGTTTGGCTATAATTTGATTTATTTTGCTTGGCGAGAAGTTGTTTTCCTTTGCTATTTGCATAATAGTTCTTATTTCCTTATTATAGTTGTCTTTTGACATGGGTATGTTTAAAGCCCTGTGCACCATTGAATTGAAACCCGCTAGTTTGTGCGTACTGGGGTGATTAGACTGATCGTCGATTGCATGCGAGGTTTGTGTTGCTTTCCGGAATATGGAATATGAAAGGTCGTAGTCTTTACGTTCAATAGTTATATCGAGATAATTTATTTTCCGGTCTATTTCGGATTCCTTAGTGAATTTGATACAGTGGTGAAGGCTATTAAGGGATTGGAGAATTGTTTCTTCGCTTGTTAGTTCAGTATCGTAGATGCAAATTACATCATCTACGTATCTTTTCCATATTACTATTCCCTTTGTTGAAGTCTTTTCTAAGAACGCATTTTCTAGTGCATTGATGAAGATGTCAGCGATTAACCCACTTAGTGGCGATCCCATTGCTAGGCCTTCTCTCTGTGTGTATATTTTATTGTCGAATTGAAACACGTTTTGGATGAGAACGACCCTCGGTAATCTCACAATCTCTTCAATTTCTTTTACCGAATTGTTGGATTTTAAGTTGTTTTCGATAGTGTTGATTGCTTCAATAACCGGAATATTGGTGTACATGTTAGTTACGTCGAAGGATACTACCCTGAAGCTAGGTTTCATTTGTAGGGTGTTCAATGCTGTTACTAGTTCTGTTGTGTTCTTTACAGAGTTGTTTTTGTCGTTGGAAAGACGGCATTTTAAGATTTTTAGTAACTGTTTGCTGAATTTGTAATTAGGGGCATTCCTACAATTGACTATTGGTCTCATTGGGCATTCCTTTTTGTGTATTTTTGGTTGTCCCCCCAATGACGGTATTTTCGGGTTCATGTTTATTTGTTTTGATTTTTCGGCTTTGGTCAGTATGTATTCTGTTTCTTTTAGCGCACTTTTTATTTGCTTTTGGAATTTGTTGGTGGGGTCTTTTGTTAATTCCTTGATTTCGTTGTTGTTTAGGAATTCGACTGTTTTTTCAATGTATTCTGTTTTGTTCAAAATTACTGTAGTGTTTCCCTTATCTGCTTTTGTGATGATTAAGTCATTTTCTTTTTTTTTGTTTCAACGACTTTATTTCTTTGAGTTGTTTGTTGTTTTGAATGTTATTGCTATCGCCCTCTCGTTTGAGGATTTTTTTGGCTTCGTTGATGGCGAGATTTTTGGTTAATTCCCTGTCTTCTGCTGGGAGCTTGTGACTGGCTATCTCAATATCTGTGATTAACTGTTTTATATTGTGGTTCGTGTGTGCGTCTGTGCAGTTGTATTTCAAACCTTTGTCTAACATATTCATTTCACCTTGAGAAAAGGTTACGTTCGTTCTGTTGTTTACTCTGCTGTGGAAATTGAATTCATTGTTATTCGTGTGTTGTTCGTTAGATTGATGGTTCTGTGTTTCTCCTAGTTTTCTTAATTTATTTTCTAGCGTTTCATGCTTCCTCGTTGCTCTGATTTTGATGGTGTCATGTAGGTGCTCGATGAAGCTGTCCCATTGGGCTGCGTGCCAGAAATTACTTAGTTGCAATTGAATGTCGTATAATTGTTGGTTAAATTTTTGCTTTCTTATGTATGCAAATCTTAATTCGTTTTTTAATCCAAAGCGCTTTGGCTTGTTTGGTTGAAATGATCGAGGCTGGTGTGTTCGGTACGGTTTTAATTGGTACATATTTAGGGGTGAGGTTTAGTTCTATACATTTTTTTGTTGAACCAAATTGACTTGTCTAAATTCATGAGTTTAAGCCTGAGTGATTTGAATTTCTTGGCTTCACGAATTGCCTGACTAGCCGTGCACATTGTGGTGTTTGAAACCATATTTTCAGTGTTGCCTTAGTAAACAAGAGTTTAGTGCTTTTCAGTCGGTCAACACGAATGTACCCAAAAGAGATGGGTTATGCCCTAATCCTGAAATAAATTACATGAGATTAATAAAACACTAGGATGACCAGTTTCGATCGTCAAGCGATCATCATCAGATGCATTACACTTAGGCTACAAAAATCTAGATAGATTTGTACTAAGGCAACACTGAAAATATGGCTTCAAACACCACAATGTTCACGGCTAGTCAGGCAAATCGTGAAGCCAAGAAATTCAAATCACTCAGGCTTAAACTCATGAATTTAGACAAGTCAATTTGGCTCAACAAAAAATGTATAGAACTAAACCTCACCCCTAAATACGTACCAATTAAAACCGTACCGAACCCACCAGCCTCGATCATTTCAACCAAACAAGCCAAAGCGCTTTGGATAAAAAACGAATTAAGATTTGCATACATAAGAAAGCAAAAAATTAACCAACAATTATACGACATTCAATTGTAACTAAGTAATTTCTGGCACGCAGCCCAATGGGACAGCTTCATCGAGCACCTACATGACACCATCAAAATCAGAGCAACGAGGAAGCATGAAACGCTAGAAAATAAATTAAGAAAACTAGGTGAAACACAGAACCATCAATCTAACGAACAACACACGAATAACAATGAATTCAATTTCCACAGCAGAGTAAACAACAGAACGAACGTAACCTTTTCTCAAGGTGAAATGAATATGTTAGACAAAGGTTTGAAATACAACTGCACAGACGCACACACGAACCACAATATAAAACAGTTAATCACAGATATTGAGATAGCCAGTCACAAGCTCCCAGCAGAAGACAGGGAATTAACCAAAAATCTCGCCACCAACGAAGCCAAAAAAATCCTCAAACGAGAGGGCGATAGCAATAACATTCAAAACAACAAACAACTCAAAGAAATAAAGTCGTTGAAACAAAAAATAAAAGAACATGACTTAATCGTCACAAAAGCAGATAAGGGAAACACTACAGTAATTTTGAACAAAACAGAATACATTGAAAAACAGTCGAATTCCTAAACAACAACGAAATCAAGGAATTAACAAAAGACCCCACCAACAAATTCCAAAAACAAATAAAAAGTGCGCTAAAAGAAACAGAATACATACTGACCAAAGCCGAAAAATCAAAACTAATAAACATGAACCCGAAAATACCGTCATTGAGGGGACAACCAAAAATACACAAAAAGGAATGCCCAATGAGACCAATAGTCAATTGTAGGAATGCCCCTAATTACAAAATCAGCAAAGAGTTACAAAAAATCTTAAAATGCCGTCTTTCCAACGACTAAAACAACTCTGTAGAGAACACAACAGAACTAGTAACAGCATTGAACACCCTACAAATGAAACCTAGCTGCAGGGTAGTATCCTTCGACGTAACTAACATGTACACCAATATTCCGGTTATTGAAGCAATCAACACTATCGAAAACAACTTAAAATCCAACAATTCGGTAAAAGAAATTGAAGAGATTGTGAGATTACTGAGGGTCGTTCTCACCCAAAACGTGTTTCAATTCGACAATAAAATATACACACAGAGAGAAGGCCTAGCAATGGGATCGCCACTAAGTGGGTTAATCGCTGACATCTTCATCAATGCACTAGAAAATGCGTTCTTAGAAAAGACTTCAACAAAGGGAATAGTAATATGGAAAAGATACGTAGATGATGTAATTTGCATCTACGATACTGAACTAACAAGCAAAGAAACAATTCTCCAATCCATTAATAGCCTTCACCACTGTATCAAATTCACTAAGGAATCCGAAATAGACCGGAAAATAAATTATCTCGATATAACTATTGAACGTAAAGACAACGACCTTTCATATTCCATATTCCGGAAAGCAACACAAACCTCGCATGCAATCGACAATCAGTCTAATCACCCCAGTACGCACAAACTAGCGGGTTTCAATTCAATGGTGCACAGGGCTTTAAACATACCCATGTCAAAAGACAACTATAATAAGGAAATAAGAACTATTATGCAAATAGCAAAGGAAAACAACTTCTCGCCAAACAAAATAAATCAAATTATAGCCAAACATAAAAATAAAGATAAAACGATTCCCAAACCGGACAGTAATGAGAAAAATTTGCGCGTTTCAACTATGTGAATGCGAATACATATAAAATCACTAACCTTTTCAAAAAACAAGGCATAAAGATAGCTTTCACGGCGAAAAACACAACCGCTAGGCACCTCCTAAATAGTAATCTAAATAAACAAGACCCGTATTCAAGGTCAGGGTATATTCTATAACGTGCCAAGACACCGATTGTCAAGCTAATTACGTCGGGCAGAGTGGAAGGCGAGTAGACACACGTTATAATGAACATAGGAATGCGATAAGATACGGAACACATTCAGCCGTGCGCGAACATATGTGTGACGCAGGGCACAGCTTTACCAACATAGAGTCGGACCTTAAAATAATCCATCACGAATCGAAAGGCAGAGCTCTTGACATAAAGGAAGCAATCGAGATACACCTAGCCAAACGAAACAATCCCAACAATCTAAATGAACACAAGTTCATGGAGAGCTCACCCCTCTTCACGCTACTAAAAAACACACCCTGTCGGAAACAAAACACAATTTAGCGACACAGCCAAGCTAGATAAAAAAGGGGGGAAATTAGGGGGTTTTTAATAGGTAAATGTTATCTGGATCAGGTGTACGATGTACGTTTCTTCTGCAATAAACCAAGGCCCATATTCGCGGCAGTATTAAAAGTGCCGGGACGTCCTCATAAGACCGTCAACGCTTAGTTCGAATGGGTTATGCTCCACGCGTGGCGAGGGCTAATCCACGGTCTTTAATAGTTGTAGACCCACCTCATTCAATAACATACATCTTATCTAGGTTGGCAACACCTCACATAAACACATCGCTATCACTCCCCACAGCACGTAGGGACAGGGGGGAGAAGGCAGGGAAAAACCAGTCGTTAAGATAACCACCGCAGTCGACCGCACAGTGAGTTCCAGTGAGCACGAAAACTGCGAGTAGCTATAGTACGGAAGACAATCAGATAAGTAGTTAGCCTAAAATTTTATAGTTTAACCATAGTTTACAACCATATAATCTCTCTAAAGTACAATCTCCGGATAGCTATCACCATTTAGCATTTCACCTAACATATATACTGCATTTAGCATACACTGACAGTTGCACTACCAATACTGCAACTAAATAATTGTACATATTGTAAATATTTTCACCTGTATTTCAAACATAGATTTTGTAGCCTAAGTGTAATGGATCTGATGATGATCGCTTGACGATCGAAACTGGTCATCCTAGTGTTTTATTAATCTCATGTAATTTATTTCAGGATTAGGGCATTACCCATCTGTTTTGGGTACATTCGTGTTGACCGACTGAAAAGCACTAAACTCTTGTTTACTAAGGCAACACTGAAAATATGGCTTCAAACACCACAATGTTCACGGCTAGTCAGGCAAATCGTGAAGCCAAGAAATTCAAATCACTCAGGCTTAAACTCATGAATTTAGACAAGTCAATTTGGTTCAACAAAAAATGTATAGAAATAAACCTCACCCCTAAATACGTACCAATTAATACCGTAGAGAGCTACGGAGATATGACATTGACATAGCAGCACTTCAGGAGACCCGTCTTGCGGAGGAAGGTCAGTTGAATGAGCAAGGTGCAGGGTACAGCTTCTTTTGGAAGGGTAAACGTGAGGACGAAGACGAACACAGAATACATGGAGTTGGCTTTGCCATTAAGAGCAAGCTTCTCAAGGATCTGTCAGAGCTTCCAACTGGGTATAATGAAGGCCTCATGACACTAAGACTTCGGTTATATAACAACCAGCATGCCACGGTGATCAGCGCATACGCCCCCGCACTAGATGCTGATGATGACATTAAGGAAAGTTCTATTCAGATCTGGATACCGTCCTATCAAACATCAACCGTGAAGATAGGATCATCTTACTCGGAGATTTTAACGCTAGAGTGGGCAGGGACTACAATGTTTGGAATGGTGTCATTGGTAAGGAGGGAGTTGGGAGCGAAAACTCCAATGGTATCAGACTGCTCTCCAAATGCACTGAACATGAATTGGTAATCACCAATACTATCTTTCGCCAAAAGAATCGCTTTAAAACATCATGGCAGCACCCCAGATCGAAGCACTGGCATCTTATTGACTATGTGATTGTACGCAAGAAAGATTTACGAGATGTTCTTATCACCAAAGCAATGACAGGAGCCGATGACTGTTGGACAGATCACCGGCTTATCAGATCAGTTATGCGTATACCATTGTCCACACAGAGGAGGAAGCAACAGAAGAGCTGTAGGCATATTTTTGATACCGAGAAGTTTGGTAAGTCAGAGCATATCTCCCAATATAAAGAGTTGCTTAGCCAGACACTGCCACAGGAATACCATCCAGATGTAACACTGCACTGGGAGAGTCTGAAGACCGCTATTCAGAATGCTTGCAAGGAAACGCTGGGATATAAGACCAGGAAACATCAAGACTGGTTTGATGAAAATGATGAAGAAATAGAAGAATTAATCTCAGAAAAGAGAAAAGCCTTGCAAACTTGGAGAAAAGATATGAACTCCCGTACTAAGAAAGAAGCATTTTGTCTTGCGAAGGCAAATGTCCAAAGAGGAACTCGTGCGCTCAAAAATGCATGGTGGACATCCAAAGCTAAAGAGCTGCAATATCTAGCAGACAAAGATTCGCGACAGTTCTTCCAAGCCACAAAAGCGATTTATGGCCCCTCCACGTTTGGTAGAAATCCACTTTGGTCCAGTGACAAAAGTACACTTCTAAAAGATCAATACTCCATCATGAATAGGTGGAAGGAGCATTTTGAAGACCTCTTGAACCAGGACTCAGTTATTGATGAGCAGGTGTATGATATATTAGAACAAGCACCCATCAAGGAAGAACTCGGTACCCTGCCAACACTAGATGAGGTTCAGTGTGCTATTAATCAAGCAAAGCGACACAAAGCCACTGGATGTGATGGAATACCAGCGGAAGCTCTCAAAGAAGGAGGTGAGGAACTCATAAGCCACATACATGATCTTATCATTAAAATTTGGAGAACTGAAAAAATGCCTGCTGATTTCAGAGATAGTCTGATAGTTCCCATATTTAAGAAAGGTGATCGTGCAGACTGCAACAACTATCGTGGTATATCTTTGTTATCATGCCTTGGAAAGCTTATTGCTCGTATTTTGGCGAATCGTATTCTATCCCTGGTGAAGAAAATACTCCCAGAGAGCCAATGTGGTTCAGGCCTTCTAGAGGAACTGCAGATATGATATTCACTGTTCGTCAGCTTCAGGAGAAATGTAGAGAGCAAAATAGACCTCTTTATATTGCCTTTATAGACCTCAGTAAGGCATTTGACTCGGTAAACCGTGAAGCCTTGTGGAAGATTTTAGCATTGTATGGTTTTCCACTGAAATTTATTACCATCTTAAGACTACTCCACACTGATATGAAGGCAAATGTCATTGGTAACGACTCTATTGGAGAACCATTTCATATTAATACCGGCGTTAAACAAGGCTGTGTGATTGCCCCTACATTGTTTTCTCTGTACGTTGCCACTGTCATGCAGTTAGTCAAAGATGATCTTCCTACAGGCATACAGATAACTTACAGGATGGATGGGAAGATCTTTAATTTGAGCCGTCTAAAGGCAAGGACTCGAACATCTCCTGCTGCATTGGTTGAGTTACAGTACGCTGATGATAATGCAGTAGTAGCTCAATCAGAGGACGAACTTAGGAAAATCCTGAATGCCTTTTCTTCAGCATACAAAAAGATTGGGCTGAAACTTAACACCAGTAAAACCCAAGTCCTCTACCAACCAGCCCCTGGACAAGGACAAAGAAACATCAATGTCACCATCGAAGGAGCGAAGCTTCAAGAAGTTAATACCTTTCCTTATCTTGGCAGCACCCTGTCATCAAGTGCAAATATAGATTCCGAAATCCAACACAGGATTAACCGTGCTGGGGCATCCTTTGCAAGATTGAGGTCTAGAGTTTTTGACAACCATGATATCAATGCTGCAAAGAAGATCCTTGTGTAAAACTCGGTTGTAGTTCCCACCTTACTTTACGGATCTGAATCCTGGACATGCTACAGACGTCATTTTAAAAAGCTGGAGCAATATCACCAGCGTTGTTTGAGGAGAATTCTTCGTGTCACATGGCAAGACAAACGCACAAACACCAGCATTCTCGAAGAAGCACAGACTACCAGTGTTGAAGCCATGCTTTTAAAACGTCAGCTGCGATGGACAGGACACGTAATCCGCATGCCCAAGAATCGCATTCCCAAGCAAGTGTTTTGCTCTGAACTAACTGAGGGCAAGCGCTGTGTGGGAGGTACGAGGAAGCGATTCAAAGACGTACTAAAGGCTAATATGCAAATGTGCCATATTAATATCAACAACTGGGAGACCTTAGCTCTTGATCGCTCATCCTGGAGATCAATTGTTCATCGTGGTGCGATACTCTTTGAAGAAAACCGCCGACGTATGATAGAAGATCGGATGCAACGCAGAAAGAACAGAGTGTTCATTAGAAGACAGGGAATGAATGCGGATGTCTCACCTGGACCTGATACTACCTGTCATCACTGCGGGAAACTGTGTCTCTCCCGCATTGGGCTTTTTAGTCACCTCCGGACTCATCGATGAAGAGTCATTCAGCATTGGAAGGCCAACCTACTCGAGACGAGTGTTTGCTATCACTATCATCATCATCATCATCATCAATACCGTACCGAACACACCAGCCTCGATCATTTCAACCAAACAAGCCAAAGCGCTTTGGATAAAAAACGAATTAAGATTTGCATACATAAGAAAGCAAAAAATTAACCAACAATTATACGACATTCAATTGCAACTAAGTAATTTCTGGCACGCAGCCCAATGGAACAGCTTCATCGAGCACCTACATGACACCATCAAAATCAGAGCAACGAGGAAGCATGAAACGCTAGAAAATAAATTAAGAAAACTAGGAGAAACACAGAACCATCAATCTAACGAACAACACACGAATAACAATGAATTCAATTTCCACAAGAGAGTAAACAACAGAACGAACGTAACCTTTTCTCAAGGTGAAATGAATATGTTAGACAAAGGTTTGAAATACAACTGCACAGACGCACACACGAACCACAATATAAAACAGTTAATCACAGATATTGAGATAGCCAGTCACAAGCTCCCAGCAGAAGACAGGGAATTAACCAAAAATCTCGCCACCAACGAAGCCAAAAAAATCCTCAAACGAGAGGGCGATAGCAATAACATTCAAAACAACAAACAACTCAAAGAAATAAAGTCGTTGAAACAAAAAATAAAAGGACATGACTTAATCATCACAAAAGCAGATAAGGGAAACACTACAGTAATTTTGAACAAAATAGAATACATTGAAAAAACAGTCGAATTCCTAAACAACAACGAAATCAAGGAATTAACAAAAGACCCCACCAACAAATTCCAAAAACAAATAAAAAGTGCGCTAAAAGAAACAGAATACATACTGACCAAAGCCGAAAAATCAAAACTAATAAACATGAACCCGAAAATACCGTCTTTGAGGGGACAACCAAAAATACACAAAAAGGAATGCCCAATGAGACCAATAGTCAATTGTAGGAATGCCCCTAATTACAAAATCAGCAAAGAGTTACTAAAAATCTTAAAATGCCGTCTTTCCAACGACAAAAACAACTCTGTAAAGAACACAACAGAACTAGTAACAGCATTGAACACCCTACAAATGAAACCTAGCTTCAGGCTAGTATCCTTCGACGTAACTAACATGTACACCAATATTCCGGTTATTGAAGCAATCAACACTATCGAAAACAACTTAAAATCCAACAATTCGGTAAAAGAAATTGAAGAGATTGTGAGACTACTGAGGGTCGTTCTCACCCAAAACGTGTTTCAATTCGACAATAAAATATACACACAGAGAGAAGGCCTAGCAATGGGATCGCCACTAAGTGGGTTAATCGCTGACATCTTCATCAATGCACTAGAAAATGCGTTCTTAGAAAAGACTTCAACAAAGGGAATAGTAATATGGAAAAGATACGTAGATGATGTAATTTGCATCTACGATACTGAACTAACAAGCGAAGAAACAATTCTCCAATCCATTAATAGCCTTCACCACTGTATCAAATTCACTAAGGAATCCGAAATAGACCGGAAAATAAATTATCTCGATATAACTATTGAACGTAAAGACTACGACCTTTCATATTCCATATTCCGGAAAGCAACACAAACCTCGCATGTAATCGACAATCAGTCTAATCACCCCAGTACGCACAAACTAGCGGGTTTCAATTCAATGGTGCACAGGGCTTTAAACATACCCATGTCAAAAGACAACTATAATACGGAAATAAGAACTATTATGCAAATAGCAAAGGAAAACAACTTCTCGCCAAGCAAAATAAATCAAATTATAGCCAAACATAAAAATAAAGATAAAACGATTCCCAAACCGGACAGTAATGAGAAAAAAATTGCGCGTTTCAACTATGTGAATGCGAATACATATAAAATCACTAACCTACTCAAAAAACAAGGCAAAAGATAGCTTTCACGACGAAAAACACAACCCCTAGGCACCTCCTAAATAGTAATCTAAATAAACGTGACCCGTATTCAAGGTCAGGGTATAATCTATAATGTGCCAAGACACCGATTGTCAAGCTAATTACATCGGGCAGAGTGGAAGGCGAGTAAACACACGTTATAATGAACATAGGAATGCGATAAGAAACGGAACACATTCAGCCGTGTGCGAACATATGTGTGACGCAGGGCACAGCTTTACCAACATAGAGTCGGACCTTAAAATAATCCATCACGAATCGAAAGGCAGAGCTCTTGACATAAAGGAAGCAATCGAGATACACCTAGCCAAACGAAACAATCCCAACAATCTAAATGAACACACGTTCATGGAGAGCTCACCCCTCTTCACGCTACTAAAAACACACCCTGTCGGAAACAAAACACAATTTAGCGACACAGCCAAGCTAGATAAAAAAGGGGGAAATTAGGGGGTTTTTAATAGGTAAATGTTATCTGGATCAGGTGTACGATGTACTTTTCTTCTGCAATAAACCAAGGCCCATATTCGCGGCAGTATTAAAGGTGCCGGGACGTCCTCATAAGACCGTCAACGCTTAGTTCGAATTGGTTATGCTCCACGCGTGGCGAGGGCTAATCCACTGTCTTTAATAGTTGTAGACCCACCTCATTCAATAACATACATCTTATCTAGGTTGGCAACACCTCACATAAACACATCGTTATCACTCCCCACCGCACGTAGGGACAGGGGGGAGAAGGCAGGGAAAAACCAGTCGTTAAGATAACCACCGCAGTCGACCGCACAGTGAGTTACAGTGAGCACGAAAACTGCGAGTAGCTGTAGTACGGAAGACAATCAGATAAGTAGTTAGCCTAAAACTTTATAGTTTAATCATAGTTTACAACCATATAATCTCTCTAAAATACAATCTCTGGATAGCTATCACCATTTAGCATTTCACCTAACATATATACTGCATTTAGCATACACTGACAGTTGCACTACCAATACTGCAACTAAATAATTGTACATATTGTAAATATTTTCACCTGTATTTCAAACATAGATTTTGTAGCCTAAGTGTAATGGATCTGATGATGATCGCTTGACGATCGAAACTGGTCATCCTAGTGTTTTATTAATCTCATGTAATTTATTTCAGGATTAGGGCATTACCCATCTGTTTTGGGTACATTCGTGTTGACCGACTGAAAAGCACTAAACTCTTGTTTACTAAGGCAACACTGAAAATATGGCTTCAAACACCACAATGTTCACGGCTAGTCAGGCAAATCGTGAAGCCAAGAAATTCATATCACTCAGGCTTAAACTCATGAATTTAGACAAGTCAATTTGGTTCAACAAAAAATGTATAGAACTAAACCTCACCCCTAAATTAAAACCGTACCGAACACACCAGCCTCGATCATTTCAACCAAACAAGCCAAAGCGCTTTGGATAAAAAACGAATTAAGATTTGCATACATAAGAAAGCAAAAAATTAACCAACAATTATACGACATTCAATTGCAACTAAGTAATTTCTGGCACGCAGCCCAATGGGACAGCTTCATCGAGCACCTACATGACACCATCAAAATCAGAGCAACGAGGAAGCATGAAACGCTAGAAAATAAATTAAGAAAACTAGGAGAAACACAGAACCATCAATCTAACGAACAACACACGAATAACAATGAATTCAATTTCCACAAGAGAGTAAACAACAGAACGAACGTAACCTTTTCTCAAGGTTAAATGAATATGTTAGACAAAGGTTTGAAATACAACTGCACAGACGCACACACGAACCACAATATAAAACAGTTAATCACAGATATTGAGATAGCCAGTCACAAGCTCCCAGCAGAAGACAGGGAATTAACCAAAAATCTCGCCACCAACGAAGCCAAAAAAATCCTCAAACGAGAGGGCGATAGCAATAACATTCAAAACAACAAACAACTCAAAGAAATAAAGTCGTTGAAACAAAAAATAAAAGAACATGACTTAATCATCACAAAAGCAGATAAGGAAACACTACAGTAATTTTGAACAAAACAGAATACATTGAAAAAACAGCCGAATTCCTAAACAACAACGAAATCAAGGAATTAACAAAAGACCCCACCAACAAATTCCAAAAACAAATAAAAAGTGCGCTAAAAGAAACAGAATACATACTGACCAAAGCCGAAAAATCAAAACTAATAAACATGAACCCGAAAATACCGTCATTGAGGGGACAACCAAAAATACACAAAAAGGAATGCCCAATGAGACCAATAGTCAATTGTAGGAATGCCCCTAATTACAAAATCAGCAAAGAGTTACTAAAAATCTTAAAATGCCGTCTTTCCAACGACAAAAACAACTCTGTAAAGAACACAACAGAACTAGTAACAGCATTGAACACCCTACAAATGAAACCTAGCTTCAGGCTAGTATCCTTCGACGTAACTAACATGTACACCAATATTCCGGTTATTGAAGCAATCAACACTATCGAAAACAACTTAAAATCCAACAATTCGGTAAAAGAAATTGAAGAGATTGTGAGATTACTGAGGGTCGTTCTCACCCAAAACGTGTTTCAATTCGACAATAAAATATACACACAGAGAGAAGGCCTAGCAATGGGATCGCCACTAAGTGGGTTAATCGCTGACATCTTCATCAATGCACTAGAAAATGCGTTCTTAGAAAAGACTTCAACAAAGGGAATAGTAATATGGAAAAGATACGTAGATGATGTAATTTGCATCTACGATACTGAACTAACAAGCGAAGAAACAATTCTCCAATCCATTAATAGCCTTCACCACTGTATCAAATTCACTAAGGAATCCGAAATAGACCGGAGAATAAATTATCTCGATATAACTATTGAACGTAAAGACTACGACCTTTCATATTCCATATTCCGGAAAGCAACACAAACCTCGCATGTAATTGACAATCAGTCTAATCACCCCAGTACGCACAAACTAGCGGGTTTCAATTCAATGGTGCACAGGGCTTTAAACATACCCATGTCAAAAGACAACTATAATACGGAAATAAGAACTATTATGCAAATAGCAAAGGAAAACAACTTCTCGCCAAGCAAAAAAAATCAAATTATAGCCAAACATAAAAATAAAGATAAAACGATTCCCAAACCGGACAGTAATGAGAAAAAATTTGCGCGTTTCAACTATGTGAATGCGAATACATATAAAATCACTAACCTATTCAAAAAACAAGGCATAAAGATAGCTTTCACGACGAAAAACACAACCCCTAGGCACCTCCTAAATAGTAATCTAAATAAACGTGACCCGTATTCAAGGTCAGGGTATATTCTATAACGTGCCAAGACACCGATTGTCAAGCTAATTACATCGGGCAGAGTGGAAGGCGAGTAGACACACGTTATAATGAACATAGGAATGCGATAAGATACGGAACACCTTCAGCCGTGTGCGAACATATGTGTGACGCAGGGCACAGCTTTACCAACATAGAGTCGGACCTTAAAATAATCCATCACGAATCGAAAGGCAGAGCTCTTGACATAAAGGAAGCAATCGAGATACACCTAGCCAAACGAAACAATCCCAACAATCTAAATGAACACACGTTCATGGAGAGCTCACCCCTCTTCACGCTACTAAAAACACACCCTGTCGGAAACAAAACACAATTTAGCGACACAGCCAAGCTAGATAAAAAAGGGGGAAATTAGGGGTTTTTTAATAGGTAAATGTTATCTGGATCAGGTGTACGATGTACTTTTCTTCTGCAATAAACCAAGGCCCATATTCGCGGCAGTATTAAAGGTGCCGGGACGTCCTCATAAGACCGTCAACGCTTAGTTCGAATGGGTTATGCTCCACGCGTGGCGAAGGCTAATCCACGGTCTTTAATAGTTGTAGACCCACCTCATTCAATAACATACATCTTATCTAGGTTGGCAACACCTCACATAAACACATCGCTATCACTCCCCACAGCACGTAGGGACAGGGGGGAGAAGGCAGGGAAAAACCAGTCGTTAAGATAACCACCGCAGTCGACCGCACAGTGAGTTCCAGTGAGCACGAAAACTGCGAGTAGCTGTAGTACGGAAGACAATCAGATAAGTAGTTAGCCTAAAACTTTATAGTTTAACCATAGTTAACAACCATATAATCTCTCTAAAATACAATCTCTGGATAGCTATCACCATTTAGCATTTCACCTAACATATATACTGCATTTAGCATACACTGACAGTTGCACTACCAATACTGCAACTAAATAATTGTACATATTGTAAATATTTTCACCTGTATTTCAAACATAGATTTTGTAGCCTAAGTGTAATGGATCTGATGATGATCGCTTGACGATCGAAACTGGTCATCCTAGTGTTTTATTAATCTCATGTAATTTATTTCAGGATTAGGGCATTACTCATCTGTTTTGGGTACATTCGTGTTGACCGACTGAAAAGCACTAAACTCTTGTTTACTAAGGCAACACTGAAAATATGGCTTCAAACACCACAATGTTCACGGCTAGTCAGGCAAATCGTGAAGCCAAGAAATTCATATCACTCAGGCTTAAACTCATGAATTTAGACAAGTCAATTTGGTTCAACAAAAAATGTATAGAACTAAACCTCACCCATAAATTAAAACCGTACCGAACACACCAGCCTCGATCATTTCAACCAAATAGCCAAAGCGCTTTGGATAAAAAACGAATTAAGATTTGCATACATAAGAAAGCAAAAAATTAACCAACAATTGTACCACATTCAATTGCAACTAAGTAATTTCTGGCACGCAGCCCAATGGGACAGCTTCATCGAGCACCTACATGACACCATCAAAATCAGAGCAACGAGGAAGCATGAAACGCTAGAAAATAAATTAAGAAAACTAGGAGAAACACAGAACCATCAATCTAACGAACAACACACGAATAACAATGAATTCAATTTCCACAAGAGAGTAAACAACAGAACGAACGTAACCTTTTCTCAAGGTGAAATGAATATGTTAGACAAAGGTTTGAAATACAACTGCACAGACGCACACACGAACCACAATATAAAACAGTTACTCACAGATATTGAGATAGCCAGTCACAAGCTCCCAGCAGAAGACAGGGAATTAACCAAAAATCTCGCCACCAACGAAGCCAAAAAAATCCTCAAACGAGAGGGCGATAGCAATAACATTCAAAACAACAAACAACTCAAAGAAATAAAGTCGTTGAAACAAAAAATAAAAGAACATGACTTAATCATCACAAAAGCAGATAAGGAAACACTACAGTAATTTTGAACAAAACAGAATACATTGAAAAAACAGTCGAATTCCTAAACAACAACGTAATCAAGGAATTAACAAAAGACCCCACCAACAAATTCCAAAAACAAATAAAAATTGCGCTAAAAGAAACAGAATACATACTGACCAAAGCCGAAAAATCAAAACTAATAAACATGAACCCGAAAATACCGTCTTTGAGGGGACAACCAAAAATACACAAAAAGGAATGCCCAATGAGACCAATAGTCAATTGTAGGAATGCCCCTAATTACAAAATCAGCAAAGAGTTACTAAAAATCTTAAAATGCCGTCTTTCCAACGACAAAAACAACTCTGTAAAGAACACAACAGAACTAGTAACAGCATTGAACACCCTACACATGAAACCTAGCTTCAGGGTAGTATCCTTCGACGTAACTAACATGTACACCAATATTCCGGTTATTGAAGCAATCAGCACTATCGAAAACAACTTAAAATCCAACAATTCGGTAAAAGAAATTGAAGAGATTGTGAGATTACTGAGGGTCGTTCTCACCCAAAACGTGTTTCAATTCGACAATAAAATATACACACAGAGAGAAGGCCTAGCAATGGGATCGCCACTAAGTGGGTTAATCGCTGACATCTTCATCAATGCACTAGAAAATGCGTTCTTAGAAAAGACTTCAACAAAGGGAATGGTAATATGGAAAAGATACGTAGATGATGTAATTTGCATCTACGATACTGAACTAACAAGCGAAGAAACAATTCTCCAATCCATTAATAGCCTTCACCACTGTATCAAATTCACTAAGGAATCCGAAATAGACCGGAAAATAAATTATCTCGATATAACTATTGAACGTAAAGACTACGGCCTTTCATATTCCATATTCCGGAAAGCAACACAAACCTCGCATGTAATCGACAATCAGTCTAATCACCCCAGTACGCACAAACTAGCGGGTTTCAATTCAATGGTGCACAGGGCTTTAAACATACCCATGTCAAAAGACAACTATAATACGGAAATAAGAACTATTATGCAAATAGCAAAGGAAAACAACTTCTCGCCAAGCAAAAAAAATCAAATTATAGCCAAACATAAAAATAAAGATAAAACGATTCCCAAACCGGACAGTAATGAGAAAAAATTTGCGCGTTTCAACTATGTGAATGCGAATACATATAAAATCACTAACCTATTCAAAAAACAAGGCATAAAGATAGCTTTCACGACGAAAAACACAACCCCTAGGCACCTCCTAAATAGTAATCTAAATAAACGTGACCCGTATTCAAGGTCAGGGTATATTCTATAACGTGCCAAGACACCGATTGTCAAGCTAATTACATCGGGCAGAGTGGAAGGCGAGTAGACACACGTTATAATGAACATAGGAATGCGATAAGATACGGAACACATTCAGCCGTGTGCGAACATATGTGTGACGCAGGGCACAGCTTTACCAACATAGAGTCGGACCTTAAAATAATCCATCACGAATCGAAAGGCAGAGCTCTTGACATAAAGGAAGCAATCGAGATACACCTAGCCAAACGAAACAATCACAACAATGTAAATGAACACACGTTCATGGAGAGCTCACCCCTCTTCACGCTACTAAAAGCACACCCTGTCGGAAACAAAACACAATTTAGCGACACAGCCAAGCTAGATTAAAAAAGGGGGAAATTAGGGTTTTTTTAATAGGTAAATGTTATCTGGATCAGGTGTACGATGTACTTTTCTTCTGCAATAAACCAAGGCCCATATTCGCGGCAGTATTAAAGGTGCCGGGACGTCCTCATAAGACCGTCAACGCTTAGTTCGAATGGGTTATGCTCCACGCGTGGCGAGGGCTAATCCACGGTCTTTAATAGTTGTAGACCCACCTCATTCAATAACATACATCTTATCTAGGTTGGCAACACCTCACATAAACACATCGCTATCACTCCCCACAGCACGTAGGGACAGGGGGGAGAAGGCAGGGAAAAACCAGTCGTTAAGATAACCACCGCAGTCGACCGCACAGTGAGTTCCAGTGAGCACGAAAACTGCGAGTAGCTGTAGTACGGAAGACAATCAGATAAGTAGTTAGCCTCAAATTTTATAGTTTAACCATAGTTTACAACCATATAATCTCTCTAAAGTACAATCTCCGGATAGCTATCACCATTTAGCATTTCACCTAACATATATACTGCATTTAGCATACACTGACCGTTGCACTACCAATACTGCAACTAAATAATTGTACATATTGTAAATATTTTCACCTGTATTTCAAACATAGATTTTGTAGCCTAAGTGTAATGGATCTGATGATGATCGCTTGACGATCGAAACTGGTCATCCTAGTGTTTTATTAATCTCATGTAATTTATTTCAGGATTAGGGCATTACCCATCTGTTTTGGGTACATTCGTGTTGACCGACTGAAAAGCACTAAACTCTTGTTTACTAAGGCAACACTGAAAATATGGCTTCAAACACCACAATGTTCACGGCTAGTCAGGCAAATCGTGAAGCCAAGAAATTCAAATCACTCAGGCTTAAACTCATGAATTTAGACAAGTCAATTTGGTTCAACAAAAAATGTATAGAACTAAACCTCACCCCTAAATTAAAACCGTACCGAACATACCAGCCTCGATCATTTCAACCAAACAAGCCAAAGCGCTTTGGATTAAAAAAACGAATTAAGATTTGCATACATAAGAAAGCAAAAAATTAACCAACAATTATACGACATTCAATTGCAACTAAGTAATTTCTGGCACGCAGCCCAATGGGACAGCTTCATCGAGCACCTACCTGACACCATCAAAATCAGAGCAACGAGGAAGCATGAAACGCTAGAAAATAAATTAAGAAAACTAGGAGAAACACAGAACTATCAATCTAACGAACAACACACGAATAACAATGAATTCAATTTCCACAGCAGAGTAAACAACAGAACGAACGTAACCTTTTCTCAAGGTGAACGGAATATGTTAGACAAAGGTTTGAAATACAACTGCACAGACGCACACACGAACCACAAAATAAAACAGTTAATCACAGATATTGAGATAGCCAGTCACAAGCTCCCAGCAGAAGACAGGGAATTAACCAAAAATCTCGCCACCAACGAAGCCAAAAAAATCCTCAAACGAGAGGGCGGTAGCAATAACATTCAAAACAACAAACAACTCAAAGAAATAAAGTCGTAAAAACAAAAAATAAAAGAACTTGACTTAATTATCACAAAAGCAGATAAGGGAAACACTACAGTAATTTTGAACAAAACAGAATACATTGAAAAACAGTCGAATTCCTAAACAACAACGAAATCAAGGAATTAACAAAAGACCCCACCAACAAATTCCAAAAACAAATAAAAAGTGCGCTAAAAGAAACAGAATACATACTGACCGAAGCCGAAAAATCAAAACTAATAAACATGAACCCGAAAATACCGTCTTTGAGGGGACAACCAAAAATACACAAAAAGGAATGCCCAATGAGACCAATAGTCAATTGTAGGAATGCCCCTAATTACAAAATCAGCAAAGAGTTACTAAAAATCTTAAAATGCCGTCTTTCCAACGACAAAAACAACTCTGTAAAGAACACAACAGAACTAGTAACAGCATTGAACACCCTACAAATGAAACCTAGCTTCAGGCTAGTATCCTTCGACGTAACTAACATGTACACCAATATTCCGGTTATTGAAGCAATCAACACTATCGAAAACAACTTAAAATCCAACAATTCGGTAAAAGAAATTGAAGAGATTGTGAGATTACTGAGGGTCGTTCTCACCCAAAACGTGTTTCAATTCGACAATAAAATATACACACAGAGAGAAGGCCTAGCAATGGGATCGCCACTAAGTGGGTTAATCGCTGACATCTTCATCAATGCACTAGAAAATGCGTTCTTAGAAAAGACTTCAACAAAGGGAATAGTAATATGGAAAAGATACGTAGATGATGTAATTTGCATCTACGATACTGAACTAACAAGCGAAGAAACGATTCTCCAATCCATTAATAGCCTTCACAACTGTATCAAATTCACTAAGGAATCCGAAATAGACCGGAAAATAAATTATCTCGATATAACTATTGAACGTAAAGACAACGACCTTTCATATTCCATATTCCGGAAAGCAACACAAACCTCGCATGCAATCGACGATCAGTCTAATCACCTCAGTACGCACAAACTAGCGGGTTTCAATTCAATGGTGCACAGGGCTTTAAACATACCCATGTCAAAAGACAACTATAATAAGGAAATAAGAACTATTATGCAAATAGCAAAGGAAAACAACTTCTCGCCAAGCAAAATAAATCAAATTATAGCCAAACATAAAAATAAAGATAAAACGATTCCCAAACCGGACAGTAATGAGAAAAAATTTGCGCGTTTCAACTATTTGAATGCGAATACATATAAAATCACTAACCTATTCAAAAAACAAGGCATAAAGATAGCTTTCACGATGAAAAACACAACCGCTAGGCACCTCCTAAATAGTAATCTAAATAAACGTGACCCGCATTCAAGGTCAGGGTATATTCTATAACGTGCCAAGACACCGATTGTCAAGCTAATTACATCGGGCAGAGTGGAAGGCGAGTAGACACACGTTATAATGAACATAGGAATGCGATAAGATACGGAACACATTCAGCCGTGTGCGAACATATGTGTGACGCAGGGCACAGCTATACCAACATAGAGTCGGACCTTAAAATAATCCATCACGAATCGAAAGGCAGAGCTCTTGACATAAAGGAAGCAATCGAGATACACCTAGCCAAACGAAACAATCCCAACAATCTAAATGAACACACGTTCATGGAGAGCTCACCCCTCTTCACGCTACTAAAAACACACCCTGTCGGAAACAAAACACAATTTAGCGACACAGCCAAGCTAGATAAAAAAGGGGGAAATTAGGGGGTTTTTAATAGGTAAATGTTATCTGGATCAGGTGTACGATGTACTTTTCTTCTGCAATAAACCAAGGCCCATATTCGCGGCAGTATTAAAGGTGCCGGGACGTCCTCATAAGACCGTCAACGCTTAGTTCGAATGGGTTATGCTCCACGCGTGGCGAGGGCTAATCCACGGTCTTTAATAGTTGTAGACCCACCTCATTCAATAACATACATCTTATCTAGGTTGGCAACACCTCACATAAACACATCGCTATCACTCCCCACAGCACGTAGGGACAGGGGGGAGAAGGCAGGGAAAAACCAGTCGTTAAGATAACCACCGCAGTCGACCGCACAGTGAGTTCCAGTGAGCACGAAAACTGCGAGTAGCTATAGTACGGAAGACAGTCAGATAAGTAGTTAGCCTAAAATTTTATAGTTTAACCATAGTTTACAACCATATAATCTCTCTAAAGTACAATCTCCGGATAGCTATCACCATTTAGCATTTCACCTAACATATATACTGCATTTAGCATACACTGACAGTTGCACTACCAATATTGCAACAAAATAATTGTACATATTGTAAATATTTTCACCTGTATTTCAAACATAGATTTTGTAGCCTAAGTGTAATGGATCTGATGATGATCGCTTGACGATCGAAACTGGTCATCCTAGTGTTTTATTATTCTCATGTAATTTATTTCAGGATTAGGGCATTACCCATCTCTTTTGGGTACATTCGTGTTGACCGACTGAAAAGCACTAAACTCTTGTTTACTAAGGCAACACTGAAAATATGGCTTCAAACACCACAATGTTCACGGCTAGTCAGGCAAATCGTGAAGCCAAGAAATTCAAATCACTCAGGCTTAAACTCATGAATTTAGACAAGTCAATTTGGTTCAACAAAAAATGTATAGAACTAAACCTCACCCCTAAATTAAAACCGTACCGAACACACCAGCCTCGATCATTTCAACCAAACAAGCCAAAGCGCTTTGGATTAAAAAAACGAATTAAGATTTGCATACATAAGAAAGCAAAAAATTAACCAACAATTATACGACATTCAATTGCAACTAAGTAATTTCTGGCACGCAGCCCAATGGGACAGCTTCATCGAGCACCTACCTGACACCATCAAAATCAGAGCAACGAGGAAGCATGAAACGCTAGAAAATAAATTAAGAAAACTAGGAGAAACACAGAACTATCAATCTAACGAACAACACACGAATAACAATGAATTCAATTTCCACAGCAGAGTAAACAACAGAACGAACGTAACCTTTTCTCAAGGTGAACGGAATATGTTAGACAAAGGTTTGAAATACAACTGCACAGACGCACACACGAACCACAATATAAAACAGTTAATCACAGATATTGAGATAGCCAGTCACAAGCTCCCAGCAGAAGACAGGGAATTAACCAAAAATCTCGCCACCAACGAAGCCAAAAAAATCCTCAAACGAGAGGGCGATAGCAATAACATTCAAAACAACAAACAACTCAAAGAAATAAAGTCGTTGAAACAAAAAATAAAAGAACATGACTTAATCATCACAAAAGCAGATAAGGGAAACACTACAGTAATTTTGAACAAAACAGAATACATTGAAAAAACAGTCGAATTCCTAAACAACAACGAAATCAAGGAATTAACAAAAGACCCCACCAACAAATTCCAAAAACAAATAAAAAGTGCGCTAAAAGAAACAGAATACATACTGACCAAAGCCGAAAAATCAGAACTAATAAACATGAACCCGAAAATACCGTCATTGAGGGGACAACCAAAAATACACAAAAAGGAATGCCCAATGAGACCAATAGTCAATTGTAGGAATGCCCCTAATTACAAAATCAGCAAAGAGTTACTAAAAATCTTAAAATGCCGTGTTTCCAACGACAAAAACAACTCTGTAAAGAACACAACAGAACTAGTAACAGCATTGAACACCCTACAAATGAAACCTAGCTTCAGGCTAGTATCCTTCAACGTAACTAACATGTACACCAATATTCCGGTTATTGAAGCAATCAACACTATCGAAAACAACTTAAAATCCAACAATTCGGTAAAAGAAATTGAAGAGATTGTGAGATTACTGAGGGTCGTTCTCACCCAAAACGTGTTTCAATTCGACAATAAAATATACACACAGAGAGAAGGCCTAGCAATGGGATCGCCACTAAGTGGGTTAATCGCTGACATCTTCATCAATGCACTAGAAATATGGAAAAGATACGTAGATGATGTAATTTGCATCTACGATACTGAACTAACAAGCGAAGAAACAATTCTCCAATCCATTAATAGCTTTCGCCACTCTATCAAATTCACTAAGGAATCCGAAATAGACCGGAAAATAAATTATCTCGATATAACTATTGAACGTAAAGACAACGACCTTTCATATTCCATATTCCGGAAAGCAACACAAACCTCGCATGCAATCGACAATCAGTCTAATCACCCCAGTACGCACAAACTAGCGGGTTTCAATTAAATGGTTCCAAGACACCGATTGTCAAGCTAATTACATCGGGCAGAGTGGAAGGCGAGTAGGCACACGTTATAATGAACATAGGAATGCGATAGGATACGGAACACATTCAGCCGTGTGCGAACATATGTGTGACGCAGGGCACAGCTTTACCAACATAGAGTCGGACCTAAAAATAATCCATCACGAATCGAAAGGCAGAGCTCTTGACATAAAGGAAGCAATCGAGATACACCTAGCCAAACGAAACAATCCCAACAATCTAAATGAACACACGTTCATGGAGAGCTCACCCCTCTTCACGCTACTAAAAAACACACCCTGTCGGAAACAAAACACAATTTAGCGACACAGCCAAGCTAGATAAAAAGGGGGGATATTAGGGGTTTTTTAATAGGTAAATGTTATCTGGATCAGGTGTACGATGTACTTTTCTTCTGCAATAAACCAAGGCCCATATTCGCGGCTGTATTAAAGGTGCCGGGACGTCCTCATAAGACCGTCAACGCTTAGTTCGAATGGGTTATGCTCCACGCGTGGCGAGGGCTAATCCACGGTCTTTAATAGTTGTAGACCCACCTCATTCAATAACATACATCTTATCTAGGTTGGCAACACCTCTCATAAACACACCGCTATCACTCCCCACAGCACGTAGGGACAGGGGGGAGAAGGCAGGGAAAAACCAGTCGTTAAGATAACCACCGCAGTAGTCCGCACAGTGAGTTCCAGTGAGCACGAAAACTGCAAGTAGCTGTAGTACGGAACACGATCAGATAAGAAGTTAGCCTCAAATTTTATAGTTTAACCATAGTTTACAACCATATAATCTCTCTAAAGTACAATCTCCGGATAGCTATCACCATTTAGCATTTCACCTAACATATATACTGCATTTGGCATACACTGACAGTTGCAGTACCAATACTGCAACTAAATAATTGTACATATTGTAAATATTTTCACCTGTATTTCAAACAAAGATTTTGTAGGCTAAGTGTAATGGATCTGATGATGATCGCTTGACGATCGAAACTGGTCATCATAGTGTTTTATTAATCTCATGTAATTTATTTCAGGATTAGGGCATTACCCATCTCTTTTGGGTACATTCGTGTTGACCGACTGAAAAGCACTAAACTCTTGTTTACTAAGGCAACACTGAAAATATGGCTTCAAACACCACAATGTTCACGGCTAGTCAGGCAAATCGTGAAGCCAAGAAATTCAAATCACTCAGGCTTAAACTCATGAATTTAGACAAGTCAATTTGGTTCAACAGAAAATGTATAGAACTAAACCTCACCCGTAAATTAAAACCGTACCGAACACACCAGCCTCGATTATTTCAACCAAACAAGCCAAAGCGCTTTGGATTAAAAAAACGAATTAAGATTTGCATACATAAGAAAGCAAAAAATTAACCAACAATTATACGACATTCAATTGCAAGTAAGTAATTTCTGGCACGCAGCCCAATGGGACAGCTTCATCGAGCACCTACATGACACCATCAAAATCAGAGCAACGAGGAAGCATGAAACGCTAGAAAATAAATTAAGAAAACTAGGAGAAACACAGAATCATCAATCTAACGAACAACACACGAATAACAATGAATTCAATTTCCACAGCAGAGTAAACAACAGAACGAACGTAACCTTTTCTCAAGGTGAAATGAATATGTTAGACAAAGGTTTGAAATACAACTGCACAGACGCACACACGAACCACAATATAAAACAGTTAATCACAGATATTGAGATAGCCAGTCACAAGCTCCCAGCAGAAGACAGGGAATTAACCAAAAATCTCGCCACCATCGAAGCCAAAAAAATCCTCAAACGAGAGGGCGATAGCAATAACATTCAAAACAACAAACAACTCAAAGGAATAAAGTCGTTGAAACAAAAAATAAAAGAACATGACCTAATCATCACAAAAGCAGATAAGGGAAACACTACAGTAATTTTGAACAAAACAGAATACATTGAAAAAACAGTCGAATTCCTAAACAACAACGAAATCAAGGAATTAACAAAAGACCCCACCAACAAATTCCAAAAACAAATAAAAATTGCGCTAAAAGAAACAGAATACATACTGACCAAAGCCGAAAAATCAAAACTAATAAACATGAACCCGAAAATACCGTCTTTGAGGGGACAACCAAAAATACACAAAAAGGAATGCCCAATGAGACCAATAGTCAATTGTAGGAATGCCCCTAATTACAAAATCAGCAAACAGTTACTAAAAATCTTAAAATGCCGCCTTTCCAACGACAAAAACAACTCTGTAAAGAACACAACAGAACTAGTAACAGCATTGAACACCCTACAAATGAAACCTAGCTCAGGCTAGTATCCTTCGACGTAACTAACATGTACACCAATATTCCGGTTATTGAAGCAATCAACACTATCGAAAACAACTTACAATCCAACAATTCGGTAAAAGAAATTGAAGAGATTGTGAGATTACCGAGGGTCGTTCTCATCCAAAACGTGTTTCAATTCGACAATAAAATATACACACAGAGAGAAGGCCTAGCAATGGGATCGCCACTAAGTGGGTTAATCGCTGACATCTTCATCAATGCACTAGAAAATGCGTTCTTAGAAAACACTTCAAAAAAGGGAATAGTAATATGGAAAAGATACGTAGATGATGTAATTTGCATCTACGATACTGAACTAACAAGCGAAGAAACAATTCTCCAATCCATTAATAGCCTTCACCACTGTATCAAATTCACTAAGGAATCCGAAATAGACCGGAAAATAAATTATCTCGATATAACTATTGAACGTAAAGGCAACGACCTTTCATATTCCATATTCCGGAAGGCAACACAAACCTCGCATGCAATCGACAATCAGTCTAATCACCCCAGTACGCACAAACTAGATGGTTTCAATTCAATGGTGCACAGGGCTTTAAACATACCCGTATCAAAAGACAACTATAATAAGGAAATAAGAACTATTATGCAAATAGCAAAGGAAAACAACTTCTCGCCAAGCAAAATAAATCAAATTATAGCCAAACAGAAATATAAAGATAAAACGATTCCCAAACCGGACAGTAATGAGAAAAAATTTGCGCGCTTCAACTATGTGAATGCGAATACATATAAAATCACTAACCTATTCAAAAAACAAGGCATAAAGATAGCTTTCACGACGAAAAACACAACCGCTAGGCACCTCCTAAATAGTAATCTAAATAAACGAGACCCGTATTCAAGGTCAGGGGTATATTCTATAACGTGCCAAGACGCCGATTGTCGAGCTAATTACATCGGGCAGAGTGGAAGGCGAGTAGACACACGTTATAGTGAACATAGGAATGCGATAGGATACGGAACACATTCAGCCGTGTGCGAGCATATGTGTGACGCAGGGCACAGCTTTACCAACATAGAGTCGGACCTTAAAATAATCCATCACGAATCGAAAGGCAGATCTCTTGACATAAAGGAAGCAATCGAGATACACCTAGCCAAACGAAACAATCCCAACAATCTAAATGAACACACGTTCATGGAGAGCTCACTCCTCTTCACGCTACTAAAAAACACACCCTGTCGGAAACAAAACACAATTTAGCGACACAGCCAAGCTAGATAAAAAAGGGGGGAAATTAGGGGTTTTTAATAGGTAAATGTTATCTGGATCAGGTGTACGATGTACTTTTCTTCTGCAATAAACCAAGGCCCATATTCGCGGCAGTATTAAAGGTGCCGGGACGTCCTCATAAGACCGTCGATGCTTAGTTCGAATGGGTTATGCTCCACGCGTGGCGAGGGCTAATCCACGGTCTTTAATAGTTGTAGACCCACCTCATTCAATAACATACATCTTATCTAGGTTGGCAACACCTCACATAAACACATCGCTATCACTCCCCACAGTACGTAGGGACAGGGGGGAGAAGGCAGGGAAAAACCAGTCGTTAAGATAACCACCGCAGTCGACCGCACAGTGAGTTCCAGTGAGCACGAAAACTGCGAGTAGCTGTAGTACGGAAGACAATCAGATAAGTAGTTAGCCTCAAATTTTATAGTTTTACCATAGTTTACAACCATATAATCTCTCTAAAGTACAATCTCCGGATAGCTATCACCATTTAGCATTTCACCTAACATATATACTGCATTTAGCATACACTGACAGTTGCACTACCAATACTGCAACTAAATAATTGTACATATTGTAAATATTTTCACCTGTATTTCAAACATAGATTTTGTAGCCTATGTGTAATGGATCTGATGATGATCGCTTGACGATCGAAACTGGTCATCCTAGTGTTTTATTAATCTCATGTAATTTATTTCAGGATTAGGGCATAACCCATCTCTTTTGGGTATATTCGTGTTGACCGACTGAAAAGCACTAAAGTCTTGCTGTCTGTAACTATTGTAACCGCTCAGCATTACTGGGGAGGGTGTCTTGTGGAATGTATATGTTGTCGACGGGACTTCGCGGATGATATCCGTGCAGAAGGAAGTGCGGAGTGTATTTTGTGGCTCGCGATACTAACGTATTATAACTGACAGTTACAGCCCAATCGTTACCACTGTTATTGGTGAATTTGGCCACTGCTACGCCAATAATTTTGTTCATGGCTTCCGTTAGGCCGTTACTCTGTGGAGAGAAACTTGTCGTTGTATACGCCTTTATTTTGAGCAGTGTAAGTAATTGTTGTATCACCCTAGAGGTGAAGACTGTCCTCCTGTCCGAGAGTAATGTGTGAAATGTGCCATACCGAGTGATAATTTAGAGGAGAAATTCCGCAATCTGCTGCGCGTTCGCTTTCGGCACGGCTTTAGTGATTATGTATCGCGTGAGGTACTCTGTTGCTACAAGTATGTATTTGTTACCCTTGTCGGATACGGTAATCGGTCCCTTAAATTCAATTCTGACCCTATGGAACAGCTCTCCCACCGGTACCGGGTTGAGTAGGCCGTGCGGTTTACCAGGCCTATTTTTGTATCGTTGGCAAGTGTGGCATGTTTTTATAAACTCCTCTATGTCCTTCTTCATATTCTCCCAATAATATTTCGTCCTGATCCTATGGTATGTTTTATGTACGCCTAAGTGTGCTCCACTGAGAGGTGGATTATGTTGTTCCGTCATAATGTTTAATATGAGTGTTTTTGGAACCACTACTGGCGCAATGTCATGTGTAGCTGTCGGTTCATATCGCAGTATCCCGGTACTATCGATAAAGAATCGTCTGGACAAGCGTGCTGTTTTATTATCCACCTTATCTACGTTTTCCAATGCTATCCTTATTTGCCCTAAATATGGGTCGTCTATCTGTTCCTTCTTCATGTCTACATGTGCCTGTGAATGCTGTGAAATGTTCTACTCATAGGGTTAGGACTACTCTTCTGACTCAGTGAGGAAAGCAATGGCAAACTACCTCACTCCTCTTCTTGCCTAGAACGCCTCAATATACCACTGCCTTGGGTTTTTGTGGGTATCTACTCACATAACGTAACGGCGGTGCTTTTGAGGATCCAACCAGCCTTCGGGCTGACTACCTAACAACATGTGTAATTGTATATTTAGATATGGTATCCCAATCATGGTCAATATTCTCGTCTGGCGGGTCGAGTGCTGGCAATCTCGATAGCCCGTCCGCGTCGAGATGGGTAATACCTTTCTTGTGTTTAACATCAAATGTATAATCGTATAGTCTGAAAATAAATCGGTTAAGCCGCGAATTGGGGTTTTTAAATTTGTCCCAGTAAAGCAGACTCGTGTGGTCCGTTACCACCGTGAAGTGGATGCCATATACATAAGTTCTGAAATAATTTACGGCCCAAGAAAATGCAAGTTTTTCCCGTTCAGTGGCGGAATACCTACTCTCAACGTCTGTTAATTTTCTGCTTGCGTAAGCGATTGGCCGCTTCTGCCCCTTGGTGTCCTCCTGTAACAATGCTGCTCCAATTCCATACTGACTGGCATCCACATGGATAAATTTGGGCCTATCATCCCTGAAGTGGTGAAGCAGTGGTAGTGTAGTTAGCAAGTGTTTGAGAGTTTCAAAGGCCTCTCTGTGTTTGTCTGTGATAATGAACGGTGTTTTTTCGTGTGTCAATTCTGTCAAGGGACTGGCAATTTGCGCGTACCGAAAGATATACTTGCGATAATAGCTTGTAAGACCCAGGAAACTACGTAGCTGCTTGATATTTGTGGGCATCCGAATATCTGTTACGGCGGCAAGTTTTGCTGGGTCTGGTATAATTCCATCCTGACTTACGATGTGTCCTAGAATATTTACTTTCTGTTGTGCGAACTGGCATTTGGATCGCTTAAATTTTAATTTCGCGTGTCTAATTCCGTTTAAAGCTTCCTCTAGGTGTGTCATATGTTCTTCAAATGTTTTTGAAAATATTGTGATATCGTCAATATATGGTAACACTGACTTTCATTTAAGCCCCGCGAATGCTTTATCTACCAGCTTTTGAAACGTCTGACAAGCATTCTTTAAACCCATGGGCAACACTCCATAGGTGTAAAGACCGTTTTTGTAACGAATGCCAGCTTGTGCCTGTCAGGCTCATAAATAGGTATGGTATAGAATCCGGAGTAACAATCTACAGTACTAAAATATTTAGCGCCACTGAGTGTTGAGATAGGTGTCAGTGCGTGGAAGTGGGTAATTATCGCTTTTAATCAGCCTATTGAGCCGCCGATAATCAGTGCAAGATCGATGTGATCCATCCTTCTTTTCTGTGATTATTACTGGAGCACTATTTTTTTAATAGTTGGTACGGTAATATTAGCGTCCAACTTCTCCTGTATTTGGCTGTCAATAGCCTGTCTCTCTTTTCGGCTGACCCTATAAGGGGGCTGGTGTACTGGGTTATCACTAGTTAAGTCCACGTGATGCTCTATTAGATCCGTGACCTCTAAGTCTGCTAGGGAATTGGCGAATATGTCGCTGTATGTTTCTAGTAGGTCTGTAATTTTCTTACTCTGCTGTGGTGTCAATTCTTGTGGAGAAGTGTTGTCGCCTGTTGCCATTTTGGTGTCTCTGCCGGTTTGTGTATGTATTGTGGCCATCGGGGCGTCCTGGTGCTCGCGAGTGTCTCGCTCCGCTCGTATACTTCCGTGTTCCGAGCATATGCTATCGAATGTGCAGTTACATGGTGATTGTTCACTAGGTGTATTTCACTATCTGCGAAACTTATGTTCGCGGCGTATTTCGCGAGGAAGTCAATTCCGATCATGCCTGGGGCTGACAATTCCTCTATTACAAACATGGGGTGGGCCACCTTAAAGTCGCCCATCTGAATTTGTATATCTGCTATTCCTCAATTCCCGAGGGTCTGTGAATTGGCCGCTACGAGTCGGATGTTATTATTCACTCTGTGTATTGCCCCCGTAGTGATGTATTTACTGCTGACACAACTGATCACGGCTCCCGTGTCGATTAACAATTGTACTCTGTGTTTGTTAATGTTAGCGTTGACTGTTAACGGCGAAAGGATATTGCCCGATTGTGTGACATACGTTTTGTTAAGAGTGTAAATAGTCGCTGTTGATTCCCTGTGCCGTAAAGTGCGTGTGCCAATATTTACGCCAGAACTTACTGCTGTGTGTGCTTCCTGCCTAGCGTTTCTGCTGATTCGTCGCTTAGCTGCTTGTTGCCCACTGCATTTGACACGCTTGGCTACGTCAGGCATTTCCCTGACTCGTGTCTTTGTCTCGCCTTGCGAAACGTCTACCTGAACCTCATTGTACTTTCTTTTCAACATTCGCCCTGACGAAACACCTTCCTTCCTGTTTCGACATTGTGTGGGTTCGAACCCTGGCCTCTGCGTTAACGGTCTGGTGATTTTTGTGTTCCGGGCGGGTGTGAGTTCAAATCTCTGCCTCTGTGTGTGCGCGGCAATCATTCTTCCGTTCCCGGAGGGCATTGGTTCAATTCCCGCCCCTCGTGTTGCTGTAAAATCCATTTACTTGTCCTGGCGGAACGCTGGTTCGAGTTTTGCATGTTGTATGAGTGTAGTGTCTACCTTAGTGTCCTTTGAGACTACGGGTTTGTATCACTTCTCCTGTAATACCGTGTGAACCGCTTTAGTGTCTTGGCAAGGTACCGGTTTGCCCCCTATTTATTTTGTGGATGCTGCGATTGTACCCACGTGTTGGAATAGCGTTAGTTCGACTCATGCGCGTGGCGTCAGTATAGAGGGCATGTCATCGTCCCTGGCGGATGTTTGTTCAATCCCGGGTTCCTGCTTGTAAACAATAGTCGCTCTATCACTCTCGGGGGGGGGGGGGGGTGAGTTCCGCTTTGTGTTCTGTTTTAGCTGTGAGAGGGCTATAATGCCCCGAATTGGGACTCCCCGTGAATAATAAATGTATGTTTTTGTGAAACCCTGTAGTAGATAATGTGGGGCTCATTTTATCCACTGTGTACACATGTATATTGTGCTTTATCACCTTCACAAATGCGGTGACCTCGGTTGCTCCCGCGTTTACCCTATCTTTGTGCATGTAATCCCCGTATGCGTATTTATTAGGAAATAGCTTATCGTTCTCATCCGCAACGAAGTATTTGTACTCGTCCCAATGGGACATAATGTGCATGACTGTCTCCGTTCTCAGCTCCTTGTGTTGGTCCTCCCCATTATGTGTTAGGAAACTGACTGCCCTAAATAAGCAATTTCCGTCCCTTTGGACCGCGTGTTGTAGTAAATCTGGCAGGAGGAATTTTTCTTCAAGTGTATCCTCGTGTGTCGGGGTTAGGGGAGGCTTTGGTTTGACTGTACCTTTGTGTGTGGCTTTTTGCGGGGGTTGATTACCGTTTCGTGTATTATCTCGTGTTTGAGTAAGGGGAGTCTCTCTTTGGGGTTGATTCTTGTGTTTGGATATCTGTGGGGAAGTGTCTTCAACCGATTTTACTGCCGGTTGCCCCTTCCCTTCTAGTAGTTTTTTATATGTATTTCCCCGTCTTTCGATATGCCTTGTTTGTCCCCTGGGCACATTACTACGCCAATTTTCTGACTGGGGGTTGTATGTTGGAGTGGGTAGCAAGACCCTTCTAATTTGTTGGGGTGCGTACTGTAGGGACCCCTGCGTATAGTTATCGGGATGCGTGTATGGCTCCGGTCTCTGCCTTTATTGTGTAGGGGCATGGTGTGCGCGCGGAGGGGTTGGTCTGTCGTAGCCAGAGCCGTTCCGATCATATTGTATCGAGCTATTCTGCCAGCGATAGGGGGGCAGGGTACATGTTTGGAAACGTGGGGGTGGGTTGTCACTATGGGGCTTGTTTCGTCCATACCGCGGGGAATCGTATGCCTGTCTACTTGGGTTGGCCTGTCCCAACAAGGGGTATCCTCCCTGTATTGCGAAGGGCCGTATGTCTGGCTACGTGGGGGTGGACTATCCCGACGAGGGGTATCCTCCATGTATTGCGGGGGTAGTATGCTTGTGCCTTCGGGGGTGAGTTCCCTCTCTGAGGGTTGATTTGCTTTTGCTCTTTTGGATTATGATTTCTCCTATAACTTTCTTGTCTATCCTTATATTGTGGCCGCCACCTATCATCTGGATCACCCCTGTGTACTCTTCCCTGTGTCTGTGTATGTATTGCAGTGATTTGCAACTCCTGCATCTGTTACGTAAGATCTTGTATCTGTTGATGCAGATCATTATTATCTGCCTTGAGGTGATGATCAATCGCCTTCCGGGTGATTTTATTCCCTGCCTCTATCATTTTGATATTTTGCTGCAGGTCTTCTAGCGTTTGAATTCGCGTGGTGCATAGTTTATCCACCAGTGATGGCTCAAGGCCTTGCATGATTAGGCGAATTTTCTGTCTGTCTGGCATTGCCCGATCATATTTGCCACACATCAAGAGCTTGGCGTTAATATATGCCAGTGAACTTTCTGTGGGGCTTTGGGTTTGCTCTCTAATCCTATCGTACAGGTCGTCCTCGTCTGGCGTGATCTTAAACTCGTGTGTCAGTGCTATACAGAGATCCTCCCATGTAGCGTTATTTAGATTGGCCTCATGGAGCTCAAGCCATGTTGAGGCTGATCCCGAAAGGTATGCCGGAAGGAGGCGTCTTTTATCCTAAATTGACCAACCATTTATTTTTGCTGTTCTATTGAACGCCTTGAGGTATTCTTCGGGATCCTGATTTTACCCTGAATACTTTGTGGGGTGGATCATAGGATACTTTGTTCGCTTGGCCATGTCTTCTTGGTATATCTCCTCGTGGCCGTTTAATGGGTCGTGAGCGTTTACGCTACCTTGATTATTGTCGTGTGATGAAGTGCTTGATCTTTCGTGATTGTGTGATAGATTGTTGGTTTCCGATCGTGTGAAGTACGTATGTCTGTCCTGAGAGGTACCCGGTTCGATTCGTGTGGATTGTAGTACGTATTGTGTGTCAAATGGCTGAGGATGACTGTTGAGCGTTCTCGTTTTGTACCTGTGCCCTGGTGATGGGAGGTGCGTGTATTATTGCGTTAGGGTATTGCAATCTGAGCTCAAAAGCTCCAGCTTCGAGTTCGGCACACAGTCGATCTGCGTTATATTCGCTTACTAGGTCGGCGTTTTAACTCGGATTTTAGGGCGCAGTGGTTTGGTACTAGTGGCAAGGTGATGGGCTACGTCCCTAACATATGTTTAACCTTGCCCATACGCCGGATATTCAGCTTAAATGTTCCTAATCTGTCCCTGTAATCTACTCAAGGGGGGGGGGGGGGGGAATCCTATCTTGGAGCTCTTGCTTTTGCTTACTAGCGGTATTCCGGGTGCTGACCACGGAGGTACGCTGTCTGTAACCCCTTAAAACGTGTAAATAGTTTATTGATGTGATAGTGTAGCCTGCCTATTCGCTTCTGGCTAATGTACTGAAAGAAACATTTTCCTGAACTTGGGGCTCTGGCTTTGCTTTGCTAGCGGGGTGCTTCGGGATCTACTGCGGGATTTTTTTTCCTGAACCCCTTAAAACACAGTACCTGACGCCTCCACCAATTATTGTAGCCTTTTTATGGGGGATATGGGTGTATTGTGTGAGAGGGTGTAAATGTGGAGTGTAGGGGATGGTGTTTACAAGAGTGTAGAGAGGATTAATTGATAAGGTAAGGAGTGGTGTGGAATGAGCTTCTGGATGCTCAGGGCGGATGACTAATACGGGGTTGAAGGGGGTGCTCTTAATTAATTAGAACGGGAGCGGATTACCTGCCTGTCTGAGTGTACGCTAATGCAGCGAGTAGCGAGCGATCGTGGTCGCGAAGAGTGAGACTGCTGACTGAAGCAGTCCAGCTTTAAGACAATGTACTCGCCGAGTGCTTATGAGCACGCAATTAAATAACCTGTCTGGGATGCAATTAGCTTAGAGCTTAAGGGTGAAGATTAGTGTTTAATTTAATAAATGAAAAGACCAAGTGTTCTGTTAATCAAGTAGTTTTAATAACTACCGGTGAAGTCTTCTGACTTTCTAGATCAATGCTGGCGCTTACGCCTTTAGTGTTTAACAAGTACAAGTGTATAAGTGTAGAGTGTAGGGTGTATGGATGTATTCTCGTGAGCACACTCACCTGTCCTGGCTGCCGTCAAGGTGTCGTCCGTCAGAGATTCCACTAGACACAGGTCTCTGGAGTCTGGAAGCATGACGTTTTATAATACTGGCCATTGCAGAGTAGGCATTACTAGCACTTTCCTGCCTGCCTGATGCCGGTGCGGGAGTCATGACAGTTCAATAGCTGTGGTATGGGGTCATGACAGTTCAATAAGTGTAGTGAGTTGTAGTGAATCCTAGTGTATTTGAAATAGGGCCTGATAAATGTAGGAATATAAGGCAGATAGTGTGATGTAGGGGGCGCAGCCCTGTAAGATCCCCTGAGGATCTTAGGGATGCAACAATATGTAAACAGTTAAAGTTCATATCCGCTTTCAACTCAATAGAAATTAATTAAGGTTTTCTTTATAGCAGCACGACACTCCAAGTACGTGTGATCGCAACGAACTCCCAAAATGTCTGCTTCTATATTGTCTCGAAAACAAATCCACATTGTTTTACAGAAAAAACGAACGATTAACAATAGCTAGGATGGTCACCAAGCACCAGTTTTACATTGAATAAAATAAGTGCCATAATCCTCGACACATAACACAGTAACTTTAAGAGGCATTCTAAACAGAGACAAGGAGAAAAAAAATACAAGAATAAATAAAAAGGTTTTTTTTTTGGTTATGAAAATCATTGCTCCTAACCAAAAGGTGAAGTCTGAATTCTACACGGATCGTAAGTCAGATAAAAATAAGAAAAACACATTCCCCCAAAAGATTACATAGTATAGATATTAGATAAATGGAATCAATTTTAATATACCGACAAAATACATCACCTTTAGTACTTCGACAAGACACAGCAAGACCAGAGACTGAAAGTAATAGTCAAGCAGCAGAAAATGATCACATAGTTAAGAGACTTACAAAACGCCCAAGACAGTAAAACATACATCGACAACCACAAAATAGTTTCCAAATATCTCAATAATATTTACTAACCATTTCAAGCCATACTGAACGACTTTCTCATATATAATTTTACTATAAATTAGTCAAAACATCTCCCGTGGCGCCTCGGAAGTAGTTCAGAATCAAGTTGAACATTATTATATTCCAGGACGGGGACTGGTTTAGCCGTCAGGGCTAACCAGCCCGGTTTTATAACGGAGCTCCCAATTTTCAAATCTTGCTAGTGAAAGAATTCCAACAGAATCAATCTCTTCTTCTTTCAACAAATGTCTCCAAGGAGACCATCTTTGTTAACATCGGTAGACATCGGAAGAGTCGAGTAGTAGGTAATCTGTGGTCGAGAACAAGTGAGCAACGCGCCACCAATTTCAAATCAAGAAGGAGTGGTACTACCTTACCCCGCTAGATGGAAGCATCGCACGGACGACAGGCGAGTACGACTCACTACCAACAGGTGGCGTAAGAGATCATTTTCATCGTAGTTAATGATGAATGTTCAAATTAAGGGAATCAAAACGGGTCACGTGTCAAGGATGTTCTTTGGAAATAAATAGCGTGGTTGTATTTGTTTCCAAAGACAAGTATGGTTGTGTGAATGTATGACTAAAGAAAGAAAGCTTGTGTGTGTGGGTAGCATATATTGTTTGACCAGAGCAAACACAGCGAGATAGTGTAGTGGGGAAATTAATGTATATAGCAAATGGTAAATTGTATACTGCATTTTTATAGGTTTTTTTTTAAATGCAATGGTAGATAGGCATTATTTTGTAAACAGTCTTACCTGCAGTAGTAGTAGTAGGCCTCTACGTTTTTGGAAACAAACAGAAAGAGATTGCACTATCACCATGGCCAAGCGCTTCCATCAAGACCATTTAAAAAAAAACATAAAATCAGCAAACGTGTGTTTTACAAAATTAAGCTTTCAACATGGTCTAAATCATAAACGTGTTCACAGTGATATGCAAAAATAGGGAATCCATGTTTCCATATCAACAAAATACAAAAACTTTAAAATTACATTTTTAAAGTGGAATTTGGAAATTAACAAATGACAATGTTTGAAATATTAAAAAATCAACAAATGCCTATCACCATTTTTAAAAAATTGTTTTTATTTCATAGCCATGAGGCTTTTATATAAATAGAATACAAACAAATACCAATTCCTCAAACCTCAATGTTCATGTCCATGCATCATTAACTTTCCTTTCATAGCACTCATGACTAAGGTTCGGATGTTAAGGAAAAGTCATATTTTTTCCTGAGCTCATTTTACCCGAAATCTGAAAAATACGTTTGAATGATGGATCCCTGACCACGTTTAGAGCAATTTGATGTTGCCAATAAATGCATATTTCGGCCATTTGTATTGTTTTGGTCATATTGTGTCATATTTTAGTGATAGTGATATAAGGTCATATTTGGTTATAATTTCAGCATTTTTGTTTAAATTGAGGCATCGTTAACAAGGTACGTGTTATCTGCGTCGAGTTTCAAACACAAGATGTCCGAATAGTGTAGTAGATATATTTTTCTTTCTTTTCCCGGAACAGGCAGATAGCCGGTTTATAAGACCTGATTCCAAGAACGCGCTCCTCTACGCACGTCTTGTAGCACATCTTTCTGAAGTTAGATTGCGACACTGTACGCATGAGGTCACGGAACATGACGATAGTGTGCTTCCACCTTTCAATTGAATGTCACTCCAGTAGATATATTTAGCTCAGAAGCAATTAACAAACAAGGAAATGCCATGTTTTTAGGTCATAGTTTATAGTTGTTAGGTCATATTTAGCTAGTTTTTAGGGCATATTTGCTTGCATATTTTGTACTTCTTTAGGTCTTAAACTTCCGAACCCTACTCATGACAATTAGGTCTGCCAATCTCTCTCCCTCTGAGGCATCACAGGATGTGAAACGTTGTTTAGCTTTTTTCAACAACACTTTATCCGCCTCACGTCATAAAGCAGGATGACTATGACAATAAGAAAGGTCATGTTCTTTGCATGCTTGATCCAAAGGATAAATGAGTGCATCACCACGCTGCAAACGTTTTTCAAGACGAGTTCCAGGTCCACAAAACCGATAACCAGGAGGATGGATTTCGAAAGGTAAGTATTGAATGATTTTGCCAATGACGCCATTGTCAGTACAGTTCTGGCATATCCTTTTCCATCGATGGTGAAAAGGTTTGATCTTCCTCCTCCTCCTCTGTGGACGATGTTTGTTGTTGTTGTTGCTTTTTCTCGCCATTACACCCGTGGAATTATGACACAAAGTCTTTACATGGACTTTTATGACCCTGATAAAGTTTGACCAGCTGGCAAGTAGCACACTGTCGCATAGAGGGTATTCTTGCCATGGGCACTTGCTTATGGTGATCGTAATCCGTACATGGTCGCAATTCACTTAACACAGGGTCTTGAGTCCATGATTTTGGTACATGTTGCCAAATTTATTTCACTGCACTCGCTGCCGCATAATAAATGAACGACTTGAGGAGCGGCAATCATTCCACTTTGGTAAAAAAAAGTCTAGTTTCTTTTTGCAGACAAAGAACTTCCCAATCGCTTTATCGGTAGCATCCCCCTTCTCCATGGTATCACGTACTGTAGATGTTTACACGTCGCTTGTAGAAATCTCACTGGTGTCATGCACAGGTAAATCTCGAGTTATCATTTTATTTAACAACTCCTAGCAGGCATTGGTGGTTAGCCAATGAAACAATTGCTACACACTGAGCCAGGGCTGTATTGGTAATGTTGCCACAGGGGCAGCGGTCCATGAGTGTTTGCAGCGATGGGCACCCCAAGTCCATTAAATCGATACATTGACAGTAAGGAGCCAAAAATGGTTGTAGCCATTGGCGTTTACATTACCTTTTACAAATACCACATGGGCAGAGGGCAAGTGGACTTTCATGACCATGTCCAGGTGCTTATACGAAATGGTTCCTTGATTCCAGTCTAGTTGCAAATGATTTTCAATCCATTCAGTTTGGTAATGGTCTTTCTCACACTACAAATCAAAAGCATAGGGTGGTTTGAATATCAAATGGGTAGCTTGTGATATCCAAAAGGTAGAACAATCGATCATGGCCACTTCTTTAAATATAAATTTATTATCTCCAATTTTATACCCTTGGCAATCCACAATCAGTGTGCGCAATATGTTCACACTTGTCTGGACCAAGTCCAACTGACCACAGACTGACTATCAATGACTAACCTGTACCCATGATATTGACGTACATTCCATTCTAGTAAAAAACATGTACCAGGTGTATAGGTTAGGGTATGACAGGGGTATGAGAAATAACAACAATCTATTTTATTATTACATTGGGGTATGAGAAATAACAACAATAATCTATTTTTATTATTACATTATTTTATTGGCATAACACGTTTTACATGCTTTTGTCATTTTGAGATAGGGACAGTACCAACTCATACAACAATACAGTCTTTTGTGTTTATAACGTCCATTACACCGATGATGTCCCAATGTCTCTAAACTGGGTGTTTTTGACTGTGAACTGCTCATCGAAGCAACGTTGACGCCATAAAGTCCACAAGTATCATAACTTTTTCCATGACTTAGAGGCACTAGTGAGGGGTAGCTTGAATGGCAAGGTGTAATACCTACATTCATTCTACACAGGTAGGCGCAGGCTGGTGACCAGCGCTGATGTTCTTGCATGGGTTCATCACTATCCTCCCATTGGTCTATGGTAATGGAAATAAACTCACATTTCACTTGATCTCTTGTTTTCAAATAATAGAAACCAGCAGCTGTCAAGGCTTGAGGGTTCATGAAAGGCACAGGCCACGCCGCAATAGTCTTGAAACGTTGTTCCTCAGATTTTAAATTCATGGGTGTGACACCTTGGAGGCTTTAAAGCAATGCATGACTGAGCTGCTTGACGTGGGTTCGTCAGTTATTTATACACTCGTCACTTGGTTGGACAGTGGATAATAGTTGACTTGATTGTGATGAATTATTAAACACTAGGCAGTGGTATTGGCTGGAACATTGTCCTGCGTTTCAAAATCTAGTCGGATGGAAATATTGGATTGCTTGACAGACTCTTCCAAGTAGGAACAGTCAAAGACAATCAGTGGCGCCCTTGCCTTAAACGCTTGGGGTGACAGCATGGGGCTGTTCTCTTTTTGATAATACGACCATCTAAATTTAGAAAACAAGTCGCACAGGGGGCCAAACTTATTTTTACAAAAATCCAAATTCAGTCCTTCATAGGGAAAAACAGCTCCGTTGAGGAAAAGACGTGCATTTCTCAATTGCAGGTGATCAAATTGTGTGGTTTGTTGATACTTGCGACTCGATTGAAACCCCACGATAATGTAGAGAGGTCCCTCGGTATTGCGACCTGTTTTTACAGACCAACTGTCTGTGTTGGTCTTTTGAATCTATGGGCGAATTTCGGCTCCCTTGAGTGCATTATTATCACTCCTGTCTCTTGCTAGATCAAACACTTGCCTTGCGTTGACCACAATACCCTGGTGATCTTCGGCAAAGCCTAAAATCAGTTTAAGAGGTAAAACTCCAGTAAAGGTGCCATCGGTGTGTACCATCCAGTCATTGGTTGAGTCAGGGGACCAACCTGCCATGCAAAGTGTTTTACCTTCTTCCTCACTATAAGAGAGGTATAGTTTCATGACACTTGAAATACCCACATTTCTAGTGCTATCCACCACAATATCGTTAGTCACATAGCGCACCTCATAAAACAGAAAGGCAAAAGCATGGTTGGCTAACTTGGATGTTGGAGTTGTAGAGCCATCAGCTTTGGTGAGCCAACCTTCAACTTGAATGACACTTTCAAGTGGTCGGGTGTAAATATCTTGGTTGTTGATAACAAATTGAATTTCATCATTGTTATTAAGTCCAGGTGTTTGAGTTTGATAGGAATGGGGATCAATTTTTACCACCCCTTCTTGCTCCTCGATGCGGTTCTCCACCTCTAGGTTAGAATTCATCATGGTGGTTGACGGGGAAACCCAGATGCTGTAAAATCTGCTTGTCCTTAGGTGTTAACGTGTATTCACGTGGCAAATAACTAACACCATTCCTTGACGGTGTTGTTGCTTTATACACCAGCTTAATAGTGGCTATAGAACTAACTTGTAAGTCACTGGTGTGCTAAAATCTAGTTGAATGAGTTGTTGATTTCTATTAATCAGTCTTAACGTTATATTACTAATATGATCAACAGCCTCAGAATGAAAGAGTACTACAGGAGGGTTTTCACGAGTAATATAGCCATTGGCGATGTCAAAATAAAATCGTAAAGCGAATGCGATAGCTCTTGATTGGTATACACTTGGCTAATAATATTACACGTCACCGACAAATGATGGTCCTCAATGAATTTCACTTCATCGTCTGATTGATGTTTTTGTTGGGCTCTAACACGCGTGGCTTAAATCCTAGTAATGGTCGAATGGATTCGGAGTCAATTTTGAATGTGGAGAAAATACTGCAGCGATGAGTGTTGGTATTTCCTGTAAGTTCAAACTCGTGTGTTCCATCAAGAAATGACTTTAAACCATATTGGTTGACCAGCACCACATAAATGTATTCACAAATATCGTATATCCACCAGGGTTTAGGGTGAACACAGAATCATCATAGTAAAACTTGTTGTTCACATTTTTACTTATGTTGAATATTCTCTTGTACGTTTCAAGAGAAACAAGTCCTAAACCATAAGGTCTTTCACTCAATTCAATAGGCGGGTAAAAGTCTAGGCTGACTTCAGGTCCACGTCCATACAGTGTAAACGTCTTACTTTCTGCCGACATACTGTTGACGTTTTTGCTTATGCTGTGTCTTATATAAAACATTAAATACAAACGCCCACACTCTTGGCTGTTAAACGTTTGTTCACATTTCACATTAAAATATATCTTGGTCCTGTTTCCTAAATAGGTCACTAGTTCCATGGGCGGTGGGAGATTCCCAAAACTGTCAAAGTACCATACCGTGGACCCCTCTTTCACATAGGCTACATAATGGGTTTCTGGCCGTCCGTAATCATCTAGATTTAGGAAAGCGCATTCCTGTCTCCAGGGTCGTGGTGGTAATTGGTTCCGCATAAACACACCTCGAAAATGGGAAAGATTTAGTTGTTTAGCATAGCTTTCCACTTCTTCATGGGTCAGGGCACGTCTTGCTATGGCTGTGGTTATTTTTTATTTTTATTTGGAGATGGGAAAATCCCAAGTTCTTGTTGATAAAAGACTGGCTTTAAATTGGCGTTTCTAGCCCCCATAGCTATCGCCTCCATCGTTTCATGGTGTCGCTGACTTTCTTTCAATTTTTGCATGCCCTGTTGTATAGCTTCAATGGTTTTAGCCACCACACTAGCAGCACCCAAAATAGAACCCAGGGCAGCCAGACCAGCGAATAAAGCAGGTAAAAATCCAACTCGTCTGGGGACAGGAATCACTCGACCTTGTTTTGAAACCTGTCGCTGACGTTTTGGAATAACACGTCTCTGTGCTGCTCGAAGGGCTTTCTTTATCAACATATTTTTTTAATTTTTTTTTTTCATTCGCAAAGCTTGTCAACCAATGCCTTAACTCCATGCTTTCGCAATGACAGGGCATTTGTTTTAGTCTTTTTCACCACATATCATTGTTTCACCAGAAAGTTTAAGTGACAACTGACGTGCCATCCTTATTTCATGGCTGTATATTCCAGTTCCACATAAAGTGGGAAATCGTTTATGGTGTTTCCTGCTTGCCTTTCATCCCATGTATTTATTATTTATTTATTATTTATTATTTATTTATTTATTTATTTATTTATTTATCGTATGGCTTTTAGTGCCGGGCGTGTCCGAGGACATGTTTGGCTCTCGAGAGGCTGTAGCTGCTTCTACCGGACACCCATAGGGTGAGCTACAAGTTCCGTTCAATTTCAAGTAGTTACAACTTTCAAGAAAACCAAGATTAACGGCCGAGGGGATCCGATGCGCTGATCACGCGTCACCCCAATATCCGCAGGCCAAATGGCTGGGCAGCGGTCGCTTGGTCGGCCTAGGCCCTTCATGGGCTGTATAGTGCCAGGGGTTGGTTGGTTGGTTGTTTTCTTTTTTTTATTGCATTTTGTGACAATTTTGAATCTAAATTACATTTTGTAAGTATTTTCTATCTAAATTGCATTTTGTAAATATTGTCAATTCAAATAACAGTACAGTAAGTATGTAGTTAGTTTTAGTTGTAAGTAGGTAGCTAGTTTGTCTATTAGATATGTCATTGTTCTATTAGACTGTGGTGTGTGAGTGTATCTGGTAGCAGTTGCATTGTTTATTAGTTATAGTTCATTGTTTCAGTAGACTGTGATGTGTGAGGGTGCATGTGAGTGTGCCTGGTGACAGACTGTTTTAGTGGTAGTATTTGTTGTTGGTGGAACTTAAGTTTTTTGTTTCTAGAATTTTGGTATTTAATTGTTAGTACGGTAGAAGGTTAGTATTTTTGTTAGTAGAATTGCTCTTTACTTATTCTGAAAGGGAGTAGCAGCCTTTCAGAATAAATCAATTCTTTACTAGTCTTATAGACGGTTAAGATATTGATAACATAAGCCAAATAATGGCTACACTGCGTCCTGTTGCACGGCTGAAAGCAACGGGAAACTACAGCCGTATGCTATTCCCGAGGATATGCACCTCTCTATGCATAATTACATGTGATGATGGCCTCCTCCCTTGTAAAATTTCAATCCAGAGGTAAACTAGTCCCCCGTTCGGATCTCCGGGTGGGGACTACTCGAGAGGGGGTTAACATCACAGAAGTGACAAAGAGGAAATCTGACATTCTACGGATCGGAGCGTGGAATGTTAGAAGTCTGCTAGGAAGTGGAAGGTTAGAAAACTTAGAAAGGGAAATGGATAGGTTGAGGTTGGATTTGGTTGGGATTAGTGAAATGCGCTGGCAGGAAGAACAGGACTTTTGGTCAGGAGACTATAGGGTCATTAGCACTAAATCAAACAATGGCCAAGCAGGGGTTGGCCTCATATTGAGTAGGAAACTTGGACAGCGGGTGGAATATTATGAGCAATATAGTGAACGGATTATTGTAGCAAAAATCAATACTAAACCTACGTGCACCACAGTGGTACAAGTCTATATGCCTACCAGTCAAGCTGATGATGAGGATGTTGAAAAGGTCTACGAAGAAATAGATGAAATTCTGAGGTATATCAAGGGTGATGAAAATGTTATAGTAATGGGAGATTGGAATGCTGTGGTAGGAAAAGGGAGAGAAGGGAAGATAGTAGGAGATTTCGGATTAGGTGAAAGGAATGACCGAGGAAGCAGGCTGGTAGAATTCTGCACCGAACATGAGTTGGTCATAGCTAACACCTTATTCAATAACCACAATAGAAGAATATACACATGGATGATACCAGGAGATATATGGCGTTACCAAATCGACTTCATTATGGTCAAGCAGAGGTTTCGAAACCAGATTTTGGATTGTAAAACATATCCTGGTGCTGACATAAACTCTGATCACAATCTGGTTGTAATGAAATGCAGATTAAAGTTGAAGAAACTGAAGAAAAGTCAAAAGCCAAAAAGGTGGGCAATAGACAGACTGAAAGAGAAGGATGTAAACGAAAGATTCAAGAAGAGTATAAAGGAAGGACTAATGAAAAACCCTAAACAAACTTCAATTACAGACGAATGGGCACTTTTGAAGAATGAAATAACAAAATCCGCAGAAGAAAACATTGGTAGGAAAGAAAGAATAGGTAGAAAACCGTGGATCACTCAGGATATACTAGAATTGATGGATGAAAGGCGGAAACACAAGAATCTAAGAGATGAAAAGGGGAAAGCAGAATACAGACGTCTGAGAAATGAGGTTAACAAGAAGTGCAAGGAAGCAAAGGAGAATGGTTGAAAGAGAAATGTGCAGGTATAGAAAATTGTCTGAAATTAGGAAAAGTAGACACAGCTTATCGAAGGATTAAGAATACTTTTTGGGTAAAGAAGACTAAGTGCTGTAATATTAAGGACACAAATGGAAAGCCTCTAACAGATAGGGAAGAAAAGGTTGAGAGATGGAAAGCTTACATAGAGAGTTTGTATAAGGGAAAGGAGATTGAGAATCATGTAATGGAAAGGGAGGAGGAAATTGATGAGGATGCGAAAGGAGATTTAATATTGAGATCAGAATTTGATAGAGCTTTGGAAGACTTAAGCAGGAACAAAGCACCAGGCATAGATGATATACCGATCGAGTTGCTACGCTGCATAGGAGATGAAGGTCTGATCAGGTTATTTCACTTGGTGTGTAGGATTTATGAGACAGGTGAGGTACCCCCTGATTTCAAGAAGAATGTAATCATCCCTATACCAAAGAAAGTGGGAGCTGACAGATGTGAAGATTATCGTACAATCAGCTTGATTACTCATGCTTCAAAGATCCTGTCTAGAATAATTCACAAGAGGATTGAAAGCCAGATAGAAACGGAGTTGGGTGAAGACCAGTTTGGTTTCAGGAGAAATGTAGGAACAAGGGAAGCTGTACTAAGTCTTAGGCTGATTTTGGAAGGTAGAATAAGGAAATATAAGAGAACGTTCATGGCTTTTGTAGACTTAGAAAAGGCTTTTGATAACGTTGATTGGACTAAATTGTTTGACATTTTGAAATCGATTGGAATAAAGTACAGGGATAGGAGGGTGATATACAATCTGTACAGAAACCAGACAGCAGTCATTCGAGTTGAAGGACATGAGAGAGAAGCTGGTATTCAGAAAGGTGTAAGGCAAGGCTGCAACTTATCACCCATACTTTTCAATCTTTACATTGAACAAGCAATGAAGGAAATTAGAGAAAAATTTAAAGTGGGAGTGAAGATTCAAGGAGAAATAATTTCAACTCTGAGATTTGCTGATGACATCGTCATCTTGGCCGACAAGCCTGAGGATTTGAATGAGTTTTTGAATGGTATGGACTCCGTCTTACGGAAAGAATTCATGATGAAAATAAATAAATGTAAAACAAAAATACTGGAATGCAGCCGAAATAAATCAGAAACCTCTATGGAGATCAAATTGGCAGGTGAAAAGCTGAAGGAAGTAGGAGACTTCTGTTACTTAGGAAGCAGAATAACCAGTGATGGACGAAGCAAAGGGGATATTAAAAGTAGGTTGGCTCAGGCAAAGAAAGCATTTCTACAAAAAAGGAATCTGCTGACATCGAATATAGATTTAGGTATTAGGAAGTCATTTTTGAAAGCCTTTGTCTGGAGCGTGGCGCTCTATGGAAGTGAAACTTGGACTATTGGTGCAGCAGACAAGAGGAGAATTGAAGCATTTGAAATGTGGTGTTACAGGAGAATGATGAAGATCAGATGGGTAGATAGGGTTACAAACAAAGAGGTATTAAGACGAGTGGGAGAGGAGAGATGCTTCTGGCGACTGCTAATGAAGAGAAGAGATAGGTTGGTAGGACACATACTAAGACACCCAGGAATAGCAAGCTTAGTTATGGAAGGAAGGGTCGAGGACAAAAACTGTAGGGGTAGACCAAGGTTAGAATATGTTAAACAGATTGCCTCGGATGTAGGGTGTCGGAGCTAGTAGAGATGAAACGATTAGCTCAGGACAGGGAGGCATGGAGAGCTGCATCAAACCAGTCAAAAGACTGAAGACTCAAACAACAACAAGCATGAGATGAAATGATAATGGTAATTCATCACCTCCATTAACCGTTTGATGATTATGTATCAACATCCTATGACGGGTTATCTCTACATGTAAATGGTTCTCATCAGGCATGGATTGTCTAATGTGGTTCCATCATAGTGTAATCGATAGTGGCTTAAACCTGAAGAAAGCACATGCGTTAGGTTGTCATTGACTTGTGGTAAATGGCTCCTGTCATTCACAGGTTTTTCATTTGTCAGGTACACTAAAAATACAGATGGAACAAATTTATAAAGTCTTTTCATTTGATAAGTCACATAACGTTTGGTGCAGACATCGTCATCTTCGTGTGGGTCTTCCACGTGAATAATGAGGTGATGATTAGCAGTATAGCCATCCACAGTAAGCTGAGGCACTTAGTCATATAACTCGTGCACTTTGTTATCCACATACGTTTTTGTAGTGGCATCTGTAGACACTTGAGGATGTTTCACATGGGTAAATCGCTTTCCCTTAAAGTCATAATCTCCCTGTTTAGTGCGTGGCACTACTGATCTATCCACATAGTGTTTATTAGCAGGATCTGTTTCTTGTTTAGGATCATGTATGGGGACAAAACTAACTTTAGCCATGAATGCACTTCCAAACACATTCATCGTCAACCTGTAGTAGGGGTCTACTGTTTCTATTACAAGGCATGGTTCCATGTATATAGACAGCCTGCTAACCTCTCTAACCCTTAGCTGATATGAAGAATATTAAGCAGCAAGAGTCATTGCCCATGGGGGACATGGTTTCCCATCTCTATCCCACATAACATGAACAACGCCACGCTTCACTGTTTCCATCATCCATTCGCTGCATCATCGTGGGGCCTTCGGGATGTGGAAAGACCAATCTTTTACTCACGCTCATCACAGCACCAAACGGTCTGCGTTTCAAAATATGTATATTTTTGCAAAATCTCTCTACCAACCCCTCTACATGTTCCCGAATCAAGTCATGTCTGAATTACAAAGCGAGAATATGAGTTATTTCACATTTTCTTTGCAAGGCAATGTTATTGCCCCGGATGCTGTGAGACCTGATTCAATCATGATTTCCGATGATGTATCCACTGAACGACAAGACATCATTCAAAACTATTTCAGCATGGGTCGTCACAAACATATCGATTGCTTCTATATTGGACTAACGTATTCTAAAATGTGCAAACAACTTATTCGTGACAATGCCAATGTCATTGTTTTATTTCGCCGGGATGAGCGCAATAGTCGCCACATTTATAATGAACATGTCAATCCTAATACGATCTTTCAAACATTTACTGAATTGTGTGCCAAGTGCTGGAACACCCAACGCCATGCCTGTTTGGTGATTGACAACCGAAGTGAACCCAACCAAGGACGTTTTTCGAAGCCCAAGATAAAATTTAACCAAGGAATATGATGGCTGGAACTTGGCAGAAACCAGTCGTGAGGCGACGTTGAGCAGGAGGGAAATTCCGTCACGTGATTGTATTGCGCAATGGAAGTTTCCAGAAGCTTAGAATCGGCCTAGCAACAGCGAATATTCCCAGGAATTGTTTGAATATTGTTATAAATTATCCCATTGGATATGAGCTTACAGCCAATAGGAAGAAGTTTTAGACAAGACGGGAGTTCCAGCAACTAAATTTTTATGGATATTTAATTCATTTAAGCCCCTAGAGAGTGAATTTATTTATTGGTAAAGAGAAGAATATAAATATTTTATAAGTCAATAGCAGGTCGCTATTGGAAGGAATAAGCGATTTGCTAGAGCCCGCGCGAATTTTAGAGGGAACTCAAAAAGGCGGCCAGAATCGGTAGACTTGGAGGGGAGATGCCAAGCATCGAGGCTCTTGATCATCTGAATGTCTGAGAGGTCAGACGTGTTACTGGAAGAGAGAGGAGTTCCGAGTGTTTCACCGAGCTTGTAGAAGGTGACTCGTGGAGACAAGGCCTAAGCGAGGGTAGAGTTAGGAGATTACCGCGCCTTGAAACTAAGTTAAGTTGCGATGAACTTATATGCTGCAATCGCTTCGGTCTGATCGGCTTCAGATACATTATTTCAACTACAAATTGTAGCTTGCTATCAGATATTGTGTATTACAAACTTTCAGAAGTTTGAGAGAAATATTTCAGCAATCATAAGCAGTTTTGTGAAGCGCGAGAAAAGTGTTTCTTTTCAGCGCGATAAGACACTTTTTTTCGAGCGACTACAGCGCATGCACCAGCCACAAGTGAGTACGGGTGTATATTAGCATTGCTTGTGTGGAACTGTATTACAACACATAGGATGGAGATGTATGCCATAGTGAGGAACATTATTCAGTCTACTATTATGAAGATTATTATGGACTAGATTAATATGTGCGCCAGGAGTATAAGCGGATAGAAGCAATATAGTCAACGATGCATCTTCGTTAGAGGAGACTGTTCATGAATGTCTACTTAATGAGCGATCTTGAGACTTGGTGTACAACTCAATTCTAGTGCATTCTTGTCAAACATGAGCTCAACATTAACATCAGCGACTACAGAACGATGTTCATATTCCATCTACATGAATGTTCGTTATAGGAGTGAGGTCCAAGACTTTATTTTCGAATGCCTTTCGAAGTGGAAAGCAGAACTTTCGACAATACTCGCTGTTATGATGAATCTGTGCTGTGACGGAGAAAGAAGAGACATCAAGATTATCAAGAGGTCCAGGGTTATTCCGGTCACAAACAAGATGATGATTGGAGGCCCGCAGTTCGATCCCGGTCGGAGCTTGCTGTTTTCCAGTAGGGGAATTCGATCCTTTCTTGAGGTCACGAGTTCTTGGAGACGAGCTAGGATCCAGCCCAGATCTTTGGGAGATGTAACATCCGAGTATTTTCTAATACTCTATCTTGATCTTCTAGACTTCGAGACCAGGTAGCAGTGTTCACTAACCTTGTAGTTAGAGCTTCTAGTGACATTTTCTGAGCAAATCCTTTATCCATATTTCGACACAATATTTATGTACTCCATGTATAGCCTTTTTATTCTTCGAAATTGATTGTGGTGATCGTCTTGCGTCGCTTTTAGCTTCGTTTGTTAGGAATCCAGTTTCTGAACTGAGATTATTTTACTTGTTCGAGGAACAAGCTTTTGTCATTTTCTTTAAGGTACAGTAATTTATTTTCGACGTTTTTGAATTCATTTTGAAGTCTGGTGATAGACATTTTCGTCTATGTTACCCATTAAATGAATTGTTATTAGTTTAATTTGGGCATTTTATCCGTCGAGAAGAAACGTCAAGAGAAGAAGATCTTGGTAGTGATATATTGTGAAATATCATGACATCTTGTGGAAAAAAAACATTTAACGTGGAAACGATTATTATCGTCAGAACTCATAGACATTCGTTCAGAATGGAGATAATACGAATATGACTAATTGTATGTTTTATTGAAGAAAGCTACGAACTTTCAGTCATTTAATTTATTTGAAGCTAGAATCTACTTGGAAGATTTATTTATTATCGTCCGACGTTAGGGTAGTTATCGTTTGATATCCTCGTCGTGATCGATTCTTGTTGGACACACACATAAAATGTTGTGATTAAATATTTACGAGGAGTAATATCATGTCACGTTGTAGACATAATATTCCTTCCTCGATTAAAGTCGAACCCAGAAGTATGAAGATGAGATGCTGTATTTTTATTAAATGTATGCACGACAGTTTATATTTATCAGAGTAACGTTTCAAGAGTAATATGTGAGGAGGTTAGTATCGTTAAGTCCAAAGGTCGTTAAGATGTATAAATTAATGATTTAGCAATTGTTGTTATTGTTCATGAGACCAGCGATTGTTGTGACAACGCTGAGGAATTATGCCCTTCTTAAGGAATGCCAGGTCGAAAGAAGAGAAGTTGATAACCCTTTGATAGTGGTTTTTATGTTTGTATTCCGTATATAGTTGGCATACGAGGGTTTTGCGAGGGTGTTCCGCATTTTGTATTACAGTCATTGCGTGGGCATGACTAAATTTGGAAAGGCATAAGGTGTGAGTAGAGAGTACTCCTTATTTTGTATACACGACTTTGGATTAGAGAGGACATGAAGGGTCACGGTTGAAATTGAAACGGTAAATAGATATTGACATCTGTTATGCTCTACTCTTATCGAGATTATTAAACCCAAATATGTAACGACATACGTTTCACCTTGTGTCACGGACGATTACTCTTTACTCCTTGAGATTGTGTTTCTTGTTGTTGAGAGCTTTGATACACAAGGCCATGAAAATGTTATAATGACGGTTACTAGAATATAAAGTTTTCTTATGAGAAGCCTTGAGCGTTTCATTCAATTTGTTTTATTGGTTATACCTACACCGGGTAGGTGTAGGTCCCTAACAAAATATTGGCGACCCTGCCAGGATGGCGTATTAATTCAAACAACTTGGAGATTGTGTTGATTTAAAGACCGCGTGTTCCTGTTCGTTCGTGTTCCTGTTCTGTGTTCCTATTGGAAAAGAAGAAGTTAATGAAAGCGCGGGAGCCGGTAAGAGCGACTTTTACGAAGACGTACTGTGCCCAACTCTAGGAATGGGTATTCCAAGATTCAGACACCTAGATATCAAGGGAAAGGCTGTAGCCGCTTTTGAAAGTTGAGTTATTTGAATATCGCGCTACATTGCTTCTCGAAGCAATTGGAAAGAATTTACCGATAGAAGCATGTCAAGTGACGTAGCGAGTAATAGCAGAGGTCGAGGCTATTTATTGATTAAATAGTTAACCATGGAGTAGAGACTTGAGACTGGGATCAGATTACTGGCACGGCCAAATGAAAGAGAATGCAATTAGTATCAAGTAAATCGGACCAGGGATACCAGAGATATGAGGATTTCCAGATATCAGCTGATGCGGCGTGACCCTGACAGTTTTGAATAAAAGCCGGCTGGCCGAAGCATCGATAGCTCATTCCAACACAAGCACTTGCCGAGCAAGTTGCTGCTACGCTGAGCCAAGGCACATGGTTGCCGGATCTACGCAGAAGTTCTTTTCAAAGTTGTGATAGTTGCAAAAGTGCTGCGCTACGGAGTGGAACTTAGTAAGTTTCCGGCGAGGAGAATCACGGAGGTGATTGATTTTTCTACAGACATTGGTGGAAATATTTATATTTCTACATGGACATATGCTAGACTTTGTCTAGAATTAGTACTTTGTCACAGTCCAGTAATAACCTAATACTTGGATATTTAAATCCATTTCAGTCAGTTTTCATATTTGTAACTAGTTAACCACTTCGATCTATCAGTACACTGAAGACTAGTCTGTAACGGTGGTGTTCATTAGTCTACGCAAGGGAAACTACAGGTTGCTTAGCGCATGGTAGATGGTGTTAAACCATGCCCAGGGAACGATCTTCAGAACAGCCGTTGATTGGTTAGACTGTCAGTGTTTTTCTTGTACTGATAAGATTACCGTGAGTTATGTTACAACTGACATATCTAAGAAGAGATCACTTAGATCTGACCCTATTTAAACAAACTGTTATGGCTTTGATAGAAGCCCATATTAAAATGGAACAACAGTTAATTCAAACGTCAAGAGATACTACCACTATGTCTGACTAGACGAATTGTGGGTATATAATGGCGGCCGATACAAGGATTATACGTACTTGTCCGATAGGGCATGTCTATGGATAAATCTGGTACAGACCAGGTTTACTGCGCTTCAAGACCATCAAGAAATGTAAGCCACATTTGAATTATATTATGCCTAGCTAATTGGAACAAACTATTTTTCTGCAGATGACCAACACATTTTATTTTTCGTCGTATTTAAAGCTTGCAATGATTTACGCAAGACTTGTTAGAGTTATTCTGAGTATTTTTAGCACTCAGAACAGTTTAGGATCGATGACCGAGCATAGCGAAGATTTATTTGAATATTTCATACTTTAGGGAAACCACGGAAAACCGTCGATGTAACTGTAAAAGTTAATAATTATTTTTGTTGAGGAATGGATATTTTTTCCATATTCGAAGGTTCGAACATGTGGATTCTCACATAATGAGATGATAATTAAACATATTTAAAATGATATAATTAATAATAATAATAATAATAATCCACTGATAATAATAATAATAATTTTCATAATTTTTCTAAATAATTCTTGGATATTATATTTTATAATAATCATATGTATTGAGAGAGAGCCTATGAAGTAGTTTAATCATTTCTAGTCTGGAACAGGAGATTTTCCGAAGGAGAGTGGTTAGCGCAAGCCCGCATTCAACCAACATTTCAGTTCTGGTTGAAGAGTTGATATTTGCAATGAGCAAAGTATATTTTTCAGATAACACGGAGAGGCATGAAACGGGAAGCAAATGATATTTGTATCAAATAGGATATTTTTGTATTTATATAAAATCATGACGTAAATACACTCGAAAGTGAAATAAAGATTTTCATAAGTATGGTAAATTCACGGGTTGAACTGAATGGTAAAATAAAATAAACTTGTAAGTTTATTAATCTTCCAGTGTTGATAACAAGCAGAGGCTTGATTTATTGTATAAATATTGGGAAGAAAATTTATATATGTGTGGAGTAGTTGAAATGCCATTCCCAGGTGCGCATGTTTAAGTCGCAGGAATGAAGAGGTTTTTTCGAGCATCAATCAAATAGCAGGTTCGATGGCTCAGGTTTATAGAAGGAGTATTGGAACTACACATTTCGTCGGATGAATGACCCGAAGGTTATTTCTTGAAACCATCAGTTCTTATTTCAACCTTGTTTACGAATTCCATTTAAGACTTTGATTTTGCTAGAACCCGGATTTGTCATGATAGTAGTTTATTCTTCTTCACAGGAAGACCTTTGCCGTTGTTGTTGTAATATTGTGTTCTTACACAAATAGTAGAATGGGCCACTGCCAATTAAAAATAATTCTTTAACCACGAATAATTTGAAGGATATTTTCAATCCTAGTGCCATGAACTAAATGAATTTATTATGAAGCTACAATTCTTATTTCCGCATTCTGTCGAAGAATTGCAAGTTGTGAAAATTACTAAAAATGGCCATAAATATAAATATGTTTCATAATAATGATTCCAAGTAGAAAATTGAATAGTTGAATGGTTCAACAATTTATTGATCAAGTTGATGATTCAGAAATCATGTATTTTGTTAGAAACTTGAAGTTCATAATCGAGTCACTTCTCGAATGTTTAATGTCAGAAGAACAATTAATAGTTGTTGTGCTTCGCACAGTTATTCGATGCTATGCTCACGGTCAAATACTTTTCAGATGTTATTGATATGTGTAAATAATGTGTGTTGATTCAATGATAATAATATTTTTCGACGATATATTTTTGAAACTGGAAAAATAAGTGAAAGTTTAAAATTCTATGAACATTTATTCTACGAGTGTTAATGTTGTGTAAATATTCAAACAGTGATCTACGATATTTCCAGTAGAGACAATTAAATTTGAACTGGAATTAATCATAAATAATTTTGGAACACAGTCTACAGGATTATTAATCGGACTTGTGTTTCCAAAAAATAATTGTCAAATGTGTTTGGAAAATTTCTGTATATTGTGTAAATAAGAGTGTGGATCGCCACACGTGGATGATGCTGCTTTGAGCATCTTTGCAGTCAATTTTAACTTCAAAATAAACTGAGATAATTTTACCAGATGTGTTATACCCAATTGAATCTCCTTCTATCCTTATTGTTGCATTGAGCCAAAAATCAGTAAAGCATTTTTTTTATTTGATGTCGTTTTTGCGATTTGCTTTAACCCATCTGGCGCTCCGGGATATTTTGACTCTCGTGCTGACTGATTATTGGTAAAATGCATATGTGGTCGTGCGGACTCCGGTCTAAACGGGCACATAAAATAAGATAGAGAGAGAAATGGCTTCGAACGTGGGTCTCGATTTAGTCATGGTCAATCGCATGCCGATTTAAATTGTGATAATTTTTATAGAAATATTTTGGGATTTGAGAGATGTCTGGTTTGGATGAATAAATTAGTAGGAAACCCAATTAGTGGGGAAAATCAAAAATTTAACTGGTTAATAATTAGATGGGTTTGATTATTTTTGATAATGGCTTAACCATTAGGGCGTCAAGTAAATTCAGTAGTAAACGTTCGATGACTGGACATACACATTATTAGAATCCAGGTGGAGGATATTTGAGAACTTGCATATTTTTTCTTGTGATATTGTGGTAAATGTAATTCGTAAAAGTAGAGAATTTTGTTTTTCCATCACGTCGACAGTAGGACAAATCTCATTTTATTAGAGTGTTCCAATTATCTATTCATATTTATTGTTCTAGTTATAAGCTTGTGTTTGCCAATATTGTATACCCCTAAGTTTTGAATAATAATTGAAATTATGGAAGAAATGATGAGGATGATGAGGAGTTTGGAGGAGAGTTCAAAAGAGGCTCGACTGCGTGTAGCAGCCATTATGAAAGAAAATACTGAGGCTTTGGAAAGGAAACTTAAAGAAAATTCTGATTCTTTAGAAAGCAGGTTAAAAGATAACTTGAAAGAAAGTTTAGATGAAAAACTTGAAGAAAATTCCGATTCTTTAGAAAATAAACTTAAAGAGAGTTTAAACGATAAACTTAAAGAAAATTCTGATTCTTTAGAAAATAAACTTAAAGAAAGTTCTGATTCTTTAAAAAATAATTTGAAAGAAAATTTAAACAGTAAATTTAATTCAATGGAAAGTAAATTTAAAGAGAATTCTGAAATTTTGAAAATGTCACTTGAGAGTAAAATGAATAAATTGTGCGAAAAAACACATGAGCTCGAAACTTCATTAGCTACTAACGCAAGTTTAATGGACGAAAAATTTCGCGATGCCGATCATCGATCCCAAAGCTTAGCTGATAGGATAGAACATGGTCTTAGGAAAGCTGGTGAAGACATGATCGACCTAGAAGTCAGAGTGAAGAAGGAGAGTAATGAGATGGGAATTCTAGTTGTTCAACGGTTGACAGAACAATTCAAAGAACTTGTAATGGGAGAAATAAGAGAAGGTGTGATTAATGAGTTGCAAACTGAAATTAAAACCACTGTTGTCAATGAAATTAAAGACACACTCAAGCTGGAGAATCAAGAGGGAATCAAGGAGATTAGGGAATCTTTGTCATCCCATATTCAAGTAATTTCCAAAGATATCCAAGCAACTCAGAAGGACATATCAGATATGACAGGGTCATTGAAAAGTCATGAGGCTGTTATGAACCAGATATCCACTGATGTCAAGGAGAATTGTAAAGAAACTGAAGCAATTAAGAAAATGGCAGAAGAAAACCAGAAGGAACTTGAGGCTATGAAAACTCAAATCAAGGACGAGAAACAGTCTGATCATCTGTTGAAAATGCCAAATGTAAGGGGAAAGGAACAGATACAGATAAATCTAGGAGGAGCTAGAGACACGGATAGTCAAAGACAGTATGAGGTCAGGACAGTATTTCAATCCAACCCCATAACTGTATTCAAGAATGTAGAGGATAAGCCTTCTAAATTTTCAGGGCGAGATTCTGTGACACCCGTGGAATTTTTGAGAGAAGCAGGGGATTACCTGAAAGATTCCAAGATCCCTAAAGAAAGACAGATCCGAGTGATAGGGAAGTTTTTGGAAGGTCCTGCACTTCTTTGGTTTAGAGCTTTTAGATCCACTCTAACCACTTTTGAGGAGTTTTCTCGTGGGTTATTGAAAAAGTTTTGGTCCCCGGAAACCCAACAGCAAGTCAGAGCAGAGTTATATTCGAAGAGATTCTCGACGTCACAACCTACTCGATACTCTACGTACTTTTCTGGACAGCTTTCTAAACTGCAACATTTAGATCCGCCGATGCCAGATAACGAATTGATTACTGCATTGATACGTCAGTTTCCAGCAGACGTCCAGAGGACTTTGATCGCTGCTGATATCTATAATATGGAACAATTTGATGAAGTATTACAGAAGCTGGATCATACGAACGCTCAATTCTTCCATCAGAAGGGAGGAAAGAGTAACAACGCTGTGTATGCTGTTATGGCTGATAGTTGTTCTCAAACACCTCGAGAAATTCGAGAGGGGCGAGAAGAGAAAACGCCGAGGGAAGATCCAAATAAGAGAGGATGGAACCAGTACAGTAACAGATACAGTTACAAGCCTTATGCGAGACCAGATGGTGGAAATCGATACAATACTCGATGGAGAAGACCACGAGATAGTCAAGGAAGGTACCAGGAAAGAAGATCCTATGGTAGAAATAACTACAATAACAGAGGGAATTATTATTATTATTATTATTTATTTACCATAAATCGTACACGAAGTATGGAAAGCCTAGTGAAAAAGGGCAAGCCCCACATACATATTTCATGCTCCACAGGCACAGCTTACATCTACATTTGTTTTAACAATATTTACAAGTTTTACAAAGATATTTGCAGTATTTACATATTTAGAATATTGACATAGTACATTTTCCTGTTCACTAACTCTCTCACGCACGCACTTTCATAACCTCAATCACTCGATACATTCATTCATTCATTCATTCCATTCAGATATTCATTCATTCATTCAGCGAGACAATCAATCACTCATACATACGTTTATTTATACAATGTACCTTTTTACGTACGGCTTGAATTTCCGAAGAGGCAAGATCTTGGCATCCCCTGGCAGCGCGTTCCATAACCGCGCAGAGCGGCCGTAGAAACCTGTCAGGTAAGCATTGTTACGTGCGAAGGGCGGAAGGAGGGTTACACCTCGTCCTCTCCGAACTGAGCGATATGCCAATGACAGTCGGCAAAAAGGGTCAATATTAATGGAACTTGTAAGGGATTTTTTAAGAAAAATTAGATCAATTTGTTTGGCTGTTGCCTCTATAGATGGAAATTTTGACAAAGGGGAAGGGGAATAACGATCTATTAGCCTCTCTGCGCGGCGCTGTACACGCTGGAGCTTGTTCATGTTTTCCGCTGTAGTGGGATGCCAGGCAGGTAAGCCGTACGTTAATATTGGACGGACCATGCATGTGTAAGCCATCCTGAAGGCTCTAGGTTTACAACCTCTCATGTTTCTGTACAAGAAACCCAGAATTTTGGTGGCCTTACATCTTGCCACTTCACTTTGAATGTTCCAATTCAGGGTGTCGGAGTTTGTTAACCCTAATAGCTTTAAGTTTGTGCACTGTGGGATGACACTGTTCATAATTTTGTATTCATTCTCAATGGGTTTTTGTGACCTGGTTATTCTTATGTATTTACATTTTTGTACATTTATATTTAAATTATTCACAGAACACCACAGCGATAAGTTGTCCAGATCTGATTTAAGACAGAGGGAATCTTCTTCACATTTAATGCCCCTGTATAGCACGGTGTCATCTGCATATAGTGACATTGATGAGGTGACACAACCAGGAAGATCGAGCACATATATAGTGAAGAGAAGAGGTCCGATCACAGAGCCCTGAATCACTCCAGAAGTAACTTGAGCAGCCTGCGATCGAGCTCCTCCGTACACCACACACTGTGTTCGACCCTCTAGGAATGACCTCACCCATGCATGAGAGCTACCCCGTATGTTAAGCTGCTGTAGCTTTAACAAAAGTCTTTCATGAGACACTTGATCGAAGACCTTAGCCCAATCCAGTGCAATACAGTCCACTTGTTTCACTTCTGGCTGATTCAAGTAGAACTGAAACTCATCAATGACTTTTGTCAATAGAGTAGTGCAAGAACGACCCGGAAGAAAACCGTGCTGATTTGGATCGAGCAGATTGTTCTCCCGTAGGAATTCCAGCACACTGTTTGCTACTAGCCGCTCCATACATTTACAAATTATAGATGTTAGACACACCGGTCTGTAATTTGCAACATCTTCTCTGTCACCTTGCTTATATATTGGCACCACGTTAGCACATTTCCACTCACACGGAACAGAACCTTGGTTGATAGACAGGTTGAATAACGCACACAGAGAGGGCGCTAATGCTTCCGTACACTGCAGCAGGATCCGTCCGGGAACATCATCTGGGCCGGTCGCCGCATGTGGTCTAATCTTCCGTAGGCTCTGAATCACCTCAGTTGTTGTGAAGTACAGGTTGGAGAGTGGGAGGGGTGGAAGTGATGACCTTGGCAGAAGCAGGTTCATGGTCATACCCGGCTTAGAAAAGTTCTGCTTGAAACTGTCACTGAACGCTGTTGCAATATCTTGGGGTGCACTTAGGAATTTACCGTTACAGTGAAATGAGGCTGGCGCAGCGGTGCCGCGTCTTCTGGACAAAAATTTCCACATTTCACTGGTGCTGCTTATTTTGTGAATATAATTGTCGTATGTTTCGCGAATTAATTTCTTTGTTTGGTTCCTGATGTTCTTGTATTTTTCCCACATGATGTCGGTTGAGCAACTTTTCCATTTCTTGTATAAAACGTTCCTTTTCCTAATCATTTTAATGACTTCCTTCGTCACCCAAGGAGAATTTTTCTTCCCACTAATGGTTATTTTCGGTATAGCTATATCCACACATTCGAAGAAACAATTTCGCCAGGCGTGCCACACTAAGTTGATGTCGCTGGTGTCCAGAATACATGGGGTGGGAAGGTGTTTGAGGAATAAAGATGATAGCAGTTTCCAGTCTGCCTTTTTGTAATTGTATACTGTCCTCACTGTGCTCTTGCTGCGTGGTTTGTTGTAATGCAATGTGGTAAAGATGGCTGCGTGATCACTGAAACCGGGTATGACTTCAGCTTTCTGTACGGAGGAAGGCTTGTGAGGAATAGGTCTATTGTGGAGCGTGTAGTTTGTGTGATTCGAGTTGCTTCGGTTATTAATTGGTCAAGGAATAAATCGTAGAATGCGGTAAGGAATTCATTAGCAATGGGATCCTTGGGAGTGGGAGGAGAGTTTTGCCAGTCTATTTCTAAATTAAAATCGCCTATTATGTAAATGGCCTTGTATTTGTGCTGGATGTATTGTACACGACGGAGGGACTCCAATAGTTCATCATTGATGTGCCGAGTTGAATTTGGAGCACGGTATACAGAGCCTATTAGAAATGTATTGTTTGCACACGTGAATTCCACCCACACAGCCTCAGCATCAGTTTCAAGCTCCCGTTGGCGAACAGGCCTTAACTCAGGTTTCATGGCTATTAGCACCCCTCCCCCTGATGTCCAGGTTCGATCTTTGCGGAACATGGTGTATGTTACCGGAAATATTTCTGGGTCGTTAGTGGATTTTTTCAGCCATGTCTCCCCTGAACACACAATTGACGGATTAAGTGCTGTGAGACAAGAACGCAGGTCCGGTTGTTTGGAGGGACATGTTACACTTCGAGCATTGAAGGAAAAAATGGACAATGCTTTGCTATCCGAGGGTGTTACGTCACTATCTACACTATTTGCACTCTGTGTCGATGTATTAAAAAATGAGTTAGAGAACTGAGGTAAAGAACAGTTCAAACACAGCCACGATTGTTTCCCAGAGGTGATTATTTTGTGTTTTGAAGCACTGATTTTTGCACAAGTTCTGTGCGCTTGAGAGTGGCAAGATGTACATGTCACAAATAACTGATTCACACGACCCTTCGAATCACAAATTATACACACCTTATTCGGCCCTGGGTTCATCTCCACATCTCCACTGAGAGCCACAGACAGCACCACGAGATGTAATAATGTAGCGGGCGGTCTGGCAACCCCGCGCAGTGCTGGGCGCCCTCTGCCTGCTGCTGTGACTATCAGCCCCTCGCTTCCGCACCATGTGAGAGAAGATATATTGAGTTTACAAACTACCATGAGGTGTTCCTTCAGGTCCGAGTTCACACACGAGTCTTCAATTGTTAAAGAATGATCGAGGATCTTTTTCGAGGCACCCACTGAGCTTTTTACTAGGTAGAACACGAGGAAAAGTTGGAGCACTCTAACTGCTACACACCCGCTGGCCGCCATCTTGAATGTGGATACTCGTCAGTCCAATGAAGAGTTCAACAAGGAGACGAGGAAAAATTTGGAAGTAAGACACCAAGATAACTTGCAATTTTTAGAGCAGAGGCCCAATGAACCAGGTCCATCGGGAACACAACAATCCCGGGGGAATGGAAACGAAAAAAAAAACTTCGAATTCACAGTAGAAGATAGAATTTTGAACACTTTCACTTCCAGAATTATTAAATGGCAAGCAGAGGATGATGACTTCATTCAACAGAATGACGAACGGAAAGAAATGGGTACAAGAATTAGAATGCCAATCATATCATGCGAAGTATTCGGTATGCCTGTCGATACTTTGATTGATACTGGGGCTATGCTTTGTCTGGTGAATGAGAAGCTTTATATTCTGTGGAAGCTCAAAGAGAATTTAGAGGAGATTCCAGTATCAGGAATTAAGTTCCGAGGAATAATACCCAACAAAATATCTCTGTGTAAAACACAATTATACTTATGTATTACGATTGGAGGACATGATTTCCGACATGTGTTTGTTGTAATGAAGGACATGGCTTTTGACATGATATTGGGAGCAGATTTCATTCAGAAATATCAAGCAGTGATAGACATGAAGACAGAGACGATCAGATTCAAGAATACCGAAGAGATTAACTTCGAGGGAAAAGAAGAGGAAGACATCGAGGGAGATGCTCAATGGTCTCTGATTTTCATGAAGCTGAAGGAAGAGAAGTCTACACTGAGAAGGAGTCCCCAGAGCTAGGGAAAATTTTGGAAGAGTATCACGATATTTTTGATATTAAACCTGGTGAAATTAAAGATTTTGAATATCATATTCGTGTAAATGATGATGCACCTTTTCATGCTAAATTGTATCCGGTTGCGGAAAAGCATCGAGAAAGAGTAAAAGTGCTTATCAAGGAGATGGAAAGCAACAATGTGATTGAAAAGTACACTACATCTTATGTCAATCCATTAGCAGTAGTGTCTAAGCAAGATGGAAGTCTGAGACTATGTTTAGACGCGCGAAATTTGAATTCAAGATTACTGCCAGAGTATGACAGACCACCAATCATTAGGGAACTGTTAAGGAAATTCCAAGGCAAGGTCTGGTTCTCTAATATTGATCTCACTTCGTCCTACCATCACATTAGGCTTAGTGAAGATTCCAAGAAGTTTACAGGATTTATGTTTGACCAGCAGACATATGTATTCCGCCGTCTACCATTTGGAGTCAAAACATCTGGATCTGTTTTGATCAGAGCACTGGAACAAAATTTGAGTCCTGAAGTAAAAGAGATAGCAATTCGTTACATTGATGATATCTTAATTGCATCTGAGACTAAGGAGGAACATTTGTTACATCTCCAGATGTTATTGTACAGTACCCCAGGGGTATGCACCCCTTGGAGACCATCCCCCCAGCATCTATCTAAATATCCTAACGGGCAACCATCGTAAAGCCAGGCCAACATCCATCAACGTCGCAAGGACAGCTTGCCATTCTAGAAAGCAGCTCAATCCTTGCACAATTATTACACATTATTAACTGGGGCAGCTATGCCATCAGAATGCTGACAGCATAGCGCCCAAGAATATAAAAGAAGCCTAAGGAGGTCACAGGGGGCTCTCCATTATCAGTCTCTCAGTGGTGCAGCCGAAGGCTACGTTGGTGTCATCAGAGGTGAGTCAGTCGTGTTCAGATCTCCTACTTTTGTAACCTTTATCCACAGCTTGTACTATCACATTGTGAACATTGTTACATTCCCTACAAGGGACTCACACCTTAACATCACAGGCCAATAAACACTTGGTCAACACTCTACACTCGCCTTACTGTTTATACGCCTCTTTACATCCCAACGCCCTTCCTTACTCCCGTCACGGTTAGACGTGATATACGGTAGTCTGACAGTGCTAGCTCAGATACCATTGTATTTCTCGCGGCGGCCCGGCTGCTAGGGAGCAGCGCGTGCCACTTAGATGATACAAGCACGTTCAGTTATATAATAAGCCAGTCAGCTGAGCGACCAGCACAGTGACCCTTGCATTGAGTCCCATCCCCTAAAACACTACTACATTATTTATAGGAGCGCCCCCTAGTTCCTAACACACCACAACACTCTACACTGGTCAGCTTGCCCTGCCAAGGGAAGCTACCCTTTTTAGGCACAGCTTTATAAATTAACACAATAACTCTTTCCTTTTAGATCCAACCACCCCCAAATAAGGGATCTAAAACACTGGTGGAGGCGGGGTACTACGCATAGTAGAACGGGACTCAACCAACGAGCCCTCGTAGTTAAAACGACCCCTTCCGTACCGCAAAAAGCCAAGCAAATAGTGATTTTTTTCCCCCAGACAAAAAACACCGTTTTTGCTCCAAAACTAGCTACACAGGGGAAATTCTTACTAAACCAACCCCCCAGCCCCAGAAAGAACCAAACAGATACGAAAATACACTGTCAAACACGCGCAGATTTTTTATTTTATTTTATTCGCATACACTTCAGGCAGAATGGCGCCTCATGCAGAGATTGCAAACCATAGAGGCAATAGGGTTACGCCAACATTATTAACATTATTAATAAGATGCCAAAGGCATATACAAAGGCGACAGACACAAATACGGGCACTCCAAACAAAAGTCGGGGCAATACAGGGCAAACAGCCATACACTCCGTCAGAAGGTAGGACAGCGCGATTAAGATGCGCACATAAGCACTTGACGAACATACATGAACACCTCAATAGGATCCATGTCCAAAGAAACAAAATATACGAACAATTAATCACCACATATGGTCCCGTAATAGATAATGCAACCCTCGAGAGAATGAGGGTGCACTACACAGGTTTACACACCCAGTACAGGGAGTTAATTCGCGTGCAAACGTTTCTCCAATTGGCGGCTACAGAACTGTATAGGACACAGAAACACTAATACAGTAATTTGCAAACAGGCCATATGCCTCAATAGGCAGTACACCCAAATTTGGGACGAATACTGTGAGCTCCAATCTAACAAGGCCATTTTCGAGTTCATGGTAGGGCCACCAGCCCAGCCGAGAGAGGACATAAGCGTAGATACGCTAACTCGACAATTTGCGAGGATGTCCCTCTCGCCATGTACTGCCACACATGGGAAGGAGGTCACCATGGCCACAGTCCAGGAGACGGCCAGGTTAGGCTCCAATAGGCTACAAGTACAAGGTTACATAAACACATGTCCTTCAGCTCCGGATCGGAAGGCAATTTTGCCAAACCGAGGGGCAGAGCCTAGAACAACCCCCTCGGAACAAAGGGACGAGAGGGAGTTGAAGCCAGGACTCTCAGACACACATAGCATGACAGGGAGACAACGGGACGTAACCACGTCATGGGCAGACGACATAGAACTCGTCCCACTACACATAAAGCCTACATACACCCACACAGATAGGCTCACGCAATGGCAGGAGTCTGCCGTGGCCACAGGCCGAAAAGCGGTCAGGCTACACGCCACCACATTGCTAGGGCAGACACAAGCCATTAAGCGACCTTTACCGCCAGTTCAAAGGGCAAGTTTGTCAGAACGAAGGCGAACACCGGTATTAGTCCCTCAGGATGCACGATACACGCACGCACATTTTGACCAGGCACTACCACACAGTACACGGGGATTAGGGAAAGTGTTATTACCTACCCCACAAAACAGATCAGGCGAAAATACACACACCCCCGTAAACTCTACTAGAGTAGCTCGGAGCGCCAGTAGTTCCACGAACACAGGTACACTTAGGCCAACGGTCAAGCGATACGGTGAAAGCAAGCCCGGTCGTACTTTGCTACAAACTCCTCCGAAAAATAGCAGAGGGGCACCTCAGTGGATCCCAGGGGCTTACACACTAGTGACGGGGCGACGGTATGCACCTGCCGAGCACTGACGCTCGAAATAGGATAACGACTTTCACTAGGAATACAATATATTTCGACATCACTTGCACCAATAGTATAGTACACATAAGTTCTTTTACACGGGAAAAACAAAATAATAGACAAACAAGTGCTCACAAACATCAACTGCACATTTTTTTTCTCTTTCTCTATCTGCCTTCTTTCATGTATATGCAGTGCAACTTGGCTAGGTCAGAAGTGCATGATTCAAAATCCTTGTTTTTTTTTGTTTGCCCCTGACATTTTTTCTCCCAGGCCATCAATGATTATTGGTCGGAGTGGTTATCACCATAAATTGGATAACGTAAAGTTTCTAATATCCAAAGCCAAGTAGAAGCCCATCAGGTGAGCTACGCGGCTTAAAGCCGGAAAGAGATACTTTGAACATGGCTTAAGCATCAAATCACAGCATAGAGCTTAAGCGAGTCTTTCTAAGCAGAAATGACTAAATGTTCTACGTTCCGGTTCAACAGTTGGATAGACTCTCTTGTAGAGGGCAAAAGCCATAAGCGTGGCAAGAATTAAAAATCGCAAACTAGTTTTCAAAAATTTGGTGAGGTGTGCTTTAACCAACTGAAGAGCCCAATTGCACACCGGGGCGAAACACTGTCATTTTGTTGAGTTATGCCGGAACAATTAGCACAATTTGTGTATAAATATATAACGGCTCAACGGACAATACATATTTTACTTTTGAAAATTATATATTCAGTGCCAAGGTAAGGTTATAATTGCTTTGGAGTGGAGTTTCGACTCCCATAGTGCCCTAGCTTTGCTCGTGACGTGGATACACATGTATCAAATACGTCTGGCAATGGCCTTCCCAATGTGTACTAGACAATGTCGGTAGATTCCCCTGAAATGTAACCAGATTACCGTAGTAATAACATTACCAAATTGGTAAATACTACACTCAGGCCCCAACCTTCATGTATAAACATTTTTCATATTTACGACACAGTTTTTACAGACTACCACCGCCCGGAAACCCGCTTTTATAAGCATAAAAGCAGTGGGCAGGCGAGATACAATATAGTCTTTCTATTTATTTTCTTTCTAAGTGCTCTCTTAATTCAGAGCGGGGCATGAAAAATTTTTTTTGCCTCACGCATTCGGCCCGAGAAAGGAAGATGGCCAAGTTAAACTATATGTATATTTAATACATAGGCATCCGTTACACATAACACTGCCTCTAACATGACTTTTTCTCACCGGCACATAGTCACTAAACACGCGACTAGCGGCCCAGACACACTAGTATATAACGACATTTGGTACAACGGATAGGAATATACTTGAACCACGATACAGTTAACACAAAATTTGGGGACACAAATGTAGTTATTGAGAGGTTCTTTTGTATGGCGGACGGCCCCACTCACAATTACAGAGATAGCATTCAGACCGAGAGACACAAACATACAGTCACAGAGCATTGTCAAGCAAGTAACAAGATAATGCACACGTGAGTGAAATTGGACACTATCGAGAAGCGATAAGGCGCGCATGGCTGACTGACCTTCACGCACACAGACGAACTAAGCCTGCTCCAAGTGGACAGGAGAGACGCGTTCATTCATGGCCGATCTAAGGACCCTATAACTTCCAAAATTACACTACGAGGAGGGTCCAAAAACATACAAACTTTGCACAGGTATGCATATTTTCATTTGCGCAGTGCACATACACGGGGAACGTGCCATAATATGGACGGCACAAATACCGTCGTGACAAGTCTTTACAGGCAACCGGGTCCGAACCCATGATCACACACCACGCTCGTACCAAAAACTAACTATCCAACGGTATTTTTGGTACGGGGAACACAATCAAAATACATACAAGGAGTGCACAAAACCACAAACAACGCAGACATAGAACACAGAGAATGACATGAGGTCGCGGGTCCCAATCCCAGTAAAAAAATTGGACACCAGGGAAAACAGTTATCCAGGTTGTCAACCACACAAGCCGGGAATACCACATTTCCTCCCACCAAAAACCGGGCATAAAATTTCAAAATACACCTGACATGAGAAATACATTTCCCAGACACAGCTAGGATAATTTCAGAAGACAAAGGTCTCACGGAATAGTGACCACACAATAGTATTGGCAAATAGTATGAATTGCCACATTAAGGCCGCCAGGAATCTAAAACAATGACCACACTTGCATACGTGCAGGAAAGCACATGCCAGTGGATGACAAACAATAACATCCCAGCCTGACATTACACATACCAACTGCTGACTTGCAGACTCGTCATACTGCAACACTGCTGGTGACAAGACACTATTGTGTATCGGCAGTGACCGTGAAATTACAAACACAAAACAATTATAACACCATACATTTTTTTTTCTCTTCACACTGCAAAAACATTAGGCAATGGACAAGACGTGACACAGCGGAACTTATCTTGGACCTATAAGAGCACGTTCTCAAAGACATTGGCAGGCCACGGGCGCCTCCTGCCCATACACGCGATACATATTACGACTTAGCCTGCAACAGACCAACCGTCCGCGTGGTGTAGCGGAACATAGTCACACACACGCACATGCACTCAACAATTAGGAGCAAACACAGACAAGATCTCCCTTCTAATAACTTCTTTTATCGATCGTAAGGCATAGGAGTCATTACAGATGACTAGGACATGGCCAGTCGCACTACGACCACTGGCCACAGTTACACTACAAATGGCAGACCAGATTAGGTCATGAAGCTTTGCTATCCCAAGGCGCGGATAGAAAGCAAGCATGGACCAAGGGAGGATGACAAAGCATAGGTGGATAATCCCAGAGGGATTACCGACATACTACAGCAGGCTACCATGGTTAATACCCAATTCCCTTCCAATAACCCTCTCACGTCCAACATAAACCAACGCAGACACATGAACACGATCAAAACAGCTACACTACATTACAGAGTACACACAAGGGGTTGATGGACTTCATGCGTCTAAAGAGAAGGCATGCTACGCCTTGGACCACGATGCTACCACCTGAGTATTAGGGGTGGGTCGGCAAACATTAAATAAGCATAATGCGCATCTCCAAATGAGAGATGAGGCCATAGATATATATTAACCATTCTTTATTAATTAAACACTCCCGCATGACAGGAATATATTGGTATTATGCCCCAACCTACACCTATCCTTATATGAGTGCAGATGCCTCATATCCAGATACCTGCATGAGTATCCCATCCATTTACCAGGGATTTTAATATCAAACCTGCATGGAATTTTCATATCTTTGCAATCCCGGGAATTACCTCCCCAGTCCACTCACTATAGGAGCATCCCAGCGCCATCACCGGTTCCAGGCCACCACTAACGTGGAACCCAAAGGTGCGCAACCCCTTCCTGCCTTGTTTCAGCCCATTCAACAAATAACTACCCCCAGATCCTAATAACAGGGTACCTGACATTACAGACCCTACTAACACCTCCATTAAGGTAAAGAGAGCATTATTGCTGGAAAGCTGACGTAGCAATGGTAGACCAGAAGTAGCCTATGTACTTAGAAAATCTACAACCCCACAACACTGGAAATATTTTACATTTTACACAGAGATTAAACTATTTACACAGGTTACGCCCACATTTTTTTTACAAAGGAATCTGATACGATCTGATTGATGATAACGGCGTAAGCCGAAGGTCAGAGGGACCACACTTTGAGAGCTGGGGAAGGCGATGTGGACCCTTACCCCAGTTGGCTCAACAGCGCAGCGACCTCACTTAACTTGACGGCTAGACCAAACAGACGAACCACGTAAGGTCAAAGCATTCGCGGCCTGGCCGGGCAAGCTCTGGAATCCTAGGTGCGCATAAACCGCCCCTGGGAGGAAGGGATGCTACACCCACTTTGTGCCACGGTCGTCGAAGCCAAGACCTGCAGGGAGACTTTCTGAGAATGGCGGGAGAAATAGCTCACTCAGCGCCGGACTCGGGAGCTATCCCTAGAGACGACCCCATTATGACTAGACTTCTAGTTAAATTTAAATTTAAGTAGGCACGGCTTCCATAGCGGGAAGCAAGGCGCCTGTGCGTTGGAGTGAAATACTATTGCGGCCAGCATTGGCGAAGAGGAACCGGACGCTCAATTCCCGGATGATTATTATTGCGGCCAACATTGGCGAAGAGGAACCGGACGCTCAATTCCCGGATGATTATTATTGCGGCCAACATTGGCGAAGAGGAACCGGACGCTCAATTCCCGGATGATTATTATTGCGGCCAACATTGGCGAAGAGGAACCGGACGCTCAATTCCCGGATGATTATTATTGCGGCCAACATTGGCGAAGAGGAACCGGACGCTCAATTCCCGGATAATATTATGCCATTGGACGACAATGTCCAATGCCCACATAAATGGCGACGCAGCGGGCAACCAATGGGCATTAAGAGAGGGGCATTGCGAGCACCTCATAAGGGTTACGGGGGCGGCCCAACTACGACAACGATGAACGATAACGGTAAAGGACTGATAAGTACAGCGGGCGAAACGGTTTGCTCAGGGGCACCGTAAGCCGCCTGCGATTAGATTAGTACTAGTAATAGACATCGACACCTAGAATTAAGGGAACGGAATTCAGCGACCCTAGAGACAACCGGTGTTTCTAGGACTCGTGCGGGTGGTGTCCTGAGGAAGTAAATTGCCTCAGGCGATCGTTCCAGGCCAAATTTAGCCAATAAGACACATGCGACTAGGTTAATACTAGTTGATAAGCGTCGATACCTAGAATTAAGGGGGCGGAATCCAGCGATTCTAGAGGCAACCGGTGTTTCTGGAATCGTGCGGGTGGTGTCCTGAGGAAGTAAATTGCCTCAGGCGATCGTTCTAGGCCAAATTTAGCTGTAAGACGGTTGCATTTGACACGCAACCTAGGATTAAGCAAATTTATTAACCGCTGTTGCCAGGTATGGCACAGCACATTTCGGCAGTAGATTAAGGCCAACCTTTCGGCTTAGAAATAGCATTTTTTTTATTAGACCATAATTAGAATAGATAGCGATAAGTAACGCCGCTCGGCGCCTGATGACCCAGAAACCCGGCATCAGGGTAAGTCCGACAACTCATGATAAGTCATGATAATTCGTTGTAAGATAGCATAAGCCTACATTTAAGGCAATTTTTTTTTATTATACATATGGATTGCGGTAGAATATTTCGGCACTTGGTGACTAAAAATCCGTTACCAAGGTAAGCCCGACACCACTAGGCTAGAATAGGTTAACATAGGCTAACCTAGGTTAAGTTAGACTTCAGTGGCGCCACACTTAGTTTACAAACTAAGCGCTAACAATGAAGGTTCTACATATACCTGTAATGCATTGCAATGTATTGTACTGTCCTATTCATGATTAATCCACTTTCACCCACACAGGAAGACCACGGTGCAACAAAGAGATGAACATTTTATATGGATACATTTTTTGATTTACAGGTAACCAGGAGCATGAATATGTCTGTGGTAAATATATTACCAAAATACACATACCTTCATCTATGTCACACACAAATACACAAATACACTACTCATCAATTTTAGTTGCACCCTTAAAGGTGACAACGTCAGCGGTCAGCGGTGGACAGCATACGTGGGATGATGAACATCGCTGAACGCAAACACATTTCAGCATACGCAAATGAAGCGTTACTTCAGGCTCAAAGGGCGACACAGAGTTTGTAAGTGCCGGACCTTCGACCCTAAGGTGGAATTCCGACCCACGACGGAAAACCACGAGGTTATATGATAAAGTACAAGGAGAGAATAGTGGACTAGCCACTAAACCGCACCAGGAACGGCCGATTAGAGAACGGTAGTCGAGGCATGATGGTAAGGTGCGCACCAAGTATAAGAGGTATACAATAACTGGCCAGGTAACAGAGCTCTACAAGATATATATGATAGTGATAATTGTAAATTGTAAATTATTTTGTATTTTCTCGCCATATCGTACGATTGAAAGGTTCCACAAGAGTGGCCAACATAACTATACATACAGGGTACCAACATGGCAACCATTATTTTTTCTATGTTCATCATTATTACTATGTTTACTATGTTCACTTATAAATCGTCAGGTATATTACAAATGTAATGACTATTATTATTATTATCGGGTCATATCTGTTATCATTATCAAGACCACCAACGTAAATAATGTCCATGATTTGTTTTCTTTCATTTTTTCTTTCTTCTAACTTCCCCATTTGTCAGAGTGTTCCGTTTTATCCCACACCAATAAATGCACTTGGATTATTTCCCTTAAATTATACCCTGGAACACCCATTTTTTCTATTCTCTTCTATCTTTCTCTTAGCAGGGAGCACTTTTTCCCCAAAATAAAGCCAGACGGCACAATTCCTCGTCTAGCTGGGTTTTTCCTCCCTGCACAACTACGTAACGGACACTATCAAAACCATGTTTTTTTTTCTTTTTTGAAACTAGCAATATGCCAACAATGTCAATTTTTTTTTTCTTCAATGTCAATTTTTTCTCGATGTCAAATTTTTCACAATGCCAATGTCAGTGTTATACATATATCTGTACATCCCATAACCCTCCCCTCTGAACACGGGCTGATCTCACACCTACACTTCACGACATCACCCATTCTACACGACGACGCCGACGACAACGAGGAAGACGCCACCAGAAGATACGAGGGGGCTTCAAGAACGACTACATCAGCATCCCAACCTCTAGTTCCGTTCCCGTTCGCGAGGACGCGAACTAAATAGGGAAGGAGGCTTGTACAGTACCCCAGGGGTATGCACCCCTTGGAGACCATCCCCCCAGCATCTATCTAAATATCCTAACGGGCAACCATCGTAAAGCCAGGCCAACATCCATCAACGTCGCAAGGACAGCTTGCCATTCTAGAAAGCAGCTCAATCCTTGCACAATTATTACACATTATTAACTGGGGCAGCTATGCCATCAGAATGCTGACAGCATAGCGCCCAAGAATATAAAAGAAGCCTAAGGAGGTCACAGGGGGCTCTCCATTATCAGTCTCTCAGTGGTGCAGCCGAAGGCTACGTTGGTGTCATCAGAGGTGAGTCAGTCGTGTTCAGATCTCCTACTTTTGTAACCTTTATCCACAGCTTGTACTATCACATTGTGAACATTGTTACATTCCCTACAAGGGACTCACACCTTAACATCACAGGCCAATAAACACTTGGTCAACACTCTACACTCGCCTTACTGTTTATACGCCTCTTTACATCCCAACGCCCTTCCTTACTCCCGTCACGGTTAGACGTGACATACGGTAGTCTGACAGTGCTAGCTCAGATACCATTGTATTTCTCGCGGCGGCCCGGCTGCTAGGGAGCAGCGCGTGCCACTTAGCTGATACAAGCACGTTCAGTTATATAATAAGCCAGTCAGCTGAGCGACCAGCACAGTGACCCTTGCATTGAGTCCCATCCCCTAAAACACTACTACATTATTTATAGGAGCGCCCCCTAGTTCCTAACACACCACAACACTCTACACTGGTCAGCTTGCCCTGCCAAGGGAAGCTACCCTTTTTAGGCACAGCTTTATAAATTAACACAATAACTCTTTCCTTTTATATCCAACCACCCCCAAATAAGGGATCTAAAACATTATTCGCAGATTTGAGAAAAGCGAACTTTAAAGTAAACCTTCGAAAATGTCAGTTCTTTCCGAAGGAAATAAAATTTTTGGGTCACATTTTGGATGGAGGAGGATACCGTCCCAATGAGACGAAGATACAGGCAATTGCAAATTTCCCTAGACCTACTAGAGTGAAGAATGTCCACAGTTTTCTCGGGACATGCCAATTCTTTGCAGGGCATTGTCCAAACTTCACCAGGACGGTAGCGCCATTGCAGGAATTATTAAAGAAAGGGAACAAATGGAAATGGGATGAAGATTGTGAACAATCATTTCAAGATGCCAAGAGGTTATTGGTAAACAGTGTGAAATTGGAGTATCCTGACTTTACCAAGAATTTCATCATAGAATCTGATGCATCCACCGTAGGGATTGGAGCTATTCTACTTCAAGAAGATGAAGACCACAAGAGATATTACCTGGCGTTCATTAGCAGGAAGCTTCGTCCATCAGAAAGGAATTATTACACCACAGAGTTAGAAGCACTTGCTGTAATATTCGCGTTGGAGTCGTGGAAGAAAATGTTAATTGAACATTCAGTCATTGTGAGGACTGATCACCACGCATTGGAATTTATCTTGAGAACAAACTTTGCCAGTGATAGGATAACTAGATGGTCACTTTTTATTCAACAATTCAACCTAGTTATTGAACACACTCCTGGAAAGTTGAACGTTGGAGCTGATTTATTGAGTAGAGCAGTGGAGTCTACGTCTAAGGTTTTTCAAGTTAACCTGACGCAGGAGGATGAAGATACCTTGAGAAGGTTAAGGTTGTTGCATTTATCCCAGAGGAGAGACCGACGTCTTAGAAACATTTTTCGTTTCCTACAGGGAGACATGGATCCAAATGATAATGATTTTGTGGAAACTGAAAGAATTTCAAGAGATTTTATGATGTTAGATGGTTTAATCTACAAGTTTGCAGATTCCGACCATACGAAGCTGAGAGTAGTGATACCTCCTCGAATGCAAAAACCCATTATCTGGATGGCACATCGAATCACAGGTCATGCTGGAGTAGATAAGACGGTCAACATGATTCAAGAGAAATTTTCGTGGGAGCGAATGCGACAAACTGTCAGGAACACTATTCGAGAATGCGACTTATGCCAAAGGAGTAAACATAATTCCAGATTATTGAGAGAATTACCAAGGCCTATTATTCCTTCTAAGCCTTGCGAAATCTTCGCGACTGATTTATATGGTCCTCTCCCAAAGTCTAAAAGAGGTAACCGATATATTCTGGTGACCATGGATGTTTTCAGCAAATACACTATGTTACATCCAATTCAGAAGGCAAACGCAAAATATTGTGCGAAGAGAATTAGAGACAGCGTAATTCCGGAAGCAGGCAAACCGGAATTCCTTTTATCAGATCGTGGACCTCAATTTACATCTTTAGAATTTCGAACCATCATGAATAATCTTGGGATTAGACAATTGTTTTGTTCTATTAGACACCCAGAGAGCAATCCAGCAGAACGTGTTATGGCTGAAATAGCAAAAATTTGCCGCCTCTATTGTCCAAATGAGCATTGGAAATGGATGGATGTTCTCTCTTTAGCATCCGAATCCATCAACTCCACGATTCATGAGAGTACTGGACAGATTCCCATTGCTTCATCATGGAATTAAACCAACAAGATTATGGGATCGAATCATCTCTATTCCACCTGAGATTGAACCAAGTCGTCAGATGAGGGAAACTCTAGCTTTAGACAAGTTGAGGAGCCAAGCTGAGAAAAGAGAGCGCAGAGTGAGAGGAAAGCGTTTTCGCAGACCCTTGCGCGTAGGAACTCTTGTTTTAGTGAAAAGACCTACACCCTCTGACGTGCAAAATCGAGTGTACTCGAAGTTTGCAAGCCTTTACGCTGGACCCTATCGTATTGTGGAAGTAAACAACAATGGAAGCTATGAAGTAGCCAATACACGAACTGGTAACATCGTGGGAACTTATAATGCATCGAATTTGAAGATTTATTATTCAAGAACCAGATGATTTAATGTGTAGATAAGAAAAATAAAAAATTTTCAATTTTTATTTTTTGCTAGGTGTGGGATGGATGTGCCCAACTCTAGGAATGGGTATTCCAAGATTCAGACACCTAGATATCAAGGGAAAGGCTGTAGCCGCTTTTGAAAGTTGAGATATTTGAATATCGCGCTACATTGCTTCTCGAAGCAATTGGAAAGAATTTACCGATAGAAGCATGTCAAGTGACGTAGCGAGTAATAGCAGAGGTCGAGGCTATTTATTGATTAAATAGTTAACCATGGAGTAGAGACTTGAGACTGGGATCAGATTACTGGCACGGCCAAATGAAAGAGAATGCAATTAGTATCAAGTAAATCGGACCAGGGATACTAGAGATATGAGGATTTCCAGATATCAGCTGATGCGGCGTGACCCTGACATTTTTGAATAAAAGCCGGCTGGCCGAAGCATCGATAGCTCATTCCAACACAAGCACTTGCCGAGCAAGTTGCTGCTACGCTGAGCCAAGGCACATGGTTGCCGGATCTACGCAGAAGTTCTTTTCAAAGTTGTGATAGTTGCAAAAGTGCTGCGCTACGGAGTGGAACTTAGTAAGTTTCCGGCGAGGAGAATCACGGAGGTGATTGATTTTTCTACAGACATTGGTGGAAATATTTATATTTCTACATGGACATATGCTAGACTTTGTCTAGAATTAGTACTTTGTCTCAGTCCAGTAATAACCTAATACTTGGATATTTAAATCCATTTCAGTCAGTTTTCATATTTGTAACTAGTTAACCACTTCGATCTATCAGTACACTGAAGACTAGTCTGTAACGGTGGTGTTCATTAGTCTACGCAAGGGAAACTACAGGTTGCTTAGCGCATGGTAGATGGTGTTAAACCATGCCCAGGGAACGATCTTCAGAACAGCCGTTGATTGGTTAGACTGTCAGTGTTTTTCTTGTACTGATAAGATTACCGTGAGTTATGTTACAACTGACATATCTAAGAAGAGATCACTTAGATCTGACCCTATTTAAACAAACTGTTATGGCTTTGATAGAAGCCCATATTAAAATGGAACAACAGTTAATTCAAACGTCAAGAGATACTACCACTATGTCTGACTAGACGAATTGTGGGTATATAATGGCGGCCGATACAAGGATTATACGTACTTGTCCGATAGGGCATGTCAATGGATAAATCTGGTACAGACCAGGTTTACTGCGCTTCAAGACCATCAAGAAATGTAAGCCACATTTGAATTACATTATGCCTAGCTAATTGGAACAAACTATTTTTCTGCAGATGACCAACACATTTTATTTTTCGTCGTATTTAAAGCTTGCAATGATTTACGCAAGACTTGTTAGAGTTATTCTGAGTATTTTTAGCACTCAGAACAGTTTAGGATCGATGACCGAGCATAACGAAGATTTATTTGAATATTTCATATTTTAGGGAAACCACGGAAAACCGTCGATGTAACTGTAAAAGTTAATAATTATTTTTGTTGAGGAATGGATATTTTTTCCATATTCGAAGGTTCGAACATGTGGATTCTCACATAATGAGATGATAATTAAACATATTTAAAATGATATAATTAATAATAATAATAATAATCCACTGATAATAATAATAATAATTTTCATATTTTTTCTAAATAATTCTTGGATATTATATTTTATAATAATCATATGTATTGAGAGAGAGCCTATGAAGTAGTTTAATCATTTCTAGTCTGGAACAGGAGATTTTCCGAAGGAGAGTGGTTAGCGCAAGCCCGCATTCAACCAACATTTCAGTTCTGGTTGAAGAGTTGATATTTGCAATGAGCAAAGTATATTTTTCAGATAACACGGAGAGGCATGAAACGGGAAGCAAATGATATTTGTATCAAATAGGATATTTTTGTATTTATATAAAATCATGACGTAAATACACTCGAAAGTGAAATAAAGATTTTCATAAGTATGGTAAATTCACGGGTTGAACTGAATGGTAAAATAAAATAAACTTGTAAGTTTATTAATCTTCCAGTGATGATAACAAGCAGAGGCTTGATTTATTGTATAAATATTGGGAAGAAAATTTATATATGTGTGGAGTAGTTGAAATGCCATTCCCAGGTGCGCATGTTTAAGTCGCAGGAATGAAGAGGTTTTTTCGAGCATCAATCAAATAGCAGGTTCGATGGCTCAGGTTTATAGAAGGAGTATTGGAACTACACATTTCGTCGGATGAATGACCCGAAGGTTATTTCTTGAAACCATCAGTTCTTATTTCAACCTTGTTTACGAATTCCATTTAAGACTTTGATTTTGCTAGAACCCGGATTTGTCATGATAGTAGTTTATTCTTCTTCACAGGAAGACCTTTACCGTTGTTGTTGTAATATTGTGTTCTTACACAAATAGTAGAATGGGCCACTGCCAATTAAAAATAATTCTTTAACCACGAATAATTTGAAGGATATTTTCAATCCTAGTGCCATGAACTAAATGAATTTATTATGAAGCTACAATTCTTATTTCCGCATTCTGTCGAAGAATTGCAAGTTGTGAAAATTACTAAAAATGGCCATAAATATAAATATTTTTCATAATAATGATTCCAAGTAGAAAATTGAATAGTTGAATGGTTCAACAATTTATTGATCAAGTTGATGATTCAGAAATCATGTATTTTGTTAGAAACTTGAAGTTCATAATCGAGTCACTTCTCGAATGTTTAATGTCAGAAGAACAATTAATAGTTGTTGTGCTCCGCACAGTTATTCGATGCTATGCTCAAGGTCAAATACTTTTCAGATGTTATTGATATGTGTAAATAATGTGTGTTGATTCAATGATAATAATATTTTTCGACGATATATTTTTGAAACTGGAAAAATAAGTGAAAGTTTAAAATTCTATGAACATTTATTCTACGAGTGTTAATGTTGTGTAAATATTCAAACAGTGATCTACGATATTTCCAGTAGAGACAATTAAATTTGAACTGGAATTAATCATAAATAATTTTGGAACACAGTCTACAGGACTATTAATCGGACTTGTGTTTCCAAAAAATAATTGTCAAATGTGTTTGGAAAATTTCTGTATATTGTGTAAATAAGAGTGTGGATCGCCACACGTGGATGATGCTGCTTTGAGCATCTCTGCAGTCAATTTTAACTTCAAAATAAACTGAGATAATTTTACCAGATGTGTTATACCCAATTGAATCTCCTTCTATCCTTATTGTTGCATTGAGCCAAAAATCAGTAAAGCATTTTTTTTATTTGATGTCGTTTTTGCGATTTGCTTTAACCCATCTGGCGCTCCGGGATATTTTGACTCTCGTGCTGACTGATTATTGGTAAAATGCATATGTGGTCGTGCGGACTCCGGTCTAAACGGGCACAGTACAATGCGCTTTTGCAAAACTTAAATCAAGAAATTCAAGACGGCGTGGACGACGACACCTTACAGTCCTTGCTAACCAAATTGGAGAGGTTAGGAACGGAGCTGGCACCGTTGGACGAGAAAGTTTTAAGTATGTAACTGGAAAGGGAAGGGGACGAGTATGACCGTGAGTACGAATATGTAGACAGTTTTAGAGACAGATTGGATGATGAAAGACAGAAGTATGCTCTACGGTTGCAGGCTAATTCCAATGTATTGGCAGTGGTGTCAGCAAGATCGGTCCTATCAGATGGGAATAAAACCAAAAGGCAGTTGAAACTACCTAAAATAGGACTCATGAAATTCGATGGGGAGATTAAAAATTGGTTGGAATTTTGGGGACAATTTCGGCGCATTCATGAGGACTCTGAAATTGAGGACGAAGACAAATTCCAATACTTGATCCAATCCACGAAAGTTGATAGTCGCGCTAGAGAATTAGTTGCCAGTTTCCCCCCTACTGCTGAAAATTACCCTAAAGCAGTGGAATCTCTTCAGGGTAGATTTGGAAGGGAGGATTTATTGATTGAGTTCTATGTAAGGGAACTCATAAGTCTTGTAGTGAAAAATGTTTCTCAAACAAGGAAGAAGACTCAACTTGCTAGTCTATATGACAAGTTGGAAGCACAACTGAGAGCTTTGGAGTCTATAGGTGTTACCCGAGATAAGTACGGGTCAATGCTTTTCCCTCTAGGAGAATCCTGCTTGTCTGAGGAAGTGTTACGTGTCTGGATGAGGAGTTCGTCAACGGCTATGAGGGAGCAAGACAATGGACATGCCGACAAACTGACTGCATTACTTGGTTTTCTGAAAGAGGAAATAGAGAGTGAAGAGAGGATTGCATTTGCTCAAGCTGGTTTTGGAGTTTCTAGTGAATCAAGGAGTGCTAAAGTTAAAGAATGGAAAGAGAGTAGTTTAGCAACTGATAGTGTTCTCTTTGCTGGTAAAGGTTAATGAAACAGTTTAACGTGTGTCTTCTGTAAAAAAAACATAACAGTAAGGGGTGTTATCTTGCTCAAGAAATGCACTTAGGGGACAAACGTAAAAGACTGTCTGAAAACAAGGCTTGTTTTTTGTGTCTGAAGGTTGGACATGGGCTGCAAATTGTATTACGAAACTGAAGTGTCTTGTGTGCAGTAGTAAACATGAAGCTATTATGTGCCCAAAATTAGATGTAAATAGGGGGATTATAAAGGTGAGGAGAAGCACCAGGAAAGGGGCTCAAAATTGCCTGGTGTCCCAACTACAACCCTTAATACACAAACTAGTGATGTTTCGGAAGTACTGCTGCAAACTCTTGTAGTTAGGTTGGTTCATCAAAGGAGAGAAAAGACTGTACGGGCGTTGTTAGATACAGGCATGCAGAGATCCTATCTGTTACAGACGATTACTGTGGAAATGGGGTATATTCCATCAAAGACTGAAAAAATTGAACACAGGGTTTTTGGGGGTGCTTCAATCAGTGCCAATGATCATAACCTATATGAGATTTATATAGACGACCTACGTCATTCAATTTCTCGAAAAATAAAGGTGTTGGGACAAAAGGAAATTTGTGGTGTAATCCCACGGTTAAACCGGGGCCCTTGGATGGATGAGATCAGAGAAAAGAAAATCTGGCTCTCTGATTTTGGCCCAGAGCCATCGGAGATTGGACTACTAATCGGCGCAGACACTGTGGGTAGTTTATTGACTGGGGACACAATCAAGTTGAAGTCTGGATTGGTTGCTGTTAGGACTACATTTGGTTGGACAGTGATGGGTCAGCTTTGGAAGACAACTGAAAACGATAGCACAGTGTCAATGGTGAACTCTCTGTTTGTGAGAACTGCTTCTTTGGGTGAACTGTGGAACCTGGAAACCATTGGAATTGGTGATCCTGCTGAAACACTATCGAAGAAGGAAATTGAAATTGCAACATTGAAACATTTCCAAGAAAATGTTAGGATCAATGAGGAAGGAAGGTATGAAGTCGCACTTCCGTGGAAAGAAGATCAGCAGTTATTGTCAGGCAACAAGGAAGTTGCGTTAAAAAGACTGGTTTCTGTAACACACCGTTTGATCAAGGAAGACAAATTTGAGAAGTACCAGCAGGTGCTTCAGGACTGGGAACAGGAAGGGATAATCGAAGAAGTTGGTCAGGAGGGCTCTCAGGATATTGGGTATTATTTACCACACCGAGGAGTTTTCAAGGAAGGATCGAGTACAGCGGTGAGGCTGGTGTTTGATGCTTCATGTAAATCTAAAGGAGGACTTTCACTCAATGACGGTCTGGAAAAGGGTCCTAATTTGTTGGAAGTAATTCCTTCTATTTTGAACCGGTTCCGTTTAAACAGGATAGGTGTGATCGCAGAAATTAAGAAGGCGTTTCTTCAAATTTCAGTCTCTGAGAATGATCGAAACTTTCTGAAATTCCTATGGTGGGAGAACTTCACTGAGGGGACTCTTAAAATATACCGCCACAAACGGGTCGTTTTCGGAGTGAACTGTAGTCCATTTCTACTTGGAGCCGTATTAGACAGTCATCTGAAAAACAGTACATGCTTCACTGAGACAGCAGATAAACTAAGAACCTCACTATATGTAGACAATTGCGTCACTTCCTTGAACACAGAGGAAGAACTCAAACAATTTGTGGATGAGTCTAGGGAGTTACTGTCGCAAGGAAAATTTGACCTCCGAGGGTGGGAGCACACCAGATTGAGTCTGGAGGATGAGGTTCCCGAAGTGACACCCGTTTTGGGTTTGTGGTGGGACCCAGTAGCTGATACTTTGGCTTGTAAAGTAGCAAAATTAAATGAATGTGATGTTCTCACAAGGAGGACAGTTTTGTCGGTAGCTCAAAGTATCTTTGATCCAATTGGATTTACTTGTCCGGTTTCCATTGTGCCAAAGGTTTTGCTTCAGGAAAGTTGGAGAGAGAAAATAAGTTGGGATAGTCCACTGAGTGAAGACGCCCAAAGCAAATTCAATAAATGGTTACATGAACTGTCCTCTATTGCTGAGATTAAAGTGCCTAGAAGATTTTCTAATTGTGAGGACAGATCCTCTTGGAGTTTGCATGTATTTTGTGATGCTAGTCAAGTGGCTTATGCGGTTGTTATTTTCTTGAGATCATTCAATGGGAAAGAATTTGAAGTGCAACTGGTCGCAGCAAAATCCCGGGTAGCACCACTCAAGAAGGTGACCATACCGAGACTGGAGCTATTAGCTTGCACTATAGGCTCACGTCTTGCTTTTACAGTAAAGGAAAGCTTGAATCTAACGAACGTCCCGGAGTACTACTGGAGTGACTTGTCTTCTGTTTTATGTTGGATACGAAGAGAGGAAGCTTGGGGAGCGTTCGTCACTAACCGAGTTAAAGAAACTAGAACATTAACTAACCCAAAGCGTTGGTTTCATCTACCAGGGACGGACAACCCAGCCGATCTACCTTCGAGAGTTTGCTCTACGTTGCAGCTGATTTCTTCTCGTTGGTCGGAGGGACCCGCTTGGTTAAATTTGGAAGAAAACAGCTGGCCAACGCGCATTGTAAAAGTTAATGAAGAGGAGGTCGATGAAGAAAGAAAAAAAGGCCATGTTACCAATACTATGCTTGTCTCCCAGGAAAATCACTGGTATTTGAGGTATTTTTCCAAGTACTCACGAATCGTTAGAATGGTGGCCTGGATGTTACGGTTCGTCAACAATGCCAGGAAGGACGTTGTGAAAAATGTTGCTTCAGAATTAGATTGTCTCGAAATTTCAATGGCAGAGAAACGACTGCTGAAATTAGTTCAGGAAGAGAAGTTTACCGAAAGGGACAACCAGAAAACATTCTGCTTTTTTAAAGACCAGATGGGTCTCTTCAGGATTAAGACAAAAATTACCAACAGGAAGGATGAATATGATTTCCATGCGCCGGTGTTATTGCCATCAAAGCACCCTTTGACTGAGATGATAATCAGAGACCATCATTTGAAAGCCTCTCATGCTGGTGTTCAGATTTTACTTGCTATACTCAGGGAGCACTACTGGATACCAAAGGGAAGAAGAACCATTCGCAAAGTCATCAGGAAGTGTACCCAGTGCAGGAGATTCGAAATGAAAAAGACAATTCCAGAAACGCCAGCCCTTCCAGAAGATCGTGTGAGAGATGCAGGTGTATTTGAGGTAGTGGGAGTGGACCTTGCTGGACCGCTATACTTAAAATGCAAGAACAAGGCTTGGATTGTGATTTTTACATGTGCCATAGTGAGAGCGGTCCATTTTGAATTAGTCATGACTTTGTCCACTGCAGGGTTTCTGTTAGCTCTTAGGCGTTTCATAGCCCGATGAGGAAGGCCTCGTGTGATTTATAGTGACAACGGGACAAACTTTGTTGGCACCAACAATTTGTTTGCCTTCATTGACTGGAAAAAATTGTGTGCGGAAGTATCAGTTGATAGAATCAAGTGGAAATTTAGTCCTCCTTCAGCCCCTTGGTGGGGTGGATTCTGGGAACGTATTGTGCAAATGGTCAAGAAATTGTTACGGCGTGTTTTAGGCAAAGCTATCTTGACATATGAAGAACTATTGACTGTGGTTGCTGATAGTGAATCGGTAATCAACTCGAGGCCCCTTACCTACATTTCAGAAGAATGTGATGAATTGGTACCTCTGACTCCATCAATGTTTCTTCAGGACATTCCCGTGGTTGGCACTCCTGATTTAGACATGCTAGATCAAGTTAATCTCACCAGAAGGTTTCAATATCTTCAACAGCTAAGGGGTGAGCTGAGGAGGAGCTTCCGACTGGAGTATCTTGGTAGCCTTCTATGCAGTTCATCGGGCAAGGAGTCTGATCATCATTGGAAGGTAGGAGATGTAGTTATCATTGGTAGTGATGACAAGAGTAGCATAGACTGGCCCCTGGGGAGAGTGACAGCTACACTTCCAGGTAAAGACAAAGTGACCCGAGTAGTTAAGGTAAAGACATCCTCAGGAGAACTCCTCCGAACTACGAGACACCTATATCCTTTGGAGGCTGGAGGTGGGAATGAGGCGGTGCCCTTACTTAGTGGTGCAGTTCCGGAGGCAGAAAGTCTCAGAAGTCGCAACTTCACCAGGAGTGGAAGAGGAGTAAAAACGCCTTCCCGTCTCTGTTTATGAACATTGTGTTTGATTTGCATCAAAGGTGGGAGGATGTCACGGACGATTACTCTTTACTCCTTGACTTTGTGTTTCTTGTTGTTAAGAGCTTTGATACACAAGGCCGTGAAAATGTTATAATGACGGTTACTAGAATATAAAGTTTTCTTATGAGAAGTCTTGAGCGTTTCATTCAATTTGTTTTATTGGTTATACCTACACCGGGAAGGCGTAGGTCCCTAACACCTTGAGTGGTCGAATGTATTTAAACCTATTGTGACACCAGACGAGAGAGGACAGACTGGTGGTGTTTATTTCTGGAGATGTAGAAGATTTTAAGGATCTCAGTTCACTGTATTTAACATAACTGTTAGATCAGAGCTCAGGCTCAAGTGCATATAGACGCTACATATTTTGAAAGGCTATAGCTGATGCTATAAGCGTCATTGTAAATTCTTTTAGTGCTAACTTTCATTATTTGCCAATCGAGTGTATATTATTTTAGGCATAGAAAGTTTATGGATTGTTTTAACGTAGTGGTTAGAGTATGAGTGAGTATGTGACTGGATGTGGTTTGTTTCTTGATCAGTGTGAATGAAATGAACTCCATTGGGACGTCACAATGCGAGAGTGTGAATGGAAGTGTGTATAGAAGTTTTATGTTATTAGCGTGTAGGATTTGCGTACTGTTCACGTATTTGTCTGACGTGATTCTGTTTAATTTTAACACAGCTATTATTGTTATGGAGAGGTGCATTTGTGGGCCAGGATGGAATAGCGAGGGGTTGATTAAAACTCGTTTCTAGCCAAGGCCACGGCTAGGCCGCACAAATGGAGAGAGTTGTTGCGAACCGCACGGCTTGCACCTTTTTAATCCAGCTAGCACTGGGAATGTAACGGAGAATGTTATGTCATCAGACGCGTGGCGAGGGTCGCGCGCTCTTAGCGCCCAGATGTTCGTTGGAACGCGCCAAAGGAATGTAAATACACAGGGGTGTATAATGGTTGTACAGCTTGATGTATGGACACAAGCTACCCCAAATTGTATCATAGCGTTCATAGAACGCAGTTCTATCAATGGCGTGAATGTATAGATGAGAGAATGGGAGTGTGTTTTTATTTTATTGTATGAATGTTTAGCCATAGTTCACATCTTTTGTTATTAAATCGTTTAGTTTTATTGGAAGCCGCGTCGTCATGATTTATTTTAAATATAAGGAGATGCAACTGTGAAACCCATTATAGGTCCAGAGGCTGACCACGAGATCCCCGAGATTAAAGGTAGGTGTTCTACTGCGAGCTGAGTGCATTTTTCATGTAATTCACAGTTGTGTCGTAATTTCCGCCGCGTATATTCGCGAGGGTCTTGTTGGAAGTAGATCCTTGACTAGTATTTTGCGCCGGAGCAGTCAGGGTCTACGAATCCAGCTGCTGCATCGGATATCCAACAGACCGCCTCTATAATATACGGGGACAGTACTTGTTACCTGAGCTAGTGTCACGTTGCAATGACACAAAACACAGAACCATTGGGACCAAGCCACGACTTGTGACCAAGAATATTCCGCGACTGGATAAACTGTTTAACCGCATAAAAACAACAGACCCTAAACGTCACTTCCTCAAAATCGGGGACCATATTCGTGTGAGCAAATTTAAGTCTGTCTTCGACAAGGGACCGAACTACTTCGAATTCGACAAGTCAACCTGGACAGCCCAGTCACCTATTTACTCGGGGACCTCAACCATCAACCCATTAAAGGCAGGTTTTATCTCCAAGAACTTCACAAGACAGCGTTTCCAAAACATTACCTTGTGGAAAAAGTGTTGAAACAAAAAGGAAATAAACTATATGTGAAATGGCTAGGATTTAGCTCAGCCTTCAATTCTTGGATTAATGAATTAAATGTTGTTTGAACTCATGTACCTTGTATTATTTATTCACTCATGTTGTACTACACCTATATCCCTGCGTGTACTGCCCTCAGGTTTACATCCAAGTTCGAAATGGTCAGAAACGTTTAACTAAGAGTAAAGTGGTATCAGCAACATGTCTGTCTTTCTCTCTCTCTCTCTTTCCTCCCAAACCCCACCCAACCCCTCTTACCCAGCCTGTACTGGAGGTTACATCATTCCTACACGTGCATTATACTTTTACTGACTCAGCAATTTACACACTTGAGCATCCTGTTATCGTGCACGTGTACAGCTAACGTCCAAGGTCAACACCTGTGTCGGGTCATGTTACACATTAACTTGAATTTTCTCACGTACGAACCAAACAGGATGTGACTTGTCTGCAATAATGTCATCTCACAAGTGTTCACATGCATTTCGCTCTCCCCTCCCACCATGGTTGTCATATCGTTTGACCTTCAGGCGTCCTCTGCGCCTCTGTACTTTCCCATTGCACCTGTTGTCAAGTCAGATCAGCGCATTCCAATAAGCTCAAATAAAATTCACATCTTGCTAGTCTGCCCCAGCAAGTTTGTTTTCTCTACTTGCTTCAACCAACATATAACCAAGTTCTGTTCATGGAATTATCATTTGTCACGTTACTCATCAGCGTTTACACGTTAAAGACTCCCTTCATGGGGTAAAAAATCTTAGCACACTTCACGTTGTCAAATATTAGCCTCCATCCGTCCATTATAGGAAAAATCGAAAAACGAACCATCGCCCAGCCGTCTCATCGAAATAGCGATTCCTGTATTGGGATACCACCACAGTGGCAGGCAACTGGCTCGTTAAAACACATGCCCGGCGGTATCGTCTCTCTCTATCTACAATCACTCTTCATAAACATTTTAAACCGGTAAAAAATATGTTTTCAACATGTATGGCGTTAGGCCCTTTGTCAATTTTGTTTTTCAAAAAATACAACATTTGAAAGAGGACGTCAACCCGAGTCATTTGACACCTCGTACACGTCCCTACCTTTATTAGTTTTCGAGATATAACAAAAAGTCTAAAATCATGGTTTTACCCCCAAAAATTCTGTTTCCCTCATTCTCAAAACTTTAACCTATTAACAACATAAATAGGGCATCGAGACAAACCATTTGACACGTCACAGTCCAAATCCGAGCATGCGTTCGTGAGATATTGGCAAAGTTCGCGAGAAAGTAGCCTGGGCGTTAGCTCTCCTATTCCACTCCCCCCCCCCCTACTGCACAGTGTTCCTTGCAGTCTTTGTGACCAGAACATCCTTCTTGTCACACTGCCTGGTAATGACATAGTCAAGGATGTGTCAATGTTTAGATCGTGGATGCATCCATGTGGTCTTATAGCGATTGGGTAGGCGAAATTGGGTATTAGTGATGAATAATTCATGTTCAGCACATAATCCAAGAAGCAGCAGTCCATATTGGCATTGCAGTTGCCCAGCCCTTGTTCGACTAATACATTCTTCCACAGCTGATAATCCCTGCCCACTCGAGCAGTAACAGTTTGTCTGTGTGTACTGTGTTAGTGATGATGGAATTAAGTTGGTGGTAGAAATGGTTCTTAGTTTCTTCATCGGCAATTAGAGTGGGAGCATATGCAGAGATTATGGTTGAGCTGTTTTCTTCCACCTGTAGACACCCGTTTTTTTTCTTTCCTTCGGCGTGTCAATTATCGGAATTGTTCTCTTTTCTTCTCGGTTGTTACTGGCCAGAATAATCGGGCAGATCAGTGGGCATTTCTATAATTGCTGATCAAGGTTCGTTATAGTAATTTCTTGCTATGCCGAATCGTGATTAGTGGCACCTCTTCCCATTTTCGTCACCAGTGACAACCTTTTGTTACTTTTCGGGCAGTCTTCTGTTTTTTATCTCCCATGTAGGACTTTATATTTTGTGCTCCCGCTCGCATTTTTGAGATGCCTTGCTTTCTTTCGGTTTTTACTCCCTTTTCGTGTGTTTATTATAAAGGTGCGCGTAGGTGCGTGAATTTAGTTTATTTTGTGGAATTCCGCGATGCCGGATTAAGCAGATCCATCAAGGTAGATCACGTCATTCTGTCTTTGTTTATCGTATGGAATACTAGGGCGTTTCGCCTATTCTAGTATGTCCATTGTGTGTCTGTATCGTTCCCGAAATTTTTGCCCCCTATCGTCGTATCTTTTGTGTGGGTATTCGGTCCGGTTTACTGTATAGTGTGTTCACCAGTAAGACCATCACCTTAACTCTTATCTTTTGTTTGCCTCTCTTATCTTAAGATTGCGTCTTCCTACGCAAGTCTACGAGTATGGCTTAATCCCTTTCTGACATAACTTATTTTGATGGATATCTTTTATTTTGTGTAACGTAACGTCTCTCATGTTTATTCTATTTCGGTTTCTTGCCCCTCATTTTATGGTTTATTTATCTACGTCATATCTACGCGCGCTTTTATTAAACTCTGTCCTTTCTTGTATTCCCTTACCTACTCCATTTCTTCTGGGCTATTAGAGTTACCGTTCGTTCTTTGGCGGTAGACTCACTTTTCCTGACACCTTGTCTAGCCCTTTTATCTTTCGTATTTCACAATGTAATTTTACTCTTTACTAGTATTTCTTCCCCATATATATCCCTCTCTTTTGCCTTTACCTCTTACCTCCCATAACCTTAACTTCACGGTCCTTTGAATCGTTAGTTTAACTTATGTCTTATGTTTGACAACCACATAACCTCACCTTAGCATGTAATGCTTCCTCGTCATTCCTTAAGCCTATTTCCTTTGGAGAATACATTACCGTTCCTTTACTTTAGTGTTGAGTATGTGTACCTTATTTAGTACGTTATTTAGTCTTTATTTCTCTAAGCTAGGCTAGGCCCATGGTTCTTCGTTGTTACAGGATTCGAATTGAACTTGCATTCACGGCAATGTGGATGTACATTCAGTCTATTGCCTCTGTTTCTGTTATCCTTTCACCTCCTAGTCATTGTATCATGGGCCCAGCGCAAGACAAATAGGTACACACTTCCACTGCGACAACATCTGCGAACAAGGCCGGACGGCACATGGTGATGATTTTACCTTCAGAGATTGGTATTCTGAGACTCATAAGCCTTTCGCTGATTGCGATGGGAGTGAGTTGGTGGTCATTTACCAGTTTCGTTTTCACAGCAAGGCCAATCCCATGAATGCGGCGCTCTCCATCCTCTTTCCCTTTCCAAAATATTGTATAACCTGATCCTGGTACAACAATTTTCCCTTCACCTGACAGCCTAGTTTCGCTCAAAGCAACAACGTCAATGTTCAGTCTAGCGAGCTAATGGGTGATGGGAGCTGTTCTTCTCTCAGGTCTGTCACTGCTATCACAATCAAGTAGTGTTCTTACATTCCGGGATCCTATAAACATTCTTTGTTGATATCCATTATTTTGACCGCAATGGTGGGGTGACCTGCTGAGTGCGGTTGCCCAGCCAGGCGTAATGATGTGACTACCGATGTTTAGCCCACATTTCCTAGGGCCTTCCCCATTTGGAGTGGGCAGCGGTGATCTTAAATAGGCCTGTCTAGACACAGATGCAGGACGGAATTCCTGAGTAGTCACTGGGTCTGAGAGAAAACGACCATCATACATCCGCCGCCAACGTGCAGGTCCAGACTAAAGGCTCCCAGTTTCACCCGAAACCTGCCTCCACCGTCCTTATCCCATCGCCGTTGGGCTTGAAGTGGGAAGAGTAGCCAGATTTGTGGATTTTTTTTAAGGTGGATCCCAACTTGCCAGGAAGTGGCCCACACACTGTGGTCTCGGAGCCCGACCCTGCGGCACATGTGATATGAGACATGCAGGATTGAACACCAAGATTGCAATGAACTGCCACGAACTCAAACTATAACTGAGTGGTGCCTTTCTAGCCAGTTCATCTGGCATGTCCTCATCCGCCTGTCCAGCCGTTGGGAACCAGAACAGAAGCAGTAGTCCCTCTTCCGCCTGTAAGCCATTGGGTAACAGGATTGATATACGGTACAACAACCGTATATCTTTGCCCTATTAAACCTGAGCACTAGGCTGCCCCTTCGGCCATCCACACTGTTCCAGAGTCCACCTCTTCCATTGCAGATACCGTTGAGGACTTCACCGTAACCCTGGCAAGGGATCCTTACAAGGTACTACCAGCCGGGTCAGCCGGACCAAGATTTTTTAAAGAGGTGTTACCCCTCTATCACTCCCTACTTTGTTCTGGATTGTGAGAGAAAGAGCCTGGCTTCCCAATAATGGTCTATTTAAATGGTTCAACTTTGCTTGGCCGCCATGTTCATTTTGTACTTAACAGGTTTTTTACTCCTAATCACTAATATCCCTAAAATGCTCTGTTAATTTTTTCTTGATGATAAGTCCTTCAATATTAATTTCTTGAGCATTTTCCTATCAGTTGTACTACACTTAATAAGATTATTTTAAAAATTCCTCAAATATAGTTCATTTTGTCACCTATTTTCTGTTTTTTTTCAATAAATAAACACATTATTGGCTCCGGGAATGAACCTGGGGGAGCCCTTGTGGCTCCGGACAAAAGGGAGTGAAATGCGTCGTTGCCAGCCATCTGCAACATAACATATTGGATTCAGCAAGAGAATCCAACTAGCCTCTTTCACTCCAACTCCAGCACGTAACCTGCACGATGTGTCCCTGCTAAACTGAGCAACCCAGTGGAAGGTTGGGCAACCAATCCCAGCGGGAAGCTGGGTCAGTGAACCGATCAGTGCTGGGGGCTTCAGGGCTTACAACCCTGATAGTTAACAACTCGTTACCTTCGGGTGACCTAACCTAATCACTTGTGTGATAGACTGTATCAAACATGAAGTACAAACTTAATGAACATAATACCTCAGGTGGTAGACAAACCACAAGTAGGTCATCGGAGTCTGGGGGACCTACACCTTCATGTGACCCAGTCGGATCTAAACGAAACTTAAAAAGGAATATTACGTACCTAGCCACAATCAATATAAACTCGTTGATCAAGACAGGAAAGCTTAAGCATACGCTTGAAGTACTGAACGACAAGAACATCAGTATAGCAGCTCTCCAAGAGACTAGGTTTCCGGACGAAGAAGCCATAGAGTCTCAAGGATATAGAATATATAAAGGGAAACCTGGTAATAGAGTTATGGAAAATATACCATTCCTTGGGACTGGGTTTGTAGTACACCGTCGACTGGTTACAAGCATTCTTGACTTTTCCTCACCAAACGATAGAACATCGGTGCTTTCATTCAGATGTAAGAATAGAGGATACTCTATGATTAACTTCCACGCTCCTACCAATGACTCTAACAGGAAAAACCCAGAAATGACAAACCATTACTGGGATGCCCTTGAGGAAACCCTAGACAAGGTCCCAGATCACCATACGACTATATTGTTAGGAGATTTCAATGCCCAGATCGGTAGAGAACAGAAACACCGGAAGATTGTAGGAAGATATCCTGCCCATAAGAGAACCAACACCAATGGGGAACGATTAATCAGTGTCTGCACCAAGTATGGATTACGTTTGATGTCTACAGCTTTCAAACACCTTCCCAGGAAGGCCATGACATGGCGATCCCCAAATATCATGTTGGGTGAATTCCAAATCGACCACGTAGCAATAGACAAGCTGCACCATAGGGATATTATGAATGTCAAGGTGCTACGAGGAGCCAACATTGACTCTGATCACTACCTGTCACTGGTTAAGACGAACCTGAAACCACTAATAAAGACCACTGGTATGCTAGCAAAGAACACGAAGATCCCTAGGTTTGATATCACCAAACTTAAAGAAGACATCACTAGTTACCAAGAGAGGCTGATTCATAATACCAACAGGATTAACACATCTCCAAAATGGGATCCGCTTAGGGATGCCATAAGAGTAGCGGCTCAGGAAACAATCCCCAATAGACCTAAAGGGAACAAGCATCCGTGGTGGTCCAGCGAATGTGATAAAGCTTTAGAAGCCAGGCGAATAGCGTGGATCAAATGGAATGTACATAAGAACGAAGCTAATTTGCAAGCCTTTATTGCACAAAGTAAAACTACGTCGAGCATCATAAGAGGAGCCGAGAGGAAGCACAACCAGGAACTGATTAAGCAGGCAGAGGAGGATTTTGTAAGGAACAACTCTAGAGATCTATACAAAAGCCTCAAGCAACAAACAACCCAATTCGCGTCCCCTATCTTACACCTCCAGAGACCAGATGGATCCCTGTGTCTCAATGACAGCGATTGTACCAAGACCCTAGCTAACTACTTAAAAGGACTCTTAAATGCAGAAGAACCTATTGAGCGTCTCCAAGTTACAGAACCAGCTAACCCTAATACTGAGTATATCGCTCCTCCAACCTATGAAGAAGTCAGAGGTATAATTAAACTACTCAAGCATAATAAAGCTTCTGGGGAAGACGGGATAGTAGCAGAAATGCTAAAACATGCCGGTGAACACACCTTCAGGAGCATACATAAAGTAATTCTGGACATATGGACTAGTGAGAGGCTCCCAGATGATTGGACGTCAGCCATTATCCATCCAATCCACAAGAAGGGAAGCAAAACAGATCCCAGTAACTACAGAGGAATATCACTCATTGCTGTTACCTATAAGATATTTTCCAAGATTCTGGAACGCCATGTAACGAGACAGCTGGATAATGAGTTAGGAGAATATCAAGCAGGGTTCAGAGCATCGAGGTCCTGTACCGAACAGATACACAATCTGAAGACCATCCTTCAATACAGCAAGTCAAGAGCCAGACAATGGATAGCTATATTTGTCGACTTCCAGAAAGCATACGACTCAGTGGACAGAATTACTCCTTTTAACACCTTGAAAGAACTAGGACTCAACGACAAGATCAATAGGCTGGTGCAAGCCACCCTGCACAACACCACAGCCAGAGTAAAGTTTAGAGGACAGCTCTCGGAGAGTTTCACCATTAAAACAGGGGTGAGACAAGGAGACGGCATCTCATGCATATTATTTAATTGTGTTCTGGGAAAGATCATTAGAGAGTGGACGAGAATCCTACCAGAGAATACTGGATTACGGATGGGGATTAAAGCTGACAACCTAAGGAGTCCATGCCTAGCCTTTGCAGACGATCTGACTTTATTGGCAAATGACATACAGGAGGCTACTACTCAGCTCCAAACACTGCACTCAATAGCGGCTAAAACGGGTCTTTTGATTAACATAGGAAAGACCGAGTTTGTTACTAACATCAAGGATGCCCCTAGAATGATGAGAGTCAGTGATAACATCTACATCAAGAGAGTCAAAAGTGTAAAATACCTTGGGGAATGGTTTTCAGAGGACCTCAGCGAAACAGTGGCTCTTGAACACAGGACACTCAAACTAGATAAGGCTTACCATGCCTGTAGAAAACTATATGCTTCAAAAAATGTGTCGATGAATGTCAAACTAAGACACTACAATGCAGTAGTCAGACCTTCAGTCCTCTATGCAGCAGAGTGCCTATGTCTAACTAAGAAGACCCCATTAAGAGCCCTCGAGGTACAAGAAAGAAAGTTCCTGAGACGGATAGTAGGACCAAGAATTCTACCAGATGGAAGCTGATGGTATCAACCAAATCGTGAGCTATATAAACACCAAGAAAATCTCATAGATGCCATCAGAAGAAGGCGACTGGCTTTTTACGGACATCTATTCAGAATGGACTCAAACAGGTTATCCCATAGGATCTTCAAGGCTGCTAACATGGGCAAAGCTACTGGATTCTTGTGGAAGAAGCAAGTGGAAAAGGATCTTTCGGAACTCCATATAAATGAAAATGACATAGCCGACCGGAGTAACTATCATACAGCTCTTAAAATTAAATCCTTCGTAACATCCCTCACAGAAGTTACCCACAGACCAAAAGACGAGACTAGGAAATGGTCTGAGGAACGTAAGATTCAATTTAGCCGGAAAATGAAGGACTACTGGGCCATCAGAAAAGCTCGAGGTACCAACATGAAAGCAGCTGCCAAACCCACCGCTAAGAACACCAATCGTGGCAAGCCTGACGATGGCATCAAGAAGCAGCTAAAACACAAGCACCGTGGTCCATAGATGGCCCTAACGAAATTAAAAAAAACACATTATTGCCTTCACCTCTTGTAACAAACTAAAAATACTATCACTTCCTTCTGGTGACTGTTCTAACTCAAAAACATCATTTAAATTAACAGAGTATCATACCACTGATCTCCTTGTCCTTGTTTAATACAATGCTAACTACCTGACTAACAATTCTTATTCCAATATTATGAAAATTATTCTCGTAATTAGGGGAAAGTGGGGTAAAACCGGGTGGCTAGACTTCGGCGGCTTCCTGAAGCTACGTTTATTTTCAGATAACTATTAAAACCTGCATAAATGATCTTTGAATAGTTTTATTTCATAATATAGCCATCATCAATAAGCGAGAGAGTCATTCTGTTTATTATTATAAAAATAGAGAAAAAAGTCAAATCACCCGGTTTTACCCGCCGGTGGGGTAGAACCGGGTACACATATTGAGTATTCCAGTCTCATCTACATTGTATATATTACTGGGAGGAAATTTGTATTAATCAATCAAACTATCTAACAAGTCAAAGAATGCATTCACTGATTGCTTTTTGAACCCTATTGCTCTTGCTAGAGATGTTTTCTCGGGATCCCTCCAAGAAACCCTATCTTGATGCCTAGTCAAAAATCCTTTTCCGCCAGTTCTGACTCCCCACAAAAGGGATGCTTCTGTTCATTTCGCACAGCTAGCTCATACATTACCCTGCGCACTTCAGTCAACGTAAGGTCAAAGAGCCTTGTTCTAGCAGCAAAATATGCTCAACTACAGTACTTCATCGGTTTTGTAGTGTCCCATTCCACCTTTAGAAGAAGCTTTCACAAGTGTTAATTCTTTTTCTTTTGCCTTTGTAACTCTATCTTCTAAAGTAGACTGAGGAACTTGAAATAATTTGTAGGCTTTAAGATAGCCCATATTGCCTAGAACTACCTCCTTTATTGCTAATACAATATATGTTTTCTTCCCATGACTGTCTCTTTGATTTTCTCACGTATGTTCTCGCCATCTTATTGCAGCATCAGATTTTAAAAAAAATCTTCATGAAATTAGCAACACAACTTTTTTGTACAAATAAAAAACATAAAGGTCTAGTCCTACTCATTGTTAAGTTGTATCTCTCTCTCTCTCACACACACTCTTATTTAAAAATCTATTTATTAGCTATTATTGTGGAGTGCTGAATAGATGGGGTAAAATCGGGTACCTCCCGGTCCTGCCCCCACACGCCATACCCCCCTTCACCCCACTGGTAGTTGCCATGAATAACATGGACTATTAAAAAAAATCGATTTGAATCTTAAATACATACCATCGTAAACCTAAAGAAATAAGCTACATACAATGCACTTACCTTTACTGTTACTGCTCTAGTACTTCGGTAGTAATCGATGCAGTTTAATAGAACGTTGAAACAAGAAATCACAAGAATACAAAATCATTCGTCACAACTGAACAAATCTCCACAGTGGAATGGTGAGCTCTCCGCAGCTTCACCTTGGCCTTGGTAGTTTTCTTTGACTGTCGGCCGCCAGGTAGAAGCAATAACTGAGCCAGAATTGGGGTAACCGGTTTGAACCCGACTACCCGGTCAGGATACCAGTTACTATGGAATAGGAGTGGTCATCTTGGACATATTCTGAGTCGTGGCCCTCCTTGTGCTCATGCGGCTAGGACTACCCAACTCCCTTGTTTATTCTCTGAGGTGAAACTCATGGGGCCCTGTGTAAGTAAGACTAGCAACCTTCTTCACTTGTACTTTCTAAACCTGCTCAAATTGTCATGAGCAAGCCTCGGATCTAGGGAAGTGATGGAGTGCCACTCCCATCTGACAGACCAGGGACACCCTGGAAACTAACAGGCAATCAAACTATAGTGCGGGACAAAGCATTGCAAGCCTGAAGGTCAACCGGCCCTCTGCTCTCCTCCCTGCTCCCGGCGATGTTGCCATGCTAATGCACCGTACCTTCAGTCGCATGCTGGATGCGATAACAACAGTATGCGGGAACGTACAGGACAACACCGAATGGACTATGCGTGACCTTGAGGCTATGGGATGCTATTAATATCGATGGTGGTTATGGAAAAAAGTAGAGCTAGCTGAGCCAGCAAGTAGGATGAGACTGGATATTCTACGGATTAGTGAAGTTCAGATAAAGGGAGATACAGAAGAGAAAGTAGGGGATTAAATGGTATACCTGTCAGGTGTAAAATGAGTCAGGGCAAAGTAGGGGTAGGGCTGTATGTCAAGAGAACCTTAGAGCGTAATATAGTTTCTATGAGGTATGTAAATGAGTGATTAATAAGGGTATATTTGGAAATGTCAGGAAATCGGCTCCATGTGAAGGGGTGGATCAGGACGAAGCAGACAGATTTTATGAGGCACTGAGTATTGTGGTAATGAGGGTTAACAATAACAATAAAGGATAGGAAATAGAACTAAGGGGTATGAGAAGGTAATGGGTAAGAGGGGTGAGGATAGGGAAGCGAACACCTATGAGAAATGTCTAATGGACTTCAGGGGTTATCTGTTGCGAACTCATTCTCAAAGCATAAGGAGATTCACAGCCCTGGGAGGGCATAGAAACCAGGTCAATAATAGACTGGATCATTGCTGACTTTGAATTTAGTAAATTGATAAGGAATGGTAGAGTAATCAGGGGCTTTTTTGATGCAACAGACCACAAAGTGATCTGCTGTGAATTAAGCAGAATTAGACCTAAGTGCAGAAAGTGAAAGCTGTTTGCAGATGGATTAATGTAGAAAATCTCCAAGACAAGGAACTCGGGCAGAAATACATGGAAATGATTAATGAGAAATTCCAGGGAGTAGATGGTAAAGAATTGCAGGATATTGAACCAGAGTGATCAGGATACAGGGATGCAGTACTAGAAGTAGCAAAGTCATGCCTTAGGACAACAGTGTGTAAAGACAGGAAAAGGCGCACATCCTGGTGGAATGACATAGTGAAGTCTGTTTGCAAAAAAAATAGGGCTTACAAAAAGTGGCTCTAGACAAGGAATCTGGCAGACAGAGAAAGACACAAAACCAAACAAAAATTATAGAAGAGTCCAAAAGGAAATCATGGGAAGAATTTGGAGATAGGTTAGAAAAGTTAGGTCAAGTGGCAGGAAACCTTTCTGGAGTGTTATAAAGAATCTTGGAAATGGAAAAATAATAGAGAAATGAGTAGTATGCTGAAAAATTCAGTGAAACTCATTGTAGACACCAAGGAAGCTCTGGCTAGATGGCAGGAATACTTCAAATACTTGCTAAATGTTAATGGAGACTTATCTAGCAATCTGGCAGATTTTGAAAATGAGGATGGTAACAGGATCACGGTTGAAGAAGTAGAGAGGGTGGTAAATGAACTACAAGATCACAAAGCGGCATGGGTAGATGAAATTAGGCCAGAAATGGTAAAGTATAGTGGGAATACACGGCTGAAATGGTTGTATTGGATACCGTAATAGAATTGGCATGGGTTTTAGGAAATGTACCCTCTGACTGAACAAAGGCAGTAATTGCCCAATTTATAAGCAAGGTAACAGTAAAGATTGCAACAATTATACCGCTACAGTATTTCTTTAAGTCTCCCAGGCAAAGCGTACATTAAGGATCGTAGAAAGGAGAGTTCGATCATTGGCCGAAAGTAAGATGGATGAAAACGAGTGTGGCTTTAAACCGAAACGAGGATGTCAGGATCAAATTTTTAGTATGCAACATGTTATTGAGAAATGCTACGAAACGAAAAGACTGTTTTGTAGATCTAGAGAAGGCATAAGATAAGAGTATCAAGAGAGAAGATGCTGAGCATCCTGAGGGATTATGGTATCCAGGGAAGGCTACTACAGGCAATCAAAAGTATTAATACTGAATATCAGGCTGCAATGGGAGTTGAAGGTAGGGAGGTCTTGGTTCAAGGTTGTTACAGGAGTGAGGCAAGGCTGTACACTCTCACCATTACTGTTTATTTCATATACGCACCATTTGCTGAAGGGCATGAACTGTTTGGGAACAATTCAATTGAAGCCAGGTAAGCAGTCTGGCTTATGCTGATGACCTGGTTGTAATGACGAAATACGTCGAAAGCTTGAAAGCCAACATGTTAGAACTTGAACAGAAATGTAGGGAGTATAGTACGAAGATCAGCATTTCAAAGACGGCTATGCCGGTAGGGAATAAACGCAAGAAAATAGAATGCTAGGTAGGAGGGACTAAATTGGAGCAGGTGGAACATTTAAAGTACTTGGGCTGTATATTCTCTCAGGATGGTCAGAGTATGGAGAAGGAAATAGAGTTCAGGTGTAGATGCAGTGAGTTCTCAGTTGTCATCTACAGTATTTTGCAAGAAAGAAGTTAGCATAGCGACGAAACTCTCCCTACATCGCTCAGTATCTAGACCGACATTGCTGTATGGAAGTGAGAGCTGGGTAGATTCAGAATATCTGATAAATAAGCCAGAGTTAACTGATATGATGGCAGCACGAATGATTGCTGGGACAGATAGATGGGAGCAATAGCAGAAAGGTACTCGTAATGAAGAGATAAAGGCTAAGTTAGAAATTAATGGGTGAGGAGAGGTTAATGAGTTGAACTGTACAAACAGAGGCTTGCAGACTAGACTGGATGGCAAAACAGTCTCAAATGAAAATGTATGTACAGTAGAGTCTCGATTATCCGATCTAAACTGGATCTGGAGTACGTCAGATCACCGAAAATGTTGGATAATACAGAATAAATTTTAAATTGTACTAAAACAAATAGCTAGGATATACTGAATTACTGAAACAATGACATGTTTTACGATACTCTGTTTACTGAATTATCAATTCAATTGTACAAGCAGCATTGAACAAAAACGTTCCAAATGCCTTAAAGAAAGAAACTTATGAACAATGTCTGCTTGCCTGCTGATTCAGGTTCTCTTGCTGCAAGATTTCACCATCGATGAAATATCAACATGTCCGTTGTCCTTGCCCCTGGCTGTTGCTCCACGTACATTAATGCCATATTCAATGCACTTAATGCTTTACGGTGAGACATCGTTTTATCCTTTTGTTCTGCAATACCTCGTTCTTCTTCACTATCCTCATTTTCGTTAGCATTCACGAAATCAATAATATTAAGGTCAGTTAGTTCAAACAGCTGATCTTGTGCACACCACTTACTCATATCTTGAGTCATAGTATTCTCACAACCCGGAATGCAATTTAGTAAGGGAACAATGTCGGATAAGCGAAGGTCGATTGAGCGGGACTCGACTATATTTATGTTGCATATACTTCTGTCTTGCAAAGAGCTCTGTCTCAAATATTTAATTTTACAGCGCTAATATTTAGAAATATAAAGAAACAATTGCAGATGAAAGAGAGTGCCCATAGGTAAAGGCCTACGCGGATGCAGATATCCGCAAAATTTTTCGCCATGTGGATATAGTTTGCATGGCTGTGTGGATAGCATATAAGCTGCGGATAATGTTTGGAGAAAATTTGCGGATAGTTTTTAGAATACAATCCGAACTGGTTTAATATTAGTATTAGGACCCGGATGCTTATAACACAACATATTTTTCTGTTATGTTTTTTTCATGACAAATGTAAGATGATTATTTAGGCTAATCTTATTCAAATTATGTCATTAAGCATAATTAACACTCTGAACAGGAAAGGGTTGCAATTCTGGCTGTATAACATTCACTTTAAACATAGCACATGACATACAAAGCCTAAGGGAATGTCTTTTTCCTCAACTGTCTAAATATTGTAAGGTACCTGTGAGGGTGGCCTGTACAAAGAATTAACCTAAGGGATGAAATTAGTCTAATTAGGGGGCGAGCTTGGCAATTGCTGTAAGAGGTATGGAGTATTTAGTGAATTGCGATCGTCAGTGCGATCAGCAAGGAGAACTGCTTGACGCGGTAGTTCCAGGTGAGGGGGTGTTTGGAAAGGTAATTAAATTATTACTCTGTGCGCGACAGCTGCGCCACGCGGTCTGCTGCAAGTCGTGGTCAGGCGAGCTAACGGGGAACCTGCTGGTGTCAGCGCTGAGCGGTAGCGCTCGGCTAACGTCACGAAGCAATTAAACAGTAAACAGTAAGGCTAATTCTAGATCCTACCTGATGGGGAAGCTAAGAGGGTAGGATCTTATCAGCTAATTAAATAAAGGATAAGACCAGTGGCTTCTGTTACTTTTAAATGTATTGTGTACCTCGATTTTGAGTTACGCTTGCAAATAGCAGTTCAAATAATAAAAATAAAGAATTATTACAGTCCAAGCACAGGGGGATGTGAGTGTAGTGATTGCTTGAGTCACTTACCCTTTCAGCCAACAGCAGCGGTTCGTCACGTCGGTAGCACTAAGACAGACTGAGTGATCTCGGGTGCATGACCTCCGGGGTTCTTATAGGTTTCTTGTGCTACGTCTGCGGAATCCTTACATTCCTCCCAAGTCATAGTCCTTTCTAGGGTCGTTACCTGGGACACGAGGCTACCTGAGCTCATGTAGGTGCTAACTTATTAGTCTTATAATTTTGTAATTGTAATTTGTAGGTTTTTAAAGTAATTGTTTGGAATTTGGATTTGTCGGAGATTTTATTTAGAGGATGGGGGTAGCGTACTCTAGGGGTACAACAACACCCTTTGTAGGGTTAGTTATCGTCCTCGATAACTGGACGAAGACGTGGGGGTGGTTTTTGTAAAATAGGGCATCTTCTTCTCTCTTGGAATTCTTCTATCTTCTTTTCTTCTCTTCTTTTCTTCTTTTAATTTAGTCCGTAAATGTATGGGTGGCGTCATCGGGGGGTGTGTGGGTAGCCTCGTAGAAGATAGGGGTGAGTAAGGGGGTAGATATGAAATTTGTAAGATAGGAGTAATCGTCGAAAGTTGAAGGCTGTATATAGGTGCCTTCTATTGATTGTGCGTCCGGGTAGTGCTCAGCGATCATTGTGTAAGTGTGTATGGTGATGGGAACAATATTTCTTTACATGGATTTTCAAAAATGCAACAATGGGTCGTGAAGCTTACTTGTTTGTTATGTAACATCATTAATCTGGCGGGATACAACATTTGTCCCTATTGGCATGTGTAATAAATGACAAAGCACATTGAGAAACAAAACAGTAAATACAACATAAACATAAAACATATCATTAACAATTCAACTAAAGGGGTGCAGGAACACAACGAGAGGAAAAAACATCCTAGGGGTGGGGGGAGGATATATAAGTAACGTACCTCCAGTGCGGATGAAAAATTGCCCTCGCGTGCCCTGCACGTGTGTAAAAGAGATAGAGTGGAGAGAAAGAATGAAAGAAATGTCGCAGGGTGTAATTTAAGGGAATATAGTTAGAAGTGTTTTATTGTGGGGAAGAAATACGACATTTTTACAACGGGGATTTTAAAAGAATAGAAAGGAAAAACAATGTGTAAAATAAAACAATCCATATACCTTCCTACATTCGCAATCTTATCTGAACAATATCATCAATCTTAAATGCTTTCAACAAAAATTTCAATGCAACAATACCATGTGTAATCATTTAAAACAAAACAAAACTCTATTAATTATACCAATATTCTACATTTTAAAACAAAACTCTATTAATGATACCAATATTCTATATGTTAAAACAAAACTCTATTAACGCTATCAATATTCTACCAATACCGAAGTTGGGCAACTATATCATTGTTATACCTTTTCATTTACAAAATACCGTACTCTATGCATGCTAACACTACTTCGAGTGCACTCTAACTTAATACCTATGCGTAAACTATTATCTATGACCTGCAGGCTATGTACGACAAATCTATATTAGGACTATATTATGACTCGCTCCCTGTGGGCGAGCGAAGTCATCTTGGCAGCACAACTCGTCCTTTACAGAAATAGGCGCGAGCTGTGTGGCCGTAGTGCACCTCTCATTATAGGTGTCAAATTGTTTGTTGTTGCTCCGACCTCCAGTGGGGGGATATCCCACAGGTATATCTCCACCGTGGTTCGGATGTGCGCCTGGAAATATGTATCATGTGGGGGGGATTGTGTTTTGGCCGTGTGGGTGTGAAATGTGGGGGCGGGAAATTTGTGTAGTAAAAATACATGTTATTATTGTATATGTCACGCCGCCATCTGTGGGGATCAATAAGACACATAAAATCATAATAGAGGGTATTTACCCTCGTCATCTGTGGGGTGAACCTGTGGAGGTATATAGAAAAATCATTTCATCTGACAAATATATCACATTATGTCACTGTCATTGGTAATTTCGGCGAGTGCCCAAAATGGAGCCACTCCCGATGCATGTGCGCTAAGTATGCACCACTATGTGCGCTGTGTCCGGATTCGGCGTCTCAGGTTTTCAACCTGCGCTGAAAAATAAATACATAAATATAATCATAAAACATAGATTTATAATTACTACTGGCCATTTGTTATTGTATACTTTCATATACCTTCCTGTTTGGTTTATACATTAGTCCTTATTTTCTATACCTTCGCATTTCCTTATTCTTATTCATCTTTATCCTAAATCCTTGTACTACTTCATCCTTTATACCTTAATGGCTATATCTTTGTATTTCTGTATTCCTTCTTACTCATTATTTCCTATAACTTCATTTTACTTTATTCCTATTCTTTCTTTCCTATATCATTGTGCTACTTCATCCTTTATTCCTTATTGGCTATATCTTTGTATTTCTTTATTCCTTCTTACTCACTATTTCCTAGAACTTCAATTTACTGTACTTTATTCCTAATCATTTCTTTCCTATATTCTTGTGCTACGTCATCTTTGTTCATTATTGTATATATCTTTGTATTTCTTTATTCCTTCCTACTCATTATTTCTTATAACTTCACTCTACTTTACTGTTATTCCTTTCTGTCCTATATCATTGTGCTACTTCATCCTTTATTCCTTATTGTCTATGCCTTAGTGTTTCTTTATTCTTTCTGACTCATTTCCTATAACTTCACTTTACTTTACTCCTATTCATTTCTGTCCTCTATCTTTGCGCTACCATTTCCTTTATCCAATATTGTCTATGCCTTAGTATTTCATTGTGCTATCGGCCCTTCCATTGAAGGACACTCATGTGAACGGTATGGACCGTTCCAATATGATATCGTCCCTTACCTTGAAGGACAATCACGTGAACGGTATGGACCGTTCCAATATGCTATCGTCCCTTCCATTGAAGGACAATCACGTGAATGGTATGGACCGTTCCAATATGCTATCGTCCCTTCCATTGAAGGACAATCACGTGAACGGTATGGACCGTTCCAATATGCTATCGTCCCGTCCATTGAAGGACAATCACGTGAACGGTATGGACCGTTCCAATATGCTATCGTCCCTTACCTTGAAGGACAATCACGTGAACGGTATGGACCGTTCCTATCGGGCTTACGCATCTGCGTAAGACCGCATTCGGCGCTCATATATTGCCACTTAGGCAATATCAATATATTCCTCCCCCTGGGGCACAATAATAGCTGTAACCTCGGCCAGGGAGAGAATCGTAGATTCGTCGTATATTTCAGGTAGGCTATCAAGTATCATGGGTGATACCCTCCGGGGGTACCAACAGAGGAGAACATCGGTGTTAGATACCTCGGCCCGGGGATCATATATTCATTATTTCATGTCATCATATATCATTTCATTCCTTCCTTATTTCATTATTCCCTTATCTCATTATACCATTTCATTACTATATTCTGTCACTCTTTCCTTACTTCCTTATTCCCTTAATTCATTATTCCATTTCATCATTATTCATTATTATTCATCGTTATTCATCTTCACCTGCCGCTGCAGAACTTGCTCCCGCTGTAGAGCATTTACTTAGCCTTATATGCTAACTAACGTCAAGTCATAGGGGTCGTCTTGGGAAGGCGGAAGTATCCTGTCCGATGTGGGGGTATTTACTTCCCTCATCGAACCATCAAGCCTCTATCCGCAGGTATAGCTTAGACGACGTTAGGGCATAAAAAATGGGTATAACGGACCCTATGCTAGGGGAGACAGGCTATGTACTTCCTTTAACACAGGCGCTTGCCCGCCCTAACACGTCACCACTATGACCACTCGTCGGTCGTCAACGTCGAAGTCATATTATGTCAGGTCCTGGGCTATCCTTGCCGTCAGTCCTGGGTACAACTTACCAATATCTACTTTCCCTTGGAAAATAGGGTCATATCTATCAAAGTGCACCTCCGTGCACAAACCATGAAAAGAAAGTGTCAAGCGGTATTGTGTTGTGTAGGGTGTCATAGTTATACGGGGGGGATAACTGTAGTGGCACAGTGCACTTTAGTTGCGCCTGGCTCGTCGGATATCCAGCTAATGTCAGCTGCGTATAATTCCCTCTCACATGTTAGTAGGTAAGTGAAGGATGTGAAGGGTATTCCCCTGTTAATGGGCAGTTGTAAGTATGTTAAAATTTGTAAGTATCGGTAACTGGATGGTAAGATAGGTCCAAGGAATCGTGGTCCTATGGGGATGTTGGGAAACATTAAGTGGTAGGAATTCTCGACCGGTCTGGGTGAGGTTTTATTTGGTTAGGATCTGGGTGTTCAGCGTGGTTGTTAGGTACCGTACTGAAGGAGTTAGGGTAGCATTTATGCTCTGAACTGGCATGCAGGGTAAAAATATTGGTGATTAAAATAAAACAATGCATGCACTGGTGTTAGCGGCATAAGCCTGGAACGCTAAGCTGTTAGCTCTAAAGTTCCGAATGTTGATTAACATATAGCCACGAGCGATAAATCATGGCGTACACCCTGGTAATTGCATGATTACCAAGTGCCGTGCATTATAGGGAACAATTGTACAAGTGTTTATCTGTAGAGTGTTAATATGTATCTTGGGAGGGCGATGTGCTTTGAAGCTTGGACGCACTAGTCGCAATATATGGCATCTGGGGCCATAATAATATTATACTGCTGTCCAAACTCGTAATATATATTCTAGACTTATATACTATAAAGCCTAGATTTAAAAACTGGTCATTTAGGATTATTATATAATATCGTCCCACCTCTGGCAAACTAGCGAAAGTGCAAAAATAGCGAATCTGCAATTTATATCATAGAATTACTATTAATATAAGATCTACAGTCTGGCAAAGTATTGTATCTATAGCTCGTTCCGTTTGGCAACAATTAGCTCTTCTTTATTTACGAAACTGCATACAATGGGATTTTGACAATGGAAAAGTAGCGAATCTGCACTTTGGTTAGTTTGCCGTAGTCAACACAATAGTATACAACAAAGTTTACTACAGCAAAATAACGAATGTCAGATTCGCTTCATATTGAGAATGTAATGATGATGTCAGATAGCTGCGAGGGACAACAAAAAAAATGCGAACTTTGTTTGTATGTGTCTAGAAACAATCAAGAAACACCAAAAGCTCCAGCAGATTGATCACATTTATTTTGAGCCCGGGCACAGTTTAATGGAATGTGATTCTATTCTTCAAAATTTATATATGTCTGCAAAGAACCTCCCAGTGTACACTCCTGAAGGATGGGTTCAACAGATACGAAATGCACGCAAGAATCCATCACCCTGCAATGTTTCATCATTGGTGCACACTGACTTTATTGAATTCAACCCGATAAAGAACAGTTTATGTCGGTTGAAGGTAGGAATCCTTTGCCTTTCCGAAAAGCTATTTGGTTTTGATAAACAAAGGATAAACCAGGTACAGTTCAGATAAAGACTGCTTATGAAGATGCTATGTTTAGTAGGTTCGTTCTCAGGAATCGAAGAGGCCGCCAATCGGACTGTCAAGTAGTGAAACCTTACCCTCCAAGATTCTGCATCTCCGGTGCAAAATTAAAGGATCAGAAAAAACTTTGTTATAACCATCAAATTCCAATGGTTTATCATGCATTTTATGAAACCTTTCCGTCATCAGAAACAGTGAGAGATACACTCCCCGAACGGAATGTTTCAGAAGAATCAGATTTTGAGTAGATTGTGGTATGCTAATTTATGTATTAATTTATTTGTTACTAGCCTACTTTTCACATTTTTCAAAAATTAGGAAAAAGTAGACTTATGAGACCGATCCCGGCAAATGTATGTCTGTCTGTCTCTGTGTGTGTGTCCCCTCCTATCAACTCCTAAATGGCTCCAGCAATTGAAACCAAATTTGGTATGAGTGTATATATACACCTGAATATCTCCAGCCCATATGTGAAAATGATGTCAGTGCTACCAACTGCTGAAAAACCGCAATTGAAATTTGATCTCCATGTTGGATATCTTGGTAGGTATGCTGGGTGTTATTCCAAAATTGGCACACATGTATATAATAATATTTCAGTTTAATTTCCAGGAGGCCATACATGGCAGTGTTGCCAAAATGATTCTACGCCTGCTGATAGGCCCAATTTTAAATGCATTTAACTTCTACACTATCAATTGGATTTCAACCAAATTTCGTATGTACTATGTGTACATAAAAAGATATGACTGAGCGTATACTTAAGAGCCACCAGGGCTGCCAACTGTTAATACATGCTGTCTCTATTTTTTTACCCTATTATCAATATATCAGAAAGTTTGTGAGCCAACAGCTCTAAATTTTGCACACGTATAATACCTGCCATTCTAGATTAATTTGGAGCAACTAATATACGCCAATGCTGCCAACATGATTTTAAGCCTGCTGATAGGTCCAATTTTAAAATACATGTATCTTCTATACTAACAAATGGATTTCATCCAAAATTGGCACACCAAGAGATCATAATATTTCAGATTATTTCTGACCAACACATTCACGACATTGTTGCCAACATGATTTTAGGTGCGCTGATAGATCCAATGTCTAACTGCATGTAACGTCCATGCTATCCATTGGACTTCAACCAAATTTGGTATTCTCTACCTTAAGAGATGGACCTAAAAATATTTTCAGTCACCACGACTGCCAACTGTACTGCTCTATTAGGCTACATTATACCAGGTATATTTCGAACTAATTTGAAATTTCGATATTACCAACTTAATTTCGTCATTATTCTAGATAGGTCCATATAAATTAATCATTGGCAAGAATCGTAAATTTTAAGAAAAATTAGGCTCTTTAGTTAGTCACGGAACTTCTTTTTTTATTGTATTCAATTTTTGAAGAAAATTATTGGAATTTCGACTTTTTTCCTTTTAAATAAAAGTCTAATGGTCTAAAAATTAATTCAAATAATTGTTTCTTTTGTAATTATATTGCAGATTCAATATTTTGGAACAGTAATACTAAAGATATTGAGGTAAAATCACTCTGGCAAAGTAACGAACCTGCCATTTATGCCCTTAAAATTAAGACAAGAGCTAACATCAATGCACCCTATAAACATGTTGGTTAATGAAACTACTGAGTATTAAAAGTGACCGAAAAAGAAAATAACTGGATTTTATACAAGTAGACTAAACTTGTTTTTGCTCTCCTGTAAAATTAAGAATTTTCACTTTCGCTAGTTTGCCGGAGGAGGGACGATATAATCCCTTAACTAGAGATACTGTCTAGAGATACTATGTATAGATATTCTAAACCAGGTTATATTGCAGCTCACTATATGTGTGGCGTAAGTCCTTCCTATAGGGGGGCTTATTGCTGCAAAAAATATTCTATCCACCCTAGTGAAATGTGGGGGATCCATAAGTCTGTATTGCCATTCTATTAGTTGGGAGGATGGTATATATGAATGCCATCTATATGTTAAACAATGCTATAAATTCCACTAAATGTGGCGTGTTAATTATGGAGTTCAAGAGGGGTAAAATGCGTGGGGGGGGGGAATATTAATGCGCTATCGCTTGAAATAAGTTTGCTCGTCCAAATCTGGAAGAGAATATTTCGTATAATATCGCTGTACCGCGAATAAAATAAATTAAAACCTCCTAAGTGGGAAGTAGATTTATATATTTATATGGTCACGGAGACATGCTCGTGTTTTCCTATGTTGGATGGCGTATCTATATAAGGGTGTATTCGAGGGCAAAAGTGTATTAAAGCCCGTTGAAAGATAAAATACGGTGTATTTTGTGTGACGCGGCGCTGTGTGAATATCACCGATAATACTGGCTTTTTGCCGTGAAATATGCTGTCCCGGTGTTAAGTATTGAGGGATGAAGGGGGTGAACTATAAGAAAAATATTTGGTTACCCTGCTGTGTATAGTGTATTCCGAGAATTATATGTTTCGCTCTTAGTGTCGTTTGAATTCAGCGCGCGAGAGTAGGCCTATATCCATTATGGCTGCTTGCTAGTTACTCGTCACGTGAGAGGCGTGGCTGGTGATAACGTGTGTATATGGGAGTTATCAGCTATCGCTACTGCGAGGCGTTACCTGAAGCATTGATTGGCTGGCGGGCTGTAGTAGTTCATGTTTATCGCGGCGCTATTCTGATTGGAACTGAGCTCTAAGAGTGGGTGTCAAGCACGGAGCTTTGTTATTGTTCCGTAGATGAACTGTCATAAGCACGTGTTATGTGTCAAATGGATTGGTTATCATCTATACATCGTTTAAAGCTATACAGCCTGTGTATTATGTAATCTGGGTGGAGGCTATTAACTGTCCGTCTGTATATCGGGAAGCTACGCATGTCCTTCTATTGAGGAATTCTAATGGGATTACGCTGTCATTATATCGTACCTAAATGTGGCAAATGATATGTATATAACTATTGTGTTTCTTGTATACTATTTATGGAATATGCTGGAGTGTGTTATACATGTCCGGAAGCATATGGCGAATTCCTGTGGCTGTAAAAATTCTGGGTACTACTATGTAGAAAAGTGTTTCAGTGGTTTGCACTTGTCTACTCCGGGAAAATGAAAAATATGCGGGGCGCATTAATCTGCTGGGTGTCCATCTATAGACAAATGTTTCTGTGTTTTACTTCCACTTCCTGCGGGAAAATGGAAAATGGTGTCTATAAAATATATTTAGTTACTCTGTATTTAATTCCCAAATTGTATTATCCTGTACTGGGAATGTGTGGACGCATGTAGTGATTCCATGTGGGTGTATCAATGTTGGGTGTCACCCTGTAGGAAAAGTGTTTCCTTGGATTATTCCCGTCTACTCAGGGAAAATGAAAAAATAATGCGGGGTGTAGTAATATATATATATATATTCATAGTGAATATTGTATTCCATGTGTTGGATTGTCCGTGGAGCAGCATAATGGGCTATATTTACCGGGCATTCTGCTGTATGGAAGTGAGATTTATACAGTGTACTCTCGGAACTGAATGTGTTGTTGAGGAGATGATGTATTCCTATTTCGTATATGCTGTTTGTGAAATCAAGTGGATATTTAGTCCTTATATATTAAATAAAATCATCGGGCCTTGGTTAATCGTTATCTATAAAATTCGGCATGTCTATATCTATGGTCGATACTCATTTCTTATCGTGATCCCAGGAGGATAGGCTATCACCTGCTCTTGACTCGATTTACGCCTTAGGAAAACGTGGAATAGCTATGGACCATTAACGTATTAGTTGCCGAATATATTTATATCTATACGTTCATGGCTGATATTCATCCTATAGTGTTTTGACCCAGGAAAGTAGGACTGAACCTGCCTTTGACTTGCTGACGCCTTAGATCAACTATAGGACATTTATGGGCCATGGCGTTATTGTGCCATGTCGTATCACGTTGCCTCAAAACGAAAATATGTCATATAGTAGATCATTATGAACAGCTTGTACTTAGCGTAAGGATGATAAATGGGTTCGTAAGTCGACTGTTAGAGGTATAGCCCCAATCTCCTAGAAATGTCTAGGAGTCCAATCGCTCGTCGGCTAGGATGAGATGATTATAATTATAATTGTAATTTAAATGATTTCCCTACTCCGTCGGCTAGGATGGTATTTTGCCTCGTATGGAAACTGTTCATTTCTGTCTGTCTTTATGACGGTACTTGGTGGTCAATTCCACTGTGATCTAGAAAATAAATTTTTAAAAGATCCCCTGTGAGGATAAAAATATGTGGAACGGAGTATGTGTTAACGTCATAAGTGCTGTGTATAACTTGTGAGTCGTGGAGTACTGGCGTCTCGGGTGTCGAGAATCTGTGTGCGCATTTCCCGCATCCTGCATTGCATGCAGAGCGCGACTCACTGTCTGTGTGGAGTTTGCCTTACTTAGTAGCCTATGTGAAGTGAATTTATATGTATTAAAAAACATCTTATGGATTACAGTGTATGGGATATGTAATATGTGTAAGTATAAGTCAACCTTATTCCCAGTGTTACCTAACTGTGTGTTCAGCTGGCCTATATATGCTGATGCGGAGATGGTATGATAACCTGTGTGATTGTGTCACATCCTAATGGCTGTGGTGGTAATAATCCACCTGTGTACTAGCGCAATTGTGTGTGGAATTATACGAAGTGTCGCTATACTCTGTCATAAATATGAATCTGCTGTGGTCTATAGGGAAATCCGCTAACCTGTGTTGTTGTGTGTCTACTGCTATGCCTTTGCGAAAGGTCGTTAATCTGCATTAGTGTATAAGTATTGCGTTCCATTATAGAAATGCCGCTAACCTATTTTCCTGTATACAGGGTGTTACAAAAAGGTACGGCCAAACTTTCAGGAAACATTCCTCACACACAAAGAAAGAAAATATGATATGTGGACATGTGTCCGGAAACGCTTAATTTCCATGTTAGAGCTCATTTTATTACTTCTCTTCAAATCACATTAATCATGGAATGGAAACACACAGCAACAGAACGTACCAGCGTGACTTCAAACACTTTGTTACAGGAAATGTTCAAAATGTCCTCCGTTAGCGAGGATACATGCATCCACCCTCCGTCGCATAGAATCCCTGATGCGCTGATGCAGCCCTGGAGAATGGCGTATTGTATCACAGCCGTCCACAATACGAGCACGAAGAGTCTCTATATTTGGCACCGGGGTTGCGTAGACAAGAGCTTTCAAATGCCCCCATAAATGATAGTCAAGAGGGTTGAGGTCAGGATAGCGTGGAGGCCATGGAATTGGTCTGCCTTTACCAATCCATCGGTCACCGAATCTGTTGTTGAGAAGCGTACGAACACTTCGACTGAAATGTGCAGGAGCTCCATCGTGCATGAACCACATGTTGTGTCGTACTTGTAAAGGCACATGTTCTAGCAGCACAGGTAGAGTATCCCATATGAAATCATGATAACGTGCTCCATTGAGCGTAGGTGTAAGAACATGGGGCCCAATCAAGACATCACCAACAATTCCTGCCCAAACATTCACAGAAAATCTGTGTTGATGACGTGATTGCACAATTGCGTGCGGATTCTCGTCAGCCCACACATGTTGATTGTGAAAATTTACAATTTGATCACGTTGGAATGACGCCTCATCCGTAAAGAGAACATTTGCACTGAAATGAGGATTGACACATTGTTGGATGAACCATTCGCAGAAGTGTACCCGTGGAGGCCAATCAGCTGCTGATAGTGCCTGCACACGCTGTACATGGTACGGGAACAACAGGTTCTCCCGTAGCACTCTCCATACAGTGACGTGGTCAACGTTACCTTGTACAGCAGCAACGTCTCTGACGCTGACATGAGGGTTATAGTCAACTGCACGAAGAATTGCCTCGTCCATTGCAGGTGTCCTCGTCGTTCTAGGTCTTCCCCAGTCGCGAGTCATAGGCTGGAATGTTCCGTGCTCCCTAAGACGCCGATCAATTGCTTCGAACGTCTTCCTGTCGGGACACCTTCGTTCTGGAAATCTGTCTCGATACAAACGTACCGCGCCACGGCTATTGCCTCGTGCTAATCCATACATCAAATGGGCATCTGCCAACTCCGCATTTGTAAACATTGCACTGACTGCAAAACCACGTTCGTGATGAACACTAACCAGTTGATGCTACGTACTTTTGTGCTTGATGCTCGTACTGTAGAGCAATGAGTCGCATGTCAACACAAGCACTGACGTCAACATTACCTTCCTTCAAATGGGCCAACTGGCGGTGAATCGAGGAAGTACAGTACATACTAACGAAACTAAAATGAGCTCTAACATTACGTCAACATTACCTTCCTTCAAATGGGCCAACTGGCGGTGAATCGAGGAAGTACAGTACATACTAACGAAACTAAAATGAGCTCTAACATGGAAATTAGGCGTTTCCGGACACATGTCCACATAACATATTTTATTTCTTTGTGTGTGAGGAATGTTTCCTGAAAGTTTGGCCGTACCTTTTTGTAACACCAATGTTACCAATGAATTTTAATTCTCTTTTCGTTCTCCGTGTTGGGGGTGGTGTATTATTAGAATTTTCGTATGTTTGTATGTTAGGCCATTGTGTGTATGCACTGCGGCTAACCTGTGTTATTGTGTTGTCTGTAGCTCTGTATGTTCTTTCGCTACTACTGGAGTAATGGCATTCGCTATAGAAATTGTATTATATGTTCCGTAGTGTATTATATTTGGCCCTATGTATCAACTTATTGGCCTGTTCTGTGATAATGTAGTGTATCGGCCTGTCATCCCGACTTAATATGGGGTGACTGTTGGAATCCGTGCACTTACCAAAGTGGTGTAAGTAAAGATATAGTGTATTAATCTCTTAGATGTGGTCATTATCCATGGGAGTGTCAGTCCCTCTAGTGTTATGGGAAATGTATGTGATCGCCTATCATTCATCACATTTGTCGGAATTTGTTATCGGTCGCTGCCGATGGTATATATATATATAAACAATTAAGCTATATATTTGTGCTCCTCAACTGTGTTTTGTGATTATATTTGTGGGGGAAGGGTACGTTACCGTATCGTCCCTTATGACAGGTGAGTTGATCTTTAGTCGGTCGCCTAATGCTCGTGACCGTGTGTGGAAATCTAAATGCGATTAAGTAGGTAAAAATGTGCACTATGTATAAGTTTATATGAATGTGAAGTGTATAGATATCTTCCTATGGTAAAGGAATCCTTCTGTGGTTTGCCATGTGGCCTCCATGTGTGTGAATGACCCTTGTTGCGCACGGCCATGTATGAGCGTGGTAGTCTACGTGACTGGGCTGAAAAGGCTGTTGCTATGCATGTATCGTGTATGGCTGACTGAGCATTACGTCTCTCGTTACTTCCGTATGTTGGGATATAGGATTGACCTCGCTTGCCGTGCACTGTGTATGACATGTGCAAGATCCTGTCTACAATATAGGCCTATTATCTGCAAAAATATTTATGCACTTTACATATTATAAATATGGAACTATTATTAAGAATGTTATGTCGGTATCTCCCATTTGAAATTCTGCAACTGAAGACTAATTATGTTGTGGGGCCAAATCGGGATTGGTGTTGACCACTATTTCAGACTGTGGTTACTAGATGCCATAGTGCAATTGGCGCTATTGCCAATGCTTATTTGACGTACCTTGTATATGGGGACCTAAAGGGAATGTGAGGCATATGTACTACTAAATATATATCTAGCCGTGTTCTATCTGAAACTAGTGTGTGTGAACAAAATGCATTATTCTATAAAGACATAGGACACAAGAAATATAACCTGGTACACATTATTATATCATTTATATCTAAACATGCAACTTATAATTAAGCTTCGTGTTATGCAGTGTTGGGAACTGTAGGTGACTGCTAGTTGTGAGCATGGCTACTAAATACCATAGCGCATAGGGCGCTGGTTTTGATTTATATGTTCCTGGGTTCGAACTATGTGTGGGAAAAATATAGTTTTACTCCCTGATACTGGTAATTTAATGCTTTCGTTTCCTATGGTTCTGGGGACTGGGGAAACGTGGAGATATTCTACGTGGGACTGCTGCAAGCGGAGCCTGCCTCGACATTTCTTATCCTCTATTTACACCGAAATGTTGTGTGTGAAAGGAAAATTGGCTATGAAAGCGAATTATATTATGCGTAAGGCTGTTACGTGGTCTGGTTTACTGGTATCATAATTCAGTGTATCTCCAATTATATAAAAATAACATGTTCTAAATTGACAATTTCGATTTCTATCTATCTCAAATAATGGCACCGTCTCCCTCGGATTGCCAAAGCGGCTTTTGCACCTGGTATCCACTCAAGGGATGCATTCTCCGTGCGAGGCGTTTGGAGAAGGGTGATCTTAGGTTTGTGTAGTCTACCCTCTATTTTCGGGATTGTGATCGGAATGGGGCGGTGAATTAATATGGCTTTTCGGCGTACCTTAGGACTGTTGCTGGCCGAAATAGGCGCTAAGGTCCTAGGGCCTAATGGAAGCGTGGGGATGGAAATATTACTTCGCGGCATAGGGACTGTGTCTGCGTGTGTCTCGTTCCCCATGGCGAGCTTCGAATGTGGCATGGCCACGGCAGTCTCCTTCCTAATAGGAGTGGGCATTAGGGGAATGGATGAGTTAGCTACTTTTGGTGCATTGTCTGTACTGACCGTTTCCATTGGGGTAGGTGGATGTGTTAACAGCTCAAATGTAATAAAGTGTTCCTGGATCTGACGGAAACGTTGCCATATCGCGGCGTATTGCAGGGTAATCACCCTGGCTTGTTCCGCCAGTCTCTTGTGTATCGTATTTATCCTAAGGTGTCCTATTAGCGGTCATTTGCTGGATCGCCCTAGCGAGCGCCATTTGCTTTGCCAACATGTAAATTATTATTATGGTAATGGCGCCGTTCCACGCAACTGTAGTTGTAGTGGAGGCGTCCATATTGTACCAAGATACGGGCGCCTGTGGGATCTGTAGGGGACGGTCGTGGTGTTTAAACGGGGTGTCTGTAACCGTGAATGTGGGGATAATCGTTGACCAATTGGCATTCAATATGGCCGTAATGTTATCATATAGAGTTGTCTGTTCATGAAAATGGCCAAAATTATGCACTTGTAGGGGTATTTGCTGTGTCCATGTAGCGGGCAAAGTATGTGTGATCGCAAGCTCTTGCGTGATTTTTACATCGCATGGAAAAGTGCGTGGGATAAGAATATCCCCTCTTTCCATGAGCTGGCAGTCGCAGGATAGCTGGACTTCTATAGCTCCTGGTGGCGCAGCTGTGAGTGGGTGTAATAAGTTCATGTGCTTATTTTCGCACTGTATGTTCATTTGTGGGGTGGGATTGGTAATAATAAATGTGTCGATGTCAATTTGGGTAATGAGTGCTCGTTGGAGCCCTCTATCACATTTGTAAGCACATGATTCGAGAATTTGGCTGGTGGGTGCGTTCCGATATAAGTGAATGGCACAGGCTGGCTGAATAGTTGCCATTTCCTGGAACCGTGGGATATAACATAATGCATTGATGGGGGCTATACAATTCTGTAATGTATTTCCCGTGAGGACACGGATATCCCGAGCGTTAACGGCTATCAACGTGGGTTCGTGTGTTAGTGTGCAAGTACTATCTAGCCATTTGTATGGTATGAGGATGTACTGAAATAGCTCCCATTGGGCATGCCTATCAATAATGGGTATATTGATTTTAATATGTATACTATTGGCGTAGTAGACACACGTGCACATGGGTTTGGTGTAACACCAACTAATGTATTCCACAGGCGTGGCCAGTTGGTATTCGTGTTGGCGTAATTTGGCGGCCAGTGTTAACAAATCCCCTCGAAGAGTGTTTGTAGGTATGGTATTTGCCGGAATGCGCCGCTGTTTACATAGGATTTTGTCATGCTGGCGCTGAATATACATCATTGTGTTATATATCGCGATGGCGTTGCCTATGGCCATGTGGGCCGTAGAGGCGAACAAAACCTTTTGTGCATCTTCATTACTCTGTGTAACATTGGCTAAGAGGGCAATTTGCTGTGTCATTGCACCGATAGCTGTGTGTAATGTATGTGTCCAGTTATTAAGTTTAACTGTCGTGGACGTTAAATCCCGGTGGTTAGCGTGAATCATATCGCTAAGCCTGTTAACGTAAGCTGCCATCTGCTGCTCCGTCATGTGTAAGGTCTTAGTATCCTCACTGGTAGCGACTCCGCAACAATATTGCAGGAAGTTACCAATGAATTTTAATTCTCTTTTCGTTCTCCGTGTTGGGGGTGGTGTATTATTAGAATTTTCGTCATCCTCGGTGTTATATTCGTCGGTGTGTAGGGATTGGTCAATGGCCTCCCATATGTGGTGCAATTAGGACTTAAGGTCATTCGCTTCCACAACGGGCGGTAGGGGGATGTGTTGTTGAGCTATGGGTACATTGTATGTGATAGGGATGCTACCCTGGTATATAGATTGGCCGTGGAGTTACTTCCAATGAACCCCTGTTGTAATCTTAACCCTGGGTCCTTCTGGCGAGGGATCATCAGCCTGCATACTCATGCCGCTGCTAGTGATCAATAATATAATGTACAGAGTCGTGGGAAGTTTGGGTACTCCCCTGGTGTGCCTAAGGGGGCTGGAATGGACAGTAAACATTATGTTATGCTAAAGCTTCTTAAATTGTAATGGTTTGTTGAGTGAAATATTATTAGTACAAAGCTAACTGTGTGTGCAGCTAAATAATGTGATCCTTATCAATGATATATTGTGGGCGTAGCAAATTTGGGGTTTTGGGTGGCTGATTATTTTGTAAGGGTGGCGTTAATGAACGTCTATCTGTTAGGGCGCGTCTGGGTGGGTATAAAAATCTTATTGGACCCTTATTTCAAAAACTTTTCCCAATTTTGGGTGGCGTTTGCTTGGCTTAGAAAGAGGTTTTAGGGATCTTTTCCGCAGAGGTGCGTTGTCTGCACCCCCTTAGGCGTTGTTTTAATACAACGTCGCGGTACCCCTTGCATCCACCATTTGTAAGGTACCTGTGAGGGTGGCCTGTACAAAGAATTAACCTAAGGGATGAAATTAGTCTAATTAGGGGGCGAGCTTGGCAATTGCTGTAAGAGGTATGGAGTATTTAGTGAATTGCGATCGTCAGTGCGATCAGCAAGGAGAACTGCTTGACGCGGTAGTTCCAGGTGAGGGGGTGTTTGGAAAGGTAATTAAATTATTACTCTGTGCGCGACAGCTGCGCCACGCGGTCTGCTGCAAGTCGTGGTCAGGCGAGCTAACGGGAAACCTGCTGGTGTCAGCGCTGAGCGGTAGCGCTCGGCTAACGTCACGAAGCAATTAAACAGTAAACAGTAAGGCTAATTCTAGATCCTACCTGATGGGGAAGCTAAGAGGGTAGGATCTTATCAGCTAATTAAATAAAGGATAAGACCAGTGGCTTCTGTTACTTTTAAATATAATGTGTACCTCGATTTTGAGGTACGCTTGCAAATAGCAGTTCAAATAATAAAAATAAAGAATTATTACAGTCCAAGCACAGGGGGATGTGAGTGTAGTGATCGCTTGAGTCACTTACCCTTTCAGCCAACAGCAGCGGTTCGTCACGTCGGTAGCACTAAGACAGACTGAGTGATCTCGGGTGCATGACCTCCGGGGTTCTTATAGGTTTCTTGTGCTACGTCTGCGGAATCCTTACATTCCTCCCAAGTCATAGTCCTTTCTAGGGTCTTTACCTGGGACACGAGGCTACCTGAGCTCATGTAGGTGCTAACTTATTAGTCTTATAATTTTGTAATTGTAATTTGTAGGTTTTTAAAGTAATTGTTTGGAATTTGGATTTGTCGGAGATTTTATTTAGGGGATGGGGGTAGCGTACCCTAGGGGTACAACAATATGTTGCTTTATCTTCTTCTTCTTCCTCGCCTTTTCCCGTTATGCAAGGTTGGCTGTCTTAATTCTGAGGTGCCAGTCGTTTCATTGTAAAGCATCATCAGCAGATAGACCCAATACCCTCATGTCCCTTTCGACATTCGTCATCCAAGTTGTTTGAGGTCTGCCGCTCCCTCTCTTTTGTGTAGCTTATGCTTTATCAAATTAAATATAATATTGTAATGCAAGTAGATTCGAATAACAAACATGGACATGCGGAAAATAGTCCTGCGGATGCGGACAACAGTTGGGCGGATGCGGATGTTTTGTTTATCCGCACAAGGCTCAACCCATAGGCAAAAGTGTGTCTACATTATTTGTCATAAGATCGTGCAGTTCTGCATTGGTTTGGCACTACTGCATTGTGAAACCTTATACTCTGTAAGCTGGGAGAATGCGATTGACAGTTCTCGTCTCTCCATGTGGTTTGAGAACGAGGTTGCCAAACTGTACTAGCCGGAGATACAGCTGATCAGGCACTGAAGCCCGTGGCCTGTAATATTGCAACGCAGAGTATTATAACAATTATACGAACGTGGATTGGTCAAGAGGGAGGGGTGATGACTGGTGTGGAATTTCCGGCCAAATGTCAATCCCTTTCTCCAAGCATTCAGAGAATAGTTTTTGTTATTCAATTGTTTTCTTACTTCTCTTTGGAGTTTGATTGCTGTGAACGGGAACTTTTATGTTGTTAACAGCTCGTTTTGATCATTTTCAATGCAAATCAGTATGCAGTGTCAAGTAGAGAAAAACGGACACTTCCGACACATTTTACTCGTCGTGTTGAATCGAGGATCCAATGCTGCAGAAGCCACGAGAAGAATTTGAGGTGTGTACGCGAGGTGAGCATTCGGTGAGAGGACGGAACGGAAATGGTTTTCGCGTTTCTGAGAAGGAAAATCGACTTGTGTGATTCACGTTTGTCTCCTGTGTGAGCTCTTTCTTGAACATGGAATTCTGGAACATCATCCCTGCCTTTCGACTTGATTCATTTTTCCGTTTAATGGGACCGCATTCACCCCGACTGGAATAAATGTTCTGCTTTCACGCCACATTCCCTTCACTGGTCCGTATCAACGACGGATTTTTAGTGATTTTGACAGCAGACCTATCAACACAGGACCTTAATAACTACAAGCAACAATAATATGGGCAGTCAAATAAGCTGTGCATTTTAAATGAAGAACTTTTTAATGTCTACAAGACCATCTCTTAATTACCATATGCACAGTGCCGAGTTTTAAATTTTTTATCTCAATTTTATGCTTGGGAGGGGGCTTTTAAGCCTATTTCTTACCATATATGTTTTCTACAATATAAATGTTTATTTTCAATGCTCTTGAGGTTTGTTGACAATAGAATTTCTTCGATAGCGAGTGGCTGAAGAAGGGAGTAGTAATTCCCCGAAACATGTACCACAGTACGTAAGTGTACCGAATGTATATTAATGTATTAATTTGATGGGAAATTTGTCACAATTATAGTGTATTTTATTTTGTGTTAAACCACGTCCTGGAAGACTTGTTGAAAATCGTCTAAAGCAGTTGGTTCTCAATAATCCTATCCAAAGAACGCGGTAATTGGCACAAATTATGGAATGCGACCACACAATCATTGTGCACAGTTTGTACTCATTGGGTAAGGTGCAAAACTTGGGTACATGGGTACCACATGTGTTAAGCGACACGAACAAAAATCAGCGAATAACCATATGTTCATCTTTCCTGTTACCGTTTGCTTTTCCTAGGCACAAACCATTCCTAGGAAACATTGTTACAGCGTACGAGAAATGGTACCTGTATTTGAACTTAAAGAAGAGGAAAGAATGGCTCAGCCCATCGAAAAAAGCAACACTTCGTGCAAAGGATGGTGAACATCCTCAAAAAATCATGTGTGTTCCGGTGGAACCAAACTGGCATTCTTCACCATGAATTGCTACCAAGAAATGAAACTATAAACGCTGTTGTGTGTACTTCCTACCTAAGACGACTGGCTGTTGCTATTGAAAATCAAACACCTGGTAAACCTGTGTTGTTACTCCAAATAATGTACGCCCGCATATGGCCAGAATCACGAAAGATGCGATAGCTGAACTTGGTTGGCAATGACTTCCTCACCCTGCATTGGATTTAGCCCCTTCCAAATATCATCTCTTCCGGTCTCTCTCTAATAATATTTAAGGACAGGGGTTGAATGATGAAGCTGCTCTTAGCAACTGACTACCAGTTTTCTTTCAACTCGAAACAACAACAATTTTACAGAAGAGTCATAAAACTCCTACCTGAATGCTGGTAGGCAGTCATTGACAAAGATGATGATTACATTACTATGTGAGTGTGTGATTGATTGATTTAGGACATTGTGTTATCAGCCTTGTTATTGTAATACATACCTGCCAACCTTTGGAAGTCAAAAATAGGAAGATTTTTTAAAATAAGATTTCATCATGTGCAGTATACCGTTGCGTGGGCGAAAGAAGGTACACAAAAGACCTGCGTGTCTTTATTGGCAAAGTATGAATTCAGCATAAAATTCACAAAAATGTAAACAATCATCAATCGAGTAGTATGTATGGCCAATATTTAAACCAAAGAGAACATAATTATGTGTATAAGAAAATGCATCATTCTGATGGATTACACTTCGCATTCGCTACCACATATTCACGTTTTGTCAGACTAAAGTTAATTACCATGGACAACTTACCTAATTGTGATTAGGTGATATATATACATATAGTTTGTATTCAACCATCTTGCTTAAAAGTGAGTACAAGTATACAAGTATCGGTATCAGATATTATATAATACTTGAGTTTATTTGGTCAAATATAGTTCATTCTAGATCTCTCCTTTCGTAAGGCGCCATTTTGGTAGTGTGATCCAGAGAGGTCACAGAGTAGGATCATATTTTCCACCACTGACAATAACGGAGTTTCTATTGTCAGTAACCAGAGAATAAAAGATTTGGCATATCAAGCAATAGCCATACTATCACTGCATGCTAGATACCATGCCAGACGTATTTACTCAACAACCCAAGATATCTATGGATTGTGCGTCGGAAAGCAACCTTGATACTTGTCCCATCTGTGAACAGAAGGTGCAAGGTGAGTCAGCTGTTGCCTGTGACGGGTTGTGCCAGAGATGGCATCACCTAGCATGCACTGAACTACAGCAAGGTCAGTTCAATGCCCTAAAATCAACTAACAAAAAGAAATCCAAACTACTGTGGCTGTGCTACAGCTGTGAACAAGATTACCTGATCTATAAAGCGGGAAAGAGTATGCAAAAGGAAATAGAATCTTTAAAAACAGATATGAACAAAAAATTAGACACAATGATGACAGCAATAAATAAGCTAAAGGAAGAGCGCACAACACAGGCACTACGCGTAGAACGCCCTATACGGCATTCACGTCATTCTGTGATCATGACTCAGGCCCAATTTGAGCCCAGAGGACACCGCATGGACAGTGACATTATTACCACAACAGCAGAGACGATACCAAAATTAATAAGCCATAGCAATAATGACCACTCTTCAGATGACGCCAGAGAACTACCAAAGACAAATGTTGAGAACAGCAATCATACTGTGGAAGAAGAGGAGGGAAATTTCACGGAGGTGATTTCCAGAAGGAGTCGTCGACGACTGCAACACCGTTCCTACACTATTGGAACGGGGGGTACAGAGGACGACCTTCTAGAAGCTGGAGAGAGTATGGCATGGTTGTACCTGGGACGCACATCACAACGCACAACTTCAGACAAAATAAAGAATTTCCTTCAACGGAAAGGATTTCCGCAATCAGTAGTATGCGAAGAACTGCGAACAACGGGGATTAATAAATCATTCAAAGTAGGAATCCCTATGCAACATTTAGAAGAAACCGATAACCCAAATTTTTGGCCAAGAGGAATACTGGTGAGACGTTTTCGTTTCTCACGCAGACGAATGGACATACGTTCTCCAGCAGGGGAATTTGGAAGATATTAACCACAAAAGAATAAGCAAGGGCGCCGATACGAATTGTTCGGTGACAACTGGGTTTTTAGGGACTTTTCTATGGAATTGTGAAGGACTAATAAATGCTACGTCCATGCTACCATATAACATCTTCCAAAATTATGATGCAGTCGTTCTAACAGAAACATTGCTAATGCATGAATGGCATATCCAAAACTTCTATACTATCCACAGCCTCGCAACACAGGGATGTAGAGGCAGACCCAAAGGCGGTATATCTTTGCTAATAAAACCCATGCTAGCACCTTTCCAGACACTTCATCAAACAGAGAACATTCTACTAGTAAAATGCAAATCAGTATCGATAATGGGTGTGTATTTCCAGCCATATCTCAAGGAGGAGGAGATCATTGACGAAATCGAAGCTGCATTAGTTAAAATACCAAGGTATGACCCTCTTATAATAGCGGGCGATCTGAATTGTCGTTTAGACATACCATCAGCTAAAACAGATACAGTAATATCTTATCTGGAACATGAAGGGTTCAGAGTTACCAATAACAAAATTGAGAAAACCTACTACAGCCCAAATGGTAGCAGTACAATAGATTTGGTTCTCATTATTGACGGAGCTAAAGTGATATTTCAAAATATTGTAACAAGTGTTGCAGTGAGGAAACACTTACCAGTAGAGACAATTCTACAATTTAATGAGAAATATACACTCAATGCAGTTTCAAGAATCAAACTTCCAAGGAAACTTGACGTCGAAATAATTAAGAAAGTAGACTTGCGACAGATAATGAACTCCATCAAGGAAGGGGACGTGAACACTGCACATCAAGGAAGCCATTCCTCCTGGCAAAAACAATTTGCGAAAAGGCAATCCTTGGTTCAACACTGATTGCTATAGTAAAAGGAAATTGACGCTCAATGCCCTACACAGAGCCAGAGAGTTGAAGACAGAGGCGGCCTACAGCGACTATGCGAACAAAAGGCGAGATTACAAAGAAGTTGTAAGACAAGCAAAAATAACCTATCATCTGAATAAAGAAAAGCACTTAGTAGAAGAAGCAGAAACTGACCCATATAAGGCACTTCAAACAAAGAATCCTAGATTTCCAAAAAATATACCTATACAGACATGGTCGCAACATCTATGCAATCTATTAGGGGCTAAAGACACACGCCCTAGCGCCGTTTTGTCACCATGTGTAGATTTCGCGCTCATCATGGAAGAGGAGGTCATAAAAACAATACAATTGAGCAGAGCACACAGAGCACCAGGTCCAAACCTCATCACAAATGAACACTTAAAACTCGCAGCCCCAACTATGGTGCCTGCCTGGACAGCGCTCATGAATGAATGCCTACGATCAGGGAAAATCCCTACACAGTGGCGAACTGCAGTAATAAAAATGCTCTACAAAGGGAAGGGAGATTTAGATGACCCAGATGCCTATAGAGGTATCGCTCTGGAAGATGTACTCTTCAAAACGTTCACCAAAATAATAACAGGCCGATTGACTAATTTGACTGATCACAGTATGCCGGAAGAACAATTTGGATTCCGGGTAGGCAGGTCGACCATTCAGGCAGTTTGCTGCCTCCAGGAAGACATTAAAGAGGCCTTAAGACACCCGAAAGGGAAACTTTACTCTGTGTTTGTTGACTACAGCAAGGCTTTTGACACTCTCAACAGAAGAATACTTCTGGATAAACTAGGATTGATGATTGGAATAGATCACTATATCACTGCGTTCATACGTAATATACTCAACAATAACATGCTGATAATTGACGACAGTGTCACCCTCTCAGAACCCATAGAACAATGCATTGGGGTATTGCAGGGCGATACCCTAAGTCCAACACTGTTTAATGTTGCTACAGCAGACATAGTAAAATCCGTGAAGCTAGATGGAGTTAGCATGTACATATACGCAGATGACGTAGTTCTAGCCTCAACTTCACGTCAAAGTCTACAGTCGTCCCTAGACCTGTTGGCAATTTGGGCCGGAAAAAATGAACTCGATATAAACTTAAACAAAACCGTATCCATGATCTTCCGCAAAGGAGGTAGAATAGTAGCAGGAGAGTCCCTATATCTAGAGCACAAGGCGTTACGTATTGTAAATCAATTTAAGTACTTAGGACTAATTTTTCAGACACATGGGGATACTTTCACCGAACATATAAAGGACAGAACAATACATGCCATAAAAGCAATGCATGAAATAGAACATCTTAATAAACTATCTTTAGAGACAGCAATGACATTATTTAGAGTAAAAATCAGCCCAATAATAAGCTACGGTCTGAACATTATATGGGAGAATCTCACGAAAAACAACATGAAGTGCATAGAAAGAGTCAAGGCAACTTTCATGAAAAAAGTCCTGTGTATCTCAAAGTATACCCCATCGCGACTGTGTTATGAAATGTCAAGAGAGACCTTCTACATCGACGATTTAAGGTGTCAACTATTGCTCCCATCTACCGCCCAGTACGAGGACCTTCTAAAAGAGCTCAAAACGAAGAGGATGCAAATATGGAGTGACTTTTATTTAACAGCCGCAATGACGTCCGATGAGTGGAAGGGTCCATGTTACGACCTGAGACATACAATCACTCGTTTCGCAATACATGGATTCCATTTCAAGGGCAGTATTCACCAACCCCAGTAATTTGATTATCTTGGTTTATAGCTGCAAAAATCTCAGATAATAGCTATGTCGTTATTCACCAACACAATTATCTCGGTTAATAGGGATTATCCTGGTTAATCACTTTACTGGAGGAAGGTTGACCGGTAAAATGCCAAAAACTTAGATAATCAACAGAACAAAATGGCGCGCAGACGATTGGAATACTTAATAAATGCTAGAGAAAACGATAGTGACGAAGAATATCAGCAAGAATATGCAGGGAAACGGCCTAGGTGGATAAAAGAACGTGCCTCATATTTTGAGGATTACGATGATGTTGATTTTATCACACGTTTTAGGTTATCTAAATCTTCTACGTTGTCAGTATTGTCCATCATAGAACCTAACCTTGAGTTTGCAACGGACAGGTAAGATGAATACTGTAACTCCAATAGTGAGTACGGTATATAGAAAGCATTCACTGTAAATTTAACAACTGAATAGTTATGTTTGTGGTCTTTCAGGAACCATTCTGTGTCGCCAATAAATCAATTGGTGCTTGCATTAAGGTTTTATGCTACTGGTAGTAATCAGCTGAGCGTAGCGGATTTCGCTGGGGTGAGTCAACCAACAGCTTGCCGAATCGTGCATCGTGTGAGTGCTGCCATAGCCGCTTTACGACCTCGCTACATCAGTCTTCCGCAAACACCTGAGGCTATAATGCAAACACAGATGGGTTTTTATAACATTGCCAGATTTCCAAAGGCAGTAGGGGCAATGGACTGTACCCATATTCGAATACGTTCTCCTGGAGGTAATCATGCCGAATTATTCCGAAACAGAAAGGGTTATTTTTCGCTGAATGTGCAAGCAATATGTAATTGTAATATGGAATGTACTAACCTCGTGGCTAGATGGCCTGGAAGTAGTCATGATAGTACGATTTTCAACAACTGTGTACAACGAGCCAGGTTCGAACAAGGTGTGTACGGGGATTCAGTATTATTAGTAGATGCTGGCTACCCTTGTAGATCGTACCTAATGCCTCCTCTGGATGCAGTTCACACACCCGAAGAGAATCTTTATAACGAGTCACAAATAAGAACTAGAAATGTGATAGAGCGAGTGTTTGGCATATGGAAGCGAAGATTCCCGGTTCTTGCTTTAGGTATGAATTTAGCGTTAGAGCACACGTTTCCAGTGATAACTGCTACAGCCGTTCTACATAGCATTGCGCGACAAGCAGGAGAAGAGCTACCTCAGGACGGTCCACAGCTAGAACTACCAGTACCATGGGCTGAACTTTTAAGGGACGGTCAAATTGATGGACAAGCTGATCAATATAATGTGGCTCGTCGGGACAATTTTGGGAGAAGAACACTAATTGATACGTACTACAGAAGTATTTTATTGGGAATGTAACACTTGTATAATGAGAAGGAAACTATTGAATTACATAGATTTAAATTGTTTTTCCATTATTTGAATTTTTAATTGGTCTTGCTTAAGAAGCTCCTTCTCTCTTTCAAGCCTTATTTCATCTGCCGCCAGCTTAATTTTCTCCTGCTCCATTTGAAGGAAGTGAAGCTCCTTTTTCCATAAATGTTCCTGTGTTGCTTCTTCAGTGCTCTTTATTATTGCCTCAGCCTTCAACCTATGAATTTTTGCCAAAGGCTCTCCTGACTTGCTTACCATTGGTCTTCGGCGCACAGCCCAACCTGAAGAGGTCAGGCTTGAAGCTAATGGAGTTCTAACTGACTCTGAGGAGTGATCAGGCTTATCAACTTCATTGACGTACTCACTTGGGCGCTGGTAACACTATTGCTGTTTTTATTGGGTTGTAGTGTTGGATGTGGCCAACGGCCTAGCCATGTTGAAACACCGGATCCCATGAGAACTCCGCAGTTAAGCAACATTGGGCGCAGTCAGAACTTGGATGGTATGCCGGTTCTAGGCACAGCGCGCTGTTGGCCAACATAAGGAGGAGCGGAAAGGCCCTGGCCACCCTACCGCAAGTAAACTCCGGCTGGGGGTAGCCTCTTCGGAGGCTCGGACCTGCCTTCGGGCAGATTACCAATTAATTATTTAATAGTGTTGGATGTATCGGAGACTTGAGCATATTTGATGTGTACTTGCTCCAAGTCACCTCAAAATTGGTAGTTGTAGGCCCAGATCCCTCCGCTAATACTACAGCATCATCACTGTCAATAACTGGCGTCTCCAATAGTTGTGATAATTCACTGTCGTCGTCGTAAGGGTTTCTCATTCCTTCTACGGAAGGTTTAATAAGTTCAATAGCTCTTTCTAGAATAGGATCTTTTTTGATGTTACTAGAGCCTCCACCTGCCTTCAGCACTTCAATCTTGCCCTCCGAGGATGCTTTCCTGGCAGCTTTCTTGATGTTATCCCAAACTGTTCTTAAATTTACTGCATCTCGAGAAGGCCCGTGCCCTTGTATATTGAATTCTGTAGCCATTTTTTCCCATCGCTCGTTTTTAATTAATGTTGTAACACCGTCTGTTTTCTTATTCTCTATGATGCTGATATTCTCAGCCACTAAATCTATCAGTAATTGCTTCTCCTGAGGTGTCATATTAGGCCTCTTCCTACGTTTCAATTCAAAACTTGACATTATTTACGAATATATACTGCACTATGTCTCACATCTAACCTATAAAGCTACAGAACAGAACTTTGTTTTGACAATAAACATATGATTTGCGAGTCGCTATTCAACTGTTTCCAGTGCTTCTATATGAAAATTTCAGCGATGCAGTACACATTGAAACGAAAACCGAGATTTGGAAAACCGAGATAATAACGGCAATGGTGAATACCGATGTTTATGTTATCTGAGATAATAGTATTAACCGAGTTTTCGAAATCTTAGATAATGGAAGAGTTTACCGGCGATGGTGAATACGGCCCCAAGTTATGCAAAATGGAAGGGTATCATGAGCCTAGTATGAAATGCATTTGCAAATTGTGTGGAAGTGTCTGTGAAAGGTATCATGCCATGACATGCGGACGGAGGGTTGAGTCACTTAATAGCTTTTGTTGTCAATGACAGTTGAATGTGATCTTGAATATTTTGGGTTTTTATTATTATTATTTTTATATTGCCTCATGGCCATTGGCTGCAATAAATACCTTTATATATACATGTGGATGGTAATCTTGAGACTGCTTGCTGATTTAATGCAGACCTTGTAGCCAACTTTGCTCGCTTCAAAAATGCCCTGTCGAATTGCTGCTCATAGCAAATTCCACTTAGGCTTGATTTAACCACTAACAGTTTGTTGAGGTTTTCGTCATTCAGAGATGATCGGAATTGTGTCCTTGTCTTCTTCACCTGGCTAAACAATCTCTCATATTCAACGTTGCTGTGTGGGATTCTTAATATTGACAGCATTACTCCAGCTAGTCTGTCATATTTCAGACACCCGTCTCCACCCCGTATATCCCCTATTGCAGACCAAGAACAATCTGCTCTTTTTCCTTCCACAATAGAAGATGGCAAATCCTCCAAAACTGGCATTGTAATGCATCCATTACTTGGTGCTCATCTTCACAGTCTTTTTTTGGCAACATAATTGGAAACTTAGAGATATAATATTTCACGGCACTAAAGGAAGCAGTAGACAAAGACCTTATCTGTGCCACTTGAGCATTAACAGAACACTCACTGTCCAAATTAAATTTATGAATAGTATAATCAGATAAGCCTCCGTGGCTTAGGCGGCAGCACGCCGGCCTCTCACCGCTGGGTCCGTGGTTCAAATCCCGGTCACTCCATGAGAGATCTGTGCTGGACACAACGGAGGCAGACAGGTTTTTCTCCGGGTACTCCGGTTTTCCCTGTCAAAAATTTCATTCCAGCAACACTCTCCACTATCATTTCATTTCATCTGTCAATCATTTCATCATTGTCCCAGAGGAGTGCGTCCGGCCTCGGCAGCCGGCACAGTTCATATCCTCGCCGCTAGATGGGGGCTTCATTCATTCCATTCCCTGACCCGGTCGGAGACTGGAAGCAGGCTGTGGATTTTCATTTCAATAGTATAATCAGAGGCTGCAGTGAACTAGTTCCTGACGTGCAAATAAAAGTCCTTCTTCTCTTCAGGACGCAGATTTTCTACAAAACTAGATGTTTTTGAACCAATTACCAAATCATCATCAGCTTTCCGATTCTCTCTCATGTGATAGATCACTTTTAAAATTGTGCAATATTTCTTTATGGCCACTGGCTTAACAAACCTACAGAGAATTTCTGTCAGAAAATCAATCAGAATGGATATTAGGACATGGATGTGAGGTGCTTGCGATTGAAGAACTTTGTTATATTTTTCAAATGTAGGGATGGTAAATGCCAGAAACAAGCAAAATGCCTCATATAACTTAGATGACAGAAAAAGAAAGTCTCTCCTGTCTTGAAATACCAACAGTTTGACTTGGCTCCATCACTTTTTCCCTTACAGACGGAGAAGAACTTTTCTCCAACTTCCTTTTGCCAATGATAACACGTTGTGCTTGATCTTGTACTCTGTTGTTCACACCAACACCAAATTCCACTTCTGCAGGCTTATCTTCATGTGCCTTTACTTTGGGAATTTGGAAATACTTGAGAGATGTGTTTGTGCCAGTGGACTGGTTCACCTTATCCTTAAAAAAAACTCAGCAGTGGCTTCCACTGTGAAATCAGTCTTTTTAAGCATTTACCCAAGGACAACCAACGCGTGCACACATGCTTCAGTATTTTCCTAACATTAGTTTGGTAAAGAGCTTGATATAACTTCAGATGATCTTTCCTCTTGCAGCTTTAGTTTAAATAATAATAATAAATATCAATCAATATCCCATCAATTTTCATAGGAAGGGAATTAGCACCTTTCTCAGCAGCCAGATGAATTATATGGCATGGGCATCCTAAAACAATGATGTTTTTACACTGCTCTTTTAATTTCACAGCAACACCATTTTTGCTCCCTATCATAACAGGGGCATTGTCAGGGTGTCTACTGTAAGGATGAAGTAAAAATTAGTTACTTTTTAGGTACCTTTTAGTTACCTTTTAGTTAATTTTAGTTACCTTTGAATTCAAGTTACGTTTGCGGTCTACAAGCATAGGCGCTCATCACGCGGTGAAGAAAAACAACAATAAACTGTATTTAAAGAAGTTTTGTATTTATCGTATGGCTTTTAGTGCCGGGAGTGTCCGAGGACATGTTCAGCTCGTCTGAGTCTGTAGCTGCTTCCAACGGACACCCTTAGGGTGAGCTACAAGTTCCGTTCAATTTCAAGTTGCAACCAGATATCAATTATACCTAGTGGTGAACGTTGGAACTTTGATAGAGCGTTCCGACGAAATATAACCTAACAATTTAGCTTCACACAAGTTTTGTCTGTGGAAGAATCCTTTACATGCCATAAATCCATGACATGGGACCGCCGGCTTTACTTCCCCTCCGAAGGAAGGCATACTGAAGGATTTTTAACGCTTTTAAAAAATCCGACGACTTCGGCCGGGTTTGAACCCGCTATATTGGGCACAGCATTTCAGCATGCTACCAACTACACCACCGAAGCCGCTTTAAATGAAATTCACATGTTATAAAAATTTAAAAAATAATAAATATATACTAGATATTTAATATCCAATGAGTTGTTTCAGCTAATATGTCGTCTTGTCCACAATATGTTGTTATTATTATTACGGTACCAAGAGGTTGCTCAGCTCTTGACCATTTGGTGAGATTTCCTTCGTCCCCGCGGTAGGTCGCGAAGGAAAGTATGCGATGTTACGCGATCGTCACCGAATTCTGTCTTCGCAGTCAAATGAGGAGAAATATCGAGATGTTACACGATCGGCGCTGGTCTCAGTTGTTTGGTGAGCTTCCCGTAGTTTTCACGATAGAACACGGAGAAAAATCGCGATTTAGATCATCAGCGTCACTTTTAGTCATTCGACTAGATTTCCATTGTCCTTGAGTTCGGGCACAAGAAAATATAGCATTATTACGCAATCGGCGCCACTTGCTGTCCGTTTGACAAGAATACAGTATTGTCCTCGTCATTGAATGCGGAGAAATATCGCGATGTATCGCAATCGCTGCCGCTCTCGGCCGTTTTACGTTGTCCTCGAGATATTATGCAATCGTCGCCGCACCTGGCCGTTCAACGATTGTCTGCCTGTCTATCTGTGCTGATAGAATGGCGGAGGCAAGCTCAAGGTTGGGCATGGTTAAAATTCACGCGTAGTTATGAACATGTTGTTCGGTCGGCGCCGTGCTTCCCTTTGTCCCTATGCTGTGGTTGGGAGTTCATGAGTTCAGGGTGGATCACGAGGAGGATTTAGTATTTCGATGCTACGTAGGCTGCCATTTTTAAGTGGGTTGATTTACTTCTCGCTCCCCGCACGCTTTTAAGCATACGGTCATGGGAAAAGTGGCAAGTAGGTTTCGTGATGGGAGCCCCGTGATGGGTGCCCAATCACCTTTGACAGGATTCCCGCAGTCCCCGTGGTCACAAGTTCACGATAGGGGACGGGTATTATGATTTTACGCAACTGACGTCGATCTCGGTCCGTTTGACGAGATTCCCGCAGGCAAGTCGTGCGGTCCGCCGGCCGTCTTCAGGGTGCGATTTTGGAGGATAAACGTTCGAAGTAGGTACGGTATCGAATATTACGAATTGTTCTGAGAGGATTGCACGAATAATACGACAAGAGGGAAAGTTTTATTTCGATTGAGAACCACGAATTATCAACAAGTTATCGAAATAATCGGTTAGATTATATATCCGATGGAACGAAAGTTCGAAGGAAAAATCGACTTATAACGGAATTTCGAATTAACCATACTGAATGTCGCAAATTTACTTGACATATTTTTTAAATAAGTTATATGTATTTCGAAGATTTTTCGCATTTTTTTCGAAACGGTAACATTTCACAAGATTGCGACATTAAATTGTTTCGCGTTATTTCTGGACTTCAATTTGACATAGTTTCCAAACAACAGAAATGAGAGATTTCTTTTTAGTTTCGGAAGTATTCGCTAATAAACGTCTCGCGAAATGTCAGGTTTCCTAATACAGTAACACAGAAAAATATTTCACACGAAACTTAAGACTTCTTGATGCCGAAAATATACGTTGAACAGATGTATACCGCTCAAGGTATCCTCGGTATGTATTTCCTTGAGGTCGGGCACGGAGACATGCAATAGTCACGGCGCCGCTTGCGTGAAACTCGCAATCTCTGAGCCTAGCGGCGCGAGTTTAAATGATTCAACCCGCCTTCAGAAAATTTTCGTTACACGTTTGTAGAATTCGTTACTTTTTCGTTACCCATTTGTAAAATTCGTTACTTTTTCGTTACTTTCGTTACCGGTAGACACCCTGATTGTCAGCACTAAAAGCTATACAGTTTGCCATTGGAATGGCATGTCCTACCAGAAGACGTAGAAGCAAATTACCAATGTTAGCACCAGTCGAGTCACCTTCCAAATTTTCCATGGATAGCAAACGATTTTCAAACATCTTCGATTCTTTGTTGAAAAATGACACGATGACAGGATACAGCTTACTATCTCTATCATTGCTACCATCAGTAGAGATCGCGAAAGATCCATATTTTAAAATATTATTAATTTCTGAATCGGCCATTTCATAAACAATGGCGGATGTTTTTGTCCTGCCATAGGCATAATTTCCGAATCCGGGAACATTTTTCTAAACAATTGTCCCACGTGATCAGAACATGATCACGAGAGGTAATGTTCTACGATGAACGCCGTGAACAAACATTCTGCTCGAATGGCAGCATTGTCTTCATTCCCGTGAACAAAAAAATGTACCTAATTTTTTGTTCTTCTGTAAACAACTAGCACTACCCTGGTGTTTTATAGTGTTGCTGTTAGTTACAATGTCAGTTTTTCCACCATGAGAAATATTTATATCGCAACGACACACGGAACAAAGAGCAAAATGGTTTCCTCTACTAGATTGTAAAATTAATGGAAATTCAGTTTCATAGCTTTCTTTGAACACTTGGAGATAACGTTTCAGAGGTTTTGTCGCCATAACGTGACGAGAGAAACTTAAAACACACGACCCGAAACAATCATCGACACAACTCGTTGAAATAAATATCTAGGCCTACCGACGCACACAGTAATACCTCAATTAAATGCACTAAATGAGACGCTAGCAGAGTATAAACACGTGGCGTCAAATGGAGCAAGTCATAATCGTCACGCGTAGCATACAAAGTTCCAATCCCATTCTGCACAGTCACGTGGCCAGCCTCGACTATTCAGCGTAGGCTCGACACCCGTTTGTTCGTAAAATACCACCAATCAGTATGCGGTAGGTCAATCAGCTGACACACCATTCCGAGATCACAGCTATGGAGCTCACTGCCAAGCGAGGAACTTACACAAAAAAACAAGGTTGCGCAATCACGAAAGCAATTACAACTTACGAGAGAATCTCCTTGAGAATGGAAATTATTGGCAGTTCCTTTTTCTTTTACAATATATCACTGGGGCCCGAAATTCGGAAGAAATAATAGTAATTAAGAAGATCGGAAGACGGGGTGAAAATTCGGAAAGTTTCCGAATAAATCGGAAGGGTTGGCAGGTATGGATGTAAACTGTAATTTATTTCAATAAGAATGGTGAGGACTTATACGTACCCAATATATTCTTCTAGGTGTTCACCGATATTCTTTGGCGGCTTCGGTGGCGTAGTTGGTAGCATGCTGAGCTTCTATGCCCAAGATCGCGGGTTCAAACCTGGCCGAAGTCATCGGATTTTTTAAGAGCGTTAAAAATCCCTCAGTATGCCTTCCTTTGGAGGGGAAGTAAAGCTGGCAGGCCATGGCATAGATTTATGTAAAAGAACATTCCATTAGGCTAACTACAATTGTCTGAAGCTAAATTTGTAGGTTAGGATTCATTAATGCTCTATTAAGTTACAACTCTCGTCGCCAGGTGCCGGTTGCAGTGGCATCTAGTAGCCAAGTTCACAGCTAGGTGTCATTGACGGTAGTGTTTGGTAGCAATAGTAGGAACTACTTGAAATTGTCTGCAGTTCTTATCTGAATTACAGATAACACACACTAATACAGCCATCGCAATCAACACCGGTTATCAGACATCGACTGGCTGCATGGCTCAACGGTAATGTTCTCGCTTGCTGGGCCCAAGGTTGCAGGTTCATATCCTGGTGCAGTCAACTAACATTTGAGGGTGCGCAATATCGAGGGAGCCGTATCAGTCGATTTACTGGAACGTTAAAGATCCCCTTCGGGGCAAAATTCCGGCACCCCAGTGTCTCTAAAAGCCAGAGTAGTTAAAAAGGACGTGAAACCAATAACATTAATTAGGTTATTGGACAGATTCTACACATACCCAAAGTACACGGGGCAACATGACCACGTTGTCGCAGCCTCTATACAGAGGAACCAACCAATATTATTTGGACAAATTCGTGTGGACCGACTGAAGAGCTACAAATAACAGTTTGTATAGGCAACACCGCATAATGGCTTCAAAACTTTACATCAAGATAAAAACCAGAACCATAAATTGTTGTAGGTTTATAATAATTTAAAGTACCGTATTCTAATAGAAGTTTTTCACAATTTGTGAAAAATGATGTAAATAAATGATGCCAACTCTGTATCAAAATAAAATTAGGTTAGACTTTGTTGTCAAAGCTCAGAATACAGCACATTTTTCTTTAATAACTCAGGATATTATTTGTTGCTTTCTGCTATGAAATTTAGTCACTTCCTCAACCTCCCATATTTTCTTTAAAAGAAAGTTGGCAACTTAAATGGGGTTAACATGCCAAGGGGCTCACCTCCCTCCCAACTAATTGGCTATGTGCTAAAAGGTGTAAGTAGTGCAAAAAACTTGGCAATGTCACTATTTCTAGGCACAGCAGGCTCCTTGAGTTAAGGTGCTGAATTTGAGTAATTTGCAGTGTCCCATTATAATAAGAATGGTGAACACTATTTTAGAAGGCTGGTTGCTTCTTCCTTTTCAGCATCACCAGTGAAAAGAATTGTTTCAAACCCACCCTACTATACCAAAGAATACCAAAACGAGCATGCTGTGCAAGTATGCTGCTACAAGCGATGTTGTAAGGAACTTGCAACATGCATTGAAAACACAACAAGCATCCTAAAAGGATTTACAGTATGTAACATCTTTCAGATCATAGTGATTGAGAAATCATTTCAGATAAATTAAATACTAATATTATGAAGGGCATATTATATTGTTTTACACTTTATTTTTTTCTAACCAAATGAAGTACATTACACATCAGTTGTTACATAATCTCAACATAATCTCCTTGTAGTTTTAAGCACTTTTGCCATCGACGTGTTAGTCTCTCCAGACCTTCCTGAAACCATCCTTTTGGAGAGCTGCATTCCCATGCTTTGACAGCTGTGTCCAGTTCTGCAAAATCCGCAAAACGGTGACCATGCAATGGAATCATAGGGGCGGTCCACCGCCAAAGAAATGTCGAACAGTGGCATCAGTTGGCAAGCGAATGGCGACAGTGTTCTGGGGCACAAGGGCATCATCCTCATTGACTGGCTGGAATTGGGGGCCACGATTAACAATGCAGCATATGTGGCAACCATTAAGCACTTATGTCCTGCTATTCAAACTAAGCGGCCAGGAAAATGGGGTAAAGGTGTACTTCTGCAACATGACAATGCCCGCCCCCACACTAACCGAGAGATCACTGCTGCCATTGATCAAATTTGATTCACGGTGCTGCCACATCCACCATACTCTCCCGACTTGGCACCAAGTGATCATCACCTGTTCTGGAACATGAAGAAACTTCTGGACACAGCTATCAAAGCATGGGTACGCAGCACTCCGAAGGAATGGTTTCAGGAAGGTCTGGAGAGACTGCCAGTTAGTTAGTTATTGTTGTTTTAAGGGGCGGAACTACGAGGTCATCTTCCCCTCTTAAGAATACAAATTTTGAATTGAATTTAAAATTTTGAAGTGGACATCTAAATTTAAAAAGACCAAAAAATTAATAAAACAGAAACAAAAAATTAAATAAAAATAAAAATTATAAATATAAACAAAATTTATGGAAAAACAAAAACATCATCATTCAAAAACGAACAAGTCGTTGAGTCAATGTTCACTGGAAAATTTAGATTGCTGGCCCTAATCCACTCTCACTTATAAAGCGGATAACGCGATCAGCAGCCACCGCGTCATCGGCTAATATAAGTTTGAGTGTCATCTGCAAACCAAGGTTTCTTCGTAAGTCAGCAAGATCCACACACTCGGTGAAAATGTGGGCCACGGTGAAAACATAATAATAATAATAATAATGTTATTGGTTTTACGTCCCTTTTAACTGCACTGGCTTTTAGAGACGCCGGGGTGCCGGAATTTTGCCCCGAAGGGGATCTTTAACGTGCCAGTAAATCTACTGACACGGCTCCCTCGCATTTGCGCACCCTCAAATGCCAGCTGACTGCGCCAGGTTTCGAACCTGCAACCTTGGGCTCAGCAAGCGAGAACGTTACCCCTGAGCCACGCAGCCAGACACGGTGAAAACAGCTCCACAGGTACAAAGTGGGGGGTTTTCCCTTCTCATTAGGTACGAGTGGGTGGATCTTGTATGACCTATCCTTAACCTACACAAAATGACAGACTCTCTCCGGGCCCGGAAGGAGCTCCGCCACACGCGAGTAGTTCCCTTGATCGCTCTCAGTTTACTGGGCAGTGGATCAGCTAGCCACTGACTCTCCCAAAAAGCCAGAACTTGTAGGCGTAACTGAGAGCAAATATCTCGAGCAGGTACCTCCATTGGTCGAGGTGGTAGTGACACCGCCTCTTTTGCAGCTTGGTCAGCTAACTCATTTCCCGCAAGAGACTGCCACATCGATGGCAAAAGTGCATACCGTTACAAGGAGATTATGTGGAGAAGGTGGACCGTAACAACTACAGTAATGTGTAATGTACTTCATTTGGGTAGAAAAATTAAAGCATAAAACAATAGAGTATGCCCCTTGTACCTGTCATTCTTATTCTTGGGTATGTAATATCTAACTTACATTCAGAGAATACTTGTGCCTGAATAACACTGGAAAGATTTTCACATAGATGCAAGCTTCTTACAATGCGCTGTAGGAATACACCTGTTTCGTCAGTAAGTTTTGCACACCAGAGTATTTGAATTGCAATATTTAGGGATATTGGGTGGCTGAGGGATAATATACCTTTGGCTGGTGCAATATCTAACATGCACGATGATGATGATGATGATGATCAGGTCAGTGTCGACATTTTGCATGCACTCTAGTACATGGAATTAATAAACCATTTTAATAAGGTAACAATGGCCAATTTATTCTATAAAAATTATTACTAAACTAAAAAAATACAAAAAACATGACATTGAGAAACCAGAAATTAATATTACGATATAAACTTTAAAAAAAATTATTACTAAACTAAAAAATACAAAATCATGACATTAAGAAACCATAAATTAATATTACGATATAAACTTTAAGAGATACACATTTTTCATGCAAAAGATTTCAGTAGCAATGTTGTGATGTTAACTTAATATGTAAGAGTTACAATAAGCAAAATACAAGCAATCAGAGTACAGAATGGTGGATACAAAGCTCCAAAGCTTCCATTACAGCCATCAGTATCGCAGGTCCAACAATCGACAATGTGAGATCCTGAGTGATAATACATATCACATACATCAATAATTTTGGGGAAGCAACCTCGTAGGACTACCCGTTGACCTTCAGAATCTGAACAGAAATATTACAGAAATGTATTAGACGTCCACATTTATCTTGTACATTAGAAATTAGTATATAAACTAAGAGTGAGACTGGTGGTAGTGTTATTGCTTAAAGGGGCATAACATCTAGGTCATTTGCCCCAAAATAATAAAGTAAATGAGAGTCAAGTTCCAGTATATCAATATTATTAAAATTTATGTTGGTCCTTAGGTTCATCTGCAATGATACATTTAAAATCCTGCAGAGGGAAATAAAAACCATGTATTTTCTTCAAGGACTTTCAGTAAAACTTGCACGTGCCAAAAAATCGAACAAATTTCACATACTCCGGCTTGAAACAATAATCCTCTTGGGCTACAAAATACAGTAATTCATGGTTTTTAAACAGGATATTTCAATAAAATCTTATCTACTTATATCATATGCCAGTTATTTGTAGACGAGCATGACCCTCAAGAAGCAGCAGGTGTGATGAATTTTGGTTTGGAGCATAACTTACAGGACTTGCTTGTAATAGATAGATAGATAGATAGATAGATTTTTATTAATTCCATTTGATCAAATACATGTTTACAATACATTTTTGATATAGGACACGTCAGAATTTACATCTATAAAATAAAAGAACTAATAGGTATATAATAGACTACTAATACTCTAACTATTTATAACTTATTATAATAACAGATCTTAAGAGATACAATCTTATTGGACAACTATTTACACCTTACTCTATTATCATAATATGAAAACTTAATTCTATAAATACAACAACTTACAGCTAGGTATTACAATTAAAATAGAAAAGTAAAATATAATTATAGATTTCATCGCTCCTATACGCTAAGATATTCAACTACAGAGTAAAAACAATGGCATTGCAGATAAGCTTTCAACATTCTATCAAAGATTTTTATTTTTGGGGCAAGTTTTATATACTGGGGTAGTTTATTGTATAATTTAACTCCTGTGTGAAAAGTTCCTTTTTGATATATATTTGTGTGTGTGTGTGTGTGTGAAATATTTTGATTTTGTCTTGTGTTATGCCTATGAACATCATTGTTTGTTTTAAGAAAAACATCCTTATTCATTAAATTCTTTTTAAAAAACATAATACTTTCAAAGATATATATGCAGGGCAGTGGGAGAATGACCTTTAAACAGAGGTCTACATGATTCTCTAGTGCAGTGTGGTCCAACCCGCGGCCCGCCTGTTCATTTTTGTTGGCCCTTGCCCTTCTTACTGCCCTTCACTCTTCGACAGTTATAATCCGTGGCATGCCTACTTTAATTTTCAATTTCATTCAGTAATGTTACGAAGGAGCCAGGTGGAAAGGAAATATCCCGAAAAATACGCCAGTAATCAGAATTGTCTTCCCACGAATACGTACGGCACGAGAAGCGGCCCCACCTCCAGGCGACAACTGGTTGGCTGCCAGTGATTGGCTGCCGAAAAGTTCGCGATCGTTCGTGTGCTGCGGTGGATCTCCCTCTAAAATGGAGCGCAGGGCTGTTCGACGAGGATGTTTTTGACGAGAGAGGTTGTTTGAGAGATATAGTACAACGAGAGTTCGTTGTCATCGTTGTAGCGAGAGTGGTACCTAATATGGCGCGACTTAATTAATACACGGCGTGTTGAAGATGAGAAACGACAATTTCAGTCAAAGTGGCGGGAAAGTTACTTTCTTGTTGAACATAATGGAAAACCACAGTGTGTTATCTTAGGTGTTTCGAAGGAGGAGTATTACGTGAATAGACACTATACCAGCTTGCATAAATCAAAATACGATCAATACCAGGGAAGTGCCAGAAGTTGTGTGTTTAATGATTTGAAGCTGAAACTAACAAGATAGAATAATATTTCAGCAACCATCAAACACTGCCGGTTTAAAAGCATCTTATGAGGTATGCTTAGAGCTAGCTAAAAGTAAAAAGTCTTTTAGGGATTGTGCTGTAAAAACAGCATCTTCATTTGGAGATAATAGGATGGCTAAAAAATTTGAAACAGTGTCCTTGTCTCATCAGACAGTTAGTAGAAGAATTAATGATATGGCTGGTGAAGTTTCACGTTCTCTCAAGAGCATTTTGGAAAAATGTGAATTTTACTCTCTAGCTCCAGCTCCTTATCTTTGTCAGAACAATAAACGAAGAATTTGAAATTCATGATGAACTGTTGGAATTAAGGTCATTAAAATCAGCAAAAAAAGGTATTGACAAATTCGAAGCACTGGATGATGTCGTTTCTAAATATGGAGGTTTTGTGAAGTGCTCTGGCATTGCAACAGATGGAGCTAAAGCAATGGTGGGTCCTATAATATTGGTTTAGTAGGACTGTGTAAAGAAAAAGTATTGATGTTTTTGTTTTTCCACTGCATTTTCCACCAGGAGGCTCTCTGAGGAAAAATTATAAGGCTCGGTGAGGCAATGAAAACTGTTGTAAATACTGTAAACTTAATAAGGGAAGGCAATAAAGCCTGTAGACACAGAGCATTTATTGCATTTATGGACAATTTGGAAGCTGAGTATGGTGACATTTCATTGTACTGTGAAGTGCGTTGGCCAAGTGCTGGAAATGGCTTGCAACAGTTTCTGGGTTGTGGAATGATATTCTTGCTTTTCTCTAAAATGAAAACATTGGGCACGAGTATCAAGAAAGATTGGAAGAAATCCAGTTTTTAAATAATCATGTTTTTTGACAGATTTAACATCCCATCATAAATGATTTAAACCTGAAACTACAAGGCAGAAAACAAAATATCTCCCAGCTTTATGGACATCTTGAGGGCTTCCGCAAAAAACTTGATGAAATGCAAATTGCATTGAAGGCAAATAATATGGCACAATACCCATCTTGTCAGCAGTTGAAATAAGAAAAAAGTGACATAAATTTTAGTATATTTCATGAAATAATAATAGATATCCAGAACAGATTCCAGGATTTTGACTCCCTAAAACCAAAAAGTGAGTGAGGTGCCCTGCGACCTTCAAATGAAAATTTGTGATCTTTAGGCAGACCCATTCTACCAGACTAAAAAGTGTGATGTCCCTGAAAATTTCTGGAAACTGATTTCTAAAGAAAGTTTTCCTAAAATGCCTAAATTCTCTCTGCAAGTGTTATCGCTGTTTGGCAGTGCGTATAGGTGCAAAAGTGCTTTTTCTGCTCTGAAACAAATTAAATAAAAACGAGAAATCGAATTGAAAGTGCTTTGCTGGAATCGAACCTGAGATTTTGCCTTACTGAACTTACAGTGGACAGTGATACACTTGTATCAGAAAAGCAGTGCCAATCATCACATTGATTTCTCGACTGTACAATGAAGTGGTATATTAAACTAGTAATATTAAACTTCTCTTAATATAAATTTCAATAAATGTTTTTAGTAAAATATGTTTTCTTTCTGGAATGTCTAAGGCCCTCACATTCCTATACTAAAGTTTGATTGGCCCTCGGGTAACTAAAGGTTGGACCACCCTGCTCTAGTGTTTACATTTGCCATAATTCAAATCGCCCTCTTTTGTATCCTAAACGTGCTTAGTACATCTGGCGACATACCCCAAAATGTGACCCCATATCTTAAGTATGAATGGAAATAAGCAAAATAAGTATTTCTTAATGTGTGCATGCTAGTGCAAGTTTTCAAAATACGTAACGCAAAGCACATCGAGTTCAGTTTAGTATTCAGATATTGTATGTGTTTATTCCATTTCAAGTCATGTTGTATCCATCGTCCTAAAAACTTTGTTTCTGATTTATTTTCTATTTGATGACCATTTAATGTTATATTGGGCTTCGCAGGATCCCTATTCTGTATAGTGTGGAAATTTAGACATACTGTTTTTTTATAGTTTATTATGAGACGATTATCTTGTGACCATTTGATTAACTCTCCTGTAACGGAGTCAGCAGACTGCTGTATGACCTGTTTAGTTTCACCTTTTATTACGAGTGTTGTATCGTCCGCAAACAAAATTTCCTTATGTGAATGAACGTTCTGTGTTATATCATTGATATATAGAAGAAAGAGTAGTGGGCCCAAAACCGATCCCTGGGGTACTCCAAAGTTAATAATTCCCTCATTGGACAATGTTTCATTAAGTAATTTGGTTTCATCATCCTTGTGTCTCAAGCTTACTATTTGTTTACGCTTTGTTAAGTAAGACTCTATCCATTTATTAGCTAGACCTCTAATACCATATTGATTTAGTTTTGTAAGGAGGATTTTATGGTCAACAACATCAAATGCTTTCGATAAATCCAAGAATAGGCCAGTTACATATTCCTTATTGTCAATTTATTTCAGTATACTATTAATACATTCATAAATTGCTGTCTGTGTAGATTTTTCCGTTCTGAATCCATGTTGTGAGTTTGATAATATTTAATTTTTTTCTATAAAACTTATCAGTCTCTTATACATCATTTTTTCCACAATTTTTGCAATACCAGTTGGTAAGATAATAGGACGATAGTTATCTAATTCATCTTTTGAATCGATTTTGTGTACTGGAATTACTTTTGATAACTTCAAAATATCCGGGTAAGTTCCTGAGAGAATTGAACTGTTTATTAAGTGTGTAAGTGGATTTATTATATTTTCTGCACATTTCTTTAAAATTGCATCAGGAATGCCATCAATGCCAGCACAGAATTTATTTTTTAGCTCTTTTATAACTATTCTTACCTCTTCACTTGTGACATGATTTATAAATAAAGAATCACTACATATATTTATTTTATTTTATTATTATTATCTGGGAACATCTGAACAGGAAATTATGCTAATTATTAATTATGATCTCAATAAGCTGGTGGATTGGTTGAGAGCACACAAAATGGTTATCAATATCACTAAAACAAAATGTTTATTCTTCCATAAACCATCATACAAGATTGAGACCACAAACATAGTCAACATAGCCAACAAAGAAATAGAAAGGGTTCAATCGGCAACATACTTAGGTATCACACTAGATAGTACACTAACCTGGGAAAATCATGTAGAAAATGTAAAACATAAAATCAGCCCTTTAATTGGTATTATTTTCAGATTAAGATATAGCTGTCTTACTAGCCAACAATTGAAAAATATATACTTTGCGCTGATACATTCACATCTAATGTACATGAATTTCATATGGGGATATTGTAAGAAGGAGCTGATAAAAGAGATACTCCAGAAACGTGCTATAAAATCTATCTTTGGATTTCCTTGGCTCACACCCTCAAATGAATTATACTCAAGAACTAAAATTATGCCACTGCAAAAACAAATAGCTATGTCAGCAACAGTATTTGTATACAAATTAGAAAACAAATTGATACACACACACATCCATTTTACCCATGCAAATGACATTCATCATTATGCAACAAGAGGAGTAAATCAAATATTCACCAGCCATTCCCAATCCATTAAATTTGGAACTAAAGGAATTATGTCCTATATAATAAAAGAATACAACTCGCTACCATTAGGCATAAGGGAAAGTTTCTCTATAAAAACATTTAAGAGGAAAACAAAAGACTTCCTATTAAGGAATGAATAGCCCTTGTACAATAGCCTTAAGCAATGCAATGTATCATACCGAATTATCTCTGTAAAGTTAGTCACTAGCAATCTAATATAAGTTAGCATTAAACTAAACAATAATGTTACAAAAATTATATATATGCCATGCTGTAACTATGTTACTTGATTGTCCCTAACACGAGCTCAGGCTCATTGGGACCTATGTGAAAATCCACAGCCTGCTTCCAGTCAACCGACCGGGTCAGGAATGGAATGAATGAAGCCCCCATCTAGCGGCGAGGATATGAACTGTGCCGGCTGACGAAGCCTGTCGCACTCCCCTGGGGCAATGATTAAATGAATGACAGATGAAATGAAATGATAGTGGAGAGTGTTGCTGGAATGAAATTGTGACAGGGAAAACCGGAGTACCCGGAGAAAAACCTGTCTGCCTCCGTTTTGTCCAGCACAGATCTCACATGGAGTGACCGGGATTTGAACCACGGACCCAGCGGTGAGAGGCCGGCGTGCTGCCGCCTAAGCCACGGAGGCTCATTGGGACCTATGTAAATAAATAAATAAATAAATAAATAAAATTTAGTGTATTTACCTGTGATTTATTTAATAATTTTTGTGGAATTTCCAGAAAATAGTCATTAAAAGTTAAAAGTGTTTGCTATTTCCTCTGGATTATTAATCACTTTATTATTTCTGGTCAGTGTAATGTTCCTTTGTATTTTAGCAGATTTTCCAGTTTATTTCTTTATCATGGACCACATAGCCCTGTTTTGATTAGATGATTGGGAAATAAAATTATCATTATGCATTTTCTTTGCTAGTCTTATCACCTTATTTAATATGCTCGTGTATTTTTTGTAGTATAAATTGAATTCAGATGTTGTGTGGTATTGTTTATATAATTTGTGTAGAAATTTCTTTCTTTGACATGAATTTATAATCCCTGCTGTTATCCAATTGCTAGTTTTGTTATTTTGAACAGTTCTTTGTCTTAAGGGGAATGCTGTTTCAAAATAGTGTTTAGGGTACTGTTAAATGCATTAAATTTATCATTTACATTTTCTAGTTTATACATTTCTGACCATGTTTCATTATTTAATAAGTCATTGAAATATGTAACATTTGTTTCAGTGAATGACCTGCACTTTGATCATTACTCACTGGAAATTACTTGCACTTTAGTCCGATTTAAAATTTTTAGCTCTGACCTTTTTAGCTTTCTGCAAATGTCTGGAGAATAGGTGCTGGCATAATAGGGACCGGAACTCCTGGTATTGAAAATTGAAATAGACTCCAGAGATTCATTTGACATGGATGATCTGAACTGTGTTCTATTTTTCTTCACCAGGCTGAAGACATGTTCACATTCTGCATTGCTATGAGGTGAGAATAGAGAGCAATACTCTAAAAATATGGTTAGGCCTATATTTAAAAAGTCCATCAGCTCCACGATTTTTGATAATTGTGCTCAACTGGAATCACTTGTAGCTTCTTTCTTTGTAGGCAAAGTGTCATCTACCGGTACCTGAAGAGCTGTGAACTGCCTCTGAAGCTCATTCACTGCATCATATTTAGTTTCATTCTCTTCCTTGCATAACATGGTGGGAAAGTTTTCCAAGAAAAAATAAATGAAAGAAAACTGTGCATCTACAATTTGGTCTAACCTAGCAACTTGTGCATGTTTTAGCACATCATCCTTGAGTGGAAACTTGTTGATGATGTAGTCACAAGCTGTAGATAGATAGATAGATAGATAGATAGATTTTTATTAATTCCATTTGATCAAATACATGCATTCAATACATTTTTGATATAGGACACGTCAGAATTTACATGCATAAAATAAAAGAACTAACAGGTATATATTACTAAGATTATAACTATTTATAACTTATTATAATAGCAAATCTTAATAGATACAATCTTATTGCACAACTATTTACACCTCACTCTATTATCATAATATGAAAACTTAATTCTATAAATACAACAACATACAGCTAGGTAATAAAATTAAATTTAAAAAGTAAAATATAGTTATAGATTCCATCACTCCTATACGCTACAATATTCAACTACTGAGTAAAAACAATGGCACTGCAGATAAGCTTTCAACATTCTATCAAAGGTTTTTATTTTTGGGGCCAGTTTTATATACTGGGGTAGTTTATTGTATAATTTAACTCCAGTGTGAAAAGTTCCTTTTTGATATATGCTTGTGTGTGTGTGTGAAATATGAATGTTTTGATTTTGTCTTGTGTTATGCCTATGAACATCATTGTTTGTTTTAAGAAAAACATCTTTATTCATTAAATTCTTTTTAAAAAACATAATACTTTCAAAGATATATATGCAGGGCAGTGGGAGAATGTTTAAATCTTTAAACAGAGGTCTACATGATTCTCTAGAGTTTACATTTGCCATAATTCTAATCGCCCTCTTTTGTATCCTAAACGTGCTTAGTACATCTGGCGACATACCCCAAAATATGATCCCATACCTTAAGTATGAATGGAAATAAGCAAAATAAGTATTTCTTAATGTGTGCATGCTAGTGCAGGTTTTCAAAATACGTAACGCAAAGCACATCGAGTTCAGTTTAGTATTCAGATATTGTATATGTTTATTCCATTTCAAGTCTTGTTGTATCCATAGTCCTAAAAACTTTGTTTCTGATTTATTTTCTATTTGATGACCATTTAATGTTATATTGGGCTTCGCAGGATTCCTATTCTGTATAGTGTGGAAATTTAGACATACTGTCTTTTTATAGTTTATTATGAGGCGAATATCTTGTGACCATTTGGTTAACTCTCCTGTAACGGAGTCAGCAGACTGCTGTATGACCTGTTTAGTTTCACCTTTTATTACGAGTGTTGTATCGTCCGCAAACAAAATTTCCTTATGTGAATGAACGTTCTGTGTTATATCATTGATATATAGAAGAAAGAGTAGTGGGCCCAAAACCGATCCCTGGGGTACTCCAAATTCAATAATTCCCTCATTGGACAATGTTTCATTAAGTAATTTGGTTCCATCATCCTTGTGTCTCAAGCTTACTATTTGTTTACGCCTTGTTAAGTAAGACTCTATCCATTTATTAGCTAGACCTCTAACACCATATTGATTTAGTTTGGTAAGGAGGATTTTATGGTCAACTACATCAAATGCTTTCGATAAATCCAAGAATAGGCCAGTTACATGTTCCTTATTGTCAATTAATTTCAGTATACTATTACTACATTCATAAATTGCTGTCTGTGTAGATTTTTCCGTTCTAAATCCATGTTGTGAGTTTGATAATATTTTATTTTTTTCTATGAAACTTATCAGTCTCTTATACATAATTTTTTCCACAATTTTTGCAATACCAGTTGGTAAGGTAATAGGACGATAGTTATCTAATTCATCTTTTGAACCGTTTTTGTGCACTGGAATTACTTTTGATAACTTCAAAATATCCGGGTAAGTTCCTGAGAGAATTGAACTGTTTATTAAGTGCGTAAGTGGATATATTATATTTTCTGCACATTTCTTTAAAATTGCATCAGGGATGCCATCAATGCCAGCACAGAATTTATTTTTTAGCTCTTTTATAATTATTCTTACCTCTTCACTTGTGACATGATTTATAAATAAAGAATCACTGCATATATTTATTTTATTATTAGAATTTAGTGTATTTACCTGTGATTTATTTAATAATTTTTGCGGAATTTCCAGAAAATAGTCATTAAAATTGTTTGCTATTTCCTCTGGATTATTAATCACTTTATTATTTCTGATCAGTGTAATGTTCCTTTGTATTTTAGCAGATTTTCCAGTTTCTTTCTTTATCACGGACCACATAGCCCTGTTTTTATTAGATGATTGGGAAATAAAATTATCATTATGCATTTTCTTTGCTAGTCTTATTACCTTATTTAATATGCTAGTGTATTTTTTGTAGTATAAATTGAATTCAGGTGTTGTGTGGTATTGTTTATATAATTTGTGTAGAAATTTCTTTCTTTGACATGAATTTATAATCCCTGTTGTTATCCAATTGCTAGTTTTGTTATTTTGAACAGTTCTTTGTTTAAAGGGGAATGCTATTTCAAAATAGTGTTTTAGGGTACTGTTAAATGCATTAAATTTATCATTTACATTTTCTAGTTCATAAATTTCTGACCATGTTTCCTTATTTAATAAGTCATTGAAATATGTAACATTTGATTCAGTGAATGACCTGCACTTTGATTTTACTCCATTATCATTATTATTGATTACTTCGGATACTTCAAAACTCAGTATTTGTCCATGGTGGTCACTAAAACCCGGACAATAGACTTCTATTGAATGGTGATATTTATCTGTATTTATAAAAATTTGATCAGGAGTGGTTTTACTAAATTTTGTTATTCTTGTTGGTGTATTTACTGTAGGTTTCAGTCCATAGGAAATTAGTAACTGGTTTAATAATTCACAATTTCTATCAAGTTTTAAGAAATCCACATTTACATCCCCACAAATTATTATATCGAAATTTACTTTGCTCATGTTATTGAGTAACAATTCTAGTTTATCTATAAATAGAGGAAACTTTCCTGACGGAGAACGGTATACGCATACAATTATTAACTTAAACTGCTGAATTTTTACGGCAGAGAATTCAAAATCCTGTTCCATAATTAGATAATCATAAGCTGTTATCTGTTCATGATCTAAATTATTTCTTAAGAAGATGCAAGTACCACCATGGCTAATATTAGATCTAGAGTATTTACCAGCTTGTATAAACCCTGGGAATTGAATTAATTCGAGTTGTTCCTCTTTCAGCCAATGTTCTGAAATACATAGTGCTGAGATGTCTTTAAGTTCATTTTTAAGCATTAGATTTATGTAATCAATTTTATTATAAAGAGACTGGACATTCTGGTGGTAAATTTTAAATTTGTTACTTTTGCAAGCTTGTGTTGGTGATTTATTTACATTATTATTATCATAATTGTTATTATTATTGTTGCTAGACAAATCCGAAATACCATTGTTGCACTCCGTTAAATTTGACTTCAAAAGATGTGAATGCCAAACCTCACGTTTGGCTTCTTCTACCAGTTTCCCTGCTTCCACTCTAAAGATATTACTGTTGAATTATTCTTACCATTTGAATTTACAATTTTGCAGATTTCATCACTAAGATACTCTTTTCCTAATCTATTTAAGTGTAGGCCATGCCGAGTGTGGAACTTCCTGTCTAATTTACTTACATCTACAATTTGGACATTTGGAAAACTCTTACAAATTTTATGAATTTTTCCATTTGTAGCCTCTATTTCTACATTTACACATGACTTGGGAATTAAATCGTATCTCTGCGGAATGTTTACAATAATGACATTTGTTTTTTGCATGGATGGCAATGTACCCTTTAAATCTTTGATTACCTTTTTACTCTCATTTCTATAGACGTCGTTTGCTCCAGCGATGATCACTGCGTAGTCCTTTGCAGTAAGGGACGCACACTCTCCTATCATCCCGTTCGTGACTTCTGCAATCTGAGCTCCTGGCTTCACTGTCGAAGTGACCTCCATTTCTCGGCTTCTCTCCAATACGCTTGCTGCTACATCTCGCCCGTGGCTATCCGCAAATATCCGCATCTTCCTGGATTTTCTCTTTATCACTTTCTTCTTTTCTTCTTGAGGAAAGTCATCATTTTCTTCGACAAGCACTCCAAATGAATTTGAGACGGGAATTTCAGTTACATGTACTCCATTTATAGGCCTAGGCTTATTCAATCTTACCTTACCAGCAATCACTGTCGACCAAGTTTCCTTGCTTTCCTCTCTGTTTCCTTTTAATTTATTCAACTCTTCCATTAACTTAGCAATATCTTCCTTTAGCAGCTTTATAATTTCGTCTTTTGAGGACAGTTCGTTTCTCAGGTTATGACATTCGCATGACGGTAGCGGTAGGCCAACATTACGACAATCGGTTTCACTTTTCTCCTCATTCAATTTTACCTGAGATCTTGTGATGATTTTATTTGCATTTTTTACCTTTATTTTGCACGACGAGCATAAATCCGTTACGGTTACACAACCTGACGAGACACTAACACTGTTTACTGTCGTCATACTAGAGATCTAAGTGAGCCTAGATGTTTACACCAAATTACACTAAATTTAATTTAATTATTACTACCTAATAACCTACCAATAAAGAAGAATGTGAAATACGTATATCTTCCAATCGGGTGAAGTCTCGTAAAAGCACCACTGCTCTACTTGGTTCAAACAGTGATTGAAGAAGTCACCGAATCTTCGGATACACGTTCCCACAACTTAGTTTAAGTTTATTAAATTATCAACAAGAATTTCTAAATACTATCAATATTCCGTATTACACTTGATCTAAGGAAAGTAACTTTATAGATTTTAAGCCTCTGTTATAATATTTTACCACTTTTATCAAATATTTACACTAGCTGCTATTTCACTACACTTTCACTGTGATGCCATCTTGGAACTCCAAGTACAAAAGTAGTTTCTCACTGATGAAAAGAACTGAGATTTATCTGCATCTTTGAGATCCTTCACTAAGTTCAAAGTCTGAATGCCAAAAACAGTGGTGTATGCAGGATTTCCTTCAGTAATATAATAGGGTAATTGTGTACATTATTAAAGGGGTAGATGACCTTGCTGTTGCGCCCCTTAAAATGACAGTCATCATAATTAAAATGATATTTTGATTAACATTCATAAAAAAAACAATAATTAAGTAACCATTCTCTTTGCATGAAAACTATATTAGGCCTCATTATTTTTTCGACACAATAAAAAAAAATGAAAAATAAATTATAAAAAATATGGAAAACAGTACCGTAACTAAATATTAAAACTAAAACGATGCAGTGGTATCATCATGACCATAGTTACGTGGTTGCTTAAAATATTGATATTATTTGAGACAAAAATAATGTTTTGCTCTCCGTGTTTCTACTGCCATTACTATTGACTCTCAAAATCTGCCATCTTGATGACTTTATCTATATCATTAATTGGAATAAATTGCAGAAACTCCTCATGTACTGAATTATCTTTAACAAAACGGACACAAAATTAAAGCAATCGCACACTTTAACAGCAAAACTGATCCATGGCTAGCTCCAACACTGAAGGAGGAGTCTCGCTGCGAGTCGAGTGCAGGACATTTGCCAAGTGAGGAACGTGATTACATTTAAAATATATACAGGAGTAAGAAACCTCAATAGCGGTAGCGTAAAACAGGTGATAGATGGGACAAAATAAAGATTCAAGTAAAGAAATATCTCTGGGGGTGGGGGGTTAAACCCTAAAAACCCCTGCCGTCGGTACGCCACTGGCCAAAAACTAACTCATCATCACTTTCTTGATTTGAAATGATTTTATACTCAACTTCAGGCAATGAGGAGCTTTTAACAATTTCGGGCTTAACAAACTTAGTAAACAACTGCTTTAGGAAATCCATCATAAGTTCTAGTAAAACGTGAACTTGTGGGGAAGCAGCCTGAAGGGCAACATTGAATTTGTCAAATACAGGAATAGTCACATGAAGGAACATACAAAAGGCCTTGTTCGAGTTCAAGTTTGAGAACAGGAACATAAACAATTATTCCTCGAGTGTTGTAGCAGAACTCAAGACTTTTTGGGATGGGTTTGTCACATTTGGAAAAATTATCTATTCTCTTAGGGAGCCTCCGTGGCTTAGGCGGCAGCACGCCGGCCTCTCACCGCTGGGTCCGTGGTTCAAATCCCGGTCACTCCATGTGAGATCTGTGCTGGACAAAACGGAGGCAGACAGGTTTTTCTCCGGGTACTCCGGTTTTCCCTGTCAAAATTTCATTCCAGCAACACTCTCCACTATCATTTCATTTCATCTGTCATTCATTTAATCATTGCCCCAGAGGAGTGCGTCAGGCCTCGGCAGCCGGCACAATTCATATCGTCGCCGCTAGATGGGGGGCTTCATTCATTCCATTCCTGACCCGGTCGGAGACTGGAAACAGGCTGTGGATTTTCATTTTCATCTATTCTCTTAGGGGTGTGTGCAATAGAATTCTCTTCTTCTGATACTCTTTGGATCAACTTTGTTCAACGCGAGGTATTCTGAAAGATGTCAAGCTTGTGGAAATGTTTAGAGTACATATTAGTACCTCATCCTTGAAAAAAGAAAGGAGTGGATCCCACTGGTCTAGTAGTCTATCCAAACACCTGCCTAGAGACAACCACCTAGTACATACATGCTTCAGATTTTTCTTTGCCTCTTTATTGTGCAAGATCTGAAATTTCTGAAGGTGTTCTTTTCTTTTGCCACTCTTCTCCAAATAATAAAATCATCATCATCATCGGCTTTAACTCGAATCCGAGTATAAATCTTCTTCCTTCAGTCCAGTTTGTGAATGTGTTTACTGTGACTAAAGAGTCCCATCCTGGCATGGTACAAGCGTCCACACAAGTCACATAGTATTGCTGGAGGAGGACGTGGTTGGGCTGCTCGAAGTTTCCTAGCTTGACGCTTGGCCTCTTCATGTGTGCGTCGATCCCTTTCAAACGTCTTTACAGTCTCCGAAATGGTACGGCGCCAAGTTGAGCGGTCTTCAGCCAGCATGTCCCAGGTTTGTGAATCAAGACCTGTCAATTTCAGGGTCTGCTTAAATAAAATATATCCACAAGGATCTCATCAACTTTAAGTGGTAATCTTCCAACACCTTTCTTAGCTGCTGGAATAATCGGGTGGCAAATGCAACCTCTGATGGCTCATCCCTCATCAATTTAGTAGCGTTGTCATGGCAACCTCTGATGGCTCTCGGCATTTTCTTATAATTTCGAAACCATTTTTCTCATCCCTTGGCGTAATCGTGGGTCATATCAAAAATTCTTTCATACAAAAGTGTTAGGTAATTATTACCCTTTCACGAATTGATAACCGGCGGTCGAGATGGGAACTATTCTTTATTCACTTATGTACACACGTCAGCCTGCTTCGTTGACAGGTATAGTTGCGCGAGTAGGATATGGCTAAGATCCAGTACCCTGGTCATCGTTTAACAACTGTCCGTGGTGACATGAGCTCCTGTGACACTTATCTGACGTGATGCTCCTTGACTTATGTGCAGACCTCATTCTGTCATCATTGTGTCCTCCGCTGTACTGCGCGGGCCTCCTGCTACAATAATCAACCAACACTGGCGCAGCCATGCTCACCGGCAATCAAATGTTAAATGGGTAATATAAGGGGAATATTGTCGATTTTGTACGGTTTTGATATTGTGCCTATTAAGAGATATATGAATAATGCTTCCCGAATAACCCACTTTTTCCCACCCCATTGGTCAATGGTTAGTGCTATAAAAATAAACACAAACATAAATTTTTGGCCCTTATCCAACACACAGTATGAACTTAGAATGGATTAGATATTTCACATATTAAGAGAGTTACTGTAGAGCGATATTTCACTTTATTGAAAAAAGCCCCCCATTTTCACCCCCCTTCGACTGATTGTGCCCATTAACGAACTCGACCGAGATTTTAAAGGAATACATATTATGTAAAAAATTCAAAGTGATTGGTGCAACCATGAGGTTGTTATCATGTCCATAAGAAAGCGATATACTGTATATATACACACACACATATATATATATATAAACTTTTGAACTGACGGTGGTTTTGGGGTCTGGGGGATGAGAAACACGAAGATATGTCGAATTTTCCGGAAGTAGAAACATGGGACCCATTGCAATAGTTAGCTTTCTAATGAATTCTACCTAATCAAGACCCTGTATCTCAGTGGTTTCCAACTGGCAGCCTGCGGGCCGCATGCAGCCCGATAACGCTTTTAGAAAAAAGAAAAGAAACTTTTAAAAATTCACAAAAGATACCAGTATATTTCATTGCTCGTTTTAAAGTAGTATGTAGCCTACTGTATTTCTATTCGGCAAAAATTAACAAAGTAATCTGATAAAGTATTGATGGCGAAACATTATACAAGGCGCCGCATCTCACAATGCAGACCCGAGAACCCGGCAACATCAGGTTACTGACCTCCCTTCCCTTTACTACACACGGAATAATGAACCCATTTATAGCCTATTTTCATTTATGAAAAAATAGGCTTATGAGATCACCTTTTGTATGCGTGTGTGTGTCCCCCTAATAACTTCTAAACGGCTGGACCGATTTCAATGCCACTCAGTAAGATCATAGCACCATGTCAGGCAACCCCAACCGTGCCCTTCAAATTTTATTACGTCTCACCAATCCAACATGGCGCCCGTACGAAATATTTCACCGGCATTCTATATCTCAGAAACTATTACCGATATCACGCTGAAATTTTGTACAGTGGTACAGGGCACTACTGGAAGTTCACCTAGGAGACTTTCAGAAAACTGTCAACTACAAAACCAACATGGCGACCAAGCAAAGTTGAACCTTTCAAATAGACTTTTCTCACGATTTAGCCATCCAAACGCAATGAAACTTGGCACAGCAAATGTTTATACACATTGTAATTTAGTTTAATTGTTTACATAACCTCCAGATGGCGGCTGTGCAAAATATTTCACCGGCATTCTATATCTCCGAAACTATTACTGAAATCACCCTGAAATTGTGTACGGTGATAAAGGGCACTACTACAAGTTCATCTATGTAACTTTCAAAAATCTGTCAAGTACAAAACGAAAACACTGGCCTAGCAAGGTTGAAACATTTTAATAGACTTTACTCGCGATTTAACCATCTGAGTGCAGTGAAATATGGTACAGTAAATGTTTATAAACGTTTTAATGCACTGGCATTTAATTTAGTTCAATTGTTAACATAACCTTAAGACGGTGGATGTGCGAAATTTTAAAATTAGGTTTTTATTTCTTGTGTCGTAGTCATGCGATCGAAGTGAAAGTTTGAATAATGAACCTACCTACGCAACAATTTTCATTTGATGGTACATAACTCTAAGGCCTATATATATAACAATCCAACATGGCGACCATCCAAAATATTTAGACGGTTCTCAATATCTACGAATCTATTACAGCAATCAAACTGAAATTTGTTATGTTCATTGAGGCTATGAACATAAGTTCACCTATGGGACTTGCAATAACCTGGTGAGCACAAATCCAGCATGGTAGCGACGCAAAATATATTTAAATGGACGTTTCTCGCGATTTAACCATCCGAGTGCAGTGAAACTTGGTATGGTAAATGCTTAGACAAGTTTTAATCCACTGGCATCTTATTTACTTCAATTGTTTTCATAACCACAATATGGCAGCTGTGAAAAATTTTAAAATCTCGTTTTTATATCTTGTGTCCTAATCATGCGATTGAAGTTTGAATACTACACCTACACAATAATTCTCATGTACATTACTCTAAGACGTACATTTATAAAAATGCAACATGGCGACCATCCAAAATATTTAGACGGTTCTCAAAATCTACGAATAAATTAGAGCAATCAAACTGAAATTTTGTATGTTGATAGAGGCAATTAACATAAGTATTACCCTTTCACGAATTGATTGCCGGTGGTCAAGATGGGAACTATTCTCTGTTTACTTGTGTCACACATCACCCTGCTTCGTTGACAGGAACAGTTGCGCGTTTAGGATATGACTCAGCTCAGTAGCTGTCGGTGGTGACATGACTCTTATCTGGGCGCGCAATGCTGCTTTACTTATGTGCAGACTACAGTGTGTCATCACAGTGTCCTCTTCTTTACCCCGCGGGGGCTCCTGCTACAATAATCAACAAACCGTGGCGCGCTCGCGCTCAGCGGCAATCAAATGTTAAATGGGTAATAAGATATATGAAAATAGGCTTTAGTGCTTCATGGAACTACTTGTTAATATTGATACAAAGAAAACTTATTACTACCAAATTGTCCTTTTGCAAGTATTGTTTTGCTAAGCTTATTAATTTTAGTGTTTCTATTTTTATTTTTATGGCTCTGTTTGCCTTTTTTATATTAATTCAAATAAACTTACATTGTTGAGTGTTCTTCGTCAAAAACTATTTTGTTCTTGGTATCTTGGTATGGTATCTTTAATTTTACTCCTTTATGGAATATTGTAGAATAGATTTTGAGCAATAAAATCGAATCCCGCCGATTGCTGGGGTAGGAGTTGCAGTTGAAAAATTCTGTTGTATCACACAAAGGGCATCCAGCCTTAAGTTTGATGAAAATTAGCCTATTATTAAAGTGCAGCCCACAACCATACCTGAGGTTCTCATTTTGGTCCTCAAGCCCTTACAAGTTGGGAACCACCTGTTATATCTGTTGCCAACCATTGAGAAAATCATTTAAAAAAAACTTGATCGGATTAATTCACAAGGGACTATATTACCTGTCCTAGCTGTACAAGTGGAGGAAACAAGCTAAACAACTCCAGTCATCACTCTTTTGACACGATAAAAGTGAAACATTCTTCACTTACCTTCATGGGTAACAGCTGCACAGACAGCTGACATATAATCTCCCACAAAAGCTTGATGAGTTTCTGGTAGAGGTATGCCCTTCAGAAGAATCTTTGCACAATCCACAGGTTTTCTCAGGCCAATAGAGACACAGCTATCCTCTCTGCCCGTAAGGTATGAAGGAATGCAAAAATAGCATTCAATACATGCACCTGAAAGTAGATAAAGATGAGTAGCACTAATATGGCATTCATATGAACATTGTGCATGCCTTATTGCCCCACATTTAATTAGGTACTTGGGAGATGACACCTTTGCAGAATTACCACCTGTCTAAATTATGTTGTGACTTGGCCAATTTTATAGGGAATTTCTTGCCTACAAACATGACACAGAGATGTAGTGACTAATCTAGGTACATAATCCTCCCTATATTATTCTGCTAAGGTACCATTCCGGTTTTGTACCAAAAATAAGGTACTGTTAACACTAACCTACACATATAGGGTACCTACAGGTTCCGCATAACCCCATGTGTGACCGAAACGCACTCACTTCCTCTTTAAATGCCTCACAATTAAATAAATACCTTAAAAAATGTACATTTACAATGGGAGCACAGTAACCGGGCCCCCCTGTGGGTGGGGGGTTTAGAATACACCCACGGTATCCCCCGCCTGTCGTACGAGGCGACTAAAAGGGGCGACCTTGGCTATTCTTTTAGGTTTCCGGCTTGTCTTGCGAATTGGACCTCCCGTGGGTGGGAGGGATGGAATACACTCACAGGTATACCCTGCCGGTCGTAGAAGGTGACTAAAAGGGTTTCTTGGCCCAGGTCCCCTTTACGGGTTTGACAGCCAGCTCTAAACGCCCCACCTTGTGCGATATAATCCTCATTAGGTTATATCGCACGCCTTTTCCGTTCATGTTTTTGAAGTCTGGCACTCAAAAGTTAATATGTGCGTGCTGTCAGGGGAAGGGCCACCTAAGTGTGCGACTACGCTCGAGAGCCTGTTTGGTCTGGCCACACCGACAGGTGGGTGCGCCATGTACCCTGTCGTAGTATCCGCCTGACAACGCAGGTCCCCGCACAGCTGCATGCCTGTGCTGGAATACTCTCTAGTATATGCCAAAGGGTACATGCCTGTATGGCATGTCAAACATCGGACCCCCGAGCAATGCCTTCCAAGCTAGGCGGGCCTTGCCTTGGCTGGGTAGCGCCTACAGAGACATTCCGTGATTGGAGTCGGTGGCATTCAGGGAGGGAGAAATGGCCATGGGAAAAAAGCGCATCTTCCCCAACAGAGTGGTCCCCCACCCAAGTCTTTAAATTTTGATTCCCTAAGGGGTTCTACTCCTTGGGAACAGTCTGTACGTTCGAATATGGGTGCTAATACCCCCAAGTTTCTGGTCGCGACCAGAACCGATGGGGATGATTTCAAGCTGGTCAAATCGATTCTGTTTTGTCGGACACATAGAAGGTGTCTATGGTGAGCTTGAAAAATTACAAAAGATGAGAAACGGTAGCTTGTTGCTCAAGACCAGAACGGCTGAGCAGGTAGACAAACTTTTGACGTGTGACCACTTTGGCGAAATTCCCGTCAAATGGAAAAACATAAGTCTCTCAATCAGGTCCGGGGAGTTATCTTCCATAGGGACCTGATTCTGAATACTGACGAGGAACTCAAGGAGGATATGAAGCACCGTCATGTGACCGATGTCCGGCGCATTACGCGCAAGGTCAACGGTCAGGACGTTGACACGGGTGCTTTCATCATTTCCTTTGAGTGCTCAGTACTCCCGGAGAAGGTGAAGGTCACAAGCTATCGTTGTGATGTCAGGCCGTACATTCCGCCACCTATGCGATGTTATAAGTGCCAGAAGTTAGGGCACATGGTATCTCGTTGCTCGAACTTGGCAATCTGTGGAATGTGTGGTAAGGTACCTCATGATGACGAGCAGTGCACAAAGCCCTATCAGTGCACCAACTGCTCTGGATTTCATTCTCCTCGGTACAGGGACTGTCCTGTGTTCCTGAGTGAGAAGAAAATCCAGGAGATCAAAACCCTGGAAGGTCTCTCCTACCAGGAGGCTAGCAAGAGGTACCACACTACGATTGCTACCGCTCCCACGATTGATTATCGTAAAATTATACCTGGCCTGGTTCCATCAACCTCATCTTTTGTACCAGCTGTGAAACCCTCAGTCTTGACTCCCCCGATCCCGAGATCAACACCAAAGAACTTGAAAATCAGCTCGAAGGTGGGTCCTGTCCCACCTCCGACCACCAAACAGACTGTGCGGGCGAAGGGTCCTCCGCTCGCACAGCAGGGGGAGAAGTCCAAGACATCCCCCCCACCCAAAAGGTCGGCGAAAGCCGCGCCTAAGCCGGTGGAGGTGGCATCGTCGACCAGGGCCACGAGTATCTCTCTTGGCTCGTCTAAACTTAGGAGAGAGGCGGGGAAGACGGGATCACATACCGCGCGATCCCCTCCCCCTCCGAACAAGGAGAAGCCATCCGCCCCACCAGCTGCGGATACTTCTGCGCCTGGGGACGTACCGGTCCCCAGGTGTGCGCGCTCCCCACGGAGGTCCCCTCGCCGCAAACATGCGTCCCGGAAATCATCCGCTGGGTCGGCCCGCTCTACCTCCTCAATCAAGGATATGAAGCTTGTGGTCGACTGATAATGGTTAAGTTGTAGCTTGCTGCTTCTTTTCCTTAGTTTCAAAGTTCACACTAAGGCACTGTTACAGTGGAATTGCAACAGTTATAACAGGCATTTGACTGAGCTCCGTCAGCTCATAGCCCAATACGCAGCGAGTATAGTCTGTTTACAGGAAACAAATCTCAGGCCTAACCATCAGACGGTCCTGAGGGATTTCCGAATATACTCGAAAGAGCGAACAGACGCCGAACGGGCCTCCGGCGGCGTCTGCACTTTAGTTCGCTCTGACTATTATAGTGAAGAGTTTCCGTTAACTACTCCTTTGGAAGTTATTGCAGTTCGCGTGTCATTGCCTGTTATAATGACTGTTTGTAACTTGTACCTTCCATCGAACCAGCTCCTTGATATTAACGCTGTCTTTGATCTTGTAGATCAGCTTCCCGCCCCTTTCCTACTCATGGGTGATTTCAATGCACGTCACCACAATGGGGATCACCATTTTCGTGCCCCAGAGGCAGGGACGTGGAGGGCTTAATTCAAGGACTGGATTTATCATTGTTAAATACGGGGGAAGCCACTCATTTTAGCTTAACACACGGCACGTATTCACACATTGACTCGAGTGTGTGTAGCAGTGCGTTAGTTCCCCATTTTGTTTGGTACGTACATGATGACCTCTGTGACAGTGACCATTTCCCGATCGTTCTCACTCTTCTTAGCCAGAAGCCCGTGTCGTTCCCCAGTCGTTGGGTACTTAAACAGGCAAATTGGCCATCATTTACAGAACGCGTTGTATTTGATGATCTGGGATGCCAGAGCATCGATAACGAGGTACAGCACATCACTGATGTGCTTCTTGCTGCCGCCGAGGAATCTATTCCATCCTTTTCTGGGACTCCTCGTCGCAAACTCGTCCCCTGGTGGACAGAGGATATTGCAGCGGCAATAAGAGACCGTCATCGAGCTCATAAGCACTACCGTCGGCGTTCAACCATGGCCAATTTGGTGGCGTTTAAGAAATATCGTGCCAAGGCATGGATTCTTATCCGCCAGAGTAAGAAACAATCATGGGAACAGTATGTGTTGTCTATTACGGCAAATACCCCCTCCTCTCAAGTGTGGACTAAAGTACGACGCATTTCGGGAATTCAGACATCTTCTACTGATAATGAATTGGTTACAGATCCTTATCGCGTTGCAAACCATCTCGCCTCGTATTTTGCCGATATATCCGGTTCGGATAATTATGCTCCAGATTTCGTTGCTTTGAAACGCGAGGCAGAACGCTTCCAGCTCTGTTTTGCTTCCCGCGCTTCGGAGGTGTACAACGTGCCCTTTACGGAGTGGGAGCTCTGCGGAGCGCTGGCGCTCTGCAAGGACACGTCTCCCGGGCCGTATAATATTCACAACCAGATGCTTAAACACCTTAACGATGGGAGCATTCGTTCTTTGCTCAGGGTGTTTAATCGTATCTGGTTGGAAGGTGTGTTTCCTGCGCAATGACAGGAAGGTATAATTATACCTATCCTGAAGCCCGATAAGGATCCCAATTTGACAGGGAGTTACAGACCTATTTGTCTCACAAACGGTCTGTGCAAGCCCTTTGAGAGGATGGTCAATCGGTGACTGGTGTGGGTCCTGGAGAAACGAGGACTCCTGTCAAAATAGCAGTGTGGTTTCAGGGCGTCTCGGTGTACCAACGACCATCTGGTACGCCTCGAGACCGCCATACAGGACGCTTTTCTCCGGAGATGGCACCTAGTCGCTGTTTTCTTTGACCTCGAGAAGGCCTATGACACCACTTGGCGTTACGGCATCCTCTTTACCCTACATCAATGGAAATTCCGAGGTAACTTGCCGGTCTCTATTGCGAATTTTCTGTCCCTTCGCGTATTCCGTATCCGAATAGAGGGTACATAATCGCAATATCATGTACAGGAAAACGGAGTCCCCCAGGGATCGGTGCTTAGCGTAACATTATTTTCGATTGCCATAAACGGAATAGTCGCTGCTGCTGGTCCAGCAGTGGTACCGTCGCTATATGTAGACAACTTCGCTCTATATTATAGTGCGTAAAATATGGCGGTCACTGAACGACAGCTACAACAAGCTATTCGGAGAGTGGAACACTGGACACTAGAGCATGGCTTTCGGTTCTCCACCACTAAGACCTCGGTTGTCCATTTCTGCCGAAAGCGCACTCTCCATCCTGATCCTGAGCTTTATCTGGGCAATGTAGCTTTGCCTGTTGTTGCTACGTACCGGTTCCTTGGGCTCCTTTTCGATCATAAGTTAACATGGGAGTCACACATGCGGTGTTTGAAAACTGCCTGTGCGAAGAAGCTCAACATGTTGCGGTTTCTTAGCGGCACATCGTGGGGGGCGGACCGCACGGTGCTCCTACTTTTTTATAAGGCACTGATTTTATCTCGATTAGATTATGGCAGTGTAGCATATGGTTCAGCCCGTAAGTCAGTACTTGTTAAACTGGACAGTGTCCACCACGGCGGTGTGAGGCTGGCGACGGGAGCCTTTTGGACAAGCCCAGTCGTCAGCTTGCTCGCCGAGGCTGGCGTACCTCCTTTACACCTGAGGCGCCAACAAGTACTGCTGACCTATGCTGCAACTATTCGACAGATGCCACTTCATCCAAGCTATCCATGTTTGTTTTCCAATCCAAATCGACGGTTGTATGATGCGCTCGCCGGAGCCACTCGGCCGGCGGGAATTTGCTTGGATGACTTATACCGGCAGTTCCGATTTCCTGCTGTCTCCTGTATCGTCCGAGTACCTAGCAAGGCCCCTCCGTGGATGGTCTCTCACCCCGATATCCTGGATCTGCACACCGGCCCCAAGTCGGACACGGACTCCTCCGACCATCGGAGGCTGTTCCAGTCCGTGGTGAGCCGGTATCCAGGATCAGGGCTTCTATTCACGGACGGTTCAAGGGTAAATGAGAAAGTAGGCTGTGCATTTGTGGTTGAGGATCGTCGGTTTCTCTTTTCACTTCCCGAGGCCTGTGGCGTGTACACAGCGGAGCTCTATGCCATCTTACGAGGCTCTGCGGTACACGTTATCAGACGATCACCAGCACTTTCTTGTGTGTACTGACTCTCTGAGTGCGCTGCAAGCGATCGATGTGTGTTTCCCGAAGCATCCCTTGGTCCAGCGAGTGCACGACCTGCTCGTCAGTGCGTGTAACGCTGGAACCGGGGTGACCTTTGTGTGGCTTCCTAGCCACATGGGTATTGCGGGAAACGAGCTTGCTGATCAGGCGGCAAGAGAGGCAATTGCACTGCCCTTGCCACCGTATAAGGTGCCTGCTAGTGATGTGCGCTCTCAGTTGCGGCATTTGATCCTGTCGCATTGGGAGGAAGCATGACTTGCCACGCCTCCACCCAACAAACTGAGAGGCATCAAGGAGACAACGAAGGTGTGGAAATCTTCCTTCCAATCTCTCCGGAAGGAAGCTGTGGTACTCTGTCGACTCCGGATCGGCCATGGGATTGCTACGCACTCCCACTTGCTAAAGAGAGAAGACCCCCCTGTGTGTACTTGCGGTGCCCATCTAACTGTGGCACACATTCTCTTGGAGTGTGTGGATCTGGCCGATCTGCGAAGGACTCTTTAACTGCCTAATACCCTCTCCCTTATTCTCCGTGATGACGGGCTGTCAGTAGACCTCGTCATCCGGTTCATGAGGGAGAGTGGTTACTTTTTTAGGTTTTAATGTAAGTTAAGACTAATAATTCAGGTTAAGTCTGTTTTATGTTTTTTATTGTGTTCATCTATTTTAATGTTCACTATGCCTTATTTGTTTTATTGTGTTTTACCATCCACCTTTTTATTCTTTTTTATTCAAATAAGGCATAATTGTTGGGGCTCACTGTCTATTTTATATAAACCATTTTCGTTTCATCCATAGCAGTGAGCTGTTTTATCTTCATCCTTTCATTTCAAGCCATTTCATTTCATCAGGGGCCTATAACCTCGATGTTAGGCCCCTTAAAACAACAGTTATCATAATCATCATCATCAATAACCACGCGAGCCTGCCGCCGCTGCGCTCTAGCGCCATCTGGCGGGAGCGCGGCATACTTCTTCCCTACTAGCCTACCCCATAAACCTACATTCACGTTGCGAAAGCTCGCACGGGTCCACTAGTTTTTGTTTATTTTATCAGTTGTAATTTAGTAATAGAACTGAATAAACTGCTCTCTTTTTGCAAGGACTATTTTGACAATCTTCTGAACTGCCTTGATCCAGAATCACCAGTTATGAAACGTAAATGCCCTCCTAATGATGATCTGATTCCTGCACCTACATATGAGGAGGTAGTAAATAGCATTAAACATCTGAAAAATAATAAAGCTCCTAGTAATGACAACATCCCAGCTGAACTAATTAAATCTGGAGAAGTATTACACAAATATACAGGCCTATTCCACTTATTCTGAGAATTTGGCAGAATGAAACGATGGCTGGAAAGTGGAAAGAATCTCTCATAGTGCCCCTGTATAAAAAGGGAGACAAGGAAGATATTCAAAATTACCTTGGAATATCTGTTGTGAATACATCCTATAAAACTTTATCCTTGGTTATATTAAATCGATTGAAACCATATGCAGAGAACATCATTGGTGATTAACAAAATGTCTTTCGCAGTAATAGGTCCACTACTGACAACATATTTGCAATCAAAATGATAAGTGAGAGAGTGTGGGAATATAATCAATGTTTTCACTATTTATTTATTGATTTCCACAAAGCATATGATTCAATTCATAGAGAGAGGCTGTGGAATGTCATGAGAGAGTTTGGTTTTCCTATAAAACTTATTAACGTGTGCAGAATGTGTATGGATGAAAATATAGGTAGAATTCTCCTAAATGGGAGACAAACAGAACAGGTTTAAGACAGGGCGATGTTTTGTCCCCTCTTCTCTTCAACATTGCTCTCGAGAAAGTTATCAGATCACTAAAATTAGTTCCGGCTGGCATGCATCTCCATACTCATATTGAGATAAGGAAATTGTTTGTTGAACTTGAGGAGATAGCTTTAAAACTAGGCCTTAGAATTAATGACCAAAAAACTCAGTACATGTTTTGGAATCGGTTACCTCTTCTTATTGGCAACTCAAACTAACACTTGGGGCGCTGCGGTCGGTCACAATAAGTAGGGTAAAAATTCTCAATAACATGCGTTTGATATGGAACACTTTTTATTTTTCGGTTATAATCAGTAAATGTGGTCCCTAAAATAATGACAGTGTTATTTTCAATTGTATATATGTATAAATGTGCGATACACGTAATCTAATTTGTGTGTTCCACTGGATTTTATGTGTCAATTGCATTTTATCAAGCATCGGTTGTCTGCTGGTATTTGTTTTTGTGCAGTTCGAGTCATGGCGCTGTTACGTTTAAAAGCTATATTTGAGTTTGGTCACTGTACCATACACTCTAGAAATTATTTGCTGCTTGGTAGGGCGAAGCGTGGAGTTTAACTTGTATTAAAACTCGGGGTAGACAGGAATTGCTTGATTTGGATGGTAGGTATTAACCCTACGAAGTCAAATTAGGCCTATATGACTTTTAGTAGAATGGCTCGGATATCGCAGAGCGAGGTGATGGCGGTTGGTAGGGTTATTGGAAATTAACTAGGGAGCGGGGAAGGATACCTGACTGATGAAGCTTGGATGTCTTCGTACGGCTAGGCTCGGTGAGACTGTGCTAAACAACCCGTCCTGTTGTCAGTGAGTGTAGAGGTGAGTGGTCCAACCCTTTTTTTTTTTTTTCTTCTTTCTTTTCAGGAGGGGGGAGGGGGGGTGGGGGGGGCGAAAAGGTTTCCCGCACCCCTCGCGTGGCACCCGACCTTACTACTGGTGCCTCCAACATGCAGTTAGTCTACATAGTAGGAGAGAAAGCATAGGGGTTTGGAAAAGGATTGCCCTTTGAGGCTTAGCGACTGTCCGATCGCGGTCGCGATTTACCAGGCATCATGGGTTTATATTAACATTGGTATATTTTACATATATGCACATATAAATATGTGCATATATGTAAGGATTGGATTGTAGGGCCAGGGAAAACTGCATATGCAGAAAGGAAAGATTGCCTACACGTAAAACCTGGCAGCTTGGTCATTGCCACATGCAGGGAAGTGGGTATGGAAATGAGTAGCGTTTTGCCCGTATTTATTTGGTATCGTCACCTTTCGGCTATTGCTATTTGCATCTTTTGGAAAGTGATGAAAACTTATATCCGCAGCCCTCTTATACATCGACTTACAGCCGTAAACTGAGCAATATACTTTGCTTTTACTCATTTTGCACTCTTATCAACGAGTGAAACTTGCAACTTATGTATAAACACAAAGAATTTACCATGATCTGCTAACCAATACAAGAAACCATATACAAAAGGTCAGCACGTGACAAATGTACCCTAGTTGGTAAGTTTCTCATTTTTACCACTAGATGTCGTATCAGATAGCTGGAGTTGCTTATTGGCAAGCATAGTTTTGAGCGGGTTGAACATTTCAAATTCTTAGGAGACATATTGATTAACAGAATCATAGAGAAGTTGAAATTAAAGTTAGAATACTGAATGCTAACAAAGTGTATGGGAAGGTGGGCCACAGTGAGACATGGGCCACAGTGAGACAAGCTCATTAAATCCTTTTTTTTTTGAAAGAGGGACATTTTTTAATATTTCTTAGAGGTTGGCTCTCCTGGTAGCCGACATTTTGATCCTGTTTACTCTTTGAAAGAAGCATGTTATGTAGGAGATAAACAACATCTTCGTTTTTGAGGTAAGAAAAGTAAAATTTTCTTCCTTTGTTTTTTTTATAGTTATGTGTATCATTGTACATTAATGAATATAATATGGTCGAAATACATAGCCTACATATTACTAAATAATTATTGGAATTGTCAGCTTGTTCAGTATTGTAGGTGAGATAGTAGACATAATTGTTTTTACATGTCGCAAGTGGGCCACAGTGAGACACAGTAGGGTGGGCTACAGTGAGACAGTGAGAAAGATATACGGAGTTACCCCAAAGCTGAGGAGAGGGCAGAGTCAACTTCTAGGAGAGAAAAGGGGAGATCTTTCATTCCAACTCACACCCCAGAAAGAAATAAAACTTGATTTTAAGTCTGCAAATAAAAATTAAAAAATCTAAAGAACTGCAAGAAGAATTTGTTCAGCAAAGGCAGCCCTAGCTACAGACATTTCCATGGATGATGATGTTGATGATTCTTCTAATTCAGACAGCTCATCAGATAATGAAGAAATCGAGCTCCTAACATTTCATCAACTTGCTCGCAAACCTAAGGAAGGTGACTTCGTTCTGGTTGAGTTTCCAGGGAAACACTCAAGATTTTGCATCGGGGAAGTGAAATGAGATTTAGATGATGAAAATTATTAAGTAAAATTCTTCAGAAAAAGAGAAAAAATGATAGGCAGTTCTTTTTTTACCCATAGGGTACAGATATTGCTTCAGTCCCCGCGAAAGGGAACAGATCACTGTGGCCGGTTTCCTGTGCATATAGCAAAACAAATAGACAAAAGTCATATCTCAAATTTTCTGTAAATTTTGGGAATCTGAATGTGCTGTAGTGTTTTCTGGCATTAATTATTTGTTTTAGTGTTTATCTATGTATTTAACCAGTCAAAATAAATTATTTTCATTGTGTGTCAGTGTGGACCATCATCTGTCTCAGTGTGGCCCATGGGTGGGCCACAGTGAGACGGCTGCAACATGTTCACAATTTATTATTTTTACAGAAACGTGTGGATGTTTTGGAAATTCTAAGGGTATGATATTGATGAGCAACAATCAACTTATATTTCAGTATATTGTAACCCTATGTGGTTACATAGTTTTAGGTTAGGATGATGGCTACTCTTTGCTGGTAACTATTGTAAGGCCTTAGCGCTGAGCTTAGAGATTCCTTGCAATAGTTCACTAGTAAAGGAGTAGGAGGCCATGCAAAATTTGAGTTCCTTATCTGAAAAGGTATTTCCTTTTTCAATTGTCTATTGTTTTTTTGGGAGAATAGTATGAGAATTTCTTTGAGACAGAGGAAGTCTGATTATCTGTTTAGATCATCTATGGTGATTGTAGAAAGGTATGAGGGTAGAAGTGATATGACTTGGTTTTGTGTGGAAGGATTGTAAGTGATTCTTGGCAAAGATATTGTTTTGTGCTATGAAAAGTTATGAGGAAAGAGAAGTAAAAGAATATTTTTTTAAAAAGTATCCCTCATGGTAAATCAATTACCACCACCCCCAAAGAATAGAAGGCGTACGGTTACAATATAAAGACATTCTCATATATCAAAAAATAAGACAGTATACTAAAATATATTTTTTCTGTCTCACTGTGGCCCACCTTCCCTTGCTACTCTCTGAAGTTTTTATTGGGATCCAACTTTTTGACGAGAAATACAATACTGAAAATATACAATACCATCATTAGGCCAGTTCTAACTTATGGTGCAGAATCATGGAGTATAACAAAACAGGAGGAACACCAGTTGTTTTCGAAAATAAAGTGTATAGGAAAATTTTTGGACCATTTTATGACTCCGCATCTCAAAGTTGGAAAAAAAGATCAAATAAAGACATACACTATCACAGCAAGCATCAATACTCAACATCATTCACTCCAGAAGACTTCAATGGGCTGAGGATGGGAGTTGATGGTCTTACAAATCTGTAAAAAAGAACCAAGAGGAAAAAGGCCAGTACGGTACGAAGTTCGTGGAAAAATGAAATCTCCAAACTTTGTAGTCATCTGAATGTAGACAACTGGCAAGAACTTGCCCAAAACAGAGTTCAGTGGAGGCATTTTGTGAGATCGGCGCGGGATCTTCGTGTCCCATAGAAGCCTTCTGAGTGAGTGATTTGTCTTCTGTTGACAATGGCATGAAATGAGCAAGATGCAAAAGGAGGTGGTGATTGTTGTTTTAAGGGGACATAACATCCAGGTGAATGAGATCTCATAATAGGCAGTTTCATAAAACCCTTCCCTGAAATTCCTGTTACAGCGATAGCTTTCAACAAAGAATAAATATGAAACTGAAGATAAAGGAAGAGTGAGAAAAGTAACGAAGAATATACTGAACTCCGGAAGACCATTTATTTGCCTTTGTTACACTTCCGTTGTGACTAAACGTATGGAGCCCATGGACCTTTTTCACTATAGCGGACATTGTTAACTCGATTTCTAGTTTGAGTTGTGACATCTGCAGTGCTTCGTGAAACAGCATGCCTTCTTGGGCGTCCTCTCCTAGGAACAGAACTCATTTTAAATTTCACAGAAGAAAATAGAAAACTGTGTGTGATCTTCAGCGCTAAAAATGGCGTATTGTATTTCTGCTAGGTAGCAGGATATTAAGTCAAAGAATAAGTAACCATGAAAAGAAAACGCAGATCATATACATAGGATTGAAACACACAATACCCAGTTATTGATGATACGTCCTGTTACTGCATTCTGGTAGATGGATGGCTCTACTACATTTACTGCTACAATGGCACTGTGTGTGGGTGTAATGCAATGGCCAACATTGAGAATGGACAGCACACTCTGGTACCATGACATTGAAAGATCAGCTGATCATGCGGATAGTAGAGCCATCTATTGGACTAACATAGGAAGAAAATAGTTTACCACGGTGGGCGAGTGGTTATCGTGTCGGATTACCAACCCCAAGCTTGAAGGTTCGCTCCTGGCCATGGTAAGTGATTTCTGAAAGGCTACAAAAATCATGACACACATGTTGGCATGTGAAAGAACCCATTTGAATTCAGTAGGCCGTGTTCATAATGGTAAAATTAATCTCGGGATTTCCCGCCAACACAAAGTTCCTCCATTCTCTACTAGAAAGCGCTAGTGTGTCAAAGAGCTTAGATATTTAACCTCCTTGACTTTCATAGCATTCCGAGGAACGACGAAATTCAACATGCAACTTGCCCTATGGGCATCAAGTAACAAAAATTGCACCCGGCAGTCAAGGCCATACGATATTATTACTATTAGGAAGAAAATTATCAATATCCTAGGGTTCATGAAATTAGCTATAGCCTAGTCTTTGTGTATCAATGGAAGCAATAATTAGGTTTCTGTTTTGTGTGGATTATGAGAAAAGTGAAGTTCGTTTCTATGCAGTGAAGGAACCACAAACAAAATGACTGTTCAAGAGAATACCCATTTACTGGTACAATGGTGCAGTGTGTGCATGTAATGAAATGGCTAATGAGCATAGATTGAACACTCCCATGGCATAGCATTGAAAGATCAGCGGATCACGTGGACACCTATTCACAGAATCATCTACCGGAAAATGCAGTAGAGCCATCTATCGGACTAGCATAGGAATAAAATTATCAATATCCTCGGGTTCGTGCCAACGGCCTGGCCATGTTGAAACACCGGATCCCATGAGAACTTCGCAGTTAAGCAGCATTGGGCATGGTCGGAACTTGGATGGCATGCTGGTTCTAGGTACTGCGCGCTGTTGGCAAACATGAGGAGGAGCGGAAAGCCCTGGTCACCCTACCGCACATAAACTCCGGCTGAGGATAGCCTCTTCGGAGGCTCGGACCTGCCTTCAGGCAGAATACCATTACATTATATCCTCTGATTCACAAAATTTGCTATAGTAATGAAATGGCCAACATTGAGCAGGAACAGCACACTCTCGTGGCATAGCATTGAAAGATCAGCAGATCATGCGGACACATATTCATGGGTACGTTTGCTATTCCTTCATGAATTTTGCAGTCCGGGAATGTAATTTAGGCAAATAAAGCAAACAGGGGGGGGGGGGGTTCTGGGGTGCAAGCCCCAGGTTAGGTTTGTGTTTGAATGTAAAGCCTTATTCCGCATTCACCACTTTCGAAGCGACAAAGCCAGCGAAAAAAAAATTGCAATAACACCCTTCAGTGATAAAACGTTCAACTATTGTCAGGGCCGCCGAGAGAAGGGGGCAAATGGGGGGCAAATGCATTGGGTCCTGTAAGCAATAAGGTTCTGTTAGTTGTGCACGCTAGTTTTAGTTTATTGTGGCTACTTTTGTATTATGTAAAATGCTGGCTCCGAGGCTTTGCAGAGTAAGGATGTCGATTTGTCTACAGCTCTGCAGAAGATATCTCATGTTACCGGTACGGTACCAAACTTTTAACTGTCGAGAGAAATGAGGCAGAAAAATACTTCAGAGGCATATATGACAGTGCGAAAGTATTGGCAGAAACCATTCATTTCGTAAAAAATGTTCCTCGCAGGGGCGTAAATTAGGGGGGTGCTGAGGGGCCTACAGCCCCTCCCCGAAAAAAAGCCAATAAAAATTAAGAAAATGTTGCTTTGGTAAGAGCATAAAATAATTGTAAATTTGGTTGTACCCTAATCTTAACTTATTGGCTTTGAAGTTATAAACAATATTAAGATTGAAATTAGACTAACTCGTGGTGTAGTGGCTAGCATTCTTGCCTGCTGCCCTGGAGGTCCGAATTCGATTCCCGGTTCTGCCAAGAAATTTTAATTCTAGTCTGAGGGCTGGAACGGGGTACACTCAGCCTTGTGAGGCAAAACTGTGAATTCGACAGTATGGGAAATAAGTTTATCAACCTGTAAAAAAAAAAAAAAAGTAAGTAAGCTTACCTTTCTGCTTATTCATACTCCATAGATCATAATAGAAAATTCTTTAAGTAGGCTACCATAAAATTTTATTTGTGTGTTGTGTTGTATTTTACAATTCTTTTTGGTATTGCCAGTGATTGTAGGCTATATAAAGTTGAATCTTATCTAAAATTACACAAAGTTCAAAGTTATATGCTCTTAGTTGATGATGCCGCAGTCTATTGCTATCCAGGAATAAGAACTGAGCAATTAACTAGAAAGGTATGTGCAAACGAGGTTCGTGAAGACCCTGAGGTGGTAATGATTCATGTAGGGACCAATTGCTTGAACAGTTCTCCAACACCAACTCACATTATGAATGACGTGGACAAGCTCGTGGACGAAGTGAAAAGTGCCTTTCCGAGTGCAAAAGTGTGTATTAGTGGTGTATTGCAAAGACGTGACATAGACCCACGATACATTAATGCAGTGAATTCAACACTGGATTGGTTGTGTGGTGAAAAAAACATTATGTTTTTAGAAGGGAACTCTTGGTTACAAGACAGGGACCTTGCTTATGATGGTCTCCACCTCAATAGAAGAGGAACAATGAAATTTGGAAAACTTTTAAACAGAGTTGCCAAGTTTTTACTCTCGGAAAACTAATTGCTGGAACGAGTGATGACATTTTATTGTTTAGAGAGAAGAAAGCGCTGACTACAAGTGGACACCTAGGTGAAGTACAGTGCAGTGAACATAAGTACAACTGTTTGGATGATTTCATGCAACAGGACTCTAATATAAGTGCATGCATAAACTCATTAGAATTAGGTGGAGAGGTTAGGTGTTTGTACATTAATAGCAGAAGTATTCGGAATAAGCTTGATGACATTGAAATTCTCGTGCAGATGATAGGTCAGATAGATGTATTGGTAGTTACAGAAACCTGGGTGAAAAGTAATGAGGCAGATTTTTATAACTTCAACAATTTCACAAGCGTGTTTGCTCATAGAGATGACAAAGTTGGTGGGGGTCTGGGTATTTATGTATCACACAAATGGAAAGTGAACGTTAAAAGAAAATGTGAAATGAATCATAGTTTGATGTGGATTGAGGTATTCAGAGATGATGTTAAAAGTAATAGGCCAACATACAAAAGCATTGACATTATTGCAGCATATAACCCCAATAGAAGCAATGCCATACCCTTCTTAAATTCATTTGAAAGTTTTCTTAGCAAGATAAACAATAAATTATGCATCTTCCTCGGAGATACCAACATTGATATCCTAGCTGATGATCAATTAAGAAGGAAATATCTAAATTTAATTGCATGCTATGGTTTTAAACAATGCAACACTAAATATGCTACACGACTTTGTGACACTGCAGCTACCTTAATAGACCACGTGTCACTAAACAATTCAGAATTAAGTTATAAAATATCAAATGTCAGCAATGATATTAGTGATCACAGTATATTAATTCTTGATATTTCCAAGACCAATTATAGCACGTACACTCAGTCACATAAGCCGACAAAATCAACAACACACGAGGACTCTTGGGATAGGCAACACACTCCTGAAACTAATATATCTATAAATGCAGATTCCCATAATGATGCAGATAGTACTGTTAACTCTCTATATAACTCTTTCATCAAACAATTGAATCTAAGGAACAGGCATAGCCAAAGAAAAATAACAAACAATACTAACAATAACAGACAGACTACTAACTTACCATGGGTCACAGCTGAACTCCTTACACTTATAAAACAACGAGACACTCTGCATGCAAAGCTCAAAAATCCCCTTCACAGAAATAATAATGATATGAACCAAGAATACTGTAGATGCCGGAATAATGTAACAAACTTAAAAAGAAGACTAAAGTCAAATTACTACTCAGATAAATTCAGAACATATGGAAACAATTCTAATAAAACTTGGGAGACTATCAAAGAAATCATACACAACAAAAAACCAACAGTTGAGACATGCACTTCACTTGAAATAGACAACAAAATTATCACAAACAATCAAGAACTATGTGAATCATTTAACTTGTTCTTCACAAACATTGCTGGAAGTCTAGCAAAAGCTATTCCTGAACAGAAGGAAATCCTCAGTAAGGACCACAATCAGTCAAATTCTCTCTACTTATATCCGACAGATGAAGCAGAGGTCAAGTCCATCATCACAAATTTAAAGAATAAAAAGAGCTGTGGATTAGATAGGATCAAGACAAATTTCATTAAAAACAATATACAATCATTTATTAAAATCTTGGTTGAAATGATTAATGAGTCCTTAGTTACTGGCATGATACCAGATGACTTAAAAGTGGCCAAAGTAGTTCCTATATTTAAGGGTGGTGACAAAAGAAATCCAAATAATTATAGACCTGTTTCTATTTTATCGGTAGTTTCAAAAATTCTGGAAGAAGTGGTAAAAACAAGATTGCTTTCATTTCTGAACAAGAATACATTCTTTCATAATATGCAATATGGATTCAGGGAAAATTCTAGTACTGAGGCAGCAACTATTGACCTAATAACAATGCTACAAGAAACTATTGACAAAAATAATATGGCAGTTGGGTTATTTATTGATCTCACAAAAGCCTTTGATACAGTAGATCATAAAATACTGTTATCAAAATTAGAAAATGCTGGTGTCCGAGGTATAGCACTAAAATGGTTCCAAAGCTACCTTATTGGAAGAAAGCAGCATGTAGCTTTGAATAAATGCATAAGTTCAGGAAAATATATAACTCATGGAGTTCCACAAGGATCTATACTTGGACCTACATTATTCTTAATTTATATAAATGATATTGTGGAATGTAATTTGAGAGGGCATATCAAATTGTATGCAGATGATACAAATATCTTCTACACTGGGAAAGACATAATTGAAATCATACAAAATGTGCAACAAGATATAAATACTCTCTCACAATGGTTCCAGGCCAATAAATTAACAATGAACCTACAGAAGACCAATTACATGGTAATTTCAAAGCAAAGCATGAAAGAAATCACACATGACAAAATATATATAAATAATATTGAAATAAAAGAGGTTAATCAGGCAAAGTATTTAGGTCTAATCATCGACAAACACCTGACCTGGATTGAACACGTTGAACGAATTGCTAAGAAACTCTCACCTATAGTAGGGATCCTAAGGAAACTTCGGTATCTTATTCCCCTAAACCTTGTAAAACAAATCTACTATTCACTTGTACATAGCAAGCTCCAATATTTAAATGTTATTTGGGCTCACTGCAGGAAATCCACACTGAATGATTTAATGACTATTCAGAATAGGGCTATTAGAAACATATTTAACCTTCCTTACTGCACTCCAGTAAAAGATCTGTACATCAGAAGTAAAATTCTACCCCTCAGCATAAGTGCAGATCTCCGAGCAGCTATGCTAATATACAAAATTAAACACAACACAATACTCTATAGCTCTCCCTACATCTTGAACTCGGACAATCATTCTTATGGAACTAGGCATGCGAAGGACGTAGCCTTATATATCATTCACTCTTCTAAATACGGTAGAAATAGTTTCAAGTTCTCTGCATCACAGTCATATAATAAACTTCCCGATGAAGTAAAAAGTGCACCAACTTTGTCAGTATTTAAGAGGAAAACTACGAAAGTATTGTGGGAAAAATTCGATGCATCGTAATACATCAAATAAGCTTAAAAATCCTGTGCTTATCATTTTAAGAGACCTTGGTCTAAACAATCTTAGATATAGTATCAACTTTACTAATAGGCCTATGCCCTTATTCATCAATTTGTGTTACCTTCAGAATTTTCTTCCTGGTGTGTAAACACACATATTACTGTACAATTCCTCTGTACGAGCCTATGGCTCTTTGGAATTAATTGAATAAATATCATTCAAGAAATTGGTTACTATTTCTGGGTATTTTGTGGTGACAATCCCCTGAGAATACTCACAATTTTCCAGGATTGCCACCCCCCCCCCCCCCCCAAACCACCACCACCCGAAAAAAAATTGTATATACGCCCCTGGTTCCTCGAATCTGAAAATTACAAAGAAAATGTAAAACACACTAATGTAGGCCTACCTTACTCTACCTCAGAAGAGTAGGCTATGGTATTAGATTCTATATTATGTATCTGAGTTGAGTTATAACTGTTGAGGAATAATGTACAGTACTATTATTTAGTGTTGAATCTATGAAACTAATGCGTAGTATTAAAATGCTACCACTAATTTTTCATTACATAGACCTACCGGGACTTACAGAATTGCAAAACATTTCCCTGTGCATGTTAAACTGTATTAAAATAACTAAAATATCGAATCATTAAACTGCACTTTGCAAAATATATTTCATAAAATAAATGCTTAAATGTTTTCTATGAAATAATTTGTGTACCGGTATGTTTTTTTTTTTAAATTATGACTGTGCATCAGATGCTTTTCTCAAAATGGCATTGTGTTTCCGGAATAGTCAATACTGGCTAGTACTAATTAAAAGTATTTTAAGGGTGGTGGGGCGGGGGGAGAAATAAATACGCAGTAGCCCTTAAATCCTCCCAGTGATCCGGATTCTTTTAGTCACATTAGGCTACCTATTATCATTGAAAATTTTCCGGATTTTGATGGCGGCTGACACAGTATTCCCTCTCGTAGGCCTATATTCTGCCCTCGCAACATAAATATCTACACAGAAAATTGTTTTGTGTTTATATCTTCTCATCCCATCTTCTAGAAAGTGTAACTTCCTAACGCATGCGCAATGCCGTTCCTTCTGAGAAACTTCTTCCGGTAATTTTCCTATTGTCCAAATTGATATAACCTACCGGTGGACTACATTACGGTACATCCATCACAACTTATTGATATTTAAGCATTTCTGGGTCGGAGAATGAGAAAAAATCCCCCCTCCCCCTCCAATAAAAATAAAATAAAAAAACACCGTTAAACCGGATCCGCCATTGTGAAATTTCACAAAGTTCCATTTCCCCTTCTCCAAAAAATGGAGCTAGAGATAACCTCCGCCGACCCATAAGTTACGTTAGAATTCTGGTTTGGGCCAGCCAGAGCCAGTCCCTTTTATGCAATCACCACGGCTGTGCATAGTAGGACTAGCCTCGGCAGTTATAAGAGCAGTAAACAATGGTTCTACCCTCAGACTTCCTAGGTGAAAGCTCAAATGCATTTCTACGAAAATTTTAACCTCACCTTGCTTGACGACAACCGTTGACAAGAGGAGAAGAATTACGACAAAGCGTGCCATTACGTCCAATCAATCTTTCTTAATCACAGTGTCGAAATCTACACTTCAAATAAAGGCCACTAACTAAACACAGTAGCTTAAAAAACACGTCTGGGTGTCTGGACCAGACCAATACAAATGGATGGGTGTTATCGGGGTTGTTACCAACCTCACGCAAACACCATAAGCGAGATAAAAATATTTTAACAAATGGACCGGAATTTGTTATGGTGTTCCTTTATATCTTTTGTATCGTATTCCTAAATTTGTATAGTCTTCGCACTTTATTTTCACTACTGTACTTTTATTGTAGAAACACTATTATTATAGAAAAACTTTCCAATTTTGTGCTTAAAATGTAGAACGAACTTTTTATCATGAAGTGTAACGTATTTTGAGTTCATTCGAAACATTAAATATCGACGAAATGAGTTTAATTCGTGGTTCACTTTAAATATATATATATATGTTCCACATTTCACGGTAGCATTTCAACAATATCGTTTCAGCAAAAGCATTTTCTTGCAGATGTTAACGATTTCAATGATTTGATTGGGAGTCTAGTTATTTTGAACACGGAACATATCCTCTTTGATCCAGACCATACGGTTGGCAATGGTGGGCCTCTCTCGTATGTGCCCGAGATGTTTGAGTATCCCGTCTTTGTCAGCCAGCAAGTAGGGGAAGCCTCATACACAGCATCACCAACTTAACCGGTGGGCACGTTCAGGAAGCTCAGGAATCGGTTAGCAACTGCTGACCTTGCCTTAGCTTTTTGATAAGCTAGGAACAAGGGGCTTATAATAACCGAGTATGGGCTCTTACTCCTATACAGGCGTGGTTTTACGCAAAACTCTCGACATTTCCGAAATATTTGTTTCTTGTATATAACTGTACCTCATGCCTTGCAGCGAATGACGGTACAAAATTTAGATATGATACACCAAACCTCAGAGGGCAATTTTAATTCACACATTATAATTTATAATTTTCAATTATTCACGAATATGATAATATTATAATATGTTATAATATTACATTTTCTCGAATATCATACAGTAGGTTATAATACATAAAAATATGACATTTTCCACGAATATAATATAATAATATCAGAAAATTGAAAGTTAAAAAACACATCACATACCTTCAGGCCTGCCCACTATCCTCTGGTAGTGGTGTTAACCCTTCCATAAATTCCTCCGTGTCCCTGGACGGTCCAGTTTCAGCCGAATCGGTACCAGTAGGCGATCCATCGAAATTGGAAGAAGACGAAGATGATGACGATAATGAAGATGACAAGCGTATAAAAAAATTGCTCCTCGTCATCTTGAATCTCATCTGCTTTCCACAGTTCACTTTCAATTCTTTTGGTGTGGTTCACGTAGTTTGCCCAATTTTGTGTGGTCACGTGGTGGCATGCAGGCGAAATTAAAGTCTTCATCTCTTGTTTTTTTAATGAGACGTTGTTAAAATTTATATAGTTCTTCACTTGCGCCCATACCTTTACGATGGGATTAAGTTCACAGCGGTATGGTGGCAAGCGAGGAACATATTTTGCTGCTGATTTGGCCATCTCGTCAATGATGTATTTATCGTATCTCTCTCTCTGTTTTGATTCACAATAAAAAGAAGCTCCGGCTTTAGCATATCATTTCGAAAAGGGATCCTCTTTTGAGTGAGCCAGTCTACAATCCGGTCTTTTCTCCATGACGTTGTAGGTAAAAGTTTGCTTTTACGACTGTGATAGCCTTCATTGCCTATTACTAGGATAGATCCTTCGGGAACATTGGGCAACAATTGCTCGGCAAACCACCATTCATACAGTTCACCTGTCATTTCATCGTGGGCGTCTGCCGTGTTCTTTTGGCACAGACAAGTTAAGTCGGCACCATTAACGAACCCTTGTTCATTCCCGGCATGAACCAAGGCAAACCTCGATCCACGAGCCCTAGGTGGCCTAAGACCTGTGCTACCACCCTCAATTGCTGCCTGACGAGCACTTTTAATTTTAGTATATCTCCATTCTTTTGTCACGGGGTTCAGTTAAGACTCGTCAGTAAAATCAATAGATTTGCCTTCATTCCTAAATCTTTTCAAGTCCTTAAGATACTTATGGCGCCACCTAATTATATATCATCCCTTTCAATCAGGGCACATTTGTTGGCTCTTCTTACATATTCAAACCCTATGTCATGAAGAAATCTATTTAAAGTGGACCTCGAAAAATTTGGCAGTGTATCATCACTGTTTAGCCTGCTCAAAACTATATTTAATGTTGGTGGTATGTTTTGAAAGAACAATGAATGAACGATGCGACGGACTCCACCTTGCACTATTCCATCATACTTTATTAACCTAGCATTTTTTTGTTTGCTCGCTCTATTGTTTTGATTTTGCTGGCGTTCTCAGAGGACCTTCCTTTTTTTTCCCCTTTCTTATTCAATATACTAAACGTTTTGAACACCCGGTAGCTTCTGCTGTCTTTTTAACTGCCTCGGTACGTTCATGTTCTTTAAGAAATAATTAAATATATTCAGTACTATAATCCGTTCTCTACTGTGTAATTTGCCAATACTACGCCGCTTTCTAGTTGCTGTATTCATAGTGAATATTACAATAATACATATAATAATAACTTAATAATAATTAGCACAATTTATAAAAACAAAAGACCACTTCACTTCACAGTTTAACTTCACACCACAACAAATTTAATAACACTGAGCTCTGGGGTAGCACAGAATCTTTTCCTACACTCATCAAATGCAGTCGTGAAGATAACGAGCCGGCCTGAATAAACAAACTATCGCTCCCGTCATTTAGTGCTGAGCGGGTGCATTACGCTAAGTGCGATAACTTATGCATGCTATCTGATACCGAGCTCTGGTTTGTTTTAAAAACTATGTCAAACATTAATGAACATTTCTTCTCGCTTAGTCACCGACGTAAAGTCAACAGGAGAAAAGTTTATCGCTACCTAACTTTCCTGTCATACCATCCAATAATTTTCAAGTAACGTTTAAGAAAAAAAAAATATAACTTTCTTAATATGAAACAAATTACTGCCCTGAGAAATAGGATATCTTCTACCAACATCAGGCAATATAAAAATAAATTCTTAATCTGTTGTGATCATTAGTTCATTAGCTATGGCGTGATAAGTTTTATATGTGCATAAAAGTAGATTCGCGCTAAAATATCGTAATTGTGAAAATTGGGCCATGTGTTAATTATTTATGGCTTTTAATTTTACATCATCAAAAAGAGCGGAAAATTCTCTATAAGACCACGCAAACATTTTCTTAGATTTATCACTTTGCATTATTGGGAAATAGCAACATCGCCGGGGTAGAAGAGGACGAAGCTAATTGCAGTACATATGAGTGCGAGTGAGAGGCAAATAATACATTTAATCCCGTACTGTCTTTTAAGGTAGATACGCACTATAGGAGGGTTTTGTCGACTGGAAGTACCAACTTATGCAATTGAACGAGAGTTTGCGAACATAGATTATTGATTGTATTAAACAACCGATTTGTGGATTACAACGTAGAAATACAGATTCTGTAATGTTAGGAGGCAATGTGCCTACGGAAATTAAGATCTGTTCACTAGTTTTGTTCCACAATGTTGGTAACATTACCAATTTAGATGGATCAGTCGTGGGTTTATTTGCCTCTTTTTAAGTTAGACTCAGTGCCGGATTTCTGCCTAGGCCTACAAGGCCGGGGCCTAGGGGTCCAGCCAGCCTAGGGGCCCCGGTAGAGGAATCTTTACATAAGCTAAAAAGTCTGGCTTGCCTTATCAAAAAGCTTTATCGAAAATAATATTTTAATAAACTAGCAGGTACCCGCGGCTTCGCTCGCGTCATAGTCGTGTCATATTGTTATTCAGTGAAATGCAGGTTTAACCCCGTTAACACCCCTTTAGAACCTGAATATCCAAAAATCCCTCCTTAGTAGACGTTTTCGACACACAACAAACATATCCCCAAAATATAATTTTTCTAACTTTAATAGTTTTGGTTGTTCGATGAGAGTGAATATCCAAAATTCCTTCCTTAGTGGACGTTTTTCTTCCAGAATTTCACCCCTCCCCATGGGACCCGAAAAAATGGTCGAACACCTATTTATTTATTAATTTATTTATTTTTAAGCTGATTGTTTTCCTCTGAGTTTCTAACTCCTCGCCTATGTCGTTTAAGAGATACACGCTCCGTTAGGAATCTTTCAACCCCCACTTTTCATCCCTTTCACCTCATAATATACACCACATCGAAAAACCATTAGACATGTGTCAGCTTGATTAGTTTATATGCCAAGTATCACATCCCCAAATGAAACCACTCGTGAGATATTGTTATTCAATGAAATGCAGGTTAACCCCCTTAACACCCCTTTAGAACCTGAATATCCAAAAATCTTTCCTTAGCGGACGTTTTCGACATACAACGAACATATCCCCAAAATTTCATGTTTCTAACTTCAATAATTTTGGCTGGGCGATGATGAGTGAGTGAGTCAGTCAGGACATTTTCTTTCATTTATTTTTGAGAATTTCACCCCTCCCCATGAACCCCTTAAATTGGATTTATGAAATAAAAACAGTCGAACACCTATTTACTTATTTTTAAGCTGTTTTCCCCTTGAGTTTGATGAATGAGTAAGTGAGTCAATCAGTTAGAACACTTTCTTTCCTGTCCCCCCCCCCCCCCCCCCACAGAATTTCACCCCTCCCATTGGGCCCATTAAATTACATTGATGAAAAAACGGTCGAACGCCTATTTACTTATTTTTATGCTGATTTTTTACCGCTGAATTTCAAACTTTTCGCTTATGTCGTTTATGAGATACACACTCCGTTAAGAATCCTTAAAACACCCAATTTGCAATAATGCAGTCAATTGACTATGATGACGTCATTCATTCTTTTGAACAGAAGAAAGTTCGTCGTATGATTCTATAAATTGTATAGAATAACGTAACTGTAACATAGACTGTATTATTCTGATGTTTATTAAAGTCATTAAAGTCGATTAAAAATTATATGTTCTGTATACCCTACTAGTGCATTTAATTTGCTAAATTTCCAAAATAGCTTCGAGATGGTGGGGGGCCCAAATGTCAAGTGCCTAGGGGCCCTGGATCTCTAAGTCCGGGCCTGGTTAGACTATAGAGAGTGTGGGAGTACAGGAGAATCGTTCTTTCTTCATGTCCCAACTTTGTTAGCCTATTTTCATTTATGAAAAAAAAAATAGGCTTATAAGATCACCTTTTGTCCGTGTGTCAGTCTGTGTGTGAGTGTGTGTGTGTGTGTGTGTGTGCGTATGTGTGTGATTCGTGTGTGTGTCCCCCTAATAAAATCTAAATGGCTGGTGCGATTTCAATGAAACTCGGTAAGTTCATAGCACTATTACGGACGACCCAGACCGTGCCCTTCAAATTGTGTTACGTCTCACCAATCCAACATGGCAGCTGTGCGAATTATTTCACCAGCATTCAATATCTCCGAAACTATTACCGATATCACCCTGGAATTTTTACAGTGATAAAGGGAACTAAGTTTACTAGAAGTTCACCTATGTGACTTTTGAAAACCTGGTTACTACAAAACCAACATGTCGGCCAAGTGAAGTTGCGACTTTTTAAATAGACGTTTCTCGCGTTTTAACCAACCAAACGCAATGAAACTGGGTACAGTACCATGTTTATGCATATTGTAATGCACCGACTTCGTTTAAGTTCATTGTTTACATAACCTCAAGATGGCGGCTGTGTGAAATATTTCACCGGCATTCTATTTCTCTGAAAAAGCCTCCGTGGTTTAGGCAGCAGCACGCTGGCCTCTCACCGCTGGGTCCGTGGTTCACATCCCGGTCATTCCATGTGAGATTTGTGCTGGACAAAACGGAGGCAGACAGATTTTTCTCCGGGTACTCCAGTTTTCCCTGTCAACAATTTCATTCCAGTAACACTCTCCACTATCATTTCATTTCATCTGTGATTCATTTAATCATTGCCCCAGGGGAGTGCGACAGGCTTCGGCAACCGGCACAGTTCATCAGGGCCGTCGCGAGGGCGGCGTGAGAGGTGCGTTGCGCCAGGCCCCGCGCTTCACGCCATTCTTTTTTATAAATGAAAAAATAAAGATAGTGTGTTTGATTCAGTCCAGCCCAATTTCAAATAAGCCAACAATATAAAATATGCTGTGTTTGTATGGCGAAAGGTGGAACATTTTGTGCGAACTATGTCCTGGCCTCCTCACACTAAAATCTTTATCTAGCTCGAGATGGGAATGTTGAATTGACAGTGTCAAGCCCAACAGGTACCAGTTAGGCAAAGTAAACGAAGCTCTAGAAAAAGTGGCAGAAACTACCAAAGATCCTGTTACCCGGTGAGAGGCCCAATCTTTGTTGCTTCATACAAGTTTGCATGAATTTGTTTTAAGCCTCGTTATCTGGGACGATATTTTATGTTCTGTGAACTCAACAAGTAAAACTCTCCAATCTGAGAAGACTTCGTTAGATACGGCTTTAACCGAACTTCAGGGCCTAAAGTTATTTCTTTCAAACTTATCGCAACACTGGCTTTAACAGTGCATTGTCCACCGCATGAGAAATAATGGAAAATTTGGGCCATGCAATTACATTTTCTATTCGCCGTCAAGGCAATCGAAAAAGGTTCTTTGATGAAATATATCAGCAAAATGATCAACAGGTGGAAAAAACCGAAGAGGAACTTCAAAAAGAAGCTAAATTTTGGATGAATTACTTTTTGTCTGTCGTAGATACTGCACTGAGCTGCGTAGAAAATAGATTTAACATATTTTTTTTCGGAATACTTTGGATTTCTTTTCGATCCTTCTAAGCTTTCCAATTTGGAGGAAAAGCAATCGAAAGACCATTTTCAAAGAAATTCTAATTTTCTAAAAGACGGGGAGCTTGAAGATTTGGATGCAGAAGATCTTTATCTGGAGCTACAATTATTTAGGTACGCTGTTCCCTCATCTGTAAAAAGTGATTTAGGTGCACTACAGTACTTAGCCCCGATAAAGGAGTCCTATCCTAATTTAACGACGGCCTATCGAATTATGCTTACAATAATTCCTATAACGGTTGCGTCGGGGGAAAGGAGTTTTTCCATTTTGAAACTAATCAAAAACTATTTGCGATCAACGACGGCGCAGGAGCGTCTGAACGGTTTGGCTACTCTGTCAATCAAGTGTGAAACGGCCAAAAAATTAGAAATGAACGATTTAATCAGCACTTTTGCCCTAGCAAAGGCCCGCAAAGCGCCTTTTACATAAATAAAAAGCTCTAAATTCTAAACAAAAAACATATTTTTTTAATTTAAAAAAAGCCTGCCTTGTGAAACATGTTATTTCTCGAACAAAGGGGCCGTTCAGCTCATATTTATCGTTGAAAGTGGACTTATAGCACTTTTAGTAGTTTAATTTATGAAAAACTCTATAGCCGTAGAAATGTTGAAATATGTAAACGTGATTGCGTTTTATTATTAATTATGTGTGTTTGGATAAGAAAGTACATCAAGCACATGCTTCGTTTCCCATAATATATTATTTATGCAAAAAAAACCACCTGTGTTAGCTCATTATATCAGATTTCCATTGATATTGCTTGTTGCTTTTATCTGATCAGGTGCTTCCTGTATCCAATTTTATGTTTATCCTATTTGTTGAGGTTTGTTTAGAAACTAGAAATGTAATAAAATGAGTTTTAACTAGCCTAAAATTGCAATTTCTTTTAAAACATCACTCTCCGTACAGCACAGCCACTTACAGTCTAAAATTTGCATTTACTACCCCCACTCCCCCGCGAAGCCATGCCTACTACTGTCGACCAAACTATTATGTGCACTCGAGTTTGAAGGATTTTTGTGAAGTAACCAATAGACCTACATAAAATCCAATAACGTCATCATTTTCGTCGTTCTATTTTACGTTAGTTCATGTAGGTTTGGATTTTTAATTTATCCTTTAATATTTTGTATCGCAGTTGGAACACAAAAAGTGCCCGTTTTTAAGCGTGTTTCAACCATGCGTCACATTTAAGAATTATTATCTCACAAACCCGTTATCAGATCGAATCCAAATTGTAACTCAATATACATTGAAATGTTGTATAACTGGTTTATTAATTTCAAAATTTTGTGTGTCCAAGAAAGAAAGTTATTATCATTTCTGTAAGGTAACTTTTCCTCCGCTCGGGGTCGTTGGAAAATGTAGTTCTTGTTGTTGTTTGAGTCTTCAGTCTTTTGACTGGTTTGATGCAGCTCTCCATGCCTCCCTGTCCTGAGCTAATCGTTTCATCTCTACATAGCTACCACACCCTACATCCGAGGCAATCTGTTTAACATATTCTAACCTTGATCTACCCCTACAGTTCTTGTCCTCAACCCTTCCTTCCATAACTAAGCTTGCTATTCCTGGGTGTCTTAGTATGTGTCCTACCAACCTATCTCTTCTCTTCATTAGCAGTCGCCAGAAACATCTCTCCTCTCCCACTCGCCTTAATACCTCTTCGTTTGTAACCCTATCTACCCATCTGATCTTCATCATTCTCCTGTAACACCACATTTCAAATGCTTCAATTCTCCTCTTTTCTGCTGCACCAATAGTCCAAGTTTCACTTCCATAGAGCGCCACGCTCCAGACAAAGGCTTTCAAAAATGACTTCCTAATACCTAAATCTATATTCGATGTCAACAGATTCCTTTTTTGTAGAAAGGCTTTCCTTGCCTGAGCCAACCTACTTTTTATATCCTCTTTGCTTCGTCCATCACTGGTTATTCTGCTTCCTAAGTAACAGAAGTCTCCTACTTCCTTCAGCTTTTCACCGGCCAATTTGATCTCCATAGAGGTTTCTGATTTATTTCGGCTGCATTCCAGTATTTTTGTTTTACAATTATTAATTTTTATCTTGTATTCTTTCCGTAAGACGGAGTCCATACCATTCAAAAACTCGTTCAAATCCTCAGGCTTGTCGGCCAAGATGACGATGTCATCAGCAAATCTCAGGGCTGAAATTATTTCTCCTTGAATCTTCACTCCCACTTTAAATTCTTCTCTAATTTCGTTCATTGCTTGTTCAATGTAAAGATTGAAAAGTATGGGTGATAAGTTGCAGCCTTGCCTAACACCTTTCTGAATATCAGCTTCTCTCTCATGTCCTTCAGTTCGAAATACTGCTGTCTGGTTTCTTTATAGATTGTAGATTACCCTCCTATCCCTGTACTTTATTCCAATAGATTTCAAAATGTCAAACAATTTGGTCCAATCAACGTTATCAAAAGCCTTTTCTAAGTCTACAAATGCCATGAACGTTCTCTTATCTTTCCGTATTCTACCTTCCAAAATCAGCCTAAGACTTAGTACAGCTTCCCTTGTTCCTATATTTCTTCTGAAACCAAACTGGTCTTCACCCAACTCCCTTTCTATCTGGCTTTCAATCCTCTTGTAAATTATTCTAGACAGGATCTTTGAAGCATGAGTAATCAAGCTGATTGTACGGTCATCTGTCAGCTCCCACTTTCTTTGGTATAGGGATAATTACATTCTTCTTGAAATCAGGGGGTGCCTCACCTGTCTCATAAATCCTACACACCAAGTGAAATAACCTGATCAGACCTTCATCTCCTATGCAGCATAGCAACTCAATCGGTATATCATCTATGCTTGCCTAAGTCCTCTAATGCTCTGTCAAATTCTGATCTCAATATTAAATCTCCTTTTGCATCCTCATCAATTTCCTCCTCCCTTTCCATTACATGATTCTCAATCTCCTTTCCCTTATACAAGCACTCTATGTAAGCTTTCCATCTCTCAACCTTTTCTTCCATATCTGTTAGAGGCTTTCCATTTGTGTCCTTAATATTACAGCACTTAGTCTTCTTTTCCCCAAAAGTATTCTTAATCCTTCGATAAGTTGTGTCTACTTTTCCTAATTTCAGACAATTTTCTATACCTGCACATTTCTCTTTCAACCATTCTTCTTTTGCTTCCTTGCACTTCTTGTTAACCTCATTTCTCAGACGTCTGCATTCTGCTTTCCCCTTTTCATCTCTTAGATTCTTGTGTTTCCGCCTTTCATCCATCAATTCTAGTATATCCTGAGTGATCCACGGTTTTCTACATATTCTTTCTTTCCTACCAATGTTTTCTTCTGCGGATTTTGTTATTTCATTCTTCAAAAGTGCCCATTCGTCTGCAATTGAAGTTTGTTTAGGGGTTTTGATTAGTCCTTCCTTTATACTCTTCTTGAATCTTTCGTTTACATCCTTTACTTTCAGTCTGTCTATTGCCCACCTTTTTGGCTTTTGACTTTTCTTCAGTTTCTTCAACTTTAATCTGCATTTCATTACAACCAGATTGTGGTCAGAGTTTATGTCAGCACCAGGATATGTTTTACAATCCAAAATCTGGTTTCGAAACCTCTGCTTGACCATAATGAAGTCGATTTGTTAACGCCCTGTATCTCCTGGTCTCATCCATGTGTATATTCTTCTATTGTGGTTATTGAATAAGGTGTTAGCTATGACCAACTCATGCTCGGTGCATAATTCCATCAGCCTGCTTCCTCGATCATTCCTTTCACCTAATCCGATATCTCCTACTATCTTCCCCTCTCTCCCTTTTCCTACCACAGCATTCCAATCTCCCATTACTATAACATTTTCATCACCCTTGATATACCTCAGAATTTCATCTATTTCTTCGTAGACCTTTTCAACATCCTCATCATCAGCTTGACTGGTAGGCATATAGACTTGTACCACTGTGGTGCACGTAGGTTTAGTATTGACTTTTGCTACAATTCCGTTCACTATATTGCTTATAATATTCCACCCGCTGTCCAAGTTTCCTTCTGAATACGAGACCAACCCCTGCTTGGCCATTGTTTGATTTAGTGCTAATGACCCTATAGTCTCCTGACCAAAAGTCCTGTTCTTCCTGCCAGCGCATTTCACTAATCCCAAACAAATCCAACCTCAACCTATTCTATCACTAGTTGAATTTTAGCTTGAACAAGTTTATTGCGTGGAAAATTTATAGGTTGTAGTTGAGTGCTGAAGAAAAGTTCCCACGGAGGAAAGCAAATTGTGTGTTGACCAGCGGTTTATGCAACATAAATTCCTCAGTGAGGAAAAGTATTCCCATATTTGAGCGGAAAATACTAGATTGCTTTACTGGTAGAAAGATAGTTTGACGTAGAAAGTTCTGGAGTTATTATGACGGTTAAATTCGGCAGTAGTGGTCCCACGGAGGAAAAGAAGCTAAGTTTTTATAGAGCGTGTTTAGTTTAACAAGAATCCCACGGTGTGAGAAAGTATTCTCAGTTAATTTGTACAAGCAGTACTAAATTTTCAAGTTTTGAAGTCAGCTTAGAAGCTAGAGCATGACTAGAAAAATCCCTCGAAGACGGTTATTGCATAATAGTTAGCAATTCCACACACTGCCTATAAAATTGTATTAAAAACCTTTAAAACAATTTAAAAATCATTGGAGATTGGTACTTAGCTTTTTACATATTTGAAGAAAGTAGATGATCCTGGCGACCGTTAGTTTAGGTCCACAACATGGCGTAGATTTTTTTAAATGTCTCATATGGACAGGAGACAAGCCTTTGGGAGGCTTCAAACTGAATGCTCGAAAGCTAAAGCAGAACTGAGAACGAGCGAACACGCACCCGAAGGAGGTAGGCAAGCAAGGAAAAGGGGAAGCGAGGGAGAAGGGTAAAGACAAGAGAACATACATTATAATAGGCAACTTGATAACATGAAAAATTCTTCATAGATGTGAAGTTTCTTTTCCATGGAGCGGTGTTCATGGAGATGTTAGCTAGCGACAACGACGAAACCTGGTGGTTTGATTGGTAAGGAAGTCCTCTTGAGCATGGAGATGTTGAGGGACTTCATTGGTTAGCAGCTAGATGCCCATAGGTTGATCATGGAAGATTTATTACCTAGAACAGACTTATAAAAGGCATGAGCAAAGTGTACAAAGCAAATAAAATTTAAAGAATCACTGTTGGTGTTTGCGAACTGGGAAAAAATGAATTGAATAAAATAAATAAATAAATCAAAGAGCAGCAAAGGCTAACTCTGCCTGACCGTGTATTCCATGGAATGCACCATCGTGGCCATGGGATGTTGATTGTGTTCATCAGCATAACATTCTCATTGATATGAACAATACAATCAAATACCCTATAAACCCTCAACTAGCTACACACACAATTTCCTTTGTGAATATTATTCTTCAGTTTGAGCCTAAACAAAAAATCAATGGCAAGGAATACAAAATTAACGGACACTTCGTGGGTATTAAAGTTTCTAATCCTAATCCGGTGGTCCCATTGTCATAGATTTATGGCATGAAAAAGAACCTTCCACTAACTACACTTCTGTGAAGCCAAAATTTGTAGGTTATAATTGATAACGCTCTATTAGTTCCAACGTTCGCCGCCAGGTGTTGACTGCGATGCCATCTAGTAGCAAAGTCCGCAAGCTAGGTGTCGTGGACGGTAGCATTTGGTAGAAAAAGTAGGAACTACCTGAAATTACTGTCTGCAGTCCTTACTTGAATTAAAAGCAGATAACACACTCTCATACAGCCATCACAATTAACACCGGTTATCAGACAGATTCTACACACACCCCAAGTACACGGGGCTACATGACCGTGTTGTCGCAGTCCCTAAACTAAGGAACCAACCAAGAGTTTTTAAAGGTCCGAACATATCAGGCCGGGCACGGCCACGCCGGCGACCAGATGTAGCACGTGCTTCTCAATGGGGATAAACTTACCATACCAATCTGAACGCAGCCCCTTCGACCTTCTGCAACGATCGTCCGTCCTCCTCACGGTCATATACGGTTTGTCAATTCGGCCGCAGCCCATAGGTTTTTTGTTCTGTGCCTTTCATTCAGAAATGTCCAGCATTACGGAAACATTAATTGAAACCGGTTTTTTTTTTCGTGTGGCCTCGTGAGAGGCCGAGTGACGGTCTTTCTATTCGACGCCCGTGGGCGACCTGAGCGTCGGGATGAGAGATGGATAGGATGAAGATGAATGAAATTGGGCAAGGATGTGGGAGGAAGCGGCCGTGGCCTATCAGAAGGTACCGTCCCAGCATTTGCCTGATGTTGAAAATGGGGAAACCACGGAAATCCATTTCAAGGACGGCCGATGGTGGGGCTCGAACCCACGCGTCTACCGAGTCAGCAGAGAGCTTGGCCCCTCGACCTAACGCTGCGCTTTAGCCAGCGTAGCCACTGCTGTCGGTATTGAAACCGTGAAGTTGTATGGAGTGTTTTAGGCCTACGATTATTATTATTTTTACTATGCATAACGAATGTTTAATTTAATCTTATAATTATGAACGGAGCAACCCATACAACACTATCCTAGCACTGACTAAGGATTAAGTTCCATTCTCATTTTTTGCCTTTGTATCATTTCTACTTTTCTACTGTTCCATTCACCGTCCTTCATCGTGGGCAAAAGCGGAAAAACATTCACTCGTAACTCTGGTGCCATCACTGTTAATGAATTCATCCAACATGTCAAAATCAACAGATATCAGAAATTGCGTGTTCTCGGCGGATATTTGAAAAGTCTGTTCGAGATTCGAATTAAGTCAGGAAATATACACTGCCATAACTTACGTAGTACCGGTACATAGACCTAAGTGTTTTGCATGTAACTCTACAGAAAATTAATGTACAAATAGCACAATATTTTTCTTAAAATATGTATGACAAGTTTAATTTTTATACTGTAAACAGTGATGCCTAATTTGCAGATAGTATAATTTTAAAAAATTAAATAATTTTAGTTTTGGCAATAATTCAGTACTTGGTAGTGGATTAACGTAATTGTACAGTATAATTTATACAGTAATATAATATAATATTTTGTAGTGCTTCGGAATGAAAATCCTACTGTGATATTGCAATGTTCCCTGTGTTAACAAAATCCCTAGTTTTTCGTAAGGCTATCTTACCTAGAAGAGTCTGGCTGAATACTCGTTTCCACACCACCATTAGGTTGAGTACATGGCGCGTTTTTTTAACGTGGTGTCCCCGGTAGACCTAGTCCACGATTACTCTGTTTAAGATGTCGTTTGAGGTGTTCTTGTAAAGAGGTTTGTCTCGCAGTAATATTCAGCAACACTGCGTCGAAGTCGCTGTAAACTGATCGTAACCTTTCAGCGCTTTCCATGTAGGCGAGGACTGTTTCTACTGGTGACTCGTCATCCATTGATTTCTTATTGTGAATATTCGCTGGTTCTCCCATCATAGAAATTAATAATCACTCTACATGTTAAATCGGACTGAATAGAAAGCAACAGTTGGACATTTTTTCTAGAGTCAAAAGTTCCTTCGATTGTTATAATTTGGATGATGTCCGTCATTTTCTTATGTTTCAAAACATTTCAACCATATGAGTGTAATAATTCTATTTCATGGCATATGCTCTACGAATATTGTTTGCTGTCTCTTCATTTCTGGAATAGTGTTTCTGATCCTGTTAGTATTGATATATTTCTTTTGTCTCCCTATTCGTGTTCTTCTATGTAATCAGACGTGTCTCAGAGTTGACTAGCGCTTGCTGAAACACATTGGAATTCTCCTCTTTATTTACTCAGAACGGCTCGAACAATACTAAATTAGTTCACACACACACACACACACACACATGATGGGGCGGGTATTGGAGGATACAGCAGTCTCACAGCCAAAGGAGGTCCAGTTATGGGAACATATCCTCCTCATTGACATGGCTGTGCTCCCGATACCGATGGCCGAGAGTGCTGGTGACACACATACACATGATAGGGAGAGTGTTGGAGGATAAAGTAGTCTCACAGCCAATGGGGTCCAGTTATAGGAACATAACCTCCTCACTGACATGGCTGTGCTCCCGATACCGGTGACCGAGACTGCTGGTGACACACATACACATGATAGGGAGAGTGTTGGAGGATAAAGTAGTCTCACAGCCAACGGGGGTCCAGTTATAGGAACATAACCTCCTCACTGACATGGCTATGCTCCCGATACCGGTGACCGAGACTGCTGGTGACACACATACACATCATAGGGAGAGTGTTGGAGGATAAAGTAGTCTCACAGCCAATGGGAGTCCAGTTATGGGAACATAACCTCCTCACTGACATGGCTGTGCTCCTGATACCGGTGACCGAGACTGCTGGTGACACACATACACATGGTAGGGAGAGTGTTGGAGGATAAAGTAGTCTCACAACCAATGGGGGTCCAGTTATGGGGGCGTAACCTCCTCACTGACATGGTTGTGCTCCCGATACCGGTGACCGAGACTGCTGGTGACACACATACACGTGATAGGGAGAGTGTTGGAGGATAAAGTAGTCTCACAGCCAATGGGAGTCCAGTTATAGGAACATAACCTCCTCACTGACATGGCTTGTGCTCCTGATACCTGCGACCGAGACTACACTTTTATGATGACCCTACTCTCTCACAAATACACACACACTCCATTAGACACGCATGAATGGGAGGGTGTTGAATGATACAGCAGTCTCACAACCAATGGGGGTCCAGTTATGGGAACGTAACCTCCTCTCAGACATGGATATTCTCCTGATACCAGTGACCGAGACTGCTCTGTGATTATGTGCTCTCATTCGCACCCCCAGACACACATGAAAATAGGAGGATTTGGAGGGTTCCAGTAGTCTACCAGCCAACGGAGGACCAGTTACGGGAACATAACCTCCTCACTAACATGGCGCCGTATAGCGAGATACCGAGACTACTGTATGGCACACACACATGATATCTGTTAATAAACTAGACACTTACCGATTCTCAAAACACTTACTGGTCCTTAGTTCAGTACTACCTCACCGAAAATACTCATGACTCTCAATCTCCATCTTTGGAGTTGGCGATGGAGTCCACTGGAATGTTGATTCTATAAGCCAAGTAGGTCAGCTGGTTCTTGTGAATGTTGAACAGCAGAAGATTCGACATAACTCTTGAGGGATGTTCGGGATGACTTCCACGATGATCTAGTTACTCTGATCTGCAATTCAGTAAATGCTATTGACATTAGTTAGCATGAACTCATATGGAAGTGTGCACATATCAAGCAGGTTGGAAATATAACCTAATTGCCTACATAAGGAGGGTGTGTTTGCTGGAAATTCACCGTAGCGTTGCTCGTTGATTGGGCTCTCCCTTGACCATTCATCCACACGCGCGGGTCAAGTAGGTTATTACATTTGGTAAGATGCAGGACTGTATAGGCTACACATCGCAATGGAATTAGTTAATGTACAATCACTATGATTACGCGCTCATTGTTAGATGCATGGTTTGTTGAGTTCATACAGTAGTAGGACTAACGTCCAGCGGATCTGGCCTGGAAATCGCGCGTGTGAATTCTTGTAAAATATTCATGCGTTCTGGGAATGTCGGCTGTGTTTCTCGGAATTGGGGATCCGTGGTAATCCCTCGGTAGGCAACCTTTGATGGTGAAATGTCTCTAGCTGGGCTCAAGAGTCCCCTAAATTCCCCTATATTTGAAATTTGGCGCGTTGTTTGAATAAAAATGACTAATTAAAATTATTAATAATAATATAAATGACTAATAAATAATTCGCCCTGCATGATTTTGCGCTTTCCCGTGTATCTCCCAAGAATTCCTGTGCCTTTTCGCGTCTGCTTGATGTCTGTCATGGAAATGCCCCCCGAGTTTCTAATTGTAATGCTCATGGAACATGTCGCAGTGTTTTGTTGCATGATTTCCCCCATTGTCTCCCCCCTCAAATTCCATATAGATTTGAATCTTGACACGTTGTTGTTGTGGCTTGATGTCATGTCTCTAGATGGGTTGAAATTCCCCCAGAATTCTCCAAGCGTTGATGTTCTTTTTGTTGTTGTAGCTTGATCTCAATCTGACAAACACCTCAATTTTTGTAAAGGTGTGACGATATTTTAACTGTGAATCATAATATAACACCAATTTAACGCTGAGCAAACACTGTGCATCCTCTACTTTCCTAGTACTTGAGACTGAGCTAATCGTTTCATCTCTACATAGCTACTACACTTTACATCCGAGACAATCTGTAAAACATATTCTGATTTTGGTCTGCTCCTACAGTTCTTGTCCTCGACCCTTCCTCCCAAAACGAAGTTTGCTACCAACCTACAGTATCTCGTCTCTTCATTAGTAGTCGCTAGAAACATCTCTCTTCTCCGATTCGTATTAATAAAGGTACTGTACCCGAAATACCTACCATCAGCATGTTGGAATCCCACGATGACAACTGGATCGTAGAGCCTGGAAACCCCGGCTAGAAAATTTGCCAGATTCTACCCAACATAAGACGAGGAAATGGGGTACAGGAATTCCTAACTGAGACTACGTTAAGAAAACCCATGGTGAACGACATAAGAAAGCTCAAAAGCACAAGAATAACGATGAACGCAATCTCTGGTGTGTGGAAAACCACTGAAATACCCACATCTGGCCTTCTTAACGTGTTCTCTTATCGTTTCTATGAAGTATCACACTTCGAAGATTTTAAATTGACCAAAAAAAATTTATTCAGGAAAGGAAAATATAGTGTGTCACTATATTCTAATTTAAGGCAGAGTGCCCAACTTCCAACCCAAGTTTCATGAACATGGGAGAAAAATGCCAGCCTCCACATTCAACAATGTTATTGACTGCATTTTACCCAAATATGAGTGAACACAAATCATTTACATGGTTCAACAGAAATGTTGACAACAATTGAAACATTTAAATAGAAACCCTGGAAATTTTCATATTTACAAGACATACATCAATTTATACCCTGCAAAATAATTATTTAAAGCTATAATACAAATGTACAGTCATTTTGTAACACCTTAGTGTTTTTGTAGGATTCAGAAGTGACACCTTCCATGTGTTTTATTATATTTGTGTTTGCTGTGTTTTTCTGATTTTATTTATCTCTTCTGACCAAGCGATGAAGCTAAGTCAAAAAATTAACTTCTTTAATTTAATGTTTACATCCCTTTAAATGAACTGTCCTCACCAGACCGGAATTAGTGATTGTCATAACGCCTGTTAAGCATTGCATTGATACAAATGTTCGAAAATTTTACCAGGTAGGTTTAATTCAACATGCCTAAAATGCATGATTTCCACAACAGATTATTTACTTGAACTGATACTGAAATAAACTGCCTTAATTTCACAATCTATCTGAGTGGATTACTTTTCATACTACAACTTGGAATATCCCATTGAATACCCTTTTAATAATCAAGGACATTAGCCTTTACATGGCTTTGCCATTAATATCATGCTACACTAAACATTCATATCGTTTATATTATCAGGAACTACTATATTTTTAGTTCTTCAATTAATCATCTTTCTTGGTGAACAAAGAATTCGGCTTATTTAACAGATCACATTCACATTGAAATATTGTTGCTAAAATTATACAAGTTTCTTTACAGTTCAGTTAATCACTGTTAAATTATTATTTCATTTGCTCTTATGTTATTATTATACACGATCAATATGCATAGCTTTCAATAAGTGTTAAATAACAATTGCAGCATTGGCGATATATCTGCTTCCACATAAATCTAGTCTGGGATTCGCGTTAATAACATAGGGTGAATGTATACAAATGTCTTCAAACTGTGTTTAAAACATCTGTTTAGTCAATCAATAATGGATCTTGAACGAATCTATCAAAGCAAACGTAAGGCAGAATCTCAAAAAAAAATTACGTTAGAAAGTACCTGGATCAAGTCAAAGTTCGGAATAAATTCATAGCAAATCAAAACAAATCCGCTTTCTTCACTGAACCTGCTTCATAAAGCTTACTGCTGTATTCGAAAATCAACCTGAATACTGAAATTTCACTTTCGAGTGTATAACAGTCTTCTTAGTAGACGCACTATAGTAGAAACTCCAAATTGAGTCTACCCAAACTCGAGTAATGTCATATGAAGGCATAAAACTAGTGTTCATTTACAATATAAATCAAACACGAAGAATGACGAATCTTGAGTGGCCTAAAGTTCCTCTTCTCTACATTAAATACATTCCCCATATAATGAACTTGAATTTACAGTAATCAAAAGAAAATTAAACTATAATACGTTTAATTACAATGGGTGCATCCTTTTAGTAGAATCAAAACCCTGTCCAGAATAGAATCAGTCTTGATACTAGGATCACCTCAACTCCATTCTTAGACATTCTACAAAAAATCCTATAAAAAAAATGTGGCAGGGTGACAACGTTAGAATAAACATGCTTAGCTACGATTGAAGGTGGTTATTTCTGTACCTTAGATGATTCTTGTAGATCCCGAAAGAACACAGTCATGTCCTTTATGACTGTTCCCTCCATATAAGCAATAGAGGTCTTCACTGTCCAGGAATGCGAGAAACGAACCCTAGATCTCCAGACATCTCCCATCCTGACTGAATGTTCCAATCTAATACCAACGACAGTTCCTTTCATCTTCGGATAACGTCCTACCAACCGCAGCACGCAGTGATGTCTATATCGGCTCGAACAACAAAGTTCACTGGCCTCGCGCAACCGGGTCATTTCGAAACACACTGTATTGCAATACAACAGCTGTGTTCACAGACACTCACCAGCACGGGCCGCAAGGCCTATAGCATCAACATGAACGTGACTTCGCCCGTACAGTGACACTCATGTCTGTATCGCCTAACCGCCCATGGTTAAGTCACTGAAGCACATAACAGCCTTTCCTCTCGACATGAAATTGCTCAACATAATTGTGTGGTCACACACATACAAGTTAGGCCCTGTATATAATGAAGTATATTCAATATCCAAGCACTCGTATAGAGATATGCTTCTCAAATAGAGGTGCGAATTGTTCTAACAACACACACGAGATGAGTGCATCGATACGGCCAGTTACAATGCGAAGAATGTCAACTGAATGAACATTATGTCTATATGCTTGTAAAAGCAAGTATCCACCTTTCACGAACACTATACGGCTGGCCTATAATGAACAGTTATCTAGCAAGACAAACTGCATTTTCATTTCGTTCGCAATGGCCTAAGCGGTACTGAAACTTGAGTCCTTTTTCGACACTAAGGAATCTCCCTGCTGTACAATGGTAGTACAATCTACTCAAAACGAACTTTCACTCACGATTCATGTGATATTCCCCGCCGGTCACAGGTGTAACTCGATACATGTGTATTCGTGCGTGATACAATCCAATCTAAGCTCTCCGTTGTGCAAGCCGACTCGCGACTGCGATGTCACCTACCGTCGCGCCACGAGTGCTCAAAACTCGAACTGATAAGATGCAAAAATCTTATTTCCGTGTTCCTAAGATTTCAATTATTTGAAAGTAGTTAATAATCCAACACCTGCTATAATTGCAGACATGTTAAAATACGCCAGAACGTATAAAAAACTTTTATTCCCATCCTATGGGCATAATTTATCTCTTGTTGCTGGTCGATAAAATAATCAATACCCCTAACCAATCAGCTGTGACATCAGTACTTGCAACGCATGCGCCCCGCTTCTCTCGGCGTGACCGCAATCCAAAGTCAACTTGTGGGTCGCGAAACATATGATCCTGAATCGCCCTTCATGTTCACAGGTAATTACATATTACCTTCCCATAAATGCATTCCAGTCATGAGAATGAGGGTACAGTACCTCCTCGGTTATTAGGTTATCTACCTATCTGATCATCATTATCCTGTAACACAACAAGTTCTAACGTTCGCCGCTGGGTGACAGTGTCAGTGACAGTGGCGTTTAGCCAAAGTTGGAGCTACTTCAAATTGAACTTTCCCAGTTTCATTCATCTCCATTCATTTCATCTTTCTTTAACACCTCTCATGAGGTTGGCGTCAGGAAGGGCATCCGACCGTAAATACATCCACTACAAAAAGTTCATCAAATCTCAACCCCGACCCCATTAAAAGCGGGATTAATAACGGGTAAACATAAATTGAATATCCATGACGACCAGCAATAATCCCAGAAACAATCCCAGATCCACGCGCACAACAGTGACGACGAGACGGAGATGGAAACCTGTCGGTCACTCTTGGGTATCTCATCATTCCTTCCTTCCTTCCTTCCTCCTTTTGCTTGATAAGATGGCGGTAAAGGTATCCTCACCGGAAAGGCCTAGGTCAGGGGTGCACAACCCGCGGTCCGCGGGCCACTTTCAGCCCTCAAAGTCAGTTTATGCGGCCCGCGGATAAATATTTTATACTATTGAAAACGCGATTGTATATAGTACAGTATATTGTGAATGGTGGGAATTTTCCCATTATTTTCATTTTATATATACTTTGATGTTAAGAATTCTGTTTATTTGTAAAACTAAACATTTTACAAACTTGTAATAGTATTATTTTATTTTATATACCCCTAAACCTTTTCAAATTAGGAGTAAGTTGATTGTTAATCAGTAATTTGATAACTTAATAACGCAATTTGCCGAAAAACTTCAAAATTGGATTTAAACCATTTAGAGGACACAACAAATTGTATTGTAACACTTTTTTTTAGTCTACTGGTGGTGTATTTCTTGAAATACACGTTCAGTCAGAGTTAGCTCTTGCTGCTCTTTGTGCTAAATATCTTCCGCGCCGCGTTCGGTTGAGAGAAAATAAATCTGGCCAAGACATTTTCCTTAAGTTCCTATTTCCCTTTCCTAAATACTATTTACTAACCAAATTAAATTTAACTATTGGGTTCTTTCTTTTTCTACGAGGCTTAGCCCATAGAGGTTCCCTCCCATTTTGTTGGATTTACCATACATTCATTCTGTATAAACGGTAGCTAGTCCACATTTTAATTTGTAACTTCCCCTTCTAAAATTAGGGAATCGTACTTTTTCTAATTATATAGGAGTTAACTAATTGTAATCCAGGCTTCGTTAATACGACCTGTGCAATTTTTTTTTATATTACCTCTATATAGCGGTAATTTCCGCTTGTGATTTGTTCTTCCTTTTCTGTTACAATCAGAAATCTAATACTTTTGTTTATAGCCTTTTCGATTGCCATAAGGGCATTCTGAAAGTGCTTGAATCATATCCATTAAACTTTCAAAGTTAAAATTGCTTTACAATTATCGTTACAAAATTCAAAGTTTTTAATCGTAAGCACACTTTTTAAAAATCTTTGTAAGATTTTAGTGGTTTATCAGGATCGAAACATGTATTCCATTTAATATTGTTTATAAATTGTAAACCTCTTATTATTGGGTCTGAAACTCTCGAAATGTATATAGAACTTAACAAAGAAAAAGTTCTTCCAATTCAAAAAATAAGATTCTAAATCTAACCATTGTTAATTTTCTAACATTTATATTTATTGTTAAATAAATTATTTCTATTTTTGATTTATCTTTCTCGCTAGAATCACGATTAGGCAGGACCTTCTCTTCCCAGATTCTTCCTCTCAACTTGTAACATTAATTTTTGCCCCATGTTGGTAGCGACAAATGTAATGGTCTTCGCTAGCCCACACGTTGAGCGACAAATGTAATGGTTTGCTAGCCCCTAACTGTTGGGAGATAAATGTAACTGTTTACCTTTGCCTAAGCTATGTTGTTTTAATGGGCGCCAAGACTTCAACGCAATGCTGAAATCTAAATTTGTATTTAACAACGCCTAGCTCTGGTAGAACACCTTCAAGAATCTAATCACTCAGATCGTGGTATGATTTGATCATTAACCCAACAAACAATTGTATCAGGAGAAGGAATTGGTCTATATCTAATGCTACCTACTGAAAGCAAAGATTGCATTGTAAAAGAAATGAATTTATTATATAAAACAAGTATAGCAAAATTAATAATAATAATAAGTTTAAAATTTAAATTGGAGCGTTGCGATTTTAATATTACCGATAGAAAATTACGTGAAAACGGAGTGTGATAAATTGATTTTACTCTTATTTCCAAGCTATGAAGTTACTGAAATATGAAATGTAAAACAAAGAGAAATGAAAGATTGCGTATTTCTGCGTCATTTGCGCTTACCACTGGAAATTGCTAAAGCATTTCCCTCGTACTGGATGATGCTGTGTGCTTCCCACAGTCTCCTGGACGTCGCCATCTTCTTCGTTATTTGATGATATTCTGGTAGATTAGATAATTCTATGGTCCGTACCTCGGACCCAAACACTCGTATAACCACACTGGTTAAGTTTCACAAAGATAGTCGCTAACTCCACTGAACATCGGAGCGACTCCCGCGTGAACCATACTCGGGAAGTTCTATACAGATAGTCCGCGTTCCACGGAACATCGGAGCGACTCCTGCGTATAACCACACTCGGCAAGAACTACACAGATTGTCCTCGTTTCACGGCACGTCGAACGATATATGCACCTGTCGTCTCCCCCACTCTTCAGCCGACATCTAGCTTACGTCGTCTCCACTGATTGGCTGCACCCCAAGTGCTATACTCCCCTCCTCTGCCTCATTACAGTCCGCGGGAGGGAGAAGTCGATTTCCGTTCCAACAATTCGCCTTTTCTTGACGATGCGGCCCAAGCTTGCGTCATGCTTCTCGACAGGAATCAGCTTGTATTTGAATTTCCAGTGAGTCATCTCTCTCAAATACCCTAACTGACAAAACTCCGTAAAATTCCGTAATCAGATAATTTTCTATGATATCGTCGTTCGTAATAATTTGCTTGATAGCGTTTTCTAAGACATAGAAAACCTATCTGTATGCTTATAATTTTTATAAAATGCTCCGAAAATATCTTAATAAAAATTATAATAAATTAATAATAATAATAATAAATTAACCTGAAAAATTCTCTTGGCTGAACAATTTGCCGCGTAAATAAATATAGAATGGCTTCCTACTGACTTATGCCAGTGGCATAAAAAACCCTCGAAAAACACGTTACATATTCGCCTCGGATCATCGGATGATTTACCGTAACGACGGTCCATTATCCGATTATCCCAGACACGTTAATAAACCCATCCAAAATACATATTACATAAATGAAATCACTCTAAATTACAGATATTGCATACACTCATAATTTTTCTTCACGCACTTTGCGTCAAAGTTTGTTGTCACTATGGATTGCACTTTGCAACCAGTCCAATGTTTTACATATAGAATAGTGTTCCACGGATATTTCCGCCTCTCAAATTTCTCTACGTTGGAGAAATAGACATAATTAATGTGTCAGCACTATGTATTTATGATGTCATATCACACGCATTGAAGGTGTTCTGATATATTTATATCTCCATAGAACTTCCTAATTTCACTGGAGGTCCCCTCCTTATGGTGACATTTAATCTCACTTATCACTGAGCACACGATCACACTATTGTGGCAGCGCCTCGTGACCATAATACTTAATCTCTCTTTAAAGTAGTGTGCCCGCTTCTCCAATGGGACAGGCGATCACCCGGCTAGCACCCCGGCCCCATTAGAAGAAACAGCCAAGGGAGTGGGTACAAAAAAAATTAGGGCATGAATCTTGGTTCATACAGACAAGACTATGAAAAAAAAGCTCCAGTGAGCTAGAGACAAAGGGTCTCGGGTCGTTTACGGGTTGGGATGGTAAATAGACTGAACCAGGATTCACAAGCAAAACCCTAACTTGAATTGACAAACAGAAAAGAAAGTAAAAGCCCTCGTAAAATCACATCTGCTCCTTTATTGGCCAAAGGATAAATAAATATGCAACCTGCCTATCACGCACGAGTATAATGTTATGGTGGGACAAAGTCCGGAAAAGAAATAAAGTTCATAGTCCCTAAACAAAGAAAAGAAAATTACGCTTATTCAAACTCGTGGGTGTCCTCTCTTAAAGTTCCGACAGGGAGATCGTCTTTCAAAAAGCTAAATTAACCATAATTTATCGGTGCACACGCATGTAAACATCACTAGCCAATCAACATAAAGTTCACCTGCGGCAAAAAAAACTCTTAAGAAAATATCGAATGTCTATATAAATTACAACTGTCTACCCTTATACAGTAATGGACGGATCTCCTCTATCGAACTGCAAATGAATAATTAAAGAGCATCATGTTACATCAAATAGCACTCACACATCGACTCAGCTTCACATAAGATGACATTTCAACAATTAATTATAGCCTATCATAAATTATTAACACACCCAGATTGTGCTTACATATTTACACTACTAATTCTTATTATTATTATTAATTTATCCTCCTCTTTCCAGCAACCTTGATCCACATGGTCATATTTGTCCTTGTAATTAAATTATAGCATTATCAAATGTTTATGAAAGGTTACGAACCTCGCAATAAGGCGCCCTAGCGTATATCATACTCACATAACCAACATTTAATCGTAACCCTTCCGCCGAACACTCTGTGTGAAGATCCAAACAACCTGACCGTCGAGCGCACCATCAATTACACCCCTGCGCTATTCAATACAACTCATCAATGAACGTGGCACGTTCGTCAAGAGGACCCTGTCCTTACAACTACAATTCCACGGACATCCGTCGCCCCGTGAATAATCTCGTCACATTTTGACGGAAAAATACCATATCTAATTACCACATAATTATCACATAAACTTTACACAACATCATTACAAAATAAATCAGGCATTATCAGCATGTGTCAAGAAACCACACTAACAGAGCGTATCAACTTTATCGGGACCACGAGGTCGTATGATAATATGGCATCCTATCCAAGGAACCTTATCCGGCAATCTTCAACCATATTCATTGCTATAAAAAAAAATCTGTTCATTCCGTGACAAACCTTTCAGAATAGAATTCGAATAATGACCTCTGAAATCGACGTGCTAGGATCTCCCAGCAAAATGGGCATCTCTTATTATGGTTACCCAATTTCAAATTATTATTATTATTATTATGACTCAGAGAATAAATACATGTCTTACTCCTACCATTGATGCTGTAAATTTATATAGGTCAAATGACCCGAGAAGAAAGACAAAAAAACATCTGCACGACCCTATGAAAAGAAAAAAAAATGATGCTCTTATTCAATCTGGAATAAATTATTATAAAGGGCGTTAAGTTACACGATCTCAGGTTATCTCATGGCATGGCTATTCGAGGTAGAAGTTCTCTTCTTTCTGATGAACAAGGATGGAAAGGAAACGTCTTACTTTATATCTGGCGTCCTCGGAAATCCATGGCGTCGGCGTCGTCATCGTCGGCGGCGTCAGGGCGGCGGCGTCCCTCCAGCGTCCCCGCGATGTGGTCTCCCAGCGTACTGGCAGAGGTATCCGCCTCTGGCAACTCCCGATCTCCTGGCGACGCCCATGTCTGCCCACAGGTTGTCCCCCGTCACCTTCATCAGCGCCGTGGATCGACGTCCCAACCATGGTCCACTCGTCCACCTCGTTGAGACCGTTCACCCCATTATGGCCCCTTAGCAGTTCAGTGCAGCATAATTCGCGTGTTAATATGCATGTTGATGCCCAGAATATGTGAGTCCATGGCTAATAAGTTCATGCTGCCGTGCGGCAATATACACCTCACTATATCAGAGCACATTTATGCTCGCACACTAAAGCGTCTAGTTCCTGGTTCACTTGAGTCATATGTTTTCACTTCCTTTAGCCCGGTGACACACTTCCTTCCACGAGGAGCTATTTCGAGCTGGCCTTGACCGACATATCAAGTTGCCTGCGGCCCGTAGTCTTCCAACCCAAGCTTAAAGTAGATGTGGCCTCCCTTACTGCGTTTTCACTACGTGTCTTAAAACGCCGTACTGCTATGCTATTTCCGAATGAATGTCAGTTAAAATATAGGGCCTCGCGATAATGTTTCGCCTCGACTATCCTTATATAGTTCTTCCCCTGATACTCGTAAATTTAAACACCTCCTGGTATCAATCTTTAATGAACATAAATTGTCGGCATAAACGGACTTCCTTTATCAGTTCTAACTGTTTCCTCACATACTAGCAGGTCCGATATCGCCTAGAAATTCACACTGTTCGACAAACAAACTGACATGCTTCACTGAAAAAAAAACTCACTGGCAATATATGCACGCTAGTTTCAGGCTTCATGGCCTGCTGGTTACTCACAAAAACCATTCAAGTTCCCGATGTAAAATCACTGTCTACATGACCTGGGCTAATCTTCCATGCTCCGCTGTGTGACATTCTCGTCCACGCACTACTGACTCACATACTGCTGATTCACATACTAAACATTCCGGAACTCCGTCCTTCTTCGAGAAAAAGAAAGTGGGAGGGGTTGGAACCTTCTGGAGCATTCCCCTGCTCTCGCCGCGTCATGCCATGACGTCATACTGACTCTCCGAGTTCCTTCATCTTCTGTCATCCGGGGCTGGTAATTGACCCTGACTGGATCGGTCACATCTCTCCCGCGGCCTTCAAAATATAAGCGGTGGGAACATAGCTTATGTTTTTCCTCAAGTGATGCATGTGAACGATCTTTTTCAGTCATCTCCTCAATGCTGACTAACGGGCTTGCCGGTGATACTTCCGCAGATTCGCAGCATTGAAATTCCCAACAAGTGCATTCGTGACGTTGTCAACCACCCTATAGCAATTGTTGTCCATCACTCTGGCAACCCTATGGGGTCCCGAAAATGGGCGCGCAAATTTCCCATACACTCTGAGTGGTAAGTTTGATGACGTGGGTTTTCGAATCAGCACTAGGTCATTGACTCGAAGTGGCTCGCGAAAACGGCGGCCAGCCTTCCTTCTCTCCCGTTTCTGCGCCTGTAGCTGCATCCTCTCCCGAGCCAGTTCGTTTCTCCTTTGCACCGACGGCTCAATCTCTGGGGGTGCCTGTATAACAGCATGCCAAGGTCTACTCGGTTTTCGTCCATGGTGCAGAAGGCAAGGAATTTGTCTGGTACTCTCATGTGTTGTAGAATTCAAGCAACGTTCAATTATGGGTACCACTTCCATCCATCGATGATGCTGTTCATGACAGTAAATCCGGCAGTACTTTCCAATCTCCGCATTTACTCTTTCAACAGGATTTCCTTCTGGGTATCTTATGGAGCTCAAGATATGCCTTATGCCTTATGCCGAGTCGTGCCATAGCTTCTTGAAATTCAGCGCTCGTAAACTGCGTTCCGTGATCGCTCAGAAGGAACTCTGGCTTCCCTGCAGTTGGAATCACGCCGGTCTCAATCCTGCGAATCACGTATCGGGATGTTGCCTTCTGGATAGGGTGCAACATGACTAATTTGGTAAACACATCCATCGTCACCAAGATGTATTGGTTACCCCTGGTGGACCTCGGAAGGGGGCCATACAGGTCCGTAGCCATTAATTCATTCGGACGAGTCGGTATCCTGAAATATCTCTTGAATTTCTATCAGTTCGGGAGGACCAAGGTTTGAGGAATTTCTTAATTTGAAGTTTTTTTTTGTTGCTCTGACCGACTTGTGTCAGGTGGTCGGTCAGCTTCCCCCGGTGGTGCGGATGGATTACTCCGTAATTGTTGTAAATATTCCTGGCTTTCTCGATGTCTTTCCGTATAGCTCGGCCGCGATTCCTGCGAACGAGAATCCCTGTAGGCATTCTGTCTTTGATAATATTGATTTGACTGCCTTCGTTGATATTCACCATATCGTCCCTTCGTATTGTTGAATCGGGATCTCCTACGTTCTTCATACGGTTTATTCCTCCATCTGGGTCGCTCGTCTGTTCCACTGTAGCTCCTATCTCGGCTCCGATAGTACCCCGTGTCCCTTAGCCTGTCCGTCTCCCGCGGCGTTCGCTCTTCCGTCTGCGCAATTTTGTCAATCACGACCGTGTTCACATCTCTATTTTCCTGTCGTCCGGACCTCGCCTGTAACTGTGCGCTAGTGTGGTCCAGTTTTCGAAGAATCTCTTCACATCCCTCTAAAGTCTCGGCTCCTGACGCTATTACACTCTTCTGGACCTCTACAGGTAACTGTCGAATAATAGCTTGGACCAATTCGTCCTCCGGCACTGGTGGAGTCAAATACTGCAGCCTGGCGAGTTGCGACGCGAAGTACCCCGCGTACCTAGTCGGATTGGATGTCGCATACCGTTTAGCGTATAGTTCCGCCCGTATGTTCAATTGTTCTTCAGGGCTCCAAAAACGTTTGATTAATAATCGTTCGAACTCGTCCGTGCTCGTGAACGTGTATCGAAATGCGCGAAACCAAGTTAATGCCGTCGATTCCAGGGACCTCTCAATAACTCTTAGTTCCCTCTCACGTGGTATCTTATTCTCCGCCATGTATTCACGGACCTCCCTCATAAATTCGATAGGTGTGACGTTATTAGTCCCATTGTTCCCCGAGAATTTCCTCGGCTGGTGGTCTATACTTCTAATGATAGTTAGGTGTCCCGCGGGATTTGCACTCCGTATTCTCGGCGTTGCATCTACCTCACCCGCCTTTCTAGAAAATGGGGCGTTTTCACTTTCCGTCCCGTTAAGATGTGGCGTGGTTTCAATTTCGGACCATCTAACCCTTTCTGACTCCGATTTGTCTTTTATCTGCGTCATTTCCGCCTCTAAGTTGCCTAATCGAGTGAGCTGCCTTCCCTGTTGAATAATGATCTTCTCCTCCAACTCAACAATGGAAGTGTGGATAGATTCTCTCACATGTTCGATTAATGTCGTTTGTGAATGAGTGATTTTCCTGTCATACGTGTCCTGGAATGATTCAACCTGTATCTGCATGTTTTTCACGTCCTTCGCAACCTCTTCTTTCCAACCTGACACGTCCTGTTTCAACTTATCCAGGGTTTCCTCGCTAGACTGACCAATTTGCTCAATTTTTGCCGTCAAATCTTGTCCCATGCATTTAATATTACTGTTCAACTTCTCCTCAAGTCCTTCAATATTCCCCCGAAGCGAACTCTGAGTATCCCTGATTTGCCGTGCCATAGAATCTTTGAGCTCCGCGGTGAGCACTTGGAATGTAGTTTCTACCTTTTTATCGAGTAGATTAATCTTATTGTCTATAGCCTTTCCTGATAGCCTAAGATTACGTTCTACAGCATCAATGTTTTTCTGCAAATGAGATTCTAAACTCTTAAGATTAGATCCCATGACTTCTAATAAGTCGGTTCTGAGACCATCAACTTTATCACTAACATCCTTTTTTATTCCTGCTACCTGAATACCGACACCCTCTTGTGTCCTCTGTACCTCTGCTACCTGAATGCCGACACTCTCTTGTGCCGTCCATAAGCGATCCATATCGCTCTTCATGTTTGTTTTAATTGACCCAACACTATCCTTAACATTATTAATTTCAGTGGTTAGACCAGTTAATCCAACTTGGATTTGTTTTAATATATCAGCAATATTTTCTGTGGTTACTACTTGTGACATCTTACAATACAACTTAAATATAGGGGCCTACATGGGAATGTAGGTCGTCGAGTATAGCCATAACCTGAGATCGTGTACCAACCCTGTCAAATGGTTCACTAAAGGCTCAGTGTGATACGAGGTTAATTTTACACAAGAATTACACATGGCAAGTATCGCGCTCCCATCAAAGGCACGAATCTGACCACACAGTATAGTCCCATCACCACAACAAATGATTGAGTACAAAAAAAACATGCCCATGACGGAAACGAAACACACCATCGTCGTCGAGCCCAACACGTTGGCGGCGCCACTTCCCCCCCCTGTGCCCGCTTCTCCAATGGGACAGGCGATCACCCGGCTAGCACCCCGGCCCCATTAGAAGAAACAGCCAAGGGAGTGGGTACAAAAAAAATTAGGGCATGAATCTTGGTTCATACAGACAAGACTATGAAAAAAAAGCTCCAGTGAGCTAGAGACAAAGGGTCTCGGGTCGTTTACGGGTTGGGATGGTAAATAGACTGAACCAGGATTCACAAGCAAAACCCTAACTTGAATTGACAAACAGAAAAGAAAGTAAAAGCCCTCGTAAAATCACATCTGCTCCTTTATTGGCCAAAGGATAAATAAATATGCAACCTGCCTATCACGCACGAGTATAATGTTATGGTGGGACAAAGTCCGGAAAAGAAATAAAGTTCATAGTCCCTAAACAAAGAAAAGAAAATTACGCTTATTCAAACTCGTGGGTGTCCTCTCTTAAAGTTCCGACAGGGAGATCGTCTTTCAAAAAGCTAAATTAACCATAATTTATCGGTGCACACGCATGTAAACATCACTAGCCAATCAACATAAAGTTCACCTGCGGCAAAAAAAACTCTTAAGAAAATATCGAATGTCTATATAAATTACAACTGTCTACCCTTATACAGTAATGGACGGATCTCCTCTATCGAACTGCAAATGAATAATTAAAGAGCATCATGTTACATCAAATAGCACTCACACATCGACTCAGCTTCACATAAGATGACATTTCAACAATTAATTATAGCCTATCATAAATTATTAACACACCCAGATTGTGCTTACATATTTACACTACTAATTCTTATTATTATTATTAATTTATCTTCCTCTTTCCAGCAACCTTGATCCACATGGTCATATTTGTCCTTGTAATTAAATTATAGCATTATCAAATGTTTATGAAAGGTTACGAACCTCGCAATAAGGCGCCCTAGCGTATATCATACTCACATAACCAACATTTAATCGTAACCCTTCCGCCGAACACTCTGTGTGAAGATCCAAACAACCTGACCGTCGAGCGCACCATCAATTACACCCCTGCGCTATTCAATACAACTCATCAATGAACGTGGCACGTTCGTCAAGAGGACCCTGTCCTTACAACTACAATTCCACGGACATCCGTCGCCCCGTGAATAATCTCGTCACATTTTGACGGAAAAATACCATATCTAATTACCACATAATTATCACATAAACTTTACACAACATCATTACAAAATAAATCAGGCATTATCAGCATGTGTCAAGAAACCACACTAACAGAGCGTATCAACTTTATCGGGACCACGAGGTCGTATGATAATATGGCATCCTATCCAAGGAACCTTATCCGGCAATCTTCAACCATATTCATTGCTATAAAAAAAAATCTGTTCATTCCGTGACAAACCTTTCAGAATAGAATTCGAATAATGACCTCTGAAATCGACGTGCTAGGATCTCCCAGCAAAATGGGCATCTCTTATTATGGTTACCCAATTTCAAATTATTATTATTATTATTATGACTCAGAGAATAAATACATGTCTTACTCCTACCATTGATGCTGTAAATTTATATAGGTCAAATGACCCGAGAAGAAAGACAAAAAAACATCTGCACGACCCTATGAAAAGAAAAAAAAATGATGCTCTTATTCAATCTGGAATAAATTATTATAAAGGGCGTTAAGTTACACGATCTCAGGTTATCTCATGGCATGGCTATTCGAGGTAGAAGTTCTCTTCTTTCTGATGAACAAGGATGGAAAGGAAACGTCTTACTTTATATCTGGCGTCCTCGGAAATCCATGGCGTCGGCGTCGTCATCGTCGGCGGCGTCAGGGCGGCGGCGTCCCTCCAGCGTCCCCGCGATGTGGTCTCCCAGCGTACTGGCAGAGGTATCCGCCTCTGGCAACTCCCGATCTCCTGGCGACGCCCATGTCTGCCCACAGGTTGTCCCCCGTCACCTTCATCAGCGCCGTGGATCGACGTCCCAACCATGGTCCACTCGTCCACCTCGTTGAGACCGTTCACCCCATTATGGCCCCTTAGCAGTTCAGTGCAGCATAATTCGCGTGTTAATATGCATGTTGATGCCCAGAATATGTGAGTCCATGGCTAATAAGTTCATGCTGCCGTGCGGCAATATACACCTCACTATATCAGAGCACATTTATGCTCGCACACTAAAGCGTCTAGTTCCTGGTTCACTTGAGTCATATGTTTTCACTTCCTTTAGCCCGGTGACACACTTCCTTCCACGAGGAGCTATTTCGAGCTGGCCTTGACCGACATATCAAGTTGCCTGCGGCCCGTAGTCTTCCAACCCAAGCTTAAAGTAGATGTGGCCTCCCTTACTGCGTTTTCACTACGTGTCTTAAAACGCCGTACTGCTATGCTATTTCCGAATGAATGTCAGTTAAAATATAGGGCCTCGCGATAATGTTTCGCCTCGACTATCCTTATATAGTTCTTCCCCTGATACTCGTAAATTTAAACACCTCCTGGTATCAATCTTTAATGAACATAAATTGTCGGCATAAACGGACTTCCTTTATCAGTTCTAACTGTTTCCTCACATACTAGCAGGTCCGATATCGCCTAGAAATTCACACTGTTCGACAAACAAACTGACATGCTTCACTGAAAAAAAAACTCACTGGCAATATATGCACGCTAGTTTCAGGCTTCATGGCCTGCTGGTTACTCACAAAAACCATTCAAGTTCCCGATGTAAAATCACTGTCTACATGACCTGGGCTAATCTTCCATGCTCCGCTGTGTGACATTCTCGTCCACGCACTACTGACTCACATACTGCTGATTCACATACTAAACATTCCGGAACTCCGTCCTTCTTCGAGAAAAAGAAAGTGGGAGGGGTTGGAACCTTCTGGAGCATTCCCCTGCTCTCGCCGCGTCATGCCATGACGTCATACTGACTCTCCGAGTTCCTTCATCTTCTGTCATCCGGGGCTGGTAATTGACCCTGACTGGATCGGTCACAGTAGATTACATTAATATTGACTTCTGAAAAAAAACAGTAAATGCGCATTACATATAACACCAAATATTTCTGTGCCGTAATCGCCCTGTCTTGTTAAGTTCCCGTAGACCATATTCTACTTAATACTAGTTCTCAACACAGACCATTTCTCCTCACACAAATAATACCATTGTACAAATTACCTTAAATTACACACTTACAAATCTTACATGGCGAGGCCGTAAACAGAAATCACGTGTGCTGATATGTATGAGTTTCATGAAGGACTGTCTCGCCTTCTGATGGCCCATCTTTTGCCTCGTGGACGCCTTAAGCAAAAATACCCTGTTCAAGCGCTCACCCATCTCTTGGAGGCAAATGGGAATTCACCAGCGCTACCAAATTCTGGCCTTGGTGTATCGAGACATTTTAGTGCTCAAGAGCATCCGACAATCCCGTCATATTTCCCTGTACCTTAAAAACTCTCATTTACTTACATACTACCCCCCTGTGTGACTTCTGATACGCCTGCCTGGAAGACCATCTCCTCCCATGCACCAAATACCACACTTACTCATTTGATAGGCTGGCTCGCCAGCTAAACACACTCACTTTATGACACATATTTTCGTAGACTATGTATATTATACGTCCCGTATAATCTGTTTCCCTTACTATCCTCCAGCACATATGCTGTTTTTCCAATACGTTTGGAAACTATAAATGGGCCCTCGTAGAGATAAAAGAACTTGGACATGACTTTCTCTAGCTTATTTGACTGTTTCGGCACTCTAAGTAAGACTCTGTCTCCCGGCTCGAATAGGTCAAATTTAGTTTCTTTTTGTTGGCGAATTCTCTTTTGTGCTGACTTAGATAAATTCTGTTTCGCCAACTGGACAATGTAATCCATCCCCGGTTGCTTACCCTCATTTAATCCCAACACCCTCGCTAGTTCATTTTGTGGTCTTTTTTCGAAGTGAACTTCGTATGGCGTCAATTTCGTGCTCTCATGCTGGACAGAATTCAGCCAAGTCTCGACCATGGGAAGATGTCCAACCCAGGCCGCATTTTTGTCATGCACTAGAGTCCGAAAAAGACGAGCCACTTCCCTTAATGGACGCTCTGCAGAATTACCCTGAGGGTACCTTACAGAGGAATGAACGTGTGTTATCCCAGCTTCCTGCATACTGGTTCTCCATTTCTTTGCAGTAAACTGTGGTCCACTGTCAGATAGTATCCTGAGAGGAAGTCCAAACTCAGGTACATACTTATTAATGATCAGACGGCTACACGCTAGTCCCGTGGCTTTCCTTAGCGGATATAGCTTGACATACTTACTAAAAGCGTCAATAACTATAAAAATGTACTCGTAACCGTACTGTCCTTTAACGATTGGGCCAAATAAATCCACACACAGTAGTTCGCCGGGACTACTGGTGAGAACTGCAGATCTCTCCCCCACTAAATATTTAACTGGATATTTACTCCTTTGACAGGTGTCACACTTAGCTAAAATCCTCCTAACATCCCTTCCCATTTTATTCCAAATGAAGTCACGACCAATTTCATAGAAGACCTTGGCAGCACCAAAGTGTCCTAATTCCCTATGAATGAACCAAATTAGCTCCTCCCGCAAAGTGGCAGGAACACATATTGCCCACCGATTATTCCTACATTTCCTTGCAAGAAGCCCATCCTGCATCTTGTACGTGAACCGTCCTACTTTCACATACTCTTCTTCACCTATTTCCAACCTAGCCAGTGGCTCCTTTAACTTAAAATCATCACGTTGCTCCACTAGCATATTTCTCAGTGTCTGTAACGATGCCCTGTTGCTACTGTCCACACATGCACATATTAAAATACCGTCCTCTGCTTTAACCACAGGATAATCCCTACATAAATTAGTGTCCCTCGATAGCATGTCTGCAAGAATGTTATCTTTACCTTTAATATATTTTACTGTGAATTCGTATTCCTGCAGAGCAAGAATCCACCTAGTAACTCTGTTAGAACTGAGTTTACAAGTCCTCATATACAGTAATGCATGGTGATCTGTGTGGATCTCAAATTTCCCCCCTACTAAATACATTCTAAATTTCCCTAAACTGAAAACAATACCTAAAAGCTCTAACTCAGTAATCGTGTATCTTTTCTCTGCTGCTGTCAGTCCTCGCGAGGCTAAAGATACAATGCACAGATTACCCTCATCATCTTTCTGACATAATACTCCAGCAATGCCTATATGTGAAGCATCTGTCATAACCACATATTTCTTATCTTTTAACGGATATTTCAGCACTACAGCTTTCTCAAAACCTTCCTTCAGCGCTCTAAAAGCCTGATCATGCTTGGACTCCCATCTCCACCGAGTCCCACTTTTAAGCAATTCCCTGAATGGTTCTACCAACCCTGAGTATTTAAGAACGAACCTCCTGAAAAAGTTGCAAATTCCCAGGTAAGTTTTTAACTGTTTAACATTCTGTGGCACCTCTGCGTTAAGTATCTTATTAACCCTACTTTATTCTGGTGTTACACCTCTACTCGACACTCTATGACCTAAAAATGTCACTTCTGACTGACAGAATGACGACTTAGACAGCTTCAAAGTGAACCCTGCCTGATCTAACTTCTGAAAAACTATATCTAAATGACCTAGATGCTCCTCAAAACTGCGTGAACTAATTACCATATCATCTATGTAAATGGTTACAGACTCTCCTGTGTCATCCCCTAATGCGATGTTTAAAGCCCTAATTAAAGCTGCTGAACTACTCTTTAACCCATAAGGTGTTCTACAAAATTGATAAAGGTTATATTTATGACTAAAAGCTGTAAATGGTCTATCTTCGTACATAAGTGGCACTTGCCAAAAACTGGAACTCAAATCTACACAAGTGAAATACTTCTTCCCCTCAAATGTTTGCATTAATTCCTCTATTGACATAGATTTCAGCTGATCTGAACTAATTCTACTGTTAACCAAACGAGCGTCTAAACAAATACGAACAGTGCCGTCGGTCTTGGGTACCGTGATCAACGAATTAACATATGGACTGTTAGAGTGCTCAATAATCCCATCTTCAAGCATCTGATTAATTTGTGCCTCAACTGCACTCTGATAAGCGAAAGGTACAGGATATCTATGTCCTGTGAATACTGACCTATCAATAACGTTCAATGAATGTGTATAGCAATTGGCCATACCAATGCGATCCTCAAAAACTCTCCTATTACACCATAACACATCACAGAGCCGAACACACTGTTCATCCTCTATATTTCCCTGAAATGCAGCCTCACGTAACGAGTCCTCTAGACTTCCGTTCGTAATCACACTGCCCACAAAACATGGAGAACCCCGCTCTACGGCTGGCGATATCTCATTTAAAGTACAAATCACACCTACAATACTACTCCTCTGAATATGGTCATTGAACGCTACTTCTACTTCAGAATCTCCCCATTTAAATTTCAAACTCCCTACATCATAACATAAGTTACCAGACACTCTACTTAGCCACTCTGAACCCAAGATAACACTGAATACTAAATTTGGAATTACAAGACAAATCTGCTTCTCTACATGATTATTAATTTTAATGTCTACTAAAACTTGCTTAGAAATTACTTTAGACCTCTTCCCAACAGCTGTGATAACAAAAGTGCTCTTAATTGGCATCTCCTCAAAATGTACTCCAGTTCCTTTCATTTTATCATAAAATGCACTACTTATGCAACTCTTCATACAACCACTATCAATTAAAACATCTGTGTACGCCTCGGACACGTTAAATTTAACTATGGGGCTCTTACTAACCACTTCCTGAATAATACCTTCATCATTTAGTTCATGTAATAATTCATTTCTTACATTTAGGTCATAGGGTTCCTGTATAATTGTATGGACAGGGCATGCTACAGACTGAGATTCTGACCTTACTTCGCAGCCTGGTTCGCGTTTAAAGAACCGCTACAGCTGGCCGTAGTACTACTAACTACTAAACTGGTCTGGTTGTTCTGGGCTGTGTTGTCATTGTTTGGCTGTATATTACTACCTCTAGGCTGTCCTCTTCCTTGACCCCTATTCTGGTTGTAATTATTGTCATTATAATTTCTCCCTTGATTTCCCCTGAAATCATTGTTTCTCCCTTGATTTCCCCTGTAATCATTGTTCCTCCCTTGATTTCCCCTGAAATCATTGTTCCTCCCTTGATACTGATTACCATAGCCATTTCCTCTGTTCTTATTTAGCTGATTATTATTATTTCTATTTTGAGCGTTGGCCCCTTCGACACCGTTCCCTTGAACTTCTTGATGCCTGGCTTCATTAGGTCTATTATTATTATTACCCTGGTTCCGATTGAAATTGTCCTCATAACCCCCTCTCCCTAGTGCATCAAATGTGCTTAACAAATTTTCTACTTGTGATATTGTCTTTACATTCTGGATACAAGCAGCCTCCTTGATCCTATAGGGAAAGTGCCTAAGTAGCAACCTCAACACATCACTTTCCTCCTTCAAGCCATCCAGATATTTACACACTAATACCTGCCCTAAAAAGTATTCGGTCATGGTGGAGCTTCCTTTAGTGTTATATTTACCACACACTACTCCCTCACGATGCTGCGACTGAATAACCTCATTCCAGAACTTTTCACAGAATTTCATTTTAAAATCATTAATATCAGTAAACTTGTCTCTGTAGACAGCAAACCAATTCCTCGTTTCCCCCACAAACACTTGTTCTAAAATTTCAACTACCTGGCACCACTCAATACTACCATTTTCCAACCTCTCCCCGAATTTATTTTCTATAGTGTTCATGAACTCCATTGGGCACCCCTGTCGATTGCTGAACTTACCCAGTTCTACCTCCCTGTGTGTGCTATTCACAAAAACTGGCCTATTCTGACTATTTTCTTGCCTGATCCTAGCTTTTAATTTTAATTCTAATTCTGCTATTTTCTCCTCAGCCTTCCTCTCAATACTGTTTACTGTTAATTTAATGTTTCCTTCTGATTCTTCTACTTTATCATATAGCTTTGCTTGTTTCTCCTCAATCTTGCTAATGCTCTCTCTATTACTCTCTCTTAAATCATTTACTTCTGCAACTATTTGCGAGTGGACTTTCTCAATTCTACCCCCCAGCTGTTCCTTAACCTCTTTAGTTGCTACCTGAATTTTGTCAATTTCTCCCCCCAATTGCTTTTTGACCTGCTGTGTTTCCAGTTGCACTAGTTCTTTTAAATGTTCAGCCTGTGTACTGATTCTAATTTCTAACTCCTCCTGTACTTTTCCTAATTTCTTGTCTACATCTGCAATGATCTCTTTAACCTTCTCTTCCATTACTCCTCTGATTTCTCCTCTAATCTGCTCCATTTTCACACTAATTTCCTTGTTGTTCTTATCTAATTTTGCATTATTCTGTTCTAATTTTTTATTTAAAGCTTCTGTACTTTCTTTATTTTCCCTACTGTTTTGTTCTAATTTTGCATTATTCTGTTCTAATTTTGCATTTAAAGCTTCTGTACTTTCTTTATTTTCCCTACTGTTTTGTTCTAATTTTGCATTATTCTGTTCTAATTTTGCATTTAAGGCATCACTACTAACTTTGTTCTGATACATGAACTCGAGAAGTAAAGTTTTTAATTCTGGTTGGCCGCCTACACTCCCTGTTTCAGTATCGGGATTTACCTCCGCTACCCCGGTACTACCGTCACTCGACATACTGCTTGTATCATCACTCTCCAGTTGATGACCACTACGTAACCTCATCTGTCTTTCTTTCTCATCCCCCATAATGATATACACTGATAAAGACAAATAATCCCCAAAATACAGGCACAGAAATATATACCCTTCTCCTTCCACAAATGTTATTAGGTTTTCATCCCCAAGTTGTCGGCGACAAATGTAGCGTTTTTTAATGCCCCATGTTGGTAGCGACAAATGTAATGGTCTTCGCTAGCCCACACGTTGAGCGACAAATGTAATGGTTTGCTAGCCCCTAACTGTTGGGAGATAAATGTAACTGTTTACCTTTGCCTAAGCTATGTTGTTTTAATGGGCGCCAAGACTTCAACGCAATGCTGAAATCTAAATTTGTATTTAACAACGTCTAGCTCTGGTAGAACACCTTCAAGAATCTAATCACTCAGATCGTGGTATGATTTGATCATTAACCCAACAAACAATTGTATCAGGAGAAGGAATTGGTCTATATCTAATGCTACCTACTGAAAGCAAAGATTGCATTGTAAAAGAAATGAATTTATTATATAAAACAAGTATAGCAAAATTATTAATAATAATAATAAGTTTAAAATTTAAATTGGAGCGTTGCGATTTTAATATTACCGATAGAAAATTACGTGAAAACGGAGTCTGATAAATTGATTTTACTCTTATTTCCAAGCTATGAAGTTACTGAAATATGAAATGTAAAACAAAGAGAAATGAGAGATTGCGTATTTCTGCGTCATTTGCGCTTACCACTGGAAATTGCTAAAGCATTTCCCTCGTACTGGATGATGCTGTGTGCTTCCCACAGTCTCCTGGACGTCGCCATCTTCTTCGTTATTTGATGATATTCTGGTAGATTAGATAATTCTATGGTCCGCACCTCGGACCCAAACACTCGTATAACCACACTGGTTAAGTTTCACAAAGATAGTCGCTAACTCCACTGAACATCGGAGCGACTCCCGCGTGAACCATACTCGGGAAGTTCTATACAGATAGTCCGCGTTCCACGGAACATCGGAGCGACTCCTGCGTATAACCACACTCGGCAAGAACTACACAGATTGTCCTCGTTTCACGGCACGTCGAACGATATATGCACCTGTCGTCTCCCCCACTCTTCAGCCGACATCTAGCTTACGTCGTCTCCACTGATTGGCTGCACCCCATGTGCTATACTCCCCTCCTCTGCCTCATTACAGTCCGCGGGAGGGAGAAGTCGATTTCCGTTCCAACAATTCGCCTTTTCTTGACGATGCGACCCAAGCTTGCGTCATGCTTCTCGACAGGAATCAGCTTGTATTTGAATTTCCAGTGAGTCATCTCTCTCAAATACCCTAACTGACAAAACTCCGTAAAATTCCGTAATCAGATAATTTTCTATGATATCGTCGTTCGTAATAATTTGCTTGATAGCGTTTCCTAAGACATAGAAAACCTATCTGTATGCTTATCATTTTTATAAAATGCTCCGAAAATATCTTAATAAAAATTATAATAAATTAATAATAATAATAAATTAACCTGAAAAATTCTCTTGGCTGAACAATTTGCCGCGTAAATAAATATAGAATGGCTTCCTACTGACTTATGCCAGTGGCATAAAAAACCCTCGAAAAACACGTTACAAACTTAAGCACTCTTTACTAAAACGGATAATTCCTAAAACAATAAAGTCTTTACTACTTGTTCCATTTAAACTAAAACTTCAAGTAACAACATTTTCAAAGTTTCTCTTGGTTATCATAGCCAATTCTAGCAAGCCAGCAAGCTTTCAACTTGTAGAGATTTTCTCTCTGACTTATGGTTTGTTTTCATAATTTAAGTTTTGTTTGAGTTAGGTTTGAGGTCTTCCTCTGTTCTAAACTTTTATTCGGCATCTTGCTGGGTAAAAACTTAGTTTTCCTTAAGTGCAACAATTGGTATTCGGTGTAAGATTTTCGCAAAAAACAATAACAACATCGCTAAAATCATCAAAACCACTTTGTCTCTTCACTCTCTGGGAGCATTCGATTGGTTTGCCAGAGATCCAACAGTTCCCATAAATAAACAAGATGTTCAGTGAAGAACATATAGCCTACTTTCTCCTAAATGCATGGGTATTGTTATAACTCTTTGTCCTTTTCAAGGAGTATGATTGAATGTTGGTTGTAGTAGCTTGTTGAAATACAACGTGCTAAAGGGATATTAAACATGAATATGAGGTGCCCTTTGCTAGTGCTACCTCTGTACCAAATTTCGTTCAATTCGGTTTCTCCGTGTTTGAATTGATAGGGGGAATCGATTTGCACACATACTTGGCCACCATCTGCAAACTATTGGGCTGATGTTCTTGCAGTTTGGTCTGAATATGTTTCCCACATAAAGATATGGTGTTGCAAAATTTGGTAGAGACTAGATTATTAGGTTGGTCGTAATTACCTTTTAGCTTTTAACATTTGGGTGGCCGCGATTACGTTTCCGTCAAGAGAGCGGTGATATAAAACATGACACTGAGGTGCCCTTTGCTAGTGCTACCTCTGTACCAAATTTCGTTCCATTCGGTTTGACCGTGTTCGAATTGATAAGGGGAAACGATTTTCACACAAAGATGGCCGCCATCCGCAAAATATTAGGCTGATGACCTATTAGTTTAGTAAAAGGATGCTCCTTCCATAAAGCTATGTTGTTGCTAAATTTGCTAGAGATCACATGATTAGGCTAATCGTAATTTGATTTAAGCTTTGAACATTTGTGTGGCCGCCATTACGTTTCCGTCAAGATGGCGGCGATATAAAACACGACACTGAGGTGCCCTTTGCTAGTGCTACCTCTGTACCAAATTTCGTTCATTCGGTTCCACCGTGTTCGAATTATTAGGGGGAATCAATTTTGACATAAAGATGGCCGCCATCCGCAAACTATTAGCCTAATGGCCTATTAGATTGGTCAAATGATGCTCCCTCCGTAAAGGTATGTTGTTGCAGAGTTTGGTAGAGATCGGATGGTTATGTTAGTCGTAATTTGATTTAAGCTTTAAACATTTGTGTGGCCGCCATTACGTTTCTGTCAATATGGCGGCGATATGAATCATGACACAGAGATACCCTTTGCTAGTGCTATCTCTGTACCAAATTTCGTTCCATTCGGTTTCACCGTGTTCGAATTAATAGGGGGAATCGATTTTGACACAAAGATGGCCGCCATCCGCAAACTATTAGGCGAATGACCTATTAGATTGGTCAAAGGATGCTCCCTCCAAAAAGGTATGTCGTTGCAAAATTTGGTAGAGATCGGATGATTAGGTTAATCGTAATTTGATTTCAGCTTTGAACATTCGTGTGGCCGCCATTACGTTTCAGTCAAGATGGCGGCGATATAAAACATGACACTGAGGGGCCCTTTGCTAGTGCTACCTCTGTACCAAATTTCGTTCCATTCGGTTCCACCGTGCTCGAATTAATAGGGGGAATCAATTTTGACATTAAGATGGCCGCCACCCGCAAACTATTAGGCTAATAACCTATTAGATTGGTCAAAGGATGCACCCTCTATAAAGGAATGTTGTTGCGAAGGTTGGTAGAGATCGGATGGTTATGTTAGTCGTAATTTAACTTAAGCTTTGAACATTTGTGTGGCCGCCATTACGTTTCTGTCAAGATGGCGGCGATATAAAAAATGACACTGAGGTGCTCTTTGCTAGTGCTACCTCTGTACCAAATTTCGTTCATTCGGTTCCACCGTGTTCGAATTAATAGGGGGAATCAATTTTGACATAAAGATGGCCGCCATCCGCAAACTATTAGGCTAATAACCTATTAGATTGGTCAAAGGATGCTCCCTCTATAAAGGAATGTTGTTGCAAAGTTTGGTAGAGATCGGATGGTTATGTTAGTCGTAATTTAACTTAAGCTTTGAACATTTGTGTGGCCGCCATTACGTTTCTGTCAATATGGCGGCGATATAAAACATGACACTGAGATGCCTTTTGCTAGTGCTACCTCTGTACCAAATTTCGTTCCATTCGGTTTCACCGTGTTTGAATTAATAGGGGGAATTGATTTTCACACAAAGATGGCCGCCATCCGCAAACTATTAGGCTAATGACCTAGTCATTTGGTCAAGGGATGCTTCCTCTATAAAGATATGTTGTTGCAAAATTTGGTAGAGATCGGATGATTAGGTTAATCGTAATTTGATTTAAGCTTTGAACATTTGTGTGGCCGCCATTACGTTTCCGTCAAGATGGCGGCGATATAAAACATGACACTGAAGTGCCATTTGTTAGTACTACCTCTGTACGCAATTTCGTTCCGTTCGGTTGCACCGTGTTCGAATTAATAGGGGGAATCGATTTTCACACAAAGATGGCCGCCATCCGCAAACTATTACGCTGATGGCCTATTGGTTTGGTCAAAGGATGCTCCCCCCCATAAATGTATGTTGTTGCAAAATTTGGTAGAGATCGGATGATTAGGTTAGTCGTAATTTGATTTAAGCTTTGAACATTTGTGTGGCCGCCATTACGTTTCCGTCAAGATGGCGACGATATAAAACATGACACTGAGGTGTCCTTTGCTAGTGCTACCCTTGTACCAAATTTCGTTCAATTCGCATTCACCGTGTTCGAATTGATAGGGGGGGACAGACATTCAGAGTACACACACTCACACACCCACAGACACACACACACACACACACAGACTCACACACACACATACACACACACAGACTCACACACACACATACAGACAGACACACTTTTTCGCCCTGTGTTGATCTCATAAGTCTACTTTCATTTTTTGCAAAAATCGAAAGTAGGCTAAAGATATCACGGCAAATTCAAATTATTTCAGCCTTTCAAAACGTTCAATAAAATCTAACCCTTTTGAAGGGGAAAACAGTAAATCATTTTCCTTGAGCATACTTTGCCTTGCCCGTCCCCATAGTACTGGAATATCTGCTCGGGAGGGAAAGAACACTTCCCAAGCACTTGCAAGCAACCTCTATTCATGCTGCGCTCTCCGCTTGCCTTGTGCGGGTCCCCACTAAAGTTAGGTTCCTCCTAGGTTTGGCGCAGCGAAATTTTCTTTTATGTACTAATTTACTTAAAGTGTTATGCTGGATTCTCATTCTATCTGCCAATACTTTTCTCAACGCCGAAACCCACCTCCTTTTCTCTCTTATCATCTTCCCTTAGGTAGAGTAAATTCTCAGCAAAAACCTACCAGTTGGTAAAATAGGTTATACAGATAATAGTTAAATTAACTTCAGCGGTAGGGTTTGGTAAGTGTCTATGTGGAAAGGTAAATTGCGGCCCGCCACTTATTATGTAAAAATAAATTTGGCCCCCACTTATAAAAAGATTGTGCACCCCTGGCCTAGGTGCTTCTGCCTTTCAAGTGCCTCTCTGAAGTGGTGATTGTCTCAAGCCCTAAGAAGCAGAAGTCAAGGTAACCATGTTGAGTGAATGAAAAACATTAAATTTCGATTATAAGGCAACACTAAAAAATAATTTCCAACACGATAACAGTGGTATTCAATAAGAATGAAGCAATTAGATATGGTTGAGTTCACATCACTACGTAGCGAATATTTTCTCAAAAATTGTACTCTTTTCTCTGATACCCCCTCGTCGCTCCGGAAGTTCGGTTTACTTCCCGCCACTGCCAAGAAATATAATATTGGTCTGAGGGCTGGAACGGGGTACACTCAGCCTCGTGAGGTAAAAATGAGAAGAGGTGGGTTCGATTCCCATCTCAGCCATCCTGGAAGTGGTTTCCTTGGTTTCCCCAAATCGCGGGATGGTTCCTAACGTAAGACCACGGACGCCTCCTTCCCAATCCTCACCTGAATTACAAATACACACACTACACAGACACTACATTAACGCAGGTTATGAGACAAATTACACACACACACACCCAAGTAGCTACTGACCACGATGTCCAAGCCCCCAAATGGAACAACTACGGCAACTATTTCCTCCGTAGATGGCTGCGTTGTGCAGCGGTACCGTTCTCGCCTCCTGTGCCCAAGGTTGAAGGATCGAATCCTGGCGCAGTCTGTTGGCATTTGAGGATGCCTAAATGTGAGGGAGCCGTGTCAGTAGATTTACTGGCACGTTAAAGACCCACTTGGGGGCTAAATTCCAGCACCCCGGCGTCTCAAAAAGGCTAATAACATTATTATTACTAGCAGATCCGTGCGAGAACTCTCGCATAATGGGTTGTGTGCACCCCATGTTTACAGACTACCCGCCAGGCATTAGTGCTATGCGGCTATACGCAACACAGTTCTGCCAGGGGCTATCGTCTTGTTTATTTGTTTAAAAGCACGTTATAAACAAATACATAGGCCTATAGTTCCGTTGACTATTTAAGAAATGCAGAATGTTTCCTGTACTATTGAGACGATTTGTAAGATCTTGGCACAAACTGCACCTTCTAACTCCTTCATGTTTAGGAGCTTGAGTTTTGTGAAAAATACATCTTAGCGTATTATATAATAAGATATTTTGTAGTGCTTCGTAATGAAGATGGTACTATGATATTGCAATGTTCCCTGTGTTAACAAAATTGCTTTCCAGTAACAATTATTTTATCAGTCTACTACCTGAAAGAAATGTTGCTTCCTCCAATTTGTTAGAGAAGTGTGTAGGCTATATATAATTCAAGTAACATGTTTTCAGGTTAGGGTAATTAAATAATTGTTACTTCCTACCTCGAATTGGGGACAATCATATTGACCGACTGAAACTCATTATGTTATATATCTTAGCACTAGCAGTAGTGCCCGGCTTCGCCCGTTGGATTTATTTGTTTTATGGTTGATAATGAATACTACTACAGAACTGGCACATGATACTTAAATTCAGGGCTAGATTTGTGACGGTACGCACCGGTACGCCGTACCGAAACCTCTGATCGGGGGAAAAATCGAATATATAACAAAATTTTTAGAACTGTGGAACGTTAGTTGTAAGTCAAGGTCAACTTGGTCTTTGGCAGGACTGTACTTCAAAGTACGAGGAATCTTGGCTGCTTTGGGGACGGCACTCCGCTCTGGGTACTAACAGCAAGGTGAGAGAGAGAGAGGAGGCACATACAAAGAAAGCTTTTCTAAACTGTGGACAATTTTATAAACTGCGAGGCATAACATGTTTAAGTACATTACCATTTATAATAAATAATTATTTCAGAAAACTGTAAAGACAAAATTATAAAACAAGAAATAATATATTGGTGGTGAGTATGGATGTATTTTCAAACCGAATGTGTTGAATTTTTAAATTACGATCAAAATTGAAATAATGTACATTGTTTGAATGGTAGCCTAGTTGGCCTACATTAAAATTTAATACAGGCCAACGGCTCTGGTAAGAAAAATGTTGCTACAGCAGTCTCAATTTAATTTAAAAATGCAAACAAAATTGGATTGTTATTTTGTCCACTGATTAATTTTTAAAGGTGTTCAGAAAAGCGTAAAAATATTGTTTTTATAACTCTATATTTCAATATTCCATAAAGCCCTCCCACCACCACCTGGTAGCCCACAGTACCGGAACCTCTCTTTTTTACAAATCAAGCACTGCTTAAACTAACAGAAAAGGAATATTTTAAAAATATAACTTCTTGTGTTGGTGGTGGTGGTGGTGGTTGTAGTGGGGGTGATAAGTAGTACAGTATAATGGACGTGACATTCAGGTCATTTTCCCGTAATTATAGTAATGATAATAATGAATAAGGAAACGGATATTTACTAACAACAGCACTGACACATGTAATTTACAAACGAATTTTTAAAAAAATATTAGAAAGAGGAGTAAGTGAAATAAAAGACACTGCCTAGGACCTATATCTCATTGGCTGTTAGAAATGAAGAGACCAATAGTGTCGTCTTTTGTCGCATAGCGCCGTAGGAAAAAAAACAGAACACCTTGGAAAACTTCGGCCAGGGCGAATAGAGTAATAAGTGGTGGAACCAGGACCTACTATAATACCGGACCTGACACTAGCGGCGGGACAGATTAAAGATGGCTGTCGCTGTTGGTGATTACATGCTTGTTTATAAGTTGAGTCGTTTTGTTTACGATGTGATAGTGGTATGAATTTCGGTTAGCAATCGTCTCCTTTGATTATCTGTGCTTATTGTTTATTGCTTAATGATATTACACGTTCGTGTAAGTAAATGTCTGCATTAGTGCTTCATAAATACGAGATACCGGTGACTTCTGTTACGCTTGTGATACCATCTCTATTGCCAATCAGAGGGTAAGTTTGGCCTATATATTATTCTATTTAGGGTTTATAAATTATTAGTAATGGTAATTCATTATGAGCAAGCATAGTAATAATTAACGTATTCCAATTTAAGGCCTAAGAAGATCTGAAAATTGATTACCGTACGCATGAACATAACCTACTTTTTAAATTGACTGCAGTGTTCCCTCATCCAATTATACGCCTGCTAGTTCAAGGATATCAATCTTATCACGTACTTGGTGTGGATCCCGTTTTAATAAACTACCAGTAGGCTTACTCATGCATATGCTATGCTAAAATTGTGGTGATATGCCTTGAAACTGTTGTGTGACTGGATGCAAATCCAATTATTATAAAGATAAGCCATTGGTGCCTATTTTCTAATTTCCTATCAGGGGAATTCAACCCACACCCAACTTCACGGAGCTGATGACCAAGAAGTCACAAGCCCATAAAATGAATTAACAGCAGACAAAATCACGTCATGATGTTATTTTTTGTGTTGGGTTGGATTCTGACACACGTCATGCGTTTGACAGAGTGCCATTTAATCTCATGAATAGGAATGAATGAATACGACTAGCCTACTTGTTGACGGATTTACAGAAGGCAGTCGTGACCTTATGATAGGAATTACCTAGGCATTTATCTTCAGTATGTGTGGGACCCCTTGGTAAACCACTTGCTGGGTGGCTACGCGGAGAATCGAACCCAACATTTACCGGTTTACCTCAAAGGCTGTGTGTACCCCGTTCTTACCCTTAGACTAGAATTAAGATTTTTTGACAGTCAGGAATCAAACTTGGACCCCAGAAGTGATAACCAAGAACTACACCACCTGGTTGTTCACATTTATTTTTAAGGATAATATGTCTGTCTGTTAGGTAGTCAGCCCGAAGGCTGGTTGGATCCTCAAAAGGCACTGCCGTTAGGTTATGTGGGTAGATACCCACAAAAACCCAAGGCAGAGCTATATTGAGGCGTACTAAGCAAGAAGAGGAGTGAGGTAGATTATCATTGCTTTCCTCATTGAGTCAGTACAGCAGTACTAACCTTTCACAGCATCCACAGGCACTTACTGTGCCCTGAATGTCATTGCTAAGCACCACCCTTACCTCAGTAGCTTCCATATAATCACAGCCAAGAGTGAGACTGAGACATCGGTGATACTCTAGCCTGTGCCAACACGCACTGACTGTGCCCTGAAAGTCATTACTAAGCTCCACCCATACCTCAGTAGCTTCCATACAATCACAGCCATGAGTGAGACTGAGACATTGGTGATACTCTAGCCTGTGCCAACAGACACTGACTGTACCCTGAATGTCATTACTAAGCACCACCCATACCTCAGTAGCTTCCATATAATCACAGCCAAGAGTGAGACTGAGACATCGGTGATACTCTAGCCTGTGCCAACACACACTGACTGTGCCCTGAAAGTCATTACTAAGCACCACCCATATCTCAGTAGCTTCCATACAATCACAGCCATGAGTGAGACTGAGACATTGGCGATACTCTAGCCTGTGCCAACAGACACTGACTGTGCCCTGAATGTCATTACTAAGCACCACCTATACCTCAGTAGTTTCCATATAATCACAGTCAAGAGTGAGACTGAGACATCGGTGAAAAGCCTCATTTTACTCTAGCCTGTGCCAACAGAAAAATGCAAATGTACTGCATTCATCAAGAGATGGCAAACAGGCCCAGAATAATAGGTAACTTACTAAAAAGAGATTGAAATTCCTACAGGAACATATACAACTCCCCCCAGGGGCTCACATCTAGTGGGACGTGGGTTGGCGACCACGGGGCCCCAGCTGAGTCCGGCATTGCTTCCACTTACTTTTGCCGGGCTCCTCTCCGTCTTCTTTCCTGTCGACTTCACTTGGTCAACTCTTGCTCTCTCCCGACCCCGACGGTATTAGGGTATCCGAGGTCTAGGGAGTCTCTTCCTTTCCCGCCTTAATTGGCCCTTGTCCCATCTTTACTGATACCCTCCTTCTGTGAGGGGTCAGCCTTCTTTTTCTTTTCCTGTTATCTCCTGCCTTCTGCTCAAGGCCCTCAAAGAGGTAGGGTGTATGTAGCCCCACCACTTCTGGTGTACCCTAGATATTGCTACACCCTCAGGGGCTCACGGCTGTTGAGTTCGAGAGTTGGCGACCCCGAGGGATTCCTGAGCTGGGTCCGGTTTTCCCTTTTTATCCATTACCTGTGGGGCGGACCCTCTCCTCTTTCACTTTCCTATCTGCCTTTTATGGCTCTCCTTCCTTCCAAGTCCCTCAATCCGCATTCCTCGAGGGTCGAGGGCATTTCTTTTCCTCCTGTCCTTTATTTGCCTTGTTCTCCTTTTGTTTTCCATTTCTTCTTCTAGTACAGTATATAAGTTAGTAGTTAGTTTTAGTTATAGTTTAAATTTCATTATCAGCTTCACCATCACCCAAACCATTAAGGGCCGATAACCTAACTGTTAGGCCCCTTAAGACAACAATTATCATCAACATCATCATTTACAACTTTCCCTGTTCACTCAGCCAAGATATTCTACAGATCTCTCCTGTGGGCCTCAACATTATTTTATTTTATTCCTTTCCTGTTGGAACTCCGGTAGTACCTTATTTTAACTCCCGGGGCACCTCCCCATGCCTGTCCCTTACACAGCTACACACACTACTACAATAATCACGTAATTGGAGGAATTCAACCCAAACCCAACTGCACGGGGCTGATGACCAAGATGTCCCAAGCCCATAAAATGGATTAACAGCAGACAAAATCACGTCATGATGTTATTTAGTGTTGTGTTGGATTCTGACCCACGTCATGCGTTTAATGTCCGACCACCAACTACGGCGGCCATCTTGGATTGCAGTGTCAGGTCCGGTAGTATAGAAGGTCCTGGTGGAACTCAGGTAGTTGACAGTTTCCGCCGTTAGGTGGTACTAGCGTTCCTTGGCCTGGACGTGCAGGTGGACGGTCAGTCTGACTCGTTGTTTATTAAAAGAATATTGCACTAAATACGAAGCAAGTTGTGAATAACAAACAAAATTCTGTCCAGGACACACTAAAATACATTTCTGAGAAGAGTAGAGCTTACCTCTAAACAGAAGATATCTTCATTATTTTTCTCGCTGATTTTGAAGACGATCTGGCTCTCAGTTCCCTGGACATTTCTTTCGCCCGGAAAATGAACCGGCGTGCAATGTAATGTAATGAAACGCTATCCTAGGGAAATACAATAATAGGTACTCCTCCGATCAGCACACATTTCAGAACACAGGAAGTTAACAGATCATATCCACACAATCTGAAAAGATATCGCCCCACAACGCGCCTTCTTGCTCCAACTTTGCCTCCACTACTGCATCTACACGTTTCATTACGTGAAATGGCCGGCTCCGTGGCTAAATGGTTAGTGCTCTAGGCCTTGGCCCGCCGTGTCCTGGGTACGATTCCCGGCCGGGCCATCAGGGATTTTAATCCCCTGGGGTTAATTTACGTGGCTCGGAGACTGGGTGTATGTGCCGTCTTCATCATCACTTCATCCTCATTACGACGCGCAGGTCGCCCACGGGCGTCAATTAGAAAGACCTGCACTCGGCCTCTCAAGAGGCCACACGATCATTTTTATTTCATCACGTGAAACAAAGATAAAGACTGATATCTGATAAATTTAGATTCACTTCCGCCAGTCTCTCAGCATGGTGAGGATACATACATCACTAACAACATTAAATGTTTCGGAATCACTTTCCAATGACCTAATGCAGGAAGTACATTTCACAGTCTTCTTTGCTGCTGTGTGAATCAGGTAACCGCACAAATAATAAACCTTATCGCCTGCTCTTTCAGAACTGTCATCATTAACTGACAGGATTATAGGGTTCAATGTCTGTCAATGTAATAGAATCCTTCACCTCTCTGCTCGTATGTATTTCATTTCTCGCCATTGACCGTATTCTTTAAAGGAAGAAAGCTTATTGTCAATAACGTCCTCATAATTAACTTGTGAAGAAAGAACCTCTTTCACTGGTAGGCCTATGTACAGTATATAGACTGAAGCAAATGGAGGCGGAAGAAGTCTTTAGAAGTAGGATGATCGTCACTGCTTAAACCTTGTTAAGTCCAAAATGCCTCTCTGAAGAGTCTTGATTTAATTTTGCAGTTAAAACGTACTTGTATTGTAAGTACAATTTGCTCGTGGTAATGCATCACTGCTTGACAGCCGTCATCTGCTGAGACCATACGCTCGGCGCGGCGCGTGGTGTTGAAATTTAGAAATACTGCATCTTAACCATTGAGTCATATGGAAGTTCCACCACTTATTACTTTATTCGCCCTGCTTCGGCTGTCCCGAGCTCCTGGGGTAGCAATAGTATCATTTATCGCCACAATGCGCTCAACGATAAGGTTCGGAATAAATGAAGGTAAATTTGAAAGCGCCAACGCTTATTGCAACTGATAACCTCAATGTACTGCACCAACACCATTGCACAGAGCATAATATTTTCATGATTCTAACTGTTTTAAGGGGTCTAAGAAATCCTTTTGCACTAATTACTCCCCGTGACTGCAATTTATAAACAGCGCAAGATGCAACTATTTTCGCAATTCTGCACCAGAACACTGGTAGGGGTGACGTGATGCAGCCCGAATTGCCAGTCAACAATAGACTTATTAAAATACTCTTACAGTTACACTACTACGGACATGAATGGTTCTAGGGCCTTAATACGTGGTTTTCTAGTTCATTCTGTCTGTTATTATAAAGGTAGGGAATGGAGAGCGTTGTTCAAAGTATCAAGTAGACAGTGTTACCAGTAGGGTTTCAAAGTGTATGTAAAATTTGGTGCAAATCTGAGAAACGGTGTAGATTGGTGATAAAGGACCTAAATGCAGGGAATGGAGTGGTCTGTCCAAAATGTAAAGTGGACAGTGTCACCCGCAGGGTTCCAAAGGGTATGCATACAAACTGTGGTTCAGATCGGTGAAACGGTGTAGATTTGTGCCAAAGGACCTAATTGCAGAGAATGGAGTGGTCTGTCCGAAATTTCATGAAGACAGTGTTACTCGCAGGGTTCCAAAGGGTAAGTATACAAATTTTGGCTCAGATCGGTGAAACGGTGTACGTATCACTAACCATAACGCCAGCGCACGCGGATCAAGGTGTTCGGGAGGGCTTGTTCTTCCAACTTACTGAACAAAAATCAATCTTTAATGTTAGCTGAAAGGTGTAGCCTAATGCTACATAGCCTTAACTATTCCTCTTGAATCTGGCTATCGTATACAAAAAGAATTTTTCGAATTCGACTGGTAGTTCCAGAGATTAGCGCGTTTAAACAAACGAACAGAAAAACCTTCAGCTTTATTATATTTGTGGACCGTTAACCTAGATGTTAGGCCCCTTAAAACAACAATTATCATCATCATCATTATATTAGTATAGATAACTGGCCTATACGTGATTTTTCGAAATTGTAATTTGTTTGTAGTAATTCCCTCTAATGATAATAAATTTAGTACAGCGAGCATACGCATTACTATTATTATTAAACTTATTACCGTATTATTGTTATAATTATTACCGGATTATTATTATTGTTATTATTGTTATTCATATTTAATCACCTTTTGAATGACGTGCATTGATATCAAAGTACCGTATCCATTACGAGAAGAAGCAGAAGAAGAAGAAGAAGAAGAAGAGGAAGAAGAAGAAGAAGAAGAAGAAAGGAAGGACGGTAACGAATTCGTGAGTATTGGGCAAACTTGACTAAAGCCAGACACGAGAGAGAGTTGAAATGTCGTGTTCTTTAATTGGCCAAACAAATAATATGGTAATAATAATAATAATATACCTTAGTTTAACAGATAGGCGTTCCTCAGGTTGAATGGAACTTCTGTAGTATGTATGCTCCTTTCTGGTATCGTTCCTGATTAGATCCAGTACCTCATCAAAACATTCCACAGTCATTCGAAAGTAAATGAAGAATCATTCCGGTTGTTGTCGCAGTTGTTGATACAGCGTGTGAAACTCACCCTATTGTTCACGAGTTTTATTTATCTCGTGAATTCCAACTGACCTTCGTATTTTCCTACAACGAATATTATTACATGCTCAAAATAACCTACAGAATCTGAGTAAAATATACCATTCTTTAGAAAAAAAAGTTACTTCACTCGCTGGTCTTCTTCTATTAGTGCTGCCAAGACCAAAGCTTCCTCTTCGATATTGCCTCATCCATCCTATTGCGCATGGGGTCTACAACATCAAACTGAGACACAGCTGACGTCCCCTACCGTGCCCGCGCTGGTTAGGTCATCCCCTCAGATCGTAAATATTGGAAATTGACTCCGCCGTGGCCTGGTTTGTTCGGACCTTTAATAAAGCCCTGGCTAGGAACTGGGAGCCCGCCCGAACGGTCCGCTTAATTACCAGCAGAATAGCGGGAAATTCGGAATTAAGCCTACGCACCAATTGACAAAATTGTCTGGGGATATTTGTCGAACTGTCCCGTTTTGAGGAACAGAAACCTGTTGAATGTTCGTACATTTAAGTCAACTGACAAAAATGTCAACTTGTCGAGATTTACTGTATGTAATAGGCCCCTGGTTTCCTTGATGGCTGCCACCAAAGGCGGGACTAGGAATTGGGAAGCCCTAGGTCTATTTTTTAATCCACATCCTAGCGGCGAGGAAGCGAATAATAATAATAATCATACTGAGATTGAAGTTCTACGGTCACATTCTCAGAATTAACAATGACAAAAGGATTCTCAACCTTGATCTCTCAATGAAAGTCAAAAAGAACTGGCTTAATGAAATAGAAAAAAGACTTTCAAGAAATGTGCATCACAGAGGAAATGATACAAGATCGACTCAAGTTCAAAACAGTATCAACAACCATCACTTTGATGAGAACTTGAATACCGACCAAACAAGATGTTCTGTAAAGAACATATAGCCTACTTTCTCCTAAATGCATGGCTATTGTTACAACTCTTTGTCCTTTTCAAGGAGTATAATTGAATGTTGGTTGTAGTAGCTTGTTGAATAAAAGGAAGCTTGTAGTTTAACGTGACCGTTAATCTTGAGATCATGAGCCACGGGACCTCCTTTTTACGTGGAATCCGAACCACAGGACATGGCATTTCACTTCGAAAATCTCACATGCATTGACCGGGGATCGAAACCAGACCGCCTTGGTGAGAGGCATACAGCTAGACCGCTGAGCCACCACGTCCCCTAGCTTGTTGAATACAACGTGCTATAGGGATATTAAACATGAATATGAGGTGCCCTTTGCTAGTGTTACCTCTGTACAAAATTTAATTCAATTCGGTTTCACCGTGTTTGAATTGATAAGGAGAATGGATTTGCACACATACATGGCCGCTATTTGCAAACTATTGGGCTGATGACCTTGTAGTCAGTCATAAGATGCTTTCCACAAAAAGGCATGTTGTTGCAAAATCTGTTAGAGATCAAATTATTAGGATAGTCGTAATTTGATTTAAGCTTTTAACATTTGGGTGGCCGTCATTCCGTTTCCGTCAAGATGGCGGCGATATAAAACATGACACTGAGGTGCCCTTTGCTAGTGCTACCTCTTTACCAAATTTCGTTCAATTCGGTTTCACCGTGTTTAAATTGATAGGGGGAATCGATTTGCACACATACTTGGCCACCATCTGCAAACTATTGGGCTGATGATCTTGCAGTTTGGTCAGAATATGCTTCCCACATAAAGATATGTTGTAGCAAACTTTGGTAGAGACTAGATTATTAGGTTGGTCGTAATTGCATTTTAGCTTTTAACATTTGTGTGGCCGCCATTACGTTTCTGTCAAGATGGCGGCGATATAAAACATGACACTGAGGTGCCCTTTGCTAGTGCTACCTCTGTACCAAATTTCGTTCCATTCGGTTTCACCGTGTTTGTATTAATAGGGAGAATCGATTTTGACACAAAGATGGCCGCCATCCGCAAACTATTAGGCTAATGACCTATTAATTTGGTCAAATGATGCTTCCTCTATAAAGGTATGTTGTTGCAAAATTTGGTAGAGATCGAACGATTAGATTAGTCGTAATTTGATTTAAGCTTTGAACATTTGTGTGGCCGCCATTACGTTTCCGTCAAGATGGCGGCGATATAAAACATGACACTGAGGTGTCCTTTGCTAGTGCTACCTCTGTACCAAATTTCGTTCCATTCGGTTTCATCGTGTTCGAATTAATAGGGGGAATCGATTTTGACACAAAGATGGCCGCCATCCGCAAACTATTAGGCTAGTGACCTATTAGATTGGTCAAAGGATGCTTCCTCCATAAGGGTATGTTGTTGCAAAATTTGGTAGAGATCGGATGATTAGGTTAGTCGTAATTTGATTTAAGCTTTGAACATTTTTGTGGCCGCCATTACGTTTCCGTCAAGATGGCGGCGATATAAAACATGACACTGAGGTGCCCTTTGCTAGCACTACTTCTGTACTAAATTTCGTTCCATTCAGTTTCACCATGAAACCGATATGATTTCTAAAAGATTTATATGTTGTCTAGCAGTAGTACCCGGCATGCGTTGCAATGCCAATCAAAGAAAGATTTTTTTTTTTCGTGTGGTCTCCTCAGAGACCTAGTGCAGGTCTTTCTATTCGACGCCCGTGGGCGACCTGCGCGTCGGGATGAGAGATGGAATTGAATAAGGTGAATGAAATTGGAGAAGGATGTGGAAGGAAGCGGCCGTGACCTGTCAGAAGGTATCGTCCCAGCATTTGCCTGGTGTTGAAAATGGGAAACCACGGAAAACCATTTCAAGGACGGCCGACGGTGGGGCTCAAACCCACGCGTCTACCGAGTCAGCAGAGAGCTTGGCCCCATGACCTCACACTGCGCTTTAGCCAGCGTAGCCACTACTGTCGGTAAAGAAAGAAAGAAAGAAAGAAAGAAAGAAAGAAAGAAAGAAAGAAATAAAGTGTTTGTGTTGTTTACTGAAGTGCTTTTGGATAGACAAAATTTTAGTATGTTTTCCATCTGGTCTTCTTCTTCTTCCTAGCGTTTTCCCATTGGGATGGGGTCCGCTTTTCGGATCATGGAGCGCCACTTCACGGTCAGCTGCATCTTCTGGTTGGAGATTTGCAGCTTTCATATCGGTGTTGATAGTGTCTTTCCACCGTTGTTTGGGCCTTCCTCTTGGTCTTCTCCCATCAACCTTCAGTTGGTAGGCAGTATCTACCACAGTGTTACGTCTTGCTCTCAACACATGGACATACCATCGTAGTCTTTGCTCAGCCATCTTATCAGGAATTGGGACCACGCCAAGTGTCGCCTGATATTATCGTTATACAAGTGGTCTCGCCGTGAAATGCCCATAGTTCGTCATAGCATCCGCATTTCCATTACGTGGAGAGAATGTTCAGCACTTTTAGTGACAGCCCAACATTCAGTGCCATACAGTGCAACTGGTCATATGACTGACTGTAAGATAGATCTTAGACTTCAGGTAAGTTGGTACAGTATTTGCTTATCACACAGAACCCCTGTGACATCTCTCGAACGCATCCATACTGCACTGATCCTTCCTCGTACATCATTACTGATGAATCCATCACTTTGCAGACGGGATCCTAGATACCGGAAGGTGTTGACCTTGGCCAGGAATGTACCACTAATTTGAATAATTTCCGTCGTACATGAATAAATCAAAAGGCTTTCCGAAGCGTGAGCAGGACACAAACACTTGTCCATGTGAGAAGCATGGATTTTCCAAATTGTATCCACACATTTGTACGGATTGTCCCCGTGCTTTATTGATGGTCATCGCAAATGCGAGTCAAAGAGGAAACACATAAATTGCCGCTGAACTGTATGAAATACACTCATTTTCATAACGACTTATGAGCCACCTATTGTAAAATCGATTTACTAATTTAGAAACTTTCACGAGCTTGTAGGCTATAATAGCACAACAGCAAAGTGCATTTGTTGATATGACTCGGGCGCCTTCCTATTTCAGCAATCGTCATGGGCATGCGCATAACAACTCACCAAAGCTAATTTGATAAACCGATTAGCATACCAAAACTCATTTGTTGCAACGACTCGCGCGCCACCTATTTTGATATGAAGTTACTAAATAATAAACTTTCGTGGGTGTGCACACGATAACTAACCAAAGTTCATTTGTTAAAACATTTCACGTGCAAACACATATTTGTTGAAACGACTCACGTGCCATCTATTGTAAATTGGGTTTAATGATTGTGTGCACAACAACTCACCAAAGTTCATTTATTGAAGTGGTTAGCGTGCCAACACTCATTTGTTGAAACGACTCACGTGCCATCTATTGCAAATTGGGTTTAATGATTGTGTGCACAACAACTCACCAAAGTTAATTTATTGAAGTGATTAGCGTGCCAACACTCATTTTTTGAAACGACTCACGTGCCATCTATTGTAAATTGGGTTTAATGATTGTGTGCACAACAACTCACCAAAGTTAATTTATTGAAGTGATTAGCGTGCCAACACTCATTTGGTGAAACAACTCACGTGTCATCTATTTAAAATTGGATTTAATGATTGTGTGCACAACAACACACCAAAGTTTTTTATTGAAGCGATTAGCGTGCTAACACTCATTTGTTGAAACGATTCACGTGCCATCTATTGTAAATTGGGTTTAATGATTGTGTGCACTAACACTCACCAAAGTTCATTTATTGAAGTGATTAGCGTGCCAACACTCAGTCAGATTTTCGTGAAGATTGGAGGCTATCTCACTTTTATACCTAAGTGAAGAAATATGCCTATAAATTTAGTATTCAAGCCTGTGTGCATACTGACTCTACTTGTACTTGTTGTGGAAAGTCATTTCACCTCTGGAACCTCCTGGAATCACCATGGATTAGTTTCTAAAAATTCAAGCAATGACTGTTTGACACGTGAAGATTATGACATCATAGAGCCATGCCACTTATGCTCAGATTTTGAAATTACTAGCCAGAGTATTGGAGTATGTCTCAAAACCCACTTCAACGAGGTACTGAGATGCCAAAAGTCAGGTGTAACTAGAAGTTGTGAGAAGGTGCAGTGGTTGGAAGAGAGAAATTTCTGGATCTTTGAAGCATTGAAAAATCCACAGCCTGCTTCCAGTCTCCGACCGGGTCAGGAAGGGAAAGAATGAAGCCCCCATCTAGAGGCGAGGATATGGACTGTGCCGGCTGCCGAAGCCAGACGCACTCCTCTGGGGCAATGATTAAATGAATGACAGATGAAATGAAATGATAGTGGAGAGTGTTGCTGGAATGAAATGTTGACAGGGAAAACCGGACTACCCGGAGAGAAACCTGTCTGCCTCCGTTTTGTCCAGCACAGATCTCACATGGAGTGACCGGGATTTTAACCACGGACCCAGCGGTGAGAGGCCGGCGTGCGGCCTCCTAAGCCACGAAGGCTTCTTTGAAGCATTAATGTTTGCTATTGGAGTTATCTCTACTGCAGCTGTATTTGCTAGGCAGAGAGTTTTGGATCACAGAATGCTGCGAAGAGTCCAAAGACAGCTAGCTAGTGGTGTATAATATGATATAACTGTGCTCATTTATTAACTAATAAATGAATAATTAGTTTAAAAATAAACCAACAATTTCTTTTAAACACTCATTTGTTGAAACGACTCACGTGCCATCTATTGTAAATTGGATTTAATGATTGTGTGCACAACAACTCATCAAAGTTCATTTATTGAAGTGATTATCGTGCCAACACTCATTTGTTGAAACGATTCATGATCCACCTATTGTAATATAATAATAAATAACCCCTAGCACTACAGCCCATGATGGTCCTAGGCCTACCAAGCGCTGCCCAGTCATTTGGGTTGCAGATATTAGGGTGACGCGTGCCGTTAATCTTGGTTTTCGTGACCGGGGCGCTGCCTCACTGTCAGGCAGCTACTCAATTGTCCTCACGAGGCTGAGTGTACCCCGTTCCAGCCCTCACGTCAGTTTCTAAAATACCTGACGGAGCCTCAATCGGATGAATGGTATATGAGCGCATGCCAGACAGACAACGTAATATTAATTTTAGGTAGATTTCATTAGAAAGCTAACTATTGCAATGGGTTTCATGTTTCGACTTCCGGAAAATTTCGACATATCTTCGCGTTTCACATCCCCCAGACCCCAAAACCACCGTCAGTTCAAAAGTTTATATTTAATTTATGTATGTATATATATATATATATATATATATATATATATATATATATATATATCAGTTTCTTGTGGACACGATAACTGTCGTAATTTTGTACCAATCACTTTGAATTTTTTACATAATATGTATACCCCTAAAATCTCGGTTGAGTTCGTTAATGGGCAAAATCGGTCAAAGGGGGTGAAAATGGTAGGCTTTTTTTTCGAAAAAGTGAAATATCGCTATAACTCTCTTAATATATGAAATATTGAATCCATTCAAAGTTCATACTATGTGTCGGACGAGGCCCTAATATTTATGTTTGAAAAGTTTTTTGATAGCACCAACCATTGACCAAAGGGGTGGGAAAAAGTGGGTTTTTCGGGAAACATTGATCATATCTCTGTTAATAGGCACAATATCAAAACCGTACAAAATGGACAATATTCCTCCAATAATTACCTAAAACTTTTGTCTGAAAGAATTTTTGATATGACCCACCATTACGCCACGGGGTGAGCAAAATGATTTAAATTATAAGAAAATGCCAAGTGCCAAGAGAGGTTGCCATGACAACTTTACTTTTAATTGATAAGGGATGAGCCATCAGCAGTTGCTATGACAACGCCACTGCACGAGATAACATTCAGTTTTCCATCTGTCTGTGGGTAGCGACTTTGGTATCGGAACTGGTAGCATGCTGAACTTCTATGCCCAAGGTCGCGGGTTCAAACCCGGCTGAAGTCGTCGGATTTACTAAGAGCGCTAAAAAAACCTGAGTTTGCTTTCCTTCGGAGGAGAAGTTCCAACGTTCGTTGCGAGTTGATGGTTCCGGTGGCATCTAGTAGCCAAGTTCACAGATAGGTGTCGTAGATGGTAGTATTTTAGGTAGATTTCATTACAAAGCTAACTATTGCAATGGGTACCATGTTTCGATTTCCGGAAAATTTCGACATATCTTCGGGTTTCACATCCCCAGACCCCAAAACCACCGTCAGTTCAAAAGTTTATATATAATTTATGTATGTTTATATATATCAGTTTCTTGTGGACACGATAACTGCCGTAATTTTGCACCAATCACTTTGAAATTTTTACCGAATATGTATACCCATAAAATCTCGGTCGAGTTCGTTACTGGGCTAAATCGGTCGAAGGGGATGAAAATGGGGGACTTTTTTTTTCGAAAAAATGAAATATTGCTATAACTCTCTTAATATGTGAAATATCGAATCCGTTCAAAGTTCATACTATATGCCGGATAAAGCTCAAAAAATTATGTTTGAAGAGTTTTTTATAGCACCAACCATTGACCAAAGGGGTGGGAAAAGTGGGTTTTTCGGGAAACATTAATCATATCTCTCTTAATAGGCACAATATCAAAACCGTACAAAATGGACAATATTCCCCGAATAATTACCTAAAACTTTTGTCTGAAAGAATTTTTGATATGACCCACCATTACGCCAAGGGATGAGAAAAATGATTTCGGAATTATAAGAAAATGCCAAGAGCTATCAGTGGTTGCCATGGCAACACTACTAAATTGATGAGGGATGAGCCATCAGACGTTGCCATGACAACGCACTTGCGCGAGATCAGATTCAGATTTCCATCTGACTAAGTGTGACGCGGCTTCGGTGACGTAACTGGTAGCATGTCCAAGGTCGCGGGTTCAAAGCTGGCCAAAGTCGTCGGATTTTCTAAGAGCGCTAAATATCCCTCAGTATGCTTTCCTTTGGAGGGGAGGTTCCAACGTTCGTTGCGAGTTGCTGATTGCGGTGGCATCTAGTAGCCAAGTTCACATCTAGGTGTCGTTGACGGTAGTATCTGGTAGCAACATTAGGAACTACTGCTTGAAATTGAGCGTCTGCATTCCTTACCTGAATTACAGACTAATACAGCCATCACAATTCACACCGTTTATCAGACTGATTCTACACTCACCCAAAGTACACGGGGTTACATGACCGCGTTGTCGCAGCCCCTAAACTGAGGAACCAACCAACATCTCTGCGGGAGATATAATTTTGCGTGAAGAAGTAACAGACCGTTACATAGTTACACATCAGTGTCGAAACCTTGCATAAGGACAGTGTGACCACAAGTATAAAAATGGACTCCAAATGACAAGAAGGTTACCGTCATCATAAGACAATAATATGTTTAAAATATGCATAAAATGACGAAAAACAAAGTTAATTAATCTCCAATTATAAAATACTTTCACGCAATAAATGAGGTCTGATCCTTCTACGAAAACCTGCATATTCTGCCTATTTTCGCCTATCCCCAAGTTTGTCCGTTGAAATCTACCTCCGCCTTCCGGCGTGCCGAGAGGACTTTTTATCTCTCTATATATAAAAATGAAAGTTTTTCTGTTTTTTTCTGAATTTCCACGGAAATTTGAGTTATTAACGCGTTTTAGACTGATCTATGACGGTTGCGCGCAAAAACAAAAATTTTGTCTGTCTGTTTGTCTGTGTACAACTTTGCACGCGCATCACTCGAGAACGGCTCAGTGGATAAACGTAAAATTTGGCACAGATGTACATCAGAGGCACGAAAGTAATCATTGATGTAACTCTTCTCCATACCTCTCATAAAAGAGGGCCTACCCCCTTAAAATGCATGCTGAAATGGGCGTAGAAAGACGAGACAAAGCTCATTTTCAGCGTCTCAATGTGAGAAACAAAACTCGGGAGCCCTACGGGCCCCCAAAACCACATTTTAAGGTCCTAAAACCAACAGTTTTTGAGATATACCCAGAAAACTAATTTCATGTATTAAGCTATTGAAAGGATGCGAGCCGGTAACCATGGCAACACAATCTCAGAAGTCCATCTATTTCTGTAAGACGCACTTATATTACTGTGAACGTTCGCAAACGGCTATAAGGTTATCGCGGAACCAACTTAAGCTGTAAAATTCATCAATACGTATATAATGCTCTTAAGGGGGTCAAGGGGTACTCTTGAATTTTTACACGATATTCCCAGAAAACTAATTTCATTTAATAAACTAATAAATAGATGACGAGTGCAGAAGAAGACCAAATCAGGAGCTATAGAGATATACTGAGAAAATCACATATGTAACCAGGAAGAGACGTCTGGCTTTCCACGGACATGTCTCATGGATGAACCCAACAAGACTAACCAACCGGCTTCTCAACTACTGGGGGGAATAGAAAGAGCGTGACACCGTCGCTAACAGTAGTTAACAAGGATATCCAAGAACTGAAGATAATGAAAAGTGATATTAGAAGCCGATCACATCTCTGAAAGATACTTAAACAGAAGAGTATTCAGGACAGACCACCCTGTAAGAAAACCGGCATCATCTGGACAAGAGACAGAAAGGAGGAACATAGCCAGAGAACGCGCGAATACTGGGCAAACATCAAGTACCTCGCCAAGCTGAAAAGTTGAACGTCGTGGTCCTTAGCTGGCCCATCCGAATGAAGAAGAACAAGAAGAAACTAATGAAGTAATGCAAGCCGGTAACCATGACAACAGTAGGCCTATCACAAGAAGTGACCTCCAACTTTCCATTTATTTCTGTCAGAAGCAATGCCACTCAATTTATTAAATTTCTGTGAAAGTTTGCAAATGGCTATAAGGTTATCGTGGAATCAAACATAGACTGTAAAATTCAACAATGCGATTAAGGGGGTCAAGGGGTACCCTACAATTTTTACACGTGACTTACACGTGCAATATGCGATATGTTGTACAGAAACAGCAACATTATTTTCAAAAATTCCTGTATTGGAATAGTGTGTTTTGCAGCTTTTGGGAATTTGGGCCATTTGAAGCTAAAAATCCCGAATTTCCATGCACCACAAGCCTTTATAATTTATTAAAGGGGTATTCCTGGGGATGGAGACTTTCCACAACGGTGAGGGTCAGTTTTAATTTGACATAGATGATTTTGTTTAATTCTATGTGGTTGATATATCTTTATGTTTATGTACGCCTATAATTCATGTTCGGGTGCTTGGAGCATCGTAAAATTAGGTATTTCAACAATGAGTCAATACACCAATCATTTATAAAACTCTTCAACGTACTTCTCGTAGAAGGGTGGGTATAAGGAACAACTTTCCAAATACATGGGAAAAGAAGAAGAAGAAGAAGAATAAAATAAAAATTATCCTAGAAGGACGACCAAGGCATACGTTGCGCTTCTCAATGTGTGACACAAAACTAGGGAGTCTATAAAGGGTCGCCGAAAACCACATTTTATGGCCCTTAACTTAACAGTGTCTGCGATATACCCAGAAAACTAACTTCGTTCTGATAAACTTATGAAGGAATGACAAGACCCTAACCATTGCAACAGTAGCTCAATTGATAGCGTCTGGTTATTAATACCAAAGACCGTTCGAAGAGCGGGTACTTCTGCTAGTATATTATATATTATCATACTAATATATAAAAATGAGATGGTGTGTGTGTGTCTGTCTGTCTGTGTGTTACTCAATAACGCAAGAACCACTGGTCTGATTTAAATGAAATTTTGCATGGATGTAGCAGATTTACCAGGTTTACTTATAGGATATTTTTGATATCGATATTTAGCACTATTAAAAATGGCGACCATTTTAGTGACGTCACTACACCCTTTGGTTTCAAAATGTCATATTTCCATATCAAATAAAAACAGAACGCTAAGAAATAGCAAACTTTTGATGGCACATACGAGCTTAAAAATTCAATTTCCTATCCGAAGGGTCCTCATCACTTTTCGTGTATCTCCAACGGTTAGCGAGTAAAACCCACATATGTGATGTCACTTCACCGTTTGGTTTCGAAATTTCATATTTCCATTTCAAATAAAAAGAGTACGCTAAGAAATAGCAAACTTCTGATGGCATACACGAGCTTTAACATTTAATTTTCTACCCAAAAGGTCCTTATCACTTTTCATGTATCTCCAACGGTTACCGAGTAAAACCTAAATTTGGGCAATAAAACACGGTCAACACCGAGCGGTGCAGTATCTCTACATATATAACAAGTAGTTCCGTGAAGAGCTATACAGCCTATTTTCATATATCCTACTCGTGTTAATTGCCTCTATTAACATACAAAATTTCAGTTTAATTGCTGTAACAGATTCGTAGATATTGAGAACCGTCTAAATATATACGTTTGGTATTCAAACTTCAATCGCATGATTAGAACACAAGAAGTAAAAACGAGATTTTAAAATTTCGCACAGCTGCCATCTTGTGATTATGCAAACAATTGAAATAAATTAGATGCCAGTGGATTAACATTTGTATAAGCATTTAACGTGCAACGTTTCACTGCACTCGGATAGTTAATTCGCGAGAAACGTCCATTTAAATATTTATACTTCGCGTCTCCACCATGTTGGATTTGTGCTCACCAGGTTACTGAAAATCCTATAGGTGAACATATGTACATAGCCTCTATGAACATAAAAAAATCAGTTTGATTGCTGTTGAAGATTCATAGATATTGAGAACCGTCTAAATATTTCGGATGCTTGCCATTTTGGATTGTTATATGTATGGGCCATAGAGTTAGGTACCATTCAAGGACAATTAATGCCTAGGTTCATTATTCAAACTTTCACTTCGATCGCATGATTACGACACAAGAAATAAAAACTTAATTTTAAAATTTCGCACAGCCGCCATCTTGAGGTTATGTAAGTAATTGAACTAAATTAGATGCCAGTGCATTACAATATGTAAAATCATTTACTGTACCACATTGCATTGCGTTTAGAGAGTTAAATCATGAGAAAAGTCTATTAAAATGTTTCAACTTCGCTTGGCCGCCATGTTCGTTTTGTACTTTAAAGGTTTATGAAAGTTACATAGATAAACTTGTATCAGTACCCTCAACGTACAAAATTGCAGGGTGATATCTGTAATAGTTTCGGAGATATAGAATGTCAGTGAAATATTTCGCACAGCCGCCATTTTGATGTTATGTAAACAATTGAACTAAATTAGACTCCAGTGCATTACAATGTGTATAAACATTTGCTGTACCAAATTGCTTTACGTTTGGATAGTTAAATCGCGAGAAAAGTCTATTTATAAGTCTCAAATTCGCTTGGCCGCCATGTTGGTTTTGTAGTCACCAGATTTTTAAAGATCTCATGGGTGAACTTCCAGTAGTGCCCTTTATCACCGTACACAATTTCAGGGTGATATCGGTAATAGTTTCGGAGATACTGAATGCTGGTGAAATTTTTCGCCCAGCCGCCATGTCCGATTGGTGAGAGACAATAAAATTTGTAGGGTACGGTCGGGGTCGGCCAGAATAGTGCTATGATCTTACCCAGTTTCATTGTAATCCCTCCCGCCGTTTAGAAGTTATTAGGGACACACACACACACACACACACACACACGGACAAAAGGTGATCTCATAAGCCTATTTTTTTTTCATAAAATGAAAATAGGCTAAAAATGAAAGTTTGTCTGTTTTTTTTTCTGAATTTCTACGGAAAATGAGTTATTTACGCGTTTCAGACTGTTGTATGATGGATGCGCGCGAAAATAATTTTTTGGTCTGTTTGTTTGTTTGTTTGTTTGTTTGTTTGTTTGTCTGTGGACAACTTTGTTCCCTTATAACTCGAGAACGGCTGGGTGTATCAACGTAAAATTTGGTACAGATATCCATCAGAGGCACGACACTAATAATTGATGTAACTCTTCTCCGTACCTCTCATAAAAGGGAGCCTACCCCCTTGAAATGCATGCTGATATAGGAGTAGAAGGACACGACAAGGCTCATTTTCAGCCCCTCAATGTGAGAGACAAAACTCGGGGGCCCCAAAGGGTCCCCGAAAACCACATTTTAAGGCCCTAAAACCAACCGTTTTTTTTTGGCATTTTCCCAGAAAACTTATTTCAAATAAACTAATGAACGAATGCAAGCCGGTAACCATGGCAACAGATTCTCAGAGGTCCATCTATTGCTGTAAGACGCAATGCAATTCCATTAATTACATTAGTGTGAAAGTTTGCAAACGGCTAGAAGGTTATCACGGATCCAAATTAAGCTGTAAAATTCATCAATACGTATAATACGCTTAAGGGGGTCAAGGGATACTCTAGAATTTGTTCACGCGATTTACACCTGCGGGTGTGGTATGGCAGGTCTATTATATTCCTATCCCTATATTATATTATAATTATTATTATTATTAAATTATGGCGTACAACGACGAGACAAAGCCCCTCGGTGCCAGAAACAAAACTCGGGGGCCCTAAAGGGTCCTCGAAAACTACATTATAAGGCTCTAAAACCAACAGTTTCTGAAATATTCCCAGAAAATTAATTTTATGTTCGACCCTCACTATTATGTGTCAGATAACTGTATCATAATGATGGTCATTATAACACTGTTTTCCATTACGATACAGTTTCTCCAGCCAACCAGAGCTCGTTCATTGACCAATTAGGTAACGATAACTTCGCGCATGCGCTCAAAATCCAACATGTCGGACATAAACACAACATCGAACTATAATAAATTACCGACATGGAATACCCACCGTCCATACGTTCGCGTAAATAAACTGGCGAATATGAGACAAGAAATAGCACTGTACCTTAAAATCACCAACACTAATTTCTACACAGCGCATTGTCTTCAAATGACTGCGGTGACAATATTACTGAGGGACGGCTGATGTAAACATATGGCTGCATATGACATAGCAAGCCCACAGAGCGCGTGCGTCGGTCGTTCAAAGCTCTTGAAAGACAAAGATATAACACCCAACGCTCGCTCTGCGATCACAAAATTCCAGTAGCTGACTCTCAACAGATATTTATGAATATTTATGTTAAAACATATAATAAAGTTATAATTATCGTCGAACATAAACAGTCGTATGCAACTCGCCTATAATGGTAATTAAGACACTCGTATAGAAATTATAAAACTCGCATACGCTCGTTTTATAAAAAATACTCGTGTCTTAATTATAGCCATTATAGGCTCGTTGCATAATGTACTATAATTTAATTTAACAAACTAATGAAGGAATGCAAATCGGTAACCATGACAACATTATCTCAAGGGGTGGCATCCAACTTTCCATCTATTTCTGTAAGAAGCAATGCCACTTCATTTATTACATTTCTGTGAAAGTATGCAAATTAAGTTATCACGGAACCAACGTAGACTGTATAATTCATCAATGCAATTAAGGGGGTCAAGGGTTAACCTAGAATTTTTTAATGCAAATTTCGCGTGCGACATATAGTACAGAAGGTCTATTATATCTCCAATCAGCAACATTATTTTCAAAAATTGCTGAATTGAATCAGCATTTTTTCGGCTTTTAGGAATTTGGGCCATTTGAGGCTTAAGAACCTTGATTTTCATGCACCACAAGCCTTTGTAATTTATGAAAGAGGTCTTCCTGTGTATGGGGACCTAACACAACGTAGAGGGTCAGTTTTTATGTGACGTGTATTGCGTTTCGTCTACAAGGCTTTCTTTTCTATTTCACGTCAGGAAGTACACGTTAGGTGAATTTAGTTTGAGAGCAAATTTTAACTAATCTTTTCCCCCCTTTTTAGCCTATTTTCATTTATGAAAAATAGGCTAATGAGATCACCTTTTGTCCGTGTGTCTATGTGTGCGTGTGTGTGTGATGGTGTGTGTTCCCCCCCCTAATAACTTTTAAACGGCTGGAGATATTTTAATGAAACTCGGTAAGTTCATAGCACTATCCCGGACGACCCCGACCGTGCCCTTCAAATGTTGTTACGTCTCACCAATCCAACATGGCGGCTGTGCGAAATATTTCACCAGCATTCAATATCTCCGAATCTAATACCGATATCACCCTGGAATTTTGTACCGTGATAAAGGGAACTACTAGAAGTTCACCTATGTGACTTTTGAAAACCTGGTAACTACAAAACCAACATTGTGGCCAAGCGAAGTTGCGACTTTTAAATAGAAGTTTCTCGCGATTTAACCAACCAAACGCAATAAAACTTGGTATAGTATATGTTTATACACATTGTAATGTACTGACATCTAACTTCGTTCAATTGTTTACATAACTTCAAGATGGTGGCTGTGCGAAATATTTCACTGGTATTCTATATCTCTGAAACTAATAGCGGTATCACCCTGACATTTTGTACGGCGATAAAGGGCACTACTGCAAGTTCATCTATAAGACTTTCAAAAACCGCTTAACTACAAAACGAATATGGTGGCCAAGCGAATTTGATAATTTTAAATAAACCTTTCTCGCCATTTAATGATCCAAACTCAAAGAAACTTGGTACAGGAAAAGTTTATACACATTGTAATACAATGGTATCTAATTTAGTTCAATTGTTTACATAACCTCAAGATGGCGGCTGTGCAAATTTTAAAATAAAGTTTTTATTTCTTATGTCGTAATCATACGATCGAAGTGAAAGTTTGAATAATCAACCTACGCAATAATTTTCCTTTAATGGTACATAACACTAAGGCCTATACATAATAACAATCCAACATGGCGACCATCCGAAACATTTAGATGGATCTCAATATCTACGAATCTATTACAGCAATCAAACTGAATGTTTTAATGTTCATAGGGGCTATGAACATAAGTTCACCAATAGGACTTCCAATAACCTCGTGATCACAAATCCAACATGGCGGTGACGCGATGTATAAATATTCACATGGTCTTTTCTCGCAATTTAACCATCCGAGTGCAGTGACACTTGGTACAGTAAATCCTTATACAAAATTTAATCCACTGGCATCTAATTTTTTTCGATTGTTTCCATAACCACAAGATGGCAGCTGTGCGAAATTTTAAAAACTCGTTTTTACTTCTTGTGTCCTGATCATGCGATTGAAGTTTGAATACTACACGTACACAATAATCTTCATGTAACAGTACATAACTCTGAGACCTACATATAAAAAATCCAACATGGCAACCATCCGTAATATGTAGTCGGTTCTCAATATCTACGAATCTATAACAGCAATCAAACTGAAATTATGTATGTTGATAGAGGCAATTAACATAAGTAGGATAAATGAAAATAGCATGTATAGTTATTCACGGAACTACTTGTTTTTTGTCGACATACGGGTTCATCGTAAGGATGACTTTGTTTGATACTGTGTGGTAGATATACCCATATTTGGATATCTGGGTGATATGTTGTCTTTCTGTGTATCTTTATGTACGCCTATAACTCGTGTTCGGATGCTTGGTGCATCGTAAAATTAGGTATGGTAAACATGAGTCAATACACCAATCGTTTATAAAACTCCTCACCGTACTTTTCATACAGTAGAAGGGTGGATATAGGGAAAATCTTCTCAAAATACATGCTAAAATAGGCGAAATATAAAAATTATCCTAGAAGGACGACCAAAGCATATGTTGCGCTTCTCAATGTAAGACACAAAATTCGCGAGTCTATATAGGGTCTCCGAAAACCACATTTTAAGGCCCTTAAATTAACAGTGTGTGTGTGATATTCCCAGAAAACTAACTTCGTTCTTATAAACATACGAAGGAATGACAAACCGCTAACCATTGCAACAGTAGCTCAATTGATAATGTCTGGTGTTAACACCGAACACCGTTCGAAGAACGGGTACTTCTGCTAGTATATTGTATGTATGTATGTCTACCCCTTATTATTCCCGTTTTTCCTACGGGGTCGGGGATGAGATGCGATGGAAGTATTTGTGGCGATGGTTTTTACGACCGGATGCCCTTCCTGACGCCAACCTCATGAGGGGAGGTAATGAGAGATGAAATGAATGATGGTGAATGAAACTGGGCAAGGATATGGAAGGAAGCGGCCGTGGCCTGTCAGAAGGTACCGTCCCAGCATTTGCCTGGAGTTGAAAATGGGGAAACCACGGAAAACCATTTCAAGGATAGCCGACGGTGGGGCTCGAACCCACGCGTCTACCGAGTCAGCAGAGAGCTTGGCCCCATGACCTAATGCTGCGCTTTAGCCAGCGTAGCCACTACTGTCGGTTATTACTTCTGCTAGTATATTATATATTATATATAGTAGGGAGAGAGCTACTTGTGCACCACCTATTGTAAAATGAATTGATATATTCTGTAACCTTCGCCGGAGTGTGACAACATCAAAGTTTCATCGCAATCGGGTGAAAGGTAGGAACGCATACGGGACTTCCTTGAATCTATTCGCACGCCGTCACGCTTTTGTTGAAACTACTCGTGCCCTACATATTGTAAAATGAATTTACTAATTCGGAAACCTTCACGGGAGTGCCACAACAATTCACCAATGTTTCATCGCAATCAGGTGAATAGTAGACTATACGAATGCATACGGGACTTTGTTAAAACGATTCGCGCCGGATGCACTTCCTGAAGAAGACCTCACAAGAGGAGTTAACGAGGGAAGAAATGAACCAGGACAAGGAGTTGGTAGGAAGCAGCCGTGGCCTATTAGAAGGTAACGTCCCAGGATTTGTATAGAGTTGAAAATGGGGAAACCACGGAACACTATTTCAGGCTGACTGGGTGACGCAGCGGTAACGTTCTCCTCTGCTGTGCCCAAGATTACAGGTTGAAATCCCGACACAATTCGGCATTTGAGAGTGCATAAATTAAAGGGACCAAATCAGCGGATTTAATGACACATTAAGTATCTCCTGCAATATATATCTAGAAACATAGTATTAAAAACAGGAGTGTTAAACCATCATCTTCTACTCATCGCCGACAACTATTCTATACGAAAAGTAGATTGTGCCTACGAAAATAATTTCAAAATAATATTGTGACTCTTGAGTAGTAGGCTATTCAAATATAACGTACGTCATTTAAAAAGAGAAGTACATGGGGCTGATTACCAAGATTTCCCTAGCTCCTTAAATAAATCTCCAACAATATTAATTAATGATAGGTCTGCGAGTTTTAACTATTCTATAAAAATTGTAATTTGCAGCTCCAGTATTTTATTAGGCTCTTCTGCTCCTCAACCGCTAGGTTGGTGGGTAACATGCATGTCTTCCAAAACGTCTTAATTCTCTGGCCTGTAGTTTCAAATGGCAATAAGTGTGAATGCCTTTAATGCTGTCTATAAATTGAGTCCTTGGTCTTCCTCGACTCCTCTTTCCTTCTAGCTTCCCTTCGACGAGTGTGGTGCACCAGTCAGAATGACGAATCAAATGGCCAAGAAAACTATTCCTTCTTCTGTTTAAGGATTCAACCAAGTTACGTGTATCCTTTGCTCTTTTCAGAACATTCTCATTCGTGACTTTATCAGTCCAAGATATATTTAGTAGTCGTCGCCAGCACCACTTCTCGAATGCCCTACATTTTGATACATCTGCTTGTCACAGAGTCCATGTTTCAGAGCCATAGCTTTCAATAATCCATACAGAACTTTTCAAGAAGTATTTTTGCACCTATAAGTTAACAGTCTTGGAAGTTAGTAGAGACTTCTTTTTTGAGAAGGCTTCTTTTGGCTGTGCGTTTCGAGCATTTACTTCTCTCGGACACTTTCCATTTGATGTGATCAAGCTACCCAGATATTTGAAATCCTTTACTTGGGCTAGTTAGCCTACTTTTGATTTTTGCAAAAAATGAAAGTAAACTTATGAGATCTACACAGGACCAAAAATTGTGTGTCTGTCTGTGTGTGTGTGTCTGTGTGCGTGTGTGTGTGTGAGTGTGTGTACTCTGAATGTCTGTCCTCCCCCTATCAATTCGAACACGGTGAAACCAAATTGAACGAAATTTGGTACAGAGATAGCACTAGCAGAGGACACCTCAGTGTTATGTTTTATATCGCCATTATCTTGACGAAAACGTAATGGCGGCCACCCAAATGTTAAAAGCTTAAATCAAATTACGACCAACCTAATCATCTGATCTCTACCAAAATTTGCGATATTATACCTTTATTTATGAAGAATCTTTTGACCAAACTGCAGGGTCATCAGTTCAATATTTTGCGGATGTCGGCCATGTATGTGTGCAAATCGATTCCCCCTATCTATTCAAACACGGTGAAACCGAATTGAACACAATTTGGTACAGAGGTAGCACTAGCAAAGGGCACCTCAGTGTCATGTTTTATATTGCCGCCATCTTGACTGAAACGTAATGGCGGCCACCCAAATGTTAAACGCTTAAATCAAATTACGACCAACCTAATAATCTGATCACTTTCAAATCTTTCAACAACATACTTTTTTGTGGAAAGCATATTTTGGCCAACCTACAAGATCACCAGCCCAATAGTTTGCAGATGGCGGCCATGTATGTGTGCAAATAGATTTCCCCTATTTATTCAAACACGGTGAAACCTAACTGAACGAAATTTGGTACGGAGTTAGCACTAGCAAAGGGCACTTCAGTGTCATGTTTTATATCGCCACCATATTGACGGAAACGTAATGGTGGCTACCCAAATGTAAAAAGCTTAAATCAAATTACGACCACGTTTTTTTTCTCTACCAAATTTTGCAACAACATACCTCTTTGTGCATCTTTTGACTGAACTACTAGGTCATCAGCCCAATAGTTTGCAGATAGCGGCCATGTATGTGCGCAAATCGATTCCCCATATCAATTCAAACACGGTGAAACCGAATTGAATGACATTTTGTACAGCGGTAGCACTAGCAAAGGGCATCTCATATTCATGTTTAATATCCGTACAACACGTTGTATTTCAACAAGCTACTACAACTAACATTCAATTATACTCCTTGAAAAGGACAAAGAGTTATAACAATACCCATGCATTTAGGAGAAAGTAGGCTATATGTTCTTTACCGAACATCTTGTTTTTCACCATCCATTAGCACATTAATTATTTAATCGCCATCCCTAAGTGCATGCCATTACTTTGGATTTCTTTTTATTTATCCTCATACCACACTTCTCTAGCAATAATTATTTTATGTGATTCAGAGCATTTTCCATATCACTCTCATTTTCAGTTATCAGGACTATATCATCTGCAAATCGTATGGTACTGTACAGCTTGCCATAAACTTTTATGCCATGACTGTTGGTAGCTAAGAATTCTTGAATGGCTTCTTCAATGTAGATATTAAATAACAGTGGTGATAGTCCACAGCCTTGTCTTACTCCCTTCCCAATTCTTGCTTCCACTCTTTCCTTGCCAATTAATGCTGTCTGGTTCTTCTGTCCCTGTAGTCTATCTTCAGTTTTCTTAGGGTTTCAAACAGCACCTTCCAATTTATATTATCAAAAGCTTTCTCTAAATCAATGAAAGCAATTACAACAAGTTTGTCGATTTCCAGGGATTTTTCAATAATTATTCTGAGACGTAGGATGGCGTCTCATGTACCTCCTCCCTTCCTAAATCCAAACTGTTCTTCTGAAATATTGTCTGTTACTTTTCTCTCGATCCGATGATAGATGATTCTTGTTATAATTTTCAAGTCATGGGAGAGAAGGCTCAAAGTTCTATAATCTTCGCACCTTTGTGCTCTGTGCTTTTTTGGTATGGGAATAAGAATAGTTTGCTCAAAGTCCTTTGGCATTTCTACTCTTACATATATTTCATTTATTAGATTGTATAGATTGCCCTTGGCTTTATCTCCGAGGGCCAGTAGACTCTCTGCGGGGATCCCATCTGGATCCCTTTCTGTGTCGTAAATCATTGAGGGCTCTATCAAATTCTTCTCTTAAAATTCGTGGTACTAATTCATCGGCATTCACCTGGTCTTCACTTACAAGGGCATTTGCATCTATAACTCCCTCACACACTTCTTCTGTGTACTCCTTCCATCATAACGCTACCTCACCATCTTCCGTTAGGGCTTCGCCATTCTTGCTACGTATGATGTTCATCATGTTTGTTTTTGTTCCAAACTGTTTTCGTATCTTGGCGTATGCTCTCTCACTATCAGTCTACATTGTGAATAAAATTATTTTTCTCATTCATGTTTATGCAATGAAAATTGGGTAAAATGTTAGTGCTTATAGCAGTGGCAGCTGGTAATAATTCTGTTGGGGGTGCTAGCAAATTCAAAATTTGCAATCAAATCATTCAAACGTTGCAAGTGCATATTTTATGCTAAAAACCTAAGTTTCATAATCACAGTATTTAACTGTGTAATTGTACAAAACGCGCAATATAAATTTGACTCAAATTCAGCTGCCACCGCGAAATGAGCAGGTGAAATGAAATGAACAAGATATCCTACCGTCAAGACTACCTTAAACACAGATATAAACTTGGTAAGGATATCCGCTGGACCCGATTACACACAAAAATAATTTAACGAATCTACTATTAAACACTTGCAATGCCACCAGAAAGGTTAACAAACCTGAGAATTCGTATTCGTGTTCTAGTAGGCGTAACTGTGTCGCCAACTTAAACAGGCAAAACAACGCACAACTTACTGCAAAAAAGTCTGGTTTGTTACATTATAAATAGAGAAAAAGTTATTCCAGACAACAATATGAGTGTGCAAATATCGCTAACTAAAAGTTCTGACCGGGGAAAAGAACGATCACTTGAAAAATTCAACATTACTTTCATTCACATCATAAATATGAACGGTATAGCCATGGCTTCCTATAACCTGGTCTGCCCATAGCAGAGCGGCAACGCCTCACTCACGTCTGTGTGTGGCGAGCAGGTAAGCATGGTGAATAATGGTGCTGAACGTGCGAGTCCGCATAAAATTGGATATATTCTTTTATCGCTCGCAGTTTTTAGCCTACCTTTCACATTTTGCAAAAATGAGGAAAAAGTAGACTTATGAGATCGATCCGGGCAAATGTGTGTCTGTCTGTCTGTCCTTCTGTCTGGCTTGCTGTGTGTGTGTGTCCCCTATCAAGTCCTAAACAGCTACAGCAATCGAAACAAAATTTGGTAGGAGTAAAGATCTATACCTGAATATCTCAATGCCGTATGTGAAAATGATGTCAGTGCTACCAACTGCTGTAAAAAAGCAATTGAAATATGAGCTCCATGTTGGATATCTTGGAGGGTATAAATGGGAGCTATTTCAAAATTAGCACACGTATAGATAATAATATTTCAGTTTAATTTCCAGGAGGGCATACATGGCAGTGTTGCCGAAATGATTATAAGTCTGATGATAGGTTCAATTTTTAAATGCATGTAACTTCTACACTATCAATTGGAATTCAACCAAATTTCGTATGTGCTATGTGTGTATAAACAAATATGACTGAGTGCATTCTTAACAGCCACCAGGGCTGCCAACTGTTAATAAATGCTCTTAATTTATTGTATCCAAATACCAATATATCAGAAAGTATGCAAGCCGACAGCTTTAAACTATACCCACGTATAGTACCTGACATTATATATTAATCTGGAATGACTTATATACGTCAGTTCTACCAACATGATTCTAAGCGTGCTGAGAGGTCCAACTTTATGCATGTAACTTCTATACTATCATTTGGATTTCAACCAAATTTCGTGTGTGCTATGTGTACCATTACAGATATGACTATGCGTATTCTTAAGAGCAACCAGGCCTGCCAACTGTTAATAAATGCTGTCTCTACTTTTGTTACCCTAATATCAATATATCAGATAGTATGCAAGCCAATAGCTCTAATCTTTGCACACGTATAGTACCTGGCATTCTAGATTAATTTGGATTAACTAATGTACGCCATTGCTGCCAACATGATTCTAAGCCTGCTGTTAGGTCCAATTTTAAAATGCATGTAACTTCTTTACTAATTAATGGATTTCATTCAATATTGGCACAACAATAGATCATATTATTTCAGATTATTTCTGACCAATACATGCATGACATTGTTGCGAACATGATATTACGAGCGCTGTTAGATCCTATGTTTAACTGCATGTAGCGTCCTTGCTATCCATTGTACTTCAACCAAATTTTGTATTCTGTATCTTAAGAGATGGAACTAAGAATATATTCAGTCTTCAGCGCTGCCAACTGTAGTGCTCTATTAGGCTACAATATACAGTATTTCGAACTAATTAGAAATGTCGATATTACCAACTTAATTTCGTCATTATTCTAGATAGTTCCATATAGATTAATCATTGGCATGCATCTTAAATTTTAGGAAAAATAGGCTCTTTAGTTCGTCACGGAACTTCTTGTTTCAATAGTGTTTAAGGTAGACCCGAGAGCGAAGGCTAATCATCTGGGAAACGTAAGTACAGCTCCTAACAGAACGTCGTTATTCTATAATATTAAATGACAGTAAGCTCTCGAATTCTATCACACGCGGTTGCTCTTCTGTATTGTTCCAAAGCTTCATGCATTTTGATTTTTAAGCTTAATACACTTGTAAAATTTAAATGTGTTGAAACAACAATCGTACGTTGATACCAGCGCAGTCTTTATTCTCGTCAATAATCAGTAGGCCTACTTTCGATCGACCATGACCTACGATAGCTACTTTTCTCATGTCTTCGTTGGCATTTAAGCGGTGTAAGTATAACAGATACACACAAATCATTGATATGGGCGTACTAATTAGTTACTAAAACATAGATAGCAATTTATTGCATGAGGAAGTCACCTTCGTCTAGTTCTGTTTCGTATGATGTCAGAATAAGAATGCCTGCTGGAAATGACAGATATGAATGACGGACAGGCAGCCAACCGAGATACCTACTGTAATTAGCAAAGGCCATGTCCTGTGGTTCGGATTCCACGTAAAAAGGAGGTCCCGTGGCTCATGATCGTATGATTAACGGTCACGTAAAACTAAAAGCTTCCTTCCTTCCTTCCTTCCTTCCTTCCAAGAGAAGTCTAATGGTGCTGTATCATCATTATTAAACGGTGGGTGAGTGGTTATAGTGTCGGACTACCAACCCCAAGATTGCAGGTTCGTCCCTGGCCGTGGTAAGTCATTTTTGAAGGCGACAAAAATCACGACACTCATGTCATACGTTGTTGGCATGTTAAAGAATCCATTTGAATTCAGTAGGCCGTGTTCAATGGCAAAATTAATCTCGGGATTTTCCGCCAACACAAAGCTCCTCCATTCTCTACTTGAAAGCGCTGTAGTGTCAAGGAGTTTAGATATCTAACCTCCTTGACTTTCATAGCGTTCAAAGGAACGACGAAATTCGACATGCAAGCTACCCTCTGGGTGTCAATTAATAAAGCTTGCACCAGGCACCCAAGGCCATACGATATTATTATTATTATTATCATTATTATTATCTCCAACCCATATTATTGCCGTTTCTACTTGAACTAAGATGATTTTTTTAAAATGTGGCGAATGGTTTTTACGGCCGGGTGCCCTTTCTGACGTCGGCCTCATCAGAATCGTTAATGAGAGATACAATGACTGAAACTGGGCAAAGAAAGCCATCATAATTAACACCGGTTATCAGACAGATTCTACACACACCCAAAGTACACGGGGCTAGACTATATGACCGCGTTGTCATAGCCCCTAAACTAAGGAACCAACCAACACATAGGTTATACACACATCCAAAAAAACGTTTTGCATATTACCATGGAGCAAAGTGAGTACGGACTTATTTATTAAGCAGTGTCCATGCCTGCTCTACCCAATTGAGATCTGGGGAATAGGCAGGCCATTCCATTCTGTGAATACCATTCTCCTGAAGAAAGGCATTGACAATGTGCGGGCGAGCGTTATCGTCCACGAAATTGAAGTTTGGCCCAAAATTGTCAGCATAGTCTCTCACTACTGGTGCCTGGATAGTATTCCTGTAACGTATGCCTGTCATACGCCCTGGGATGTACACAAGAGGGGTTCGGCGACCATACATGATGCCACCCCAATACATTGCACCACCTCTTCCCTGTTGGTATCTGTCTCGGATGTATTGGTCGTGCATATTGTACCCGATACCTAGTGGAGTCTATCGGCTACGCCAGCAGACATTAAGCCGTAGTTGAGATTATGGGAAGAGTTATGAAAAGATAGCGCTCAAATCGAGTCAAGAGGAATGTCAAGATGACGTAGAAGGTCTAGGATTAAGAAAGCACTAACAGCCGTCAAGCAGATGGAATTATGGATGGAAATATGAAGCTTTATTAAGATCTATATGGAACATGGTATTTAAACATCTCAGAAGAGAAGATATAACAAGCATTATATATGGTAATAATTTGTAGGAAGTCAGATAACCCTTAAGTTATTTTATAACTTAATAGCCGAGATGATCGGGGTTCGAGATTATATTTGTGACGCAAGACCACAGAGGTGGGGAGAACGTCACGTGACTGCGCCAGGGAGGTGCAGGTCAATGCAGTCTAGAGACAGTCGAGTCGAGCTCTGTAAGCAGAGGAGTCAAGTACAGTTAGCAAGAGAGTGGAGTACAGCGAGCAAGGCAGTCGAGGTCAGACAGCGAGCTGAGTAGGACATGCCGAGCGTATGATAAAAGTCGCGCAGCGAGCAGCATTTGTCACGGAAAGTGAAAGCGACAGGTTTTACTTCACCAAGCAGCGAACGGAAAGTAGGTCAGTGAGCCAAGCAGACACCCGCAGTAGGCAGCGTGAAGACCGGTTACAGAACCATCTGTACGGGCCAAGCAAGCATGAGAAGGCCGGGGTTTAGAACAGTACTGTAATAGTAGTTGGAGAACTTTATTTCGAGCATAGCAGAGCGGCATGGCGAGGCCAGCTTTAGGCGGAGATTATTCTAGAACATTGCAGTAGGGACGAGCGGGTTATTTCCAATTTTATACGCAAGTAATATGATAGAAGCTGAACTTCATTATAACATTGAGTTGGAACGCATATTCAGAAATCAGATTGTACAGGCAGATAGTTACGAGATACTGCAACTGTGAACTTCAGACGAACATAGTTATTCAATGACATTACGACTAGGCATTCCATTACGGAACATGCAGAGCGACCATGGGGTCCAAGTAACATTAACAATTTTAGGCAAACGAAATGTTACAGGCATATGCACTTATGAACATTGGCTCGTGCATTAATGCAATTCTTTCTTATGAAGTGTTATAAATTACCGAGTACGAACACAGCTACAGGGTGTTTCATAAACTTATACACTCTCATAAATAAATTTTATTTTCTGCAAGTGAGACTAAACCGCTGTGGAGAGTGAACTTTCAACACTCAAACCGAACATTGTATAGAACAGTGGCGTAACGTAGAAGAGGAATGTGGGGTCCGCTGTTTCTATGGACTTTTTCGTGAGGATTTGGACAGTATCCGCTATGGATAACCAGCAGTTTATCATGTCGGAGTAAACGCAGACAGAGACGCGATGGCACCACAGAGCGATGGATTCGATTCCTGAAGAGGAGGAGGTCCACCAGCTGATTCACTTGGGATTTGAAGGCAATCGTCATTGCGTGGGTGGAATGATATTCACGCCGATCTTTCGAGAAATTCATTACATAAGGATAATCGATGATCTTTGAAATTTGATAACAGCTGATTATGTGAAGGTACTGTAAGAGTTATAACTTCCTGATACGATTATTTTCATGAATACTGGGCACACATGTATATTTTTCTAATAGGAGTGATACGATTATTTAGACATGGCTTTGACTTTATATGCTTCAAATTTTGCTAGAATATGGCGTGACCATATGACATGGCAGGCATCATTATACGAAATTCTCACCATTGGTTGGCTTTATTAAGCAGATGTTTGGTCTTTTAGACATTTTTCCAGCAAGGATAGTTTTCATGAATAGTTTTTTTTTGTGTGACGAGTATTTCGAACTCGTGATCTGCAATTGATTATCTAAATCACTTCGTCAGTTCATTGCATACTAGCAAGTGTGTATTATTCATCAGTAGGGATTTTTTTCCATTGGATTGTTTGGGAGATATTAAGATGTTATTCACTTTAGTGAATGAATATCGCTTTTATATGACAACTAGAGACTTGTTGTTTCCTATCTGGTACATTCACTCATTTAGTCTTCGAGATGGGGTCTTTCGTATTTATACGATTGTATGGTGGTTACTCGTCTTACCCATCGTTCAGGGCACTATCATGTTAGTCGACGAGGCGAGGTCTTTCGTACTTATACGATTGTACGGTGGTTACTCATCTTACTTGCCATTGAGGGACTCATTTTTATCATCCGAGTGTACTTGAGATTGTAAGAGAATCAAACAAGGAACTACTAGTCACATATCAGTCGAAATTTTTGTTAAATAAATTAAAGATAAATGTCAGCAGGGTTACATTTGTAATTCTTGTTTGCCAATCCAATATTTTGTTGCTATACTCTTTTGAGAGTACTTTCAGTTAATAGCTGGTACAGCTGATGCTTTTGATGATTTTTATAATTGTGTTTGATACCTTTGAGAAGGATTTAAAGTAATTGAATCATGTAAGATGAATCATTAATGGTCAGATTTATTTTAAGGCAGATCAGTATTGCATATTTTGATGTGAGAGATTATAGCACATTGGTGTTTTTCTGTGATGTGAATTATGAAAATTGTAAGAGAATTTATGCTATTTGAAAGCAGATCTTGAATTACTAAGGTAATATTTTTTCTAATTGTTTAAGAAGTTGTCTAGATGTGATCAGAGTAATTACAGTTATTGGAGATTGTGTGCGTTGATAATTTGAAGCCAGTTATATATTTTTTTGTAGATCATGCAACGTGGTTAAGTGAAGTTTGTGATAGGCATTTTGTAGAAGTTGCCAAGTGATAGTTGCAGTGTTGCTGATGTATGTTGAGGCAGACATGAGGTCGTCGAACCCAGTCTAGCGTAATTTTTGAGATTCAGGCTGTATGCTGAATATTTATGGAGTTTTGTGGAATAATTGTGGTATTCAAATGTGATATTTGAAGAAGTGAGGATATATAATGTCGTTGTGGATAGTCAGATCCAACGTGATGTCGCGAAGGCAATAATATTTTTGGCATGATAATTAGCCTAAATACGAGATATAACTTGGAAGTAATAAAACTGTGAGACAACGTTCTATAACCCATATTAAACAATTTGTTAGGAAATTAAACAAACAAATAAATAAAGTTGATAATACAAGATTTTCTGATAATAATAATTAATGAAATAATAATCTGAAATTTTAGCATATTAATGATCTGACCCAATGAAATAAAAATCAGAATGACTAGATGAAATAATAAAAATCTAAATAACCAGAAGAATAAAATTTAAATAAATTGATAAATTAAATTTTGGAATAAATCAATGAATTAAATAAATGGATGAATTAAAGATTGGATAAATAAACTGATTTAAATAAATTAATAGATGATTGGATAGATGATGAATAACTGAATTAGAAGGTGATAATTAATTAAAGAAGCTGATGATTGATGAATTTATATGGATTAAAATAAATTTAATTGAGAGGTGACTTGTAGGAATTGCAACTTGAGTTGAGGAATTAAACGATTTATATTGATGATTTAAGATGATTTAATCTGAAGGAGATAATAAAATAAGAGTGTGTGAATAATTATAAAGTATAATGAAGTGATGATAATAATTTTCATTTAAATGATTTAATGGCGATGAGTTAATGATTCTGACAGGAATATGTTGAATTTTGAGATGAGATTTAATGTGAGAAATATTTAACTTTGATGATGATGATAATTATGACCAATGAGCAGTGGATTTTCTGTAATTCACAAACAAGCAATTATTAATGACAATGTAAATAGTGTAAATTAATTATTCGATGTTTAGGAGCATTTTCTAACATATTCAATATTTGAATTATGCCATGCAAGCCATAAATTACGTGATATTTAAAATATGTGATTATAATATGTGTGTTTAGACAGATTAATTTGTTTTTGAATCCACATTCATGATGTTAATTTAAAGAGAAATTAGGTCTCAGGTATCACAAATGTCAGTGACGAAAGACATAGTGCTACAGTGATCCTGAGAACCCAAGAGAACTTTAGAGATTTTTCCTGTTCTATGTGGATTAAATACTTTTGATTAGAAAAGAGATGGTTCGATTTTTGGACAATGACAATTTAACGTTGGCATTCGACCATGCTCTCAGGTAGGATGAATATTTAAAATGTCTGTCTGACTATCAAAGTGAAATAAATTTGTTTTTATCTTAGTTGTGATCTGATGATCGTGTGATTTTCCTTTTTCTTTCCTTGTCTTAATTAAGGCTTAACCGGAAAGGATGTGGTTTGCTAGGAGTTCAGTTGATGGCGCCCATTTATATTTGCATTTTTTTTAAATTAAATTTAAGCCCGTAATGACCCTAGAGATACTTTGTCTCGTGTTACCCTCTGCTTTTGAGATATCTCAACTGAATTTCCGACACATTCCTTATTTGACTAGGTGTTCATTTAACTCCGCTCTGTCCTGGAACTCCAGGAATGCGATGTAATAGCAGATGGGTCATCGCATCCCCAGGACGAACGGGTGCAGAGAGAGAGGGAGAATTGGCTTTACCCACCTGTGGGGCTTCGATTTTGTTTATTCTATGGAATCACATCAGATTTAGATTACTGAGAGATGGATCTCAAGTTCATTTAATTATGTTACAAAATGTATTAAACTTAGTCAGAATATATACTTGTGTGCCCATTCCAGTGTTCATGTTAATCGTATTAGTATTATATCATGTTAGTTATAAGTCATTTTTCCTATACCCAAGTGAATGCAGGAATTGAGACATTGTGATGTGTTGTTGTCTAACGTCTCTGAATAAAACGTCTATTGAAAATATAATTATGTTGCCGGAAGATTTAGCTAAGGTGTTAGGAGAGTTACAGAGTGGTATGTCTGGTATTGCAGAAACTATTTCTAAAATGGAAACAGAAGTCAAAGAACAGATTAATAGTTCAGAAGCTAGGTTAGAAGCTAGATGTAAAGAAAATGTGCAAGCATTACCGACTAGTAATGAAGAAAATTTAAAATAATTACAGATTAGTAACGAAGGTAATCTGAAAGACAGTTTAAAGTCATTAGAGACCAGATTACAGTCAACTAGTGAGGATAATTTAAAGTCATTAGAGACCAGATTACAGTCAACTAGTGAAGATAATTTAAAGTCATTAGAGACTAGGCTACAGTCAAATAGTAAAGATGAGTTGATGTTATTGGAGACTAGGTTACAGTCAAATAGTGAAGACAATTTTAAGTCATTAGAAGAATGATTACAGTCAAATAATGAGGATAATTTTAAATCATTGGAAGAGAAATTACAAGCTCGTAGTGAAGAAACTAACACAGAGTTGGAAAACAAGTTAACTAGATTAGAGAATAGATTAACTGTAAAGAATAATGAAATGCTTAAGACTTTACAATTAGATATAATTGCTGTAAATATGAAAGGAGAAGAAAATGTTCAAATATTAAGAAAGAATATTATTGAATTAGAAAGTAGAGGAGAAGAAAACATTCTTACTTTAAGAACAGACGTTATGTCTATACAGAAAGACATTAAATCGGACGTATCGAAGTTGAGATTCGACATTGATGGTTTAGTGGCAGATGTAGGCAAAATTCAAGAGTGGTCTACCGAAGTATCTTTCGAAACTAAAATCAAAGGTCTAGAGATGAATCTAGGTAATGAGATCAAAGGTTTAAAGTCAGTAATTGGGACCATTAAAGAGGAAGTCTTAGGAGAGGTTAATTCTAATTTAAAATCATTAGAGAATCAATTGCAGAAAGATATTAGGAAAATGGATGATGATATAGAGCAAAAGGTTAATGAAAACTTAGCTTTATTCAAAAATAGAGTCGGTGCAATCGTGGAAGAACGGTATAGTGAGGTCGATGCCGAAGCAAAAGAAAAACGTGCAGGATTAGATGAGAAATTAATCGCAGGTATGGCGAACTTAGAAGCGAGGTTTACGGAGAACAAGGAAGCGATGAAGATAGATTCAACTCTATTTAGGACAGACGTTGATCTGTTAAAGGAACAAGTCGCGTCAGTAAAGAATACATGCGAAGACAAGATAGACAAGTTGAAAAACGATTTAGAAGAGAGTAACAAAACGCAGAATGTTACGTCGTTAGATGAGTTGAAGACTCAGGTCAAGACCGTAGAGAAATTGGCAGAAGATAGGATAACTAAACTAGAATCTATGATTAATAGTTTCTCAAGTCAAAATATTACATCAGGGGAAATATCGATAAATCAGACACCGATAGACCGCAGTATGAGTAATCAAGAGGTTAGCATGGGAGAAGACCGTCAAACGCAACAGAATGTAACATTCGAAAGGGCAAGTTCAACCCCTCAGGATAATCCGAATTCGAATAGGAGTACGTTGGGTACAAGTGAACGATACTCAGGTCCAGTTACCACTATCAGAAATCTGGATGACAAGCCAAGGAAGTTTTCGGGAAACACAGGAGTCACACCAGTCGAATTTCTGCGAGATATTCGCGACTACATGGCGGAACATAGAGTAGCCAAGGAAAGAGAACTAAGGATAGTCGAACGCGCCTTAGACGGGCCTGCGTTAACTTGGTTTAGAGCATTCAGGAGCAATTTTGCGAATATGGAGCAATTTGCAATAGCATTCTTAAGGAGATTTTGGAGTGCAGAGGATCAGCTGAACGTAAGAGCAGAAATGTATTCGAAGCGTTATTCTACGTCACATCCGACGCATTATGCCAATTATTTTACTTCACAACTGGCTAAATTACAGTTTTTGATTCCTCCATTGCCAGAAGAAGAGCTTTTGCAAGCTATAGCGAGACAGTTACCGATTGAGGTACAGCGATCACTCATAGCGTCGGGAGCAAACACACTTGAGCACTATGACGACATTTTACGGCGATTAGACTATACAAGCGCTCAAGTTACGCCTAGAAATGCAAGAAACGACAATCGAAACACGCAAGAGGTGAATGCGGTAGTCGTTGATAACGCAGCTCAGACGGACAGAAGAGATTCCTGGGAAAACAGAAGGAACGAAGGAAATCGAGGAAACATCCATAACGTTCGTGGAAATGATCGATATAGAGGACCATATGAGAGGCCATACGATAAGGATGCAAGAGACAGCCGATACAGAATCTATAATCAGAATTCCAGATACCAAGATAGGAATAGATACAACAATAGATATCGTGGTAGAAACAACTGGAGCCAAGGTCAACAGTATAATCGGAACGACAGGCAGGATGGCCGAAGAAACGATCCAAATGAAAGACGAGATAATCGTGAATATGAGAGATCGAGGCAAGAAGGTAGACAGCCTAGTGCACCACCCGAGGAGACAGTCAGAGATGTCAATCGAGCAAGCACGAGTAGTGAAGGAAGAAATAGACGTCAAAATAATACAGGATCAAGATGCTAATCATCGGAAGTCAATCATCATTGTTGAGAGTCAGAACGTACCATCATGCTGAATAAGAGGATTGTAGAGCTATCGTGTACATGTGTTATGTATAGAATGCCTGAGAGTGTATTTTTTCTCAATCCTGATTTAAAAAAGGAGATGTACGGGAGAGATGTACCCGATACCTAGTGGAGTCTATCGGCTACGCCAGCAGACATTAAGCCGTAGTTGAGATTATGGGAAGAGTTATGAAAAGATAGCGCTCAAATCGAGTCAAGAGGAATGTCAAGATGACGTAGAAGGTCTAGGATTAAGAAAGCACTAACAGCCGTCAAGCAGATGGAATTATGGATGGAAATATGAAGCTTTATTAAGATCTATATGGAACATGGTATTTAAACATCTCAGAAGAGAAGATATAACAAGCATTATATATGGTAATAATTTGTAGGAAGTCAGATAACCCTTAAGTTATTTTATAACTTAATAGCCGAGATGATCGGGGTTCGAGATTATATTTGTGACGCAAGACCACAGAGGTGGGGAGAACGTCACGTGACTGCGCCAGGGAGGTGCAGGTCAATGCAGTCTAGAGACAGTCGAGTCGAGCTCTGTAAGCAGAGGAGTCAAGTACAGTTAGCAAGGGAGTGGAGTACAGCGAGCAAGGCAGTCGAGGTCAGACAGCGAGCTGAGTAGGACATGCCGAGCGTATGATAAAAGTCGCGCAGCGAGCAGCATTTGTCACGGAAAGTGAAAGCGACAGGTTTTACTTCACCAAGCAGCGAACGGAAAGTAGGTCAGTGAGCCAAGCAGACACCCGCAGTAGGCAGCGTGAAGACCGGTTACAGAACCAGCTGTACGGGCCAAGCAAGCATGAGAAGGCCGGGGTTTAGAACAGTACTGTAATAGTAGTTGGAGAACTTTATTTCGAGCATAGCAGAGCGGCATGGCGAGGCCAGCTTTAGGCGGAGATTATTCTAGAACATTGCAGTAGGGACGAGCGGGTTATTTCCAATTTTATACGCAAGTAATATGATAGAAGCTGAACTTCATTATAACATTGAGTTGGAACGCATATTCAGAAATCAGATTGTACAGGCAGATAGTTACGAGATACTGCAACTGTGAACTTCAGACGAACATAGTTATTCAATGACATTACGACTAGGCATTCCATTACGGAACATGCAGAGCGACCATGGGGTCCAAGTAACATTAACAATTTTAGGCAAACGAAATGTTACAGGCATATGCACTTATGAACATTGGCTCGTGCATTAATGCAATTCTTTCTTATGAAGTGTTATAAATTACCGAGTACGAACACAGCTACATGGTGTTTCATAAACTTATACACTCTCATAAATAAATTTTATTTTCTGCAAGTGAGACTAAACCGCTGTGGAGAGTGAACTTTCAACACTCAAACCGAACATTGTATAGAACAGTGGCGTAACGTAGAAGAGGAATGTGGGGTCCGCTGTTTCTATGGACTTTTTCGTGAGGATTTGGACAGTATCCGCTATGGATAACCAGCAGTTTATCATGTCGGAGTAAACGCAGACAGAGACGCGATGGCACCACAGAGCGATGGATTCGATTCCTGAAGAGGAGGAGGTCCACCAGCTGATTCACTTGGGATTTGAAGGCAATCGTCATTGCGTGGGTGGAATGATATTCACGCCGATCTTTCGAGAAATTCATTACATAAGGATAATCGATGATCTTTGAAATTTGATAACAGCTGATTATGTGAAGGTACTGTAAGAGTTATAACTTCCTGATACGATTATTTTCATGAATACTGGGCACACATGTATATTTTTCTAATAGGAGTGATACGATTATTTAGACATGGCTTTGACTTTATATGCTTCAAATTTTGCTAGAATATGGCGTGACCATATGACATGGCAGGCATCATTATACGAAATTCTCACCATTGGTTGGCTTTATTAAGCAGATGTTTGGTCTTTTAGACATTTTTCCAGCAAGGATAGTTTTCATGAATAGTTTTTTTTTGTGTGACGAGTATTTCGAACTCGTGATCTGCAATTGATTATCTAAATCACTTCGTCAGTTCATTGCATACTAGCAAGTGTGTATTATTCATCAGTAGGGATTTTTTTCCATTGGATTGTTTGGGAGATATTAAGATGTTATTCACTTTAGTGAATGAATATCGCTTTTATATGACAACTAGAGACTTGTTGTTTCCTATCTGGTACATTCACTCATTTAGTCTTCGAGATGGGGTCTTTCGTATTTATACGATTGTATGGTGGTTACTCGTCTTACCCATCGTTCAGGGCACTATCATGTTAGTCGACGAGGCGAGGTCTTTCGTACTTATACGATTGTACGGTGGTTACTCATCTTACTTGCCATTGAGGGACTCATTTTTATCATCCGAGTGTACTTGAGATTGTAAGAGAATCAAACAAGGAACTACTAGTCACATATCAGTCGAAATTTTTGTTAAATAAATTAAAGATAAATGTCAGCAGGGTTACATTTGTAATTCTTGTTTGCCAATCCAATATTTTGTTGCTATACTCTTTTGAGAGTACTTTCAGTTAATAGCTGGTACAGCTGATGCTTTTGATGATTTTTATAATTGTGTTTGATACCTTTGAGAAGGATTTAAAGTAATTGAATCATGTAAGATGAATCATTAATGGTCAGATTTATTTTAAGGCAGATCAGTATTGCATATTTTGATGTGAGAGATTATAGCACATTGGTGTTTTTCTGTGATGTGAATTATGAAAATTGTAAGAGAATTTATGCTATTTGAAAGCAGATCTTGAATTACTAAGGTAATATTTTTTCTAATTGTTTAAGAAGTTGTCTAGATGTGATCAGAGTAATTACAGTTATTGGAGATTGTGTGCGTTGATAATTTGAAGCCAGTTATATATTTTTTTGTAGATCATGCAACGTGGTTAAGTGAAGTTTGTGATAGGCATTTTGTAGAAGTTGCCAAGTGATAGTTGCAGTGTTGCTGATGTATGTTGAGGCAGACATGAGGTCGTCGAACCCAGTCTAGCGTAATTTTTGAGATTCAGGCTGTATGCTGAATATTTATGGAGTTTTGTGGAATAATTGTGGTATTCAAATGTGATATTTGAAGAAGTGAGGATATATAATGTCGTTGTGGATAGTCAGATCCAACGTGATGTCGCGAAGGCAATAATATTTTTGGCATGATAATTAGCCTAAATACGAGATATAACTTGGAAGTAATAAAACTGTGAGACAACGTTCTATAACCCATATTAAACAATTTGTTAGGAAATTAAACAAACAAATAAATAAAGTTGATAATACAAGATTTTCTGATAATAATAATTAATGAAATAATAATCTGAAATTTTAGCATATTAATGATCTGACCCAATGAAATAAAAATCAGAATGACTAGATGAAATAATAAAAATCTAAATAACCAGAAGAATAAAATTTAAATAAATTGATAAATTAAATTTTGGAATAAATCAATGAATTAAATAAATGGATGAATTAAAGATTGGATAAATAAACTGATTTAAATAAATTAATAGATGATTGGATAGATGATGAATAACTGAATTAGAAGGTGATAATTAATTAAAGAAGCTGATGATTGATGAATTTATATGGATTAAAATAAATTTAATTGAGAGGTGACTTGTAGGAATTGCAACTTGAGTTGAGGAATTAAACGATTTATATTGATGATTTAAGATGATTTAATCTGAAGGAGATAATAAAATAAGAGTGTGTGAATAATTATAAAGTATAATGAAGTGATGATAATAATTTTCATTTAAATGATTTAATGGCGATGAGTTAATGATTCTGACAGGAATATGTTGAATTTTGAGATGAGATTTAATGTGAGAAATATTTAACTTTGATGATGATGATAATTATGACCAATGAGCAGTGGATTTTCTGTAATTCACAAACAAGCAATTATTAATGACAATGTAAATAGTGTAAATTAATTATTCGATGTTTAGGAGCATTTTCTAACATATTCAATATTTGAATTATGCCATGCAAGCCATAAATTACGTGATATTTAAAATATGTGATTATAATATGTGTGTTTAGACAGATTAATTTGTTTTTGAATCCACATTCATGATGTTAATTTAAAGAGAAATTAGGTCTCAGGTATCACAAATGTCAGTGACGAAAGACATAGTGCTACAGTGATCCTGAGAACCCAAGAGAACTTTAGAGATTTTTCCTGTTCTATGTGGATTAAATACTTTTGATTATAAAAGAGATGGTTCGATTTTTGGACAATGACAATTTAACGTTGGCATTCGACCATGCTCTCAGGTAGGATGAATATTTAAAATGTCTGTCTGACTATCAAAGTGAAATAAATTTGTTTTTATCTTAGTTGTGATCTGATGATCGTGTGATTTTCCTTTTTCTTTCCTTGTCTTAATTAAGGCTTAACCGGAAAGGATGTGGTTTGCTAGGAGTTCAGTTGATGGCGCCCATTTATATTTGCATTTTTTTTAAATTAAATTTAAGCCCGTAATGACCCTAGAGATACTTTGTCTCGTGTTACCCTCTGCTTTTGAGATATCTCAACTGAATTTCCGACACATTCCTTATTTGACTAGGTGTTCATTTAACTCCGCTCTGTCCTGGAACTCCAGGAATGCGATGTAATAGCAGATGGGTCATCGCATCCCCAGGACGAACGGGTGCAGAGAGAGAGGGAGAATTGGCTTTACCCACCTGTGGGGCTTCGATTTTGTTTATTCTATGGAATCACATCAGATTTAGATTACTGAGAGATGGATCTCAAGTTCATTTAATTATGTTACAAAATGTATTAAACTTAGTCAGAATATATACTTGTGTGCCCATTCCAGTGTTCATGTTAATCGTATTAGTATTATATCATGTTAGTTATAAGTCATTTTTCCTATACCCAAGTGAATGCAGGAATTGAGACATTGTGATGTGTTGTTGTCTAACGTCTCTGAATAAAACGTCTATTGAAAATATAATTATGTTGCCGGAAGATTTAGCTAAGGTGTTAGGAGAGTTACAGAGTGGTATGTCTGGTATTGCAGAAACTATTTCTAAAATGGAAACAGAAGTCAAAGAACAGATTAATAGTTCAGAAGCTAGGTTAGAAGCTAGATGTAAAGAAAATGTGCAAGCATTACCGACTAGTAATGAAGAAAATTTAAAATAATTACAGATTAGTAACGAAGGTAATCTGAAAGACAGTTTAAAGTCATTAGAGACCAGATTACAGTCAACTAGTGAGGATAATTTAAAGTCATTAGAGACCAGATTACAGTCAACTAGTGAAGATAATTTAAAGTCATTAGAGACTAGGCTACAGTCAAATAGTAAAGATGAGTTGATGTTATTGGAGACTAGGTTACAGTCAAATAGTGAAGACAATTTTAAGTCATTAGAAGAATGATTACAGTCAAATAATGAGGATAATTTTAAATCATTGGAAGAGAAATTACAAGCTCGTAGTGAAGAAACTAACACAGAGTTGGAAAACAAGTTAACTAGATTAGAGAATAGATTAACTGTAAAGAATAATGAAATGCTTAAGACTTTACAATTAGATATAATTGCTGTAAATATGAAAGGAGAAGAAAATGTTCAAATATTAAGAAAGAATATTATTGAATTAGAAAGTAGAGGAGAAGAAAACATTCTTACTTTAAGAACAGACGTTATGTCTATACAGAAAGACATTAAATCGGACGTATCGAAGTTGAGATTCGACATTGATGGTTTAGTGGCAGATGTAGGCAAAATTCAAGAGTGGTCTACCGAAGTATCTTTCGAAACTAAAATCAAAGGTCTAGAGATGAATCTAGGTAATGAGATCAAAGGTTTAAAGTCAGTAATTGGGACCATTAAAGAGGAAGTCTTAGGAGAGGTTAATTCTAATTTAAAATCATTAGAGAATCAATTGCAGAAAGATATTAGGAAAATGGATGATGATATAGAGCAAAAGGTTAATGAAAACTTAGCTTTATTCAAAAATAGAGTCGGTGCAATCGTGGAAGAACGGTATAGTGAGGTCGATGCCGAAGCAAAAGAAAAACGTGCAGGATTAGATGAGAAATTAATCGCAGGTATGGCGAACTTAGAAGCGAGGTTTACGGAGAACAAGGAAGCGATGAAGATAGATTCAACTCTATTTAGGACAGACGTTGATCTGTTAAAGGAACAAGTCGCGTCAGTAAAGAATACATGCGAAGACAAGATAGACAAGTTGAAAAACGATTTAGAAGAGAGTAACAAAACGCAGAATGTTACGTCGTTAGATGAGTTGAAGACTCAGGTCAAGACCGTAGAGAAATTGGCAGAAGATAGGATAACTAAACTAGAATCTATGATTAATAGTTTCTCAAGTCAAAATATTACATCAGGGGAAATATCGATAAATCAGACACCGATAGACCGCAGTATGAGTAATCAAGAGGTTAGCATGGGAGAAGACCGTCAAACGCAACAGAATGTAACATTCGAAAGGGCAAGTTCAACCCCTCAGGATAATCCGAATTCGAATAGGAGTACGTTGGGTACAAGTGAACGATACTCAGGTCCAGTTACCACTATCAGAAATCTGGATGACAAGCCAAGGAAGTTTTCGGGAAACACAGGAGTCACACCAGTCGAATTTCTGCGAGATATTCGCGACTACATGGCGGAACATAGAGTAGCCAAGGAAAGAGAACTAAGGATAGTCGAACGCGCCTTAGACGGGCCTGCGTTAACTTGGTTTAGAGCATTCAGGAGCAATTTTGCGAATATGGAGCAATTTGCAATAGCATTCTTAAGGAGATTTTGGAGTGCAGAGGATCAGCTGAACGTAAGAGCAGAAATGTATTCGAAGCGTTATTCTACGTCACATCCGACGCATTATGCCAATTATTTTACTTCACAACTGGCTAAATTACAGTTTTTGATTCCTCCATTGCCAGAAGAAGAGCTTTTGCAAGCTATAGCGAGACAGTTACCGATTGAGGTACAGCGATCACTCATAGCGTCGGGAGCAAACACACTTGAGCACTATGACGACATTTTACGGCGATTAGACTATACAAGCGCTCAAGTTACGCCTAGAAATGCAAGAAACGACAATCGAAACACGCAAGAGGTGAATGCGGTAGTCGTTGATAACGCAGCTCAGACGGACAGAAGAGATTCCTGGGAAAACAGAAGGAACGAAGGAAATCGAGGAAACATCCATAACGTTCGTGGAAATGATCGATATAGAGGACCATATGAGAGGCCATACGATAAGGATGCAAGAGACAGCCGATACAGAATCTATAATCAGAATTCCAGATACCAAGATAGGAATAGATACAACAATAGATATCGTGGTAGAAACAACTGGAGCCAAGGTCAACAGTATAATCGGAACGACAGGCAGGATGGCCGAAGAAACGATCCAAATGAAAGACGAGATAATCGTGAATATGAGAGATCGAGGCAAGAAGGTAGACAGCCTAGTGCACCACCCGAGGAGACAGTCAGAGATGTCAATCGAGCAAGCACGAGTAGTGAAGGAAGAAATAGACGTCAAAATAATACAGGATCAAGATGCTAATCATCGGAAGTCAATCATCATTGTTGAGAGTCAGAACGTACCATCATGCTGAATAAGAGGATTGTAGAGCTATCGTGTACATGTGTTATGTATAGAATGCCTGAGAGTGTATTTTTTCTCAATCCTGATTTAAAAAAGGAGATGTACGGGAGAGATGTACCCGATACCTAGTGGAGTCTATCGGCTACGCCAGCAGACATTAAGCCGTAGTTGAGATTATGGGAAGAGTTATGAAAAGATAGCGCTCAAATCGAGTCAAGAGGAATGTCAAGATGACGTAGAAGGTCTAGGATTAAGAAAGCACTAACAGCCGTCAAGCAGATGGAATTATGGATGGAAATATGAAGCTTTATTAAGATCTATATGGAACATGGTATTTAAACATCTCAGAAGAGAAGATATAACAAGCATTATATATGGTAATAATTTGTAGGAAGTCAGATAACCCTTAAGTTATTTTATAACTTAATAGCCGAGATGATCGGGGTTCGAGATTATATTTGTGACGCAAGACCACAGAGGTGGGGAGAACGTCACGTGACTGCGCCAGGGAGGTGCAGGTCAATGCAGTCTAGAGACAGTCGAGTCGAGCTCTGTAAGCAGAGGAGTCAAGTACAGTTAGCAAGGGAGTGGAGTACAGCGAGCAAGGCAGTCGAGGTCAGACAGCGAGCTGAGTAGGACATGCCGAGCGTATGATAAAAGTCGCGCAGCGAGCAGCATTTGTCACGGAAAGTGAAAGCGACAGGTTTTACTTCACCAAGCAGCGAACGGAAAGTAGGTCAGTGAGCCAAGCAGACACCCGCAGTAGGCAGCGTGAAGACCGGTTACAGAACCAGCTGTACGGGCCAAGCAAGCATGAGAAGGCCGGGGTTTAGAACAGTACTGTAATAGTAGTTGGAGAACTTTATTTCGAGCATAGCAGAGCGGCATGGCGAGGCCAGCTTTAGGCGGAGATTATTCTAGAACATTGCAGTAGGGACGAGCGGGTTATTTCCAATTTTATACGCAAGTAATATGATAGAAGCTCAAATTCATTATAACATTGAGTTGGAACGCATATTCAGAAATCAAATTGTACAGGCAGATAGTTACGAGATACTGCAACTGTGTACTTCAGATGAACATAGTTATTCAATGACATTACGACTAGGCATTCCATTACGGAACATGCAGAGCGACCATGGGGTCCAAGTAACATTAACAATTTTAGGCAAACGAAATGTTACAGGCATATGCACTTATGAACATTGGCTCGTGCATTAATGCAATTCTTTCTTATGAAGTGTTATAAATTACCGAGTACGAACACAGCTACAGGGTGTTTCATAAACTTATACACTCTCATAAATAAATTTTATTTTCTGCAAGTGAGACTAAACCGCTGTGGAGAGTGAACTTTCAACACTCAAACCGAACATTGTATAGAACAGTGGCGTAACGTAGAAGAGGAATGTGGGGTCCGCTGTTTCTATGAACTTTTTCGTGAGGATTTGGACAGTATCCGCTATGGATAACCAGCAGTTTATCATGTCGGAGTAAACACAGACAGAGACGCGATGGCACCACAGAGCGATGGATTCGATTCCTGAAGAGGAGGAGGTCCACCAGCTGATTCACTTGGGATTTGAAGGCAATCGTCATTGCGTGGGTGGAATGATATTCACGCCGATCTTTCGAGAAATTCATTACATAAGGATAATCGACGATCTTTGAAATTTGATAACAGCTGATTATGTGAAGGTACTGTAAGAGTTATAACTTCCTGATACGATTATTTTCATGAATACTGGGCACATATGTATATTTTTCTAATAGGAGTGATACGATTATTTAGACATGGCTTTGACTTTATATGCTTCAAATTTTGCTAGAATATGGCGTGACCATATGACATGGCAGGCATCATTATACGAAATTCTCACCATTGGTTGGCTTTATTAAGCAGATGTTTGGTCTTTTCGACATTTTTCCAGCAAGGATAGTTTTCATGAATAGTTTTTTTTGTGTGACGAGTATTTCGAACTCGTGATCTGCAATTGATTATCTAAATCACTTCGTCAGTTCATTGCATACTAGCGAGTGTGTATTATTCATCAGTAGGGATTTTTTTCCATTGGATTGTTTGGGAGATATTAAGATGTTATTCACTTTAGTGAATGAATATCGCTTTTATATGACAACTAGAGACTTGTTGTTTCCTATCTGGTACATTCACTCATTTAGTCTTCGAGATGGGGTCTTTCGTATTTATACGATTGTATGGTGGTTACTCATCTTACCCATCGTTCAGGGCACTATCATGTTAGTCGACGAGGCGAGGTCTTTCGTATTTATACGATTGTACGGTGGTTACTCATCTTACTTGCCATTGAGGGACTCATTTTTATCATCCGAGTGTACTTGAGATTGTAAGAGAATCAAACAAGGAACTACTAGTCACATATCAGTCGAAATTTTTGTTAAATAAATTAAAGATAAATGTCAGCAGGGTTACATTTGTAATTCTTGTTTGCCAATCCAATATTTTGTTGCTATACTCTTTTGAGAGTACTTTCAGTTTAACAGCTGGTACAGCTGATGCTTTTGATGATTTTTATAATTGTGTTTGATACCTTTGAGAAGGATTTAAAGTAATTGAATCATGTAAGATGAATCATTAATGGTCAGATTTATTTTAAGGCAGATCAGTATTGCGTATTTTGATGTGAGAGATTATAGCACATTGGTGTTTTTCTGTGATGTGAATTATGAGAATTGTAAGAGAATTTATGCTATTTGAAAGCAGATCTTGAATTACTAAGGTAATATTTTTTCTAATTGTTTAAGAAGTTGTCTAGATGTGATCAGAGTAATTACAGTTATTGGAGATTGTGTGCGTTGATAATTTGAAGCCAGTTATATATTTTTTGTAGATCATGCAACGTGGTTAAGTGAAGTTTGTGATAGGCATTTTGTAGAAGTTGCCAAGTGATAGTTGCAGTGTTGCTGATGTATGTTGAGGCAGACATGAGGTCGTCGAACCCAGTCTAGCGTAATTTTTGAGATTCAGGCTGTATGCTGAATATTTATGGAGTTTTGTGGAATAATTGTGGTATTCAAATGTGATATTTGAAGAAGTGAGGATATATAATGTCGTTGTGGATAGTCAGATCCAACGTGATGTCGCGAAGGCAATAATATTTTTTGGCATGATAATTAGCCTAAATACGAGATATAACTTGGAAGTAATAAAACTGTAAGACAACGTTCTATAACCCATATTAAACAATTTGTTAGGAAATTAAACAAACAAATAAATAAAGTTGATAATACAAGATTTTCTGATAATAATAATTAATGAAATAATAATCTGAAATTTTAGCATATTAATGATCTGACCCAATGAAATAAAAATCAGAATGACTAGATGAAATAATAAAAATCTAAATAACCAGAAGAATAAAATTTAAATAAATTGATAAATTAAATTTTGGAATAAATCAATGAATTAAATAAATGGATGAATTAAAGATTGGATAAATAAACTGATTTAAATAAATTAATAGATGATTGGATAGATGATGAATAACTGAATTAGAAGGTGATAATTAATTAAAGAAGCTGATGATTGATGAATTTATATGGATTAAAATAAATTTAATTGAGAGGTGACTTGTAGGAATTGCAACTTGAGTTGAGGAATTAAACGATTTATATTGATGATTTAAGATGATTTAATCTGAAGGAGATGATAAAATAAGAGTGTGTGAATAATTAGAAAGTATAATGAAGTGATGATAATAATTTTCATTTAAATGATTTAATGGCGATGAGTTAATGATTCTGACAGGAATATGTTGAATTTTGAGATGAGATTTAATGTGAGAAATATTTAACTTTGATGATGATGATAATTATGACCAATGAGCAGTGGATTTTCTGTAATTCACAAACAAGCAATTATTAATGACAATGTAAATAGTGTAAATTAATTATTCGATGTTTAGGAGCATTTTCTAACATATTCAATATTTGAATTATGCCATGCAAGCCATAAATTACGTGATATTTAAAATATGTGATTATAATATGTGTGTTTAGACAGATTAATTTGTTTTTGAATCCACATTCATGATGTTAATTTAAAGAGAAATTAGGTCTCAGGTATCACAAATGTCAGTGACGAAAGACATAGTGCTACAGTGATCCTGAGAACCCAAGAGAACTTTAGAGATTTTTCCTGTTCTATGTGGATTAAATACTTTTGATTAGAAAAGAGATGGTTCGATTTTTGGACAATGACAATTTAACGTTGGCATTCGACCATGCTCTCAGGTAGGATGAATATTTAAAATGTCTGTCTGACTATCAAAGTGAAATAAATTTGTTTTTATCTTAGTTGTGATCTGATGATGGTGTGATTTTCCTTTTCCTTTCCTTGTCTTAATTAAGGCTTAACGGGAAAGGATGTGGTTTGCTAGGAGTTCAGTTGATGGCGCCCATTTATATTTGCATTTTTTAAATTAAATTTAAGCCCGTAACGACCCTAGAGATACTTTGTCTCGTGTTACCCTCTGCTTTTGAGATATCTCAACTGAATTTCCGACACATTCCTTATTTGACTAGGTGTTCATTTAACTCCGCTCTGTCCTGGAACTCCAGGAATGCGATGTAATAGCAGATGGGTCATCGCATCCCCAGGACGAACGGGTGCAATATGTCCAACGGGTCGTCTCCACGCTCACACAGATCTCTCCTCATTGACACAGGCGAGTGTACACAGACGATATACACGCAAGAAGGACTAATGGGTTTGAGATCACTACGACTCTTGGCCAGCAATATGCAAAACTTGTTTTGATGTGTGTATTAACGTGGCTTTGAGCTAAAGACATGTTTTTATGATAAAGACATAACAAGATATTGATGTAGGCCTACATATTGTAAGGTGGGCTTAACATATATAAATGAGCTTTATTTATTAGCAACGGAACAAGTTGGTAGTTAAAACTCAGCACGGACACCAAGAGCCCGCTGATGAGCCAGCTTGCTGTTCCTAGGTGAAACCCACACAAGACATGGCATAAATCTAGAAAAATTGCTGAGTTTTAATTCACTGGTCGTGAAAGCCAATATACCATCAAGTTGGTAGTTATTGGAGATCCCAGAACTCAAACCCACATCCAATCACCTTCAATCACCGCTCGGCAGGTGAATAGGATAATCAACGACAAGAGAGGTACCCGCTATTCAACTGTGTCACGGCCAAGGTGAGATGCACATCCTTCTGGGACCGTGGAGTGTGTTCACACGCACGCTATCTAAACTCTGTCTCCTGCCAGGAGTAGGGATGATCGATTCTATTCACATGCATTTTATGTTTATATCTGTTCCACTCAAACTCCACTGAGGTTTCTCTACAAAAGAAGAATGTGCTAACACTGATTTCTTGCTATAGATTCCAATGTTAGTAAGTACTTCATTCTCCTGAGAACATCGTTTTAACGATTTAGAGGGCAAAGCTGTCCTCCATATTTCTCCCATAGGTGTTGTCGTCGTTAAGGTATGTGGACGTCAACAAAGTATCAAAAGTAACTCAAATCAAATGTCTTCATCGCGTTCAGTTGAGATAGGAGTCACTCAGGGGTCAGTCCTAGGACCGCTCCTGTTTTCGATCTATATAAACAACATTATTTCATCAATCACTAAATGCAAACACCACTTATATGATGATGATATACAACTCTACCTGCATTCAGCACCAGAAAAACTATCGGAAGCAATCGGTACCATTAATAAAGACTTAACTGAAATCTGTAACTGGACTCACTTACATGGACTACGACTCAATGAGGCTAAAACTCAAGCAATCATAATTTCCCACCCGAAATTCCTCCTAAAATTAAAACATGAACCCACTTTACCAAATTACGCTTGTGCGATTCCCCCAATCGAATTCTGAGAATCAGTTAAAGATCTATGCGTTATTATAGAAGAACATCTTTCCTGGACGCAGCACGTCAATGTTTCCAGAAAAGTTTTTCCGCATTGAATTCACTTAGAAGATTCTGGAATATTTTCTCTCATGTATTAAATGAACGGCTTGTTTCCTCCCTAATATTGCCTCATTTTGATTACTGTGATGTGGTATACAATGATCAGACTGTTAGACTACTCTTAACCCCCTAGTGCCAAGCTATTTCCTGAAATACTTGCCAAGAATGCCAAGCTAGTTTCAATGATCATGCAGACTATTCGAAAAGAAATCATTAATACCACATTTTCAACGATAGAATCATTACTTTTGCTTTTCATTATAACCAATACCTCATTCCTTTATCCATTATGTTCATAAAAGTAAATACTGCATCTAAACCTTTATAATGGAGGTTATTCTGAAACTTTTTCAATTTTTCATTTTTTAAAATCAATTTTGAGTCTAAATTAAGGTCACCTAAGAGTCATATTCGAAGAAATACTACGTTTCCAGCTGTATACAGTTCTTAGATACATCTGTCGGCAGAAAACTTCAACAAGAAGAAAACAACTACATCGCAATTTTGTCGGGAACGTGCGTCATTCCGGGAGCGCTAAGGGAGGGCATGAATACAAACTCAAACCTATCGCGTAACGGATTTCGAAGGAAAAAAGTAAACATCGCACAGGCAAGCTTGGAACCTCACCTTTCCAACAGTATGAAATAATCTCGGACATATGCCTACAGAAATCTGCAAATATAAGATAAACAGCGCGCCGATTCAATCGGCTTTGGCACTTTTCGCGCGAGCAGCGAGAACCGATCCGATCGGCGTGTGGCACTAATTAGTGGGTTAAAAACAAATTGCAATATGCACAAAATGTCTGTGTACGCTACATGTGCAATTTACGGTATTATGACATGCCACCCCCACTTATGAGCAACTTCACTGGTTACGTCTAATTCAACGCCGTGACCTCCATTCCTTATGACTTCTTCAACAAATACTCTCAACTTACACCAGTCGCGAAGCTACAGTCATGCAACTGGGTATTCTCAAATTCATACCTTATAGTTTTTTGTAGATTCGTGTCTTTCGCTGTGACAGAGCGTGCTCTATTCTGTGTTGTCCCAGAAGATGATATCGTTCCTAATTAAGAATATGTTTGTTAGAAATTTGATGCTTTCGTGATCTACGCTGAACATCTTAAATACACTCAATCCCAGTTTCACTCCAACCTGTACTATCGCCACCAAACGGAATACAGACATAACAATGCATCATGCCCGTTACTGTTAACCATTCATACTGCTCATACATACCACTGAGACTGGATACTGGAATTTACGTGGCTGATGTTTATCACTCTGTACAATATTTAGATGAGGGTTTGGTCTTCTCTCTTTCACTTCACATTTCTCTTCATAGGACAACAAAGAAAATGGTCTTGACTTTAAATACACTATTAAGTCACTACTCTGATCCATGTTTAAAAACTCACAAACGAACATGCACGCGCTGAAATACCGTCCACCTCACGAATGCAAACAACAATAACTAACTTCAAGCAGCGTTGCCAGCAGTACATAATCACTAAGTAAATGAAAGTCGAACTCAGCGGCTTCGGTGGCGTAGTCGGTAGCATGCTTAGCTTCTATGCCCAAGATCGCGGGTTCAAATCCGGCCGAAGTCGTCGGATTTTTAAGAGCGTTAAAAATCCCTCAGTATGCCTTCCTTCGGAGGGAAAGTAAAGCCGGCGGTCCCATGTCATAGATTTATGGCATGTTAAAGAACCTTCCACTAATTACACCTGTGTGAAGCTAAATTGTATAGGTTAGGAATGTAAACAACGCTCTTAGGTTCCTACATTCGTTGCCAAGAGCCGACTGCGGTGACGTCTGGTAGCTAAGTTCTGAACTAGTAGTCGTTGACGGTGGCATTTGGTGGCAAAAGTAGGAACTACTTGAAAATTGATCGTCTGCAGTCCTTACTTGAATTAAATCAGATACGCACATTAATAAAGTCATCACAATTAACACCGGTTATCAGACAGATTCTACCCACACCCAAAGTACGCGGGGCTACTTGACCGCGTTGTCGCAGCCCCTAAACTTAAGAACCAACCAACCAAAGTCGAACTCAACATGAGACATGAATTCTTATGTCGCATTTCCAATACACACTTTCTTATTTACTCTCTATTTAGACATCTAAATAACCTACTTCATCCATTCAAAATACGCTGCATAATTAATCTTGCTCATAAGTCAGTAATGACTAATCATCATCATCATCATCATTAATCTATATTTTATCAGTATTTCCTTATCTTACTCTAATTTTAAACTTACTTCTAGTATTAAAACTCAGCAATTCTTCTAGGTTTGTGCCGTGTCTTGGTGCACTGCACCTTATATAAAGGGAGGTGGCGCGCAGTTCGTCACTCCTGTGGGGGTCCGGGCGGGGACACCAAGAGCCCGCCGATGAGCCTAGCTTGGTGTCCTAGGCGAAACCCCACACAAGACACGGCACAAACCTAGAAGAATTGCTGAGTTTTAATTCACCGGCCGTGAAAGCCAATATACCATCTTTTTGGAAGCCTTCATAGGGAGGTTAAGGCTGCTTGAGCTTTTAGTTCTCGTAGTCAAGTGGTGCAGTTGCACCTTATATAAAGGGAGGTGGCGCGCAGTTCGTCACTCCTGTGGGGGTCCGGGCGGGGACACCAAGAGCCCGCCGATGAGCCTAGCTTGGTGTCCTAGGCGAAACCCCACACAAGACACGGCACAAACCTAGAAGAATTGCTGAGTTTTAATTCACCGGCCGTGAAAGCCAATATACCATCTTTTTGGAAGCCTTCATAGGGAGGTTAAGGCTGCTTGAGCTTTTAGTTCTCGTAGTCAAGTGGTGCAGTTGCACCTTATATAAAGGGAGGTGGCGCGCAGTTCGTCACTCCTGTGGGGGTCCGGGCGGGGACACCAAGAGCCCGCCGATGAGCCTAGCTTGGTGTCCTAGGCGAAACCCCACACAAGACACGGCACAAACCTAGAAGAATTGCTGAGTTTTAATTCACCGGCCGTGAAAGCCAATATACCATCTTACTTCTAGTATCTTACTTATTCATCCTCTAGGGGCAGATGACCTCGTAGTTCCGCCCCTTAAAACAACAATAACTAGCTAACTAACTTATTCATCCTAGCAATAAATTAGCAATACAACAATTTACTGCCTATATCAGACTAATCTGTTTTTATATGTAGTATGTATGTCTACTCCTTATTATTCCCGTTTTCCAACGGGGTCGGGGATGAGATGCGATGGAAGTCTTTGTGGCGGATGATTTTTACGGCCGGATGCCCTTACTGACACCAACCTCATGAGAGGAGTTAATGAGAGATGAAATGAATGTTGGTGAATGAAACTGGACAAGGATGTGGAAGGAAACGGCCGTGGCCTGTCAGAAGGTACCGTCCCAGCATTTGCCTGGAGTTGAAAATGGGAAACCACGGAAAACCATTTCAAGGACAGCCGACGGTGGGGCTCGAACCCACGCGTCTACCGAGTCTGCAGAGAGCTTGGCCCCATGACCTAACGCAGCGCTTTAGCGAGCGCAGCCACTACTGTCGGTCTGTTTTTATATGTAGACTATTTTATATTGTATCAACATTGTATTATTGTTAGATTTAAGTAGTATTTGTATTGTTCATTATGTATTAATTGAATAATCTGGTTAGATGGAAGAGAGGGTCCAATGGTCCTAATTTTGCCAGACAAAATAAATCTATATATCTATAAGTTATAAGTTTAAGAAGAAAATCCACATTTTGAACCGATTACTCTGAAACTTTAAGCACATCACACATGAAACCCAACCAAGTTTTTGTATCAGAATCGTCGTTTCTGTTTTCAGTTCCATGAATGTTTGAAAAACAGAAAAAAACAATTTTTCAAAATGCCCTAAACCTTAAGTTACTAAATATTATTCAATCATCAAAATTTATTTTACTGAGTTCTTCCATTTAACGCATATAATGTTCTTAACTAGAATCATCCATGAATCTGTAACATACAGAGTGTAGGAGTTATTTTTCATTTTTCAAAGAAGAAATGCAATTTTATCATTGCTTAAAGTAAATAAGGTGGCTAACGTTTCCAAAGTATCCAAGAAACCCTTGTTCACAGCATTTCTACATTCATTAACTTTAATTTGATGCAGACCAATAAGATTCCTATGTCAGTTTTTGATGTTGATTTTGTAGATTTGAAAGGCATAAAATGTTAAAGATTTTAATTCTAAGAATAGCGTAAATTAACTTACACATTTGTGATATGACCAAATAAACAAACTTAGACATATTAAAAATAATCATTCTCGGCATGTCGGAAGGCGGAGGTAGATTTCACTGGTCAAACTAAGGGATAGGCGAAAATATGGAGGTTTTCGTAGAAGGATCAGACCTCATTTTATACACCACATTGCGAGAAAGTATTTTACAATTGGAGCTTAATTAACTTTGTTTTTCGTCTTTTTATACATATTTTTAACATTTTATTGTCTTATAGGGACGGTTGAGGAAAGCAATGACAAACTACCTCACTCCTCTTCTTGCCTAGAACGCCTCAAAATAGCGCTGCCTTGGGTTTTTGTGGGTATCTACTCATATAACGTAACGGTGGTACTTTTTGTGGATCTAACCCGCCTTCAGGCTGACTACCTAATATAGGGACGGTAACCTTCTCGTCATTTGGGGTCCATTTTTAGCCTACCTTTCACATTTTGCAAAAATGAGGAAAAAGTAGTCTTATGAGATCGGGCAAATGTGTGTCTGTCTGTCCTTCTGTCCGTCTGTCTGTCTGTCTGTCTGTCTGTCATTCTGTCTGTCTGGCTGTGTGTGTGTCCCCCCCCCCTATCAACTCCTAAACGGCTGCAGGAATCCAAACGAAATTTGGTAGGAGTAAAGATCTATACCTGAATATCTCACGGCCATATTTGAAAATGATGTCAGTGCTACCAACTGCTGAAAAATCGCAATTGAAATTAGAGCTCCATGTTGGATATCTTGGAAGGTATGAATGGGAGCTATTTCAAAATTGGCACACGTATAGATAATAATATTTCAGTTAAATTTCCAGGAGGCCATGCATGGCAGTGTTGCGAAAATTATTCCAAGCCTGCTGATAGGTCTAATTTTAAATGCATATAACTTCTATACTATCAATTGGATTTCAACCAAAGTTTGTATGTAATATGTGTACATAAACAGATATGACTGGGCGTATTCGTACGAGCCATCAGGGCTGCCAACTGTCAATAAATGTTATCTCTATTCTTTTATCCAAATACCAATATATCAGAAACTATGCAAGCCGACAGCTTTAAACTATGCACACGTATAGTCAGGGCCGGATTTACCGTAAGGCAAAATAGGCACGTGCCTAGGGGCGGCACAGTCCAAGGGGCGCCTTGCGGCGCCCCTTTGGTTAGGCAACCGGCAAGGACCTGTACTGGAGGCGCCCCGAAGAGCACCGCCGTCAGGCACCCTCTTTGCTAGTGCTTTAAATGTGCTATGTTAGGATTATAGCAGTATACATGCTAAAATAAATATTGAGAAATGAGCACAGACATTTAGAAATAATATCGTGTCTTTGTCGCTTGCCCGCCCATGCCCTTCCACTTCGCTCTTCGTTATGCCGCTCGACGCCCTTTCGTCCCGACAAGTGTGAGGGGGAGAGGGGAGGCAGGCGAGTAGAGCTGTGGTGCGCGCGCTGTTGTTGCGGTAGCTGGGTTTGTTAGCATTGTAGTAGCATCAAAGTGCTCCGTGCCCCCCCCCCCCCCCCTTGCCTGTGCTGTGTGCGAGTTCGAGCTTGTGTTGTGTTGTTTTGTTCTGTTGTGATGTGATCTTCAAGTAAATGTTTTAAACTATGGACAGCAAAACGTTATCTGGTTACCAAAACCGTGTCCGCAAAGCTGAAGAGGATAAGAAAGCCGAGGTTACACTATCAAAATGTCGGAAAATCAATGTGATGTTTAGTCCGCGTGTGAATCCTACACCTCCAACGAAAAATTCGGATAACAATAACAATTCTTGCTCTGCGGTTCACGACATTGACTGCGATGGTGTTCAGCAACTTGAGGTAAGCTACCGTCGATTTCTCCCACACCGATCAGTTGACTTTTATCATTAGATATGTTACGGCCAATGGTGAACCAAAAGAAAGGTTTCTAGGTTATATGGCGAGCATCGGGCACAAGTCAGAGCAGCTTTTTAATGCAGCAAAGGCGAAGTTGGAAGATCTGGATTTGAAAGTGGAGGATATTCGAGGCTAATCTTACGATAACGCAAGTAATAGGTCCGGCGAATAATCCGGGTTGCAAGCTCGAATAGCGGCCTTGAATCCCTTAGCTCTCTATGCACCATGCTCACCCCATTCACTAATATTGGTTGGAAATTATGCCGTTGAATCTTGTTCAGAATCTGTAAGGTATTTTTTAACAGTTCAAGAACTGTACAACATTTTTACTGATTCGACCTACCGATGGGAAATTTTAAAGATCTTTATTGCGCGCGTACTAAAAAGCCTCTCAGTGACTCGGTGGTCGGCACGATATGACGCTTGTCAAGCTCTGAGGAAAGGCTGGTGTGGCATCGTGGCAGCTCTTGAGAGTGTACACGAAGACAGAAATCAAAAGGCAAACACTAGAAGTGAAGCCAAAGGCATCTTAAGCAATATCCTACAATTAGAAACTGATTTCCTAGTTATTTTCTGGAGTACCATTCTAAAAAGATTTAATACTGTCAGCCAGAAGATCCAAAAAGTTAGCACTTATTTGAGCACTGTGGTAGAATGTTACGCTTCGTTACCGGATTTTGTGCAAAGTTTAAGAGATAATTTCGATGTGTATGAGAAAGAAGCCAAAGAATTACGTGGTATTGCTCAATATTCCTACGACCTAAAGAGAAGACTGGAACTAAAGACTAGGAATGATGAGACAAAGCAAATATGTACCGTCAGAGGGCTCAGAAAATTTTCGCGTCAATGTATTTTATGAAATTCTGGATGTACTAAGTGCTGAGCTTAAGAGGCGAAGTGAGGCTTACAAAGTCCTCCATAAGAGATTTTATTTTCTAGAAACCCTGTTAGACTTAGAAAGTGCACTGTCTGACGAGTGCTTGCATTTGAAGGAATATTAAAAAATTGCAGATTTTAAAGGTAAGTCAGTCTCTGAGCTCAGCACTTTCTTCATGAAAAAGATTTACACGATATGTACCCGAACGTAAACATTGCTTTACGGATACGGTACTTCTTACCATTCCAGTGACCAATTTTTCTGGAGAAAGATCATGTTCGGTACTGAATCGCGTCAAGAACTATTTGCCGTCAGTCACTAAGGAAGAAAGGTTAAACTCTATTGCACTCACAGCGATTGAAAAAGATATGACGAAAAACTTGAACTGCGATGCCCTAGTTAATTTGCCGAAAAGAAGGCAAGAAGGAAACTTTTGAAGTAGTTCTCGTTGTGCTTGAGGCAGACTCCGTTATGTCTTCAATCATGTTTTTAATCAACACTTGAATTTCTCTTAAAGATATTGCAGGAAGATATGAAGTTGGCCTTATTTGTATTTTAGAGGCGCTTTGTTCAATTTAAAATGTCGTTCCTAACACTGCTCTTCATGCGTTTTAAAATTAGTATGTGTTCTACTATTCTTAGCCTACTTTTCACATTTTTCAAAAATGAGGAAAAAGTAGACTTATGAGATCGAGCAAATGTGTGTCTGTCTGTCTGTCTGTCTGTCTGTCTGTCCTTCTGTCTGTCTGTCTGTCTGGCTGCGTGTGTGTGTGTGTGTGTGTGTGTCCCTATCAACTCCTAAACGGCTGCAGCAATCAAAACAAAATTTCGTAGGAGTAATGATCTATACCTGATTATCTCACGGCTATATTTGAAAATGATGTCAGTGCTACCAACTGCTGAAAAATCGCAATTGAAATTTGAGCTCCATGTTTGATATTTTGAAAGGTATGAATCGGAGCAATTTCAAAATTGGTACCCGTGCAGATAATAATATTGCAGTTTAATTTCCAGGAGGCCATACATGGCAGTGTTGCCAAAATGATTATAAGCCTGCTGATAGATCCATATTTTAAATGCTTATAACTTCTACACTGTCAATTGGATTTCAACCAAATTTCGTATGTGCTATGTGTACATAAACAGATATGACTGAGCGTATTCTTAAGAGCCACCAGGGCTGCCAACTGTTAATTAATGCTCTCAATTTGTTTATATCCAAATACCCATAAATCAGAAAGTATGCAAGGCGACAGCTTTAAATTATGCACACTTATAGTAGGCCTACCTGACATTCTATATTAATTTGGAGTAACTTATATACGTCAGTGCTCCCAACATGATTCTAAGCCTGCTGAGAGGTCCAACTTTAAATACATGTAACTTCTATACTATCATTTGGATTTCAACCAAATTTCGTGTGCTATGTGTACCATAATATATATGAATATGCCGATTCTTGAGAGTAACCAGGGCTGCCAACTGTTAATAAATACTGTCTATATTTTTGTTACCCTAATATCAATATATCAGAAAGTATGCAAGCCAATAGCTCTAAACATTGCACACGTATAGTACCTGGCATTCTAGATTAATTTGGAGTAACTAATATAGGCCTACGCCAGTGCTGCCAACATGATTCTAAGCCTGCTGATAGGTCCAATTTTAAAATGCATGTAACTTCTATACTAACTAATGGATTTCATTCAAAATTGACACAACAATAGATCATATTATTTCAGATTATTTCTGACCAATACCTGCATGTCATTATCGCCAACATGATTTTACGCGCGCTGTTAGATCCAATGTTTAACTGCTTGTAACGTCCATGCTATCCATTGGACTTCAACCAAATTTTGTATTCTGTACCTTAAGAGATGGAACTAAGAATATATTCAGTCACCAGGGCTGCCAACTGTAGTTCTCTATTAGGCTATATTAAGCCAGGTATAGAGTATTTCGAACTAATTAGAAATGTCGATATTACCAACTTAATTTCGTCATTATTCTAGAAAGATCCATATAGATTAATCATTGGCATGAATCTTAAATTTTAAGAAAAGTAGGCTCTTTAGTTCGTCACGGAACTTCTTGTTTTACTATATTTCGTGTTACCGCAGTTCATTCAGTTACAGCAGTAAATATTTTTTTTATTTTTGAAGCTACTCTTCTTGTTGTATGAATTAAGGCTAGACATTATTTTTGGAAAGGGTATTCATAAAGTGTTTTGGTTGCATAAAAGTTAAACTGTTTCTTGTAGTTTTACTCCAAGCGTTATTTTTATTGAATTGACTAAGTTTTCCCTGCGTAAAAATTCAAGCATAAACTTACGCTGTCAGCCATATATCTGTTTATTTATTTTTTCCGAACCTTACCTCATGCGAGTGGCTATGTCTTATCGTAAAAATCGGGGGGTGGGGGGGCTCAAGTGAGGAGGGGCGCTCAATGGAGAGGTGCCTATAGCGAAACTTTGGGTAAATCCGGGCCTGCGTATAGTACCTGACATTCTAAATTAATTTGGAGTAACTTATGTACATCAGTGCTACCAACATGATTCTAAGACTGCTGATAAGACCAATTTATAAATACATGTAACTTCTATAATATCAATTGGATTTCAACCAAATTTCCTATGTGCTATGTGTACCATAACAGATATGACTATGCTTATTCTTAAGAGCAACCAGGGCTGCCAACTGTTAATAAATGCTGTCTCTATTTTTTACCCAAATATTAATATATCAGAAAATATGTAAGCCAACAGCTTCAAACTTTTCACAAGTATAGTACCTAACATTCTAGATTAATTATGAGAAACTAATATACGTCAGTGCTGCCAACATGACTCTAAGCCTGTTGATAGGTCCAATTTTCAAATACATGTAACTTCTATACTAACAAATGGATTTCATCCAAAATTGGCACAGCAAGATATCATAATATTTCAGATTATTTCTGATCAACGCATGTGTGACATTGTTGCCAACATGATTTTACGCGCGCTGATAGATTCAATGTCTAACTGCATGTAACGTCCATGCTATCGATTGGACTTCAACCAAATATTGTATTCTGTATCTTAAGAGATGAAACTAAGAATATATTCAGTCACCAGGGCTGCCAACAGTAGTGTTCTATTAGGCTACAGGTATATTTCTAACTAATTAGAAATTTCGATATTACCAACTTAATTTCGCTATTTTTCTAGATAGGTCTATATAGATTGGCATGAATCTTAAATTTTAAGAAAAGTAGGCTCTTTAGTTCGTCACGGAACTTCTTGTTATACTTGTGGTTACACTGCCCTCATGCAAGGTTTCGGCACTGATGTGTAATTATCTAACGGTCTGCTACTTCTTCACACAAAATTTTATCTCCCGCAGAGATGTTGGTTGGTTCCTCAGTTTTGGGGCTGCGACAACGCGGTCATGTAGCCCCGTGTACTTTGGGTGTGTGTAGAATCTATCTGATAACCGGTGTTAATTGTGATGGCTGTATTAGTCTGAATTCAGGTAAGGACTGCAGAAGGTCAATTTCAAGTAGTCGTTCCTAATTTTGCTACCAAATGCTACCGTTAACGACACCTAGCTGTGAACTTGGCTACCAGACGGCCACAGCAACCAGCAACTCGCAACGAACGTTGGCACTTCCCCTCTGAAGGAAGGCATATTGAGGGATTTTAACGCTCTTAAAAATCCGACGACTTCGGCGGGTTTGAACCCGCGACCTTGGGCATAGAAGGTCAGCATGCTATCAGTTACGCCACCGAAGCCGCTTTTTTAATTTATTCAATATAGTTACAACCCGTGTTTCACCTACAGGTACTGTGCCCTTTTCGAGCAGACACAAAGAATCGAATCCTGTACTGTATAAGAAAGGGATATAGTATTCTTAAAGGCTTCAGTTATAAGCCAGATGAGATTTCAACATGTTGAGACAGAGCATGTAACATTGAGTGCAAGAAGCGGGGAATGAGTCAGAGGGTGACGGTATCTGCACGTGTGCGAGGTGATATCATTCCTATGGTTCAGATAACGCAACAAGTAGAGGGACGTTTTACTGTGACTCAAGGCTCTCATATTTAATATAATTTATTGCAGCCAAAGGCCATACAGTAAGTAGGATCATGTTACACAATATAGCAACCGTTCAGTCTTTTGCATAGTGGGACAGCGGTAATGTTCTCGGTGTGCACTCAATCAGGTGATACCGTGGGCAGTGTAGACCGCAGATTACACACACACAGTCTATGGATGGTTCATGAAAGACCTTCCTGTTACAGATGCGATGATGAAACCCATGTATTGCGCCTCTCGTGTAGATGTGGCGTAGCTCGAAGTTTGCTTCTTTCCATTCTTGGTTGATCATAGCCGGGGTTCGATAGAACTCCGGGTTTATTTCTTCCGTTTTCAGGAGTTGTTCCTCAAGGAATTTTCTGGAGGGTGGGGTTGATGCCAGGTTGTGGGTAGTCATTACATCTTCAATTAAAGATCTAGTACCTGCTAGCTGGTACACAAGTCGGGTTGGCGCGAATTTGTAAATGCAGAGAGCTCGCTTTACGTATCTGGCCTTGGCTCTGTCGACAGGCTCTCATATGAACAGGGGAAACCGCGATCAATGCTTATGCAGCAGTATTTTCGTTATATCAGCCATAGGCGTGGTTTGAAATGTTGTGAAATAACATGGATTTTGAGTTTAGAGAAAAATTAATATCATTTGAAGACACTACAGTATTAGATAATTAGAAAGAGAATTTTTAAGATTATAAAACTTTCTAATAATTAAACAGAGAAGAAGTGATGACTTGACATTACGTCATGGATTGAGGGCGTAGTAATATCGCGCAGAGATACCAGTAAAGAAGACCGCCCACGCCGAATCAAAATACTTTGGAAATTTTTATAAAAGTATTGAACGATTTATTTCGGAATCAAGGAATATTTTTGGAACATAGGAACTCTGGAGAGTACAGGAGTAATTTTTTCAACTCACTACGAGTATTACTTCAAAAGTTAATTTTCAAGAGGACAGAACGGACTACATTTTTACCAGATTGAATAAATAGGCCGTTCGCCAGAGCAGAGGTATTCAGTCTTCAGGAACAACCGAGAGGGTGTCGTACTGTTTCGCCAGTCATTCGTAAACCTTGAGAGGTTACGCCGCGTCAACGAGTACGTTCGAGACCAAGTGGGGTCATAACGCTAGTGCGATAGTCAAAACTTTGCCCGTGCTTGGGAAGTTTGTAACAGAGCGTCGGTCCAAGGGACATTAGTTCAAAGTATAGTTACGAGTCGATAGTAGCAGTAACAGTTCGAATCCAGTTTAAGTCTTCAGAACATAAAGTTGTAAGAATCCTAGTGAGGATTTCAAGTGATAAACATTTATTTGTGGGATTAGAGTTGAGGACCACATATTGCGAAGATACTAGTTCAAGACTAGGTTACGGTTCTAAGGGAACTTGTGCAAAGTAGAACCACAATTAAAGAACGCTATTGTAGCGATAGGGAAGTAGTATTGCTCCTACAGAGTGAGTTCCGCGCCGATAAAACCCAGGACAGAAACTTTGAGAGTAGAACTTTCCGAGGGGAATAGGAGACCAACGGAAGTAGGAGTTCAGAGACTTTCATTTGTCAGGAGAGGTCTAGGACAGGTGGTAGAATTACCAGTTACCTGCATTTCCCGGACGAGACAAATACAGAAAATTGTAACAGGCGTGTGAATAGAAATGACTATAGCCACGTGTGGAGAGAAGCATTATTGTATGCTCGAGTGAATTTATTGTGTAAATAATTTTATAAGTGTTTTACAGTGTTAATTAATAAGAGTATAATCCTATTTTAGGAGTAAGAACACCCTAAGACAGGGAAGCAAATTGAAGTGAAAATGTATGTTCAAAATATAATGTGTAAAGTGAAGATATAGGCTATGTGAAAATGTGTTACGGGTATGAGATGAGAGGTTAATCCATGATAATGGTGGACCAAAAGTTCCGCAATCATTGGAGAAGACCGCCAGATAATGTAAGTACTCACTATTTTTCATTGTGAATTTTTGGAGGTTCGGGCATTCTGGATAATTCTGTGTCACCATAGTACAAGGAAATAATGTATATGTGTAATATGTTGTGTGTATTACATGAGTTGAATAGAGTCTTAGCAGGGCATGAAATGAAGATGAATTTGAATTGTGTAAGATGTAAAGCCCATGTAATGTTAAGATTGTAAGATTGTTGTGTGATAATATGATCAATAATTAATAATGATATGCCAAGTTGTAACGGGTCCAGAAACCATGATTTGGACCTTTTAAATATGAACTTGTGCGAATGGGATGAGTTGTTGGAAAAAATACGTAAGGGTAGCTCGTCTAAGAAGATCCATAAATGTACTTGTAGTAGTATCTTGTTCACAGCACTCTGAATTACTAGCACAGAGTAACGAAACTATAGAGAATGTATTATAATGGATGCGAACAGACTCCATGAACAGACTTTATATACGGAACGTGCAAGATAGCGGGAGAAGCTATTAAGATGTGCAAGATGGCTGATGCGGCTTTGAAATTAGCAGTGATTTGGAGAACTAAAGAATTGGATCGTCAAGTAAAGCAAAGAGAGCTACTATATTTATTTATTCGGGGACATTTGATAACAAGAGAAAAAGGAAGAACCAACTTTGAGATGGCAGAGATGTAAGAGAAAATCTAATTGAATCGCTACTCGATGAATTATTCTTCGTGTTACATACTTTCCTTTCTGATAGATAAGGTACAAGTTTCTGATGAACGCAGCCAGTATATGAAAGCACTGTAAGAAAGCAGCTTCTTATGGAAATTCCATAGTTCGGAGATACTATGAAACCAACGAAATGTTACCTACATCGGTGAGCTTATACGTGACCTAGCACAAGTTTATACTGTATTCCAATTATTTATTCATTTTAGATTAACCTCAGTATTTTATTAAATTTGTTCCTTTTGTTTCGATTGTTCTATGTCTTCAAAAATTATATTACGGTATAATGGTATCTTGCCTTTGCCTAGTGTTCCTGGTTGGTGATTTGTTTTCATGCCACGACCTGAGACTAGAGAGATATTTATTAACAGAAAAGCGCACGAGTGTGCATAACATAGATTTACACTAGTGAAACAAACATGCTATAAAGAGTTAATTGATGTGAAAAACATCATGATCCAGTAATCAATCAGGAATGTGTGCATTAAAGCATTCATTCATGACCAGTCATTATCTTGTGAATTGAATGTTATTTGTGAAATAGATATGATGTGCTCTAACTTATATTCTGTTCGTAAGCATTTGGTTTATGAGCTGGCGCCCTCCCGGATAATAATTATTTATATAGATAAAACGTTACAAAGTTAAATTCAGTTGAAGGAAGGAGTACGGGAAGGAGGTTAACAGGCTTTCACGGGAGGTTTTAAGAGAAATATATTTTGATACCGCTCATATGAGCGAGGATGTAAAAGTAGAATCGAGTGATTTTGCTAGGAATAAAATAAGGGAGTATCATTCTTGAGTGTAGTTACTTCGGCAGTTTTATGATGAGTCAAAATCGTCGGTCTTAGGACAAGTTGTTGTATTCGCACAAAAGGACTGGCTGTGTACCGCTTTTGTTGCAGGAATTATAGATGTCTGTGAATGTGTTTCGCTCTAAATATTGGTTGTTATTAGCACGGAGGTCAGCATATGTTCCACTCCAGTTGCAAAAAGTATCTTTGAACAGCTCAGTGTGAGAGGTTTTGGCCCCTTGGGTTTGGTTTTATATTAGACTGTATGTCTCATGTGATGTTGGTGCCACAAATTAAAGACCACATAAACACTCCGAGCAATGTGGATACTCATGAGCACCTTTGTGTGCTAAATGATTGCTATTGAGCAAAAGTATAAATAATTACAGTAGGATTAAAATGCGTTAAAGCCTTCTAAATTGAAAGAGCCTTGTTACATGCCAAGCCCAGATGAAAGGAAGCAGACCACAGTGTCATCGCTAGTGAAGGCGAGACGAGGGTCGTAAATTATGTGAGTCGAGTACACCACTCGAGAAAAGGTCACCGACCGTAGTAATAGCTTGTTGAAGCTTACTGGTAATTAAGTTACAATGTTGCAAAGAGTGTTCTGGCAGTATCAATGAAAGCATGGATTATATAATCCATTAGTATGCGTTATAAATGTCATTTCCTGCTAAAAAAATATTCATGAAAAAAAAATCAGTTTTCGGAATATTATTCCAGAGTAAATATACATTTCCCAAGCGTGACACGTGATTTTCAGAGAGTTCCTTTAAAGAACATAGAGATGCATCAGGGAGATACGAATCTCACTGATTTTATTCAGTATTGTTTAATTTGAAGGAATACACGATAACCCACAAAAAGGTAGTACGGTACTTAACATGTATTGTGAGAAGAAAGAGGAACATTGGGGATGTAATCCAATGATATTTAAAACACATTTTGAGAAAACTCAAGGAAAAGATGTCAATTAAATAATTTGTAATTGATTAATATTACCCATTTAACATTTGATTGCCGCTGAGCGTGAGCGCGCCACGGTATGTTGATTATTGTGACAGGAGCCCCGCGGGGTAAAGAGGAGGGTGCAGTGATGACAAAGTGTAGTCTGCACATAAGTCAAGCAGCATTGCGCGCGCTATCTGTCTTAGAAGCGCATATAAGAGTCATGTCACCACGGACAGCTACTGATCTGAGTCATATACTACACGCGCAACTGTACCTGTCAACGAAGCAGAGTTACGTGTGCCACAAGTCAACAGAGAATAGTTCCCATCTCGACCGCCGGCAATCAATTCGTGAAAGGGTAATATGAATGTTACTGATCATTCAGGAAGTTACGCTAAAAGATTCTTTATGAAGATAGTGTAGAATCAGTAGATTAAATAGAATTTATTTTTGCATGTTTTATGGAAGTGAAAGCTGACCTGTTATAGGCTCAGTGCAGCCGTAATAACAGTGTCCAGAGGAATTTATGTGTGCTTGATGTTCCTAAGTTTGATAAAGGAACCAGTTTGTATTTTGAATATAACGCTCTGTTATGGTGTACCACACGATATAACGATCTATTATGGTGTACACACGATATAACGCTCTGCTATGGTGTACCACACGATATAACGCTCTGTTATGGTGTACCACACGATATAACGCTCTGGCAAGGTGTACCACGCGATATAACGCTCTGTTATGGTGAACCACACGATATAACGCTCTGTTATGGTGTACACACGATATAACGCTCTGCTATGGTGTACCACAAGATATAACGCTCTGTCATGGTCTACCACACGATATAACGCTCTGCTATGGTGTACCACACGATATAACGCTCTGTTATGGTGTACCACACGATATAACGCTCTGGCAAGGTGTACCACGCGATATAACGCTCTGTTATGGTGAACCACGCGATATAACGCTCTGTTATGGTGTACACACGATATAACGCTCTGCTATGGTGTACCACAAGATATAACGCTCTGTCATGGTCTACCACACGATATAACGCTCTGCTATGGTGTACCACACGATATAACGCTCTGCTATGGTGTACCACAAGATATAACGCTCTGTCATGGTCTACCACACGATATAACGCTCTGTTATGGTGTACACACGATATAACGCTCTGCTATGGTGTACCACAAGATATAACGCTCTGTCATGGTCTACCACACGATATAACGCTCTGCTATGGTGTACCACACGATATAACGCTCTGTTATGGTGTACCACACGATATAGGACTGTGTTACGGTGTACACATGATATAATAATAATAATAATAATAATATCATATCGTATGGCCTCGGGTGCCTGGTGCAAGCTTTGCTAATTGACACCCAGAGGGTAGCTTGCATGTCGAATTTCGTCGTTCCTTTGAACGCTATGAAAGTCAAGGAGGTTAGATATCTAAACTCCTTGACACTACAGCGCTTTCAAGTAGAGAATGGTGGAACTTTGTGTTGGCGGAAAATCCCGAGATTAATTTTGCCATTGAACACGGCCTACTGAATTCAAATGGGATCTTTAACATGCCAACAACGTATGACATGAGTGTCGAGGGGCGAACCTGCAATCTTGGGGTTGGTAGTCCGACACTATAACCACTCACCCACATGATATAACGCTCTGATATGACACGATATAACGCCCGAATCGATTAAGCTAGGCGCATGACGAATAGAAGGAGAAAGTGAGAAGACTCCTGAAGTTCAAGCGCGCCCCGCCAGGCAGCGCTAGAGTGGGCAAGTTCCACACTGCCGGGGTCTGCTGGTCTTAGGGATGGTGCTAAGGGAAACGAATTACTTAGTAACTACGAGTAATACTCTTTTAAAAAGCAATTAGCGGTTACAATTAAAATAGCATGGCAGGGCACAATGGAAAATATAATTCACGGAAATAATAACTACGGTCTTCATTACATGTTACGGATCGCTCCGATTCCTGGAGTATACAGACAAAGATTAAAAAAAAAACATAATCCCCAGCATATTAAACAAGCACATATAAACTATTTAAAGTAACACTCTACTTACCAATTCATTTTGTTGGCTACTGGACTTTCGAAAGCTTGCGTGAAGACTTGGCGTATGTTCGAGATTGCAAATCTCCTTTGTTATATTGCAAATCTCGGCGGATTTCCTTCGTTCTGAAGAAAAATCGGCACTTCATATAATTATAAACAAGTCTGGGGATAATATCCATGACATGTTGAAGACAGCAGCCGGCTCCTGAAGGATCAACTGAAATTGTTTCTATGGAATCGATACAATAAAAAAAAAATATATTTCGCTCAACATCGATTTTGAGGTTAATTTTCCTGTAATTACTTTCTCGGCCTGGAAAAGAATGTCACATACACTTCTCGAAGGACGTGTTAGAAACACTTCATTGTTCATTGAACCGTAGTCCTTTATTTCGGCAAGAACTGAACATTTACTTGGATTATTCTCACGTAGAGAGTGAGCACAGGGCGAACACTTAATAAATTTAGAAGAGTGCTTAACAACATAGCCAGCCAAATAGACCGAGCTTCCCCAGTCTTCGATATTTACTGCATCTTCAACCACATATTTTTTCTTAATGGAAGTTTCCACTGATTCCTTCACTGTCTTGTTATGCACCTCCATATTCCGGGCTAATATACGCATCTGATTAACATACGAGGTCAAGATCTGCTCCCGTTTAGGTTCACTATTTCCACCAACATTTAAAGCCTGTTTTATAGGGACGTATATACATTGAAATGAAGGAAATCTATTGTTGATGGATGATCATCTGAACTGAAAGATCGCATAATTCCGAAGTGCCGTTCCTAGGGATCCTGGGTGAGCTTTCCTGTCAACACATACTTATAACCTTTCTCCCAAAGCTATTCACACATCTCCAAAGTACTCTGTAGGGTTACTACTAGTGATTCCAAGGTTCTGTTGGAGGCAAAGGCGTTATTGGTAGATCTCACGGTCTGAAGAAAATTAACAACAGCTGTATGAGAAGGTGAACCTTTACGAAGAGCCTGAGACGGAATTAATGCATTTAGTGCATCAGCAACAACATTTATATATTAGGTTTACTGGTAAATATCTCAGTGTCCTCACTACCTTGAAATCCCGCCAGTCCCATTTCTCGATAAAATTTACTACCTTTGGCAACACTGTCACTGAAAAGTTGGAATACAAACCTAGCATTCATTCTCTGGAAAGATTATGGGTCTAAATGAGCAACTGTCACTTAGGGCAGGCTCTAAGCCCAGCATACCCTGAGAGATCTTCTTTGAACAGTTCCCTATAAAAATTGAAATCAATAATTTTGTCATTATAGCGAAGTTCTACTTTATCATGAAAGTGGTTTCTTAAGCATTTCAATACATGAACGAAGTCGGAGAAAGCCCAGATCTTTCTCGTAACATCTGCAGGATTAAGGATGTGAGGTTGTAGAGAGGTTGTCTTGCCACCTATTCCTAACGAATTCAAGGCCTTTTTATTTGATTGACTACCATCACAAGTAAACCCAACCACCCTCGCCCCAGCCTCTTCTAACTGCAAAATCACCTGTATTAGATTTTTTGCGAGAATGTCCCCTGGAGTAGCATTTCTGCTTGCATAAACAGCAACTGGCTGCACCCAATTATGCATGAATGGTACGAACATGAACACTAGAGCGTGATTTGCTAGTACGTTCTTCTGGAGGTCAGGTGTGTGTTCACCTAAATCTACTAATCCATCTACTTGATGAGAAAAACTATTAAACTGGATTTCTTCTCTTAGCTTCACTTCATCGAAAATTACAACACCGTACCGGTAACGTGAATTATCATTCTTTTCTTCCTTAAAATAGTCTGAAATAAGCATTTATACTATGAGTATTAACTCCATAAGGGCACTTATGTCCTTTACAAAGTTTTCTCAAGTGACTTTCTGAGGGCAGAGGCAAGAGATTATGTCGCCGACAATGACGGAATCCTTTCGGTGATTTTATTCTCAACAATAAACTCTCTAAAATGAATTCGTTGCTGTACCTCATTCCATTGGGAGATTTTACCTGGCATTTCTTGAGCATAGTGTCCATTATAATCTTTTCCTTCTTCGTTATCTTTGTAATTAAATGCCTGTGAATTTCGAACCTGCTTATCCAGGAAATTAATTCTCGATTTTGCTTAGTTGAGGCAGGATCTAACGCGAATTAAATTACGGTTAGCATACTTTAGGCGCCTTTTGAGCAATATTATAGTCTTTTCAGCATCAGTAAGTACACTAGAATGACCCAAATTATTATCAACATTAGACTGACCTTTTAATGCCTCATTCGTTGCTCCACTCCCATCTTCAATCTTCTTTCTTCTTTTTCTGGTGGTGTCGAGATTCTTTTTCCTGTTGGGAGCTTTACGGGACATGACAGGTACTTCGGTAAATTAGGGGGGAAAAGAGGCACTGCTCCAGGAAGTAACTTCCACCTCACAAAAGAGATTTCCACTTCTTCACCATTCACTATACAATTATCTGATTATACTATCAAATCATCAGAGAAATGAATTTGACAAATTCTACTACTTCGCGTTAACTCCGTATCCTTTCGTGGAATAGCTCTGGCCCATTTTTCAAATTGATTTGTATCCTTCGGTGGTGAAAAAAATCGTATATCGTCAACTACTCTACCATACCCTGACTTACAGCCAGGCACTAAACAGTACGGCATGTTGAACTATTAAATTAACAAAGCCGCATAAGAAATATGATGGAAGTTCACAAAACACAAAACGCTGATGTACACAAGACTCAATGAACTGAATTTAAGAACTGAAAGCAAGGAAAATTCAATTTAATTCACACAAATATCTCACACAGTAACTTCTCCCACACTTTTCTAAGACCCGGCTCGACCCAACAACAGGACACGTTGTTGGACATTATCGCTTGCAGTGCTTGTAGCGGCTGGACCACAAACTACCATGCTATAATGGCGGAGTCCTCACACTAGGTCCTTCTATTCGTCATGCTAGGCGAAGTATGACCATATATTATTCCTACTAAAGGGTTCAGTACATCACGGGATATTTACAGTTTTAAATGCAAACATTAGCATGACCATTGAAGTGAGTGGAAGATTTCTTTTATAAATTCTGTTATTTCGACAGAATTCCAGTGGTGTTTCATAATAGTATGCAGTGGTAATGATCGTAGTACTCCACAGAGACAGATGGAAGACTGAAAGTGATCTCGTGCAGTGGCGTTCTCATGGCAACCTCTGATGGCTCATCCCTCATCAATTTAGTAGCGTTGTCGTGGCAACCTCTGATGGCTCCTGGCATTTTCTTATAATTCCGAAATCAGTTGCTGGTTGTGGTGGCATCTAGTAGCCAAGTTCACAGCTAGGTGCCGTTGACGGTAGTATTTGGTAGCAAAATTAGGAACTAGGCCTACTACTTGAAATTGACCGTCTGAAGTCCTTACATAAATTACCGACTAATACAGCCATCACATTTAACACCGGTTTCAGACAGATTCTACACACACCCAAAGTACACAGGACCACATGACCGCGTTGTCACAGTTCCTAAACTGAGGAACCAACCAACATCTCTGCGGGAATTAAAAATTTGTGTGAAGAAGTAACAGACCGTTAGATAGTTACACATCAGTGTCGAAACCTTGCATAAGGACAGTGTGACCACAAGTATAAAAATGGGCCCCAAATGACGAGAAGGTTACCCTCCCCATAAGAGAGTAAAATGTCAAAAATATGTATAAAAGACGAAAAAAAAGATTTTTCATTCATTCATTCATTCATTCGTTTATTTGCAATTGGGGGTGTGTCCCCCGGCGGCAAATTAGATATACATAACAAATAAACAATTGTACATAACAACAAGGCGTTAATTAAGCTCCAATTGTAAAATACTTTCTCGCAATGAGGGGTATAAAATGAGGTCTGATCCTTCTACGAAAACCTCCATATTCTCGCCTATCCTCTAGTTTGCCCGGTGAAATCTACCTCCGCCTTCTGGCGTGCCGAGAGGATTTTTTTAAATATAGCGTTAGGCCTAAATTTCCGTGTTATTTTGAAGTTTTAAAACCTTAAATCACAAAAACATTCCTTGGTAGGTAGGTAACCGCAGTTTGTACATTTAAACCCCCCGTTTGCAAGAATTTTTAAGACCCTGGATAAATGCATCCTGTTCTCGTAGCTATATTACGCCAACATAATGACTTGCAGCCAATGTTTAGGCCTACTCATAAGTAGGGTTCGGATTCGAGCATATTTGCATATTTTTTTCCTGAATAGTACACATTGAAAGAAGCCTTTCGGTGGTATTTTCACCTCTCTGGGACCAACAGAATTGAAATTTATCGAGCATATAAATGCATAAAACCGCGGTTTTCAGAATAGAAGCATGTAAATGCATATTCTTGTGGGTTTCGTCTAAATAGTTTGTTTTTCTTCGAATTCCCTCCCGAATTCGGGCCCTGACCATCCTTAAGGTTCGAAAACAGAAATAATTATTGAAAAGCCTATCTGGTGCGAATAATAGCACCGCGGGTTTTTAACCTTTAGTGAGGTCATTCTCATCATTGAAACTTTTATTGACTGATTTAAGAAAATCATTCAAAACTGAAAACATAGAAAAAATTCTTGTTGTACAGACCAATGCACATCTACTTCATTGACTCGCCTAATTCTGAACATTTTGTAAATGAACTTTTAAACTGTAACTTTTATAAGAAAACTTCTCTTATAGACTAGAATATACTTGAATGCGAGTATATCGCAGTGTATCATACATACAATTAGAAAATAAAGCTCGTATATAAAGGTATGTTATTGGTTTGTTCGTTTCACTTTCCTTTCTATAATTTTAGCGGTGTTTTTCGAGCATATTCTGCATATTTAACCGCATATAATGGGTTTTTCGAGAATATCTATCGAGTATAAAACACATGGTTTTCGAGCATATCTGGAGATTTTATCGAGCATATCGATCCGAGCCCTACTCATATGATTCAGCCTCCGCGCCGAAAGCTTTCACAACAGCATTTGCGAACGTTTCCTCGTCTAGCCTGACCTGACCTTACCCATGCACTGAAGCCGTCGTAGGCGTAGACGGCTGCGCTGCATATTAATGTAAGCCTTTCAACCCGTGGGACTTAACTGCTCTATCTACAGTAGACCGGGTTGTTCTAAACAGCATTTGTTTGGGGGTTGGGTGATTACCGGTGATGCTTAGCTGGCCAGAGTGTGGTCTTATGCCCATGGACACTGTAAAGTCTGGAGAGAGATTAGAGAGAGTAGAAATCACCATAGTGGCTAGTATTAAGATTTGAAGTGAAAGTGAAAGGCGGTGGTTTTTACTCTATTAGATTGCGGGACCACTTGTGGCAGACCCCAGTGACTTGGTAATCACCCAACGTGTTTATTAGGCGATTGGGGATTGTGGTGGCCTTTAGGTAAAGTTGGTTGGCCTGCTTATTGATGTGGCCAAGGATTGTATCAAGTTTGTGCTCTTCGTGAAGTTGGGCATTACGTTCGTACCAGTGTTCTCCTGTGAATAAACGTAGTGTTTTATTTTGAATAACTTGAATTTTTTTTAATTGACGAGGGGGTGGCGTATCACCAGACGGTGTATATTCCATTACTGGGCGTACAATTGAACGGTATGCTAGAAGTTTGTTTTCAATATTCAGTGCACTCTCGGCGTTAAGTACGGGCCGGAGTTGAGCTAGGATCGATTTTACATGATTAGCGTGATTTGTGACTTCCTGAGCGAAAGTTAATCTTCGATGTAGCAGGATATCCATTGTTGTTTTCTGCCATCTGATCACCTCGTCAAAGAAATCAAGATTCCTCCTCTAGCACTCAGCAAGCTCTCTTTATCACACCCTCACTCCACTCCACCTTCCCTCCCTCTCTCAACCTTCTCCACACGACAGGGAGCCGAACAGAGAAGCTAGAACGGACAAATCATAAGCAAGGAACTTTGAGTCAAATAGTTACAAATAAAACCCAGAATACGAAAAGTATATTTATTTCTTGTGAAAATGGTTTCTACATTTAAAAAAATTGTAAATAGGTAAAAAGAATGATTGAATGATTTACATGGTGACTGAATAGTGTGGTTTAACAGACACATTGTTTTATATAAAAGTTACAACGTCATATTTCCTTTTTTAAAATCATTGTTTCTCTTTTTGGCAGGAACCACTTGAGACTTTCATTGAATGTGGCAATTCTAAGTGAATCGTCCAGTTAGGTTATTAAATGCCATTTTTTATTACAATGAGAAATACATCCACAAACATTATTTTGCCTGTGTCTTCTAACACATTCACTTCATAGATCTGCTCACTAAAATCCAACTACTGGAACCATTTGCGTGAACATTGGTGCAGAAACAGAGGATGGTTGTTCCTCAGGATTCCTTAGTGTATAAAGCCCCTTAAGTTTTTAAAATTATAGTTTTTTATTACGTTGTTTTGAATTTTCTTCTCAAGATTGCATGAGTATCATCAACTACTATACAATACTAATAACAAACACTCAGGGGATTTAAACACAGTCGTTAAAATCAATACAATGAAACAAAATACAGTAGGTTACACGGCAATACTTCTGTGTAGGTCTTTGGAAACGTGGAGGTCTTTGACTATTGTTTTTTATCTCCATGCTATGAAGTTGTTCCTTGATCGCTGGGCCTGTGAATAAATTTTAATCTTCTGAAGGCTGTGCTGTTAATAATAATAATATCACCTCCCAAATGCTCATAATTTTGAGTAAAACTGAGTTAAAACAATCTCGCAGAGAATGCATTATCACCAAATTGTACAATAGGGCCAAGCCACTGGAAAAAAGAAGGTAGGAAAGAAGGAAAGACGACCATTAATCTCACGATCATAAGCCAAAGAACCTCTTTTAACGTGGAATCCGAACCACAGGGCGTGACATATCACCTCGAAGACCACACGTGTTTTAAACGGGAATCAAACTCGATCCACTGTGGTGTAATACCCCTACATTATTGTCAGCTGTTTAAGCGGGGAGTTTTCAGTATTAGTATTGTATAGTATTTGATATCTTGTAGTCTTAATTTTAAAAATGCTTGTTTTCATATTCCAACATTATATTACTTAAAGAAACAGTCTTTACGGAGGCTTGTTGCTTCACGCACCGAAAGCTATACTGTCGGATTGTGACTGTGACTTGCTGCCACTCTTGCTTCCCCCTCCATAGCTTTCGCTGTCAGATTGGCTGGAAGAACCTGATTTGCTTCCCGAACCACCATGTCCCCCATAACTCTCACTACCAGACTGACTGGAGGAACCTGACTTGCTCCCTGAACCACCATGTCCCCCATAACCCTCACTGCCGGACTGGCTAGAGGAACCCGACTTGCTCCCGGCACCCCCATGTCCTCCCCACCCATCACCGCCACTGAAGCTCTCGCTCTGGGAGGATGACGAGCTGGAGGAGCCACTCTTGCCGCCGCCACCGCCATACGTGAAGGATTCACTCTTTGAGCTGGAGCTACTCTTGGACCCTGCACCATTACCGCCCCAAGAACCACCTTCGCTCTGGGAGCTCGACTGACTTTGACTTCCGGACTTGGAGCCGCCACCAAAGTTACCATAGTCCCCTTGACCACCATGACCACCATGCCCACCGTTCACGAAACCACTCTCGCCTCCGTTGTTTCCTCCATCATGATGAGGTCTGTTGTGATGGGTACGACGGCGATCAGGAGAGCGCCGCACTCGGGCCTCGACACAGTCTGTCTGCCCCGGCGTGTCCACTGCAACAGAGGATTATTGTTATTACCATTATTATTATTATTATTATTATTATTATTATTATTATTATTATTATTATTATTGATGTGCAACATCTTTCCGCTCGGTTGCTGGATAGTTTTGTGGGAGTGATTTTGAAAATTGGGGACGGAAGTGAATCGGGCGGAAGTGGATCGGACGGAAGTGAAGACGCACTGGCAGAAAAATGGGACGGAAGTGAATCGGGCGGAAGTGGATCGAACGGAAGTGGATCGAACGGAAGTGAAGACGGACTGCCAGCTGGATGTACAATTGAAAATGTGTGCATTGGAAACAAGGCAGTGTGTGCTCTGTAGCGCGAGAATGTTATGGCAATACAGTAGGCAATGCATTTAGCAGGCACTGGTTTGACGAGCACAGTGGTAAATGTTTCACCGACTTTCATTTGTCATTGAGCAGTTTATGAAGCTTCACGTTCAAGGTTGAATATCACATGGGGTAAGACAAAGACGACAAATGACATTTAAGTAAGCGGCATTATTGTCAAGCTGTGGTTGAGTAGGCTAGTCAAATATTAAATGCATAACAGAATGTTGTTATATGAGTGGAATAAAAGCTGTATTTTCATCATATGTGAGACTAGGTCATTTCATGATTGTAAGAAGCCATGTTTTGATTGTTTACGACGAACTGTATGAGAGCCTTGAGAATAATGAATGTTATAGTTACTGAGGAACGTGCTCACAGTATTTGAGAGTACTGTCGACGTTGATCATGATCCACGGTACCTCCCTTTTAGGTGGAATGCGAACCACAAGACATGGCATTTCAATTCGAAAATCTCACATGTATTGACCGGGAATCAAACCCGGTCTACCTTGGTGAGAGACTAACAGCTTGACCGCTGCGCCACAAATGTGACAGTAGCATATCTCCAATTCAATCTATACATTCATCATAGTACCAGTATGAAAATGGAGTGTAAATTAACATTTTAAGAATGTCCAAGCTGTGTAGTATACGAGTAGGATAACATGTCAGATGTTACACATCATATGCGACTACTGTAAGGTCCGTATCTTTTTTTATTATTATTATTATTATTATTCCTACACTTAGATACTGTTGTCAAACCTGAACGTCTGTATGCAGCAGAAACACTAGATATGATTGGGAAGGGTGGCCTCGAAGACATCCGAAAGAGAGAAAGGAAAATGCTCCGAAAAATTCTAGACCCAAATATCAAGGATGGAGAGAGGAGACTCAAACCTAACAAAGAATTATACCTGAAGACAGAAAGAGTCGTAGCTCTAATGAGAAAAAGGAGAATACAGTTTTATGGACACTTGGTGAGGATGAACAATGTCAGATTGACGAAGAGGATTTTTGAATTCTTCAGGAAGAGGAAGACTGAGCCGAAATGGTTTCTCGAAGTGAGATTGGACTTGGATCGGATAGGGGTGAAAGTAGCAGACATAATGCACAGAGAGCGATTTAGACGGCTGGTTAAGGAGTTTGCAGGTTTCCAGGAGACAGGGGAGTTGTCAGAGAGGAAAGGAAGATCTTACACGGAGGAACAAAAGAAGGAAGAGGGAGAGAAGATGAAGAGATATTGGCAGAGAGTGAAGGCAACAAATAATGTAAAAGCTGTCAAACGTGGTCCATAGTTGGCCGTAACGAATAATATATATTATTATTATTATTATATATATTTATATATATATATATATATATATATATATATATATATATATATATAATATAATGCGTTTGGCCCTCTAAGGAGCACGTAGAACCATTAGCTAACATTGGTCTTCTTGTTCTTCTTATCTTCCCAAAACTTCCTCATCCTTTCGCTATGTACCTGTCTTCTTTCTTGTGTCCATGCAGCTTTAAGTTTCAAATTCTGTCCCGTAGGGATCTTGGGTGAAAACTTATAGGAATTTACTTTTTGTCTATATGCAGTCCGCGTCGTTGTCAGTGGATCAATATTGATTTCAGTGAGGTCCTTTTGGGTGTCTGCTAGCCAGCGTACTTTGGTTTGTCGGTTTCCTTTGACTATGAGGAAGATTTTCTTGGTCAGTCGGGAGTTGTCCATTCGAGCTATATGTCCGTAGAATTTCATGCGTCTTTTACGTGCGAGTGAGGCGAATCGTTCAGTCCGTGAATACAGTTCGTCTGAGCTTTTCCTCATCCAGATACAGTCCTGAAGCTTTGGTCCAAATATTTTTCTCGGTATTTGTATATTATTATTATTATTATTATTATTATTACACCTTCTTCTCTTGTGGACGGTGGATCTAAAATAGACAGTCTCTTCATGAACACATTGAGGTGGAGATATCACCTGACAATATTGCTGCGGTGATGCTACATAATGAAGAAAATTGGAAGCTGGTAGCAAGTTTTGTTGAAAATATCCTCCGAACAAAGAAGACAGATCTGGATCGCCATTGAAGATAATTCACGACGGAAGAGTGCAATACGGGCAAAGATAAAATAGCTCTAGTCTGAAGTAATGTTGTGATGTGATATTATCGATTCTCGATGTTCATTTGTCCTTTTGTAACGGTCGCCACAATGTTACGTTACTGGATATTATATTATTTACGCTACCCGTGTATCTACAGGTTCTCAACGTACCGTAAGAGAATAAATCTCACTTCAGTGTCAAATCAGGGTTTATTCCAAGGCTGATCAACATCATAGCACTGAACAATCAGGTTGGTTCTTAAGTTTAGGGGCTGCGACAACGCGGTCATGTAGCCCCGTGTACTTTGAGTGTGTGTAGAATCTGTCTAATTACCGGTGTTAATTGTGATGACGGTATTAGTGTGTGTTATCTGTTTTTAAATTTAAGTACAGACTGCAACTTAGAATTTTTCAAATAGTTCCTACTTTTGCCGCCAAGCGCCACTGTCAACGACTACTAGGCCAAGTTCAGAACTTAGCTACTAGACGTCACCGCAGTCGGCTCTTGGCAACGAACGTAGAAACCTAAGAGCGTTGTTTACTTTCTTAACATATCCAATTTAGCTTCACACAGGTGTAATTAGTGGAAGGTTCTTTAACATGCCATAAATCTATGACATGGGACCGCCGGCTTTACTTCCCCTCCGAAGGAAGGCATACTGAGGGATTTTAACGCTCTTAAAAAATCCGACGGCTTCGGCCGGATTTGAACCCACTATCTTGGGCATAGAAGCTCAGCATGCTACCGACTACGACTGTACAATCATTAGCCTCAGTTGCCATCTACAGTATTTTGCAAGAAAGAAGTTACCGTAGCGACGAAACTCTCCCTACATCGCTCAGTGTTTTGACCGACCTTGCTGTATGGAAGTGAGAGCTGGGTAGATTCAGAATATCTGATACATAAGCTACAGGTAACTGCTATGAGGGTAGCACAAATGATTGCTGTGACAAATAGCTAGGAGCAATGGAAGAAAGGTACTCGTAATGAAGAGATAAAAGCTAAGTTAGAAATGAACACGCTAGATGAAGCTGTTCGTATGAGCCGACTCAGATGGTGGGGTCATGCGATGAGAATAAGGGAAGAGATGTCCCTAAGAGGTTAATGAGTTCGGCTGTATAGGGTAAGAGAAGCAGAGGTAGACCTAGGAGGCGATGGTTAGAGCCTTGTGTGGATAAGCATAACGTTATACGCATCTGCCCTGCATCCGCACGTTTGTTAACTTAATCCGCTGACATTTCAATCATATTTTTAATTTATAAGGTAAAGCATAAAGTATTAAAGCAACACATTTAGACATTTGGGGAGAAATTCGTTCCCCTAGGCTCTGTATGAATCGCAAGACAATGTTGTCTGAGTTTTGTCCCTCTGAGTTACGGCAATTAAAACAGCGGGTGGCTAATTATAGCACTTACTCACTCGTCGTTTATACCCACGCAGGCAAGCGTAGGTATAAAGGACTTTCTTTTTTGGCATAAGTCAACACGAATATTGAATTTCTATTACTGGCTTCTCTCACTTCTCTATTATTCTCATAAAATCCAAGCGAAAGCAAATAGGAAAATAACAAGAAACGTGAAAGACGCAGCAAGAACAATAATTTAAAAAAAAACCAGTTCAATAATAGATTCTAAAAACTATCCGCAAATTTACTCTAACATTATCCGCACCTTATCCGCTATCCGCACAGCCATGCAAACTATATCCGCATAGAGAAATATTTTCAGATATCCGCGGGATTATCCGCATCCACGCAGGGCTTTAGCGTTGGTCAGATTCAGAGATGAACAATCACAAAGTGAGAGGTGAAGAAGCAGAGGAAGCCGCAGTGCTAACTGCTAATAGGGGATCATGGAGGCGACTTGTTCGTTGAAAGGCAAATCAGTCTCAAATGAAAATGTATGTATGTATGTATGTATGTATCCATTTATTAAGAAAACCCATTTAACAAAAGTATATTGGGGTTATAATTTGAGAAAACCGGGTATTGTGGACTGACCAAAATTAGCAATTTTCACTTTTAAGCTCAAAATATGCCTCTAACTTTCCCTATTAGAAATATACAGTATAACACAATGACAAAGGAAGCAGGTTTGTGGTCATTATTCGTATTTTGAGGAGGGATTACAAGAATGCGTTTTATTCCTGTAAAAATAGTACATATAGCTGCTAGGACTGGCTTGAAGATCAACATCGGTTGGTTGGTTCCTCAATTTAGGGGCTGCAAAAAACGTGGTCATGTAGCCGCGTATACTTTGGTTGTGTGTAGAATCTGTCTGATAACCGGTGTTACTTGTGGTTTTCTGTATTAGTGTACGTTATCTGTTTTTAGGTAGATTTCATTAGAAAGCTAACTATTGCAATGGGTACCATGTTTCGACTTCCGGAAAATTTCGACATATCTTCGCGTTTCACATCCCCCAGACCCCAAAACCACCGTCAGTTCAAAAGTTTATATATAATTTATGTATATATGTATCTATCTATCTATCTATATATATATATATCAGTTTCTTGTGGACACGATAACTGCCGTAATTTTGCACCAATCACTTTGAATATTTTACATAACATGTATCCCTATAAAATCTCGGTCGAGTTCGTTAATGGGCAAAATCGGTCGAAGGGGGTGAAAATGGGGGGCTTTTTTTTCGAAAAAGTGAAATTTCGCTATAACTCTCTTAATACGTGAAATATCGAATCCATTCAAAGTTCATAATATGTGTTGGATAAGTGCCAAAATTTTATGTCAAATAAGTTTTTTGATATCACCAACCATTGACCAAAGGGGTGGAAAAAAGTGGGTTTTTCGGGAAACATTAATCATATCTCTCTTAATAGGCACAATATCAAAACCGTACAAAATGGAAAATATTCCCCTAATAATTACCTAAAACTTTTGTCTGAAAGAATTTTTGATATGACCCACCATTACGCCAAGGGATGAGAAAAATGATTTCGGAATTTTAAAAAATGCCAAGTGCCATCAGAGGTTACCATAACAACGCTTTTAAATTGATGAGGGATGATCTATCAGAGGTTGCCAAGACAACGCCATTGACGAGATCACATTCATTTTTAGCCTACTTTTCACACTTTTCAAAAATGAGGAAAAAGTAGACTTATGAGATGTATCCGGGAAAATGTGTCTGTCCTTTGTCTGTCTGTCTGTCTGTCCTTCTGTCTCGCTGGCTGTGTGTGTGCCCCCCCCCCGCTATCAACTCATAAACGGCTGCAGCAATCGAAACCAAATTTAGTATGAGTAAAGATGTATACCGGAATATCTCAGGCCCATATTTGAAAAAGATGCCAGTGCTACCAACTGCTAAAAAAACGCACTAGAAATTTGAGCTCCATGTTGGATATCTTGGAAAGTATACATGGGAGCTATTCTAAAATTGGCACACATGTAGATAATACTATTTCAGTTTAATTTCCAGGTGGCCATACATGACAGCGTTGCCAAAATAATTTTAAGCCTTCTGATAAGTCCAATTTTTAAATGCATATAACTTCTACACTATCAATTGGATTTCAACCAAATTTTGTATGTAATATGTGTACATAAACAGATATGACTGAGTGTATTCTTAAGAGCCAATAGGGCTGCCAACTGTTAATAATTGCTCTCTATTTTGTATCCAAATATATCAGAAAGTATGCAAGCCGACAGCTTTAAACTATGCACACGTAAATTACCTGACATTTTACATTAATTTGGAGTCAGTTCTACCAACATGATTCTAAGCCTGCTGATAGGACCAATTTTTAAATACATGTAACTTCTATACCAACAAATGGATTTCATCCAAAATTGGCACAAAAGGATATAATATTTCAGATTATTTCTGACCAGCATTCGCATGACATAGTTGCCAACATGCTTTTACGTGTACTAATAGATCCAATGTCTAAATCCATGTAACGTCCTTTGGACTTCAACCACATTTTGTATTCTGTACCTTAGGAGATGGAAGTAAGAATATATTCAGTTACCAGAGCTGCCAACTGTATTGCTCTATTAGGCTACATTATGGCTAGTATACCTTATTTCGAACTAATTAAGACATTTCGATATTACCCACTTAATTTCGTCATTATTCTAGATAGGTTCATATACTGTAGATTAATCTATGGCATGAATCTTAATTTTAAGAAAAGTAGGCTCTTTAGTTCGTCACGGAACTTCTTGTTCCATCTGACCATGAGGGAAGCGGCTAACTGGTAGCATGCTGAACTTCTATGCCCAAGGTCGCTGGTTCAAAGCCGGCCAAAGTCGCCGGATTTTCTAAGAGCGCTAAAAATCCGTCAGCATGCTTTCCTTTGGAGGGGAAGTTACAACGTTCGTTGCAAGTTGCTGGTTGCGGTGGCATCTAGCAGCCAAGTTCACAGCTGGGTGTCGTTGACGTTAGTATTTGGTACAAAATTAGGTACTACTACTTAAAATTGACCGTCTGCAAACCTTACCTGAATTACAGACTAATACAGTCATCACAAATAACACCGTTCATCAGACAGATTCTACACACACCCAATGTACACGGGGTTACATGACCACCTTGTCGCAGCCCCTAAACTGAGGAACCAACCAACATCTCTGCGGGAGATAAAATTTTGCGTGAAGAAGTAACAGACTGTTAGATAGTTACACATTAGTTCCAAACCTTGCATAAGGACAGTGTGATCACAAGTATAAAAATGAACCCCAAATGACAAGAAGGTTACCATCCCCATAAGACAGTAAAATGTTAAAAATATGCATAGAAAGACGAAAAAATGTTAACTAACCTCCAATTGTAAAATACTTTCTCGCAATAAATGAGGTCTGATCCTCCTACGAAAACCTGCATATTTTGCCTATTATAGCCTATCCCCTAGTTTGCCCGGTGAAATCTACCTCCGCCTTCCGGCGTGCCGAGAGGAATTTTTTTAATTCAAGTAAGGACTGCAGACAATAATTTCACTTTTGCTACCAAATGCTACCGTCAACGACACCTAGCTTGGGGACTTAGCTACTAGATGGCATCGCAGTCAGAACCTGTCGGCGAACGTGGGAACTAATAGAGCGTTATAAATTCTAACCTACAAATTTTGGCTTCACCCAAGTGTAGTTAGTGGAAGGTTCTTTTTCATGCCATAAATCTATGACATGGGACCACCGGCTTCACTTCCCCTCCGAAAGAAGGCATACTGAGGGATTTTTAACGCTCTTAAAAAATCCAACGACATCGGCCGGGTTTGAACCCTCGACCTTTGGCATAGAAGCTCAGCATGCTACCAACTACGCCACCAAAGCCGCCAAACAACATCAAGAAGACTGAATTCATGACTAACCAGAAACGTCCCGGCGGTGAAGTATCGAGGAGAGTGGATCTCAACAAACCAGAGGGAGAACCTAGCCATAGACTCCAGGTGCACCAAGGGCCTACCATTCTTGCAGAAGCAATTACACATCAAAATGCCTCTCCGAGAACCTTAAACCCAGACACTATAATTCAGTAGTAATGCCATCTGTTCTCTACGCCTCTGAATACCTTGTGATGTCCAGGGAAGGACCTCTCAGAAAACTCGAACTCAAGGAGAGGAAGATCCTGCGGAGAATACTGGGACCCGCACGAGAAGATGGACGCACATACAGGATACAGCGGCGTATATAAGGGGGTGCTGAGGGGGCTCCACACCCCCCCCCCCCCCCCACCCCCTCCCACAAAAGGAAATAAAAATTAATAAAGTGTTGCTTTGGTAAGGGCATAAAGTAATTTTAAATTTGGTTGTACACTAATCTTAACTTATTGGCTAAGTTATAATCAATATTAAGATTGAAATTAGACTACCTCGTGGTGTAGTGGCTAGAATTCTTGGCTGCCACCCCGGAGGTCCGAATTCGATTTCTGGCTCTGCCAAGAAATTGTAATTCTAGTCTGAGGGCTGTAACGGGGTACACTCAGCCTTGTGAGGCAAAACTGTGCATTCCACAGCACGGTACTTTTGAGAAACAAATTATCAACTTGTAGAAAAAAAAACGGTACCTTTCTGCTTAGTAAGTTGACAAATATTTAGATATTTGCCATTCATACTCCATAGATCATAATAGAAAATTCATTAAATATAAAATTGTATTTGTGTGTTGTATTTTACAACTTTTTTTTTTGTATTGCCAGTAATTGTAGGCTATATAAACTTTGAATCGTATCTAAAATAACTATACAAAGTTATATGCTCTAAGATATTGGTTGATATTTCTGGGTATTTTGCGGTGACAATCCCCTTCACAATTTTACAGGATAGCCAGCCCCCCACCTCCGAAAAAAATGTATATACCCCCCTGACAGAATACGGCACAATGATGACCTCTACGCATATCATCAGGAAGACATCGTCACGAGTATGAGGCAAATATGCCTGACCTTCTATGAGCACTTAACCCGCATGAGCCCTTGGGGACTCACCTGGAATATCTTTACAGTGGCAGGTAGAGGGAAAGCCTTCAGGAACAAGAGAATTTCTAAGGTCAAGTCGGATCTGGATCAACTGGGGATCCCACACGAGTTCATATTATGACCACCCACAGTTCCGGCAAGACATTCGGCGGGAAGTTTTTCCCACATCACTTACTAGTAGGAAGAACACAGAGAACAGCAGACCTTAATGGACGGAGGAAAGAAAGCTGGTTCATAGTCAGAAGATGAAGGAGTACTGGAAGAGGAGAAAACAGAAGGCGCAAGCGATGAGAAGATACGAGCCCCGTGGTGCTCAGTAGACCCAAACGAAAGAGAAGAAGAAGTACATATTAGTACTGTTTATTTTATTAACTACTAGCAGAAGAACCCGTTCTTCGAACGGTGTTCGTTGTTAACACCAGACATTATAATAATAATAATAACAATGTTATTGGTGTTACATCCCTTTTAAGTACGGTTGCTTTTAGAGACGCACCAGACATTATCAATTTAGCTACTGTTGCAATGGTTAGCGGCTTGTAATTCCTTCATACGTTTATCACAACGAAGTTAATTTTCTGGGAATATCACACACACTGTTAATTTAAGGGCCTTATAATGTGGTTTTTGGAGATCCTTTATAGACTCGCGAATTTTTTGTCTCACATTGAGAAGTGCAACATATGCTTTGGTCGTCCTTCTAGGATAATTTTTATATTTCACCTATTTTAGCATGTATTTTAAGAAGTTTTTCCCTATATCCACCCTTCTACTGTATGAAAAGTACGGTGAAGAGTTTTATAAATGATTGGTGTATTGACTCATGTTTACCATACCTAATTTTACGATGCACCAAGCATCCGAACATGAGTTATAGGCGTACATAAGGATACACAGAAAGACAGACAGACAATTCTATTGTCTACAACATATTACCCAGATATCCAAATATGGGTATATCTACCACACAGTATCAAATAAAATCATCCTTACGATGAACCCGTATGTCGACAAAAAAAAGAAAAGATAAAGATTAGTTGAAATGTGCTCTCAAACTAAATTCACCTAACGTGTACTTCCTGACATGAAATAGAATTGAAAGTCTTGTAGATGAAACGCAATACACGTCACATAAAAACTGACCCTCTATGTTGTGTTGGGTCCCCATACACAGGAAGACCTCTATCATAAATTATAAAAGCTTGTGGTGCATGAAAATTCAGGTTCTTTAGTCTCAAATGGCCCAAATTCCAAAAAGCCGCAAAAAATGCTGATTCAATTCAGGAATTTTTGAAAATAATGTTGTTGTTTGGAGATATAATAGACCTTCTGTACTATATGTCGCACGTGAAAATTGCATGAAAAAATCCTAGATTACCCCTTGACCCCCTTAATTGCATTGGTGAATTATACAGTCTACGTTGGTTCCGTGGTAACCTTATATTTGCAATCTTTCACAGAAATATAATAAATGTAATACATTGCTTCTTACTGAAATAGATGGAAAGTTGGATGCCACCCCTTGAGATAATGTTGTCATGGTTACGGATTTGCATTCTTTCATTAGTTTGTTAAATTGAATTTAATTAGTTTTCTGGGAATGTTTCAGAAACTGTTGGTTTAAGAGCCTTATAATGTAGTTTTCGAGGACCCTAGAGTTTTATTTCTGGCACCGAGGGGCTTTGTCTCGTCGTTGTACGCCATAATATAATACTACTAATAATAATATAATATAGGGATAGGAATATAATAGACCTGCCATACCACACCCGCAGGTGTAAATCGAGTGAAAAAATTCTAGACTACCCCTTGACCCCCTTAAGCGCATTTTACATATTGATGAAATTTACAGCTTAATTTGGTTCCATAATAACCATCGAGCCGTTTGCAAACTTTCACACTAATGTAATTAATGGAATTGCATTGCGTCTTACAGCAATAGATGGACCTCTGAGAATCTGTTGCCATGGTTATCGGCTTGCATTCGTTCAGTAGTTTATTAAATTAAATTAGTTTTCTGGGAATATCTCAAAAACGGTTGGACGTAGGGCCTTAAAATGTGTTTTTAGGGCCCCCGAATGTTATCTCTCACATTGAGGGGCTGAAAATGGGCTTTGTCTCGTCCTTCTACTCCTATTTCAGCATGTATTTTAAGGGGGTATGCCCCCTTTTATGATAGGTACAGAGAAGATATACATCAATGATTAGTGTCGTGCCTCTGATGGATATCTGTACCAAATTTTGCGTTCATACACCCAGCCGTTCTCGATTTATAAGGGAACAAAGTTGTCCACAATCAAACAAACAGACCAAAACATTATTCTCGCGCGCATCTATCATAAAACAGTCTGAAACGTGTAAATAACTCAAATTTCCGTAGAAATTCAGAAAAAAAACAGACAAATTTTCTATTTATATATGTAGAGATATACTGCACGGCTCGGTGTTGACCGTGTTTTATCGCACAAATTTAGGATTTACTCGCTAACCGTTGGAGATAAACGAAAAGTGAAGCTCGTATGTACCGTCAAAAGTTTGCTATTTCTTAGCGTTCTCTTTTTATTTGATAAGGAAATATGAAGTTTTGATTAAAGTGTGTAGTGACGTCACTAAAATGGTCGCCATTTTTAATAGTGCAAATTATCGAAATAAAATGTATCCTATATGTAAACCTGGTAAATCAGCTACATCCATGCAAAATTTCATTTAAATCGGACCAGTGGTTCTTGCGTTATTGAGTAGCACACAGACAGACAGACAGAAAGACAGACACACACCATCTCATTTTTATATATTAGTATAGCAGAAGTACCCGTCCTTCGAACGGTGTTATATATTAACACCAGACATTATCAATTGAGCTACTGTTGCAATGGTTAGCGGTTTTTCATTCCTTCATAAGTTTATCAGAACGAAGTTAGTTTTCAGGGAATACCACACACACTGTTAATTTAAGAGCCTTAAAATGTGGTTTTCGGAGACCCCTTATAGACTCGCGAATTTTGTGTCTCACATTGAGAAGCGCAACATATGCTTTGATCGTCCTTCTAGGATATTTTTTTATATTTCGCCTATTTTAGCATGTATTTTGAGAAGTTTTTCCCTATATCCACCCTTCTACTGTTTGAAAAGTACGGTGAGGAGTTTTATAATTGATTGGTGTATTGACTCATGTTTACCATACCTAATTTTACGATGCACCACGCCTACGAACACGATTTATAGGCGTACATAAAGATACACAGAAAGACAGACAGACAGACAATTCTATTGTCTACAACATATCACCCAGATATCCAAATATGGGTATATCTGCCATACAGTATCAAACAAAATCATCCTTACGATGAACCCGTATGTCGACAAAAGAAAGATTAGTTAAAATTTGCTCTCAAACTAAATTCACCTAACTTGTACTTCTTGACGTGAAATAGAATTGAAAGACTTGTAGACGAAACGCAATACACCTCACATAAAAAATGACCCTCTACGTTGTGTTAGGTCCACATAGACAGGAAGACCTCTTTCATAAATTATAAAAGCTTGTGGTGCATGAAAATTCAGGTTCTTTAGTCTCAAATGGCCCAAATTCCTAAATGCCGCAAAAAATGCTGATTCAATTCAGGAATTTTTGAAAATAATGTTGCTGTTTGGAGATATAAAGGATGATTGTAGTTTTACGTGACCATTAATCGCGAGATCATAAGCCACGGGACCTCCATTTTACGTGGAATCTGAACCACAGGGCATGGCATTTCACTTTGCAAATGTTTGGAGATATAATAGTCCTTCTGTACTATATATCACACGTGAAAATTGCATGAAAAAAAATCTAGGTTACCCCTTGACCCCCTTAATTGCATTGATGAATTATACAGTCTACGTTGGTTCCGTGATAACCGTATAGCCATTTGCAAACTTTCACAGAAATGTAATAAATAGAGTAACATTACTTCTTACAGAAATAGATGGAAAGTTGGATGCCACCCTTTGAGATAATGTTGTCATGGTTAGCGATTTCCATTCGTTCATTAGTTTGATAAATTAAATTAGTTTTCTGGGAATATTTCAGATACTTTTGGTTTTAGGGCCTTATAATGTAGTTTTCGAGGACCATTTAGGGCCCCCAAGTTTTGTTTCTGGCACCGAGGGGGCTTTGTCTCCTCGTTGTACGCCATAATATAATAATAACAATATAATATAGTGATAGGAATATAATAGACCTGCCGTACCACACCCGGAGGTGTAAATCGCGTGAAAAAAATCTACTGTACCCCTTGACCCCCTTAAGCGCATTATACGTATTGATGAATTCTACAGCTTAATTTGGTTCCGTGATAACCTTCTAGCCGTTTGCAAACTTTCACACCAATGTAATTAATGGAATTGCATTGCGTCTTACAGCAATAGATGGACCTCTGAGAATCTGTTGCCATGGTTACCGGCTTGTATTCGTTCATTAGTTTATTAAATGAAATTAGTTTTTTGGGAATATCTCAAAAACGGTTGGTTTTAGGGCCTTAAAATGTGGATTTCGGGGACCCTCCTATTTCAGCATGCATTTTAAGGGGGAAGGCCCCCTTTTATGAGAGGAAATGAGAAGGGTTACATCAATGATTAGTGTCGTGCCTCTGATGGATATCTGTACCAAATTTTACGTTGATACACCCAGCCGTTCTCGAGTTATAAGGGAACAAATTTTTCCACAGACAATCAAACAAACAGACAAACTAAAACATTATTTTCGCGCGCATCTATCATAAAACAGTCTGAAACGAGTAAATAACTCAAATTTCCGTAGAAATTCAGAAAAAAACAGACAAATTATCTATTTATATATATAGAGATATACTGCACCGCTCGGTGTTGACCGTGTTTTATTGCACAAATTTAGGTTATACTCGCTAACCGTCGGAGATACACGAAAAGTGATAAGAACCTTTTGAATAGAAAATTAAATGCTAATGCTTGTGTATACCATCAAAAGTGTGCTATTTCATAGCGTTCTCTTTTTATTTGAAATGGAAATATGAAATTTTGAAACCAAGGGGTGTAGTGACGTCACAAAAGTAGGTTTTACTCGCTAACCGTTGGAGATACACGAAAAGTGATAAGGACCTTTCGGATAGGAAATTAAATTTCAAAGCTCATATGTGACATCAAAAGTTTGCTATTTCCTACCGTTCTCTTTTTATTTGATATGGAAATATGAAATTTTGAAACCAAAGGGTGTAGTGACGTCACTAAAATGGTCGCCATTTCTTAACAGTGCAAAATATCGAAATTAAAAGTATCCTATATGTAAACCTGGTATTACAGCTACATCCATGCAAAATTTCATTTAAATCGGACCAGTGGTTCTTGCGTTATTAGGTAACAGACAGACAGACAGACAGACAGACAGAAAGACAGACACACACCATCTCATTTTTATATATTAGTATGATTTATACACGATTAGCCAATAGACACAAGAAATATTTTTATCATAGACTGAAAGTAAAACGTTGTTGTTTTAAGGGGCATAACAGCGAGGTCATCTGCTAGAGTGAAACTTTAACTTGAGTTTACTCAAAACTTTAAATTTTCTAGTTTTTTTTCTCAGAAACCACGATCCCAATCAGGTTGAAATTTTTTACATTTATGGGTGTTTACGATCCAAAAGTTGTGAAGCAAAATGAAAGCAATCAAAGTAAAATAATTTAATAAAACAATTAAAAAGTAATTGTTGAATATTCTTTTAGTCAGTCTGGTGTCGTCCTATCTGGTGATATGTGTAAAGAAAGTACTTCACTCTGCGTTTTCTGATGAGTGTCGTGATAGATTCAGTAGTTGATTCTATAACTCCTGCTTTCTGGAAAATCGATATGGTTGTGATTTGTGTCTGCATCACCACCGGCTGCTTGGTGATGTAGATTTTTGTTTCCTTTCGTTCCGCCATTGAGGCTGCACACGTCTTCATGACCACGCATAACTCCGCCCTTATATGGTGGCCAATCTAGCTTTTCTCCCGATAAATATAGTTTTTTTTTTCAAACTGAGCCCAACCCCAGATAATTTTAAATCCGCCTAGCGGGGAAATTAACTTTCTTTGTTATCTTAGCGGGAGGGAAGTTGTAGCCCATATATAAAAACAAGATGTTCAGTAAAGAACATATAGCCTACTTTCTCCTAAATGCATGGGTATTGTTATAACTCTTTGTCCTTTTCAAGGAGTATGATTGAATGTTGGTTGTAGTAGCTTGTTGAAATACAACGTGCTATAGGGATATTAAACATGAATATGAGGTGCCCTTTGCTAGTGCTACCTCTGTACCAAATTTCGTTCAATTCGGTTTCGCCGTGTTTGAATTGATAGGGGGAATCGATTTGCACACATACTTGGCCACCATCTGCAAACTATTGGGCTGATGTTCTTGCAGTTTGGTCAGAATATGTTTCCCACATAAAGATATGGTGTTGCAAAATTTGGTAGAGACTAGATTATTAGGTTGGTCGTAATTACATTTTAGCTTTTAACATTTGGGTGGCCGCGATTACGTTTCTGTCAATATGGTGGCGATATTAATCATGACACTGAGATGCCCTTTGCTAGTGCTATCTCTGTACCAAATTTCGTTCCATTCTGTTTCACCGTGTTTGAATTAATAGGGGGAATCGATTCTGACACAAAGATGGCCGCCATCCGCAAACTATTAGGCGAATGACCTATTAGATTGGTCAAAGGATACTCCCTCCATAAAGGTATGTAGTTGCAAAATTTGGTAGAGATCGGATGATTAGGTTAATCGTAATTTGATTTAAGCTTTGAACATTCGTGTGGCCGCCATTACGTTTCAGTCAAGACGGCGGCGATATAAAACATGACACTGAGGTGCCCTTTGCTAGTGCTACCTCTGTACCAAATTTCGTTCCATTAGGTTCCTCCGTGTTCGAATTAATAGGGGGAATCAATTTTGACATAAAGATGGCCGCCATCCGCAAACTATTAGGCTAATAACCTATTAGATTGGTCAAAGGATGCTCCCTCCATAAAGGTATGTTGTTGCAAAGTTTGGTAGAGATCGGATGGTTATGTTAGTCGTAATTTAACTTAAGCTTTGAACATTTGTGTGGCCGCCATTACGTTTCTGTCAATATGGCGGCGATATAAAACATGACACTGAGATGCCCTTTGCTAGTGCTACCTCTGTACCAAATTTCGTTCCATTCGGTTTCACCGTGTTTGAATTAATAGGGGGAATTGATTTTCACACAAAGATGGCCGCCATTCGCAAACTATTAGGCTAATGACCTATTCATTTAGTCAAAGGATGCTTCCTCTATAAGGGTATGTTGTTGCAAAATTTAGTAGAGATCGGATGATTAGGTTAATCGTAATTTGATTTAAGCTTTGAACATTTGTGTGGCCGCCATTACGTTTCCGTCAAGATGGCGGCGATATAAAACATGACACTGAGGTGCCTTTTGTTAGTACTACCTCTGTACCAAATTTCGTTCCATTCGGTTGCACCGTGTTCGAATTAATAGGGGGAATCGATTTTCACACAAAGATGGCCGCCATCCGCAAACTATTACTCTGATGACCTATTAGTTTGGTCAAAGGATGCTTCCCCCATAAAGGTATGTTTTTGCAAAATTTGGTAGAGATCGGATGATTAGGTTAGTCGTAATTTGATTTAAGCTTTGAACATTTGTGTGGCCGCCATTACGTTTCCGTCAAGATGGCGGCGATATAAAACATGACACTGAGGTGCCTTTCGTTAGTACTACTTCCGTACCAAATTTCGTTCCATTCGGTTGCACCGTGTTCGAATTAATAGGGGGAATCGATTTTCACTCAAAGATGGCCGCCATCCGTAAACTATTACGCTGATGACCTATTGGTTTGGTCAAAGGATGCTCCCCCCATAAAGGTATGTTGTTGCAAAATTTGGTAGAGATCGGATGATTAGGTTAGTCGTAATTTGATTTAAGCTTTGAACATTTGTGAGGCCGCCATTACGTTTCCGTCAAGATGGCGGCGATATAAAACATGACACTGAGGTGTCCTTTGCTAGTGCTACCTTTGTACCAAATTTCGTTCAATTCGCATTCACCGTGTTCGAATTGATAGGGGGGACAGACATTCAGAGTACACACACTCACACACACACACACACAGACACACACACACACAGACACACACACAGACTCACACACACACATACACACACACAGACAGACACACTTTTTTCGCCCTGTGTTGATCTCATAAGTCTACTTTCATTTTTTGCAAAAATCGAAAGTAGGCTAAACAAGATGTTCGGGAAAGAACATATAGCCTACTTTCTCCGAAATGTATGGGTATAGTTATAACTCTCTGTCCTTATCATCTCCTAATTTCTTCCTATTTGAAGTGCAAATTGGCACACAGGATTTGAACAGTGGCGTTCAAACCATAGTTTATAATTTACCCCAGCATTTTGCAATTTCATCAGCAAACACTCCAAACACCGACTACTTACAATAATTGAAACTTCGTTGCTCTAATAAGGCCCATCTACAATGCGCAGTCGGCAGTCCGTAGTTGGTAGTCCTCGGTCGGCAGTGGCGATCGACTCCGTGTATACTATAGGCACCATACACAACATGAAGTTGCAGTTGGTAGCTGGCAGTTGGCAGTCGAGAATTTTATCCTTGACTGCCAACTACCCGACTGCAGCAATGTAATAGCCAATCAGAGCAGATCAGAAACTGACGTCACGTTGTTGTTCTGTGTCGTGTACGAATGATATAGAACTAAGTGAAGTAACTTCGCAACCCGTTAATTTATAGGCTAATCTTAAATACACGGTATAACAAAATAATCCATCTCCAAATCATCCATATTGCAAGTTTTGAGATTATCAACAACGCCTCTGTGCACAAGGAATAAACGAATGTTACTGTCTTATTACTCCTAGCAGTCGTTAAGACTGGGTTCACTAACTGGCCGGTATAGAGCGCTGCTCGAATCTATAGTTTCTGCATAGTACAACTGAAGGCTGGAAGATGTCACTCCAGTGGAGAATGTCGTTTTTTTTTAATATATAATTTCCATTGCAAAAAGCAATATATATAAAGCTTTATTTTATAACGTCTCAGTACTCAAGAAACAATAAATATAAAAACTAGTCGTGATATCTAGTTGTGAAATATCGAACAATATAATCCTAACAGAGCGAGTGCATTCTAGCGGCCAGATGAAGAAACTTTTCAATAAAATCTGTTACCTTTTTGTCAGCTAGATGTCTCGATTAAATCTGCTGGCGAATTATGTTTTAATTAAGTATATGTTTTGCACCGTAATATGCACAATATAACGCTTAATTTTAAAACGTCTGAGTCATTACAAAGCAACAAATATGTAAAATGTCAAGCAAAAAACATATCTCTGATGGGGTTTGAACCATAGGCATATGAATGACAGACTAACGCTTTACCACGGAGCCATTTGTGCCAACGAACATTGTTCCATATAAAATGACTTACATAGAACTTGTTAGCAAATAATGATTTATACTAAACGATTTCATCACTGAAGTATATTATTTATATATAAAGCATTTCATACAAAGTTTATTTATTTTGTTTCAGTACGCTATATTGCATTCAATACTCAAATTAGTGAAATATAAGTCAGGCACAAGATATCCGCTGCCATCTTGTCTTATTAATGAATCAGCTGAGCTTTTTAAAATCACGTCTGCACTATAGTATTACAAAATAAACTTTTAATTTCGTACGTGCCTCTTCCTTTAGAACAGTTAAAACGATTCTCGGCTCGATAATCGGAACTGGTGGGTCCCATGATATGGATTATAAAGTTTGCATAATTCGCATGGCCGCCATCCTGAAATGGTATGGCGGACGACCTTGTAGTTTGGTCACAAGACGCATCCTATACGAAGGTATGTTGTTACCAAATTTGGTAGAGATTGGATGATTTGGTTAGTCGTTATTTGATTTTACGTTTTGAACGTTTGAGTGGCCGCCATTCAGTTTTAGTAAAGATGGCGGCGATATAAAACATGACACTGAGGTGTCCTTTGCTAGTGCTACCTTTGTACCAAATTTCGTTCAATTCGCATTCACCGTGTTCGAATTGATAGGGGGGGACAGACATTCAGAGTACACACACTCACACACACACACACACACAGACTCACACACACACATACACACACACAGACTCACACACACACATACACACAGACAGACACACTTTTTTCGCCCTGTGTTGATCTCATAAGTCTACTTTCATTTTTTGCAAAAATCGAAAGTAGGCTAAAAATGGTGATTCAGCCGCCCCTTCCAATATAGTTTGCTGCAACCCAACTAACGCGTGTAGGCAGGAAGGTCGATATTTCTCTGCCTGCATCCCGAATGGTACTAATGCACTATAAGTATATGCTGCAAACGATACTGAACCCTATTACTTTTCCCTCGATGTGACTACGGACTAATACGAGGGGAAAATAATAGTCTTCAGTATCCTTTGCCTGATATTCTTGCAGTACATTAGCACCATACGGGATGCAAGCAGAGAACTATCGACCTCCCTGCCAACACGCGTTAGTTGGGTTGCAACAAACTATATTGAAAGGGGCTGCTGAATCACCCGGTATACGGTAAGTTATACCAGTTTTAATTTTTTTTTAATAATAATAAGGACCTGGAAAATGTTATGGGTATAGTAACACCAACTTGGATATCGTTGTTAACTTTTTGACCGTGAGATAGCTGAGTTGCTTCATATTACTATGTCCTGCAATTCCCCGAATTGTGGTTATCCCCCTGTTATTATAACCCCACCCATTAGTCGATAATTAGTGTATAATTCTTCTGTGGGTCTTTTTTGCCATAAATTATTAGTAGTAATACTATTTTAAGCATACTTCAAGTTCCATGTTCTGAACAGCCTTCCAGAATGTATTTAAGTCCCTATTCCCCTCCCCAATGGAAACCAGTTATTCAAATTACATATTCAAGGTCGCTTGGTGCAGAATCCAATTATCACAGGTGCTCTTCGGTTCCATTATCACCTGTGTGGTAAACACTCTTGCAAAATCAACAGTGAGATCACCGATATTCAGGAGTTGAATGGTTGAAGTCTAGGTAGTTACTTTGCTACACTAAAAGTCAAGCCTTACTATAAAACTCCAAATAAAATCAATCCCTGCCCAGCAGTGGCGTAGCCAGAAGGGTGTTACTGGAGATTACAACCTCACCCTTTTGGAAATTTTACAAAAAATAATATTACAGGAACTGTTGGCAATAAATAAGTTAAATAAACATTAATTAATAACACTTGCAGATGACCTACACACTTTAGAAAAAAATCAAAGCCCGTTATTTAAAGACAACCCTCTGTGTATCGAGATTTACTAGATCAAGACTGGTTTATGAACTTGCAAAGGAGCCTTTTTTAATTGAATATTTGAGATTCAAGATCGCACTACCTTATACAGACTATTGGAAGAAACTCTTGGACGAAAGATTGGCCAAAAGGAATGACATTTGTATTGACTTCCACTCGACTGAAGCAATGACGAATAGGACTTGGACCAAGACTAACCAGGACCTCCGACATTTTGTCAATGCTATGGCAGTTCATGGATACCACCATAAACTCTGCAAAACTAAGATCGTTCATGAACCTGACGGTAGTTGTGTGTGTGCACTGTGTGATTCGACATGTCCTCGTTACCATGTTGTGGAATGCACAAAGCGAAATAGGCCTATAATAGACTTATGTTTACATGAAATGTAATATCTTTATACACACAATTTGTGTGCCTTATTAAATTAATTTAAAAAGGTCGGGAACGCCTGACCTACATCATAAAAAATAACACAATACCACTCAATAAGTTTTCTCTATAAGATATAATACTGACTGGCTCTTTAACCCACCGTTGCCCGGGTAACACAGAGATTACAATTACTAAATTCCTACCCTAACTTTATTTTTGTCCAAGTGCTATTAATATATTCCCATTTGAGTGTTCCACCCGTGACATAACCATGCTCGTTAAATCATGCTAACGACCACGCGGGCATCTGATGCAAGTCCGGAGATCATAGGTTTGAATTCCGGCGTTGACGTGAGTGTGGTTATTCCCCAAGGCTTTCCCCACACACCGTTCAGGCAAATGCCAGGATAGTACCTTATTTCAAGTCCTGGGGCTTCTACCTCATCCCTGTCCCTAATACAGGTGTTAGACACACTACTACAGTCCTCACATAAATACAGGTTATCAAACAAATTCAACACACAAACTTCATGGGGCTGATGACCAAGTTGTCCCGAACCCCTAAAATTAATTCACAACTCACACACACGTGTTTATCCACACCTTTAAATATTCATTCCTAATCACTGTAGAAGAAAATACAACTCCTGGTATAGCGGGTAGCATTCTTGGCTGTTGCCCCGGTTGTCCTAGTTCGATTCCTGAATCTGCCAAGAAATATTAATTCTGGTGTGAGGCCTAGAACGGGGTACACTTAGCCTAGTGAGGCAAAACTGAGAAGAGGTGGGTTCGATTCCCACCTCCTCCATCCTTCTGTGGTTTCACCACTTCTGCTCTAGGCAAATGCTAGGATAGTACCTAACTTAAAGCCACGGCTGCCTCCTTCCCAATCCTCATCTGAATTGCAAATACACACACTAATACACCCATCGCAATAACACCGGTTATCAGACAAATTACACACTCAAGTACACGAGGCTGCATGGCCGCGATGTCGCAAAGTCCCCAAATTAATGGAAAGGGAGATCTTTTAAAATGAAGGTCGTAAATATGGAAGAATTCCAATGCAAAAGGGAAAGGATAAGTGTTCGGAAGAGAGAGGAAGGAAACATAGTGGAATGATGAAGGAAAGAAAGTAAAGGAGAGACAAGTATCAAAGAATGTGAAATTGAAAGTGTTACTTGATCCTTACCAGGCCTCAGCGAAAGGAATAATAATAATAATAATAATAATAATAATAATAATAATAATACTAATAATAATAATAATAATATCGTATGGCCTCGGATGCCGGGTGCAAGCTTTGTAATTTGACATCCAGAGGGTAGCTTGCATGTCGAATTTCGTTGTTCCTTGAATCACTATGAAAGTCAAGGAGGTTAGTTATCAAAGCTCCTTGATCACTATAGCGCTTTCTAGTAGTGAAATGAGGAACTTTGTGTTGGCGGAAACTCCCGATATTAATTTTGTCATTATGAACACGGCCTACTGAATACAAATTGGTTCTTTGACATGCCAACATCGTAGGACATGCGTGTCGTATTTTTGCCGTCTTTCAAAAATCACTTACCACGGCCAGGAGCGAATCTGCAATCTTGGGGTTAGTAGACCGACACGCTATCCACTCACCCACCGTGATCTCTTATTAAAGACGTATAGAAACAAGACTGGAAAATATTGAGGAACATCTTTGGTCCAATCTGCTTTTCATACTGAAAAGGTTACTGACACCTTCAGGAATAGGCGACAGAAGTTTTAAGGGGGCCGGTACAGTAAACCACCTTCAAATGCTGACATATTAAATAATTCTTATCTCAGCTCCTAATATAACTTATATACAGCAATGAAACTTTCTAAATAAAGCATCCTATATATTTACTAGTAAGCACATATCTCAGAATTGATTTTAGCACTCTCAAACTGGCTAATTTATTATTCAAAATGGCGGCTATTTGCGTGTCGGTGCTCAGCGTTATATTCATAGCCGGACCATTTATCAATATATTAGTGTTCTGCTCTTTTAAATGCACTGTTAACGGTTACATATACAAATCTGACCACTGCCAGAATTATATGTTCAAAATTAGTATTTTAATTTTGTGTTACTTAAAAATGGCATATTTTGGACAATTTTTGGGATGTAAATAATTCTTTATCCAAATAATTATCAACCTTAGGAACGTGAGTTTGGTCAGTTTTGTAGTCTCTAACACTTAGAACATTAGAGAAAAGTATAATTGTAATACGATGTATAATTTAGGAGTTACAAGTAAAACGGATTTGAAAAATATAGTTTTGAGAAAGTGAACCGCAAAGTACCGCAGAGCTCTTTAAATAGCATATGCAATGTCTAGCATTTTAAATCGTAACTCCTAAACTATTGCAGATATTTAAATAATTCTTTCACCAAAATGAACTACAAGAGTGTGGCTGTACATTAAAAAATACATTGAAAAATCGAAATTTTGAAAGTGGTTTACTGTACCGGTCCCCTTAAGGCCACATTCTCAGAATGAACAATGACAGGCCCACCAAAAGGATTCTCAACCTTGCTCTCTCAAAGGAATTCAAGAATATGAGACTTAGTGAAATAGAAAAAAGACCTTCGAGAAATTGTCATTAGAGAGAAAAGTATGTAAGATCGACTCCAGTTCAGAACAGTAATCAACAACCAACATTTCAATGAGAGAATGACTACCAGGACCAAGCAATCATGGACTGAATAACGGGGGAAGATTTTCAGTTCCCAAATGAAGAGATTTTGGAAGAAGATAAAAAATCATCATCTATCGCATAACGATCAGTGGCGTAACTACTAGGGGTGATCAAGGGGATCAATCCCCTCTAGAACCAAATAATGGAAAATGAAATTTGATGAAGGTTTAATTTTGAATAAAACCCATCTTCGGATTGATGACCAATGATTGGATTGTGTCTGAAAACATTTCTTTTCCCTCACGTAAAAAGAAAATGTTTTATCCTAACTCAACACTTACTGAAAATCCACAGCCTGCTTCCAGTCTCCGACCGGGTCAGGAATGGAATGAATGAAGCCCCCATCTAGCGGCGAGGATATGGACTGTGCCGGCTGCCGAGGCCTGACGCACTCCTCTGGGGCAATGTTTAAATGAATGACAGATGAAATGAAATGATAGTGGAGAGTGTTGCTGGAATGAAATTTTGACAGGGAAAACCGGAGTACTAAATGAGCAAATTTGTCAGCTGTTTAGTTAGCCAGGGGGGTGGCCCTATCTTTACTCATCTCTCTCCAAAAATACACTACTTGTTAGTGTACGCGTGTGAGTGCCATTTTGGAAAGCAAGTAATGTTGCGTTTATTTGTATTGCTGTTTTAACTCCTTCAGACCCAAGGTACTCAAATGTGCACCTTATCTTTTTTTTGTGGGCAGAAGATAAATAAATAAATACATAAATAAATAAATAATAAATAAATAAACTAGTCAGAAAAGACCTTGAACAATTGGATATTGACCCCAGTAACATCTATGACAGGAATAAATACAGGACTTTAGTCAGAACACAGACTCTCTCCAGTCACTAACAGCAAAAGCAGTGCGTCCAGAAGTAGGTGTGAAATGGACTCAGGAGCGGAAGGACATTCACAGTGCCAGAATGAAGGAATACTGGGCTAGGAGGAAAGCTGCCAGAGATAAGAACCACGTGGTCCACAGCCGGCCCAAACGGAACTAAAAACAAGTAGTTCCGTGAAGAACTATACAGCCTATTTTCATATAGCCCACTTATTGCAACTATCAACATACACAATTTCAGTTTGATTGCTGTAATAGATTCGTAGATATTGAGAACCGACTAAATAATTCGGATGGTCGCCATGTTGGATTTTATATATGTAGGTCCTAGAGTTATGTACTGTTACATGCAGATTATTGTGTACGTGTAGTATTCAAACTTCAATCGCATAATTAGGACACTATACGTTTCAAGGAGATTTTAAAATTTCGCACAGCTGCCATCTTTAGGTTATGGAAACAATTGAAATAAATTAGATGCTAGTGGAATACCATTCGTATAAGGATTTACTGTACCAAGTTTCACTGCTCTCGGATGGTTAAATTGCGATAAACGTCCATGTGATTATTTATACTTCGCGTCGCCGCCATGTTGGATTTGTGATCACCAGGTTATTTAAAGTCCTATAAGTGAACTTGAGTTCATAGCCCCTATGAACAATAAAAAATTCAGTTTGATTGCTACATTAGATTCGTAGATATTGAGAGCCGTCTAAATATTTCGGATGGTCGCCATGTTGGATTGTTAAATGTATAGGCCATAGAGTCATGTACCATTATAGGAAAATTATTGGGTAGGTTCATTATTCAAACTTTCACTTCGATCGCATGACTACATCACAAGAAATAAAAACTTAATTTTAAAATTCGCACAGCCGCCATCTTGAGGTTATGTAAACAATTGAACTAAATTAGATACCAGTGCATTACAATGTGTATAAATATTTCCTGTACCAGATTTCAGTGCGTTTGGAGCATTAAATCGCGAGAAAGGTCTATTTCAAATGTTCTAATTCGCTTGGCCGCCATGTTTGTTTTGTATATAACCGGTTTTTTAAAGTCTTATAGATGAACTTCCAGTATTGCCCTTTATCTCCGTACAAAACTTCAGGGAGATACCGCTCATAGTTTCAGAGATACAGAATGCCGGTGAAATATTTCGCACATCCGCCATCTTGTGGTTACGTAAACAAATGAACGAAGTTATCTGTCGGTGCATTACAATGTATATAAACATATACTGTACCAAGTTTCATTGCGTTTGGTTGGATAAATCGCGAGAAACGTCTATTTAAAAGTCGCAAATTCGCTTGGCCGCTATGTTGGTTTTGTAGTTACCAGGTTTTCAAAGATCACATAAGTGAACTTATAGTAGTTCCCTTTATCACCATACATGATGTCAGGGTAATATCGGTAATGGTTTCGGAGATATTGAATGCTGGTAAAATATTTCGCACAGCCGCCATGTTGGATTGGTGAGTCTTAACAAAATTTGAAGGGCACGGTCGAGGTCACCCGGAATAGTGCTATGAACTTACCGAGTTTCATTGAATTCGCTCCAGCCGTTTAGATTTTATTACGGGGGGACACACACACGAATCACACACACACACGCACACACACACGGACAAAAGGTGATCTCATAAGCCTAGTTTTTCAAAATTGAAAATAGGCTAAAAATGATAAATAAATAAATAAATAAATGCATAAAAAATAGTTTGAAAGGTTTAAATAGTTTAAATTGGAAGAAATTAAGAATGTATATATTATAGCTAGAATAATTTGCCATTTTTATTAATCATCATCATCATCATCATTATTATTATTATTATTATTATTATTATTATTATTATTATTATTATTATCAACATTATTATTATTACTATCGACTTTGAATTATTTCTAAGGACGGTAAGTATACACATATAAATACGATATCAGCTGAAACAAAACAATGTTCCCAAAGAAACCACTCGCCCATTTGTAACGAAGCAAAATCAAACCAAATTACAGTATTAATAAAAGAAAAATAAGAAAATATTCTCCAAAATTACATTTTAACAATAACTATCAAATAAATATCCGTAAGTTACGGAAATAACAATAATAATAGTAATGAAAATAATAATAATAATTATTATTATGAAAGGTACCGCTCCAATTTCATCTGGAGTTAAAATATAAAATCACCGAAAACCATTACAAGGGCGGTTAACAGTGGGGATCGAGCCCACTTGACTAAACAATCCAAAGATAGCCCAAACCTATGCATTTGTGACCTAGGGCTTTAACTACCTTGGTCGGTAATTGTAACCTGAAATTTTAATTTTTATTAAGATATGTATTTTGTCTTTTTTTTAAATTGGGTTATTTCTGCCAGTATTTAATACGAAATACAGAAAAGGAAAATTCCAACCAGGAATATTATCCTGGGTCTGAAGAGGTTAAATTAATCTTTAGTTGGAAACTAGTTTATAAATAAGACAAGATTACTGGACTTTATAATCTCAACAGAATCATTATTTGATCAGTGCAAATACAACGTATCAAATGCTAATAAAATCAAACACGAAAACAATATATATATAGGAGGTTTTGAAAGTTTGGGATCGTATATTAGCTATCATTTATAATGTCTCATTAAATGTACGAGTTCTCACATTCCCCCAATGTAATTTTGACTTAGCTCTTCCCCAATCCCCCCATACCCCCCAGAAACAAATCCTAGTTACCACTAATAACGATGCAAAATAATAATAATAATAATAATAATAATAATAATAATAATAATAAACTCCAGAACGGCAAAGAAACTACTCAACATCATAACAGAGAGTAAATGCGGCACGGAATGGCTGACAGAGGTCCAGAGGGACCTACAACAGATCAACATAGAAAATCTTGAGAACCGCACCGAGTGTCGGAATAAAATCAGAAATGTTTGGTTTGAGCAAAGAACATCACGAAAACCTGGAAGGAAGGTGGACAGCTGAGCGGAAGAAGGAGCATTCTGAGAGGATGAAGGGATTTTGGGAAGAAAAGAGAGAAAACGTCCGAAGATGAAATCGTGAATTCAATCGCTCTCCTAAAGGGGAACAATCGATATACAGTAATAATAAAAATAGCGAGGGACCCCAAGCAGTGAACCATATAATATTTGAGTGTAGTGCAGTGAATAGCGTGAGAAAAAAAATATTAAACATTCTTTTCCCATAGAAGGGCACGGGCTGATTCCTAAGCCTTTCTTAATCAGAAAATATCTTAAACCATTTTCAAAATGTGAACTCTTTGCACTTCACAGCAATGAAAGAAAATCAAGATCATCACCCATCAGCAAATAATATACCAGGGGAAAATGTTCCGTATATTATAATTACACAATAATATGAAATTAGTTAAGAGCACGTAGTACTGTGACTATAGTGGAGCATGCAGAGAGTATATTAATGAAAATAAAAATAAATAAATAAATAAATAAACATATTATAATAAACTATTTATTACCTTAATTCAATATTTAGTACATTCAAACCGTACCGGTTTCGCCTTCTTCAGCGTAGTATAGGATAAGTAACTTTGGAAATAGGTGTGACGAAGTTCACTTTACAATATCTCTCTACCTGGCAAATACACACCAACCATCATTTATAACCTAACTTATTAAGCATATATATTTTCACAAACACCTCTTCAATTCAACGATGCTTTAACAAGACGTTTTTATGCTTTATTAACAACATTTTTATAACAGATCTGTTTTTTGTTTTTTGAAATTTTACTCTGTGAGCTTTTGGAACAAAAATATTTATGTTCGACCCTGACTATTATGTGTTAGAAAACTGTATCATAATGGTGGTCATTATAACACTATTTTTCATTATGAAACATTTTCTCCCACCAATCACAGCTCAAGAAACAGTTGTTTGACCAATTACATAAGGTTAGCATCGCACCTGCGTGGAGTTCCAAGTCCTTCTGAACTGCGTTGCCTATTGTCATAGTGGGGTAATCGAGAAGGCCATGGCTAAATACAAGGCATTCTCTGCGTCTCATGCGCTCTGTTCAGTACATAATACTGGCGAAATCTCGACAGACATTTATGAATATTTATCTTCGATCATAAAATAGTTATAATAATTATCGTCGAACATAAACAGTCGTATGCAACTCGCCTATAATGGTAATTAAGACACTCGTATGGAAATTATAAAGCTCGCATACGCTCGTTTTATAAATATACTCGTGTCTTAATTATAGCAATTATAGGCTCGTTGCATAATGTACTATTATAGTATCCTCTATTATGACAAAAAAAATATTAAGTTGTATATTACTGCACAGTTAGCCTACTGATCATACACCACGCTGAAGAAGGTCACAATGTCACCGAAACCAGTACTGTTTCAATGTACTAAATATTGACGAAATAAAATAGTTTATTATAATTAATGCGTCAATTAGGAATCGAACTATCATGATCATGTTTTAGATCATTTTAAAAATATATTATTAATAATAAAAACAATCTACGAGAAGTTTACATGTTTATAATTTTGCCAGAGGTCTTACCGAGGCAGGGCGCAGCCGCGCACACCGCTAGAGTCGCTGCGAGGACCAAGCCTGTGATGGTGAGCTTCATGTTGATGTCTGGCCCGCTCCCAGCGAGACCATTGTTATATACAGGAGACTGCCTAGTCACACTGCTGGTTCTCCCCGTGCTTCCCCGCCGCCAAACGTGTCCTTCCCATCATGCTCTTATTGTTGACCGCCAAGCAACCAACGTCCTCCATTAACACTTTTGTATTAAGAACATGCATATGTTTTAGGGATGGGGTCTATCTGTGATTAGCTAGGAAAATATAGTTTTTAACAACAATTATACATCCGCCTTAGTCAATACATAAACGAAAGGAAATATAATTATATTTGCTCCTGGTACCGGTACATGTTTCAGGGATTAATTGTTTTTAGCTCCTTCATCAGCCAATATTAATACCTGTAGAAAATTATTAAGTAGCGTAGCACTCAAAAAAAAGGCTATTAGACTTAATATGGTGCACCATATAAGTAGGTCACAGAAAAAATATTTTAGGCATAGAGCAAAACTTAAAAATATGAGACGGTGATGATATTCAACCATCAAACACAAGCGAAGATATACGTAGAGAACCAGAGGACAGTTCATTCACATATCCGCTCCAAAACACAAGTCAAAGCTTGAATTGGCAAAAATGGGACCACAATACTTCACCATATGTACACAACCAATGAAGAAGCCTTATGCTTAACAGGTCTATAAGCCAATTCAAATGCCTGCCTGCAAACGAAACGAACGTGGAAGGAAGAACTTCATATAGCAATGAGGTTAGCTCAATGCGTAACTTCAGGTTGAATCAAGGTATCAATTATGAAAAGATTTGTCTTATGGAAAGTAATTTAAATAATAGCTAGGACAAAGTGAAACTGACACTGTGGTTACCATGACAACAAGATTCCGTCTAGAGGCCAATGGATTCTAGTTCAGTATAGGCTCATTGAAGCGTGAATCGACAAATTTCTGACAACTAGTTACAATGGCAATAAGGGCAAGCAGACTTATAGTAAAGCCATCATTACTTCCGTCTTGACGTTTCAGTGTTACCCTGGAGTTATCTAGCGGTCAGAAGGAAAATAAATTTAATTAGTCAATTACAGACAGTCATCATTAAGGCGGCTTCGGTGGCGTAGTTGGTAGTATGCAGAGCTTCTATGTCCAAAATCGCGGGTTCAAACTTGGCCAAAGTCGTCGGAATTTTAAGAGCGTTAAAAATCCCTCAGTATGCCTTCCTTCGGAGGGGAAGTAAAGCCGGCGGTCCCATGACATAGATTTATGTCATGTTAAAGAACCTTCTACTATTACACCTGTGAGAAGCTAAATTATATGTTAAACATTTGAATAACGCTCTTAGGTTCCAACGTTCGTCGCCAGGAGCCGACTGCGGTGGCGTCTAGTTAACCAAGGTCTGAACTAGTAGTCGTTGACCATGGCGTTTGGAGGCAAAAGTAGGAACTATTTGAAAATTCAATGTCGGCAGTCCTTACTTGAATTCACCGACAGCAGTGGCTACGCTGGCTAAAGCGCAGCGTTAGGTCATGGGGCCAAGCTCTCTGCTGACTCGGTAGACGCGTGGATTCGAGCCCCACCGTCGGCCGTCCTTGAAATGGTTTTCCGTGGTTTCCCATTTTCAACCCCAGGCAAATGCTGGGACGGTACCTTCTGATAGCCCACGGCCGCTTCCTTCCACATGCTTGCCCAATTTCATCCATCTTCATCCATTCCATTTCTCATCTCGACGCGCAGGTCGCCCACGGGCGTCGACTAGACAGACCTGCACTCGGCCTCTGAGGAGGCCACACGACCCAAAAAAAACTTGAATTAAAAACAGATTACACGCACTAATACATCCATCACAATGAACACCGGTTATCAGACAGATTCTACACACACCCCAAGTACTACGGGGCTACATGACCGCGTTGTCGCAGCCCCTAAACTGAGGAGCCAACAAATCACGCAGTCATTCAAATCAATATATCACGACAAATCGAGCTTCGTTCGCGATGTCTTGATTTAGCGAACGAAACTCTAGCCTGGTACTGAAACGTCAAGTCGGAAGTAATGATGGCTTTATTATAGTTGTCCATTGATTGAGGGGCTTTGCTACATGTGGTCATGTAGCCCCGTCAACTTGAATGAGTGTGGAATTTTTCAGATAACTTGTGTTATTGTGATGTCTGTACTAGTGTGTGTATTTGTGATTGAGGTAGGATTTGGTCAGGAAGCGGCCGTGGCCTTAATTTTTGCACTATCCCGGCATTTGCCTGGTGTAGAAATGGGAAACCACGGGAAATCACTTCCAGGATGGCCAAGGTAGGATTCGAACCCGGAACTCCTGGGCGTCAGTCAAAAATGATAGCTGCTACACCATGATTGGTCATTCAGAAAACGAATGTGAAGGGGGTATTTGGTGTAGGCCTAGGAACACATACTTTGTTTTTTTAGCCTATTTTCAATTTTGAAAAAAAAACAGGCTTATGAGATCACCTTTTGTCCGTGTGTGTGTGTGTGTGTGTGCGTGTGTGTGTGTGTGTGTGTGTGAGAGAGAGAGAGAGAGGAGTGTGTGTGTGTGTGTGTGTGTGTGTGTGTGTGTGTGTGTCCCTAATAACTTTTAAACGGCTGGAGCTATTTCAATGAAACTCGGTAAGTTCATAGCACTAATCCGGGCGACCCCGACCGCGCCCTTCAAATTGTGTTACGTCTCACCAATCCAACATGGCGGCTGTGCGAAATCTTTCACCAGCATTCAATATCTCCGAAACTATTACCGATAACACCCTGGAATTTATTACGGTGATAATGGAAACTGCTAGAAGTCCACCTATGTGACTTTTGAAACACTGGTAACTACAAAACCAACATGGCGGCTACGCGAATTTGCGACTTTTAAATAGACGTTTCTCGCGATTTAACCAACCAAACGCAATAAAACGCGGTACAGTATATGTTTATACATATTGTAATGCACGGACATCTAACTTCGTTCAATTGTTTACATAACCACAAGATGGCGGATGTGCGAAATATTTCACCGGCATTCTATATCTCTGAAACTATTAGCGGTATCATCCTGAATTTTTTTACGGAGATAAAGGGTACTACTGGATGTTCATCTATAAGACTTTCAAAAACCGGTTACTACAAAACAAACATGGCAGGCAAGCGAATTTGAAAATTTTAAATACACCTTTCTCGCAATTTAATGTTTCAAACGTAATGAAATCTGGTACAGGAAATGTTTATACACATTGTAATGCACTGGTATCTAATTTAGTTCAATTGTTTACCTAACCTCAAGATGGCGGCTGTGCGAATTTTAAAATTATTTTTTTTATTTCTTGTGTCGTAATCATGCGATCGAAGTGAAAGTTTGAATAATGAACCTACGCAATAATTTTCCTTCAATGGTACATGACTCTATGGCCTATACATTTAAAAATCCAACATGGTAACCATCCAAAATATTTAGACGGTTCTCAATATCAACGAATTTATTATAGCAAACAAACTGAATTTTTTTATGTTCATAGGGGCTATGAACTTAAGTTCACCTATAGGACTTTAAATAACCTGGTGATCACAAATCCAACATGGCAGCGACGCGAAGTATAAATATTCACATGGATGTTTCTCACAATTTAACCATCCGAGTGCAGTGAAACTTGGTAGGCCTGCAGTAAATCCTTATACGAATGTTAATCCACTGGCATCTAATTTATTTCAATTGTTTCCATAACCACAAGATGGCAGCTGTGTGAAATTTTAAAATCTCCTTGTTACTTCTTGATCCTAATCATGCGATTGAAGTTTGAATGCTACACGTACACAATAATCTTCATTTAATAGTACATAACTCTAGGACATACATATATAAAATCCAACATGGCGACCATCCGAAATATTTAGTCGATTCCCATTATCTACGAATCTATTATAGCAATCAAACTGAAATGTAGTATGTTGATAGCGGCAGTTAACATAACTAGGATATATGAAAATAGGCTGTATAGTTCTTCACGGAACTACTTGTTCTAAATACAACTGAGACGACTGGAAAAGGTTTATACAAATCAATTATCATTGAACAATATCAACACGATCTTTAGTTTTCATAGGTTTTTTGAAAGGCTATATGCAGAATGTGTGCATCAATCTTGAACGGGGCAGATTACCTCGCTGTTCCATCCCTTAAAACTACAATCATCAAAATGAACTCGGAACGTCTACTGTTGTTGATTCATTTTGGGGCTTTGCAACATCGTGGTCATGTACAGTAGTCACATGCACTTGAGTGTGAGTGAAATATGTTTGATGACCTGTGTGTTTGTAATAGGGACTAAGATTCGACGAGGAGTCCGTAGCCTTAATTTTGCTACCATCCCGGCATTCGCCTAGAGTAGAAGTGAGAATACCACAGAAAACCACTTTTAGGATGGTTGAGATTTTGCCTCACAAAGCTGAGTGAACCCCGTTCCAGCCCACAGATCAGAATTACATTTCTTGACAGAGCCGGGAATCAATATCAAATAGGACCTATTCGAAGTCTAGGTCCTTATTAGCATTCGATGGAAGAAAAAATAAGTACCGTATTGGCCAGAAAATAAGCCGTACATTTTATTAAAATTATTTGGGTGAAAAATCTGGGTGCGGCTTATATTCGCAACCTACACTTTTATAATATAGCCAATCATGTACTGTTTAAAAAGGAATGCTCATTAGCAAGAATACAGCAACAATCCAGTCTGTAAGAGAAACTAGCGGCATTTAATTACAACAATGTGAACTTTTGTTTTGGTGGTGACATTGTTATTCGGTAACATGGTATTGTTTCGTAGAATAATCTACAGTAGCTCAGCCTTAGTAAACGGGGCTATATGACCGAGTTGTCTCAGCCTCTAAACTAAGGAACCAACCATCAGTCTTAGTAAGACCTGTAAGAAATTCTGTTCAACGCAAAAACGAGCGATCATTTACCGGTAGAGCAAAACGCTTTCATCAAGCAAAGGAATTCGGCGTGCTTATGATGCAGCCTTCAAACTTGCAGTTGTGCGTTATGGCAAAAGCACAACCAACAGAGAGGTTGGAAGAAAATACGGATGTCAGAAAAACACGTTTACATGTTAGTAAGTACGGTTGGTTGGTTCTTAAGTTTATGGACTGCGACAACGCGGTCATGTAGCCCCGTGTACTTTGGGTGTGTGTAGAATCTGTCTGATAACCGGTGTTAAATGTGATGACTGTATTAGTGGGTGTTATCTGTTTTTGAATTCAAGTAAGGACTGCAGACTTTTGAATTTTGCTGCCAAACGCCACCGTCAACGACTACTAGTTCAGAACTTAGCTACCAGACGCCACCGCAGTCGCCACTTGGCAATGAACGTAGGAACCTAAGAACGTTGTTTACATTCTTAAACTATACAATTTAGCTTCACACAGGTGTAATTAGTGGAAGGTTCTTTAGCATGCCATAAATCTATGACATGGGACCGCCGGCTTTACTTCCCCTCCGAAGGAAGGCATACTGAGGGATTTTAACGCTCTTAAAAAATCCGGCATAGAAGCTCAGCATGCTACCGACCACGCCACCGAAGCCGCCGAAGTAGTAAGTACAAGAAAATAAATGTGTCTTCACTTAATCCGGATGCGGGTTATTTTCGGGCTTAAACTTTTTTTCACTTTTTCCTCTTCGAATATCAAGGGTGCGGCTTATTTTCGGGCCAATACGGTAGTCTTTGCTAAATTAGCTACTCTTGATTCATATCGCGACAATCTTTAAGGTCTGCTAATAGACTATGTTCATCATCATCATCATCATTTCCCCTTTTCCAGTTGACACTGGGTGGGGCAAATATGGTTCCTCTCCACTTTGTTCTGTCGTTCCACCATTCCTCTTCCGACACAGTGATCCAATCCAGGTTCCGTTTTCTAATACTATTCTCCACCGAGTCCATCCAACGCATTCTTGGTCTTCCTCGTCCTCTCTTCCCTGTCATCCGTCGTTCCAGTGCTCGTCTTGGTAGCCTTACTTCATTCATCCGTTTGACATGTCCAAATCATCTCAATCTGTTATGCTCCAGTTTGTCATTTAGTTTCTGTACTCCCAGTTCTTTCCTTATATCTTCATTTCTCACTCTGTCCCTCCTCGTTTTCTGGACCATACTTCTCAGGAATCTCATATCAGCTGCTTGTACTCTGCTCTCATCCGTCTTAGTCATTGTCCAAGTTTCTGCTGCATATGTCATTATAGGAACATAATATGCTTTGTACATAACTTCTTTAGCCTTAATTGGTAGTCTATATCCGTGTTCCATACTAGTCCCCGAGGAGTCTATGTTATGATCTATTATTTAATCGTATAAACTATAAATAAACAAACATACAAAATAACAAATAAATACATGGCTAACTTTGCCAACTGGGCAGCAACTATTTTTACTTTAGTTAAATCACTTACCACGACTGCGAGGGGTCGGGAGTGGGGAGGGTAATGCTGGCTGTATCAAGTCCATAGATGGGAGATTCATATCCGGTGTTGATGACCTCCCTGAAATGAGTTAACAACACCATAAATTTTAGAGTGGGAAAACTCTTGCGCCAGGGTAGCAAAACCCTGGTTTCATTTCACTACGACCCTGGATCGAAACCCACCTTTTAAGAATTTGAAGACCAAAACTTATTCGAATGCGTAGGGTCTACCCATTCCAACATTGTGCCAGCTCAAATTTGAACTCCGAGAGAAAAGACAAGTGTATCTTGGCTGTCACCGCAGAGGCCCAGCTTCGATTCCCGACGTTGCACGGAAATTTAATTCTGGTCTGAGGGCTGGTACGGGGTAGACTCAGCCTCGAGCAGCAAAGCTAAGAAGAGATGGGTTCGATTCCTACCTCAGTCATTCTAGAAGTGGTTTACTGTGGTTTCCCACTTACAGTATACTCCAGGCGAATGTCGGGATTATACCTAAATCAAGGCCACGTCTGCCCCCTGCCCAAATCGCGGCCCCAATTACAAATACACACACTAGTTCTTGTTATTGATTCATTTAAGAGGCTTGCACATCGTGGTCATTTAGCCCCGTGTACTTGGGTGAGTGTGGATATTTTCTGATAACCAGTGTTATTGTGATGGCTGCTTTAGTGTGTGTATTTGTAAATAAGGTGAGGATTAGGAAGGAGGTAGCCGTGGTCTTACGTCAGGAACAATCCTTTGACTTACCGAGGGACTTCTGGTGCCGCATCAACAGGCTGAGGACTGGACTGGACATGGTTGCAGCAATTATTTCAGGTACAAGTGGGGCTGGATCAGCTCACCAATGTGTGAGTGTAATCTGGAAGAACAGACGATCGAACATCTGGTCCAACGCTGTCCTCTTTATTCGTACCCTGGCATTCCTGACGGTTGTTCACTCTCACACCCGACCTAACCGAATGGTTGAGAAGGATGGTCTTTAAAGTTTGAATATAGCTTGTTATTTATAATTGTATATTGTATAAATTACCATACGATTAAATAAATAATCCTGGAGTAGAAGTGGGGAAACCACGGAAAACCATTTCCAGGATGGCTTCAGTGGGAATCAAACCCACCGATTTTCAGTTTTACCCTCACGAGGCAGAGAGGGCCCAGTTCCAGCCCTCAGATCAGAATTTAATTCCATGGCAGAGCCGGGAATTGAACCCGGACCTCCAGTGTGACAGCCAAGAACCTTAGCCGCTGCACCAGAAAGTGGACACACAAGCCCAAGTTGACAGGGCCAAATGTCTCTAAGCCCTTCCCTAAACGAATCAACAACAACATTATTTTTATTCAACAGGTCGTAGCCATGAGCCTCGAAGGTATTTGACGACCTCAAGAGCGCGACGAATGCAATTGGCTACATTGTTAAAGCGTAGCCCAAGTTCCTGTTTACATAGAACATTATTCCATTATGGCTTTTTAGTTTGAGCCAAAATGAATTGATTATTTCCTTCTCACGAGAAACCTGTCTACAAGGTCAAAGTCTCATTCACAACAAACAGCTTAACTTTCATCAAAGTTCTATAGTGTAGGCCTATTTTAAAAAAATATGAAAGTTGGTCTGGTTTTTGCGAATATCCCCGGAGATTCGCGCATTTTACGATCTTGGTCATCAGCCCTGTGTAGTGGGGTGTATGTTGAACTTGTCAGATAACCTGTATGTATGTGATGAGCTGATTACTCTAGTAGTGTGTGTAACTGCATTAGGGACAGAGATGAGGTAGGTGTTCTGGGACTTGAAGTAAGGCACTATCCCGAATTTACCTGGAGGGAGTGTAGAAAAAGTAACAGAAAGGTATCGAATCGTTATTTTTGACAATGGTAACTATAATGCACTTACTTTTCATACAAAGTAACGGTAACTATAACGATGACTTCGTTATAATTTTGATAAGTAATGGTAATTGTAGGGCCGGCCCCGGGGTGTTGGGGTAGCGCCCCTGCCTCTCACCCGGAGTTCCCGGGTTCGACTGCCGGCTCTGTCAAGGATTATAGAAACTGTCGTGAGGGCTGGAACGGGGTGCACTGAGCCTCGTGAGGACAATTGAGTAGCTGTCTGACAGTGAGGCAGCGCCCGGGTCACGAAAATCAAGATTAACGGCCCCGATGCGCTGACCACGCGTCACCCCAATATCTGCAGGCCAATGGCTGGGCAGCGGTCGCTTGGTAGGCCTAGGCCCTTCATGGTCTGTAGTGCCCGGGGTTATTTTTTATTAGTGGTAACTGTACCGGCGACTTGGTTATTATTTCGGTAAGTAACGGTGACATAGTTTCATTTCTGGTAAGTAACAGTAAAGGGGCAGATGACCTCACTGTTCCGCACTTTAAGACTCCAACTAAGTAACGGTAACTGAAACGGTGACGTTGTTATTATTTTTGGTAAGTAACGGTGACTTTGTTTATTATTTTTGGTAAGTAACGGTGACGTCGTTTATTATTTTTGGTAAGTAACGGTGACTTTGTTTATTATTTTTGGTAAGTAACGGTGACTTTGTTATTATTTTTGGTAAGTAACGGTGATTTTGTTTATTATTTTTGGTAAGTAACGGTGACTTTGTTTATTATTTTTCGTAAATAACGGTGACTTTGTTTATTATTTTTGGTAAGTAACGGTGACTTTGTTTATTATTTTTGGTAAATAACGGTGACTTTGTTATTATTTTTGTTAAGTAACGGTAACTGAAACGGTGACTTTGTTATTATTTTTAGTAAGTAACGGTGACTTCGTTTATTATTTTTGGTAAATAACGGTGACTTTGTTTATTATTTTTGGTAAGTGACGGTGACTTTGTTTATTATTTTTGGTAAGTAACGGTGACTTTGTTATTATTTTTGATAAATAACGGTGACTTTGTTTATTATTTTGGTAAGTAACGGTGACTTTGTTATTATTTTTGGTAAATAACGGTGACTTTGTTTATTATTTTTGCTAAGTAACGGTGACTTTGTTATTATTTTTGGTAAGTAACGGTGACTTTGTTTATTATTTTTGGTAAATAATGGTGACTTTGCTTATTATTTTTGGTAAGTAACGGTGACTTTGTTATTATTTTTGGTAAGTAACGGTGACTTTGTTATTATTTTTGGTAAGTAACGGTGACTTTGTTTATTATTTTTGTTCAGTAACGGTGACTTTGTTTATTATTTTTGGTAAATAACGGTGACTTTGTTTATTATTTTTGGTAAGTAACGGTGACTTTGTTTATTATTTTTGGTAAATAACGTTGACTTTGTTTATTATTTTTGGTAAGTAACGGTGACTTTATTATTATTTTTGGTAAGTAACGGTGACTTTGTTTATTATTTTTGGTAAGTAACGGTGACTTTGTTTATTATTTTTGTTAAGTAACGGTGACTTTGTTTATTATTTTTGATAAGTAACGGTGACTTTGTTTATTATTTTTGTTAAGTAACGGTGACTTTGTTTATTATTTTTGGTAAGTAACGGTGACTTTGTTTATTATTTTTGTTAAGTAACGGTGACTTTGTTTATTATTTTTGTTAAGTAACGGTGACTTTGTTTATTATTTTGGTAAGTAACGGTGACTTTGTTTATTATTTTTGGTAAGTAACAGTAATGGTAACCTTAACTTTAACGTAGTTACTTTTAAGAAGTAACTTTATAACTTAATCTCGGTTAAATGTTGTTGTTTCTTTAAGGCCTTTCTGACATCATAGTCATGTAGCCCCGTGTACTTGGGTATGCGTAGAATTTGTATGGTAACCTGTGGCACTGTGATGTCAGTACTAGTGTGTGCAACTGTAATTGAGGTAGGATTTGGGTAGGAAGCGGTCGTGGTCTAGAGTTAGGTACCATCCAAGCATTTACCTGGAGTAGATGCAACGAGAAGGACATTGATAAACAGGAAAGACAGTAATTAACATGGATTACAAACAGGTCGACCATAACGCCCCTTTGGACCACCTCGTGTTGTAGTGCCTAGCGTACTTGGCTGTCACCATGGAGGTCCGGGTTTGAATCCCGGTTTTACCAAGAAATTTTAATTCTGGTCTGAAGGCTGGAACGGGCAAAACTGAGAAGAAGTAGGTTCGATTCCCACTTCAGTCGTCCTGAAAGTGGTATTCCGTGTTTTCCTCACTTCTACTCCAGGCAAACGCTGGGATGGTTACTAACTTAAGGTCATGGCTGCCTCATTTGCAATCCTATCCCCAATTTACAAATACACAAGTACAGCCATCACAATAACACAGGTTATCAAATTCAACACACCCAAAAATACTCCGGACATGACCGCGATGTCACATCCTCTAAAATAGCAATAACATCGTCCCTTTACTGAGTGAAAATGGGAAGACACAGCGGGTGTTCCCTTCAGAACGTCACTTCTTCTGAAGTGGGCATCATTGGAACACCTTGTACGGTTCCTATGACCGCCTGCTAATGGAACAGTACACAAGAGCATGTTTGATTAAAGGCAAGGTACAGAGTTATGACGTAATTAATAATAGAACACGGAGAATTAACTAGAATATCCACGTTAATTATAGTCATTTCTGGTACATGCACTGGGATGTACAGAACGTGATCCCACTCCACGTAGCCTACGGCCCGTGACGCGCTACAGCCGGCTTAGGCTCTATAAAGTGTGGGTATATTCGTCCGCCATTTTGGTTCTTTAGCTGACATGAAACCAGGACAAAATAATACAGTACAGGACACTTCTCGATTTAAGGGGGCGCATACACCGCCGGTTGTCAAAATTTAAGTTTTTTTACGTTTAAATGAAAGACAATGCCTTTCACAATATATCTGTTAAGTTTTATAAGTAAATTCAGTGTTTTGGCAGAGATATAGCGTATTACTTGAGACCATGCGCCTATCTGTCAATGGAGTGTTTAATATTCAAATCTGTTTATCCGAAAGGTTGCTTTTTTGGTAGGAAAAACACAATATCTCGTGAACTATGTGATGAAACTGGATGAAACTCGGCAGATACATTCCAACATAATGATCCCTAGACGATGAACATCATTCATGAAATTATCTTAAAAAATAATTGAGATATACTTGGGAAATTAAACAAAAACTGTTCAATTTTTGAAAGACAAATATAATATTTAAAAATATATATATAGTCTATTATTTACAATATAACATTCATGGTGGTTCATCCTCGCTATTTATGCGTTTACTTTACATGAAAAAAAATTAATTCCATTCAGACTGGTATTTCTTGTTAAATCGTGTTTTTTGTGATTCACGGAGTTTAAAATATCACGAATATTATCCTTTCAATATATCACGAACTACTTTATATAATGCTCCTCTGTTTAAATTAGACAAAAGCTCTATGTATTTACTATACATGTGTCAGTTTCTATAACTCTATGTTACATATTAGTGAAGCTGTGATATGATTCGTAACTGTGTGCGGAAATTCCCACTGAGCCCCCTTAACCTGCTTAAAATGGGAGACAATTAGCTAGTGGTGCACCTAGTGGTGTGACCTGATAACTAACTCCAAATTCACATATCAATGGAATTTCATATACGGAAATTAATAAATAAATAATGTCTGGAAAAAATGTTATTAGCTAAAGAAGAATTAGTAGGATATTATTTTTTATTCATTTGTTTATTTAGTTAAAGACGAGAGTTTGTGTTGTGAATGGGTTTGTATATCATTCATCATGCTTTGGCACAGATTCCGACTAAGGAGAGAAAATCGTGAGAATGTAAACGATATTAATATTTTAAGGGATATTCACGTAAGATTTGAACAGGAATTAACAATACTCTTGGCTGTACAACCAGAGATTTCTGAAGGCGCTGACTTGGAAATGATTTGAGCAGATCGTATAGATTTTGCTGTATTTAAACGTAATGAGCCTTCCTTCAGGCATATTTTATCCAAGTCACTTCTTTGGCCTTTTAAAACCCACAGGTCACATCTACAACACCACATCGGTATTGATGTTTAGCTGTTCTACTACAACAACAAAAAAGAAGAAGAACCGACCATTTGTGAAGACATGACCGCTTCACCATATACGATCTGTAGGGCGTTTATGGATGACTGACACACAAGTCCAACGTGCCCATTCATACCGGTTAAAAGCACGCACTTACATTGATAACCACCTTGTCAGTTTACATACTCAACTCTGCCATCGTGAGTTGTATTACCCTTTCACGAATTCATTGCCGGCGGTCGAGATGGGAACTATTCTTTGTTTACCTGTGTCACACGTCAGCCAGCTTCGTTGGCAGATACCGTTGCGCGAGTAGGATTTGACTCAGCTCTAGTAGCCTCAGTCATCGTTTAACTGTCCATGGTAACATGAGCTCCTGTGACGCTTATCTGACGCAATGCTGCTTGACTTATTGCAGACTGCACTCTGTCATCTATGTGTCCTCCGCTTCGCCCCCGGGGCTCTTGCTACAATAAACAACAAATGCACGCTCAGCGGCAATCAAATGTTGAATGGGCAATACTCGAATGTATCGGACAAACAGGTCTGCTGCTCCTCTCTCTTCGTCGGTGCTCTGCGCATGCGTCATTCCCCCTCCGCTGACGCTCCTTTCGTCGTGTGGATTCTTATGGCGATTGTGTGTGTCGGCTGGTGCACCATCTGCTCGTGCAATAAAATGACGAAACTGACTTTCAGAACCTCCCTCGTAGAACGTACCACAGTAATTTCTACGGGACAGAACGCATTGTAAAATGTGTTTATTCCGGTGCATTTCGAGCTTTCGTAGAGAGAAAGGAAGTTACCGCTGCCAGGTAAGGGAATGTAGCAAAGAACCAAAATGGCAGGTGAATATACCTCGTCATTACAAAGTCCTACAGCCGGCTAGCAACAGTTTGTTGGCCCCAGTGGCGCCACGAGGTAATTCACACCGTTAGCAGTGTTCAACAACACTTCATGGCCATAGGTAGGCCCAAAACCATCTCCCTGAGGCAACCTTAACTTATAATTGATGACTCCTCGCTAAAATCATTCGCAATGAGACAGCGCAACAATATGCCTTGTCTCGTTCTTTTTTCTTAAGAACAATAGTAAATAAATATAAATAGGTGGCTGCCCTTGAAATGTCTTCGCCTTGGAGTCATACTCCTGAAGGACACATTGCATTCATTAAACTTAGCAAGAGACAAATAAACGACACGTGCTTTGTGTTGCTATAATGCAGCTGATCTCACAAAAACGCAGCTTCGTTTTAGGGACATCTTGGCAAACAGCCTCGTGTTTTGGGGTGTACGTAGAAATTATCCGATAAACTATGTTCCTGTGACGACTGTACTAGTCAATTTTTAGCCTATTTTCAATTTTGAAAAATTAGGCTTATAAGATCACCTTTTGTCCGTGTGTGTGTGTGTGTGTGTGTGTGTGAGGCGTGTGTGTGTCCCCCTAATAAATTCTAAACGGCTGGAGCGATTTCAATGAAACTCGGGAAGTTCATAGCCCTATTTCGGACGACCCCGACCGCGCCCTCCAAATTTTGTTACGGCTCATCAATCCAACATGGCGGCTGTGCAAAGTATTTCACCAGCATTCAATATCTCCGAAACTATTCCAGATATCACCCTGGAATATATTACGGTGATAAAGGAAACTACTAGAACTTCACCTATGTGACTAATGAAAAACTGGTAAATACAAAACCAACATGGCGGCCACGAGAATTTGCGACTTTTAAATAGACTTTTCTCGCGATTTAACCAACCAAACGCAATAAAACTTGGTGCAGTATATGTTTATACACATTGTAATGCACCGACATCTAACTTCGTTTAATTGCTTACATAACCACAAGATGGCGGATATGCGAAATATTTCACCGGCATTCTATATCTCTGAAACTATTAGCGGTATCACCCTGAAATTTTGTACGGAGATAAAGGGCACTACTGGAAGTTCATCTATAAGACTTTCAAAAACCGGTTAACTACAAAATGAGCATGGCGGCCAAGCGAATTTGAATATTTTAAATAGACCTTTCTCGCAATTTAATGTTCCAAACGCAATGAAATCTGGTACAGGAAATGTTTATACACATTGTAATGCACTGGTATCTAATTTAGATCAATTGCTTACATAACCTCAACATGGTGGCTGTGCGAATTTTAAAATTAAGTTTTTATTTCTTGTGTCGTAATCATGCGATCGAAGTGAAAGTTTGAATAATGAACCTACGCAATAATTTTCCTTTAATGGTACATGGCTCTATGGCCTATACATTTAACAATCCAACATTCATTTCATTCATTTATTCATTTATTTGCAATGGGGGGGGGGGGTGTCCCCCGGTGGCAAATTGGATATACATAACAAATAAATAATTATACATAACAATTCAATAACAATTATACAACAATTAAACTGGAGTATTTACACAAATAGTAGTCTTTTCTTAAACACACCTATATGTTTGGGAAAAGGCTCTAAGACTGCGGCAGGTAGAGAGTTCCAGTTATCAATGGCACGGTTTACAAAAGAATATTTACCATAATTTGTTCGCTGTGGTCGGCCTTTAACTTTGAAAGGATGATCGTTCCTACCCATGTAAGTGGGCTTTCCCAATCGTTTGCTAAGCTCACCCCATGCTGGTTGATTTGTATACGTGTTGTACATAGCGCAGAGTCTAGATTTCATCCTCCTAGCCTCCAGTGATTCCCACCCAAGTTTCTTTAACATACGGCTCACACTGCTCCTGGGATTAAAGTCACTGAGCACAAATCTAGCGGCCTTTCTTTGTACCATTTCCAACTTATTGATGAGCCCTACTTGATATGGATCCCAAACCGCCGAGGCATATTCCAGAATAGGTCTTACAAGTGACAAATAACCTAATTCTTTAGCAGAGGTACTACTTCCTTTTAATACCCTCATTACAAAGTGCAGGGATTTGTAAGCTTTTGAAACTACACATCCTACATGACTACTCCATTTCATATCATTCCTTACGCGAACGCCCAAATATTTGCAAGAATCTTCTTCTACAAGTATTTCCGAGCCAATGTTATATTGAAAATCCTGCCTTCGCACTTTCCCTATTTTTAAGAGACTACATTTTCTTGTGTTTATTTTCATTTTATTTACAATCGCCCACTTATAGACCAGGTTCAGGTCCTCTTGAAAACGCCAAAAATAACAAAGTTCCGATTACGCTGCCCTGAGGGATACCCGACGTTACAGTCCACGTTTCACTTCCATATAGCACGCCACGCTCCAGACAAAGGATTTCAAAAATGACTTTCTGATACCTAAATCTATATTAATGTCAACAAATTTCTCTTTTGTAGACATGCTTTCCTTGCCTGAGCCAACCTACTTTTTATATATTCTTCGCTTCGTCCATCACTGGTTATTTTGCTTTAAGTAGCAGAAATCTCCTACTTTCTTTAGCTTTTCACCTGCCAATTTGACGTCAATCGGAGTTTCTAATTTCTTATTCTATTATTTTTGTTTTACATTGATTGATTTTCATCATGAATTCTTTCCTCAAGACAGAATCCATACCATTTAAAAGCTCATTCAAATCCTCTGGTGTGTCGGCTAAGATGACGATGTCATCAGCAAATCTCAGAGTTGATATTATTTTTCCTTGGATCTTTATTTCTACTTTAATTTTTTCTCTAATTTCCTTCATTGCTTGTTCAATGTATAGGTCTAGATGAGTGTTTCTTAACCGGTGGTCCGCGAGTGCCTCGGGAGTGGTCCGCGGGAGAAAAGGGTCCACCAGCACGTATAAAGAAGTGGACAATAAATGGGGATTTCGAAAACGGTGTGCGTTGAACGAGAATCGTCCGAATGTATTCGCGGCGGACTATCAGATTTTGAATTGAAATATCTTTAAAATAAGTGTTATTGAGGAAGAGTTAAACTGATTAGGTTATTGGGGGGAGGCGGGGGGGCTGGTGGTCCGTACATGATTCAATTTCAGGCTGAGTGGTCCGCAGACTTCTACGGGTTCAGAACCACTGGTCTAGATTGAAATGTATGAGTGATAAGTTGCAGTCTTTTCTTACACCTTTCTGAATACCAGCTTCTCTCTCATGTCATTCGGCTCGAATAACTGTCGTCTGGTTTTTGAACAGATTGTAGATCACCCTCCTATCCCTGTACTTTACTCCAATCCTTTTCAAAATTTCAATTAGTATATTAGGGACAGGAATAGGGTAGATAATTATGATGATCGTGTGGCCTCCGGAGAGGCCGAGTGCGAGTCTTTCTAGTTGACGCCCGTAGGCGACCTGCGCGTCGTAATGGGGATGAAGTGATGATCAAGACGTCACATACACCCAGTCCCCGAGCTACGGGAATTAACCCCAAGGGATTAAAATCCCTTATGGCTCGGCCGGGAATCGAACCTGGGGCACTTTCGGCCAAAGCCTAGCGCGCTAACCATTTAGCCACGGAGCCGGACAATAGGGTAGATGACACGGGACTTGGAATAAGATACTATCCCGACGTTTCCCTGCCAGGACTGTGCAAAAACCACACTCAGGGTTGCTGCTGTTAACGCCGGGATTTAAACTTCCTATCTCCGGATTTGTTGCACCTCCCCATGGCAATCATGGTGAGTGATATAACGCGCAAGGCTACACTCCAGGTTAAAACGCTGATTGAAGAGTGTAGCCTACATAGGGCTAACACGGCAGGTTCTATCTATCTATGTCTTACTTACTTACTCCTTGGTGCTACAGCCCTTGTAGGGCCTTGGCCTTCCGGACAATTTCCACCCATTCTTCCCTGTTATTAACCGTTCACAAATTGATTGCCGGTGGTCGAGATGGGAACTATTCTTTGTTTACTTGTGTCACACGTCAGCCAGCTTCGGTGACAGGTCGAGTTGCGCGAATAGGATATTACTCAGCTCAGTCATCGTTTAACATGAACTCCTGTGACGCTTATCTGATGCAATGCTGCTTGACCTATGTGCTGACTGCACTCTGTCATCGCTGTGTCATCCGCTTCGCCCCGCGGGGCTCATGCTACAATACACCACAAACGCTGGCGCAACCACGCTCAGCGGCAATCAAATGTTGAATGGGTAATAACTGCTTTGTTTCTCCATCTTCTGACTCCCATCTATCTTAGATCCTCCTCCACGTTGTCCAGCCATCTGGGCCTAGGTCTTCCCCTCACACGCCATCCTCCTGGCTTCCCATTGAAGACCTTCCTTACCACCTTCTTCTCTGTCATTCTTTCTACATGTCCCAACCAACGCAGTCCACTACTCTTTATTTCCACTACTATATCTGGCTTACCATACGACTCTCTTATCTCCATATTATTTCTGATTCGCCAGAATTCACCCTCTTTTACTGCTCCAAATACTTTTCTGAGTATCTTCCTTTCCCATCTCCTTAACAATTCCTCATCACCTTGTATCATGGGCCAAGTCTCCGAACCATACATCTCCACAGGTCTCACTACCGTACGATATAGGCTACAGTCTGCTTCAGATTTCTACTAAGACTTCTTGCTTTAAAGACTTTGCTTAAAGCAAAGTAACTCCTATTTCCAGCTGCTAACCTTGCATGAATCTATGTCTGTTTGTTTGTTTGTTTGTTTGTTTGTTAGGTAGTCAGCCCGAAGGCTGGTTGGATCCTCAAAAAGTACCGCCGTTAGGTTATGTGGGTAGATACCCACAAAAACCCAAGGCAGCGCTATATTGAGGAGTACTAGGCAAGAAGAGCAGTGAGGTAGTTTGCCATTGCTTTCCTCACTGATTCAGAACAGCAGTACTAACCCTATGAATAGAACCTTTCACAGCATCCACAGGCACCGACTGTGCCCTGAATGTCATTACTAAGCACCAACCATACCTCAGTAGCTTCCATATAATCACAGCCATGAGTGAGACTGAGACATCGGTGAAAAGCCACATTTTACTCTAGCCTGTGCCAACAGTCAAATGCAAATGTACTGCATTTATCAAGAGATGGCAAACAGGCTATGTCTACCCCTCATTATTCCCGTTTCCAACGGGGTCGGGGGTGAGATACGATGAAGATCCACGAGGCTGATGGTTTATACGGCCGGATGCCCTTCCTGACGCCAAAATAAAGAGAGGAGTCAATAAGAGATGAAGATGGATGAAAGTTCAAGTTGGCTACCAGACGCCAGTGTCACTGTCACCCAGCGGCGAACGTTGGAACTTGATAGAGCGTTTCTAAACCAAATATCCTACAAATTTAGCAACACACTACCAATTGTAGTGGTAGGTTCTTTTCCACGCCATAAATCTATGACATGGGCCCTCCGGCTTTACTTCTCCTCCGAAGAAAGGATTACTGAAGGATTTTAATGCTCTTAAAAATTTGACGACTTCAGCCGAGTTTTAAGCCGCGGTCTTGGACACAGCAGTTCAGCATGTTACGACGGACTACGCCGCCGAAGCCGGCAGGGCCAACACAACAGGTTAAATTTTATGAAATGTAGAGAACCAGAGTTCAATAATGTATGACATTATCGGATATGGAAAGAAGAAAGGAAGAAATGAAGGAAGGGTTTCACCATTAATCAGGGGCGTGTCCACCGGATGGACTTGGGTGAGCACGAGCCCAATTCTCTCCCCCATAACGAACTCTGCCCATCCGATTGCCACCTTGATTTATTTGGATTTTTAAAAAAATATACACGGAGGTCCTTCTCTAAATGACGGGACCTCGCCGGGGCCACGCGGCGGGCGGATACGCGATGAGTTACGGTCAGATAACTAGCATGTACCGAATACAAAACAGCGGGTCGGGAAGCCCTGGAAGCTGTCATAGCATTGATTACATACGCAGCTGCCAAGTTATCTTAGTTGAGATAATTAAGACTTGTGGTGAAGTACTGTAGCCACGCAGCCAGTCTCAATAGATCTATGTACACCCTCTAATTAAGCTACGTTTTGCTTCGTGCCTAATTCATTTAAATACGCTTCCATTAACAACTTGATCTTTTTTGTTTTTTAATGAGTTTACTGCTCATATTTCATTACATTAATTGTAAAGCGCGAAAGGTTCACCGATCTCACCAGTTATTATTATTACTATTATTATTATTATTAATAATAATAATGCGAAGTAGCCTATAGCCTAATTACACCTGTGTGAAGCTAAATTAGGTTAGGTTAAACATTTGGCAAACGCTCTTAGGATCCGACGTTCGCCGCCGGGAGCCGACTGCAGTGGCATCTGGTAACCTGGTTCTGAACTAGTAGTCGCTCACGGTGGCGTTTGGCGACAAAAGTAGGAAATACTTGAAAAATTAAATGTCTGCAGTCCTTACTTGAATACACACACTAATACAGTCATCACAATTAACACCGGTTATCTGACAGATTCTAAACACACCCAAAGTACACGGGGCAACATGACCGCGTTGTCGCAGCCCCTAAACTGAGGAACCAACCAACCAGCCTATAATATGAAATTTACAGAAGTATCACTGTTGAACTTCTTGCGAGTCAAAGACACTGATGACAGCACTGGATCTGTAGATGGTCCGAGCAAGTCACTAACGAGACAAAAACATATGTACAGTTACCGGCAGCTAGCTCTGCATTTGCCCTCCTACTGCAACGTAAAACACTTGCCACGCTAAGCGACACTGGCGTAGAGCAGAGGTCCTCAAAGTGGTGCGAGAGGGTAATAATGGGAGGTGCCGGCTCTCATTGAAATATTTAGGCTATACGGTATTTTGTAACAAATATCGCTATCCTCATATCTACCAGAAAGCGCTATAGTGTTCAAGGAGCTTAGATATCTAACCTCCTTGATTTTCAAAGTGCTTCAAGGAACAACGAAATTCGACATGCAAGCTACCCTTCGGGTGTCAAATAACAAAGCTTGCACCCGGCACCCGAGGCCATACGATATTATTATTATTATTATTATTATATCCAGAAACCTATCATAGGAAGGAAGCTCCCACGAACATTCAAGACTAAATATACATTTGCTGTCTTATTTCACAAGAAGTGACCAGTAGGAATCTATACTAGTGTAATAAAGCTGAAGAGTTTGTGTATTTATGTGTTTAAACGCGCTAATCTCTGGAACTGCCAGTCGGATTCGAATTTTTTTTTTATATGATAGCCTGATTCAAGAAGAATAGTTTAGGCTATGTAGCATTACCCTACACCTCTCAGGTAACCTTAAAGATTGATTTTTGTTCAGTAAGTCGGAAGAACAAGCGCTCCAGAACGGCTTCAATAATACCGAAGTCTATTGTTGCCATGTAATGCGGGCCACATCATGTCGCCCCTACCAATGTTCTGGTGCAGAATTGCGAGCTGCTTATAAATTGCAGTCACGGGGAGTACAGTAATTAGTGCAAAAAGATTTATTTGGCCCCTTAAAACAGTTATCATCATGACAATAGTATGCCTCTGCATACCGGCGATGTTGTTGGTGCAGTATACTGAGGTTATCAGCTGCAATAAGCGTTGGTGCTTTCAAATTTACTTTCATTTATTCCGATCCTTATCCTTGAGCGCTCCAGTTCTGTAAAACAAATAAATCCACCGGGCGAAGCCGAGCACTACTGTTAGTTCTGAATAAAGATGTAGAGTACCGGTAACATTTCCCACACAGTACCCTATCAGCCGCTACCCGCAGCGATATCTCCTTACCATACATTTATCAACCACTAATGAAAATAAGCCGCTTGACAGATTCTTCTATTACTGCCATTGTCGACTCGAATTAGCCAGGCTTTTGCAATCAGTTTAAATACAGTAAGAGAACAGGTGAACAGGTCATAGATTTCTGGCATGTAAGAGAACCTTCCACTAACTTCAATTGTGTGAAGCTAAATTTGTAGGGTAGATTTGATTAATGCTCTTAAGTTCCAACGTTCGTCGCCGGGTGCTGGTTACGATGGCATCTAGTAGCCAAGTTCACAGCTAGGTGTCGTGGAGGGTAGTATTTGGTAGCAAAAGTAGAAACTACTTGAAATTATCGTATGCAGTCCTTACTTGAATTAGAAACAGATAACACACACTAATACAGTCATCACAATTAACACCGGTTATCAGACAGATTCTATACACACCCAAAGTACACGGGGCTACATGACCGCGTGGTAGCACCCCCAAAACCAAGGAACTAACCAACTATCTTTCCTCTTCATTTGCAGTCGCCAGAAACATCTCTCCTCTCCCACTCGTCTTAATACCACTTCATTTGTAACCCTATCTACCCAACTGATCTTCATAATTCACCTGTAACACAACATTTCTCCTCTTTTATTATTAACTAGCATAAGTACCCGTGCTTCGAACGGTCTTCGGTGTTAACACCAGACATTATCAATTGAGCTACTGTTGCAACGGTTAGCGGTTTGTCATTCCTTCATAAGTTTATCAGAACGAAGTTAGTTTTCTGGGAATATCACACACACTGTTAATTTAAGGGCCTTAAAATGTGGTTTTCGGAGACCATTTATAGACTCCAGAATTGTGTGTCTCACATTGAGAAGCGCAACATATGCTTTGGTCGTCCTTCTATGATAATTTTTATATTTCGCCTATTTTAGCATGTATTTTGAGAAGTTTTTCCCTATATCCACCCTTCTATTGTATGAAAAGTACGGTGAAGAGTTATATAAATGATTGGTGTATTGACTCTCATGGATACCATACCGGTACCTAATTTTACGATGCACCAAGCATCCGAACACGAGTTATAGGCGTACATAAAGATACACAGAAAGACAGACAGACAATTCTATTGTCTACAACATGTCACCCAGATATCGAAATGTGGGTATATCTACACTTACAGTATCAAACAAAATCATCCTTACGATGAACCCGCATGTCGAAAAAAAATGATTAGTTAAAATGTGCTCTCAAACTAAATTCACCTAACGTGTAGTTCCTGGCGTGAAATAAAATTGAAAGCCTTGTAGACGAAACGCAATACACGTCACTAAAAACTGACCCTCTACGTTGCGTTAGGTCCCCACACACAGGAAGATCTTTCATAAATTATAAAGGCTTGTGGTGAAAGAAAATTCAAGTTCTTTAGCCTCAAATGGCCCAAATTCCTAAAAACCTCAAGAATTCTGCTGATTCATTTCAGGATTTTTTGAAAATAATGTTGCTGTTCGGAGATATAATAGAAGTTTTGTTCTATATGTCGCACATGAATATTGCGTGAAAAAATTCTAGGGTACCCCTTGACCCACAATTGTATTGATGAATTAAACAGTCTAAGTTGGTTCCGTGATAACCTTATAGCCATTTGCAAACTTTCACAGAAATGAAATACCGGTAAATGGAGTCACATTGCTTCTTACAGAAATAGATGGAAAGTTGGAGGTCACCCCTTGAGATAATGTTGTCATGGTTACCGACTTGCATTCCTTCATTAGTTTGTTAAATTAAATTAAATTAGTTTTCTGGGAATATCTCAGAAACTGTTGGTTTTAGAGTCTTATAATGTAGTTTTCGAGGACCCTTTAGGGCCCCCGAGTTTTGTTTCTGGCACCAAGGGTTTTGTCTCGTCGTTGTACGCCATAATATAATACTACTACTACTGCTAATAATAATAATATAGGGATAGGAATATAATAGACCTGCCGTACCACACCCGCAGGTGTAAATTGCGTGAAATATTTCTAGAGTACCCCTTGGCCCCCTTAAGCGCATTATACGTATTGAACCCTACTCACATGGCTACAGTATTGATGAATTTTACAGCTCAATTTGGTTCTGTGACAACCTTCTAGCCGTTTGCAAACTTTCACACTAATGTAATTAATGGAATTGCATTGTGTCTCTGAGATTCTGTTGCCATGGTTACCGGCTTGCATTCGTTCATTAGTTTATTAAATGAAATTAGTTTTCTGGGAATATCTCAAAAACGGTTGGTTTTAGGGCCTTAAAATGTGGTGTCGCCCACACTGGGGGGCTGAAAATGAGCTCTGTCTCGTCCTTTTACGTCTATTTCAGCATGTATTTTAAGGGGGTAGGCCCCCTTTTATGAGAGGTACGGAGAAGAGTTACATCAATGAATAGTGTCGTGCCTCTGATGGATATCTGTACCAAATTTTACGTTGATACACCCAGCCGTTCTCGAGTTATAAGGGAACAAATTTGTCCACAGACAAACAAACAGACAGACAGACAAACAAACAAAATATTTTCGCGCGCATCCTTCATAAAACACTCTGAAACGCGTAAATAACTCAAATTTCCGCAGAAATTCAGAAAAAACAGACCAACTTTAATTTCTATATACAGAGTGGTCCACCAGTCCCTTATTATTTAGTTTGATGAAACCCAACTAACATTGCATTTCTCCCGATGGTCGATATTGCTCTGCGCTCTGACTGTGTGACACAATGTAATTGGGTCATGGGTCTAGCAAAGAAAAACCGACCGTAAACTTTTTCCCGCCAATTACTACGGCCCATTCTACTAACATATGACTTATTGCTCCTTGAAATAACACACATACACGTAATACGATCGAATTAATAGCTTACGCCACGTATCTGTAAAAGTAGAAAGTTTTTTTAGCGTATGGCTTTTAGTGCCGGGAGTGTCCGAGGACATATTTGGCTCGCCAGTTTTGTAACTGCTTCGAGACGGACACCCAATGGGTGAGCTAAAAGTACCGTTGGGGTGGAAAGTTGGAATGTAAAGACGAGGAGTTGGAAGGTAGCGGCTGTGACCTATAGTTAGGGACCAACCCCGGCATTTGCCTGGAAGGAAGATGGGAAACCACAGAAGACCATCTTCAAGGTTGCCGGCGGGGGGATTCGAACCTCCTCGCCTCCCAGATGTGAGCGACTGCCAGCAGTCATGCCGTAACGACCACGGCTAACTCACCCGGTAGTAGAAAGTTAAATCAACACCATAAACCATGATTTAAAACTTTGACATGGACTTAAACGTTTGAGGTGGGACGGCCACAATAACTACAGCACGTTTAGCGCGCGTTATCTACCATGTGTTGGTGGCTGAGACGGTAGTTGGTCACTAGTCGTGGCCGAGTGAGGTGCGTGTGTGCGAGCTGTGTGATCGCATTGGAAGAGTGTACGTTTCCTAATACCGGTGCTTCCGATAGTTCCACGGGTGTACTGACCTTCCGTGTGTCATTCGGTCAATACTTTTTCAAGTAGTGTTCCAGTTAGGACAACAAATCCAGAAACCCAGAAAACCCCGCTGAAAATCATGTCCGGATACCAGAGGAAAAACACCGTACGCTGTCAAGGGGACAGGCAGAGTTCTCGCCCCACACCAGGAGAAATTCACCGCTGGATTAGCGATACCCTCCGGTTGACTGTCGACCAAGTAGAAGCCATCCAGTTAAATGCGCAAGAAAGAACCATGTACATCAAAGTAATCAGCATATCTACTTATCAGAAATTGCTAAATACTTTTGCAGCTCCTATTAAATTTCAGTATGACTCAGGCGAAATGACTAATGTTAAGCTCTCCACAGCGGATTCAAATTTTACCACAGTGTGTATATTTAATGTCCCACTTGAAGTTCCCCCTGAAATTTTCAAATCCGTCCTGTCGAAATATGGCACTGTGAGTGACGTCAGGAAAGAACAATGGTCTTCTGCTTATCAGTTCCCGGTGTATAATGGAATACGTGCAGTCACTATGGAAATCAAACAAGATATCCCCTCCACTGAGACTTTTGGTGGCCATTCTGGCTACATATCTTATAATGGACAGAAACAGACCTGTTTAATTTGCAATGCTAACACACATCTACGTATCAACTGCCCAAAGAAAATGATTCCCCTCGGTATAACTCCTACACAACAACGACGTGTCCAATACTCGGATGTTGTGACACAGCAAACGTCACATGAAAACATGCTTATTGATCAGTCAGCTGGGACACCAGCAGAAGTGGCCTCTGACACACATGACGCAGAACACGTACCTTGCACTGACCAGATCAGCGAGCTACAGAGTGCCCCTGTGCTATCGGCCACCTGTATGGTAGCCTTAGAGCCAACTCTGCCGTCACTACAGGCTGCCACAGAAATTTTGTCTTCACTGCCCCCACCTTCTCTGGTACCTACCGACTCACTTAAGCAGGTTGATCGGGGATCTGAGAACGTATCTAAGAAGATTAAAACAAATGCCTCGATTGCTGTACCAACCCCGAAGAATCAAATTGGTTCTACAAACGTTCCCGCAGCAGTGAAAAAGAAACAAAATCTTCATTCTACGTCATCTAGGGACCCACGAACGCTCTCAAACCTGACAGCCGGCCTATGAATGGCAGTCATAAGGAACTATCTCACCCTAATTTGACATAGTGCACCAGTATATTTCTCACCCGTGTCTTTTTTTTTTCTCGAGTCCACCTTTCAGTATGTCTAGCACAGCTTTTATACTTCTCTTAATGGCGCAATTTCTCACTGTGGCCACTGTGAATATCAATGTAATAGAATGCCCCCTGAAATTTCAACTGTTGGAGAGATTCCTTCGAGATGCCGACATTGACATTGCTTTCATTCAAGAAGTTGCTATACCCTGTCTTCCCATATCTGCCTTCTACAAACAATACATCAATACCGGTACTACTAACAGAGGGACCGGATTCCTCATAAGACATGATATCCCACTCGAAGGTGTGCTATGTCATCCATCAGGACGCATAATATCTGGACACATAAACAATACCACCCTGATAAAAGTATATGCCCCATCCGGGTCCAATAAACGTGTGGAACGGAAAATGTTCTTTCAACAGAGTATACTGCCTCATCTGCACGACGTTAAGGAAAAACTTATTCTTGCAGGGGATTTCAATTGTATTCAACGCCCAGAGGATTCCACTAGTCCATACCAAGGTGTCAACCCGGCTCTCAGGACCCTCCTTACCACCCTACACCTCATTGATGCTGTGGATAGTTTAAGAGTGCCCCTGCCCCATTACACCTGTATAAGTCACAACTCCTCATCACGAATTGACCGCATCTACTTTTCCCAGGAACTTATCCAGTCTAGACGATATTAAGTGATACCTGCCAGTTTCACTAACCATCATGCAGTCGTATGTACAATCTCTTACCCCCATCCCATATTTCACATAGCAAGAGGTTATTGGAAATTGAATTGCTCGCTGTTACTGGAGGACGAATGCCAAGATATTTTCAGACAACACTGGACTCGATGGGTCCAACAAAAATGCAACTTTCGCCACTGTGCAGACTGGTGGGATATTTTAGTTAAACCAGGGATCCGCCGCGTCATTAAGAACATATCCTACCAAAGAGGTCGGGAAAGACGGGATACAGTTGAATTTTACTATCGAGTTCTTCGCCAGCTCCAGCAAAGATCTGATGCTGGGGAGCGTATGTATGACCAGATTCGGGAAGTTAAAACCAAGCTCCTGTCTTTACAGCAACGAACGCTCGCTCATATAAACGTGGCTTTAAAAGATCGTACAGTGCTCACGGACGAATGTGCAAGTGTATACCATATCGCCAAAGGACAACGTGAGCGGCAACGTAAATATATCCATCGCCTCCGCACCAGTACTGGATGTGTCGTCACCTCCCCTGACGCTATACGTAGTGAAATATCATTATTTTATCAACGGTCCTACGCTAAGGCTCCAATTGATCCACAGCAGGTGACCCTATTGCTTTCATCTTGCAGTACCCAACTATCTCCGGACAACAAAACTCTGCTCAGCGCGGATATTACGGATGAAGAGATTCACTCTGTGGTTAAGCACCTCCCAAATAACCGCTCACCTGGCATTGATGGACTGCCATATGAACTGTATAAAAACTTCTGGCCTCTCATTGGCAAATAATTTTGTCACGTCTTGCGTACCATTCTGCAACGTCGTGCTCTTTGTCAATCACATCACGAGGGTACCATAGTCCTCATACCAAAAACATCCTCTCGCATGGCAGTTGGTGACTTCTGACCAGTTACTCTGCTCTGCAGTGATTATAAAGTCCTTACCAAAGTACTTGCATGCCGTTTGAAGACTGTTCTACATGATATCATTGGTGACGAACAATGTTGCAGTATTCCTGGAAGAACTCTGTTAACAAACTTAGCGATACTACGGGACCTACACCTAAAAGCCGAAATGCTCCCCACTGAGCCAATGAGTTTTCTCACCTTAGATCTTGATAAAGCTTTCGACCGCATCAGTCATGAATACTTGTACATGGTCTTGCAGCACTTTGAATTTCCTGCAATCCTTATTGACTACATTCGTATGATAAATTGTAATGCTACGTCTCGAGTGCTCGTCAACGGTATTCTTTGCCCTCTGATTCCAATACAACGATCAGTTAGGCAAGGATGTCCCCTTTCCATGCTACGTTTTGTCATTGGCCTTGAACCGTTCATTCGGACTACCCAGGTGAAGCTACAGGGTTACAAACTGTCCACACATGTTTTTGGCATGTGCGCCTATGCTGATGACGTATCAATATTGATCCGCAATAATGAAGACATCTCCCACATCGATAGCGTCCTTCAGCTCTACCATATAGCCTCTGGAGCACAATCGAACCCCCAGAAAACTGCTTTGCTTCCGCTCAATACTAACTCAGTGATTACCCAGCTGCCCTGGTTCCGGATAGTAAATGAGGTGAAAATTCTTGGCATTACCTGGAAGCAATCGCTTCTGGACACAGTGCAAGCAAACTGGACTAAGATCATTGCCAAAGTTAGGGGAGTGCTGATCCAATTTGGTCAAAGTAACCTCAATATAGTGCAACGGGTCATGGTCCTCAACGTGTTTGCGCTCTCTAAAATATGGTATGTCGCACAACTTTTCCCACTTCCCAAAATGTTTGAGAGCCAATTGTCAAAATATACAGGTTGGTTTATATGGCAAGGATTTCTGTTTGGAGTACAACGGGAACAGTTGTATCTCCCATCCCGGCAAGGCGGGCTAGGGCTAACAGCTCATGGCATGAAATGCCGTGCACTCCTCTGCAAGAACGATATCACCATCCTTTCCCAACATGACACTTTTACGAAAGCGCTATACAAAGATATTCGAAACACAGCCCGTGGTTGTGATAGAGCTTTGCCGAAGATATTTAGGGACCATCAACAGCACCTTCTGGAAACTGTTCGCCAAATGCCTTCAGGGACTGTTCGAACGACGAAAAGTATTTATAACATGTTGCGGCAAGTGGTACACTCCAAACCGCGAATCGAGGCCACCACCCTCTACGTCCATTGGCCCACTGTTTGGAAAATTTTTGGGGCTATGACCATTTCTTCCGCTGTACACTCCCAGGTTTTTATCTTCCTCAACGATCTCATCCCAACGGCTCTACGGCGATATACCATCCGTCTTGAAGCTTACCCATGGTGTACTATATGTGGTCAAACTGATACGGCGATACACCGCTTCACATCATGCACGCGAGTTGCCTCCACGTGGCTGTGGTGTAAGGGAAAAGTATGTCAACTATTAAATATGCCCACGGGTGACCTTGATGACAGGAAGTTGATTCGTTTGTCGGTGACCGCCTTCCCCCAAATTAAACAGACTGCCATTGTGTGGATAATGGGCCAATATGTACACTTCGTGATGGACAATGATCCACATTTCTCGTTCCTGGATCTCATGTATCACCTGCAGAAAGAGCGTTGGAAGCTTAGTGAAAGTGGACAATTGTACGATAAATATGGACACTATCTGGATTTTCTTGTGATGTAATAGTATGGTATTTATCATATCTGAAAATTCTGTAATTCTGTAGAGAGCTAATAAAAAAAGACGGTTAAAGACTGACCGTACGTGGTGGGCGCGAACAGGTAAAATGCTGCTTCGAATCCAGTGGTAGGCATACTTTTTTGAACGAAAGCCCACGCTCCATTTTAATGTCCGCTTGAAGCAGGTATAGCCTCTGGCGAGCCGAACCAGTCCTCGGACATTCCCGGCACTAAAAGCCATACGCTAAAAAAAGAAATAAGTTCAGGGAATCCGCGACCCACCGTATGTAACTACATTGCCCCATTTATTACCTTTAATTTAATCGGTATTCTGCCCGAAGGCAGGTCCGAGCCTCCGAAGAGGCTACCCCCAGCCGGAGTTTACTTGCGGTAGGGTGGCCAGGGCCTTTCCGCTCTCCTTATGTTGGCCAACAGCGCGCAGTACCTAGAACCGGCATACCATCCATGTTCTGACTGCGCCCAATGTTGCTTAACTGCGGAGTTCTGATGGGATCCGGTGTTTCAACATGGCTAGGCCGTTTGACCTTTACTCCCTTACAATGTATTTTTGTAAAGAGTACGTTGAATTTTGCTGATTTATGAAGAGAATACGATCTAATTGCTACGTTATGCCACGTGACTTGTAATGGCAGAAAATTAAAAATCTGTCATGAATATTAACATAACATATCGAAGTGTCGCTCCGCCAAGCACTGCCAAGAAATTTAATACTTGTCTGAGGGCTGAAATTGGGTACACTTAGCCTCGTGAAGCAAATATGTGAAGAGGTGGGTTCGATTCCCACCTTAGCCACTCTGAAAGTGGTTTTCCGTGGTTTCCCACTTCTACTCCGGCCAAATTCCGGGACGAATTCTATCTTAAGGCCACGGCCGCCTCCTTCCCAATCCTTAATTGCAAAAACACACATCATTACAAGCCCGCAATAATTCAGGTTATCAGACAAATTCTACACACACACCCAAGAACACGGTGCTAAATGACCGCGATGTTCTAGTCCCTCAGATGAGGGGCTAGAACATATCGAAGGATATTCTGATCACCAGTGCTTGCATCGAAGTATACGTATTCCTTTGAATTTCCCTTGGTATTATTAGCCTACTTTCGATTTTTACAAAAAATGAAAGTAGACTTATGAGATCTACACAGGGCCAAAAATTGTGTGTCTGTCTGTGTGTGTGTGTGTGTGTGTGTGTGACTGTGTGTCTATGTGTGTATGAGTGTGTGTACTCTGAATGACTGTCCCCCCCCCTATCAATTCGAACACGGTGAAACCGAATTGAACGAAATTTGGTACAGAGGTAGAACTAGCAAAGGGCACCTCAGTGTCATGTTTTATATCGCCGCCATCTTGAAGAAAACGTAATGGTGGCCACCCAAATCTTAAAAGCTTAAATCAAATTACGACCAACCGAATAATCTGATCTCAACCAAATTTTGCAACAACATACCTTTGTGTGGGGAGCATATGTTGACTATACTACCAGATCATCGACCCAATAGTTTTCAGATGGCGGCCATGTATGTGTGCAAATCGATTCCCCCTATCTATTCAAACACGGTGAAACCGTGTCTGGACCACGGCCTACAAGCCCGAAAAACTTGTACTTAATTTTGAACGCCGGCCGTGAAAGCCTATCTGTTAAAACGGTGAAACCGAATTGAACGAAATTTGGTACAGAGGTAGCACTAGCGAAGAGCACCTCACTGTCATGTTTTATACAGCCGCCATCTTGACGGAAACGTAATGGCCGTCACCCACATGTTAAAAGCTTAAATCAAATTACGACTAACCTAATCATCCGATCTCTACCAAATTTTGCAACAACATATATTTATATGGCGAGCGTCGTTTGACTAAACTACAAGGTCGTCAGCTCATTAGTTTGCAGATGGCGGCCATGTATGTGTGCAAATTGATTCCCCCTATCAATTCAAACGCGGTTAAACCGAGCTGAACGAAATTTGGTAAAGAGATAGCACTAGCAAAGTGCACGCCAGTGTCATGTTTTATATCTCCGCCATCTTGACGAAAACATAATGGCGGCCACCCTAATGTTAAAAGCTTGAATCAAATTACGACCGACCTAATAATCTGCAACAACATACATTTATGTATAAAGAATCTTTTGACCAAACTACAAGGTCATCAGGCCAATAATGGGCGGATGGCGGCCATGTATGTGTGCAAATCGATTCCCCCTATCCTTTCAAACACGGTGAAACCGAATTGAACGAAATTTGGTACAGAGGTAGCACTAACAAAGGCCACTTCAGTGTCATGTTTTATATCGCCGCCATCTTGATGGAAACGTAATGGTGGCTACCCAAATGTAAAAAGGTTAATTAAAATTACGACCAAGCTAATCATCTGATCTCTACTGGATTTTGCAACAACATACCCTTATTTGAGAAGCGTTCTTTGACCAAGCTACAAGGTCATCAGTCGAATAGTTTGCATATAGCGGACATGTATGTGTGCAAATCAATTCCCCTATCAATTCAAACACGGTAAAACCGAATTGAACGAAATTTGGTACAAAGATAGCACTAGCAAAGGGCACCTCAGTGTCATGTTTTATATCGCCGCCATCTTGACGGAAACGGAATGGCGGCTACCCAAATGTTAAAAGCTTAAATCAGATTACGACCAACCTAATCATTTGATCTCTACCAAATTTTGCAACAACATACGTTTTTGTGGGAAGCATCTTTTGACTGGACTACAAGGTCATTCAGCCCAATAGTTTGCAGTTAGCGGCCATGTATGTGTGCAAATCGATTCCCCATAGCAATTCAAACACGGTGAATTCGAATTGAATGATTTTTTTTACAGAGGTAGCGCTAGCAAAGGGGACCTTATATTCATGTATAATATCCGTATAGCACATTGTATTTCAACAAGCTACTACAACCAACGTTCAATTATACTCCTTGAAATGGACAAAGAGTTATAACAATACCCATGCATTTAGGATAAAGTAGGCTAACTTATATGTTATTTACTGAACATCTTGTTTTGTTATTAAATTTTAACAAAAAGTCTTAGCATATCTTTAGACCGGTATGACATGACACTCGCTGGCAAGGAAGCTGTTGTGATCGCTGGTACAAAATCCTGTAGGATTCTGTTCTCTTCGTCAGTACACCTGCTTGTGTGACCGAAGTGTATCACACGATAGCATTTTGTACACAAAGTTGTATGTAATAAAACATAGCGGACGGCTGTCATTTGAGGGCATTATTTGCAGTTCATTCGCCTTATTAACGCAAAGCGGTCGCGAAACTTGCTTTAAGTAAACTAGAAAACATGACAGGTACTGAATGAATGCATTCCAATCAATACTTAAGATCGAACTGTAATAATTGAATATTTTACCATACGCGTTAATAAGAATCGCAACAAAAACCTTCAGATTGTGTTGGAAAAGTGTGCAAGTGGTATTGCGTCAACTCGCTGTTTCGAAGATCCCGGGTTCAAAACTATCCAACGGCAGAATTTTAAAATTCTTTTTAAATATTTTATCATACCCTCCCTACCTCGTACAGCAAGATTTGTTATGTGGGTCGTCTGAGTGAGTCAGAGTTTTCCTTTAAACCAAGGTGGTCAAAATTTTGAACACCTTGCTTTCATTCTACAGATAATTATGTCGTCGTCCAATCTAGCTGCGTACCATCGGATAAGTACGGTCCTTTTCAGGACCAAATAAAAAATCACTCGTTGGAACAGATAGATATGCGTCCATAATACATCCACAATAAACAACATTAAGCAAACAAAATTGTACTAGTTCAAGGTTCGAACCTACTACAATGCGACTTCTTTGACGCTACTCAAGCAATACTTGATTTAGCCACCATAGCTACCGAGAACCATGTTGTTTTGCTGGCACGTATTGAATCTATTCGTAGACACTTCCTGTCCAAACGTAAGAAGGTGTTATTCGGAGCTCTGATCGTTTCAATCATGCGTTATATTTGAGGTCATTGAAATAACACTGCCACTATTGATTTCTACTATATTCGCGAGCATGTACTCAACGGAAAAGTTGTACTAAGGACGTAAAGGAGCAGATACTAATGTTTTTAGGAAGACTATGATACGCGTTAGTTGGGTTGCCTTCCTCCAGGAAAATAAGGGGCTGGTGGACCACTTTGTATATAGAGATACTGCACCGCTCGGCGTTGACCGTGTTTCATAGCACACATTTAGGTTTTACTCGCTAACCGTTGGAGATACACGAAAAGTGATAAGGACCTTTCGGATAGAAAATTAAATTTTAAAGCTCATATATGCCATCAAAAGTTTGCTTTTTCTTAGCGTTCTCTTTTTATTTGAAATGGAAATATGATATTTTGAAACCAAAGGGCGTAGTGGCGTCACTAAAATGGTCGCCATTTTAAATAGTGCAAAATATTAAAATATCGAAATCAAAAGTAGCATACATTTAAACCTGGTAAATCAGCTACATCCATGCAAAATTTCATTTAAATCGGACCAGTGGTTCTTGCGTGATTGAGTAACAGACAGACAGATAGACACACACCATCTCATTTTTATTATATATTAGTATAATATAGCCTATGTGAAATGATGGTTGTGGAGGGAGGATCATGGAATGAACCCCTCACGATATTAGTATCTGTTTGGGGCCATATCCCGAGAGAAGAGATGAGATTTTCATCTATAAAGTCGTTTTTTCTTCCTTTGGTGCTCTTAACGGTATTGTAATGCTCGGCTGAATGTTATTCTTTATGTAACGCAAGCCAAATATGTTTTTTTTAATGATTGAGGCCATTCCTCTCGCACGTCATCTGGGACGGGGAAATGTGTAGGTGTATCTATTCTGTGAACTGTGTGTGACTCATGTGTTAATAACAGTCGTCATATTTTCAGTCCCATTGTCGGGAGAGTGGGAATCCAGATAAAACTTTCCCCCGGGATCGTCCCAGGAAAACCTTCACCTCTTGGTGTAGTGGCTAGCGTTCTTGGCTGTCGCCCCGGAAGTCTAGGTTTGAATCTCGGCTCTTCAAAGAAATTTTAATTCTGATGCTTATGGTGGAATGGGGTATACTCAGCCTCGTGGGGCAAAACTGAGAAGAGGAGGTTTCGATTCCCATCTCAGCCATCCTGGAAGTGGTTTTCCGTGGTTTCCCCCTTTACTTCTACTCCAAACAACTGCTGAGATGGTTACTAACTTAAGACAACGGCCGCCTCCTTCCCAATCCTAACCCCCATTTACAAATACATAGGCCTACACTAATACAACCATCACAATAACATAGGTTATCACACACATTCCACACTCACCCAAATACACGGCGCTATATGAGCACGAAGTCGCAGCTCCTAAAATACTCAACAACAACAACAAAAACACATCTACAGTCACCACGTAAATACAGGTAACAGACAAATTCAACACACATCCTACTGCAAGGGGCTGATGACCAAGAAGTCCCAAACATCTAAAAAGAAATAACAACAAAAAGAAATATAAGAAATAAGTGAAAAATTAGCATTCTTCTTTCTTTCTTTCTTTCTTTCTTCGTTTTGCCCACTTAGGGAGCGCGCTTGAACTTGTTGACTCGGGTTGATGGAGTTTTCCTCTTCTTCTCCTCCCAAAATCTCGTCATGAACTCGCTATGCCCCTTCTTACGTTCCTCCATCCATTTTTTCCAGTGGTCTTTTTAGCTTTTTCGGTGAAAGAGCGATTTGTAACTAGAGTTCCAAAAGTCTTGCGATTCATGATGCTATCTTCTGTAATGTTTATTTCCTTTAAGTCCTGTTTGATTTCTTCTAACCAACTGATTTTGACCTTCTTTGAATTAATTATATCAAGCAGTTTTTTTTTCATATCTGGTGTTGTCCATTCGGCAGATGTGACCATAAAATTTCAATCGTCTCTTACGCACGGTATCAGTGAACTTATTGATTACTGTGTACAAGTCTGTGGTTTTCCTTTTAATCCATATACCATTAACATAAACGGGGCCATATATTTTCCTGAGAATTTTACGTTCCTGGATTTCGATTTCTCCAATTTGAGAGTGGCCTTCTAGAGATATAGTTTCGGAGGCGTACAATACTTCCGGAAGAACAACTGTCTGGTAGTGCCGTAGTTTTGCATTTCGTGACATCACTCTTTTATTATAGTGATTCCATGTTATTCGGTATGCTTTCTGAAGTTTGGCAGCTCTTTCTAAATTAGCTTTCCTGTCCAATGCAGATGGTACAATAATTTCTCCTAAATATTTGAAGGAAAGTACGTGTCTAATTATTCCATAGTTGGTCCGTAGTGGAGATCTCGGGATATTCTGGTGTCCCTTTACTATGAAATGCGTCTTCTCATACGATATTTGGAGTCCTGTCTTTGATGCTAACTCATGTAACTTCTCTATGGCATACTTGGTTTCTTCACTAGTCTTGGTAAAGATAGCTAGATCATCAGCAAAAGCTAGGCATTTTACTTTTATTTTCTGTTCCAGAGTACCAATGATTATTATGCCTTTGATGTTGTTTTCCCACTCCCTGATGAAAAACAAAATGGTTAAAATATGTATTTACATACAACATATTTTTAACCTAAAGAACAAAAAAATGTGTTTCTTCATAAAAATATATTTATTTACTTAAAAATCCGAGCCCTACTGCAACTGTATTGATTGCTAGTGTGTCTCCCAGAAACAAATCAGCAGTGACCCCCTGCACTACCTTCCTTCTCGTCCTCTTCCCTTTCGCCCATGGATTCACGCAGATTTGTGCCATCGGGTATTAATTGGAATATATTAACCTTTTAAACTGGGTTAAGATAAAGAGAATTTTTTAAGGGCGTTAAAATCCTACAGTATACCTTCCATCGGAGGGGTAGGGGATGGGGGGGGGGGGAGAAGTAAAGCTGGTGAACCCATGTCATAGATTTATGGCATGTAAAAGAACCTACCACTACAATTAGTAGTGTGTAGCTAACTTTGTAAGTTATATCTCGTTAGAAACGCTTTATTAAGTTCAAACGTTCGTTGCTAGGTGTCAGTGGCATCTGGTAGCCAAATTTGGAACTGCTTGAAATTGAACTTATTCATCTTCATTCATTCCATCTCATCCACACGCGACGGTAATTGTAGCTCACCCCATGGGTGTCCGCATACAAGCAGCTACAAACTTTGGCGAACCGAACATGTCCTCGGACACTCCCGGCACTAAAAGCCATACGCTAAATAAATAAATAAATAAATAAATAAATAAATAAATATATAAATAAATGTGAGGGGGAACTATCTTCCTCGATCACCAACCCAGTGTGTGTGCAATTAGTCTGATAACCTGTTTTTCTGTAGTGGCTGCTACTATTTTAGACTATTTTAATCAGTTTCATTCGGCACAAACCCAAAAGAATAGTATGATTAAAATTATAAATACTTGTTAGAGTTTGGAATTCATCTGATAACATATTTTATTGCATGTGTGTGTGTTTCCTAAGTATAATTTGGTCTCGGACTGGGGTCAGTGCGCCAGAAGTACTTGAAATGAAGAGAGAAAATTTATTGTGTGGGGAGAGGACCACACTCATGATGGCTGCTGTCACCGCCGGAATTCAAACCTCGGAACTTCGTTTTCTCGTCTATCCAGTCCAGCCATGGAGCATGCCTTGACCACTTACTGTTAGTTACGTTAATGGGTTTGCAAATATTCATAAAAATAGTTGGTATGTATGTTTTTGAGCTGGGATTAGCGTTGGCAGTTTAACAAGTATATGGTTTTAGCTGGGGTCTATCTGGGATTAGCGTGGGCAGTTTAGCGTCAAGAAATTTCCGTCACCATGACAACAAGTGCAAGAGCCCTTAGTTCCCGCTCGTTGAAGCGTGCACATCACCAAACACAAGTTGAAGGTGCTACTTAACGATTGGTTTTGCAACACCATAACTTCACACCTTCCAAATATTTTCGGCTAACGACGTCATTGACTGAGGGAATTTCTCTCTCTTCAAATCAAAACGGTATCCAGTCACGCCCATGAATATCGTAAAACAATCATGATAAACTAGAATGCACACCGTTGTTATACACTTGAATGACCGCCATTGATTTGAACTTCCGCCATGTTCTCAGAACGCACTGTCCGGTAGTTCGAGGTCAACTGACAGTGAAAGGCCAATGTTCACATTTCAAAGCGTGAATTTATTTTTTTGGGTGAGCTGGAAGCAAGGTTCCACTAATTACAGCGCTTCTGGTGTGACATTAATTGTGCGGCAGTCAACATACAGTACAAGCAAGGTCAAGTACTGCTAAAACATAGGAAATGGTTTCTGAAATTTCCCTCCTTAGAGGACCGAGTGTAGTTTCAAAGAACTTAAAGTACACTCTCATTAAGATGCAGATGCCACTCGCTGGGGAATTTTCTTTCTTAGAGGACAGAGTGTAGTTTCAAGGAACGTGTAGCATACTCTCATGAAGATGCCACTGGCTGGGAATTTTCTTCCTTAGAGGGCAGAGTGTAGTTTCAAGAAACGTATAGCACACTCTCATAAATGTGCCACTGGTTTCTTTCTATGGTTTTAGCTGGGGTCTATCTGGGATTAGCGTGGGCAGTTTAGCGTCAACAAATTTCCGTCACCATGACAACAAGTGCAAGAGCACTTAGTTCCCGCTCGTTGAAGCGTGTACATCACCAAACACAAGTCGAAGGTGCTACTTTTCCTTCCTAGAGGGCAGAGTGTAGTTTCAAGGAACGTATAGCAAGCACACTCTCTTGAAGATGCCACTGATTGGGGAGTTTTCCTTCTTAGAGGGCAGAGTGTAGTTTCAAGGAACGTATAGCACACTCTCGTGATGTTGCCTCCTAGTTGGGGAATTCCCGTAGTCTCGTCCCAGGGATTAACAAGAGTATTGATCATCGAAATACCCTGAAGTAGCTCCAGGGCAGCCTGTTGCCCAAGGTGGCAGCCCCATCATCAAGCTCGGGGGCTGCAGCCTAATAACCTGCACCCCTTAAATGTATTTATTACTGACACTGAAACAAGAGCAAACCGGACGGATCTCACGATGACGACTTTCAGCATGAAGAGGAAAACGAGAATTGGTTTATTGAATGTGAGAACAATGTGGGAGACAGAAAAACTGGCACAGGTGGAATGAGAAATGGATCGGTACAGACAAGATATACTAGAGGTGAGCGAAACAAGGTGGGAAAGATTTGGAAAGATCAACACAGCTGATGGGCACACACTTATTTATTCGGGTACATTCATAGGTGTACAGCTCGCACAGTTGCACACGTGATCAGAACGATGTAAGCTTTTTTTCAGCTCGTTCCCTGACGATGTAGAGTGGACCGGTAAAGTCAATGCCAGTTACATCAAACAGTCGAGTAGAACGAACTCGATCCAATGGCAATGGGGCTTCTATCTCTTCACACCTCTTCTTGTGAGATATATTGCATGGTAGACATCCGTGCAAGACCTTCTTGATGACTTGTCTGGCTCGTAGAATCCAAAATTCCGTGCGGCGTTCTTCTAGTATTACACGGACACCCAAGTGATGAAGCCTGATGTGGGTCTGTTTGATAAGAAGATGAGTGAATGCATGTGAACCGTCCAAAAGCACTGGATGTTTCTCATTATTTGTCAGGTCCGCAAATTGTAGATGGCCTCCAAGGCGAATAATACCGTCTTGCAGGAAGGGATTGAATCAAAAATTTTTGGATGATTTCGACAGTGGTTGTCTTTTCTTCTAGGTGTTTTATCTGCTTTGTCTTGTCTTTATCCAAAACAAAGTCTTTCCTTGTAAGTGGTTTATCTGCTTTCAAGATAGGTGCCACCTCGTCCTTTTCCAAAACATAGTCTCTCCCTCTAAGTAATTTGTCTGCTTCCAAGATAGGTGCCACCTTATCTTTTTCCTCCTCTAAAGTGACAGTATTTGGATGTTCATCTTTATCAGACAATGCCTCCTCTAAATCATCATCATCATCATCATCATCAATAGTAAACGATTTTTTCAATCTTTTACGGAATTCATATATACGAGGGCGATCCTGAGTAGCTTTGTCATGTCGTTTATAATTTTCAATCAGCCTGGTAGGTCTACTACTTCGTTTAGGTCTGTCAGAACGTCGTCTTGGGCACTTTCGCTAATAACACAGTTTTTTTTCTCTAAGTTCCATCAACATCCTCTTTTCAGCAAGTGTCTTGGGTTTCCTACCATACTTCTGAAGAATTCTAAGGGAAATTCGAGACTTTGAATCAACTTGGGACTGAAAGCCTTTAAAAGTGTTAGAAGATCTAATGTTCTTTTCATCGCTTGAGCTATTATCAATGTCTTTAATTTCTTATTTATCCTGTTTCAAATTTTCATTAATTTTCAGCTGAGCAGGGAGAAGGGAATTTGGTATCGCTTCTTCATTTAATTTACTAGAATTGTTTTTTGCCAATACACTAACACCCATATGAACAATGTCTTCATCAATAGACTTGTGCACTTCTTCTGTAGATGTATTTTCTTGATATTAAGCGTTTCCTGTTCCTCAGCATCCCATTTATCAATGTGATCATTTATATCAAGACTCAACTCCTCTCCCAATTTAACATAACAGCTTACAAATCCATCATCGTCCTCACATATTCTATTATTGCTGCTGCTACAATGAGCATGCATGGATCACTTAAAACTCAGAAGATCGGAGGAGAAACCACCACGCCCGCTCCATTCCTGTATACTCCAACAGCGGCCAGTCTTCATGTTTCTGCGAGAACACAAAAAACGAAAAAGAAAATAAGTCCGTTCTGCGTCTTTTGTGAAAATAAAGGTCATTGGGCCCAAGAATGCATCTCAGTGACCAAACTTGAAGACAGAATAGCGAAGCTAAAACTTTCCAAACGATGTTTTCTTTGCCTCAACAGAGGACACACTGTTCACCTGTGTACCAAGAAAGGGAAAGTTTCTTGCTCGAAATGCAAGCAGCTCCATCACAGAAGGTAACAGCAAAGCTAAAACAGTCCATACAGACTACCGTAAACCGATTCCTGCGGACCGTTCTGGGCATTCATTGGCCAGATGTCATTTCCAACGTGGACCTGTGGCAGAGAACGGGACATAGTCACTGTGAAACCCAGATCAAAAGATGAAAATGGAGATGGATAGACCACACCCTAAGAAGGAGCCCTACGCAAATCCCGAAGCAAGCTTTGGATTGGAACCCACAAGGCAGCAGCCGGAAAAGAGTGAGACCAAAGAAAACCTGGAGAAGAACTGTGGAAGAAGAACTTTCCACCATTGGGAGGTCCTGGAACGGGGTGAAGACGACTGCTGTCAACAGAGTTCACTGGAAAGCTCTTGTGGAAGTCCTTTTGCTCCTTGGAGGAGCTTAAAAAGACATAAGTCATTAAGTCAATGCACTGACATCTAATGTAGTTCTATTTTTAGCCTGTTTTCATTTGTGAAAAAAAAAAGGCTTATGAGATCACCTTTTGTCCGTGTGTCTGTGTGTGCGTGTGATGGTGTGTGTGTCCCCTAATAACTTCTAAACGGCTGGAGCGATTGCAATAAAACTCGGTAAGTTCATAGCACTATTCCGGGTGACCCCGACCGTGCCCTTCAAATTTTGTTACGTCTCACCAATCCAACATGGCGGCTGTGCGAAATATTTCACCAGCATTCAATATCTCCGAAACTATTACCGATATCACCCTGGAATATTTTACGGTGATAAAGGGAACTACTAAAAGTTCACCTATGTGACATTTGAAAACCTGGTATCTACATAACCAACATGGCAGCCAAGCGAATTTGCGACTTTTAAATAGACGTTTCCCGCGATTTAACCAACCAAACGCAATAAAACTTCGTACAGTATATGTTTTTACACAGTGTAATGCAACGACATCTAACTTCGTTCAATTGTTTACATAACCTCAAGATGGCGGCTGTGCGAATTATTTCACCGGCATTCTGTATCTCTGAAACTATTAGCGGTATCACCCTGAAATTTTGTACGGAGATAAAGGGCACTACTGGAAGTTCATCTGTAAGACTTTCAAAAACCGTTTAACTACAAAACGAACATGGCGGCCAAGAGAATTTGAAAATTTTAAATAGACCTTTCTCGCGATTTAATGATCCAAGCTTCATGAAACCTGGTACAGGAAATGTTTATACACATTGTAATGCACTGGTATCTAATTTAGTTCAATTGTTTACATAACCTCAAGATGGCGGCAGTGCGAATTTTAAAATTAAGTTTTATTTCTTGTGTTGTAATCATGCGATCGAAGTGAACGTTTGAATAATGAACCTACGCAATAATTTTCCTTTAATGGTACACGACTCTATGGCCTAAAGTTTGAATAATGAACCTATGCAATCATTTTCCTTTAATGGTACATGACTCTATGGCCTATACATATAAAATCCAACATGGCGACCATCCGAAATATTAAGACGACTCTGAATATCTACGAATCTATTATAGCAATCAAACTTATTTTTTAATGTTCATAGGGGGCTATGAACATAAGTTCACCTATTAGACTTTAAATAACCTGGTGATCACAAATCCAACATGGCGGCGATGCGAAGTATACATATTCTCATGGACGTTTCTCGCAATTTAATCATCCGTGTGCAGTGACACTTGGTACAGTAAATCCTTATACAAATGTTAATCCACTGGCATCTAATTTATTTCCATGGTTTCCATAACCACAAGATGGCAGCTGTGCGAAATTTTAAAATCTCATTTTTACTTCTTGTGTCCTAATCATGCGATTGAAGTTTGATTGCTACACGTACACAATAATCTTCATGTAACAGTACATACCTCTAGGACCTACTGTACTTATATAAAAATCCAACATGGCGACCATCCACAATATTTAGTCGGTTCTCAATATCTACGAATCTATTACAGCAATCAAACTGAAATTTTGTATGTTGATAGTGGCAATTAACATAAGTAAGTTATATGAAAATAGGCTATATAGTTCTTCACGGAACTACTTGTTTTACATACGGTAACCTCAAGATGGGTGCGGTGCAAAATTTTAAAATTAAGTTGTAATTTCTTGTGTCCTAATCATGCGATCGAAGACAACGTTTGAATAATGAACCTACGCAATAATCCTCATCTAATAGTACATAACTCTATGGCCTACATATATTAAAATCCAACATAGTGACCTTCCGAAATATTTAGACGGTTCTCAATATCTATTAATCTATGACAGCATTCAAACTGTACTTTTGTATGTTGATAAAGGCTATGAAAATAAGTTCACCTATGGGACTTTCAATAACCTGGCGAGCACAAATCCAACATGGAGGTGACGCGAAATTCAAATGTTTAAATGGATGTTTCTCGCGATTCAACCAACCGAGCGCAGTGAAACTTGGTACGTTAAATGCTTATACAAATTTTAATCCACTGACATTTATTTTTTCATTTGTTTTCATAACCACAATTTGGCGGCTCTGCGAAATTTTAAAATCCTGCCTTTATTTCTTGTATCCTTATCATGCGATTGAAGTTTGAATAATACACCTACGCAATAATCTTCATGAAATAGTACATAACTCTATGGCCTGCATATATAAAAATCCAACATGACGACCATCCGAAACATTTAGACGGTTCTCAATATCTACGAATCTATTACAGCAATCAACTGAAATTTTGTATTTTGAAAAAGGCAATTGGCATAAGTAGGATATATGAAAATAGGCTATTTAGTTCTTCACTGAACTACTTGTTTTTATGCGCTGATATGCGCAATAAATTGAACAAGTGGGGGGGGGGGGGGGTTAATTTATTTTGGACGTTCCCTTTGGGGGGACATTAAGGATTGTTACAATGGGGGAAGGTTAAATTTTATGACATTCTTGTGAACGTTTCTTATGGATAGCCCCCTATTGCTATCGTGGAGTCGAGTCTCTCCTTCCTTTGTGGCATTTCTGCTGCGGCAAAAGCGCTTAGCAGAATGCACGTTACTGGACGAGCCCATGTTCATAGTTGTTCCGTGGTGTGTTTACTATTGAGCAAATTTCTCCTGAGTACCACAAAACGCTTCTTCATTACCGCCCATGACTCGCCAATTGGTTGCTGTTCGCTCAGGGTCACGCTACGCCAACAGATTGCAAGACAAACACAATTTTAGTCTATTTTTTTATAGATGATGTCAGGGAGACAGGATTTACGGTGTGTCAGGATAATGCGATATTAAAGATCAAAGACGCAGAAGGTGGTAGGCCTGAGCAAGGACATCGTTCAAGCAGCAAGGACACTTAATCTCATTTCCGCTGCTTATAAACTCATAGAGCACAACTATCGACATTGCTCGTAAACGAATAATTCGATAAATTAACAATAAAAATTATTGCGAACAACTATTTTATTTGAGCAAGGAGGATTTCAGCCCTCTTCAACAGCGAGACCCTTCTCTATAAAACGGAGCCTCGCTGGGGCCGTGTGACGGAAGGAGAGCGTTGTTGTTTGTTGTTGTAGTTGTTGATTCTTTTAGAGGTTTTGCGACATTGCGGTCATGTAGCCCCGTGTATTTCGGTGTGTGTAAAATTGTCTAATCACCTGTGTCACTGTGATGTCTGTACTAGTGTGTGTATCTGTAACTGGTGTGGGATGTGGGTAGGAAGCGGCCGTGGCCTTAAGATAAGTATCATCCTAGCATTCTCCTGGAATAGAAGAGGGAAACCACGGAAAACATAGTCCAGGATGACTGAGATGGGAATTGAGGTTGAGTGTACCCCGTTTCAGCCCTCAGACAATTTTTTTTTTTTGGCAGAGCCGGGAATGGAACTTGGCCCTCCGCGGTGACAGCCAACAATGCTAGCCACTACGCAACGAGGCGGACAAAACACTGATTTTAAGACCACCATTATCCAATAGCCATTGTAATGAAATCATAACACGAAATGAAATATCGTGTGGCATTTCAAAAGGCTAGGTGCAGGTCTATCAAGTTGACGTATACATCTTGGACGTGTAGAATCTGTCTGATAACCGGTATTAATTGTGATATTTGTGATGGCTGTATTAGTGTGTGTTATCTGTAATTCAGATAAGGATTGCAGACGATCAATTTCAAGTAGTTACTAATTTTGCTACCAAATGCAACTATCAACGACACCTAGCTGTGAACTTGGCTACTATATGCCACTGCAACCGGCACCTGGCGTCGAACGTTGGAACTTAATAGAGCGTTAATCAAATCTAACCTACACATTTAGCTTCACACAATTGTAGTGGAAGGTTCTTTTACATGCCATAAATCTATGACATGGGCCCCGGCGTGCTTCCGTTCCGAAGGAAGCCATACTGAGGGATTTTTAACGCTTATAAAAAATCCGATGACTTCGGCCGGGTTTGAACCCGCGATCTTGGGTATACAATCTCAGCATGCTGCCAAGGGTTGTGGAGGGGATGCTCAAGTAAGTCTTGGGGAACAACTAAAAATGTAGTTCTCTTTCTTTTCCAGACCTATTGTAACAATCTTATAGTGGTTTTTATATTTTGGGTGGGAAGAAACACGATCATTACTGGCACGATTTAGGAAGAGTGAAGATTGACAAAGTTAATTCGGAAACAGTGAGTCATTCGTACATCAGATAGCAAGCTAGGCTGAATGTCAATGGGCCTTATCACATTCGAATGACGTCATCCTTATAAGTTGTCCTGCAATGAAGAATGCGTGGCGATAATCAAAATGATGACAACACCGAATGATGTGGTTCCAAGCTCTGTGAACTTGCGGGATGAAGAGCAGAGGCAGGGTAGGAGCAGGCGAGAATTGAGAAGCCTGTCGACAGCCCGCCGTGTTACCTGACATTCTCGTCTATTCCAATACTGGTAACATGGGTCTTTTCTGAAACCAGTGTGGCGTTGGGAATGAGTGACTGAGTCACCGACTAATGTATTTGCTTCTGTTACCACGCAAGGACCGAGAAACCGCATCACTCGTCACCAACACTACTGATAGTCTGCGATGCACATTCCTCTCAGGTCCACGCAGCTTAGACTCGAGCAGTACATCTTGCAGAGCGTCTCATTCACACGTCTACACACAAAACGTTACTGGGCTGCAAACACAGACTTGGATCACTGCAAGAACATGAGTGTGTTCTGAATATTTTAAAATATTCTCTTGATTATTCATTCACAAAATTTAGGGTGCCCTGAAAGGTGAGGAGGTGATGGATGCGTGTGCACTAGCACCTTTTAGCACCCCTTAGCTACGTGCGTCCCTTCAATCCAACTCGCATACCAGCATTCAAGATCCTCCATGGTAGAGCTGGGGATCGAACCTGGAACCTACGGTGCAGGTCTCACAGAACTCAGGATGTTACACTAAATTTATTTAAATTAGGACTTCAGGAAACAAGGTTGTACTATGGTGTCTTTCCCCTGAAAAGTTTAGTTTTTTCTGGTTTAGGGGTAAGTGTAGTAACTCCCCTTTTTTAGACGGCTCAGATTCGATTCCCGGTTTTGTTATGGAGAATTTAAATCCTGGCATGAGTGTTGGAACAAAGTACAGTTAAAATTGTGAGGATAACCCAGGAGTAGATTCCCGGTACCTCCCTTGTCAGTCCTAAAAATGGTTCCCGTAGTTTCCCATTTATACTCGAAACAAATATCGAGATGATAGCCTACCTAATATGCCAAGGTCACATTCTTACAAATCCTAGCCCCACAAACACGTACACACACTAGCAATCCCCACAATAACGCAGGTTATAAGACAGTTCCCACATGAACGTACACGGGGCTGATGACCACGATACCCCCAAGTTCTTAAATAAACGAAACTTACTCTCTACATTATCAACTCGTATTCAAATGTCTCATTACCAAATTGAGACCTATTAATAACATATTCTATCATACAGACACCCAGATGAAATCACGGAGGTTCTTTTTCTACTCACCTCTTTTGGTTGTATTTTTGCCGAAATTTTACGTCCCTGACGATTTTCATATGCTTTTCCAGCATCTTTCTATTGAAATCTTTCCATGTTTGCATGTTCCGTTTACGTCTACGGCCGATATTGCAACGTTCGCTAGCTGACGGAGAGATTTCCTACTTCCTGACCCCTTCCATCTTGGAACACGAGAGTCCTTCCACGCACGTGGCATTTCAATTGCAAATATCTACCCATAGGAGGCACTTGTGTGTACGTTTGACACATCATTTCATGCTACATGCGACCAGGTACCTATTTCCATCATAATCTCAAAACAGACCGAGGTGGCGCGGAGTCCCTTATTCGTTGCGCGGGTTCATATCTTCCAGTTACGTGCGCACTCCAAAACTACACACCCCCCTCGCCCCCTTTCTTTTCTTTTCTCACGATCACTACATATTAACAATAGGCCTTAAGAAGTAAAGTTCAGAAAATAAAATCTCAAGCGCAAGGTCCTTGCTATCTTGTGAAGGCCGTGATTATCGAAGTTCCACGTGCTGTAAAGAAGACAAAATATTTCTTCATCATTTGACCAAAAAGGCCAGAGTGGGTGGACGAATAATCTCATGAAAGGAAGCTGCTGCTTCAAGTCTCATCAATCTTAACAGTGATCCAAACTAGAATTAAACATGAGACGAGTAGGGTGATCAAACAAGCTGCATTGAGCATAATGATTCAAAGGGGTGTACGCGAATATTCACTGGCAATTTCGATGAACCTGGATTAATTGCCGATCACCGCCTCTTCGTTCACTGGCTTCGTTCAGTGACTCTAACCTTCTTTCCTACCACACTTATCTCACGATCACTCAACGAACATTTACAAATAACGCACTTATCAACTTCTATTGTTGTATAGCTGTGGTCTCATATTATGCTATCACTTATGCTCACACTATTAAAAAAAATGCTGAATACCAATTGCGTACGTTTGACAACAGATCACGCACTGAAATCCTGTATGTTAGGTAATCAGCCCAGAGGCTGGTTGGATTCTCAGAAAGTACCGCCATAGGTACCCACAACAATCTAAGGTGGCAATATAATGAAGCATACTGGGCGAGGTGAGGATTGATTGATTGCTTTTATTTCTACGGCTACACTTAGAGCTTAAGAGCTCCTTTACAGTAGCGCCCTACATAAAATAAGATTAGGGCTTATAAAAATAAAACATTTCACTTACATTCACAATATAGTCTAATAATAGTCTAAAAATGATAGTAATAATACAATAATAATAATAATAATAATAATGGGAAAATTATATACAAAAGAGTGCATACAGACACAGTATCAGCCCGAGAAACAAACACTATATACAAGAAAAGCTATTAAAATAGGTAGGTTGTCAGCTATTGTCCTGATGTTATAATTGAATTAATAATAGTATTTTAACATAATGCAGTATACTGCTCCAAGAAGCAGGATGAAAGACGTCTTTTGAGAGCTGCAGTGCTTGGAATGTTGACGAACTTATATACACTGAACAAAATGGGAATTGCAACACCATGAAAGCATTGGTCGTTTGTGTTGGGTTTCAAGATATGGAACGATGCCATGTAGGTATGTAAACGATCAAAGTTTCAGACCCATTGGATTGTTGCTACAGGTCTCCCCACGTGATTGGTCGCGGAGGAATCAACTCCAGTATACGGACTCTGGTGTAGCGAAGTTGACTTGCAGTCTGTGCAGCGAAGTTTTCCCGTCAAACATGCCTCGACGATAGAGAAGAGCACACTATCAACAACTGTCGCCGTTTGAGAGGGCTCGGATAATTGGGCTGGATTATCGCTAAGGACTGTCGCTGCTCGTGTTGGCCGACAGGCATCTACGGTACAACGTGTATGGCAGCAGTGGTCAAATGAAGGTACCCACACTCGTAGACCTGGCACAGGCCCAGCGCGACAGACAACTGTGTGAGAGGATCGCCGCATCATTCGGATGGCCCGGATGGAACCCCATGCAACAGCAGCGCAAATTCGAGCAGCTGTGGCACCCCACGTTACACAACAAACAGTTGGTAATGTGCCCGCTTCTCCAATGGGACAGGCGATCACCCGGCTAGCACCCCGGCCCCATTAGAAGAAACAGCCAAGGGAGTGGGTACAAAAAAATTAGGGCGTGAATCTTGGTTCATACAGACAAGACTAAAAGAAAAGCTCCAGTGAGCTAGAGACAAAGGGTCTTGGGTCGTTTACGGGCTGGGATGGTAAATAGACTGAACCAGGATTCACAAGCAAAACCCTAACTTGAATTGACAAACAGAAAAGAAAGTAAAAGCCCTCGTAAAATCACATCTGCCCCTTTATTGGCCAAAGGATAAATAAGTATGCAACCTGCCTATCACGCACGAGTATAATGTTATGGTGGGACAAAGTCCGGAAAAGAAATAAAGTTCATAGTCCCTAAACAAAGAAAAGAAAATTACGCTTATTCAAACTCGTGGGTGTCCTCTCTTAAAGTTCCGACAGGGAGATCGTCTTTCAAAAAGCTAAATTAACCATAATTTATCGGTGCACACGCATGTAAACATCACTAGCCCAATCAACATAAAGTTCACCTGCGGCAAAAAAACTCTTAAGAAAATATCGAATGTCTATATAAATTACAACTGTCTACCCTTATACAGTATTGGACGGATCTCCTCTATCGAACTGCAAATGAATAATTAAAGAGCATCATGTTACATCAAATAGCACACAAACATCGACTCAGCTTCACATAAGATGACATTTCAACAATTAATTATAGCCTATCATAAATTATTAACACACCCAGATTGTGCTTACATATTTACACTACTAATTCTTATTATTATTATTAATTTATCTTCCTCTTTCCAACAACCTAGATCCACATGGTCATATTTGTCCTTGTAATTAAATTATAGCATTGTCAAATGTTTATGAAAGGTTAAGAACCTCGCAATAAGGCGCCCTAGCGTATATCATACTCACATAACCAACATTTAATCGTAACCCTTCCGCCGAACACTCTGTGTGAAGATCCAAACAACCTGACTGTCGAGCGCACCATCAATTACACCCCTGCGCTATTCAATACAACTCATCAATGAACGTGGCACGTTCGTCAAGAGGACCCTGTCCTTACAACTACAATTCCACGGACATCCGTCGCCCCGTGAATAATCTCGTCACATTTTGACGGAAAAATACCATATCTAATTACCACATAATTATCACATAAACTTTACACAACATCATTACAAAATAAATCAGGCATTATCAGCATGTGTCAAGAACCCACACTAACAGAGCGTATCAACTTTATCGGGACCACGAGGTCGTATGATAATATGGCATCCTATCCAAGGAACCTTATCCGGCAATCTTCAACCATATTCATTGCTATAAAAAAAAATCTGTTCATTCCGTGACAAACCTTTCAGAATAGAATTCGAATAATGACCTCTGAAATCGACGTGCTAGGATCTCCCAGCAAAATGGGCATCTCTTATTATGGTTACCCAATTTCAAATTATTATTATTATTATTATGACTCAGAGACTAAATACATGTCTTACTCCTACCATTGATGCTGTAAATTTATATAGGTCAAATGACCCGAGAAGAAAGACAAAAAAACATCTGCACGACCCTATGAAAAGAAAAAAAAATGATGCTCTTATTCAATCTGGAATAAATTATTATAAAGGGCGTTAGGTTACACGATCTCAGGTTATCTCATGGCATGGCTATTCGAGGTAGAAGTTCTCTTCTTTCTGATGAACAAGGATGGAAAGGAAACGTCTTACTTTATATCTGGCGTCCTCGGAAATCCATGGCGTCGGCGTCGTCATCGTCGGCGGCGTCAGGGCGGCGGCGTCCCTCCAGCGTCCCCGCGATGTGGTCTCCCAGCGTACTGGCAGAGGTATCCGCCTCTGGCAACTCCCGATCTCCTGGCGACGCCCATGTCTGCCCACAGGTTGTCCCCCGTCACCTTCATCAGCGCCGTGGATCGACGTCCCAACCATGGTCCACTCGTCCACCTCGTTGAGACCGTTCACCCCATTATGGCCCCTTAGCAGTTCAGTGCAGCATAATTCGCGTGTTAATATGCATGTTGATGCCCAGAATATGTGAGTCCATGGCTAATAAGTTCATGCTGCCGTGCGGCAATATACACCTCACTATATCAGAGCACATTTATGCTCGCACACTAAAGCGTCTAGTTCCTGGTTCACTTGAGTCATATGTTTTCACTTCCTTTAGCCCGGTGACACACTTCCTTCCACGAGGAGCTATTTCGAGCTGGCCTTGACCGACATATCAAGTTGCCTGCGGCCCGTAGTCTTCCAACCCAAGCTTAAAGTAGATGTGGCCTCCCTTACTGCGTTTTCACAACGTGTCTTAAAACGCCGTACTGCTATGCTATTTCCGAATGAATGTCAGTTAAAATATAGGGCCTCGCGATAATGTTTCGCCTCGACTATCCTTATATAGTTCTTCCCCTGATACTCGTAAATTTAAACACCTCCTGGTATCAATCTTTAATGAACATAAATTGTCGGCATAAACGGACTTCCTTTATCAGTTCTAACTGTTTCCTCACATACTAGCAGGTCCGATATCGCCTAGAAATTCACACTGTTCGACAAACAAACTGACATGCTTCACTGAAAAAAAACTCACTGGCAATATATGCACGCTAGTTTCAGGCTTCATGGCCTGCTGGTTACTCACAAAAACCATTCAAGTTCCCGATGTAAAATCACTGTCTACATGACATGGGCTAATCTTCCGTGCTCCGCTGTGTGACATTCTCGTCCACGCACTACTGACTCACATACTGCTGATTCACATACTAAACATTCCGGAACTCCGTCCTTCTTCGAGAAAAAGAAAGTGGGAGGGGTTGGAACCTTCTGGAGCATTCCCCTGCTCTCGCCGCGTCATGCCATGACGTCATACTGACTCTCCGAGTTCCTTCATCTTCTGTCATCCGGGGCTGGTAATTGACCCTGACTGGATCGGTCACATCTCTCCCGCGGCCTTCAAAATATAAGCGGTGGGAACATAGCTTATGTTTTTCCTCAAGTGATGCATGTGAACGATCTTTTTCAGTCATCTCCTCAATGCTGACTAACGGGCTTGCCGGTGATACTTCCGCAGATTCGCAGCATTGAAATTCCCAACAAGTGCATTCGTGACGTTGTCAACCACCCTATAGCAATTGTTGTCCATCACTCTGGCAACCCTATGGGGTCCCGAAAATGGGCGCGCAAATTTCCCATACACTCTGAGTGGTAAGTTTGATGACGTGGGTTTTCGAATCAGCACTAGGTCATTGACTCGAAGTGGCTCGCGAAAACGGCGGCCAGCCTTCCTTCTCTCCCGTTTCTGCGCCTGTAGCTGCATCCTCTCCCGAGCCAGTTCGTTTCTCCTTTGCACCGACGGCTCAATCTCTGGGGGTGCCTGTATAACAGCATGCCAAGGTCTACTCGGTTTTCGTCCATGGTGCAGAAGGCAAGGAATTTGTCTGGTACTCTCATGTGTTGTAGAATTCAAGCAACGTTCAATTATGGGTACCACTTCCATCCATCGATGATGCTGTTCATGACAGTAAATCCGGCAGTACTTTCCAATCTCCGCATTTACTCTTTCAACAGGATTTCCTTCTGGGTATCTTATGGAGCTCAAGATATGCCTTATGCCGAGTCGTGCCATAGCTTCTTGAAATTCAGCGCTCGTAAACTGCGTTCCGTGATCGCTCAGAAGGAACTCTGGCTTCCCTGCAGTTGGAATCACGCCGGTCTCAATCCTGCGAATCACGTATCGGGATGTTGCCTTCTGGATAGGGTGCAACATGACTAATTTGGTAAACACATCCATCGTCACCAAGATGTATTGGTTACCCCTGGTGGACCTCGGAAGGGGGTCATACAGGTCCGTAGCCATTAATTCATTCGGACGAGTCGGTATCCTGAAATATCTCTTGAATTTCTATCAGTTCGGGAGGACCAAGGTTTGAGGAATTTCTTAATTTGAAGTTTTTTTTTGTTGCTCTGACCGACTTGTGTCAGGTGGTCGGTCAGCTTCCCCCGGTGGTGCGGATGGATTACTCCGTAATTGTTGTAAATATTCCTGGCTCTCTCGATGTCTTTCCGTATAGCTCGGCCGCGACCCCTGCGAACGAGAATCCCTATAGGCATTCTGTCTTTGATAATATTGATTTGACTGCCTTCGTTGATATTCACCATATCGTCCCTTCGTATTGTTGAATCGGGATCTCCTACGTTCTTCATACGGTTTATTCCTCCATCTGGGTCGCTCGTCTGTTCCACTGTAGCTCCTATCTCGGCTCCGATAGTACCCCGTGTCCCTTGGCCTGTCCGTCTCCCGCGGCGTTCGCTCTTCCGTCTGCGCAATTTTGTCAATCACGACCGTGTTCACATCTCTATTTTCCTGTCGTCCGGACCTCGCCTGTAACTGTGCGCTAGTGTGGTCCAGTTTTCGAAGAATCTCTTCACATCCCTCTAAAGTCTCGGCTCCTGACGCTATTACACTCTTCTGGACCTCTACAGGTAACTGTCGAATAATAGCTTGGACCAATTCGTCCTCCGGCACTGGTGGAGTCAAATACTGCAGCCTGGCGAGTTGCGACGCGAAGTACCCCGCGTACCTAGTCGGATTGGATGTCGCATACCGTTTAGCGTATAGTTCCGCCCGTATGTTCAATTGTTCTTCAGGGCTCCAAAAACGTTTGATTAATAATCGTTCGAACTCGTCCGTGCTCGTGAACGTGTATCGAAATGCGCGAAACCAAGTTAATGCCGTCGATTCCAGGGACCTCTCAATAACTCTTAGTTCCCTCTCACGTGGTATCTTATTTTCCGCCATGTATTCACGGACCTCCCTCATAAATTCGATAGGTGTGACGTTATTAGTCCCATTGTTCCCCGAGAATTTCCTCGGCTGGTGGTCTATACTTCTAATGATAGTTAGGTGTCCCGCGGGATTTGCACTCCGTATTCTCGGCGTTGCATCTACCTCACCCGCCTTTCTAGAAAATGGGGCGTTTTCACTTTCCGTCCCGTTAAGATGTGGCGTGGTTTCAATTTCGGACCATCTAACCCTTTCTGACTCCGATTTGTCTTTTATCTGCGTCATTTCCGCCTCTAAGTTGCCTAATCGAGTGAGCTGCCTTCCCTGTTGAATAACGATCTTCTCCTCCAACTCAACAATGGAAGTGTGGATAGATTCTCTCACATGTTCGATTAATGTCGTTTGTGAATGAGTGATCTTCCTGTCATACGTGTCCTGGAATGATTCAACCTGTATCTGCATGTTTTTCACGTCCTTCGCAACCTCTTCTTTCCAACCTGACACGTCCTGTTTCAACTTATCCAGGGTTTCCTCGCTAGACTGACCAATTTGCTCAATTTTTGCCGTCAAATCTTGTCCCATGCATTTAATATTACTGTTCAACTTCTCCTCAAGTCCTTCAATATTCCCCCGAAGCGAACTCTGAGTATCCCTGATTTGCCGTGCCATAGAATCTTTGAGCTCCGCGGTGAGCACTTGGAATGTAGTTTCTACCTTTTTATCGAGTAGATTAATCTTATTGTCTATAGCCTTTCCTGATAGCCTAAGATTACGTTCTACAGCATCAATGTTTTTCTGCAAATGAGATTCTAAACTCTTAAGATTAGATCCCATGACTTCTAATAAGTCGGTTCTGAGACCATCGACTTTATCACTAACATCCTTTTTTATTCCTGCTACCTGAATACCGACACCCTCTTGTGTCCTCTGTACCTCTGCTACCTGAATGCCGACACTCTCTTGTGCCGTCCATAAGCGATCCATATCGCTCTTCATGTTTGTTTTAATTGACCCAACACTATCCTTAACATTATTAATTTCAGTGGTTAGACCAGTTAATCCAACTTGGATTTGTTTTAATATATCAGCAATATTTTCTGTGGTTACTACTTGTGACATCTTACAATACAACTTAAATATAGGGGCCTACATGGGAATGTAGGTCGTCGAGTATAGCCATAACCTGAGATCGTGTACCAACCCTGTCAAATGGTTCACTAAAGGCTCAGTGTGATACGAGGTTAATTTTACACAAGAATTACACATGGCAAGTATCGCGCTCCCATCAAAGGCACGAATCTGACCACACAGTATACTCCCATCACCACAACAAATGATTGAGTACCAAAAAAAACATGCCCATGACGGAAACGAAACACACCATCGTCGTCGAGCCCAACACGTTGGCGGCGCCACTTCCCCCCCCTGTGCCCGCTTCTCCAATGGGACAGGCGATCACCCGGCTAGCACCCCGGCCCCATTAGAAGAAACAGCCAAGGGAGTGGGTACAAAAAAATTAGGGCGTGAATCTTGGTTCATACAGACAAGACTAAAAGAAAAGCTCCAGTGAGCTAGAGACAAAGGGTCTCGGGTCGTTTACGGGCTGGGATGGTAAATAGACTGAACCAGGATTCACAAGCAAAACCCTAACTTGAATTGACAAACAGAAAAGAAAGTAAAAGCCCTCGTAAAATCACATCTGCCCCTTTATTGGCCAAAGGATAAATAAGTATGCAACCTGCCTATCACGCACGAGTATAATGTTATGGTGGGACAAAGTCCGGAAAAGAAATAAAGTTCATAGTCCCTAAACAAAGAAAAGAAAATTACGCTTATTCAAACTCGTGGGTGTCCTCTCTTAAAGTTCCGACAGGGAGATCGTCTTTCAAAAAGCTAAATTAACCATAATTTATCGGTGCACACGCATGTAAACATCACTAGCCCAATCAACATAAAGTTCACCTGCGGCAAAAAAACTCTTAAGAAAATATCGAATGTCTATATAAATTACAACTGTCTACCCTTATACAGTATTGGACGGATCTCCTCTATCGAACTGCAAATGAATAATTAAAGAGCATCATGTTACATCAAATAGCACACAAACATCGACTCAGCTTCACATAAGATGACATTTCAACAATTAATTATAGCCTATCATAAATTATTAACACACCCAGATTGTGCTTACATATTTACACTACTAATTCTTATTATTATTATTAATTTATCTTCCTCTTTCCAACAACCTAGATCCACATGGTCATATTTGTCCTTGTAATTAAATTATAGCATTGTCAAATGTTTATGAAAGGTTAAGAACCTCGCAATAAGGCGCCCTAGCGTATATCATACTCACATAACCAACATTTAATCGTAACCCTTCCGCCGAACACTCTGTGTGAAGATCCAAACAACCTGACTGTCGAGCGCACCATCAATTACACCCCTGCGCTATTCAATACAACTCATCAATGAACGTGGCACGTTCGTCAAGAGGACCCTGTCCTTACAACTACAATTCCACGGACATCCGTCGCCCCGTGAATAATCTCGTCACATTTTGACGGAAAAATACCATATCTAATTACCACATAATTATCACATAAACTTTACACAACATCATTACAAAATAAATCAGGCATTATCAGCATGTGTCAAGAACCCACACTAACAGAGCGTATCAACTTTATCGGGACCACGAGGTCGTATGATAATATGGCATCCTATCCAAGGAACCTTATCCGGCAATCTTCAACCATATTCATTGCTATAAAAAAAAATCTGTTCATTCCGTGACAAACCTTTCAGAATAGAATTCGAATAATGACCTCTGAAATCGACGTGCTAGGATCTCCCAGCAAAATGGGCATCTCTTATTATGGTTACCCAATTTCAAATTATTATTATTATTATTATGACTCAGAGACTAAATACATGTCTTACTCCTACCATTGATGCTGTAAATTTATATAGGTCAAATGACCCGAGAAGAAAGACAAAAAAACATCTGCACGACCCTATGAAAAGAAAAAAAAATGATGCTCTTATTCAATCTGGAATAAATTATTATAAAGGGCGTTAGGTTACACGATCTCAGGTTATCTCATGGCATGGCTATTCGAGGTAGAAGTTCTCTTCTTTCTGATGAACAAGGATGGAAAGGAAACGTCTTACTTTATATCTGGCGTCCTCGGAAATCCATGGCGTCGGCGTCGTCATCGTCGGCGGCGTCAGGGCGGCGGCGTCCCTCCAGCGTCCCCGCGATGTGGTCTCCCAGCGTACTGGCAGAGGTATCCGCCTCTGGCAACTCCCGATCTCCTGGCGACGCCCATGTCTGCCCACAGGTTGTCCCCCGTCACCTTCATCAGCGCCGTGGATCGACGTCCCAACCATGGTCCACTCGTCCACCTCGTTGAGACCGTTCACCCCATTATGGCCCCTTAGCAGTTCAGTGCAGCATAATTCGCGTGTTAATATGCATGTTGATGCCCAGAATATGTGAGTCCATGGCTAATAAGTTCATGCTGCCGTGCGGCAATATACACCTCACTATATCAGAGCACATTTATGCTCGCACACTAAAGCGTCTAGTTCCTGGTTCACTTGAGTCATATGTTTTCACTTCCTTTAGCCCGGTGACACACTTCCTTCCACGAGGAGCTATTTCGAGCTGGCCTTGACCGACATATCAAGTTGCCTGCGGCCCGTAGTCTTCCAACCCAAGCTTAAAGTAGATGTGGCCTCCCTTACTGCGTTTTCACAACGTGTCTTAAAACGCCGTACTGCTATGCTATTTCCGAATGAATGTCAGTTAAAATATAGGGCCTCGCGATAATGTTTCGCCTCGACTATCCTTATATAGTTCTTCCCCTGATACTCGTAAATTTAAACACCTCCTGGTATCAATCTTTAATGAACATAAATTGTCGGCATAAACGGACTTCCTTTATCAGTTCTAACTGTTTCCTCACATACTAGCAGGTCCGATATCGCCTAGAAATTCACACTGTTCGACAAACAAACTGACATGCTTCACTGAAAAAAAACTCACTGGCAATATATGCACGCTAGTTTCAGGCTTCATGGCCTGCTGGTTACTCACAAAAACCATTCAAGTTCCCGATGTAAAATCACTGTCTACATGACATGGGCTAATCTTCCGTGCTCCGCTGTGTGACATTCTCGTCCACGCACTACTGACTCACATACTGCTGATTCACATACTAAACATTCCGGAACTCCGTCCTTCTTCGAGAAAAAGAAAGTGGGAGGGGTTGGAACCTTCTGGAGCATTCCCCTGCTCTCGCCGCGTCATGCCATGACGTCATACTGACTCTCCGAGTTCCTTCATCTTCTGTCATCCGGGGCTGGTAATTGACCCTGACTGGATCGGTCACAGTAATCGCCTACGTGCAGCTGGCTTACGATCCCGTGTCCCTGCAGAAGGTGTTCCATTGACCCCACAACAGCGACGTATAAGGCTGGTCTGGTGTCGAGAACGATCGACATGGGTCGACGAATGGCATAGGGTCGTCTTTAGTGATGAATCGCGCTTCTGTCTTGCCCGCAGTGATCGCCGGAATCGTGTGCGCCGACGTACCGGGGAGAGGGGCCGCCCAGGCCTTATTGTCGAGAGGCACACAGGGCCAACACCAAGCATTATGGTCTGGGGAGCTATTGGCTTTAATTTGAAATCACAATTAGTGCTTGTTGAGGGCACTATGACTGCTCGACAGTACGTTGATAGGGTACTCAATCCAGTGGTATTCCCTATGATGGCGAACAATGCTAATGGGATGTTTCAGCAGGACAATGTCCGGGTTCACACTGCACGCATCTCCAGAGAAGCTCTCCACGACATCACAACCTTAGAATGGCCCACCAGATCCCCGAACCTCAGTCCTATTGAGCATGTGTGGGACATGATAGGTCGACAACTGGCCAACCGTCCCCAGCCCCCACAACTCTGGAACAACTGACCCGTGCAGTGCAGCAAGCATGGGCCACAATTCCTCAGGAGGCGATCCAGGGCCTTATTGACTCCATGCCTCGCCGAATTCATCAATGTATTGTAGCTCGTGGTGGGCACATCCTGTATTGATTGTTGTCCAAACTTGCGGTCAGAGGGACCTGAAAGTGTAATCATAGAATCAAAACCGGACACTCGTCCTGCATGTTCAATTGCAGCAATGTAGCACCACTCCTTCTGGGTGTTGCAGTTTCCATTTTCTTCAGTGTAAATCGAAGGTGTTGAAGAGGCGTGAGGCGGTCTAGGGTGACCAACCGTCCGGCATTTGCCGGACATGTCCTCCTTTTATCATGCTTGTCCTCTGTCCGGCAGGCATTTATTATTTGCTATTATATGTCCGGCTTTTTGCATATTGTATTCTTAGTCATTCAGTTTCCTATTGTTTTCTCTGTTGCAAAGCTCTTTTTTGTTGCACTTCCTCTATCTCAGTCTATATTCTGGATACCTCTATCAGACTACGTCATTTACTCACTTAATAATAAATCATATCTTAAGTTAGAGCTGTCTGAGGGGCGTTTCACCAACGTGGTGACACTGCCCGACGTGATATGAACGTGCTCGGTCGGGGCCGGGGAATTCTCGGCGGGGATTCACCAGTCAAGTAATGCTGGCTGCGGTATTACGTAGTTTTGTTTTTGTGCTAGTTGGATTCTTACCTTCTGAGTGAGTGGAGTGTTTGTTTGAATAATATCAGTATGTCATCACTCAAAAGTGGCGAGGCAAAAAAAGAGGAAATGTAAGTTCTCGGAGAAATTGAAACAGAAGTACCGGTGTTTTAGAGAGGGGCGTAATGAAAGTGAGGCGAAATGTTATATTTGTGACTGTTATGTAACTGTTGGAAATAAAGGTGCAGGTGATCTCGAGAGACATAACCTATTGCTAGTGAAAAACATAGAAAAACAATTAGGAGCAGTTCTTCTAGCAGTAATATTGGTTCATTTTTCCCGATTAAACATTCCCCACTAGACAGGAAAGTTCGGGCAACAGAAGCAACATTGGCATATCACACTGTTTCTCACCATCAGTCGTATAGGTCTATGGACTGCACATGAAAGTTGGATGAAGTGCTGTTTGCAGATTCTGAGATTGCTAACAAAATATCATGCGCTAGAACGAAAACTGAAGCTATCATAAATAGCGTAATCGCCCCTCATTCCATTGACATTATCACTAAAACATTGAATAATAGTATTCCTTTGTTCGGAGTGGGTACTGATGCTAGCAACCATGGGGCTTTGAAACGTTTTCCTATTGTTATACAATATTTCGACTATAAAGAAAATGGTATTCAAACTAAAGTCTTAGAACTACAATCATGTCCTAATGAAACTTCCAATTATGTTTCCGAGACTTTTAAGAAGCATAATATTTCTACTAAATGCGTTGCTTTTAGTGGAGACAATGCAAATGTAAATTTTGGAGGGGTTAATCGTAGAGAAGGCAAAAACATATTTTCAGCACTTAAAAGTAAATTAAATGAACATAAAATCGGGGTTGGATGCCCAGCACATGTACTGCATAATTGTTTGCAACACGGTGCTGATGGACTGCCAGTTGATGTAGACAGTATAATTTTAAAAGTCTTCAATTATTTCCATATCTATACAATTCGCACTGAACAACTCAAAGAATTCTGCGAGTTTGTTGAAATAAATTATGAACGGCTTTTGTGTTACAGTAAAACAAGGTGGTTAAGTTTGTTTCCTGCAGTAGAAAGAATGCTAAAACTGTTTGCAGCTCTAAAGTCGTACTTTCTTTCTCAGCCTTCAAATTCTGTTCCTGCTATAATTAAGTCCTTTTTTTGAATACGAGTTTTCTGAGCTTTACCTGTGGTTTGTTCATTCCACTATGCACATTTTTCACAACAAAATTTCGTACATTGAAAAAGAAACGCTCTCTATAGCAGAAGTTTGTGATATATTAGGTTCAGCTCTGGCCACACTGAATGATAGGATGGAAAATAAATTCATACCTCTTAAAGTCAAAAAGTCTCTGAAATCCCTCGTACAGAAAATGGCTTCGAAAGAGAATGCATTGTATTTGTAGAACATGTTGTTTTTATGAAACGTGCATTCAATGCCTGTTAAAGTGGTGTAACCCTATGATGGAAGAATTTAAATGTTTCCAATGGATGAAGCTTCATAGTATGAAAGACATTAAATTTGAAGATGTTCTTCCTTGTCTCGAGTATTTGCAATCTGAGGATGTGAAGATAGACGATTCTAAACTTTTTGACCAATTTTGCAATGTTCAGAATTACACTAGGAGTTCCGAAATTGATAAACATACAACATTAGATAAGCAGTGGTGTGAATTTTTCAAATATAGCCCTGACATTGAAACATTTGGTGAGCTGCTTAAAATTTGTCAGTTTTATTTCGCTATTCCAGGTTGCAATGCAACCGTTGAAAGAGTATTTTCCCTGATTAATACACAGTGGTCAGAAGAAAGAAACCGTTTGCTGACCGAGTCGGTTAAGGGTATTATAATAGTGAAGTAAAACTTTAAAAATATGTCATGTGAAGAGTTTTACAATTATTTATTACAAGAAAATAATTCATCTTTGCTGTTGAAAGTGGGTGCAGTCGATAAGTATCAGCATCAAAAAGCTACAACTTCAGCATCTTCATCAGCATAACAGTTATAAGGTATGTAATACTAAATTTTGCATGTAAATATCAAAATTCCATTTGTCCTCCATTTTAGAACGTTTTTATGAAAAGTCGTCCTATTATTAAGAGTCTGTCCTCCATTTGAAAATTTAGAGTTGGTCACCCTAGCGGTGCAAACAAAAGATTTTGAACATCATGGTTCGGTGTATAGAAATCTGGAGTGTCCGTTCCTTGTTCTTTTACTTATCCAATACGATATTTCTCGAACACCATCATGTAATGAAAACAGTTTATGATGTCTCATGTTGAATTCAAGTCCATATTAGTTCGATCGACGAGCGTTTGCACCAGAATATCCACTTCAAAAAGCGACACCTTTTCAAGGACCTGGAATCCAAGGGTTCATCTCATACCGGTAATATTAATTTCAGGTGTTCAGTGTTCAATTTACGTACCATTCCAGTTAGGTCAGACGAGTGTTCGCGTCAGAATAACAATCTCAGGGGAATCAATGCTGCGACGGTGTCACTAAGTTACCACACCTACCCCTTCCTTTCCGGCATGTCTCCCGGAAATACCTGATGTTTACCTTTTGAACACTGCATTCAAGACTAGCCTTCACTCCAGAGGTTAGATCTCGCTTCCTTCCCAAGATGACATAAATTTGTCATTCATTTGACTAAAATACTAAAATAGCCAGCGCTGATTGCTGGGAAAACCTATTCAAGAGAGAAATGACATTACTGAGTGCCGAGTTTCCTATAACGAAACTCGCGACAGTTGTTCCTGGAACTGGTATATAATTAATGTAAAATAACCTGATACTGCGGAAGCAACGTAAACGATGATTAACTATACTGCTGCATGTCCCAAAACTTGAAAGTATATTACGCCGTGGTTCGGTGGCACTCCTGCCAATTTAAAAACTCAGGAATCTCGGTGTATTTGTACAAGGATCTAGTGACTTTCGTGCCTTCTGGGTGGTGACGCCTGGTGGCGGGAAAAGCATCAAAAAGAGATACGAAACGAAAGAAGAAAGAGGAACTCCGCTCTATGTACTGGATGCAAAGAGTAATAAGGAGACGCCCTATCCGCTCTCTAGCACGCTGTGAGCTGAAGCATTGAACCAATTGAACACGCCCCCGTAATGGTTCTAGCTGCTCGTACCGGTACTTCTGTAAAAAATACGGTGTACGGTACTGGGCACTTCACCACCACCCCACCACGAGCACTGCTAGGTAAAAGGTCGCCTCGTGTGGTTGATTTGACCTTGTTATATTTGGTGTTCTGTATTGTCGATAACATGGCAGCTCCACATGCTTGAAACACTTTACGGTACCGTAATTGTTCATTATAAATTTATTAAGGCGCACTCGAAAGAGCATTAAACCTACATCTAATACATTGCCATTTAGTTTTCACTATATTCCCCGATGATTTGTTCTCTTGCCACACAGTATTAGGTGGTAACGGTCGCACTTCCTGTTGCACAATGAGTATATACAGTCATCACCAGGTTGGTGAAACCTTTGAGTTCGGCAGATTCTATGGTGGAAGGCATGGGTAGCAAGTCTGGTTACCATATGCCTTTGATCCTGCCCAGACTCTGTCCATTGTCGGTCTATCATTGCGCTTGTGCCATAGAAATCGGGATCGATATCCTTCCTCTTCATCCATCGCGATTCGAGCAGCGCTTGTTCATTATCCTGTTTTTGAGAGATATATAAGTCACTTATACCTTCAAACTACTCGCGATAGCAAATATTGTTCCTGGATAACACGATACTGTCGTATTTCTGCAGCTTATAATCGTGCTCCATTGTGTGTGACGAGTGGCGTTGAGGTATAGGAAAGCAAACTACGGTATTATTTGTAGCTCTTCAGTCGGTCAACACGAATTTGCCCAATGACTGGCGATAGTTAACTAATAGACTACATGTATTTTTTTCCAGGTGTGTATTTACATATTTATACTTGTTTGTACCCCGCGCATCATTGAGCAGATTCGGTTGGTTCCTCAGTTTAGGAGCTGCGACAGCGCGGTCATGTAACCCCGTGTACTTGGGGTGTGTGTAGAATCTGTCTGATACCGGTGTTAATTGTGATGACTGTATTAGTGTATGTTATCTATTTTTGGCTCTCGTGTATTGTCCGTTGCCCATTTCAAAAGTGCGTTATTTTTCTTTGTAGCGCTCTGAAAATGGCTTGTACTTACTGTAACACCCCCTTCCTAACAGCAGAATACGACCGAGCCCATTTGCGATATAACCCAGATGAATGTACCGAGACTACAGTATCTAGCATAGGCCTAGAAATAATACACTGATACAACTGCGGTAACAACTTCCATTAATAATAACACTTACATACATTACATAACATTTAAAGAACATGGAAAAAATTACAAGATTCTTTGGTACTTGCCTTACATTCTAAACGACAGATCAACATTCACAGTAATCCAAGTTTCCAAACAAGCAATGACAACGGCGTATAATCTTTCACGACTTTCCTTCACTTGCATCGACTCGTCTTGTTACTAATATTGCTCAAATCGTCGGTAGTTCCAATATAAAGCTCATTCGTGTTCCAACGCATGTTAATAGGCCTGAATACATTTATCTCTTCCGATAATCCAAGAGCCTTCAAAGAAAACATTATCAAACCAACGTCCACTCACTCTCATAAAATACTCAACTTCTTCACAATATCAATATCAGCTGCTCGATACATATACATGCTTAAACCCATGTCAAGATGTCGTAATTCATATCTTTTAATATAATACTTGACAATCCTCGGCAGCAAAATTTTATAAACGTCTAAGCCCTGTCATGGCTTCCTGAGAACTTCTCTTGTTCACTTCCCGGCTGACGGAAGACTACTGTTACCGTTTGCCAACAGAAGATTCATAAAACAAAAACCAACAGCAACAACTCCAATACATCATTCAAGGTTAAGGCTACCAAAACAACTCACCACATATATCAAGTTCAATTTTATCACTCCCGGCTAACATGATTCTTACCCGACAAGTCATATTTAACACCTCAAAGTCAATGCAGATTGTACTGTGCCCAACTCTAGGAATGGGTATTCCAAGATTCAGACACCTAGATATCAAGGGAAAGGCTGTAGCCGCTTTTGAAAGTTGAGATATTTGAATATCGCGCTCCATTGCTTCTCGAAGCAATTGGAAAGAATTTACCGATACTTGGATGTCAAGTGACGTAGCGAGTAATAGCAGAGGTTGAGGCTATTTATTGATTAAATAGTTAACCATGGAGTAGAGACTTGAGACTTGGATCAGATTATTGGCACGGCCAAATGAAAAAAAATGCACTTAGTATCAAGTAAATCGGACCAGGGATACCAGAGATATGAGGATTTCCAGATATCAGCTGATGACGCGTGACCCTGAAAGTTTTGAATAAAAGCCAGCTGGCCGAAGCATCGATAGCTCATTTCAACACAAGCATTTGCCTAGCAAGTTGCTACGACGCTGAGCCAAGGCACATGGTTGCCGGATCTACGCAGAAGTTCTTTTCAAAGTCGTGATAGTCACGAAAGTGCTGCGCTACGAGGTGGAACTTAGTAAGTTTACGGCGAGGAGAATCACTGAGGTGATTGATTTTTCTACAGACATTGGTGGAAATATTTATATTTCTACATGGACATATGCTAGACTTTGTCTAGAATTAATACTTTGTCACAGTCCAGTAATAACATAACATATTTAAATCCATTTCAGTCAGTTTTTCATATTTGTAACTAGTTAACCACTTCGATCTGTCAGTACACTGAAGACTAGTCTATAACGGTGGCGTTCATTAGTCTACGCAAGGGAAACTACAAGTTGCTTAGCGCATGGTAGATGGTGATATAATAAACCATGCCCAGGGAACGATCTTCAGAACAGCCGTTGATTGCTTAGACTGTCAGTGTTTTTCTTGTACTGATAAGATTACCGTGAGTTATGTTACAACTGACATATCTAAGAAGAGATCACTTAGATCTGACCCTATTTAAACAAACTGTTATGGCTTTGATAGAAGCCCATATTAAAATGGAACAACAGTTAATTCAAACGTCAAGAGATACTACCACTATGTCTGACTAGACGGATTGTGGGTATATAATGGCGGCCGATACAAGGATTATACGTGCTTGTCCAATGGGGCATGTCTATGGATAAATCTGGTACAGACCAGGTTTACTACACTTCAAGACCATCAAGAAATGTAAGCCACATTTGAATTATATTATGCCTAGCTAATTGGAACAAACTATTTTTTTCTGCAGATGACCAACACATTTTATTTTTTCTTCGTATTTAAAGCTTGCAATGATTTACGCAAGACTTGTTAGAGTTATTCTGAGCATTTTCAACACTCAGAACAGTTTAGGATCGATGACCGAGCATAACGAAGATTTATTTGAATATTTCATATTTTAGGGAAACCACGGAAAACCGTCGATGTAAAGGTTGAGTTAAATTATTTTTGTTGAGGAATGGATATTTTTTCCATGTTCGAAGATTCGAACATGTGGATTCTCACATAATGAGATGATAATTAAACATATTTAAAATGATATAAATAATAATAATAATAATAATCCACTAATAGTAATAATAATAATTTTCATAATTTTTCTAAATAATTCTTGGATATTATATTTTATAATAATCATATGTATTGAGAAAGAGCCTATGAAGTAGTTTAATCATTTCTAGTCTGGAACAGGAGATTTTCCGAAGGAGAGTGGTTAACGCAAGCCCGCATTCAACCAACATTTCAGTTCTGGTTGAACAGTTGATATTTGCATTGAGCAAAGTATATTTTTCAGATAACACGGAGAGGCATGAAACGGGAAGAAAATGATATTTGTATCAAATAGGATATTTTTGTATTTATATAAAATCATGACGTAAATACACTCGAAAGTGAAATAAAGATTTTCATATGTATGGTAAATTCACGGGTTGAACTGAATGGTAAAATAAAATAAACTTGTCAGTTTATTAATCTTCCAGTGTTGATAACAAGCAGAAGCTTGATTTATTGTATAAATTTTGGGGAAGAAAATTTATATGTGTGGAGTAGTTGAAATGCCATTCCCAGGTGCGCATGTTAAGTCGCAGGAATGAAGAGGTTTTTTCGAGCATCAATCAAATAGCAGGTTCGATGGCTCAGGTTTATAGTAGGAGTATTGGAACTACACATTTCGTCGTATGAATGACCCGAAGGTTATTTCTTTGAAACCATCAGTTCTTATTTCAACCTTGTTTACGAATTCCATTTAGACTTTGATTTTGCTAGAACCCGGATTTGTCATGATAGTAGTTTATTCTTCTACAGAGGAAGACCTTTGCCGTTGTTGTTGTTGTAATATTGTGTTCTTACACAGATAGTAGAATGGGCCACTGCCAATTAAAAATAATTCTTTAACCACGAATAATTTGAAGGATATTTTCAATCCTAGTGCCATGAACTAAATGAATTTATTATGAAGCTACAATTCTTATTTCCGCATTCTGTCGAAGAATTGCAAGTTGTGAAAATTACTAAAATGGCCATGAATATAAATATTTTTTTCATAATGATTCCGAGTGGATAATTGAATAGTTGAATGGTTCAACAATTTAGTGATCAAGTTGATGATTCAGAAATCATATATTTTGTTTGGAACTTGAAGTTCATAATCGAGTCACTTCTCGAATGTTTCATGTCAGAAGAACAATTAATTGTTGTTGTGCTTCGCACAGTTCTTCGATGCTATGCTCAAGGTCAAATACTTTTCAGATGTTATTAATATGTGTAAATAATGTGTGTTGATTCAATGATAATAATATTTTCGACGATATATTTTTGAAACTGGAAAATATGTGAAAGTTTAAAATTCTATGAACATTTATTCTACGAGTGTTAATATCATGTAAATATTCAAACAGTGATCTACGATATTTCCAGTAGAGACAATTAACTTTGAACTGGAATTAATTACAAATAATTTTGGAACACAGTCTACAGGACTATTAATCAGACTTGTGTTTTCCAAAAAAAGATTGTCAAATGTGTTTGGGAAATTTCTGTATATCGTGTAAATAAGAGTGTGGATCGCCACACGTGGATGATGCTACTTTGAGCATCTTTGCAGTCAATTTTAACTTCAAAATAAACTGAGATAAATTTACCAGATGTGTTATACCCAATTAAATCTCCTTCTATCCTTATTGTTGCATTGAGCCAAAAATCAGTAAAGCTTTTTTTTTTATTTGATGTCGTTTTTGCGATTTGCTTTAACCTATCTGGCGCCCCGGGATATTTTGATTCTCGTGCTGACTGATTATTGGTAAAATGCATATGTGGTCGTGCGGACTTCGATCTAAACGGGCACATAAAATAAGATAGAGAGAGAAATGGCGCCCAACGTGGGGATCGATTTAGACATGGTCAATCGCATGCCGATTTGAAATTGCGATAATTTTTATAGAAATATTTTGGGAGTTGAGAGATGTCTGGTTTGGATGAATAAATTAGTAGGAACCCCAATTAGTGGGGAAAATTAAAAATTTAACTGGTTAATAATTAGAATGGGTTTGATTATTTTTGATAATGGCTTAACCATTAGGGCGTCAAGTAAATTCAGTAGTAAACGTTCGATGACTGGACATACACATTATTAGAATCCAGGTGGAGGATATTTGAGAACTTGCATATTTTTCTTGTGATATTGTGGTAAATGTAATTCGTAAAAGTAGAGAATTTTGTTTTTCCATCACGACGACATTAGGACAAATCTCATTTTATTATAGTGTTCCAATTAGCTATTCATATTTCTTGTTCTAGTTATAAGCTTGTGTTTGCCAATATTGTATACCCCTAAGTTTTGAATAATAATTGAAATTATGGAAGAAATGATGAGGATGATGAGGAGTTTGGAGGAGAGTTCAAAGGAGGCTGGACTGCGTGTAGCAGCCATTATGAAAGAAAATACTGAGGCTTTGGAAAGGAAACTTAAAGAAAATACTGATAAACTTAAAGTAAGTTTAAACGATAAACTTAAAGAAAATTCTGATTCTTTAGAAAATAAACTTAAAGAAAATTCTGAGTCTTTAGAAAATAAACTTAAAGAAAATTCTGATTCTTTAGAAAGCAGGTTAAAAGGGAACTTGAAAGAAAATTTAAACAGTAAATTTAATTCAATGGAAAGTAAATTTAAAGAGAATTCTGAAATTTTGAAAATGACACTTGAGAGTAAAATGAATAAATTATGCGAAAAAACACATGAGCTCGAAACTTCATTAGCTACTAACGCAAGTTTAATGGACGAAAAATTTCGCGATGCCGATCTTCGATCCCAAAGCTTAGCTGACAGGATAGAACATGGTCTTAGGAAAGTTGGTGAAGACATGATCGACCTAGAAGTCAGAGTGAAGAAGGAGAGTAATGAGATGGGAATTCTAGTTGTTCAACGTTTAACGGAACAATTCAAAGAACTTGTCATGGGAGAAATAAGAGAAGGTGTGATTAGTGAGTTGCAAACTGAAATCAAAACCACAGTTGTCAATGAAATTAAAGACACACTCAAGCTGGAGAACCAAGAGGGAATCAAGGAGATTAGGGAATCTTTGTCATCCCATATTGAAGTAATTGCCAAAGATATCCAAGCAACTCAGAAGGACATATCAGATATGACAGGGTCATTGAAAAGTCATGAGGTTGTTATGAACCAGATATCCACTGATGTTAAGGAGAATTGTAAAGAAACTGAAGCAATTAAGAAAATGGCAGAAGAAAACCAGAAGGAACTTGAGGCTATGAAAACTCAAATCAAGGATGAGAAACAGTCTGATCATCTGTTCAAAATGCCAAATGTAAGGGGAAAGGAACAGATACAGATAAATCTAGGAGGAGCTAGAGACACGGATAGTCAAAGACAGGATGAGGTCAGGACAGTATTTCAATCCAACCCCATAACTGTATTTAAGAATGTAGAAGATAAGCCTTCTAAATTTTCAGGGCGAGATTCTGTGAAACCCGTGGAATTTTTGAGAGAAGCAGGGGATTACCTGAAAGATTCCAAGATCCCTAAAGAAAGACAGATCCGAGTGATAGGGAAGTTTTTGGAAGGTCCTGCACTTCTTTGGTTTAGAGCTTTTAGATCCACTCTAACCACTTTTGAGGAGTTTTCTCGTGGGCTATTGAAAAAGTTTTGGTCCCCGGAAACCCAACAGAAGGTCAGAGCAGAGTTATATTCGAAGAGATTCTCGACGTCACAACCTACTCGATACTCTACGTACTTTTCTGGACAGCTGTCTAAACTTCAACATTTAGATCCGCCGATGCCAGATAACGAATTGATTACTGCATTGATACGTCAGTTTCCAGCAGACGTCCAGAGGACTTTGATCGCTGCTGATATCTATAATATGGAACAATTTGATGAAGTATTACAGAAGCTGGATCATACGAACGCTCAATTCTTCCATCAGAAGGGAGGAAAGAATAACAACGCTGTGTACGCTGTAATGGCCGACAGTTATTCTCAGACACCTCGAGAGATTCGAGAGGGGCGAGAGGAGAAAACGCCGAGGGAAGATTCAAATAAGAGAGGATGGAACCAGTATAGTAACAGATACAGTTACAAGCCATATGCGAGACCAGATGGTGGAAATCGATACAATACTCGATGGAGAAGACCACGAGATACTCAAGGAAGGTACCAGGAAAGAAGATATTATGGTAGAAACAACTACAATAACAGAGGGAATGTGGATACTCGTCAGTCCAATGAAGAGTTTAATAAGGAGACGAGGAAAAATTTGGAAGCAAGACACCAAGATAACTTGCAATTTTTGGAGCAGAGGCCCAACGAACCAGGTCCATCGGGAACACAACAATCCCGGGGGAATGGTAATGAAAAAAAAACTTCGAATTCACAGTAGAAGATAGAATTTTGAACACTTTCACTTCCAGAATTATTAAATGGCAAGCAGAGGATGATGACTTAATTCAACAGAATGACGAACGAAAAGAAATGGGTACAAGAATTAGAATGCCAATCATATCATGCGAAGTATTCGGTATGCCTGTCGATACTTTGATTGATACTGGGGCTATGCTTTGTCTTGTGAGTGAGAAACTTTATGTTCTGTGGAAGCTCAAAGAGAATTTAGAGGAGATTCCAGTATCAGGAATTAAGATCCAAGGAATAATACCCAATAAAATATCTCTGTGTAAAACACAATTATTACGATTGGAGGACATGATTTCCGACATGTATTTGTTGTAATGAAGGACATGGCTTTTGACATGATATTGGGAGCAGATTTCATTCAGAAATATCAAGCAGTGATAGACATGAAGACAGAGACGATTAGATTCAAGAATACCGAAGAGATTAACTTCGAGGGAAAAGAAGAGGAAGACATCGAGGGAGATGCTCAATGGTCTCTGATTTTTCATGAAGCGGAAGGAAGAGAAGTCTACACTGAGAAGGAGTCCCCAGAGCTAGGGAAAATTTTGGAAGAGTATCACGATATTTTTGATATTAAACCTGGTGAAATTGAAAATTTTGAATATTGTGGAAGTAAACAACAATGGAAGCTATGAAGTAGCCAATACACGAACTGGTAACATCGTGGGAACTTATAATGCATCGAATTTGAAGATTTATTATTCAAGAACCAGATGATTTAATGTGTAGATAGGAAAAATAAAAAAAATTCAATTTTTATTTTTTGCTAGGTGTGGGGTGGATGTGCCCAACTCTAGGAATGGGTATTCCAAGATTCAGACACCTAGATATCAAGGGAAAGGCTGTAGCCGCTTTTGAAAGTTGAGATATTTGAATATCGCGCTCCATTGCTTCTCGAAGCAATTGGAAAGAATTTACCGATACTTGGATGTCAAGTGACGTAGCGAGTAATAGCAGAGGTTGAGGCTATTTATTGATTAAATAGTTAACCATGGAGTAGAGACTTGAGACTTGGATCAGATTATTGGCACGGCCAAATGAAAGAGAATCCACTTAGTATCAAGTAAATCGGACCAGGGATACCAGAGATATGAGGATTTCCAGATATCAGCTGATGACGCGTGACCCTGAAAGTTTTGAATAAAAGCCAGCTGGCCGAAGCATCGATAGCTCATTTCAACACAAGCATTTGCCTAGCAAGTTGCTACGACGCTGAGCCAAGGCACATGGTTGCCGGATCTACGCAGAAGTTCTTTTCAAAGTCGTGATAGTCACGAAAGTGCTGCGCTACGAGGTGGAACTTAGTAAGTTTACGGCGAGGAGAATCACTGAGGTGATTGATTTTTCTACAGACATTGGTGGAAATATTTATATTTCTACATGGACATATGCTAGACTTTGTCTAGAATTAATACTTTGTCACAGTCCAGTAATAACATAACATATTTAAATCCATTTCAGTCAGTTTTTCATATTTGTAACTAGTTAACCACTTCGATCTGTCAGTACACTGAAGACTAGTCTATAACGGTGGCGTTCATTAGTCTACGCAAGGGAAACTACAAGTTGCTTAGCGCATGGTAGATGGTGATATAATAAACCATGCCCAGGGAACGATCTTCAGAACAGCCGTTGATTGCTTAGACTGTCAGTGTTTTTCTTGTACTGATAAGATTACCGTGAGTTATGTTACAACTGACATATCTAAGAAGAGATCACTTAGATCTGACCCTATTTAAACAAACTGTTATGGCTTTGATAGAAGCCCATATTAAAATGGAACAACAGTTAATTCAAACGTCAAGAGATACTACCACTATGTCTGACTAGACGGATTGTGGGTATATAATGGCGGCCGATACAAGGATTATACGTGCTTGTCCAATGGGGCATGTCTATGGATAAATCTGGTACAGACCAGGTTTACTACACTTCAAGACCATCAAGAAATGTAAGCCACATTTGAATTATATTATGCCTAGCTAATTGGAACAAACTATTTTTTTCTGCAGATGACCAACACATTTTATTTTTTCTTCGTATTTAAAGCTTGCAATGATTTACGCAAGACTTGTTAGAGTTATTCTGAGCATTTTCAACACTCAGAACAGTTTAGGATCGATGACCGAGCATAACGAAGATTTATTTGAATATTTCATATTTTAGGGAAACCACGGAAAACCGTCGATGTAAAGGTTGAGTTAAATCATTTTTGTTGAGGAATGGATATTTTTTCCATATTCGAAGATTCGAACATGTGGATTCTCACATAATGAGATGATAATTAAACATATTTAAAATGATATAAATAATAATAATAATAATAATAATAATAATAATAATAATCCACTAATAATAATAATAATAATTTTCATAATTTTTCTAAATAATTCTTGGATATTATATTTTATAATAATCATATGTATTGAGAAAGAGCCTATGAAGTAGTTTAATCATTTCTAGTCTGGAACAGGAGATTTTCCGAAGGAGAGTGGTTAACGCAAGCCCGCATTCAACCAACATTTCAGTTCTGGTTGAACAGTTGATATTTGCATTGAGCAAAGTATATTTTTCAGATAACACGGAGTGGCATGAAACGGGAAGCAAATGATATTTGTATCAAATAGGATATTTTTGTATTTATATAAAATCATGACGTAAATACACTCGAAAGTGAAATAAAGATTTTCATATGTATGGTAAATTCACGGGTTGAACTGAATGGTAAAATAAAATAAACTTGTCAGTTTATTAATCTTCCAGTGTTGATAACAAGCAGAAGCTTGATTTATTGTATAAATTTTGGGGAAGAAAATTTATATGTGTGGAGTAGTTGAAATGCCATTCCCAGGTGCGCATGTTAAGTCGCAGGAATGAAGAGGTTTTTTCGAGCATCAATCAAATAGCAGGTTCGATGGCTCAGGTTTATAGTATGAGTATTGGAACTACACATTTCGTCGTATGAATGACCCGAAGGTTATTTCTTTGAAACCATCAGTTCTTATTTCAACCTTGTTTACGAATTCCATTTAGACTTTGATTTTGCTAGAACCCGGATTTGTCATGATAGTAGTTTATTCTTCTACAGAGGAAGACCTTTGCCATTGTTGTTGTTGTAATATTGTGTTCTTACATAGATAGTAGAATGGGCCACTGCCAATTAAAAATAATTCTTTAACCACGAATAATTTGAAGGATATTTTCAATCCTAGTGCCATGAACTAAATGAATTTATTATGAAGCTACAATTCTTATTTCCGCATTCTGTCGAAGAATTGCAAGTTGTGAAAATTACTAAAATGGCCATGAATATAAATATTTTTTTCATAATGATTCCGAGTGGATAATTGAATAGTTGAATGGTTCAACAATTTAGTGATCAAGTTGATGATTCAGAAATCATATATTTTGTTTGGAACTTGAAGTTCATAATCGAGTCACTTCTCGAATGTTTCATGTCAGAAGAACAATTAATTGTTGTTGGGCTTCGCACAGTTCTTCGATGCTATGCTCAAGGTCAAATACTTTTCAGATGTTATTAATATGTGTAAATAATGTGTGTTGATTCAATGATAATAATATTTTCGACGATATATTTTTGAAACTGGAAAATATGTGAAAGTTTAAAATTCTATGAACATTTATTCTACGAGTGTTAATATCATGTAAATATTCAAACAGTGATCTACGATATTTCCAGTAGAGACAATAAACTTTGAACTGGAATTAATTACAAATAATTTTGGAACACAGTCTACAGGACTATTAATCAGACTTGTGTTTTCCAAAAAAAGATTGTCAAATGTGTTTGGGAAATTTCTGTATATCGTGTAAATAAGAGTGTGGATCGCCACACGTGGATGATGCTGCTTTGAGCATCTTTGCAGTCAATTTTAACTTCAAAATAAACTGAGATAATTTTACCAGATGTGTTATACCCAATTAAATCTCCTTCTATCCTTATTGTTGCATTGAGCCAAAAATCAGTAAAGCATTTTTTTATTTGATGTCGTTTTTGCGATTTGCTTTAACCCATCTGGCGCCCCGGGATATTTTGATTCTCGTGCTGACTGATTATTGGTAAAATGCATATGTGGTCGTGCGGACTTCGATCTAAACGGGCACAGTATCACATAATACAGTACAGATATTTACTCTCGGAGACACGAACTATCACCGTATCTCAGGCCACTTTGATACATAACAGGCCTAGCAGCAAACTCAACTACTGTCTTCTTCCATGGAGATCCAAGTCTAACCAAAATATTACAAGATCTCGACACACTTCGTACTTGACATGCAACATAATAGTTAGACGAATGACAACTAACTCGGCGTTCTCTCACAGGACCGGAACATCAGCTGCATTCAGTAGAAAGACAAATATAAGTTCTTACCTTTCGGTGTAGCTCTCTAGCGGGAAAACAGAGAACCTAAGTCATCACACCAGGCAATCAAAATTAAACAAATCGAAAGGCGCAGCAAACGTAAAATAGTGACGTAATACCGGTACATCCTCCCTCTCCACAAGCCTTAACTCCGGTTTTTATTTAAACCTCGAAAACATATTCGGACAGTATATCAAGTCAACATGTAACATGCAAATCACAATACCCTGAAGTTTTTTTTCCCACAATTACTTCCAAAATTCCATAAGGTAAACTCTTCAAAGCATACACGTTCTTTCACATTCCAAACTCTTTGTCGCTCACACTAGTCGTTCCAAGATTTGACACCACGTCAAAGACAATATCAGTTGACATCATGTCTATACAAAATTTTACAAAGTTGCTTTACATAATTAGATCCAATATAAATACATTCAACCAAATCGTAGTAGATTTCTTGCAAATGAGGAGAAAGCTTCATTCCGATTCCATCCCACGATGCTTGTTCAATATCCTGGCCCTGGATAACTTCACATTAACATCGAAGCCACAACCATCGTCGAAGCAACCACTCCCACAATTAAGCTGAAAGCAAATATACAAGAGGCAGTACCATGTAAGGAGTAACAACCTACACGATAACATAATACTTACAACCAACATTACTCATCCTTACAAGAAAATCAGGCAAGATACCAAACCGAATAATCACATAATAGATAAATTTCCATGTCCTTCACAAACAAAATTAAGTTTGACAAATCATACATCACACGTTTACCATATAGAAGTTGCTACTATCCAAGCAATAATTATATTCACAATTAAAAATTCAAAGATACAGAAAATAACAGACCGAAGTTACCACTTAAAATGAAATCTGAGTTCCTTGCCTCAAAAAAAAAAAATTGGGAAAATTGGATGTCGGCATTAGTCCTCCTTAGTCCATCTATACTCACACTTAAGAAAACATAAACCCAAAAAACCACCTCCCAAAAAATTTACAAAACCAAGACAGACCCAAAGAAAATCCAAAGAAAACGGAAGTATACCTCAACACCAAGAAAATATAGCATCGATAGTACATATGAACAGACCAACAACATACAACATCCATAATCATTCATCCAAATCACACAACTTCACGTCACACAGAATATAATAATAACAAGTTAATACCCACAAATCTTCCCCAAAATTGCCTGAATATAAATAGAGTCCGTTAAAACATCTTCTCACAAAACATAAAAAACCCTTAAATAAAATCCGTAATTCATCATATCATACTCACCGCATAATTCCCTGGTGTAGCATGAATACCCGTCACCACATAACAAATTCGGCCAGTACTTACTTTCCAAACTCCGCCATAGCCGGTCCCAAGCCCGTGTTGAGAAAGGAGGAGGGATTCTGGGATGCGCCTGAGGGGGGCTAGACAAATTCCCTGGCTCAGGAAGTAATTGACGGAAACACCTTAGCAAGGAAGCAACCAGATGGTAAGGAAATACAGAGGACCAAAGTGCAATACCTAGCGGTGACCGAAACAAAGAAGAAAGGTCAGGGCTGTGAGCAGTGGGAGGATGGCTTTCTTTTCTTCTACTCTGGGGTACCAAAACAGGAAAGAGCCAAAGCTGGAGTAGGACTCTTAGTTAAAGAAGAAAGAACAAAAAATGTCAAAAACTGGAAGTTTGTTAATGAACGTATAATGACCATAGATAGACATAGAGGAAGAACGAAGGGTCATATCTCTTATTGTCACATATGCACCAAATTATGATGAGACGGAAGAAAAGAAAGATGAGTACTACGAACAACTTCAGAGTACAATGGACGAAGTTAAAGGGGAAGATATCATCTTACTTGGAGATATAAATGCAAGAGTGGGTAATGAACCTACAAAATGGCAAAACGTAATTGGAAAAGAAGGTGAAAGCAAGACAAACAACAATGGGAAGAGGCTTCTGGAATATTGTATGGCAAATAACTTAATGATAACAAACACAAAGTTCCCTCATAAGGACATCCACAAATATACAAGAGTAGAACCAGCCAGAGCAGAAAAGTCAGTGATTGACTATATAATTGTAAAGCAACATCAAATGAGATTCGTCCGAGACGCAAGAGTTGTACGAGGACCCGAGATAGGAAGTGACCATCAACTACTGGTATTAACATATGTGACAGAGAGAACACAGGAACGGGTACAAACAAGGAAGAGAAAGGAAAGAGCAAAGCCAAGAATAAAGGCATATAAACTGAGGGAAGCGAAAGATATACAAGAACAGTTTCAAAATAAGGTCAGTACAAAACTACGAGACATGAACCAAGAAAGTGAGGAAGGAAATTTAGAAACCACATGGAATATGTTTAAAAGAGTCATCCGGGAAAGTGCAACTGAAATATCTGGAGTTACAACAGGAAATTCAAAACAAAGGAAAACATCTTGGTGGAATGACCAAGTAAAAGAGGCTGTTAAAGAAAAGAAAGAGTTATGGAAAAGATACCTCAATACGAAAGCAATAGAAGACTACCAGAGGTACAAAAACCAAAGGATAGTGGTAAAGGAGATTGTTAAGGTTGCCAAGACACAAAGTTGGGAAAAGTTTGGTGAGTTTATGGAAAAATCCCATGACGAAAATCAAAAACTGTTCTATAAAATCCTGAAGAACTGGAGAAAGGAGAAGGAATGCCCCCTGAAATATATTAAAGATAAGAATGGTGAGTTACTAACAACAGAAGAAGAGATCATGGAGAGATGGAAGCAGCACTTCGAGGAACTGCTCGAACAAAAGGAGCGGCATGTGGGGGAAAGATTGGAAGAAGAGGATACAGCGGTAGAAGAGGAAGTTGAAAGTACATATATTGCACTAGAAGAATTGAGGGCAGCAATCAGAAAGATAAAGCTTGGGAAAGCAGCTGGGCACGATCAAATCTCACCAGAAATGATCAAATATATGGGACAAAAAGGGGAAAATCTATTGCTGCAGGTGATGAACATAGCATGGAAGACGAAAGAAATCCCTAGAGACTGGCAGCTAGCAACAATTATACCTATCTACAAAAAGGGAGATAACCGAATATGCGACAACCACAGAGGAATATCATTGCTAAGTGTACCGGGGAAAATATACTCAAGGATTCTTGAAACAAGACTACGAAACCAAGTAGAGGTACAATTGGAAGAAGAACAATGTGGATTCAGGGCAGGAAGAAGCACTCAGGACTTAATATTCACAATCCGTCAAGTGTGTGAGAAGAACATAGAACGCAACAGAGATACGTATATGTGTTTTCTGGATTTAGTGAAATCATTTGACAAGGTACCATGGAGAGTCCTGTGGGAAGTCCTAAAGCAACGGAACGTGGAATCCTGCCTTATACAAGCAATTAGGAGCTTCTACAAAAGCTGCAGAAATCAAGTAAGGACATCGAACTGTACGTCCACAGAATTCATATCAACAGCAGGAGTGCGACAGGGAGACATTTTGTCACCATATTTGTTCATCATACTTTTGGATGAGGTCATGAAGAGATGTAAGGAACGCAGCAAGAAATTCAAAGTTGGGAACTACAAGTTAAATCCTATTTACATAACAGTCATGGCATTTGCAGACGATGTTGTTATATTAGCCAAGTCCCCTCGAGAGCTTCAGTATAATTTGGATATCTGGAACGAAGAACTGAAGAAGGTAGGCATGGTAATCAGTACAGAGAAGTCCAAAGTGTTGGCTGTGTCAAGGCAGAGAAGAGTGCTGAACGTCAAGATCGATGGCAAGGAATTGGAACAAGTTCCAACATTTAAGTACTTAGGGGCCATGATATCTGAAGATGGAAAGATGGACGCAGAAATAAATAGCCGCATTGCTTCAACAGGACGACTTTATTACTCACTAAGCCGCAATTTTATTAGCAAAAGAGAAGTGAGCGAGAAGACCAAGCTCGCTGTGTACAAGTCAACATATGTACCAACACTTACATATAGCTCGGAATCATGGACCTTAGGCACTAAACATCAAAGTAGGATACAAGCAATGGAGATGAGATACTTGAGGCGTATAAAACGAAAGACGAGAAGAGACCGCATCAGAAATAACACTATAAGAAAAACGCTTGGTGTAAAACCGCTGGGATCAATCATAGAGAAAGCCCAATTGAGGTGGTATGGCCATGTCGCACGTATGCCTGAAACACGACTACCATACCGGGTATGGCAGGCTAGGAGTGAGGGTCCCAGAACCAGAGGACGTCCACGCACCAAGTGGGAGGACAATATTGCAGCCAGTCTAAGAACAAGAGGCATTCAATGGACAGCAGCTCGAATCAAGGCCCAAGACAGGAAAGAATGGAGAGCTCTCTGTGAAACCTCGACACCAACCGGTAGAAGAGGACCGACTAAGTAAGTAGTACTTACTTTCCAACATCAACAAGCCACCAAAAATGAACAAGTCACCACTTGGAGACACAAAGGAACGATTTGTAAATACTCACCACACAATATAAGAACACCTTATGTCACCTAGTCAAGTCCCATACCTTGACAACAAGTTAGGATCGTAAGACGAACTAAGATATCCTAACGCTAACCCAATTTATATATTCGGCTTTACCCTTTATTTTTATTTTAACCCCATAATATGAATAAGACCTAACCTTTTTTATTAACCCAATACAACAACAACAACACCCACCCTATTACAAGAACAACGCTAAATAACAATCACTCACACTCACACACTCAAATACATTTATACAAGTTTGACACTTTAGACCGAACACAATTTCGAAAATACATACAAGACGAACCATTACTGATTTACACGATTCAGATGAAAGTGCATCACCTGTGCTGGGAAATAAAAATTTCCCGAACACAATTTAGAAAAAAAAAACATCAACATTATTTCAAATTTCCATTTCCATTCTTAATAAAAGACAGATGTACCCTAAAAATCTTCTTTTTAACCGGATCACTAACTAGGCATGTGACAGGAGTTAGGAAACTAACAACCTTAAAAGGTCCACAAAACCTTTCTATCAATTTCCCTGACTCCTTTGGACCCACTTCTTTCAAGGAAAAATTCTTCATGTATACCATATCCCCTATTTTAACAGAAGTAATTTTACGACCATTATTGTACTTCTCAGCCAATCTCTCATGGGCAACCTTCATATTCCCTTTTGCTGTCTTCCAAATTTTTCTGATATCGTTAAAGGTATATTGTTCCGGAAGTAATTGATTCAAGGTCCACAGGTTTGAAATAGGAGAGTTAGGACGAAAGGAGAACATAAGATTGAAAGGCGTGGCAACTGTGCCACGTTATTAAAGCCAACTGCCAGGGCCGTCACGAGGGTGCGCGGGGCCTGGCGCGAGAATGTCCGCGGGGCCCAGTGGGCATGAGTTCGCAAATTTTAGACTCTAAGTGGCTGTGTTGTACGGAGAGTAATGTTTTAAAAGAAAATACAATTTTAGGCTAGTTAAAACTAATTTTATTACATTTCTAGTTTCTAAACAAACCTCAACAAATAGGATAAGCATAAAATTGGATTCAGGAAGCACCTGATCAGATAAAAGGGGCCCTTTGTTCGAGAAATAACATGGTTTAGAAGGAAGCCTTTCCTTTAAAAAAAAATCTGTTTTTGTTTAGAATTTAGAGCTTTTTTAATGTAAAAGGCGCTTTGCGGGCCTTTGCTAGGGCAAAAGTGCTCATTAAATCGTTCATTTCTAATTTTTTGGCCGTTTCACATTCCATTGACAGAGTAGCCAAACCGTTCAGACGCTCTTGCGCCATCGTTCATAGCAAATAGTTTTTTAGCTTATTTTCATTTGTGAAAAAATAGGCTTATGAGATCACCGTTTGTCTGTGTGTCTGTGTGTGCGTGTGTCCCTAATAAAATCTAAACGGCTGGAGCGATTTCAATGAAACTCGGTAAGTTCATAGCACTACTCCAGACCACCCTGGCCGTGTCCTTCAAATTTTGTTACGTCTCACCAATCCAACATCGCGGCCGTGCGAAATATTTCATCAGCATTCAATATCTCCGAAACTATTACCGATAATACCCTGGAATTTTGTACGGTGATAAAGGAAACTACTAGAAGTTCACCTATATGACTTTTGTAAACCTGGTAACTACAAAACCAACATGGCGGCCAAGCGAAGTTGCGACTTTTTAATTGACGTTTCTCGTGATTTAACCAACCAAACGCAATGAAACTTGGTACAGTATATGTTTATACACATTGTAATGCACCGACATCCAACTTCGTTCAATTGTTTACATAACCTCAAGATGGCGGCTGTGCGAAATATTTCACCGGCATTCTATATCTCTGAAACTATTACCGGTTTCACCCTGAAATTTTGTACGGAGATAAAGGGAACTACTGGAAGTTCATCTATGAGACTTTTACAAATCGGTTAACTACAAAACGATCATGGCGGCCACGCAAATTTGAAAGTTTTAAATATACTTTTCTCGCGATTTGATGATCCAAACGCAATGAAACTGGTACAGCAAATGTTTATACACATTGTAACGCACTGGTATTTATTTTAGTTCAATTGTTTACATAACCTCAAGATGGCGTCTGTGCGAATTTTAAAATTAAGTTTTTATTTCTTGTGTCGTAATCATGCGATCAAAGTTGAAGTTTGAATAATGAGCCTACGCAATAATTTTCCTTTAATGGTACATGACTCTATGGCCTATACATATAACAATCCAACATGGCGACCATCCGAAATATTCAGGCGGTTCTCAATATCTACGAATCTATTACAGCAATCAAACTGAATTTTTTAATGTTCATGGGGTATATGAACATAAGTTCAGCATAGGACTTTCAATAACCTGGTGATCACAAATCCAATATGGCGGCGACGCGAAGTATAAATATTCACATGGACGTTTCTCGCAATATAACCATCCGAGTGCAGTGAAACTTGGTACAGTAAATCCTTATACAAATGTTTCCATAACCACAAGATGGCAGCTGTGCGAAATTTTAAAATTTCGTTTTTATTTCTTGTGTCCTAATCATGCGATTGAAGTTTGAATACTACACGTCCACAATAATCTTCATGTAACAGTACATAACTCTAAGACCTACATATATAAAAATCCAACATGGCGATCATCCGAAATATTTAGTCGGTTCTCAGTATCTACGAATCTATTACAGCAATCAAACTGAAATTTTGTATATTGATAGTGGCAATTAACATAAGTAGGATATATGAAAATAGGCTTTAGTTCTTCACGGAACTACTAGTTTTGATTAGTTTCAAAATGGAAAAACTCCTTTCCCCCTACGCAACCGTTTTAGGAATGGTAAGCATAATTCGATATGCCGTCGTTAAATTAGGACTCCTTTATCGGGGCTAAGTACTCTAGTGCACCGAAAGCACCTTTTTACAGATTACGGAACAGCGTACCTAAATAATTGTAGCTCCAGAAAAAAATCTTCTGCATCCAATTCTTCAAGCTCCCCGTCTTTTAGAAAATTAGAGTGCGTTTGACAATGGTCTTTCAATTGCTTTTCCTCCAAATTGGAAAGTTTGGAAGGATCGAAAAGAGATCTAAAGTATTCCGAAAAAAAAAAACTCCGTTAAATCTATTTTCTACGCAGCTCAGTGCAGTATCTACGACAGACAAAAAGTAATTTACCCGAAATTTATTTTCAGCTTCTTTTTAAAGTTCCTCTTCGTTTTTTTTTTTCCACCTGTTGATCATTTTGCTGATTTATTTCATCAAGGAACCTTTTGCGATTGCCTTGACGGCGAATAAAAAAAGGAAAGGAAGCTTGTAGTTTAACGTGACCGTTAATCTCGAGATCATGAGCCACGGGACCTCCGTTTTACGTGGAATCCGAACCACAGGACATGGCATTTCACTTCGAAAATCTCACATGCATTGACCGGGAATCGAACCCGGACCGCCTTGGTGAGAGGCATTCAGCTAGACCGCTGAGCCACCACGCCCCACTGACGGCGAATAGAAAATGTATTTGCATTGCCCAAATTTTCCATTATTACTCTAGCGGTGGACATTGCACTGTTAAAGCCAGTGTTGCGATAATTTTGAAAAAATGACTTCAGGCCCTGAAGTTCGGTTAAAGCCGTATCTAACGAAGTCTTCTCAGATTGGAGAGTTTTACTTGTTGAGTTCACAGAAAATTAAATATCGTATCAGATAACGAGGCTTAAAACAAATTCATACGAACTTGTATGAAGCAACAAAATTGGGCCTCTGACCGGGTAACAGGATCTTTGGTAGTTTCTGCCACTTTTTCTACAGCTTCGTTCACTTTGCCTAACTGGTAACTGACGGGCTTGACACTGTCAATTCAACATTCCCATCTCGTGCTAGATAAAGATTTTAGTGTGAGGAGGCCAGGACATAGTTTGCACAAAATGTCCCACCTTTCTGTGGAAGCTACAAACAAAGAGTACAGACGCTTAACTATACCAAAAAATGTCTTAGTGTCCTTATTGCATTTAACCATGTCACCCAAAAGTAAGTTAAGATTATGTGCAACACATGCCATGAACATTGCTCGTTTATTAATATTTTTTACTCGCGTCTGCACTCCCTTATACTTGGCCTTCATATTAGCACCGTTGTCATACCCTTGTCCCCTACAGTCCATGATTCCCTCTAAAACGTCAGCTAACCCCTTTTCCCGTAGTGTCGTGTACCTTCAAAAACGCGATGAACGATTCGACGATCCTTGGAGCTGCCATCATATCAACATAGCGGAGGACCAATTTTAATTTGGGCTGTACTGAATCAAACACGCTATCTTTATTTATTTTTTTTCATTTAGAAAAAAAATAATGGTGTGAAGCGCGGGGCCTGGCGCGACCGCCTTCGCGACGGCCCTGCCAACTGCCATTAACAAACACCACGTTCTCACTTTCAAAATACAAGGAAATTGTCAACATTGACTTTCAAGTAATAAACTTACCAAAAAACACGTCGCCATGTTTAATTACGTAATGCTGCCAACTTCAATCCCCGGCGACTCTCTGGACGAAATTATTGTTGAAAATTACTGATTGTAATGTGTAATGCGAGAGGATGTGATAATGGTGGACACAAACGGAAATGAGGTATACAACAAAGATACACTGAAGACAGTGTGGAAAGAGTACTTTGAGGATTTGCTGAATCCAAATGGTCATAGGGAGGAAGACAACGTATTGGAAGATGAAGACAACACAGGAATGGAAAAGGACCTGACTTGGAGAGAACTGGAAATGGCTATAGATAAGATGAAAGGAGGAAGGGCACCGGGTGTGGACGAAGTGAGTGTTGAAATGGTGAAGGCAGCAGGGGAGGTTGGGAAACAGTGGCTGTACCCTGTGATGAGGGTGGTATGGAAGGAGAAAAAGACCCCAGGAGATTGGAAGAAAGGATTAATTGTCCCAATATTTAAGAAAGGAAGCAGAAAGGAGTGCAGAAATTACAGGGGAGTCACACTCATACCACACAGTGCCAAGATATATGAAAAGTGGAGAGAGAATTGAGAGAGGAGCAGTATGGATTCAGACCTGGGAGATCAACAGTGGATCTCATATTTTCAGTGAGACAGCTCCAGGAACACCACTACGAATTTGGGAGAGGATCTGTTGATGGCCTTCCTGGACATCGAAAAGGCCTATGATAGTGTGTGAAGGGAGAAGGTTTGGGAAGCAATGGAAAACATGGGAGTGGAAAAAGGGACTGTAGGCAGAGTGAAGGAGATGTATTGTGGAAGTGTGAGTTGTGTGAAAATTGGAGGGGAAAGAACAGACTGGTTCAGACAAATGAGTGGCCTGAAACAGGGTAGTGCACTGTCATCCCTTCTCTTTATTGTGGTTATGGACGAGGTAATGACACGGGTAGCACGAAAGATAGGAGAAGATAAGATGAAAGCAATGGTGTTTGCAGATGATCTCATGGTCTGGGGAAACAAGGAGGAAATTCAGGAGTAACTGAAGGCTTGGGAAGAAACAGTGGGAGAGTACGGATGGAAGTTCAACATCAGTAAATGTGAGATCCTGTTAACGACCAGGAAAAAGGACAGACCAATGAGTGGGATAACACTTGGAGGTGGACAACTGAAGAAGGTGGAAAGTCTCAAGTACTTGGGAAGTATAGTGGAGGATGTGAGAAATGACAAAGAGATTACGGAACGTGGCAGACAGGCAGAAGCATTTCTGAGAAGCATTAGGAGCTTAGTGTGGAATAAAGATGTCCCACAAAAAAGCAAGGAAGTGTTATACAGAAGCTACTATACGACCCGATACTGACCTATGCTTCAGAAACGTGGACAATGAAGAAAAGGGACATAAGCAGAATACAGGCAAGTGAAATTAAGTTCCTGCGAAGTAGGATCGGAGTAACAAGAAGAGACAGGGTGAGGAATGAATAGGTCAGGGAAATAGTGAAAGAGGAGCCCTTGCAAGGCAGGATTGAGACATCAAGACTGAGCTGGTATGGACACTTAAAGAGAATGGAAGAGAAGAAGATTCCCAAGAGGATACGTGAGATGCATATGCAGAAGAAACGACCAAGGGGAAGACCAAGAGATAGATGGCTGAAAGGAGTGGAGGAATGTGTCAAGAAGAGAGGCGAGAACTGGACCAGAGTGACAGCGGAGAGGTGGTGGGAAGAAAGGACTAAGTGGCGAGGCTTATGTTCCAAACAGACCCAGCCTGGGGCTGGAAACTGTACAAGATGATGATGATGATGACTGATTGTTCTACTAGGCAAAACCATTGGCCTGGATAAAGATTATTGATGCGTGACTACCCCCACTGTGCCTGACAAAAACCAGGGGTGTTTATATTAGCTAACATAACCTTTATTGGTCTAGGCGAAAACCATTGTTCTGGATGAAAATATTGGTCAGGAAACTATAATGTTGGCACTCTGAAAAATGCAATTGCACCCTCTAGCGATAAAATGTTCAACTCCTGTATATTAGTATAAAATATTCAACTCCTGTATATTAGTAACATTGGCCATTTCTATAGAAATGTTTTCGTATTTTAATGGCGGCGGGCAACTGGCACTACACGAGTTCCCTATTTTTAATTCAAGCAAGGACTGCAGACGATAATTTCAAGTATTTCCTACTTTGGCTATCAAATGCTACCGTCCACGACACCTAGCTGTGAACTTAGCTACTACTAGATGCCATCGCAACCAGCGCCTGGTGACGAACGTTGAAACTTAAGAGCATTAATCAACCTTAACCTACAAATTTTGCTTCATACAAGTTTAGTTAGTGGAAGGTTCTGTTACATGCCATAAATCTATGACATGGGACCGCCGGCTTTACTTCCCCTCCGAAGGAAGGCATACTGCGGGATTTTTAACGCTCTTAAAAATCCGACGACTTCGGCCGGGTTTGAACCTGCGACCTTGGCTATACAAGCTCAGAATGCTACCAACTACGCCACCGAAGCCGCAAGACGACAGAAGAGCTACAGATAACAGTTTATATAGGAAACACTGAAAGATTGGCTTCAAATCTTTACATTTAAGTAAGCAAATATGCCTACACTTCGACAATAATTACGGTATTTAAAGTAAAGGTATACCCTAATGTGAAAGCGAAAGGTGATGGTTCGATGCTGAGTTTAGTTCTGTAGGCTAAAGGTGCCTTAGGCCCTATTGTGTTAGGACTTCAGCAGGTCAAGATAGTGAGTGCAGACGATAGTGACGATGATTGCTAAAGTGTGTGGCAGTAAACGAAGGGCACTAGAAGTTGCTAAGTTCAGGCGCGGATTCAAGGGGGGGGGGGGGGTCACGGGAGTCATGACCCCCCCTCCCCCCCCCCCCAAACGGAGACCAAATTTTTTTTGCAAACTCAACAAGCGAAAACACAATAACCAGACAAATAAAACTTAACGAATTTTAACTGAAAAAAACAGGGTTTTTTTTTCATTTTATTCAATACTGAAAATATCTTTATTGCAATTATTATGTTCTGTTACAACTGTACATATTTACAACTTCATACCTGTTATATAAAAACGATTATTTATATAACAAAATCAACTCGTCTATTTTGTTTAGCAAACCTTGTGATTACCGAATCGATGTCTATAGTTATGTCACGATGAATGTGCAGCAATGCACGGATAGGAATTGGGGGCTTTTTTTTCGCACCAAAAAGTTTGCCGATGTCCAAACTGCAAGCTTGGTTGGCAATTTAATCTGTGACTTTCTCCCTTTGTCGGTACCAACTCGACTTGCCGAAACTGTAACGTACCTTGATACTTTTCTCGAAGCTCGATGTAAAAGCCGCAAAACACGCCGTTGCAATTCGTACGAATATTTTTGGTGCGCTAAACACATCAAATTTCTATCCATGTAGCTTGCAAAAAAATTGGTCTGGTTTTGTACGTTTGATTATTTTGTGATTGCGTTGTTAGTGATACAATTTTTCTTAACAATTTCGATTCTATGACCCCCCCCAAAGCCAAACTCTAGATCCGCGCCTGGCTAAGTTGGTGTTCAGCAGATTCAGAGTGGTGTATTTAGAATAAATAGTGGCCAGGCGGTGAGTGATCTGAGTTGATGTTGGATGTTGAAACCCAATGCGGTTGTCAGGACTTGCTGCAGCACCCTGGGTTTAAACAAGTCACCAGATACATTCCACAAATACCCAAGTACACGGGGCTGATAGCCACGCTGTCCAAGTCCATAAATGAAACAAAAACATGCTGTGTTCAGTGCATGCGTCGTGGCCGATTGCAGCAAAAACAAATGACTGCTTTGTAAGAAACGTTTCTACAAACCTGTAATCTAACATTCGTGGAGGTCACTGATAACATCAGGTGAAGTACCGTAACGTACTATATAAGTTGCCAAACGTCCGAAATCTAATCACTCAGTTCCGACCGAGACTCGAAGAACAGCACATCTTATCCATCAACAGGTAGGCCTGCAGTGCGGCATCTTGACATTATTACCCGTCTGAAGTGAGTACGCTGATTTCGGTTGACATCTGTCCATTCTATCCGTCTATCGGCGTCTAGGCTAGTGTGGGGTATTTAAAAGAGATAAAGCGCGTACAATCCGTATCAAGCGTTATTGACATTAATAATAGTGAGGACCCTCCCTATCGAACGGAGAGTGGTGCAAGGAGCATATAATAACAGAGTAGAGACTCTCTGGTAAATCAGCGATTCGTTAAATTCTGTGTGATTGCGTCATTGTTTGGTCTCCAACTCAAACGCACATGGTGCGCAAAGCTACTAAAACTTTGCATGGTGCGCACCACGTGGCGAATTCCAAAGCCACTGAGAAGCAATAACTGGCCGTATATTGTGTACGAAATATAAGTGACCGAAGGATCTAGGTTGCTTTCACCGAGTACGTTAGCCAACTTAAGAAATGAGAGAAAATCGAATCGAGTTTGATTAGTCTGGATACACATCGTTATTGTTGCTTTAAAGCAACTAAGTTTTCTTTTTGAACGACAATATATTACATAGATTGAATATTAAGAGGCAACGGACACCCCAAAATTAAATTTTGTACGTACATTCTGTTCTATAACGCTGGTATGGTTTTTAGGGAAAAAAATCGACTGTCGAACATTTATATGCTACTTTTTAGTTGTTTAGCCCTTTTATTACGTGTTAAGTACAAGCGATTGGTCTTTTTGAAGTACCAACGTTAAAAAGAAATACATTATAAAGTTTCATGCAAGTTTGCAATATTATGGTACCATAACCTCAAAATGACCGTACCCATATTCCGACCCAGTACGCCACTATGACTGATTTCACGTCTCATATACCTCCTTCTCTAAATAAATTGAATATGCCCAAGAAATGTTATTTCATTGCAATTTACTTGCCCTCAACGGTTAAATGATTTTTAACTGTATCTACAGAAAAACTATAGGCAGGGTAGAGGATTGTCAAGGAAATGAGAAAGCTGATTTTCCAAGGCAGTTTAAATTGTTTTATTAATGGCTTAGTCGACTGGAGACAGGATTGAAGAAGACCATGCTGGGCTGCACTCAGATGATCGGCTACGCTGCAGGACGGTGGAAAACAACTGATCACCCACAGCCAAGTATACTCCAATGCAGGGAAACCTCTTGGCTAGCTCCGATCAATCCTCAGGCTGAAGAAGCTGTAAACTCAAAGGGGATTATTTTTGGTGAACATGAATTTTCGCCTGTAAAGCAACACAATTCCAGTTAACGGACGCAGCATTTCTTGCAAGAAATAAGAGGGTGGGGACATTTGGAAGATGTGGTTGAACGTAATGGTGCAACACATTACCAATTACATTCAATACCCCCCTCAGTTTAATGGCAATTAAAACCTCCTGTTTCGGGCATGTTAAGGGACACTGGGACTGAAATTTTAGTGAAATTTGTGGAAAATGTCGATTTTCGGTTTTTTCCATATTAATACACCCCTATCCCCTGCGGATCATATAGCAGTGTTTTTATCCGAATTCCGCCATTTTAAAAGCCCTGGCGTAGCTTTAAAATGCACGGTGTGTCCTTTAAACGCGCCAGCACAGTAAGTGTCCTGAAGATTCTGAGTCTTGGTGTTTCTACATTCGAAGTATCGCAGCTGGTAAAACACCACAGAGTCATGACAAAATGGCTGTAGAACTTTATGAACCCTTAGTTGTCAAGATTATGCCTGTTTATCAAAGGCTGGCATCAGATGAGCTACTATCCAGATGCATCCGTGGTGCTACTGAAAATCAGAATGAGTCACTGCGTTCTGTTATCTGGAGGAAGTGACCAAAGGAGATTTTTATTTCACGGAAGATACTTGAAATTGCTGTTAGTAATTCTGTAGCAGAATTCAACATGGGGTGTAGTGCAACAACAGAGTTGAAATCAGGAATAAGACTAACTTCAGTATCTCATGTCACAGCACAAACACTTGAAAGATGTGTCAGTCGCAGGAAGTATGTAAGTCCGCGGTCATAATTGGAGAAGTGAAAGGCATGTCGACGGAAGGTGAAACTGACGGAAATGAAGGAGGAGGCTGCAAAACAGAAGAAGGAGGGTGTCACCTATGCTGTAGGACAATCCTAATGTCATTGGTAAGCTGAAACCTTGTAAATTGTGCATCATTTTAGAAAATTGCTGTTTTCTCTGATTCACTTTTTCAGGCATTCAAAATGTTACTCGCGTCATAAATCTTATGATATTGCTTTCAAAATGGGAATGTATTATCTTCATTGCAATGACTATAAACCTGCGGATCGTTTTTTAGATTGCACTTTTGGTATGGCTGCAAAAAAAATTCAAACTGGAAAAAATACGATTTTTTTGTAGAAAAAAACTTGGATATGGAAAAAAATTAATTTCTTGGCCCTCATTAATGCAATTCAAAATCGGATCCGTAGGTTTCTTCCAATTGTTATAGTGCAACAGAATATTACCTAAAAGTTACACTATCTTGTTTTTTTTAACGCGGCTGACCTTTATAAAACTTGAATAATTAGCACAATAAATGTACAAAATAATTAATATCTGGAGAACTAATCAACTTACAATGCTCACGTTTCCCACAGTGGTTAATAATATGACTATTCATAACCATATAAAATTTCAAAGCTGTACCTCAGTTTATATAGAATTTGAAAATTTCAGTCCCAGTGTCCCTTAAAAAGACCCCTGCAGGCCAAATGTACATCATATTAGGCTACTGTTGGTTGGTTCGTTCTTAAGTTTAGAGTCTGCAACAACGCGGTCATGTAGCCCCGTGTACTTTCGGTGTGTGTAGAATCTGTCTGATAACCGGTGTTAATTGTGATGACTGTATTAGTGTGTGTTATCTGTTTTTTTTTTAAATTCAAGTAAGAACTGCAGACTTTTGAATTTTTCAAATAATTCCTACTTTTGCCGCCAAACGCCGTCAACGACTACTAGTTCAGAACTTGGCTACCAGACGCCAGCGCAGTCGGCTCTTGGCAACGAACGTCGGAACCTAAGAGCGTTCTTAACCTATAGGGGAAAAGTGCCTAAAATGACATACTCAGGTAAAACGACATAGTGGCTTTTTCTCGTAAATGGCGCTAGTGTCGTTTATTTTGAATGCTCTATCATATGCGGAAGTTGGCTAAACTGTATTCTGCAAATGGCGGGCTTGAATATCAAACGTGTTGAAAGTCAGTGAACAAAAAGTGAAAAGAAGGTTGCTAGAATATTTTTGTGTTCCATTTTAGATGCGACTTTGCTGTTAGCGGTAAGTTCCTTTTGTTATAAGAATATACAAATAGTATTATAGGTTGTTCAACGCTTCTATTGGTATTGACGTTAGTCTCATGGCTTTGTTATTCTTGGCATAACCTCTCACTCTGTTACAAGGTGCACTCTAGGGTAAAACGACATACCATTAGTAAGGATAAAATGACATACTATGTCATTTTACCCTTATATATTGGCCTAAGAAGATTAAGTGCCTTTCTTCTTCCATGTTTACAAATATTTAAGTAGCATTCTTAGAATGTATTTTCAACATAAGCGGGCATCCAATTCTCATTATATGTACTGTTTCTTTTGCAGATGGTAGGGACGTATATCAGAAAGACTACACGCCAGTCATGGGATGAACAAGCCATGCAAAGGGCCATCGATGCTGTGAACAATGAGGAAATGGGCTGGTTTAGAGCTGCCAAACAATTTGGTGTACCGCAGGCGACTTTAAGAAGGCGTGCCAGAAACCGAAACAAACAAATTATGGGTGTAGGCAAAGGATTAGGCAGGTTCCAGTCGACATTTGAAAAAGAATTAGAGCAGGAAATAGTCAGTCACTTAAAGCTGCTAGAATCTCGTCTGTTTGGCATGACATGCACAGAAGTAAGGAAACTAGCATACCAGCTTGCAGAACAAAATGGTATACCCCACAGATTTAATAAGGAGAAGAAAATGGCTGGCTGGGACTGGCTGAAAGGTTTTCGGAGTCGCAATCCAGACTTATCTCTAAGGAAGCCAGAAGCTACTTCTGCAGCTCGTGCGATGGGGTTCAATAAACCTCAAGTCGATAAATTTTACAAGGTTTGTGAAGATATCCTAAATAAAGAAGGAATATCGCCTGAAAGAATCTATAATGTTGATGAGTCTGCTCTCTCAACTGTACATAATCCTCAGAAGATTTTTGCAACGACTGGGAAAAAGCAAGTGGGGGCACTTACAAGCGCTGAGAGGGGGATGCATGTTACAATGGTTGCGTGTATGAACCCTGCAGGAAACTTTGTCCCTCCGGCTTTAATCTTCCCCAGGAAAAACTGGAAACAGGAATTGATCGATGGAGCACCTATGGGAACTCTAGGCATTGCGCATGAAAGTGGATGGATGACTGGAGAAGTTTTCCTCAAGTGGTTACAGCATTTTATTAATTTTGTTAAGGCAAACAAAGAAGATAAAGTGTTGCTCATTGTTGATGGTCACTCGAGCCACAAACATGTTGAGGTGCTGAAATATGCTAAAGAAAATGGAGTGTTTCTACTTTGCCTACCACCCCACTGCACTCACCGACTTCAGCCATTAGACGTGTCATTTTTTGGTCCCATGAAGACCTATTATAATCAAGAAGTTTCAAAGTGGCTGAAAACCCACCCTGGTCGAATAGTCACTCAATATCAAATCAGTGAGCTCTTTGCCAATGCATATGGGAAAGCAGCAAGTGTGGCTAATGCTAAGAGCGGATTTGCTAAGTCAGGACTTTGGCCATTAAATCCTGACGTTATTGAAGAACATTTGTTTGCCCCGGCTCAGACAACTGATAGACCTACATTTGTAGAGACTGACCAAATTCCATCCCCCACTGTAGGCTTATTGAATAATGAATGTCAAGAGGAAAGTATTCCGGGATGTTCTCATGATTTGCATGCTTCTTCAACACCTGAAGAGAAATCTGCTCCCACGACCAGCCTTCGGACTCCCAAATCAGACAATAGACTCAACATATCAGTTCATGAACTTTCCCCAGTTCCTACAGCAGGGTTATGTTTCCCTAAGAAACGTAAAACTACCCAGGGTTCTTCAGGCCTCCTAAACAGCAGTCCCAATATAAAACTTCTAGAAGATAAAGAACACCAGAAGAAATTAGCTGAGGAACGCCGATCAACTAGAAGAGCTCGGAAAAGAATCGAGTTCAGCAGCGCAGAAGCCTATAACTCAGACCCCTGTGCAGATGAAGATGATGACGACTGTGTTTGCATTTACTGCAATGATATTTTCTCACATTCTAGGCCAGGAGAATCATGGATTAAGTGTGCTAGATGCAAGATGTGGGCTCACAGTGAGTGTGCTGGTGTTCCTGCAAGGATTAAACATTTTGTGTGTGACCTTTGTAAGCCATAGAACCAATTGTAAAGGCATAATAAGAACTTGTTGAGGATTTTGTTTAGTGTCTTCACTTTTTGTATATACATGGTGAAACGTATGTCATTTTACCCAAACAGTAGGGATAAAATGACACGTTGGTACATTTTTCAATTTATTTTCTTGTGTATAGTATAGTATTATATTTGATGGTTGTTGACCGTTTTTGAGAAGATATTCTGTCAATGTTTCTAAAACATGTGTGAAAAACAAATTCTTAATAAAAGTTTAAGAGAACGAGCAAAAAATAAAAATGGTATGTCATTTTAGGCACATTTCCCCTACAATTTAGCTTCACACAGGTGTAATTAGTGGATGGTTCTTTAACATGCCATAAATCTATGACATGGGACCGCCGGCTTTACTTCCCCTCCGAAGGAAGGAATACTGAAGGATTTTTAATGCTCTTAAAAAATCCGAAGACTTCGGACGGATTTGAACCCGCGATCTTGGGCATAGAAGCTCAGCATGCTACCGACTACGCCACCGAAGCCGCCCATATTACTGTTAAATACACAGAAAAAAATCTGCATCACTGGAATATTGTGCCCATTGTATTAACCCTTAGATACACGCTAAGCGGCACTGAGTGCCGCTCTTTTGCAAAATTTTGTTTGACGTGGTTAACACTTACGAGTTCTGTGAGATCGCCCGCTATATCCTTTGTTCGACATGTGCTGCAGGGGAGGGAGTAGGTTCGGAGCCTGTCTGGTTCCCAGTTAGTCTCAGACAGGTTGTCAAAGTTGCGAGGTACGCGAATGCGGCATTCCGTACCGCTAGCGTGTAACAACTTGCTGGAATCGGCGTTGTAAAATAATGTAAGTATTTAACTTATTTTACCTTTGTTGTTTCTTTCTATGCTTCTATCATTATTATCGATGTCAGCACATAGTCTGCAACCTTGCCTTCTATTTATAGGTCTCAACATGGCTGTCAACAACAGGAGATTGAAAGGTTGCTCCAAGTACTTGATGAGCAAGAAGGGTCACTGGATGAAGAGGATCTATCCGATTTTTAAGTCCTAGTGCACATTTATTTTGTGTATCTAGGCACTGTATATTATTTCGTACTGCAAATTAGCAGACAAACAGTTTTTTTTTACTCTAGTGTATTTCTAGTGCTTGTTGAGCATCAGGTAGGCCTACAATGCCTTGTAATATGAGCCTGAAAAAAGGACAATCTCAATCCAATAATTCTCAATATCTCTTTTGTGTGCGAAAATTATTATTTTTTCTTCGTTGTCCAATAAATGTTTATAAGAATTTTAATTTCATTAAGTATGAATAGTAAATATGTCCATATCCCATCCCTCCCAATAATATATTTTATTAATAAGTATTTCATACATACTGATATGATTTTTTCAATGTATTCTCTTAAGTTCTGTATAATTCTCCCTACAAATCAATTTTAGCCGTTTAGCAAGTCACTAAATTACGAAAAAGAATGAAAAAATATATTGCGGCATAGAATGCCGCTAGCGTGTACGAATGTTAGTGAAAGAGATGCGTGTAGCTAAGGGTTAAAAGAGAGAGGGGGAAGAGTGTGTCCTACAGACAAGTTGTCAATATTCTTGAAAATATTATATGCCCTTTAAATATAAATTTACATTGGTCTTTAACCTCACCCATTACCGTATTTCACAACATGTGTGTTTTGAAATGTGCACATTAAATGCTAAAATCTATTGTTTTAAAGTTAGGCAATGATGACATTGTTGAAGAAGGACTGGTGAAGTTCAAAACATTTGCACGTATACCTACCCCCTGTCACCTTTTCTGTTGTGTGAGAGGCCAAGTACAGGTCTTTCTAGTCAATGCCCGTGGGCGACCTGTGCACCGGAATGAGAGATGAATTAATGAAACTGGGCAAGGATGTGGAAGGAAGCGGCCATGGCCTGTCAGAAGGTACCGTCCCAGCATTTGCCTGGAGTTGAAAATGGGAAACCACGGAAAACCATTTCAAGGATGGCGACGGTGGGGTTCGAACCCACGTCCACTGAATCAGCAGAGAGCTTGGGCCCATGGCCGAACACTGCGCTTCAGCTGCCAGCATACCTACACCTAATTATTATTCTTTCAGAGGGATCGGAGATGAGATACAATGAAATGCTATAAAAATTGAAACAAGATTTCAATGAACTGCCATCCAATACAATACCACCATTGAAATATTGCATTAATTTAAGTCGATGCACTTCCACCTAGCCAATGTGTACAGTCGGATGTTGTAACAGATGGCAACATCACAAGGAGCTGATGAAAGGATGAAATAAATGAATATGACCAAGCAGTTGGAATGAAGCGAGGTACCGGTCAGGCCATTGGGGGATTTTGAAAATGGTAAACCTGACCAAAAAGAATCCAAAACCAGTCGCCAGATGGCACTGCACTTACATGATTGCAGCTACCAAATATGTAAAAACTTTACATTAAACTATATACTCTACACACACATGTACTGACAAAGTGCAATGTAAAGAAAAATGTATCTCCTTTAGAAATTACTACAACATTAACATACTGTTACACCAGATTATATAATATTTCCAGAACATTTTCACAGCACGTGTGCCAACCGTCCAACTCTGCCTGTGGGTGTATTCCATCCCTCCCACCCTTTGGGGACTTCATAAGACAAGTAGGAAGCCTCAAAGAATAGCCTAGGTTGCTCCTTTTAGTCACCTCGTACGGTAGGCAGAGGATACCATGGGTGTAGTCTAAACCCCCACTCACAGGGGGCTGCAGTGTTGAAGCCACCCAAAGAAATTATATTGTGTTGTTGATTCATTTCGGGGCTTTGCGACACTGTGGTCATGTGGCCCCATGTACTTAGGTGTGTGTGGAATTTGTCTAATAACCAGTGTTATTGTGAAGGCTGTATTAGTGTGTGTAGTTGTGACTCAGATGAGGATTAGGAAGGAGGCGGCTGTGGTCTTAATTAAGCATTCGCCTGGAATAGAAGAGGGGTTCATTATAACACACGTTATAATGAACATAGGAATGTGATAAGATACGGAACACATTCAGCCGTGTGCGAACATATGTGTGACGCAGGGCACAGCTTTACCAACATAGAGTCGGACCTTAAAATAATCCATCACGAATCGAAAGGCAGAGCTCTTGACATAAAGGAAGCAATCGAGATACACCTAGCCAAACGAAACAATCCCAACAATCTAAATAAACACACGTTCATGGAGAGCTCACCCCTCTTCACGCTACTAAAAAACACACCCTGTCGGAAACAAGACACAATTTAGCGACACAGCCAAGCTAGATAAAAAAGGGGGGAAATTAGGGGGTTTTTAATAGGTAAATGTTATCTGGATCAGGTGTACGATGTTTTTTTCTTCTGCAATAAACCAAGGCCCATATTCGCGGCAGTATTAAAGGTACCGGGACATCCTCATAAGACCGTCAACGCTTAGTTCGAATGGGTTATGCTCCACGCGTGGCGAGGGCTAATCCACGGTCTTTAATAGTTGTAGACTCACCTCATTCAATAACATACATCTTATCTAGGTTGGCAACACCTCACATAAACACATCGCTATCACTCCCCATAGCACGTAGGGGCAGGGGGGAGAAGGCAGGGAAAAACCAGTTGTTAAGATAACCACCGCAGTCGACCGCACAGTGAGTTCCAGTGAGCACGAAAACTGCGAGTAGCTGTAGTACGGAAGACAATCAGATAAGTAGTTAGCCTAAAATTTTATAGTTTAACCATAGATTACAACCATATAATCTCTCTAAAGTACAAACTCCGGATAGCTATCACCATTTAGCATTTCACCTAACATATATACTGCATTTAGCATACACTGACAGTTGCAGTACCAATACTGCAACTAAATAATTGTACATATTGTAAATATTTTCACCTGTATTTCAAACATTGATTTTATAGCCTAAGTGTATACTTCAAGGTAAAATTGAAGGACGGCGTGGACCAGGAAGGAGACGAATAACTTGGATGGATAATTTAAAAACGTGGTTTGGGCTGTCTTCCATGGAACTCTTCAGGATTGCACAGGATAAGAAGGTGTTAGCCATGGTGGTAGCCAACGTCCGTATCGGATAAGGTAGAAGAAGAAGAAGAAGAAGAAGAAGAAGAAGAAGAAGTGTAATGGATCTGATGATGATCGCTTGACGATCGAAACTGGTCATCCTAGTGTTTTATTAATCTCATGTAATTTATTTCAGGATTAGGGCATAACCCATCTCTTTTGGGTACATTCGTGTTGACCGACTAAAAAACACTAAACTCTTGTTTACTGGTATGTGTTAACGCATTTTCAATATATATAATAATTTCTCATTCATACGCGGGCAGATTTTCTAAACTTCTAGCCGATGGCTGGATTATGAGCAACACACATCACATCCATCATTACTTCTCAAATATTGAAGAGCTGAAGATCAGTTAATCTATACAGGATCTCATTATGTGTCTATTATTATAAACTTAGCATGACCAAAAACAGAACTTAATTCACACACAATCAACCAACAATATACTGCCATTTTATCGACAAATTATCATTACCTTTCTGTAAATCACCAAATGTCAAGACGTAATAATTACCTTGATTTGCGAACTCCTCATCACATGTATCCATCACCTTCCATGATCACGTTGCCATGGAAATATAATTTTCCCAAAGGACCAACAAAATAAATGGAAAGCCTCTAAAATCTAGTGACAAACAAGGTTGGTAACAAAAGTTACCGAGTTCGGGCCCAAACACAAGAATAATTATTTAACGGACGGAGAAAGTGCTTGGAGTTTCTTAGGCCTGGAGTGGCGGTGGCCTCATGACGTCCGGGGCACTGTGGCTAGCTGCGTGTCGAACAAGGCACTGGCGCTAGCAGAGCGTAGCGCCCATCTAGTTAAACACATTTACACTTTTTAATGTAAATCACGGGATACGAGATAGGCTACAGTACTTCACCACAAGCCTTAATTATCTCAACTAAGGTATCTAGGCAGCTCCGTATCTTCCCGTCTTGCTCTTGTGATATCGCTAAATGCTAGTCAAGTGGCTGTGACTCTCCGCCTGCAAGCAAAGCTCTGTTCCATAGGGAACGCCCTCACTGTAGATTACGTACTGTTCTGTTGTTGATGCTCACGAGGTTCGAATCCCAGCACTGACATTGGTTATCCTAAGTGTGGTTTATTAAAGCTGCATGATAAGGGAACCTGCCTTATGACAATCACACTTGATTAATATGGATATTGTTTCATATTCTGGGGGATATTGGCAATTGTAATTACTGTCCATTATTACTATTACTGAAAATATGTGCTAAATTACGTAAATACGTGTTTCTTGCTCATTCAACGACGGCAGCCATGTTTTTCAGGCGCATGAGGTCTCTTCAACTGTTGCCCGGACGCAAACATTGATGTCATATTACTGTTGCCAACATGTGGGATACCAAAACGATTGGTCTGGACTCTGGAGAAAGATTATTGATGCGTTACTACACCCACCGTGTGTGACAAAAACCAGGGGTGTATATATTACTGCTCAGGTCCACGCTCTGTGAACTTGCGGGGTGAGGAGAAGGGGCAGGCGAGAAGAGAAGGGCCTGTCAACAGTCCACCGTGTTAACTGATATTCCTGTCTATTCAAATACTGCTACCATAGGGCCATTGCTCAAACCACTGTGTGTTGCGAATGAGTGTGTGAGTCACCGACCAATGTATCTGGTTCTGTTACTACACACGGACCAGGAACCCAGCACGTGTCATATATCATCGTCCACAATCCATATTCCTCTCAGGTTTACGGAGCTTGGACCTGAGCAGTAGATAGCGGCCCTAGCCGCGCTACCTAGTAATTATTGGTCTAGACATTCATCTGGAAACACATTATTGGAGGCTTGGCAATGTCCATAATTCACGTGTTTAATGCCTGACACAACTGAATTTTACTATATTAGTTGTGATCTAAAAAAAGGGAAGGTGGATGGGTTATAGACTGCGGAGGAGTAAACCATCTATTACTACACCATTTCCAGATTTTGTTTTCATCATTACAAAAGGTGTTTTGACTAAATTCAGTAGTTTAGGATTCTTTTCCCCCGTATTATTTCCTCTCCTTAAGTTTTACTGAATGGGGTACTTAGTAATTTTAATAAGTACAGGTGTGAGGTGAGAATCTTCATGGAACAACTAACAAGACCCTACGCAGTGATAATGGAGGAGAATACCTGAGCAGGGAATTTGACAGTTACCTGGTGAATCATGGAATCCAACAACAGCTGGCTGTCCATGACGCACTTCAGCAAAATGGTGTGCCTGAAAGAATGAACCAGATGCTACTTGTCATGATAAGATGCCTTTGTTTGAGTCAGAGATCACTATACTAGAGCCATCCTTACTTCCGACTTGAAGTTTCACTGCTACGTCACAGCTACACTCTAACCAGCCAATTACAGGCAGCCATTCAAATTGATATATCAAGATAAATCGAGGTTCGCTGACGATGTTGCCAGCTAACATCTTGCGTTCACATGTTGTTGTCAGCTGTTTGCATTGTGCTCGGTTAGTTTCATTGGCAGTCTTTGTGTATTCTCGTATATTTTTTCTTTTTGATATTATTCTAGTCTGTTGTTTTTTAATAACTTAGTATTTGTTTGTTGTTTGACATAGTGTAGTATAATTACGTGTAGTTGTAGGTTAGCTTTAGATCAGTGAGTGTTTGTGTTATTTCTGCCGTGTGTGTGTGTGTAGGCCTAATAGTGTCATGCCGGGGTCTAGCACGAGGAAGACAAGCGCCAAGAGAGGAAATGGTTTGAAGAAATATTGCTGAACAACTTTCCTGAGAAAAGCACAATTGTTATGGACAATGCCCCGTATCATAGTGTCATTCACGACAAAGCTCCAACAATGGCAACAAGAAAGAATGTGCTCATTGAGTGGCTGACGAGCCACAACATTCATTTACGTGACGACATGACTCCGAAATAAGTAGTGTGTTCCCTTTAACTTATAGGTTTTTTAATAAATTTTCTCAAACTCTGATTATCTTCGACTCCGGACGCGAGCGGTAATGGTGAGTTACAATTTGTTTTAAAAAAAATCTGCTTCATTATCAGAAATATTCATGATAATGGGAGATCTAAATGCTCATGTAGGAACTGATAGAATGGGATATGAGAATGTTTTGGGTCCACATGGGTATGGCGATCGAAATGAAGATGGAGAGAAACTGTTGGATTTTTGTGTCAGAAATAACCTGATAATAAAGAACACGTGGTTCAAGAAGAGGAATAGCCATAAGATCAGCCGGTATAGTTGGGATGGACAGTATGGTACTCTCATCGATTTTGTGATAACAGACCGAGAATGGGGAAGATACGTCATGGATGCGAAGATAATCCCCAGTGAAAGTATGGGAGGTGATCACAGGTTATTAATAGTGGATTTAAAACGAGTAAAAATCCCTAAAATTGTACTTAAGAAAAAACCAAAGATCAGGATTTGGGAATTGGAGGAGGAGGACAAAAGGATAGCATTCCAAGATAGGATAAAAATGAAGCTGCCTAACACAGAAACACAAAGTGGAGAAGAAGAGTGGAACAATTTCAGACAGACATTTGTTGAAGCAGCAGTTGAGGTATGTGGGAAAACAAAAGCAAAGGTTAAGGAAAAGGAGACCCGGTGGTGGACAGACAAAATAAAGCAAGAAATAAAAGAAAGGAACAAGGTGAAGAAAGAAATGGATAAGGAAAAGCAAAAAACGTATCAGAAAGATGAGGATAAGATAGAAAGGTTACATGTGGAATACAAAAGATTAAAACTACAAGTAAAAAGGAGTATCAGGAAAGAAAAAGAGAAATGCTGGGGGAGAGTTCACCAACAAAATTGAGCAAGATAGTAGAGGAAATCAGAAACTACTGTATAGAGTAATAAAATCGAAAAGAGCAGACCAAGAAAAAATCAAGGCATTAGAGAGAGAAGATGGTTCCATAGTACATGATGAAAAAGGTCTTCAGAAGGTGATGTCTAAGTATTTTGAAAAGCTTTATAATGGGGATGACTTCCCAGAGGAAGAACGAGATAAGAAAATGGAAATAGATGGAGAAAAAGAAGAGAACCCAATAACATGGTTGGAACTTGAAAGGACAGTGAAAGCAATGAGCAAAGGTAAAGCAAGTGGAAAAGACGAATTCAATGCTGATATGATTAAGGCAGCAGGAAGCATTGGACTACAGTGGCTATACCGAACCCTCAATGCCATATGGAAGGATGAAAGGATACCTGAAGATTGGCAACAAGGAAGCATTGTACCACTGTTCAAGAAAGGAAATAGGAAGAAATGTGAAAATTATAGAGGTATAACATTGTTATCACATGGGCTAAAAATAATGGAGAAAGTCATAGGCAAGAGACTGAGGGATATAATAGAACCTCAGTTAGAGGAAGAACAGTATGGCTTTAGACCGAATAGATCAACAATAGACTTGATATTTGCAGTGCGAATGATAATGGAAAAGCATCTAGAAATGAACAAAGAAATCATCTTTATATTTTTGGATGTGGAAAAAGCCTATGATACAGTTAAAAGAAAATATGTATGGGAATGCCTACTGAAAAGGAATGTACCAAAATCACTAATTAACAAGATAAAAATGTTGTATTATGAGAGTAAGAGCAGTGTACAAGTGGGTAGTGGTGATTCTGAAACATTCTATACAAAAAAAAGGCCTCAAGCAAGGAAGTGCACTGTCACCATTATTATTTGTTATATTGATGGATGAAATCATAAAACGTGTAAAACAGAGTATCAGTAGTGATGAAGTGAAGGCCTTGGTATTTGCAGATGATGTGGTGATTTGGGGAGAGGGAGAAAAGGAAGTACAAAGGAGATTGGACATTCGGAATGAAAAGCTGAAGGAGTTTGGAATGGTAATTAGTAAAAAGAAAACGGTAGTCCTGCACTGTGGAAAAGAGGAAAAGAGAAGCCAAGTGAACATAGATGGAGAATGGTTAGAGAATGTGGAACAGTTCCCATATCTGGGTAGCATTGTTAACGGAGGTAATGAAATCAACCCTGAAATTAACAACAGACTAAGTAAAAGCACAACATTCTATCAAGTCAGAGAGCTTTTATGGGATGACAAAGTGCCCAGGAGAACGAAATTAACACTATATAAACAGTACTTCATACCAATTGTAACATACGGACTGGAAACGCTGGTAACTAGCAAGAGACAAGATAGTAAGATCCAAGCAGCAGAAATGAAATTTTTAAGAACATCTGTAAAAAAGACAAGAAGAGATAGAATTCGAAATGTTAAAATCAGAGAAGAGCTAAATGTGGAACCGTTAGTACAGAAGCAAGACTGAGATGGTTCGGACATGTGAAGAGAATGGGAAAGGAACGAGCGGCAAGAAGGGAGTTGGAAAGAGAGGTTAAGGGTAAGCGATCAGTTGGAAGACCAAGAAGAAGATGGATGGATCAGATTCGGAAGGACATCGGAGAAGCTGGATTGGATGTGGAGGAAGTAATGGAGCAGGAAAAGTGGAAGGACAGAAACGAGTGGAAGAGGCTTGTTAACCACACCCGGGCGACTGGAGTGGGACATTGATGATGATGATGATTCTATTAACCGCAGTATATGTGTAGTTTCTACTACTATGTACTTATTCACGAGTATGATGTGTGTAAACATGTCTGTTCACATTACGAGTGTTTTGTTAACGTGACTGCTATAATCATGTACGTCAGCTGATTCGCGTAAGTGGACTGGCAACACCGTGTCACCAGCCGGTGAACTGTCAAGTCGGAAGTAACGATGGCGGCACTTTAAGTATCTTTTGGCTGTTGTGCTTGTATCATCAGGAACAAGTGACCATCCAATGCAATAGATGACCAAAACCTGAGGCTTGGAAAGAAGACCATCTTCGGGTGTATGGATGTAGTAAGACTTGGAGTGTAGAACCTGAACAATGACGAAGAAGCAGCTAGATCCAAAGGCGATACCCAGATCTCGGATGGTGTTCAAGGATACAAACTGTGGGACATGAAGACAGATCTCTTTACGAGCCACAATGTAGCATTTGATGAAAACTGTGTGCCCTGCAAAACTACAGCAAGTGAACTCATTGAGGACTTTGTGGTGAAAGCATTTAATGATTTTATCACCATCAAACTTGAAATAAGATGATAGACTTGGTGAGATGCATGAAGAAGGGATACAAACAGATAGCAACAGCAGAAACAATTTTGGGTTGCCCGAGGTCAACACAAATGATGATGAAAGAAGTGCCAAGACCGGCCGGAGAAGACACTGCTGTTCAGAAGGAATGAAAGATCCATCAGCTGGATATCATTGCAGTATACCTAAATGGAACTTTGAAGTGGACCATCTACATGGAGAATCCAGTGGATTTCCACAAAGGTGGACCAAAAGATGTTTACCTGTTAAAGAAAAGTTTGTATGGGCTCAAACAATCATTTAGGGAGTGGAATCTGCGACTTGAAGTATTCCTGAAGACATCCAAACTGCAAATATTGAGGGCTGATCCATGTGTCTACTATTTGAAGGATGGGGTCTTCATCATTGGAGTATACGCAGATGACCTGCTAATGCTGGGAAAAGATGAGGAACGTATGGAAAAGTACAAGAAGGAAATCTCTGGAGTGTTTGAGGTGAAGGACTTGGGAACGGTAAACCACATCTTATCGATGAAGGAAGATAAAGCTGATTTGGATCGCTAAGCCAAGCAGCTTATGCCGAAGAGCTCTTGGCAATGAAGCATCTTGACCATGGTATGCAGTTTGAAAGGGCAACAAGGGAGGCAGACTTAAGTCAAATATCGAAGCAGTCGGGGGTCTGCTATATCTCGATGGAGCCTCTAGACCGGACTTAGCATTTGAGACGACATACATATCAGTTCAAAAGCTGAGCACCAGGCGGAAGTGCGTCATTTCCTGCGTTATGTGAAGCACACAGATGACTTGGGCTAACATTCAAGAGTAAGCTATGTACAAGTAGAAGAGGGGAAGAATGATTAACTTTTAAGGAATTTTAATATAAGTGGTTGCAACAAGTCAGGACTTACATAATGATGCATGAAGTGTTCACCAAGACATATTTAATTAAATGTGAGAGATTGCTACATTTAGGCTGATGAACGTCAAATACGGACCGAAACATGTACCAGTAACAGTGTGAAAGTGTAAAAAAAAAAAAAAAAAAACGCATCATGGCTCGCCTCGCTCGGAAGTGATGGGCTCCATCTCAGCAACGCTCTACAGCTTTTCCCGGAGCGGCTAGCTGGTGAACCATGTGTTATTTCCCCATACAAATACAAACTGATATAAAATAAGTGAATTAATTTACGTATTTCACAGCCATGTAAAACAAAAACTGGCAGTGAACCTACGGTAATGACAACGTAACCATATGTAACCATACATAACCTAGAGTGCATGTTCCCCATGATTCTAACGTTCTGTTCGTGTGTGTTTCCCATGCTTAAGGAGTTGGAGACAATGAAGTGTAACATGGAAACAAAGCGTTTCCGGATCCATGTTCATGTAACATAATTTCTTCGTCTACGTGTGAGGAATGTGTCAAGCAATTTGTGCCATACATTTTTGTTACACCCTGTATATATCACATGTAATTTATTTCAGGTTATTTTTTTCACATATGTCGGCAATTGGAATTATTTTGTATTGAGCGACTAAAAGTTACAATATCAATTGAATACAGCGTGGCATGCTCGTAACCAGTCGTTCCTCTTCTACACAGCTAACTTACACTTAATTCCTGCCGCTCCTTCCGGAGCATAGGGCCTTGGCGAAATTTCTCCACACAGTACGGTTCCTGGCCATTCTCTTCACTTGACTCCAGTTCTTGTCCACCTCTGCAATTTCATTTTCGATCGTCCTCTTCCAGGTCTTCTTAGGTCGACCTCGCTTCCAGGCATCTTGAGGATTCCAGTCTAGCGCCGCCCTCTCAATAGCTCCGTCCGGCTTCCTTAGTGTGTGACCAATCCAGCGCCATTTCCTCTCCTTGATCTGGATGCTAATCGGTTGTTGATTGGTGATGGTCCAAAGATCTTCATTTGAGATTATGTCCGGCCACCTCACATTCATGATGCGACGCAGACACCTGTTAATGAACACCTGTAGCTGGTTGTTGATCGGTTTTGTGACTTTCTATGTTTCACAGCCATAGAGAAGAATCGACTTTACGTTGCTATTGAAAAGGCGGAGCTTGGTCTTCCTGGAAATGTTTCTATTTCTCCAGATGGGGTAGAGCTGGACAAAGGCACCATTTGCCTTCCTGATACGGCTTCGAACATCTTCCTCTGCTCCCCCATCATTTGTGACTATACTTCCAAGGTAGAGGAAGGACTCAACTCGCTCAATGTCCTTTCCGTTGACTGTCAAACTAGTCGTGATGTCAGAATTTATCCTTATCTCTTTGGTCTTGTTGGTGTTGATCATCAGTCCTGCACGTTCTGCTTCTCTCTGCAACCTCCCCAGCTTATCTTCTATGTCTCGGTACCGTTGTGCCATTAGACAAATGTCGTCTGTGAAATCCAGATCTTCAAGCCTGTCATTTATACCCCATTGAATACCCCTCTTCCGTCCTTCCATTACCTTCTTCATCACACTATCCAGGACCAACAGGAACAGAGTGGGGGAAAGGACACACCCCTGTCTCACTCCGGAACTGACCTTTATCTTTTCTGTTAATTTGCCTTCGTGAAGAACCTGGCACTCATACCCATCGTACATCTCTTCCATGATTCTGATGATCTTTGTTGGAATTTTATATTCCTCGAGGGTCTTCCACATGATTCTTTGATTTACTGAGTCGAAGGCTTTCTCGAAGTCAACAAATGTGAGGTAAAGGGTATTCCGCCACTCCACACTCTGTTCCAGGATGATTCGGAGGGTGTTGATGAGATCCACACAGCTGAGATGTTGTCGAAATCCAGCCTGTTCCTTCGGAAGCCTTTTCTCTACGCAGTCTTTTATACGATTCAGGATGACTCTCGCCAGCACTTTGCTTGGAATGGACAGCAAGGTGATACCCCTCCAGTTGTTACAGTTTGTGGTGTCCCCTTTCTTCGGCAACTTGACTATCAACCCCTTCTTCCAGTCGGTTGGTATTTTCTCCTCCTTCCAGATCTTCTCCAACAGCGGGTGCACCAGATCGATCATAATATCCAGGTCTGCTTTCAGTACTTCCGCTGGGATATTATCCAGACCTGGTGCCTTCCCGCATTTCATCTGCTTCAACGCTGTCCGTATTTCGCCCCGAGTTGGGGAGTCGAGGCTGATGCTTGGGTCACTTTCTGCTTCCTCTTCATCTTCTCCTCGCTGCTTACTTTCTGGTCCTCTATCTCTATTAAGAACCTCCGCAAAGTGTTCTCTCCATCTTGTCAGCTGCTGTTCACACGTCGTGAGGATCTCGCCCGTCTTGCTCTTCACAGGCCTAGTTTTATTAAAACCTTTCTTCGAAAGCATCTTTGTGATGCCATAGAGCTCCTTAACGTCCCCCCTTCTTGCCGCTTCTTCTGCTTTCTCCGCCTGCTCATCAATCCACCTCCTATGATCCTTCCGTACACTCCTCTTTACCTCTCTGTTTGCTGTTGAATACTTTGCTTGTGTGAGAGCCTTCTGCTGCCTAGTCTTGCAGGTGTTGAGCTTGGCCTTAATCTCCTTCCTATAATTTATCTTGTCCCAGGTCTGATCGGATATCCATTCTTTCCGCAGATAGTTCTTGTACCCGAGCTGCATCTCACTGGTTTCCACGAAGATATTCTTTACCTCGCTCCACACAGTCTCCACGTCCTTCTCTGTCTCGGAGTCCAACACCTGGAATTTATTTCTGAGCTCCAGTTTAAATTGGTCCAATCTCTGCTGGTTCTTAAGCGTGCCCACATCAAACTTGTTGTGCCGAGTGTTAAACTTTCGGCGGACTGCGACGATCTTCATGCGGAAGTTGGCAACCACAAGATGATGGTCACTACCAACGTCCGCTCCTCTCTTGTTCCTAACATCTTCCATGCTTCTTCTGAACCTCCTGCTCACCGCGATGTGATCAATGTGATTTTCTGTGACTTGATCAGGAGACACCCAGGTGACCTTGTGGCACCGCCTATGAGGAAATACCGTGCCACCCATCACCAAATCCTGACTGGCGCAATATTCCGTAAATTTCTTCCCATTGTCATTCATCTCACCAAGGCCATGTTTACCCATGATCTGCTCCAACCCCTCATTGTTTGAGCCCACCTTCGCGTTGAAGTCTCCCATAACAATGAGAATGTCCTTCTTACTTGTTTGTCTTGAGACATCTCTCAGCATTTGGTAGAATTCTTCCTTCTTCTCTGGCTCCGATTGTTCTGTAGACGCATAGCATTGGATGATCACATTCCTGATCTTTGCCTTGAATCTAGCAAACATGAGCCTACTAGAAATTGGCTTCCACTCCATAAGGCTTCTCTTTGCATTTCTGTTGAGCAGCAACCCCACTCCATCCCTGTGCTCTTCATCATCGCCCCCAGAATAGAGAAATGTAATTCCATCTGTTGTCTGTATTTCACCAAATCCTGGCCACCTCACTTCACTCAATCCTAGGATATCCAGCCCATAGTTCTTCATCTCCCGTGTCACTTGTTTCAGTCTGGTTTTCTCCATCAAGGTCCTCACATTCCAGAAACCGATTTTCGTAGTCTTCTTCATGCCAAAAGTCGTCATCAGGTTATCCCTCCGGTTTTGTAATTTTGCTTCAGTTTCCGTAATCAGTTTATTTAAGAGGAGCGAGTGGGTTAGAGTGCCTTGGAGGGGCTGCCACCTTAAGCCTGAGGCACCAGGCTGATTTTCTGTCAGGGTATCGTCCCTTAGCCTTTGAAGAACCAACTCCAAACTACAAGGCAGCAGTTGTTTCACCAGAGCCCCATTAGCTGTAATTTCTTCAGGGTTCCTGTAGGGCCTTCACAGCTACCGTAGCGGTCTTGAGGCACACTAAGTCCCCACTGTACTTCGCCCCTACAGGCAATCCCCTACTTAATTACGTTGCCCATCTCCCACGACGAGGACGAGGGGTTGGATTTGTGGGAGACTCTACACAGCTAAAGATCCCAGCAATTACCTGCAGTTTGCCAAAATAGCAAACAATCATTGAAATATACTTTCAAAATTTTGGGACAGATTCATCACACACTCAAGTAAATGATTTTGATGAATATGATGTCACAAGCCTTAAAATTGAAACAACTAATGGATAATTAAAATTTCCAAACACCTGATTCCAGGGCAAAACCATAGATCACCATGAAGCTGCTGTTACTGTTGCTTTTGGTGACTGTCGTGAGTCTTGCTATCGCAAGTAAGCGCACTAAGGAACAACTAAAGGAGTATGAGGATTACAAGGTAAAATTTGTCAATTTATTTTTCATATACTGTACTCGGATTTCAGATCATACAACATTAACATTATGTAGAATAATGAAACTCTACTCTTATTTTGTATTTTAAATCCCTATTATTCCCGCTTCTGTGATGCTATTCAATTGACTGGATGTCCTTCCTGATGCCAGGTCAACCTCATCAGAGGATTTAACGATATATTAAATTAATGAAAATGAGCAAGGGGTTGGAGGAAGGGGCTGAAGCCTGTAAAATGGCTTTCCTGGGGTTGAAAATGGGAAACCACAAAACTCTGATGACTTGTCTTTCATATCCTGAGATAGCTTGGCCCTATAGCCTTGCACCTTAGCATGTGCAGCAACTCTAAATTTTTTCAACACCTTATCCTGTTAATTGAGGGCACCGGAGTCAACCTGAGTAATTTTGATTTCGTCTGGGAAGTTTATACAATACTGTTACACAATCATAATTTATGGAAATTCGATGAAATGCTTGGAAGTTGAAAAGTTAATTTAGTATACAGTATGGTAGCCTACATTTGCAGAGAATTATAGTGTGAATTTCTGTTCACGAGCATTCACCAATACAAGAGTTACTAACATTTTAATTATTGCGGCCATTTTGGCGGCTTCGGTGGCACAGTTGGTAGCATGCTGAGCTTCTACGGAGGGCAAGTAAAGCCGGTGGTCCCATGTCATAGATTTATGGCATGTTAAAGAACCTTCCACTAATTACACCTGTGTGAAGCTAAATTATAGGTTAAATTTAAACAACACTCTTAGGTTCCAACGTTCGTTGCCAGGATCCGACTGCGGTGGCGTCTAGTAGCCAAGTTCTGAACTAGTAGTCGTTGACGGTGGCGTTTGGCGGAAAAAGTAGGAACTACTTGTAAAATGCAGTCCTTACTTGAATTAAAAACAGATAACACACACTAATACAATCATCACAATTAACACCGGTTATCAGGCAGATTCTATACACACCCAAAGTACACGGGGCTACATGACCGCGTTGCCGCAGCCCCTAAACTGAGGAACCAACCAACCATTGCGGCCATCTGGGAAATACTTTTATGTTTTGGTGGATCCCCATAAAATATCTGCATAATTCTGACTTTTACTTTGTGTCTGATAGGAATGTTACAATAAGGTGCCTCTGAAAGCACTATACTGTACTGTACTTTGCATGAAAACAAAACAAATTTGCTTTACTTAAGCCTGTCTCAAATTTGTAAGTTTCTCAAAATTGGTTTCAATAGTAGATACCAAGCCATAAATGTGGTTGTTTCTATACGGTATTTATTATTGATGAATACTATATATGAAAATTTGGAGAAACAGAGAACATGAAATCATAAATTTTCATTTCATTCTCTGCGGACCTCTTTCCATCTCTCATGTAGATCTCTAAAGATCCACAGACCAAAAATTGGGAACGTTGGTCTGTTGACTGACCTCTATACAGCCCGACTATGTTCTCCAGCCTCCCATTCACTAAGTACTTCCTTTGAATTTGGGAGCGAATATTTCTACCTCCTCCATAAAGTATCTGAATTTGTTTTTCTGAGGGTAAGATGAAAAGGAACCGCAAGTACAGCACTGGAGGTCATACCCCAAGTTCTATGTGATATCTGATATTCACTTTTTCAAAGAAAGGTCCAAGTGTAATGGGTTGCTGTTTCTTACCCATTGACCATAGTTCACCCCAGTTATTGATTTTTGCTTTCCTCAGTGAAAGATTAAGGGGAGCTTCACATTCAGCCCCGGTGGGCATACCCCAAGTTCTAAGTGATTATATCTGATAATTGATTTTCCAAAGGAAAGACTTAAAGGCAATGGGCAGAACTGGCTTCTTAATTCATTTGATTTGCCAACGACTGATTGGAAGTGATTGTATCATGCTTCAGTCTGCTCGTTAGTTCTAGGTTGATTTCGTTTAAATTGTCACTGTCACAATGCACATGTGAAAAGGGGTACATTATACCAAATGTGATGGAGGCGAATAGGTGGTATACAAAATGACAGTATGTGAAATATTATGTAGTCAAATTCTCCATGATTGATTTGGTGTTTCTTTTGCACGATAGGATATGGTATTTCGGGCATTCTTCATTACACAGTTTGCACACATGTGAAGTATTGTAGATCTGTTAAATATCAACATATCATAGCAACATCTTAACCTAATAGCAACGTCACGCTTACCCATAAAATCGACAAAAGATAACAAAACACTCAATGAATACAACCAATTCCAAAGGAAGGTACATCATCATCATCATCATCAAGTTTCCACTCCAGTTTCCCGGGTGTGGTTTACGAGCGCTCTCCATTTTGGTCGATTCATGTACCACTGCTCCTTCAAGACTTCATCCCAGTTGATTCCCTTAGATGTGATATCTTCCTTCACTTGGTCCAGCCATCTCCTCCTAGGTCTTCCAACAGGTTGTTTTGCAATTCTTCCTTCTGTCATACGCTTGACGTGACCAAACCATCGCAAACGTGCCCTAGTTATGGTCTCCTTCCGGGACTGATTTATTCCAGCTTCTTCTCTTATCCTCTCATTTCTTACTTTGTCTTTCCTAGTTTTTTGAAGCATGCTTCTTAGAAACTTCATTTCTGAAGCCTCAAGTCTGCAGTCATCTTTTTTGGTAGTTGTGCATGTTTCCAACCCATTAGTCAATATAGGGACTAAGTATGTTCGAAACAAGAGTTTGTTTTGATCTTAGTGGCCCTTGCTTATTCTAGAGTAGATATCGAACTTGCTGATAGAATTGGCTTGATTTCTGAATACGGTTATTTAATTCAATACAATAACCTACGAATTTCAAACTTGCTCTGCTCCATAAAGAGTCTATTTGACAACTTTTTGACCATCACAGGATATTTTTAAATGAAGAAGAAGAAAAAAAATCCTCTTTGTAGTAATTTACAATCGCCAACTATTTAGGTATGTCTTTTTCACTAAATTGTTTTATGTTTTCATCATTTTAAGGCACATATTTGTATAAGATCTGATTTTCTAAATATTTGGATATATTCTTTATTTATTTTCAAAGGTTAAATTCAACTATAACAATCACATTGTTCACAATTATATTTGTTTTCTTTTCTTTTTAAAAAGCAATTACTGAGGAGGGCCATAATGTGACCGAAACTAGACTAAATAATTTTTATTGACATTAGGTGGAAATAAATGATTAAATTCTCATTGGTATTTTATGCTAAATATGTGTAAGTCGTTTTTGTTGCTTTACTTAATATTTTTATTTTCATTTCAGGAAAAATATGGCAAGAAATATGACACTGATGAAGCAGATGATGAGCACAGGGAGGCCTATTTCAAGGCAAAAGCAAAGATAGAAGAACACAACAAAGGAAACTCAACCTTTAAAATGGGAATCAACCACTTGGCAGACTTGGTAAATCTTAAAGTACAGGGAAGTCTGAGCCTAACACAATGGAATTTCATTGGTGTTCATATCTGCAGTGTGGCAGCCAATGCGTCATCTCCATCAAGGTGCCATGTAAATAGAGCCAATAGTTAAACTGACAAAACAAAAGTTCTGTAATGAAAGTTATGCTTACCTGCTTTTGTATGGGCGAACCTTGAGCATTTTAAGGACTACACGGGCAGAACAATGCAATAGGTCACTTTCTGGGGAGAACGACCAGTGTAATTTTTCGACTTTAGTTCCATTCTTGCTCATATCTTCAAGCTGTTCCTCGGTGAGAACTCATTTGGGACACTGATTCTCCCTATAGGATACCAAACCTGTTTCTCCAGTTCTTAAACAACTGTGTTATGGTCATTTTCAATAACGAAGTAGCTTCCGGATAATGATGGTAACAGATACGTCTCAGCAAGAAATATCTGCTGCACTCTAGTGTATCGCATTACTGTAATCACACGTCTGAGTAGTTCAGATAAAACCCACTCAAGTGCTGAACTGTGATGGATGGACAGAGGATGTGTGAAAACATTGCCCTCAAGATCGTATGGTTGGTCTACCGCCAGAGAGCAAGCAGAGTCCAGCTTTGTCTGCCCACCACGTGGCAGACGCGAGTACCAGTGAAAGTTGCGCAGCACTAGGCTCTGACCTCCCTGTATAATTAGATATTAAGCTAATGTTGAGTTGTTGTTGACGTTACGTCATTTAGATGATGAAAAACAGCTCTATTGTTTTAGATCCCTTATTTGGGGGTGGATCTAAAAGGGAGAGTTGCTGTACTAATTTATGAGTTTGTGCCTAAAGAAGGGTAGCTCCCCTTGACAGGGCAAGCTGACCAGTGTAGTGTGTTGTGGTGTGCTAGGAACTAGGGGGCGTTCCTATAAATAATGTGGTAGTATTTGAGGGGATGGAACCCACTGCAAAGGGTCGCGGTACTAGTCGCTCAGCTGACTGCTTGTTATGTAATCGACTCTGCTCGTATCAGCCGGGTGGCACGCGCTTCACTTGAGCACGCGAGCCGCTGTGAGGAATACAATGACGTCTGAGTTGGCGTTATTACTACGGTGTGTCACGTCTGACTGTGACGGGAGTAAGGAAGGGCGTTGGGATGTAAAGAGGCGTATAACAGTAATGCTAGTGTAGAGTGTGGACCAAGTGTTTTATTGGTCTGTGATATTCTTTGTGTGAGTCCCTTGTAGGGAATGAAATTATGTTTATAATGTGATACAAGTTGTGGGTTGCAGGTTACATAAATAGGAACTCTGAACACGATTGACTGACTCACCTCGGTTGACACCAGCGTAGCTTCGGCCGTCTTGATGGAGCACTGACAATGGAGAGAGCGTTTGACCTCATTAGGACGTCGTTTTACACCTTCTGACGCCCTCCTGTCAGCAATGTATTGGCCCAGTTAGTACTATGTCGCTGAGTGTAATGATTACGTAAGGCTTGAGCTGCTTTATGGAGTAGCAAGCTGTCCTTACAGTATTAATGGATGTTGCCCCGGCTTTCCAAGGGGTGCATACCCCTGGGATGCTGTACACTATCAACTAACTTCTTAGTTACTACTATTGAACACAACCACAGATCATTCCGTCCATTCAGAATATAACAGTCTTGCCAACAGCAAAGTGCACCCATTAGATCAGTCACCCCATTTCATTGTACTTGCTAGTTATCTTGGAAAGGTAGAATAAGTAGTTGTGATTTCTTTGTCCTGATGTGAAAATAATGTCACAGTTGGTGGGTGTGAAGCTTGCGAGAAATATTCTGGGCTGATTAATTTATATTGGATCATGAAATATTTGAGCGTTAAATATAACAACCATCATCATCATCTTGTACAGTTTCCAGCCCCAGGCTGGGTCTGTTTGGAACATAAGCCTCGCCACTTAGTCCTTTCTTCCCACCACCTCTCCGCTGTCACTCTGGTCCAGTCCTCGCCTCTCTTCTTGACACATTCCTCCACTCCTTTCAGCCATCTATCTCTTGGTCTTCCCCTTGGTCGTTTCTTCTGCATCTGCATCTCATGTATGCTCTTGGGAATCTTCTTCTCTTCCATTCTCTTTAAGTGTCCATACCACCTCAGTCTTGATGTCTCAATCCTACCTTGCAAGGGCTCCTCTTTCACTATTTCCCTGGCCTTTTCATTCCTCACCCTGTCTCTTCTTGTTACTCCGATCCTACTTCGCAGGAACTTCATTTCACTTGCCTGTATTCTGCTGATGTCCCTTTTCTTCATTATCCATGTTTCTGATGCATAGGTCAGTATCGGGATATAGTAGCTTCTGTATAACACTTCCTTGCTTTTTTGTGGGACATCTTTATTCCACACTAAGCTCCTAATGCTTCTGCCTGTCTGCCACGTTCTGTAATCTCTTTGTCATTTCTCCCATTTTCCTCCACTCTACTTCCCAAGTACTTGGGACTTTCCACCTTCTTCAGCTGTCCACCTCCAAGTGTTATGCCACTCATTGGTCTGTCCTTTTTCCTGGTCGTTAACAGGATCTCACATTTACTGATGTTGAACTTCCATCCGTACTCTCCCACTGTTTCTTCCCAAGTCTTCAGTTGCTCCTGAATTTCCTCCTCCTTGTTTCCCCAGACCATGAGATCATCTGCAAACACCATTGCTTTCATCTTATCTTCTCCTATCTTTCCTGCTACCCGTGTCATTACCTCGTCCATAACCACAATAAAGAGAAGGGGTGACAGTGCACTACCCTGTTTCAGGCCACTCATTTGTCTGAACCAGTCTGTTCTTTCCCCTCCAACTTTCACACAACTCACACTTCCACAATACATCTCCTTCACTCTGCCTACAGTCCCTTTTTCCACTCCCATGTTTTCCATTGCTTCCCAAACCTTCTCCTTTCACACACTATCATAGGCCTTTTCGATGTCCAGAAAGGCCATCAACAGATCCTCTCCAAATTCGTAGTGGTGTTCCTGGAGCTGTCTCACTGGAAATATATTAGATCCACTGTTGATCTCCCAGGTCTGAATCCATACTGCTCCTCTCTCAGTTCTCTCTCCACTTTGGCTCGTATTCTTCTTTGGTAGATTACAACCAACGGTAAATAATTCTGGTGCTTGTATTATTATTGATTAATGTATAATTATAAGGCCATCACTCGCATCTCCTACATTGTGGATGACTTTTAAAAACATTTGCATGTTTTTAATTCAGAAATTTTGGTATCTTATTTTTCAGGGCATATCATGTAGGAACGTATGTGTCGAAATCTGAAATCATAACCCCCACAGGCATTAGCCATGTTATGGAGTTACAAGAGTTAAAACTTTAATTACTTCAGTAATAATAATAATAATAATAATAATAATGTTGAAGATTTTACAACTCTTGTAACTACTGTGGCGTTTTAGAGATGCCAGTGTGCTGCAATGGACACGGCTCTTTTACATTTAAGCACCATCAAATGACGATTGCACTGGGTTTCATCCTGCAGCCTTGGACACAGAGATCGAAAATTTTACTGCTGCATCTTTCAGCGAGCCACTCTCCAAACATTGCCATTTATCGTTACTAATCTGGAAACTGCACATGCAAATGTTCAACTCTGTAGAATAAGAGGGAAGACTACATGCCATGCCTACTTTTTGAATAGGCTATCCACTTGTTTTGTTATTACGTAGTTCCTACAGTGATATGCGCTTAGAGGTCTGATGTGGTAGAAAGACCCCACATATTTAGACAGTAACATTGTAATGCTTCTTAGTTAGAAAACTTCATCTGAATGATGCACTGAAGTTTGGTTGGCATGTGGCTCGCCCCGGGTGTGTCGATCCATTCTTTGTTCACAATCCTCTCCCAATCCTGGCCTCTCTCCTGTACATTGTTTTCTAGATCTGCCAGCGGGTCCTCCCTCCTAGGTCTCTTTCATACTTCTTTCTTGAAGTTTTATTGGCATGCATTCTCTTCATGGGGTCAAATCACTTTACTGTAGCCTTCTGGATCTTTTGTAGTATAGAATCTTCTCCTCTCACCTCTTTTCTGATTTTGTCTTTCCTGGCCATCTGGATCATAGTACGCAGGAACTTAATTTCTGCTTCAGTTCAGTTACGACTTTAAAAAAGTGCTTGCGGAAGTTGCGATTTCAGATTTGATGAATATGTTCCTACAAGATATTCTCTGCAAAGGTGGTGCAACCATTCCAAACAGCCAGGTTATATGGTAAAATGGTGCAGACAGCACTCACTAAGGCACCAAACCAAGGCCATCTGCAAAGTCTGTAGAAGAGTAGATTTGAACCCACCATTGGCTGTGTGGATTTCCATTTTTAACTCCAGACAAATGCTGGGATGGTACCTTCTAATAAGCCATGACTGCTTTCTTCCAGCTTCTTGCCCAGTCTCATTCATCTGCATTCATTTCAGCTCTTATTAATTCCTATTGTACCGATAGCAGTGGCTACGCTGGCTAAAGCGCAGCGTTAGGTCATGGGGGTCATGCTCTCTGCTGACTCGGTAGACGCGTGGGTTCGAGCCCCACCGCCGGCTGGCCCTTAAATGGTTTTCCGTGGTTTCCCATTTTCTACACCAGGCAAATGCTAGGACGGTACCTTCTGACAGGCCATGGCTGCTTCCTTCCACATCCTTGCCCAGTTTCATTCATCTTCATCCATTCCATCTCTCATCCCGACGCGCAGGTCGCCAACGGGCGTCGATTGAAAGACCTGCACTCGGCCTCTCAGGAGGTCACACGACGACAAAAAAAAAAACAATCGTGAGGTTGGTGTCTGGAAGGGCATCTGATTGCCAACTGTAAAGCCACCCACTATATAGAAAGTCATTGTATCTCATCCCCGACCCAATAAAACGGAAATAGCAAGGGTTAGACATTCATAATAGTTTATCTTATTTATTGGACTCCCTCCACAATATTCTTATAAAATATACTTGTAATTTAACAATCATCTTTCTAAATTTATAGACACAAGAAGAATACAACAAAATGAATGGAGCCAGAAGACCAAAGCCGTAAGGCCCGAGATTGCTGAAGAGGACCTGCCAGCAACCAAGACCAGAGGTGTAATCTAGTAAAATGAAGGAGCTGTAAATTTCTTTTGAAATGGTTCTACAGTATGTTTTATATATTACAGGAAAATAAAATAGTTATGCACTAACTTCGCCACCAATAAAGGCATTATCTATCTATCTAAAATTATAACTTCTGTTGGACTCTCGTCCTATTTCTCCATCCTTTTTCTCCAGTCCGAAACCCACTTCTTTTTCTTCATCATCTTCCCTTGGGGGTTAGGTTATTCCCAAGCTAATAATCTACCCAGCTACGCAAAGTAACACATATACACCACACTATTATCCAACAAGTAACTTCGTCTCTGTAACCAATGGTCTGGGTATTTACCCAAGTTTCAATTCGCTGACATTAGAAATCCACCCCAATTAATCCATTGGAGAATTGCAGTCAGAATTTGTTTATTATTGGCAAAAAATGTTTTTATACAGACGTTCTTTCAGCTTGTTAAACACATGGTGCAAGATCAGGGCTGTATGATGGATACCTTCATATCACTCATTAAAAACGCTGAAGCAAAGCGTGCTCCTTGACAACTCGAAAAAATGAAGAAAATATGAATCAAATAAGTCAATAAAAAGATAAAAGGAAGGAAATGCCCTAAAATAATAAAAAATAAATAAATATATATTTATAACAGGTTGAACATCTAGGTTATTTGTTTTTTACAGTTATGGTGATAATTAAATGAAAAACTAGAACTTTAACTACAGACTTTTGTACTAACTTACATACAGTATTAGAAGAAGAGAAGGAAACCCCCCCTTCCGTCCAATTTAAAAAAAAAAACAATGAAAAATAAGGGATAATGGAATTCAAATCTCAAAGAATGAGGACTGAGGGGCTCGAAAGCCTGATAGGAAATGGGAGAGAATCTGTCTCAAAGTTTATGGAAAATAGACCTAGTTCGGGAAACCTTCGGGGTGTAGCACTATCCAGAGTGCACTATGGATGATGGGGCAATACAAACCCAGCCTCAATTAGGGCTTTGTGCAGATACAATTAAAAGAAAAAAGAGGTATGAACCCTCACAGATTGAGGATATCAGGAAAGATGAGACAAATACTGCTTATCCTATTTACATAGGGGTCAGAAGAGACAGGATTTGACCAAGGGTGTCCATAAGAAAAGGTGAAAGAGAATGATAGTGATGGTTAATGACAAAGAAAAGCTGGAGATATTAAACAAGGCACTCAAATTGGTGTTGTGATATTTGAGATCATCTTTATTTCTGGCTCTGTATGTATTATTTACAAATACTTTGGCTACTTAAATAAAAATCCATACATGTTTTGAACAGCATGCAACAGGGTGCAAGGGGTAAGTTTTGAATACAATTTTGGTCACTGTGGCTTTACTTGAGAAACAAAAAACTAATATTAACTATTACAATTCTTTCTGTACATTATTTGTTGTAGCTAATTTAAAGCCGAGGTCCGTTTTTGATCAGCACATGTACACCCAGCAGCTTAGCCGATTACATCACGTCACTCTTCGCTGAGAAACTTATGTGGGATAAACTTCTAATCCATATAAACTGTCTTCCTACGTGGGAACTTTTCTGCCGTATTTAACTGCCGCCCATAGAAACTACAACTCACAATTCTCTCAAGCCAAAACTAAACTTTTACATAATTGTAATAACTTTTCTTTCTATAAACTTTTTGTGCTGGTACAGTGAACTTTCAACTATATCAACAGACTATAGTGATAACAGTGCTGTTCAACTTTTCATCCGCGTCGCGCTCGTCCGAGTACAATAAATACGGCCATGAACACTCTTCCACAATCCCATTTGATCTTTCCCAAACCCTTTACTAACAAACTAAAATAATAAAATTGTTACTTTAGGTCTTTTTTTCAATGAGGTGTCACTCTCAATAAGTGCCCTCCCTTACTTGTTCCACGTACAACGAATTAATGTCTGTAAAACTTCGTGTCTAGTACACGCCTTAAAGTATATTGTTTCTCCCTTCTAATGAGGGAATCCAATTCTTTCTATTCAAAAGTGAGTTATCTCTAGGTTTCACGAAAGGGAAATTTGCCCCATTTTTCTCGTGATCCCTACTTAAACATAGGAGTTCTAGGAACTTCCTTTCAATTTTTCTCTTCAGGTTTCAATAAGTGACCTGCCCTATTTGTATAATCTCTAAACGTAGTTTTGTATTAATACAAGAAGTTATAGAAACTTCTATTTCATTTCTTCCTGTTTTTGTTGTTGTTACTTTCGAAGACTCCACAGGTACTCTACGAAAAACCACTCCACAGTACAAAGGTCAAAGTTTGGGAGTGTTTTGGCTTCCAGGATTTATTGGGCCCTACTTTTTTTGAGGATCATCATGGAAACGCAGTCACAGTCAATTCGTAACGTTACAGAGGCCTACTGATGACTTTCCTAATTTCTGAATTACAGACACAGTTAATTTCCAGCAAGATGGGTCAACTGTGCATACCGCTCGAGACACAATGGCAATGTTACGTACGGTGTTCGCTGGCAGAATTGGGAAGAGTACTCATGTTTCGGGGACATACTGTAGCCAGCCTGATCCCCCAATTGGATTGCTTGTGATTTCTTGCTCTGGGGGTACCTCAAGAGCAGAGCGTTTGCATCACGAGCCCCCAACTTAGAGATTCTGAGGCAACGCATCAGTGAAGAAGTCCAGGCAATTCTACCGGAAATGCTGGTGAAAGTAATGGTCAGTTTCGTTCGTAGATTCCGTCAGTGCATCAACAAGGGACAGTGGTTATCTCACAGATATGAATTTCAAACAATTAAACGACACATGCATTATGTTATTGTCATAAATAGGCATTATATTACTTATCAATTACCACTCTCATCCGATACAGTCCCTATATAGCGTAGGAACTATAATAAAATTGTACCATAGTTTGTTTGGTAATTGTTCAGGAGTGGTGAACCTGGATTCTACATTTGCACTTGGATAATATGTCATTATCATGATTTTCATACCTTATTTCATATTCAGGGAGTCATTACCAATTGAAATTACTGTCCATTAATGCACTGGAAATACCGTAATTCCTCGCATAATTGTCACATAGGGCATCTGGCCGTGACAATTATCCACTAAACAGAAAACCGATCTCACCACATCCTAAAGCCAGTAAAAATGAGAATAATACAGGGGTATAATTGATCAGTTTCTGTAAGGAAGAATAACGGGAGTAAATACAGGCATTTCAAAGGGGTAACAGCAGAATTTGGCCAGTTGCATAGAGACGTTGGTGAGGCTCATGTTTACTCAAGGTTGCTGGAAGAGATCACAGCACAGCAGGTTGTTATTTGAGGATGTTTTAATGTGTGAGACCCCTGCCAGTATATTAAGCGAGTAAAATTTCGGTATCTCACAGTGCTTAGCTCAAATTATTATTCTTGTGGTAATAACCACAATGTCAACTTTTGTGAGGTCGGAAGAAAAGGCACTGACAGAGCAGCTATTATAAAATAGATGTGAACGATTTAACAAAGGTTTTGCTGCCCATATTGTACGAAGGCAAATTGGAAGTCTTTGTCCTTATTTTATTTCCAGCCATAATCAACATACAGGGAAATCAAAATACATACAAGCAGTGTTCAAAGACCTTTGCTTATTTTTCCACAAAGTCACCACCGCAGTTCGTACATTTATATCAATTATAGCACTAGTTTGGAGATGCCACTGTTATGGAATTCAGGACATCAGCTGCATCAGGGGATTCTTGTAGACAAGGTGGTTTTCCTCAAAAACACTAGGCCACATATGGCAAACAAGACTGCCACATGACTGCAGTCATTCGGATGGGAGCTTATGGACTATACACCATATAATTCAGTGACTGAAGGTCCACTGAAGTTCCCAGCAGGCCAGACGTTCATTTCAGTTGATTACATGAAGACCACTGTCTGGCAGTGAATACACACTCAACCAGTCGATCTACAAAAGTGTATTATCTAAACTAGTGCTGTGATGGGACAAATGCATGATGAGTGGTGGGATAATGTGAAGAAATTGTCCAAGGTACTTCAATGCCTGCATTTTGATTTTCCTGTATGTGTGTCATTGTGACTGATAAACACAGGGATAAACAATCATTGATTTACCTTTGCAATATTTTTAAAGAATTTTGTTTTATGTGCAGTATTTTAATTTTCAAAATCTGGTCACCCTACATTAGGTGAAAGTGAAGTCAAAACAATAAAACCACATATACAAATTAATATTTCCTCCTAAAACCAAACCAATGTGACCAAAATGTTCCTTCTTCTCTGGAGATGATCATTCAGTCAAACTGGAGTTTTGATACCCCTTGCAGCCTGTATTTAGATAGAGCAGACGCAAGAAAAGCTTGCCGGAACTCAACGATGCCCAGAGACCAATATCAATCGGCGTATTTTAATGCTCATTGCTGGGCTCCTGCGTGTCCCCCCGAATGCTGATTAACGGCCTCACTGCACACTCCGAGACGATCTACAGCTGTAAACCAAGCGTAAACCCAGTCACAGTTCAGCCTGCCAAGCCTGAGCAGACGATCTGTTCAGAACTGCTGCTAACGAGCTACTGCCACGAAGTGGGAGGGGCGTTTTATGCCATTACCGAGCACACCCGAACATGGCCGAAGATCTGCGCAGCATTCTTCGGCAATTTTTTCTTGCGTCTCCTCGACATCATTTCATTCTTACAAAAGTAAGCATAATAAAGTCAGTGGCCTGGAAATTAACAACCATGGTCCAAAAGACCAATTAAAAAAAAAAAAAAAATCATTTATCAACTGAAAATCAGAAGGTTGTAAGTGAAATACAGCTCATGAAGTATTTAATAAATTAGTTATCATGCTTCGAAGTATTGCAAAACAGTATTCCCATTTTCTTCAAGTTCAAATTACAGCAAACCCTTGATATAGCAGACTAATTAGGGCGGAGGTTCGTTTGTTAAAATGCCAATTTAGAAATTAGAACTTAAATTACCGTAATTCAAAATATTTTAAAAAATCTTTAAAAACAATGAGATTCTTCTTACAAAATTCATCGGCCTGCGCTTTGAGATGCGCGTCCTCAATTGCATAGCTCTCCAGCGATAAAAATATAGACGTTGTACAAAAGAATAAACGATATTTGTGAATTACCGAATGATTGAATTGCCAGCGGAGCGATCGATTAGATGTGTTCAATTTCAGAAATGGTTGCATGTTGTTCAGGCATCCACGATTATGGCCGATAGAATGATGATGTTAGGAAAATTATCTTGTAGTTTCATTTGGTTGCAACAATAAACAGGAATGCTCTACACTGTTTTATATATTCCCTTTTACATAAGAGCATTAAGGTTATGTTTATATTGGTTTCTATCTTTCAGGCTACTAATTAAAGACGATTTACTGTAATTAGTATTTACTGTACTTTTTTAATAAGAAGATTTTGGGATGCTCGTGCAGTAGATAACACTTCGGTTACATTGTGAACGTGCGTATGCGGGCGCGTAAAATTCAAAAAACAAAAATCTTGGCTTATCTAATTCTGTCTTGTTAAATCCAAGTGTTTTGAATTGAGGTTTTATTGTATACTGTATTATATCAATCTACCAGCAGAGGCATAATATTCTATTTCTGGCTACGAGGCTCAGTAGTAACGTTCTTGCCTGCTGTGCCCAACATAGCGGGATCGAATCCCGGCACAGTCAGTTGGCATTTGAGGGTGCACAAATGGGAAGGAGCCATGTCAGTAGATTTAATGGCATGCTAAGATCCCCTTCGGGACAAAACCCTGCCACCCTGGCATCTCTAAAAGCCGTAAAAGTTAGGAGACTTAAAACCCATAACATTATTATTTCCAACAAACATGAGTAGTTGTTGGTGTTCATTTTGAGGGGCTTGGACATAGTGGTTATTTAGCCCCATATACTTTGGTGTTTGTAGATTTTGTTTGATAACCTGTGTTATTGTGGAGTCTGTAGTAATATGTGTATTTATAATTTAGATGAGGATTGGGAAGGAGGCATTTGCATGGAAAAGAAGTGGGGAAACCACAGAAAACCACTACCAGGATGGCTGAGGTGGGAATCGAACCACTCTTCTCAGTTTTGCCCCATAAAGCTGAGTGGACCCCATTGTACCCCTCAGACCAGAATTAAATTTCTTACTGGCAGAGCTGGGTATTGAACGCAGACCTCTGGTGCGACAGCCAAGACTGCTAACATTACACCAGGAGGTGGATCCAATAAACCTGAACACACATGAGAGAGTAGTAGTAGTTCCTAATTTTAGGTGCTGTGACATTGTGGTCATATAGCTCCGTGTATTTGTGTGTGTGTATATAATTTGTGTGATAACCTGTGCTATTGTGATGGCTGTACTAGTATGAAGTATTAAAAGCCATTTTTCAGTGTTGCCTAGTTCTATTAAAGAAAGATTTCCAGTCGGTCAACACAGATTGTACCCAATTACATTATGTGGGAAAACTAAGTCTTTGAACACCCTAACTTGAAATAAATATTACGCAAGTTATTCATCACAAAATAACATGCTTTTATGTACAAAAATGGGGGGTGTACTTAATTTGATGACAAGTTTCGATCGTCAAGTGATCATCATCATCATCATCATCATCTGCTACTCACGCTTAGTTAATACATGACGTTTATGTATTACACTTGTGCTATACCGACAGCAGTGGCTACGCTGGCTAAAGTGCCGCGTTAGGTCATGGGGCCAAGATCTCTGCTGACTCGGTAGACGCGTGGGTTCGAGGCCCACCGTCGGCCGTCCCTGAAATGGTTTTCCGTAGTTTTCCATTTTCAACACCAGGCAAATGCTGGGACGGTACCTTCTGACAGGCCACGGCCACTTCCTTCCCCAATTTCATTCATCTTCATCCATTCCATCTCTCATTCCGATGCGCAGGTCACCCACGGGCATTGACTAGAAAGACCTGCACTAGGACTCTCAGGAGGCCACACGACGACAAAGAAAAACTTGTGCTATATACAATATTTAGATTTAGAAGTACTAAAAACTTCTGTAATGTGCCAATCATATTTACATCTTGCCCATTCAGCGTGAAGCACTTCTCGCCGAAATATCAACACAAGTGCGAGGTCTGGTGGAAATCTACAAAAATGTAACGTACCCAATTGACATCAGAGAACAAGAAAAAAAACCTGAGATGACTCCTGATTTGTCCTGGAGAGTTTAGTTTTGGTGAAAACATTCAGAAAGGTGTATGGCAAGGCTGCAACTTATCAACCATAGTTTTCAATCTTTACATTGAACAAGCAATGAAGGAAATTGGAGAAAAATTTAAAGTGGGAGTGAAGATTCAAGGAGAAATAATTTCAACTCTGAGATTTGCTGATGACATCGTCATCTTGGCCGACACGCCTGAGGATTTGAATGAGTTTTTGAATGGTATGGACTCCGTCTTATGGAAAGAATACATGATGAAAATTAATAAATGTAAAACAAAAACACTGGAATGCAGCCAAAATAAATCAGAAACCTCTATGGACATCAAATTGGCAGGTGAAAAGCTGAAGGAAGTAGGAGACTTCTGTTACTTAGGAAGCAAAATAACCAGTGATGGACGAAGCAAAGAGGATATGAAGAGTAGGTTGGCTCAGGCAAGGAAAGCATTTCTACAAAAAAGGAATCTGTTGACATCGAATATAGATTTAGGTATTAGGAAGTCATTTTTGAAAGCCTTTGTCTGGAGCGTGGCACTCTATGGAAGTGAAACTTGGTCTATTGGTGCAGCTGAAAAGAGGAGAATTGAAGCATTTGAAATGTGGTGTTACAGGAGAATGATGGTCAGATGGGTAGATAGGGTTACAAACGAAGAGGTATTAAGACGAGTGGGAGAGGAGAGATGTTTCTGGCGACTGCTAATGAAGAGAAGAGAGAGGTTAGCACATACTAAGACACCCAGGAATAGCAAGCTTAGTTATGGAAGGAAGAGTTGAGGACAAGAACTGTAGGGGTAAACCAAGGTTAGAATATGTTAAACATATTGCCTCGGATATAGGGTGTGGTAGCTATGTAGAGATGAAACGATTAGCTAAGGACAGGGAGGCATGGAGTGCAGCATCAAATCAGTCAAAAGACTGAAGACTCAAACAACAACAACAACAACAACAACAACAACAACAACAACAACAACAACAACAACAACAACAACAACAACAACAACAACAACAACAACAACAACAACAACAACAACAACAACAACAACAACAACAACAACAACAACAACAACAACAACAACAACAACAACAACAACAACAACAACAACAACAACAACAACAACAACAACAACAACAACAACAACAACAACAACAACAACAACAACAACAACAACAACAACAACAACAACAACAACAACAACAACAACAACAACAACAACAACAACAACAACATCATTGAAGAACGAAAAGAGGATGTTCCAGGATGGAGAATATTCACCTAACATCCTATCATCAGCCCCTCTGACAGACCACTTCTTGCTCTTGGTGAATATGAAGAAAGGAGACTTCTGTTGTTGGAGCAAGAATACATGGAGCACATGAATCAGGCACGATTTAATTTAAAATCTTCAAAGAAGGAAGTCCATGCTAATGAGCGAAACAGGGATGTTCCGTCTTCAGTGCAACATACAGTAGCAAGTCCTGCTACTAGAATTGGAAATCGAAGTCGTGATTCTCAAACTGCTGGTACTCAGACGGACAATACTGAAGAAGAACGTAATCAAGAATAGACTTCTCCACTTGGTGAAATTGAAACAGCCAGAAGTCAATTCAGTGATGTGCATATGCTTGGAAATAGCTCATCACAAGTGAGCCCATTAACATTGACTGTGCCTGACGACTCATATTTTCCGATTCCAAAATATCAAAGCCTCAGTCCTCGTGAAAGAAAACTGGCCGATCTTCGAGGAAACTAAAATTATAGTCAAAGTTTCTCTGGAATTCCTACTTACCAAGGTGGAGCTGAAGAATCTGATCCTTTGGCACTGAACTTTTATCAGCTGGAAGATCAGCAGATAAATACTAGAATGAGACACCAACAATGCCAAGAGTAACTGAGGCAGCAGATTGAAGAAAAGAAGTGATTGGATAGACTGCAGAGAGAGAAGGAAAAGAAGGACGACGAAACCATTATGAGGCGTGTGAGGGAACAGCAGAAGAAGTTGAGACTGGAATACAAGCAGGAGAAGGCATCAGCAGAAGAATTTCAGCACCGGCAAGAAGAATTACAGTGGGAAGCTCAGCAAATTTGGGAAATGAAGCGGAAAAGGGGTGTTGTGGGGCAAGTTCAAGAACAAGACGGAAAAGAGACTAGCAAAGAAATTGGAATTAGACGGAGCCTGGGAACATGCACAACTACCAAAAAAGATGACAGCCGACTTCAGGCTTCAGAAATGAAGTTTCTAAGATGCATGCTTCAAAAAACTAGGAAAGACAAAGTAAGAAATAAGAAGATTAGAGAATAAGCTGGAATAAATCAGTCCCTGAAGGAGACTGTCGACGAAAGTATTATGTGCACTCGAGTTTGAAGGTTGTTCGTTAAGTAACCAATAGACTTACATAAAATCCAATAACATCATCATTTTCATCGTTCTATTTTACGTTAGTTTATGTAGGATTGGAATTTTTAATTTATATTTTAACTTTTTTATCGCAGTTGGAACACAAAAAGTGCCTGTTTTTAAGAGTGTTTCAACCATGCGTCATATTTAAGAATTATTATCTCAAAAACCAGTCATCAGATCGAATCCCAATTTTAACACTATATATATTGGAATGTTGTATAACTGGTTTATTAATTTCGAAAGTTTGAGTGTCCAAGAAACAAGAGTTGTTATCATTTTTGTAAGGTAACCTTTTCTCGGCTCTGGGTGGTTGGAAAATGTAGTTCTTGGTCGCATTGTAATCCTTATACATCAAAAAGTTATGCTGTATGGCTGTGAAATACGTAAATTAATTCACTTATTTTATATCGGTTTGTATTTATTCGGGGAAATGAGGCATGATTCACCAGCTAGCCGCTCCGGGAAAAGCTGTACAGCATTGCCGAGATGGAGCACATATCGCGCCATGGCGCGCCTCGCTCGGAAGTAATACCAGCAGTACCTTTGAATGAAGCTCTCTCTACCGCTGTTGAATCTCTCATTTTGCAGAGGAAGAGTGAACATAGCAATATTGTTGAGTGACATACCATTTTAATGGCATAACAAAAGAAGAAAAAAGAAATGTCATGTCCCTTTTAATCACTGAACAATTTATTTGATCCCACAGGCACAATTATGTTATGGAAAATTGTAGTCATTCCTTTATGGTAAATTAAAATGTTTTATTTAACTGGTATTTTGGATGGTTTTCTTGTGTTGTTGATGTTATTGTATTTCTTGAAGTGGGCTTCATCTTCTTGATTAAAAGTAATGAAAATCTTTGTTATTTGGTTTGAAAGATCAGAGTTGCTCAAAGAATAACTTAATTCACTCTCCTCTGATTTCAATGTCACAAATCACTACCATTGAGCCATCTTAATAACATTTATTTTGGTAACTGTTTTATATGTGTAATAACATAACTACATTAAGAATACATGATTATTAGATAGTTTTGGGCCTCTAAGTACCAAATGCCGTTTGAAGAATGGGTACTTCTGCTAGTAGATGAATAAAAAATACAGGGTGTAACAAAATGTATGGCACAAAATGCTGGACACATTCCTCACACGTAGACGAAGAAATTATGTTATATGAACGTGGGTCCGGAAACACTTTGTTTCCATGTTACACTTCATTGTCTCCAACTCATTAAGCACGGGAAACACACAAGAACAGAATGTTAGAATCATGGGGAACATGCACTCTTGGTTACGTCGTCATTATTGTAGGTGCACTGCCAGTTTTTGTTTTACATGGCCCTGTGGCCATGCGACTTAGCAGATGAGCGACAAACCTTGTACTTCATGCACGATGGAGCACCTCCTCATTTTAGTGTTAATGTCCGTCGGCTTCTAACTAACAGATTTGGTGACTGATAGGTAGAGGTGGACCAATTGCCTGGCCTCCACGCTCTCCAGACCTAAAATCACTGTTTTTATTTTTATTTGGGGGGCATTTGAAAGCTCTTTTGTATTGATCCCCAGTACAAGAAGTTCAGAGTCTCCGTGCCCGTATTATGGAAGGCTGAAAAACCAGACGCAATCCTCCAGGGTTACATCAGCACATCCGAGATTCACTACGACCGACTGTGGGTTGATGCCTGTATCAATGCGCACGGAGAGCATATTGAACATCTCCTGTGAGCAAGAGTTGCATGTGGTATGCTGGTACGTTCTGTTCTTGCGTTTCCCATGAGTTGGAAACAATGAATTATAACATGGAAACAAAGCGTTTCTGGACCCATGTTCATATAACATAATTTCTTCGTCTACGTGTGAGGAATGTGTCCTGGATTTTGTGCCGTACATTTTTGTTACACCCTGCATATCTATGATTCTATGATCTGGCTCAGCCATACCAAAACTTTCTTTATCCAGTGAAGCAAGCTTCGGTTTAGTAATTACCTGCATTACATCTATATTCATCACTATAGTAAATCCATCGTTACTTCTCACTTGACGTTTCAGTGCTACACTAGAGCTATCTAGCGGTCAGAAATTAAATCGCTTTAACTAGACAATCACAGGCAGTCATTCAAATCGATATACAGTAGAGTCCCGAAAACTCGGCACTCGTTAACCCGGTAGTCCGGATAACTCGGCCACACTCGAGCAGGGCGAAAAGAACTTACTCGGCCTTCTGAAAAGAGTTGCTGAATGTCCAGAAGCCGTTGAAAATGACGTCGAACAGTGGTTCCAGAATGATACCGAGCAAGACATTATGTCTGATGCAGAAATTAATGCTGCTGTCAAATTTAATGAAAAAATGCCGGAAAATGAAGAAGACTACGTTGAGGGCTCCACCGTACAAGCTCCTAAAATATCACATAACGAGTGACTAAAGGCTGTCGAAACCACCCTTCAGTATTTCTTACAACAAGGTGCGTCGGTAATGGACTCACTGTTCCTTCGTCGTTTTTGTGATGAAGCAGCAAAATGCAGAGTGCAGTGCGGAAGATAACGGGACATTTTGCATTTCTTTAAAAAGTAGCCAGTTTTTGCAGTCTGCTAGTTACTGTAATTATCATTATAGGCAGCTTTATGCCTTCATAAAGTATTTTTCTGAGGTCTGTCTTAACAAGTAAATTACTGTACACTGTGTATTCAATAATGTTCATGTTGTAAGGGCTCTATGCCTTCATAAAGTATTGTATGTATTGTACTTTTCCTTTGTGTAAAGGTATTTGGGCAATTTATTCTCTGTGGTATTCTCAAGCAAACATTACATACAAGTACAGTACTGTATTTTCTGAGGAAACACCCATATTTATTCTTTTTAACTCCATTCCCGATAACTCGACATTTTCACAAACTCGGCCAACCTTTGGCCCACATTAGGCTGAGTTTTCAGGACTCTACTGTATCATGAGAATTAGAGTTTTGTTTGCTAAATTGTGACATTGTGAATGAAACTAGATTTCTGATGATATATCGATTTGAATGACTGCCTGTGATTAGCTAGTTAAAGTGATTTCATTTGTGACCGCTAGATGGCTCTAGCGTAGCACTGAAATGTCAAATCGGAAGTAACGATGGTATCACTATTACCAAATATTCTCCTTTTGTACAACATTACAATTCACAGGAAATGGGCATAACAACCTGTTCTTGTTAGAAAAATTCAAAATACAGTAATAATAATAAAAACAAGACAATCATTGCTAATTTCCAGGCATAAACAAAACTTCTTATGAATAACACAAATAAAAACGAAGTCCATATCATAAGAAAATATTCAGTCCCATTTGCTACCTGATAGAGCTAGACGCATAATTAAAAGTTTGACATAATCTAGCATGAAAATTAAACAAGCCATCAAAAATAATAAAAATGCATACAACCTCAAATCTAATACAACACATAGTCCAAATATGTTTAAAAAGGTTCTGAACAGTCTCATTTAATGAAAATATTTTCAGAAGTCTCAAAAGAAAAAGAAATAATCTTCAAAATGCTAACAATCAGATGAGGAGAAAATAAAAAAAAAAGAAGGAAATAATCCTTAACCAGTCTGTTCACTGATTGAGAAGTCTAAACGAATAAAAACAAGAACAAAAATTACATCCTGTGATATTATGAACAGAAGACAATCCCACAAAGAAAACACCTAAAAATATAGTACGGTATATACAAGTATATTTCCTTATTTTATGGCTATGCATGAGAAGTCATTTATCCCGATTTAAAATCATTCAGACATACTTCATTAAAAAATAATAGTATTATATAGTACTCAAGTTCATAAATAAATATCAGTTCCACAATGTTCCCTGAATAAATAATTACCACTTCACAACTTTATGAAATATTTCCCCCAACTTTTCTCTTCAATTTAAAACAGTAATGCCACTTCTTTTAATCAATAATCATACTAGTGGAAATGCTAAAAATGACAGCAAATTTTCTTAATAAAAAAAACATTGCTATATCAAAATATAATTACATGAACCAAAGTGATTGCAAAATTGTATAAGGTCAACATCAAACCCGTATTAGTTTAAAAACCATTACAATACACTAAGTAGCGATGTATGGTATGGTTCCACTCCGACCTTTAGCTATTTTAGCATTTCTACTCTATGTTTATAATTATTGTAGTAATTATTTATTACTGTTACTATTATTATCTTCAAAATTGCCAAACATCTTTGAATCCACTTTCCTGGCCAATTTCCATAATAGACAGTGCCACTGCAAGCATAAGCTTTGTGCCATATTCTGCTGACAGATAGTATTCGATGATCTGACCCAACTTCAAACATCAGACTGGAAATCTCCTTACCAAACCTTTCAATTTCAGCCGAGTTGGAACTTGCTACACTGGTAATTATCTGAAAAGGAAGAAAACAAAAAAGACACGGAGAATGATTGAGTAAACTTTTAGAAGATTCCTTAACACATACATTTTAATAAAGATAGTGATGATTGTTGCATTAAGGGTGGTTCGGCCACTGTCTTGGCAAACCAGTTTTTGTGTTTCCCCATTTGTTTCCACTCTGTGTGGTTGTACATATCTGTATTATTTGTCTTCATTGCACTTATTCATTGTCAGGTTGGTTTTGTTTATGTTGATTGGTTGTCGTGATTTATTTGTTTTGATTGCATGTAGTATTCCCACTGCCGTGTTTCCAGTAGGATATTTTGGCTTAGAAGGTATTGTGGTATTTCTAAGTTGGCCACATTGATTCATCTTTAACTTGTTTTTGATCTCTACTGTGATTGGCAGCTTTCGGCCTATCAGAGGCCTCTAATTTGGTTTTTTAAACTCTCTACTGTGATTGGCTGCTTCCAGCCTATCAGAGGCCTCCTTGCTGCTTGTAGCGACCAATCACGTGTTTCTTCTTCGTTGTTCTCTAAGTGTGTAGCCATGACAATGTTGTGCTTCAACGCTGGTTGTGATATATCAACAAGTATCCAGCTAATCATTTCTATAATTGGTGCTATCTTCATAGTAACCGTGTTTAGCAATCATGTCCTATGCACATGATTCATATTTTGTTTGGGCAGTGACATTACGGTGATTTTCGATCTCATCATCACCATGCTTGATGTTGCTACGCGTCATGTCGACGAATTCTTCAATCCGCGGCGTCGGATAGTTTGTTGTAATATGTTTACTTCTATCTTCATCTACTGCCTAACAATTTGTCTTCACGCGTATGAATAATGATGATGCTTCGTGTGATAAGTAATTCATCGTGTCTGGAAGCATGTTACAAGGCTAGGCATCATCACTAATGAAGGTTGACGCTAGGCTAAACTGCTTTACTATTGTGACAATACCGCGCGATTGGCATATCCCGGTATTTGTATGATAGCAACTATTTTGACTTCCTGCAACATCACTGGAATGGAAGTTGACGCTGGGTTTAACTACTTTACTATTGTGACAATACCGTGCGATTGGCATATCCCGGTATTTGTATGACAGCAACTACTTTGACTTCCTGCGTTTCACACATAATTTGTTTTATTAACAATTCATTTGGGCTTACAGTATCGGCGCATCACTGTAAGTCAGTCCTGGTTCGACGACACATTCTCGTTCCATGCGACCTGTTTTTTCATTATTTGTTGCAACTCCACTTGTGTTGCATATTTAAATTATATCATTCTTTGGAACCGTCGTGTATTGCATGCCGTTCTATGATGTACTGATCTGCAGCTACGTTCAAGACAATATGTGTGTTTTAGGCTCAAGACGTAACGTGTGTTAATTCTTAATGAGTGTTTCTTCAAGTGTGTAAATTTGTGCTAGTGTTTCTCATATGTTTATGTGCCACCTTTGAATATTTGTTTATGTGTCACCTTTGGATATTTGTTTTATGTGCCACCTATTTGATAATATATCTTATTATTAGTTAGTGGTGGTGTCGTGTCCTTTATGCCTTCCTGGACTTCCTTATTTAGTGACAATAATATTGTCTGGTCCTCCACATGTTTGCTAAATTGTCAAGCGACCTTTGTAAAGTCAACCCTTTGTATTATCACATCATTATCTAATGCTTTGGCCAACAAATTTTTATACATTGTCCACTATTACCAGAATACTCTTGGTGGGTTGTTGACTTCCCGCGTTGGCCATTACAAAGGGAAAGAACATTTAAATACATCAGTAAAAGAAATCACCGTATTTACTCGGCTATAAGACCCTCTCGCCTATAGTCCCCCCCCCCCCCTTAATTTTAGAGATCCAAAATAAAAAATTCTTGGAAATCCCTTATATTACCCCCCCCCCCCCCCTTAATTATTGAGTCAAAATTCTTGGAAATTGACGAATTCTTTAAAAAAATTATAATTACAACTGAAATTCATTCTCTTTTATGACAAAAATATTTTTCTCATTACGGTATATTAGTTTGTTATTCAGACGATATGACCGCCATTTTGTGTACCGCGCACACGATCGGGCAGGATATCGAATTTTGTAGCAAATAGGCTTCACCCAAAATCCAATAGAAGATGCCACACTATTGGCCGAGTAGAAGCGCCATCCGCCAATGCAAGTTATGGTTTCATATCTTGTCTGCATTCTTCTGTTTAGTGTTATTTATGTTGCAATTCAATGTGTTGACGACAGTCTCCTTAGTTTTATTTCATTTCATTTGTTGCAATAACCATCGGCGTTTGTGTGAAACGTTATTGGTATATTAATGTGAAATATGTGAATAATACGTGCTCGGTTGTGTTTACAAATGTGAGCGAGATGTGATCACTCATTCCCTAATTGATGCATTCTCCCTCCCTATGTTCAAATAAAAATAAAGTTTGCTTTTCCATGTCTGATACTTTTTCCATTCTATTCTATTTCTTTGATACTAAGATTTTTGCTTAGCAAGGGATAGTAGTGAAAGTCATTGGGGGATAGCCGGGAAAGTGAGGTTATGGCAGTCTCATTATGGGCCGATTAAAGATGTAAACTTCGTTTATTTTGATTAAATATATCGTACTATGTAGCATCAAAATAAAATTGCTTATTTTTACTCTCTCTTTCCCAAAATAATGTTTTTTTGCAAAGTTCAATTTCGGAACTAAAAATTTAGAAAAAAAAGGGCGTCTTATAGCAGAGTAAATATGGTAACTATGATTCTGAACATCACAAAAGTGAGGAAGAGATAATATGCAATTGGAGAGTGAGATATATGCCTTTCAGCAAATGATCCATATACAAAATAAATAGTAGTATGAAAGATTGCAGCCTTGCCTCACTCTTGTAAAAAACTTAAACTAAGAACTCATCCTACCATCAACTCTCACTACAGATTATCAACATAAATACCTGTACCAACCTTCCCTCGATACCATAATCCCCGAGGATGATTTGATGGGGCGCTTTTAATATCAAGGGGGATTATAGAAGAAAGAAAGTAGGGCTTAGCTGAGTCGACAAGTAGGATAGGATTGGACATTCTTGGGATTAGTGATGTTCAGATAAAGGTATGATGATGATGATGGTGATGATAATTGTTGTTTCAAGGGGCCTAACATCTAGGTTATCGGCCCCTAATGGTTTGGGTGATCGTGAAGATGATAATGAAATGTCGACTACAACTAAAACTAACTACTAACTTACTAGAAGAAAAAATGGAAAACAAAAGGAGAATAAGGCAAATAAAGGACAGGAGGAAAAGAAATGCCCTCAACCCTCGAAAAATGCGGAGTGAGGGACTTGGAAGGAAGGAGAGCCATGAAAGGCAGATAGGAAAGTGAAAAAGGAAAGGGTCCACCCCAGAGGTAATGGATAAAAGGGGAAAACCGGACCCAGCTCAGGAATCCCTCGGGGTTGCCAACTCCCGAACTCACCAGCCGTGAGCACCTGAGGGTGTAGCAATATCTAGGGTGCACCAGAAGTGGTGGGGCTACATACACCCTGCCTTCTTGAGGGCCGTGAGCAGAAGGCAGGAGATAACGTGAAAGGAAAAAGAAGGCTGACCCCTCGCAGAAGGAGGGTATCAGAAAAGATGAGACAGGGGCCAATTAAGGCGGGTAAGGAAGAGACTCCCTAGGCCTTGGATACCCTAATAGTGTCGGGGTCGGAAGAGAACAAGAGTTGACCAAGTGAGGTCGACAGGAAAGAAGACAGAGGAGCCCGGCACAAGTAAGTGGAAGCAATGCCGGCCTCAGCTGGGGCCCCGTGGTCGCCAACCCACGTCCCACAAGATGTGAACCCCTATGGGAATCAGATAAAGGGAGATAGAAGGAAGTAGTAGATTACAAGGTATACCCGTCAGGTGTAAAACAAGGCATGGTGAAAAGGGGAGTAGGGCTGTATGTCAAGAAAACTTTAAAATGAAACATAGGTTAGATTCTGTGAGGTACCTACATAAATTGACATTAATGTGGTAGATTATGGAAATGTCAGGAAATAAGGTCATGATTGTTTCAGTGTACGGTCCATATGGAAGGGTGGATCAGGACGAAGTAGACAGCACTGAGTTATGTGGTAGTGAGAACTAATGATGAAGGTAGAGTAGTAGTGATGGAGGATTTCAATGCTAACAAGGGGAGGATACGATGCATGGGTCACCGATTCGAACCATCTTGAGTAAACGTCTAGGGCATGACCAGACGTATAACAGGTGCAAGTTGTAAGGTGCGCTTCTCAGCTGTTCCCGAGAAAATAATTATTCGTAACTGAAGTGCGGCGTCAATGTGCGCTGTACGGTAGTAAGAATCCAACGAGAGCATGGTGCAGCGGTAAGAGCACTGCTTCGTAAGCGCGGGATCGCTGGATCGAATCCCACCGGTGAGCCGTTGCTTTGTGTAGTGTTTTTTTTCTTCTCCTGTATTTACTTTTTTTGTAACCATTGGCAATTTCCAACCAATACGCATAGCATGAGTCACTGCTTGCGGGGTACGGGGTGGTCTGATGGTTCACAGACGTGCAATAGAGACTGCGCCTTCAATGTAAAAATGTATACCGGTACATATAGTAGAATACACCTAGCAGTGTAGGCTAGAATACCAATGTATTTGCAATGCCGATTACATTATGTCATGTCACAAACGTTGACCCCCATAAGATGATTTCAGAATCCCTTTTCCCGCTCACATAACACGTTATTACAATTGACTGCAAAATAAACATTGTTCACGACACCTACGTTTGTACGAATTGCTGATGTTTACAGCAAAAAAAAAAAAAGAACACAACACACTGCAAAAGCTCACCGGTGGGATTCGATCCAGCGATCCCGCGCCGACGAAGCAGGGCTCTTACCGCTGCACTACGCGCTCGTTGGCTTCTTGCTAGCGTACAACGCACATACAGGCCGCACTGCAATTGCAATTAATTATTTTCTCGGAAATGGCTTAGAAGCGCACCTTACTACTTGCACCTGGTATACACCTGGTCATACCCTACACGTGTACTAAAGATGGTTCGAATCTGTGAGCCATGCATCGTATCCTCCCCTTGTAAGATAGAAAATAGAACTGAGGGGTATCAGAAGGCAATGAGTAAGCGGGGGAGGGGCAAGGATAAGAGAAATGTTTACTGGACTTCTGTGCTACCATGGGGTTATCTGTTGCAAACTCATTCTCAAAGCATAAGGAGATTTACAGATACACATGTGAGGGTAGAGGAACCAGGTCAATAATAGACTACAGTATATCATTACTGACTTTCAATTTACGAAATTTATAAGATATTGTAGAGTATTCAGGGGCTTTTTGATGAAACAGACGAACTTAAAAAGCATAAAGGACAATGAAAGACGCATTGACCAATTCAGAAATGGTATCGACTATATAGCATCGTGATATGTTCTCCTCCCTTTTCCCCGTACCCTGCTGTGGATGTTTGACCAGTGTATTGATAGCATATCACATCATCACACTTGCAAGCAGCACCGATCAACCAACATTGCAACCCTACTCGTGACAATTCATCATGTCAGATTGTGAACTTGTGACTACCACTTCATCAGGACACTGGGAACTTGTCAAATGGGCCAAAATCTGTGTCGACTGCATAAGATTGCAATACCCACTCTCAATATTTCTCTGTGCCTGATTGTGATCATGTGACCATTAGGACAGAGAGATTGCATAACTTCGCAATTCCAACTTGTGCTGTTCATTGGTATCTGGTTGCAAACTTGAAACCCTCGGAACAGAGAGAATATTGTCAAACGGGCAACAAAGGTACTGTCGCATAATGTCACACTATTCTTCTGTGCACGACTGTGGAAGAAGCAGGAAACTTGTCAAACAGATGGAGAGCAGTGCTAATTGCGTAACATAGTGGTATTTTTCCACACCTGATAAACATTTGGCCACTAGGGAAGTTGGCTTCTTGTCATATGGGTTGAGAAAGGCGATGATCACATAATGTGATATCTACCATATTTGCTCGCATATATCTCGCACTTTTTTTTACCAAAAATATGTGTGAAAATTTTCGGTGCGAGATATACGCGGGGAATGACTGTTTTCCCGGAAAAAAAAAAAAAAAAAAAAAAAAAAAACAATAAATTTGCATTATTGAAACAAGGCAACTGGCATACAGTACTGGCCCTATTCATTGTCACTACCGTCACTGTTGCCAATCTCAGAGATACTCTCGCGTGCATCATTCTGGTCATCATCCCATACTGCTTCATCCTGACTTCCGTCCAATGCATTTACGATGCCCGTCTTCAAGAAGCTCTTCACAACAATGTCCGTCGACACCTCGATACGATCGAATAGAAATTAGTTATGGTTATGCGACATTAAGAACCTATGAAAAAGACGTCATATGCGCGTTAAGGATGATTCAAGGCAGAAAAGGAATTTAGAGCGCAGACGCTTAGCGATCGATACGATCGATCATCTTCCATATCGATTCCTCGCTACATGCACGAGCGTGCTTGAATTTAGCCAACCGCGGCCGAAGACTAACGATGTATAGCGTGCTAACACTCACGCTGCGCTGTATGCTTGCACGCGGCCGAGCTCTGATGCAACGCAATGCGTAAAGACGAAATCATTGAGATTCGAGATTACTGAACTGCGTTTCTCTGCGATGTAACAGTAGGCCTACTTGCGCAACTGTTGTGGCGCGCTAATCGCTAATTCGAACGTGTCTAAAGGCGGCGAATTTAGCCAACCGCGGCCGATGACTAACGATGTACAGTGTGCTAACACTCACGCTGCGCCATATGCTTGCACGCGGCCGAGCTCTGATGCAACGCAATGCGTAAAGACGAAATCATTGAGATTCGAGAAGACTGAACTGCGTTTCTCTGCGATGTAACAGTAGGCCTACTTGCGCAACTGTTGTGGTGCGCTAATCGCTAATTCGAACGTGTCTCAAGGCGGCGAATTTAGCCAACCGCGGCCGAAGATGCGGCGAACGATGTACAGCGAGCTAACACTCACGCTGCGCCGTATGCTTGCACGTGGCGCCTCGATCCCTAATCGGCTCATATCGGACAAGTTCGGATCAACTCGTTGTTGCTCGCTCTTTCTGTTAGTATCGCTTCAGGTAAGTTCCTGGACAATGACGACCGTTGTGGCGCGCTAAATCGAACGTGTTTCTACCTCAAGGTTATTACGGTCATTTAAATGACGGCGTCAGTAATGAATGAGAGATATATGCGAGTACTTTTTTCCCCTGAAATTTCAAATAAAAAAATGCGGTGCGAGATATACGCATGGGCGAGATATATGCGAGCAAATACGGTACTACTGTTGAATATTGGCGTATCGAATCAGTCTTTGTGAAGACTAACAAATATGTTCATGAACATAACATCATTGCAAAGAAACTACCTGGAAAACATCAAAACTAATTCAGCGACCTTGAATTTAAATTTAAATTAATTTTTCTAACGGTTCGCGAGACTGTCGAATAGTCGTGCAAAGTTGTGGTGATTGTTTGAAAGGGAAGGATAAAACAGTCATCTGCCCCAAAGTTTTTTAAAACTCCTAATGTATTAAACAATCAATATTGCCCAGTTTTGAGAGAAAAATTTTAATATTTTGATTAAGGAGGCTCTCCTGAATTTAAAATGAATATTTTACTGTACTGACCACTGAAATGTAAAATTCAGAACAATCTGAAGACAATTCCTAATCAATTTCATTTATTTCCCTACATATGGTATTTATTGGGTAATGTTTTGTTTCCCTCTAATCTGCAAGTTGAATTGTTATTTACTGTACCTGCATGCACCTTCAAGGCAAGTGTTCCCTAGGAGCGTGTCGCTGCTACTTCTTCTAAGGTAAATGGCGTCACTTGATACAGAAAGCAGCGATTACAGACACGTACTGGCTTGACATGCCCATAGCGAGGAAGAGGAACGGAGTTGGAACTGCAACGGGCACAAAATACCTGTGAACAGCAGAACAACAGACTTAGGGACATATTAAGATTATAGGAAAGTAGTAATTATTCAAAATTTCTTGCAATAGATAACAAGTAAAAATTTCTACAGAATACAATGAAGATTTATTTCTCCATGTGATATTTTTGGAATTATACAAGCAGCTCAATGAAAGGGAATTTCAGAACTTGGAAGTGTTGAGCTCTAAGAGGAGTAATTGTGACCAATGCATGTTTGTTGCTGCTTCTAATCGGGCTATCATACAAATAGGTTTGGGCTTCCCTCGTCCAGAATGTGAGTCAATGGATCATTCACCTACAAAATGTTAATAATTTACCATGCAGGAACTACAAGGTACTGTAACAAGACAATTTCAAGTTCAAAATACTTCCAGATTTACCTTCCCACAGTTACGGCAGTGATGCCTTCGACGAACCACAGTAAAAATAGCTTCACAAGCCATGCAACGAGGTGCCATATCATCAGGAACCCATGGGGGTGGAGACTCCACTTCTACTGGACTTGGAGGCGACTCCCAACCAGAGCCAAGAGCTTCCTCGGCACTGTCAACAGGGCGTCCCAAATCTGACAACACACAAATCAGAAACCATGCACAACAGAAGCCGATACCAAACAAGCTTAACATTTTATAATAATAAGCAGGGCTAATATTGTTGACCAATAATTCACCCCCCAAAAATTCCCTGAAAACAAAAATTACAAACAAACATATCTCTTCAAAGAGCGATCTTAAAATGACCTAATATATTTTCTCCTTGTATTGAACATTTCAGAAACCATGTTAAACTAGACAATTCATAAAAGGAACAAAACTGCAGTCTTCTGAATTCTGTTTAGTCAGGAAAGTTCAGATGGTTATTCGGGGTCAGAAATCCCTCACCATTTCCTACGTAAATAATTATTATTGATCACCTTTAGAACCAACAAGATATTTTCATTACCTTCAATGTCATGGAAGTATGCCCAGCAGTTTAAATACAAGAATTTTAAAAATAATAATAATTTCATTGTGTCTTTGATAACATTGTATAAATATTTGTGCATATGACATCTGAGCTTTAATTAGCCAGCGTGTCTAGTGTCCACCACTTTGTTGTAATTACAATCAAGTATTTATATTATTTCTTTAATTTATCCAAGACCAGACTTCTGCACACACCGTTAAAGAATAGGCTTCAGTTAACACCTTCCATTTTGCAGAAGTGCCAATAAAATATCTTATATAACATGCTGTTAGCAAATGACAAGTATCTGAACTTGAAAACACAATATCAATAAGCCTGTTCTACTTTTAACAACACAGCCTGGTAGTGCTTATTGGATGAGGGTTGGAACTTTAACCCTTTCAATGTTAAACCCGTAAATATACGTTGGTCAATTATAAGTCGCCCGTGCTAAACCCGTAAATATACAGTACGTTTTTGTCGAGTGCTCAATTTTTTCAAGTCCGTAAAAATACGTGCAGCGTCCGATTAGTTCAAATGGCACACCAGAAGTTCAAGGAAGTTCCAAAGTAGAAATAGTTCACTCTTTACATGCATTGACGTAAGGATTGTGTTTCCTAGCAATGATGAAATATACACCTTCTGTGCTTCCAACCACAACGATCATAATGGCTGCGCTGCGAAAGGGGAGATGCCATGGCAATTATGAAATTGTACAGTATTTAGTCGATAGTGACGTGGATAATGCAGTTAAATAACTAGTAAAGCTATTTTTCAACAATCACATATTCTTGAGAAGAAGAGAAAAAAACACAGAGGGAGTAGGTCTACATAAAAAACCTAGCATTGAAAGTGTTAATAGTGGCAACTATTTATTTACATCTGATACACCAGAGATACACGTTATGAAGTTTCACTGTCCTTCAAAGTAATCACCAGCATGGTGTACAACCCGTTGCCAGCGATGTGTAAGACGTAGGATACCTTTAGCAACGCCTGTTGTGCTAACAGTACAAATAGAACAGTCCACTGCCTAATGAATCACCGGAACAGCTCTGAAGCGAATGCCACGAAAGGGTTCCTTCATCTTAGGAATCAAGTCAAAGTCACAAGGGCTTAAGTCCAGGGAGTATGGTGGATGGCAATTCCCAGCCTCATCGACCAAACAAATCAGCCACTGTATGTGAACGATCATCGTCGTGAAAAAAGAAGGGCGTTTTCTGCAGAAAGTGTCAGCGCTTCTTTCTCAAAGCTGGAGATGCTGGGGTGCCAGAATTTTGCCCCAAAGAGGATCTTTAGTCTAATGTGCCAGTAAATCTGACATGGCTCCATTGCATTTGCTCACCCTCAAATGCCAACTGACTGCGCTGGAATTCGATCCTGCACCTTATGCACAGCAAGCAAGAACGTTACCACTGCACCATGCAGCCAGTCATTGTACAAAGAGTGCAAGCCATACAGATGGGCGAGTCCGACATACAACCTTGCCTTGGCCACCGCTGTTCTACCAACTAAGCTATTGCGTGAGACACTTTCATTTCCGCATAACGGTGGCGATGAAATTGTATGAGGAAGGAGCAGAAGCAATAGTCGTGCTAAATGAAGCCAAATTGGACAGCGTTCCATCAAGTGACAACCTAGCAAAACATGAGGTAAACAATCAAATTAATAAGGCAACACAATTTTACCAAGAGGTAAGGCACCTGCTGTGGGATGAGCAAATGCCCATGAAAAAAAAGATGACATTGTACAAGTCCTATTATACACCGATACTTACTTACAGTCTTGAAAACACAACACTAACCAATAGAGATAACTCTAAACTCCAGGCAGCCGAAGTGAAATTCCTACGTACCATGAATCAGAAAACAAGGAAAGACAAGATCAGGAATGAGAAGATAGAGAAGACGTAGGAATAGATGATTCTCTCCTCAATAAGATCCCGATCTCAAGAAGTGGTTTGGTCACATGAAGAGGATGCCAGCAAACTGAACTGCACGGAAGGAATTTGAGAGAAAAGTAGAAGGAAGACGACCCGTGGGAAGGCCACGAAAGAAGTGGATAGATACAGTCAAGAACGATGTACTGCAGAGAGGTCATGATTGGGACAAGTTGGTGGAGGAGGAGTGGTACAAGGACAGGATGAAATGGAGGGGGCTCATATACCACACCCGGACAACTGGAGTTGGTTCAGGATGAAGATGATGATGACAAGGGTGATGCTAGCCTGTACCAACACTATTACACTGTTATTGTCTCTTGTGTGGTTGTGAAATCCAATTATTAGTACCCTTGATTACTTTCTGCCCAATGAACATAATTTTTCACCACTTAACATTTTAAACACACAGGTTAACTTGTATTTTAGGAACCTTTTTTGAACTTTTATATTCTAATTGCAGACTTCACAAAGCCTATAGAACTTGAAAAGTCTGACATCTACTAATTCTACCAACAACAAACCATTTTCTCCTAGTGCAGGGTCTTGTTCAACAGGCTGGTTCTCCAGTTCTGGCTCTGAGTCAGTAGAACTGTCACCGCTGGAAGTTGCACTCATCAGGAACACACACTTGAGAATGTTTCGCAAGTCTCCAGCGAAGTTGGTCTGCAGCTGGTCAGCCACACCAGCGATACACACAAAGAGGCGATGAACCAGGTCCTCACTAGACCTGCAAATATCACAAACAGTCTCTTATGGCAGATATATCTTGAACTTATGATATAATAAATAATTTTATTAATGCAGCCAATGGCCATGTACAGGGTCTTTCATATTAAGTAAGAACGGCAAGCGGCAGTTTTGTTATTCGCTGCTGCAGTGACCTTGGCCGAGCTTGTGGCGCGCCAAGGCCCCCGCTTTAAGCATGTGTAAAATCATGTATGAAATATTACCTTATCAAAGATACTGGAAGTGTCCGCCTTCCTGGATTATACAGGCTTTGTATCTGGTAACCATGAGTGAGTTCTGCCACTGTCATGTTTCTGATTTTTAATTTTATACTTTTAATTGGGCACTGAGTCAGTAGTGTCAAACACGTATTTACAATTACGTGAATATGTGCTAGTGAAGGTGGCACTTCATCAGGAAATTGCTGAACAACTGCAACACGTACCCGTCGAGCCGACTCGTACTTAAAAAAGTTTTACATACAAAAATACGATGTTGTAATGATAACTGTCTTATGTTAACTTCTGACGTTCAGACTGGCGACTAACACCTGCACGTTGATTGCAAGGTCGAGTACAGTAGTAAGCCTACTATGCGCGCGCGCTTTCAATACTACAGCAGGGGGCCATGGCACGCCACAAGCCCGGCCAACGCTACTGCAGCAGCGGAAAACAAAGCAGCCATTCACCGTTCTAACTTTATATGAAAGACCCTGTACTTTTCTTTTCAGGACGGGTCAGGGAAGGGATATTGAAAGGAAATCGGCCGTGGACCTATTGAAAGAAACTGTCCCGGCATTTGCCTGGTGGCGAAAATGGAAAATCACAAAAACCATTTTCAGCACAGCCGAGGTGGGATTCGAACCCACGCTCTCGGCGCGTTAGCGCTCTCGGCCACTGCGGCTGGTAAGGAAACAGTTTCAGATCAAAGTTAGCTTTGAAGCCATTTTTCAGTGTTGCCTTATAATTGTATCTTTCAGTTGGTCAACACATAATAACTCCAAGAACTGGAATAGGTGAAAAAATAACCTGAAATAAATTACATGTGGTGTAGTTGGTGGCATGCTGAACTACTGTGTCCAAGATCGCGGGTTCAAAACCGGCCGAAATCGTCGGATTTTTTAAGAGCCTTAAAATCCTTCAGTATGCCTTCATTCGGAGGGGAAGTGAAGCCGGAGGTCTCATGTCATAGATTTATGGCATGTAAAAGATCCTTCCACTAACTAAACTTCTGTGAAGCTAAATTTCTTGGTTAGATTTTGTTGTAATGCTCACCACTAGGTGTCAGTGACATCTGGTAGCGAATGTTGGAACTACTTGAAATTGAACGGAACTTGTAGCTCACCCCCATGGGTGTCCGTTTGAAGCAGCTACAGCCTTTGGCGAGCTGATCATGTCCTCGGACACTCCAGGCACTAAAAGCCATATCTATATTCTATCTATATATATAAAAATCAATGTAACGTGATAGTTTGTCTGTGGGTGTGTATGTCTCCTATGCGTTCATATACCATTCGTCCGATTGCGATGAAACTTGGGTGAGATGTTGAGTACACTCCAAGGAAGGTTTCTGACTTAGTAAATCCATTTTACAACAGGTAGCGCACGCGTAGATTCAACAAATGAGCGACGATGCGCAAAGCATTTCAACAAAGTCCCGTATGTGTTCATATACCATTCGTCCGATAGCGATGAAACTTGGGTGAGATGTTGTGTACACTTACGTGAAGGTTTCAAAATAAGTGAATACATTTCACAGTAGATAGCGCACAAGTAGATTCAACAAATGAGCGACGACACGCAATGCGTTTCAACAAAGTCCCGTATGCATTCATATACCATTCGTCCGATAGCTATGAAACTTGCGTAAAATGTTGTGTACACTGCAGGGAAATTTTCTGGCTTAGTACATCCACTTTACAATAGGCAGCGCACGAGTAGATTCAACAAATAAGCTACGACGCGCGAAGCATTTCAACAAAGTCACGTTTGCGTTCATATACCATTCGTCCGATAGCGATGAAACTAGGCTGAGATTTTGTGTGCACTCCAGGGAAGGTTTCTAGCTTAGTAAATCCCTTTAAAAATAGGTAGAGCACGAGTAGAATCAACAAATGAGCAACGGCGCGCGAAGCGTTTCAACAAAGTCCCATATAATTTCATATACCATTCATCCGATAGCGATGAAACTTGGGTGAGATGTTGTGTACACTCCAGGGAAGGTTTCTGGCTTAGTACATACATTTTACAATAGGTATCGCACCAGTAGATTCAACAAATGAGCGATGACACGCGAAGCGTTTCAACAAAGTCCCGTATAAAGTCATATACCAGTCGTCTGATAGTGATAAATGTTTGGTGAATTGTTGTGTACACTCCAGGAAAGGTTTCTGGCTAAGTAAATCCATTTTACAATACGAAGCGCACGTTTATATTCAACAAATGAGTGACTACGCGCGAAGCGTTTCGACAACGTCCCGTATACGTTCACATACCATTCATCCGATTGCGATGAAACTTGGGTGAGATGTTGTGTACACTCCAGGGAAGGTTTCTGGCTGAGTACATCCATATTACAATATGTAGCGCAAGAGTAGAATCAACAAATGAGCGACGACACGCGAAGCGTTTCAACCAAGTCCCATATGCATTCATGTACCATTCGTCCGTAGCTATGAAACTTGGGTGAGATGTTGTGTACACGTCATGGAAAATTTCTGGCTTAGTAAATCCACTATACAATATGCAGCGCGCAAGTTGATTCAACAAATGAGGGACGACGCGCGAAGCCTTTCAACAAAGTCCCGTATAACGTCATATACCATTCTGCCGTTAGCGGTGAAACTTGGGTGAAATATGGTGGACACTCCAAGGAAGGTTTCTGGCTTAGTAAATACATTTCACAGTAGGTAGCACACGAGTAGATTCGACAAATGAACGACGACATGCGGAGCGTTTCAATACAGTCCCCTATGTCTTCATATCCCATTAGTCCGATAGCGATGAAACTTGGGTGAGATGTTGTGGACACTTACGTGACGGTTTCTAACTTAGTAAATACATTTTACAGTAGGTAGCGCACGAGTAGATTCAACAAATGAGTGACGGAGCGCGAATCGTTTAAACAAAATCAGGTATGCGTTCATATACTATTCATCCGATTGCGATGAAACATTGATCAGTTATTGTGTACCCGCCAGGGAAGGGGACTTAGTAAATCCATTTCACAATAAGTAGCGCAAGAGTAGATGCAACAAATGGGTGACGACGCGCGAAGCGTTTCAACAAAATCCCCTATTGCGTTCATATAACATTCTTCGATTGCGATGAAACCTTGATGAGTTATTGTGTACACGCCAGGGAAGGGCTTCGACTTAGTAATACATTTCTCAATAGGTAGCGCACGAGTAGATTCAACAAATGAGTGACAGCGCACGAATCGTTTAAACAAAACCCCGTATACGTGCATATACAATTCATCCGATTGCGATGAATCATTGATGAGTTATTGTGTACACGCCAGGGAAGGGTTTCGACTTAGTAAATCCATTTCACAACAGGTAGCGTACGAGTAGATTCAACAAATGAGTGACAGCGATGAAACTTTTGAAAGTTGTTGTGCACGCTTCCACGAATGGTTCTAAATTAGAAAATCCATTTTACGATAGCTTAGAGACAGTTAACATGTTGTGTATCCAAAAGCACTTCAAGAAACAGAATTTCAACGCCAACACTTTCTTTGATTGGCATTGCAACGCATGCCGGGTACAGCTTGTATATATATAAAAATCAATGTAACGTGATAGTTTGTCTGTGGGTGGGTATGTATGTCTCCTATGCGTTCATATACCATACGTCCGATTGCGATGAAACTTGGGTGAGATGTTGAGTACACTCCAGGAAAGGTTTCTGACTTAGTAAATCCATTTTACAATAGGTAGCGCACGCGTAGATTCAACAAATGAGCGACGATGCGCGAAGCATTTCAACAAAGTCCCGTATGTGTTCATATACCAATCGTCCGATAGCGATGAAACTTGGGTGAGATGTTGTGTACACTTACGTGAAGGTTTCAAAATTAGTGAATACATTTCATAGTAGATAGCGCACGAGTAGATTCAACAAATGAGCGACAACACGCAAAGCGTTTCAACAAAGTCCCGTATGCATTCATATACCATTCGTCCGATAGCTATGAAACAAGCGTAAAATGTTGTGTACACTGCAGGGAAATTTTCTGGCTTAGTACATCCACTTTACAATAGTAAGCGCACGAGTAGATTCAACAAATGAGCTACGACGTGCGAAGCATTTCAACAAAGTCACGTTTGCGTTCATATACCATTCATCCGATAGCGAGGAAACTAGGCTGAGATTTTGTGTGCACTCCAGGGAAGGTTTCTAGCTTAGTAAATCCCTTTAAAAATAGGTAGAGCATGAGTAGAATCAACAAATGAGCGACGACGCGCGAAGCGTTTCAATAAAGTCCCATATAATTTCATATACCATTCATCCGATAGCGATGAAACTTGGGTGAGATGTTGTGTACACTCCAGGGAAGGTTTCTGGCTTAGTACATACATTTTACAATAGGTATCGCACCAGTAGATTCAACAAATGAGCGATGACACGCCAAGCGTTTCAACAAAGTCCCGTATAAAGTCATATACCAGTCGTCTGATAGTGATAAATGTTTGGTGAATTGTTGTGTACACTCCAGGAAAGGTTTCTGGCTAAGTAAATCCATTTTACAATACGAAGCGCACGTTTATCTTCAACAAATGAGTGACTACGCGCGAAGTGTTTCGACAACGTCCCGTATACGTTCACATACCATTCATCCGATTGCGATGAAACTTGGGTGAGATGTTGTGTACACTCCAGGGAAGGTTTCTGGCTGAGTACATCCATATTACAATATGTAGCGCAAGAGTAGAATCAACAAATGAGCGACGACACGCGAAGCGTTTCAACCAAGTCCCGTATGCATTCATGTACCATTCGTCCGTAGCTATGAAACTTGGGTGAGACGCTGTGTACACGTCATGGAAAATTTCTGGCTTAGTAAATCCACTATACAATATGCAGCGCACAAGTTGATTCAACAAATGAGGGACGACGCGCGAAGCGTTTCAACAAAGTCCCGTATAAGGTCATATACCATTCTGCCGTTAGCGGTGAAACTTGGGTGAAATATGGTGGACACTCCAAGGGAGGTTTCTGGCTTAGTAAATACATTTCACATTAGGTAGCACACGAGTAGATTCGACAAATGAACGACGACACGCGGAGCGTTTCAATACAGTCCCCTATGTCTTCATATCCCATTAGTCCGATAGCGATGAAACTTGGGTGAGATGTTGTGGACACTTACGTGACGGTTTCTAACTTAGTAAATACATTTTACAGTAGGTAGCACACGAGTAGATTCAACAAATGAGTGACGGAGCGCGTATCGTTTAACCAAAATCAGGTATGCGTTCATATACTATTCATCCGATTGCGATGAAACATTAATCAGTTATTGTGTACCCGCCAGGGAAGGGGACTAAGTAAATCCATTTCACAATAAGTAGCGCAAGAGTAGATGCAACAATTGGGTGACGACGCGCGAAGCGTTTCAACAAAATCCCCTATTGCGTTCATATAACCTTCTTCGATTGCGATGAAACCTTGATGAGTTATTGTGTACACGCCAGGGTAGGGTTTCGACTTAGTAAATCCATTTCTCAATAGGTAGCGTATGAGTAGAATCAACAAATGAGTGACAGCGCAAGAATCGTTCAAACAAAATAACGTATACGTTCATATGCCATTCAACCGATTGCGGTGTAAGTTTTGAAAGTTGTGCACGCTCCCACGAATGATTTTAAATTAGAAAATCCATTTTACGATAGCTTAGAGGCAGTTAACGGAAATTGAAAAACATGTTGTGTATCCAAGACACTTCAAGAAACAGAATTTCAACGCTAACACTTTCTTTGATTGGCATTGCAACGCATGCCGGGTACAGCTTGTGCTAAATAAATAAAATAATTATTATCGATTTTTCCCCTTTGGGAGAGCGTGTGAACTTGAGCCAATCACAGCTTCACTTCCTTTTCATTAATTTAGTGTTTTTTCTTTTCTTCCTTCTGTCCATTTTTTCCCTATTCTTTCTTTTCTTGAGACTTGTCCAAATTTCTTGTTTCTGATTTTATTTCTGAATTGATTTCTGTCCTCAATATCGTCTTCAGAGATTTTGAATTGTTCCAGGTCCTCCTGTGTTTCTCTCATCCAACTGGTCTTTAATTTACCTGTATTAATGATGTTAATTTTTTTTCTTAGCGAGTCTGTTTTCATTCATCCTCCACAGGTGTCCACAGAACTGTAGGCGTCTTTTCCTAAATTTCTCTGTGATGGTGTCTATGTTTCCGTAGAGTCCCTTTGTAGGTCGGCTGATCCAAGTTCTGTATCGGAGAACAGCACCGTGTATCTTTCTAAGAATTTTCTGTTCTTGTTTTTCGATGTCCTGAATTTTTGTCATCCATCCAATTAATGTTGTTTCTGCCGCATACAAGGCTTCTGGTAAAACAACTGTGTTGTAGCGTCATAGTTTTGCATTACGAGACACTACTCTTTTGTTGTAATGATTCATGTGATATATATATACACACATATACATCCTATTGCAAAAGGAAAAGTATTAGTAGTTTCACTCATATTAATGCTATGCTCTGTTGTGTCTAGCAGGTTATATCTTTCTGCATCGGAGTTGAAATAATAATAATAATAATATCGTATGGCCTCGGGTGCCGGGTGCAAGCTTTGTAATTTGACACCCAGAGGGTAGCTTGCATGTCGAATTTCGTTGTTCCTTGAATCACTATAGCGCTTTCTAGTAGAGAAATGAGGAACTTTTTGTGGGCGGAAACTCCCGAGATTAATTTTGCCATTTTGAACACGGCCTACTGAATTCAAATGGGTTCTTTAACATGCCAACATCGTATGACATGCGTGTTGTATTTTTGCCGCCTTTCAAAAATCACTTACCACGGCCAGGAGCGAACCTGCAATCTTGGGGTTAGTAGACCGTGGCAAGCTGGAGTTGAAATGAATATGGTTTAAAAGTTAATTGTATCTTGAGAAACACCTGTTATTGGTGGTATTACAATGTATAATATAATTTGAAAATTAATACCTTAAGTTAATAATAATATGTACTTATAATTATAGTACAGGTTTCGGCCACATTGTGACCTTCCTCAGCAGCAATATACCCAATACAAGTCAAGTTGCAAGTCTTGCATTCAAAACTTTTTCCTAACAAAGGTTGTTTTCAAAAAATATTTCTATAAATAGGCCTACTAGTTGTCTAAAGACATTCTAAAAAATCTGATCTGTTACAAGTAGACTATATATTGAAGTCGAAAGATATAGAAACCAAAACCTCTTATTTTAGATAACTGATACTTTAAACTTCAAGCAGTTTTTTTTTTTCCAAGGACTTTTATAGACTTTATTATTGCCGCTGAGAAAGGTCACAATGTGGCCGAACCCGATACTATAATTGAAAGTACATATTATTGACTTAAGGTATTAATTTTCAGATATCCAGTATATTAACCCGATGAGTGCTACGCCCGCTTATAGACGGGCTGACCCGGTTGATCCACCAGTGCTACGCCCGTCTATAGACGCTGCACGGGAACTTTCATTTTTTTTTTTCAGTTTCCCGGTTCACTCTCAAGAGCCGAATCGATGTCTGGCATGTTCTGCCATCTGTTGGGCATTATGTGAAACTAATTGAGCACGGCTAATATCTTCGGGAAGTGACTACCAGAGCTTTTTGTAGAAGTCAGTCCTCTACAGCTGTCGTTCATCCGTGATGAAAACAAACATGGCGGAACAACAAACTAGTTGCTCTCGACGCAATGTTATTTCGGATCAAAGAATCCTTCAGTTATTAACCACAGCGGAAAGTGATGATGAAGTAACTATATTAGTTGCCTACAGATTTTAGGAAATATTATTTTGGGCCCTTTACATTGTATAAAGGTGACAAGAGTTTAGTGCTTTTCAGTCGGTCAACACGAATGTACCCAAAAGAACTGGGTTATGCCCTAATCCTGAAATAAATTACATGAGATTAATAAATACACTAGACCTGTTTCGATCGTCAAGCGATCATTTTCAGATCCATTACACTTAGGCTATAAAATCTATGTTTGAAAATACAGGTGAAAATATTTATGTACAATTATTTAGTTGCAGTATTGGTACTGCAAATGTCGCTGTATGCTAAATGCAGTATATATGATGTTAGGTGAAATGTTAAATGGTGATAGATATCTGGAGTTTGTAATTTGGAGTGATTATATGGTTGTGAAAATCAACTATGGTTAAACTGTAATCCTCTTACAGGCTAATACTTATCTGGTTGTCTTCCTTGCTAGAGCTACGCGCAGTTTTCGTGTTCACTGTAACTCCAGGTGTGGTCGACTGAGGTAGGCTGTTATCTAAACGACACTGGTTTTTCCCTTTTCTCCCCCCTGTTCATATGAGCTGTGCGGAGTCAGTGTGATGTGTTTATGTGGGGTGTTGCCAACCTAGATAAGATGTATGTTATTGAACGAGGTGGGTCTACAACTATCAAAGACCGTGGAACATTTCTCGCCACGCATGGACCATAAGCCATTCAAACTAAGTGCTGCCCGGTCTTATGAGAGCGTCCCGGCACCTTTAATACTGCCGCGAATACGGGCCTTGGTTTATTGCAGAAGAAAAGTACATCGTACACCTGATCCAGATAACATTTACCTATTAAAACGTGAGCACAAAAAGTTAAATTTTCATTTCTCTCATTATAATATTGTACATAATTGTAAGATCTTCAATTTGCATTTAAATATTTAGAGCCAACATTTATAAACATTTTAAGCTATTCACCCCCTTCATAGGTTAAAAATTGTGTCTTCTACAATTTTTTTTAACCTACGAATGAATAAACTCAGCACTGAGGGACCACACAGTCAAATGGAAACTCAGCACTTAAAGGGTTAAACTTCGTCAATACGGAATTGGGACCCCCACGGGGTCACAACTTGTAGGACGTGGGTCGGCGACCATGGGACCCCAGCTGAGTCCGGCATTGCTTCCACTTACTTGTGCCGGGCTCCTTTCTGTTATCTTTCCTGTCGGCCTCCCTTGGTCACCATTTATTCTCTTCCGACCCCGATGGTAGTAGGGTATCCGAGGCCTAGGGAGTCTTTCAATTTCCCGCCTTAATTGGCCCATGTCTACCATTGGGTGTGGCAAACCCATCGTACAAATAGCCTAAATATGATAGTGTGTGAGTCGAGGCCTCGGATGGAGGTCCTGGATTCACGCCCCGACCTAGATCACTGGAACCGGGAAATGAAGAAGAATAAGGAAATGGGCAGACATGGTTATATTCGTGTCTTTTCATTACAATGTATAGGATGGTTGGGAGACCAATACCTATGTATTATCATGTTATGTGTACTTACAAATGCATATATTGGTTGTATCATTAAGGGCCGTTTTCACCAACGTCAATTATCTCTTAATAAATTCATCAATAAAGGTTATTTAAGTTAGCACGAGCATTTCACCAAACAGAAACACTAGTGAACTTACCAGTAACAAGGAATTACGTTAAATGGCCAAATCTGACCACTCAGCTCCCTAGAGCATCTTTAAAGTGGTGGGAAACAGCTGAACAGTGCATTGCGCATTCCACAATGGCAGTTTGTTTCCGAGTTTCACACGTACTTTCATCCATATGAATATAAAATATGTTTATGACAATGAAATTATAAAGGATCACACACATTACTAAGTTTTAATACCAAGAAAGACGAATACTGAAATTAAAAAAAAAAACATATCCGAAGGGGGATTCGAACTCCTTCCAGCGCTGCAAAATAAATTGAGAGTCTGCACCTCAACCGCTTACGCTAGAAGACAACTGAGTAAGCACGTCCTTTTAAGCTATCTATTCACACAACTGCCAGTTCTCCTAAATACTTTGTTCATATCATTTTAAGCTTTTGACACGAATAAGGTAATCTGTTTTTCTCTTCCTCTATAATTATGTTCCAGAAAGTCTCAAAGAAGCATCGCAAACAACATTCAGTGCTAGGCGCTTCTTATTCTGTCCACCAGGCTCCCCAAGATGAAACAGAGTCTACACATGCGCAAGAGCCGTAAATCTTATTTAAGAAATTGCAAACCCGAATGTCTTCGTGGAAATGCATCGAAGATAATCATGCATTAAATCTCGTATTCAAGTTAAATGGGAATTAACTAAATAATCGTAAGTTAAGAGCTGGTAAACCTCTGAGTGCTTTATTATTGAGATATTCATAATTCAATACCAACGTTCTGATCGCAATAGGATTCATACGAGTCTTTTTTTTTATGACAATTATTTTGTTTGTTAGACCATTGCCTTAGTATTTTTTATCCCTATTATCTGCTGGTTTTTAGTAGAAACCAAGATAAAAATCAGGGCATTCTTGCACTTGGTAATGAAAGGATTGAAAGGGCTTCATCATATAAATATTTAAGATATCAAATCAATGATAACTGGGTCTTAACTCAAGAAATTTGCTGAGAATTGAGCAGGTCAGAAGTTCTTTCATGAAAATTAGAAAAGTTTTGACAGTCATGATTTAAGTCTCACATTACGCACCTGACTGCTTTGATGCTACGTTTTTAGTATCTTGCTCTATGGAGTTGAATTACATACTAAGGTATTAAGTAAGAAACTTATGGCATTTGAAATGTGGACGTATCACAGAATATCAAGGATACCATAGACAGCTAAAATCGCGAATGTGGAAGTACTGCGGAATATGAACAAGGATTCAGAAATTCTCAATGTCGTTAAAAGAAGGAAACTAGAATATTTTCGTAATTTCTTACGCAAAAACGAACACAACATGTTGCAATTAATTATTCAAGGGAAGATTGATGGCATTAGGGGTCCAGGACATAGAAGAATATCGTGGCTAAAGAACTTAAGCATGGGGTTTGGACTGAATACAATGTCGCTGTTAAGAAAAGCTATGGAGAAACAGCAGATCATGCTACAGATGCCAATGTTCCACTGCCGCCGCCGCGACTATCTCCTGGATAAGATAATGCGATGATATTATATCAAATCCTTCACAGATGTTTTCTCTATGGATTCTTAAATATTTTCATAGAAACAGTAGTATGTCCACGATCCTCATATTCGGATAGGAATTTGTTGAACATTAGGGGAATATACAATAAGAAAGAGGCCCAAAAGAAAGTATAGCACACACACAACATTCATGCATTTCTTAGAGAGAAACAAATGTGTGCATGTGTATAGTATCAGTCATATGCATATGACAAGTCAGGGGGAAGAATCCGGTAAGTCACATTTTTAATACCATATTTTTAAGGAGATAGAAGAAAGTGTTTTGGGCCTGCCATCTTCTTCCCTAGTATGCTGAGTCTCCAACTTCAGTTATTTGGTTGCTTCAAAGGACATTTAACAGCCTAATGAGTGCAGCAAAAAGTATACTCTCTGGGTCACCAGATGGCATTAAAATCTGTGAACAACAGATTTTGAACTTGATCAGATTCTGCTCTCTCTCATTTTACAGGTCTACTGTATTTGGAGTGAAGAACTATAGGCTACAAAAACTTCTCCTTAACATTCCTCACCTAAATTTTGCACGAACTTCATTGCGGTTGGCTATCTCTGCAGCTTGGATTGCCAATGCTATCTCCTCATCATCTTGACAATCCGAGTTGAACGATGATGTATCACTGCTTGTGCTACAGCTGATAGAAGAACAGAGTAATAATGAGAACATTATGCTGAAATAAAATGATAATACAGTATGGATATAAGCATGCTTTTCCTTTTAATAGAGAGAAGTAAAAGGTAAAAATAACTACATCTATGAAGATATTTTCAACACCTACAACCTTTCAATTCTATATACTAGCGACAGTATTGGTGAGATTCCATCCCCAAAAAATTATTTGTACCATTTCAGAGAATTTTTTCTACTACAAGTCCTGTAAATCTACATTAACTTTCAACATTATTGTACACTACATACAGATCAAGGAGACAAAATGCACACTAATACCATTATGTCAAGCATAGAAATTAATGTGGTCAATAAAGTTTATAGGTGAGATTTACTAGGAATGATGGAGAAACAGACTTAAATGGCCAAGCTTGCATCTGCCTTCAAAGTTTCAGAAATTCCTCGAGTCTAATTTAACTAACAGCATAATAGCCAATATAACTAAATCTGTGAATGAGGTTATTGTAAATAACTCATTAATTTCATATAATAGCAGGCTATAGCATGTAAATTGATGTTAGGAGTACAATGGACAACTTGTCAGTCCTATCTCGCCTTCTGACATCACTCTACCTACATCATGATATATTGCCCATTTGAAGGAAGGAAGGAAGCTTGTAGTTTAACGTGACCGTTAATCTCGCTATCATGAGCCACGGGACCTCCTTTTTACGTGGAATCCGAACCACACTTTTCACTTCGAAAATCTCACATGCATTGACCGGGAATCGAACCCCGCCTTGGTGAGAGGCATACAGCTTGACCGCTGCGCCACCACGCCCCCCATTTGCCCATTTGCGGGCGACATGTGGAACCGCTGTAGCATTCATGTGTATTTGAAGTTGAAAGTCAGTTTTCTTTTATCCAATAAAACTTAAACTTGTTCACTTATTAGGTGCGAACATAGGTCTGACACACTACATATTTAATGCCTGTCATTGTTGTTTGCCAATAATTTGAAAGCGAAGCTTGTAGTTTAACGTGACCGTTAATCTCGCGATCATAAGCCACGGGACCTCCGTTTTACGTGGAATCCGAACCACAGGACATGGCATTTCACATCGAAAATCTCACATGCAGTGACCGGGAATCGAACCCGGTCCGCCTTGGTGAGAGGCATACAGCTTGACCGGCCAATAATTTGAGAAAATAATAGTTTGCTTAGTTTTTGTACCGTTTCATTGTTATCTAACCACGATTGCTATAGACTTCAGGACTGATGTTTAGTTTGTTAATAAGTTATAGTATAAACCTCAATGGGTTTACAATAAGAAGTCATTGTAGTAAAATCTATGTTATTCCAAACTTATGTTGAGCAGTGTATATTTGGAAAACTGGTGTGTAATAATTTGCACACCCCTGTGATAATTACAATTTTGGCAAGCATACCAAAGGATTTCATAAGCTGCTACCTCGTGGTTGAGCCCACAGTAGCCGAGCTAGTTCTCGTGAATGGCTAGCTCTAGAAGGGAGGGAGGGAGGGAGGGAGGGAGGAAGCTTTCAGCTATTTGATCGTATATTATACACGACTATTAGCCTTTCAAGATACAACTGCCACTGAATTTGGCTGCGCCAGCGTTTGTTGATAATTGGAGCTGGAGCCTTGCTGGATGACAGGGGAGGGGGAACACAGTGATGACAGAGTGCAGTCTGCCCATAAGTCAAGCAGCATTGCACCCGCTACTTGTGTTAGACAGAAGTTATATTGTGAATTGTGAATGGATTAATTAATAATAATGGGTGAATTACGAATAGTGTGTTTCAACAGCACAGCTAAGCTTAATAGGAGAGTACTGGACGCGAGTTATATCCTTCCCGCGCGACTGTATCTGTCACCTAAGCAAGCTGATAGCGTGACACAAGTAAACAAAGAATAGTTTACACCTCGGCTACTGGTAAACATATCTTGAAAGGATAATACAAGCCATTTAAATGATAGGTAAGAAAATTAAAATGTCTGACCTTTTCCCTACTACCTAAATACTTGTAATTTGTACCATGACCTAACAGCTGACTTGTAGATATTTTAACGCAGGTTTTATCCATGGCAAGAACTGTGCCGAATTGATGCAAACTTCGTGTGCATATAATCCAAGGACAACACTTTTAGAATCTTCTGCAAGAAGGAGAATCCATTTATTTAACAATATACTTATTTCTTTACTGCCCAGTTGGGGTAGATTGAACCACCGGTTAGCAATCTGTAAAATCCTCCGTGTGCTTGCCATAATTGACACAAAAATAGGTAAAATTTAGCTCTAATGAGTCTGGATGGTCACCACAGCACAAGAAGGCAAGCCACTATCGCTCCTCTTTGCCAATACTTGTCGCAGTCAGGAACTAATATACAAACTAAACAAATAAAACTATCATCCTACTCAAGCTTATGATTTGACTGGTTCAAATTATTTATTTCTAATATATTCGATACAATGAGAACTATTAGGCCATTTTAAAAGTTTTTAGATCAGAAATGAAATATTTTAACCCTCAGAGGGTGGAATTTAATACATTAAATCGCAAGATATGTTATCCGCGAGTGGAATTTAATATATTATATGGCCAGAGATCCGTCGATACAAGTGGTACGCTAAAAACTCAACAGGTGGCGGTAAATGACACTTTTAAGTCTGGCCTAACAGGGAATCTTTGAATTGAGTGGTGTTATCTCCCTCGTAGCTTCTCAAAAGCTGTGAGAAATTGTTGTGTTCAATTGAGCTTGTGACGCGTGTTCCAAGAACAGCTTTTTGTTATTTATATAGTTGTTTTGCGACATGTGCAGTAAAAAGTGGGTCAGTGAGCAAGAGATTGCTTCAATTTTGGACTCCACGGATATAGATGAAAGTGATTTTTCATTTGAAGAGTATTGTATTTTGAGGAATGACTTATGCCCTTTATGCACCAATAGGCTGCCGCGAAAAATTCGATAATATCCTACGCACTTCAGAGACGGAGTAAATCCAATAATCAAGATCAGCCATTAATATTATGTACTTATGAATGTTTATAGCTAGTGTTCGATAATTCTGGAAGAGTTTTAAATTGCCGTATTTTCGGTCCGCGTACAGACATTAAACGCATCCGCCCATGTAGGGTTAAGGGCATATTTGGGTAACTTACTGGTCAATCCTAGCTCTAATGCTCATTTCAAATAAGACAACACCGGCAGAGAAGCTATTAAAAAAAACACCCACAGTTCCTCTCAACGTCTTGCCCTACAAAGCAATGGGTGAAGTGTGCAAGACAATACCAGCAATTTAAGTTAAGAGCTACTTTGTACTCAATGGCTAGCCAACATGTTGCATTTAATACCCGTCTGTCGAGTCTATGCCTTTCTGAAGTGAGTGCGCTGTCACTGTTCACATCTGTCTACTCAGCACATCAGAGCAGGTGTGGGGCAAGAGGGAAGGCACGTATACTTCACATCAAGTGTTAGTGACACTAGGAGATGGCGTGTTGTTCTGCTGTTGGTGCTAATATGTAATATTGTGATAATACACTACTCTTCCGTTAACATATGAATGCATTGAAACTATTCAACGAACACAAATTTAAAATACCTAACGGACCAAACATAAAGCTTGTGCCACAACGATTTATTGACATACAAGTAAGACTGTACTGATAATTACGGGAAAACAGATTGCGTTACACAACTGAAGATTTGTAGTTTATACATCTACAAAACAAAAACATTAACCATGACGGAAAATATGTCTAATAGACTTATTAACACATGCTTTAATTAAGTTCATAATGAGACACCTGTTAAGAACATGTACATAGGTTGTTTTTTTAGTTTTGGCACCTTAGTTATAACTGGATTAATAACTCACTTGGATTGTTCCAAGTTTCACAGGCCCTCGATGTAGTCCCCACCGTTGCGTACAATGTATTCCCAGCGATGCGGAAGTCGTTGGATCCCGTTGGCACTGCCCAATCTATTGATGGTACGAAGAGAGCGCTTGGCAGCCTGCTTAACGTCATTGTCATCTTCATCTTGAGCTCATAGTCGCAGGGACTGATGTCTGGAGAATATGGGGGGGTCATAGAGGACCTCCCAGCCCCAGCGATCCAACAATGCCGACACAATGCCTGCTGTGTGTGCCCTAGCATTGTCATGCAGAACGATGCGCGGTGTAACCATGTGGTGGCGCCGTTTCCTTCTCAGAGCTCCTCGGAGATGGTCGTGCAGAAACGAACAATAGTACGCCACATTAACTGTTTGCCCTCGGGGAACAGTATGGCAGCGCTTCCAAACCATTGCAGACATTAAGTAGGCTGCCGAGCGCTCTCTTCGTACCACCAATAGATTGGGCAGTGCCAACGGGATCCAACGACTTCCGCATCGCTGAGAACACGTTGTACGCTATGGTGGGGACTACATCGAGGGCCTGTGAAACTTGGAACCATCTAAGTGAGTTATTAATCCAGATATAACTAAGGTGCCAAAATCAAAAAACCAACCCATGTATTTGAGATCTAATAAAACCTATTACAAGGAAACTTTCTTCAAAATATAGTGTTATAAATGTAAACTACATGCTTTCACCTTCACTTAAATAAGAACTAGTACTATTCATTGTTGGCACTACTGTATAGGAAAAGGTCACCTTCACTTAAATAAGAACTACTACTATTCAGTGTTGGCACTACTGTATATGAAAGTGACACCTCCACCTTCCCTTAAATAACAACTAGTACTATTCATTGTTGGCACTACTGTATATGATAGTGACACCTCCACCTTCCCTTAAATAAGAAGATTCATTAAGTTAATAATACACATTTATATTATAGTATATTTTGATAAAATTTTCCTTCTAATAACCATTACTAGATCTCAAATACATGTTCAACTATTTTCTTAAACAATTTTGTAAGGATGTCTAATTTTCCTAGATTTGCATATTCGATATTTTAAGAGTTGAATTTTATTATACTACTAGCAGGTACCCGCGGCTTCGCTCGCGTCATAGTCGTGTCATATTGTTATTCAATGAAATGCAGGTTTAACCCCATTAACACCCCTCTAGAACCTGAATATCCCAAAATCCCTCCTTAGTGGACGTTTTCGACACACAACAAACAAATCCCCAAAATATCATTCTTCTAACTTTATTAGTTTGGGTTGGTTGATGAGAGTGAACATCCAAAAATCCTTCCTTAGTGGACGATTTTCTTCCAGAATGTCACCCCTCCCCATGGGCCCCTTAAATTGGATTTATGAAAACACGGTCAAACAACTATTTACTTATTTTTATGCTGATTTTTTTCCGCTGAGTTTCTAACTCCTCGCCTATGTCGTTTAAGAGATACACGCTCCGTTAGGAATCCTTCAACCCCCACTTTTCACCCCTTTCACCTCATAATATACACCACATCGAAAAACCCTCAGACACGTGTCTTCTTATTTTTAATGATGAGTTTATATGCCGATCACATCCCCCAATGAAACTAATCGGGAGATATTGCTATTCAATGAAATGCAGGTCTACCCCCTTAACACCCCTTTAGAACCTGAATATCCAAAAATCCTTTCTTAGTGGGCGTTTGCGGCCCTTGAGGAAGTTGCATACCAAATTTCATTCCAATCCGTTTGGTGGTTTCTGAGATTTCGTGATGAATGAATGAGTCAGTCAGTGAGTGAGTGAGTGGTATTTGACAAAATATATAGAAGATTTTTCAAAGAAAATAACAATTTTAGTACACTGTATAAGTATGTTATTTTAATACAACCTGCAGTATGCTGAATATGACCCCAATGAATGGTTGAAAACATGTTTCATTAAACATTAAAGCAGGCGTTCTCAACCCATTTCAGACAGTGAGCACAACCCTCATGCCATACCAAGTACCTGAGTGCCATTAAATTAAATAATAATAATAATAATAATACGCAACTGAGACATTGTCACTCACAGTTCATATCAAGGACATCGAGAAAATCGAACGACAGATACTAAGGAAGATATTCGGGCCCAAATTTCAAGACGGTAAGTTATATGGATGCGTAAAAGCTCGGAAGAACTATATGCATTAACTGAACGATTCTCTTCAGTCGCACGCAAATGGCGTATGAAATTTTATGGACATTTAACACGAATGGATGATTCACGTCTGACTAAGAAAATATTTCTTATTATCAATGGGAACAGACAAACCCAAATTCGCTGGCTAGTAGATACACAAATGGACCTTACTGAAGTCGACATTGATCCAATGACCAACAAGGACTACATACAGACAAAAGATCAACACCCACAAATTTGCATCCAAGAATCCATCCGAGAAAAGCTTGAAACTCCCAAACCTCCTGGACACAAGAAAGAAGGCAGGCCCCGAGTGAAAGAATGAAGAAATTTTGGGCGAATAAGAAGTTCAAAAAGATGAATTCCAGGGCATTTTAATGGTTCCACGTGCTCTTTAGTGGGCCGAACGAATATAATAATGATGATGCAACAAGCATGCGCACCTCTCTCTTTCGGAAGTGCTGAAATAGCTAAGGAATCACTGCTCACCAGGCATGTTGTAACTGTATGCATAACTCATGCAGGTAAGGTACATTTACGCGTGGACAGTCTGCAGAAATCAGCATCTTTCGTGTTACTCATAAAATAGGAAGGTCCAATTGAAAATCCACAGCCTGCTTCCAGTCAACTGACCGGGTCAGGGAATGGAATGAATGAATGAAGCCCCCATCTAGCGGCGAGGATATGAACCGTGCCGGCTGCCGAAACCTGTCGTACTCCCCTGGGACAACGATTAAATGAAAGACACGTGAAATGAAATGATAGGGGAGAGCGTTGCAGGAATGAGAGCTGTGACAGGAAAAACCGGAGTACACGGAGAAAAACCTGTCTGCCTCTGCTTTGTCCAGCACAAATCTCACATAGAGTGACCGGGATTTAAACCTCGGATGCAGCGGTGAGAGGCCGGCGTGCTGCTGCCTAAGCCACAGAGGCTCTAGGAATGTCCAATTACTGTGTTTATATTATTTATATTTCACAAAATGAAAAAATTCTGACTGTCATAACTTGTAATGAAAACACTATTATTCTGGTTTGTGCAACACAATTTGAATTGAAGAATGGATATCGGGGGGCCCTTGTGCTTGTGAACAAGTTTTGGCGAGCACCAAATTTAATTTAAAGAGCACCGTGGTGCTCGCGAGCACCAGGTTGAGAACGCCTGCATTAAAGCATTAACAGGTGTCTCATTATAAACTTAATTCATTTATACATCTACCACCGGGAAGGATTCGTCAGACGGGTAATTCTTACTGAATCGAATACGTATACTGTGATCCTACCTCAGCAGGAAAGGAGTTCATTCAGAAAGGGGGGACGTACACCTTTACAAGGGTAAAAACCACAGATATTTAAAATAGTTTTCCTCTGTATCCCTCTGTTCTGTTGATATCAAATTTTTCACACTCTTAGACACTGTCCTTTATCTTTAGTTTTAAACTTGAATATTTGCAATTAACTTTCCCTAGTTATTAGAAATATCAATTTCAAAAAATTGGACTAATTTATACTTTGATCATGCTTTTCCTTGATAATTTCGAAAAAACTTCAAATTTCTGGAAGATTATCGTTTTAGAATGTTCATAATGCTTGTGTTAACAATGTGAACTAACATCTTTTGCCTATCTTTTGAAATAATATTTTTTCACCTTTTTTATAAGAGTAGATTTTTTGACTTTTTTTTTTTTACATTTTAGTGAGCTATGTTCACTTAGAAAATACAAAAACCAAATGTTACAGCAATGGTTCAAGTTCACATTCTTAAGACACACGAGATACATGTGTATACAAAATTTCATAAAAATATCTCAAAAACTGTTTGAGTTATGAAAGAAAACAAAAGAGAAAAATAAAGTTTGTCGAACGAGCATTAAATTTACCAGTTTTTGAGATATTTTGATGAAATTTTGTATACAAATATATCTCTTGTGTCTTAAGAATGTGTACTAGAACCATTGCCGTAACATTTGTTTTTTGTATTTTCTGAGTGAGCATAGCTCACTAAAATGTCAAAAAAGTGTAAAAAAAATCTACTCTTATAAAAAAGGGAGAATAAAATATTATTTCAAAAGATAGGCAAAATATGTTAGTTCACATCGTTATCACAAGCATTATGAACATTCTAAAACTATAATCTTCCAGAAATTTGAAGTTTTGTAGAAATTATCAAGGAAAAGCATGATCAAAGTATAAATTAGTCCAATTTTTTGAAATTATTATTTTTGATAACTAGGGAAAGTTAATTGCAAATATTCAAGTAGATAACTAAAGATAAAGGGCAGTTCTAGAAGTGTGCAAAATTCCATATCAACAGAACAAAGGGATACCGAGGAAAACTATTTTAAATATCTGTGGTTTTTACAATTGTAAAGGTGTACCTCCCCGCTTATAAGTTTCTCTTACAAGTGGGAAGAAGTACTTTTGCATGCAGTAACTGGTTTTCTTTGTGGAACTACGACTAACATGGAGAGTAAAACACAAGACAGTCACCACAGTACGGACCTGTCAGAGCTGTGTGTAACCGAGCTCTGACAGCTGGAGCAAGTGGACGAGTAGCTGCCAGCTACCGGGTCCAGGTTCCTACAAAGAGGGAAAAACATATTGCGTTTCCTGTCCTGAAGGAGCATAGCACTGTTCAACCAAAGCGAGTATACAGTAAAACCTTGTTAATCTGCACTGAATAGCATCATGCACAAGCCTCTCCAGTCTAAACAAATACCCATTAAGTCTGAAAAGCTAGAAAGAAAATTCTCATAAAAAAAAATGAATTTAACCCCTATGCTGCCATGTTAGTCGAATGGCAATCACACTCCGTCCGCTGCCGTATTCGACTTAAGTCCACGACTTCAGCATTTTATAACTGCTTGATACAACGTTCTTCCGACTTCATAGGTGAACTTCTAGTAGTGCCCTTTATCACCGAGCAAAATTTCAGGGTGATATCGGTAATACAGTAGTTTCGGAGATTTTTTTTTTCTTTTTCGTGTGGCCTCCTGAGAGGCCGAGTGCAGGTCTTCTTTCTAGGCGACGCCCGTGGGGACCTGCATGTCGGGATGAGAGATGGAATTGATGAAGGCGAATGAAACTGGGCAAGGATGTGGAAGGAAGCGGCCGTGGCCTGTCAGTAGGTACCGTCCCAGCATTTGCCTGGTGTTGAAAATGGGAAACCACGGAAAACCATTTCAAGGACGGACGACGGTGGGGCTCGAACCCACGCGTCTACCGAGTCAGCAGAGAGCTTGGCCCCATGACCTAACGCTGCGCTTTAGCGCGAGTAGCCACTACTGTCGGTGTTTCGGAGATACAGAATGCCGGTGAAATATTTTGCACAGACGCCATGTTGGATTGGTGCGACAAAATAAAATTTCAAGGGCATGGTCGGGGTCGGACAAAATAGTACTATGACCTTAGCGAGTTTCATTGAATTCGCTCCAGCCGTTTAGATTTTATCAGGAGGGAGGCGACACGCACACACGGACAAAAGGTGATTTCATAAGCCTACCTCTTTTTCATAAATGAAAATAGGCTAAAAATAGGGATCAGTTAGAAGGAAAAAAAGGTGATTATGACTAAAGTCATCAATTAGAAGAAAAAAATTAAATAAAGTCATATGGGCCTAAATACATTAAAATCTTCCACTTTTTCATTTTTTTTTTGGCAGTGTATGTGCAACCACTAGAAATATTTATGTGATAATAGTACTTTCCAGTGGTCTGAGTATATATGTAATCCGAAAATAAAGTTTTTTGAGGTAAGAATAAAAATTAATTTTTCACTGCTTAATTCAATCTTTTGAGTAAATTTCAAAATTTAATTCGACAACATAGGGGTTAAAAAAAGGTGATGCACACACAAGCAGTAAAAATGCCTGAAATATTTATTCGTTAACAGAAGTTACCTTTCTTTTTGGTGGACTGTGTTTGGAATTTCTCAATAGGAGGTATTTCTTTCACTGTGAACAGGCAAACTGCTAAATTTTTATTAGCCTAAATGAAATTTGCATAATTTTGAGATGCAAGTTGGTATATTAAGTTGTTCTCTTTTGGATCTTTTATAGTATTTTAGTTAGTTATTGTTTTAAGAGGCAGTACAGCAAGGTCATTTGCCCCTATTTCAAGTATTTTGTAAATGATATAACCAATTATTATATATAATTCGTTGAGGCCATCTAGGACTACATTAAGTCTTGCTACACTTGGCAATTTGTTTCGCTTTCCTCCGAGCTCAGAATTCCCTCATTCTCTGTGAGTGGGCGCTCAGCTGTCCAGGTGGTACCTCGTCTCCTTTTCAGGTTCGGTGCCTCGTCTCGGGTTAACCCATTAGTCAATCGTTTTGCGGAAGAGATCTCTATTGAAGGCGTCGTCGGGTTTTAGATGCAGCATTTTGAGGTCGTCTTTGGTATTCATAAACCAGGGCATTGTGGTTTTGGGGTTTGGAGTCAAAGAAATGAAAAATCTGTTTAGTCAGCCTGTTTCCGTCCATTCGTTTGAGACGACCGTAATACTGTGCCCGCCTCTTACGGATCGTTTCTGAAATTTTCTCCATTTCACTGTAGACTTCTTTGTTGGATTTTTTATAGTGGATGCTATTCTTGTAATTTGATCCCATTATACCTCTGACGATTTTGCACTCTTTTTTTCTCCAGTTCTTCCAGGAGTCCTTTATTAGCATTTAAGGATAGGGTTTCGGCTGCATATGTAACTACTGGCTTCAGAACCGATTCATAGTGACGTACCGGTAGTTTAGTATTTTTGGACAGGCATATTTTGTTGTATATTGAGCACGATGTTTGATAGGCTATTTCGAGTTTGCATACTCGTTCCTTGAGTGCTTCTTTGTCCAGTCCACTTTTCATGATCTCTCCCAAGTACTTAAATTTTTCCACTCTGTTGATCTTCCCGTATTTTGTCTGCAGTTTTGCTGGGGCATCTTTGATGTTAGTCATTACTTCTGTTTTTTCGAATGATATCTGCAAGCCAGTTTGTTCAGCGATTTCTTTTAAAAGATATCATTATTTAACTTTTTTCTTTTTAGTCCCAATTTCTAGGCCTACATGTAATATTGCACAAAATCTGTTTTAACCAATTTGCTACAAAATGCTACTTCTGTTAATCATAGAAGAAAAAAATAATGAGAAAAATATTAGAGCCGAGAATCAAAGATGAGTTCCTCTTCCAAAACCAAATGCAGAAATATATAAAATTATCTCCAATCCAATTCATGGGACACTTAGAAAGAATGAACCCAAACAGAATAACTTACAAAAATTCACACATACCTGAAGAACAAAAGAACTACATCAAATTGGTACAAACAGACTGAGGAAAACCTGAAAGAATAGGATCGTGACATTTACTAGACCGAACAGAAATCAAGAAACTTGCACTCGCACGGGGTTTTGAGGATGAAGAGATAAGGTCTACTGTAATATTACGATGTAACAACATAATTTCTTGATTAACAATTTCACAGCAACGTGATTATGAAGTGATATTTTCACGTTAGTATATGACAAATATAGGCTACGTTATTCCAACCTTAAAAGACAAAATTTTACACTGTATTTATACATTGTATCCACACCATTGGCATTTCCTACATCAAGCTGCTTTTGAAGAACAATTTTTTTCATATTAATCAAAATTTGTAACTGATCTGGTTTTATTTGTTTTCAGTAACTTATTTTAAAATACAGTAATTTGGATAGTTAACATTTTAGAACCTCAACTTTTTATAAATTTAATTAGGGTATTCTTCTTCTTCTTCTTCTTCTTCTTAGCGTCATCCCGTAGGAACGGGGTCCGCTTTTTGGATCAATGAACGCCATTTCTTGCGTTCTAATGCTTCGTGCGATTTAAAGTTTCTTGATCGTAAATCTGCGTTAATAGTGTCCAGCCACCGCAATTTTGGTCTCCCACTCTGTCTCTGGCCGTCGACCGTTACATGGTAGGCCGAGCCGATAACTGAACTTTGTGGTGCACGGACAACGTGCCCATACCAACGGAGTCTCCATTCCTGCATTTTCTCATTGATTGGAGCCACGCCAGCTATGTCGAAACACTCAGAAAATCATTATTTTAGCTTTATCACATTATCTCACAAACTTGCAACTTCATTTTTATTTCTATTTGTAAGTATTAATTACAATTGCTGATGAAGGTCATAATGTGACCGAAACCGGTACATTGGAAAACATAAATAATAATTTTATTCACTAAAGGTATATTTTCAAGATGAAGGAAGACCTAAGAGAAGTGGATGAACTTGGACAGAAGATCAAAGGAAACACACCAGTGAACGCATGAAGGAATATTGGAGGCAGAGGAAACTCCAGGAAAATGAAAATAAAAAGAAATAAAGTTGTTGCATGATCCTAAGTGGTCAATTTGTTTGGAGAAAAAAAAAAGATTATTTTCGTAGTCTATTAAACTTTGTCAATAAGGACCTCTTTCTAGACTTGGTTATTTTTCTGTCTCTTCGTACAACAGTTTTTTGTAAAGGACTTTTTTCATGTTGGACGAAAGGATTGAGAACCAGTAATATACCGTATTTCCTTGCATAATCGTCGCACTTTTTTAGCCTAAAATTCGTGAAAAAAAGCAGGGTGCGACGATTATGAGAAGAATATTTAAGTTGAACGAATATACTGTATAATTATTTGCTGCACGGGCCAGTCATTCGCGTAGCGTGAGTCTGGAATGAGTCATAGCCTGCAGTAAGAGACAGGCTTCTTTCTTCTATCAAGGTCACGACAGGTTAAAGCTCGTGGAATGTGCTGACGAAGCTGGCCGTTCGCGTCGCAGTTCATAGCCCGCACGCATAAAGACGAGATTATTTTCTCCTGACAAGATCATGCCAGATTAGGCCTATAAGCTCGCGGAATGTGCTAAGTGACGAAAGTGGCCGCTCGCGTCACAGTTCATAGTCCGCAGGCATAAAGACGAGATTACTTTCTCCTGACAAGATCACGCCAGATTAGGCTTATAAACTCGTGGAATGTGTGTTGGCCTCTCGCTTCACAGTTCATAGCCCGCAGGCATAAAGACTAGATTACTTTCTCCTGACAAGATCATGCCAGATTAGGCCTATAAGCTCGCGGAATTGTGCTGGCCGCTCGCGTCACAGTTCATAGCCCGCAGGCATAAATACGAGATTACTTATTCCTGACAAGATCACACCAGATTAGCCCTATAAGCTCACGGATTAGGCCTATAACCTCGCGCCAGATTATACGTTCGCGGAATGTGCTAAGTGACGAAGCTTGCCGCTCGCTTGAGATTGTAGTCGGTGTACTGACTACCTATTTTCATAACCCTCAGAAAGTAATACACTGCTGCTTTTCGTTGTCCCTAACATGGGGCTAAAATGGCATCCATCTTAGGGCACCTTTTTTAGTTTCTTTGTTGCTTTCTCTTAGCAACAATTTAGTCGTATTTCCATTTATTCCTGATGAAGAAAGACATGGTTTCTTTCGAAACGCGTCGAGTTTGGTTAAATAAACCGCGTCATAAGCCCAAAATTCTACATTATGGATAGTATCACGGGCCGTGAAAGTCTAAATGATAATATCAGTAATATAGTAGTTAATTCATATTAAGGGCTTCGAACATCTTTGGACATCAGCCCTCTAGAAGATAAACTTTAATACCAAAAAAGATGAGGCTTGACAATCTGATGAAACGAGGTTTTACTGTATACAATAACAATTGAAAGGACATCACTAAAACATACCTGGTGTTGATTTTGGCTGGTATCATTTTAACTAAAGGAGATTGCAACAGTCCTCTGTTCCTCTTCCTTCCTCGGCTTCTCAAGGCACCCTTCTTCCTCGCTTCTTGTCTCGAACTCGACGCCTGCACTCTTAGGTAATCCCAATTGCTGGAGTAATCCAGTTTACTGCGATCTTCATTACTACTGCACAATGTACATTGACCTTCACCGCTTGCAACTCCCACCCACTCCTCTTCTGCCTCTGTCCGCACTACGACACTGGGCACCACCACCAATGCATCACTATGAGCTATCACAGATGTATCCTCTCCTGTCCGAAGTTTAATGTTGCTAGAACTACCATCAACATTATTAGAAAAAGCGAGGGTTGAACTTAACTGCAAATCGTTACTAGCACTACAATAGTTGGTAATAAGATCACATTCACTGACGTTGAGATTATGATCTATGTTTCGAAGTTTAAAGCCTAAACCACTGCTGCAGGGGGTATTAGTATCACAGATATCCGAGCAGTGGTTGGGAGAGAAATCGCACTGATGGTGTTTTGTACAAGTATTATCTTCACACGATTCTGGCGAAGAATTTACGGACAGCCTTGTTACTTCCCCTCTCCCTTTGTCACAGCACAAATCAGTCGGTGAGATCAAGCTTTCGTTTTCAGTTGTATTTCCACTTTCAGCAACAGGGGTAGTAGAAGATGTCCTAGAAAGTAATGTATGAACACAAGAAACTCGGTCAGCATTCTGCGATTGATGTGTCCCGTGCAAACTACTGCTACTACTGCCACCATCAACCACAATAGAATCATTGTCTTTACATTCATCAACATCCAATGAACCATAAGCTCCATCAGGAGATTTATCAGATAAACTCCCTGCATCACTAAGGTTTACGACAGTGCCTAATCCTGAATCAATTGGGGACTGAATACTTGCATCATTTTCATCACTGTTTCGAGGGTTTAAGGAACTACCCCCAGGAGAGATAGTAGTGGAACTCAGGAGCAAAGTAGAAAGTGTGGCAGTGGCGACGGACATAGCTTCACGAGAATCCCCATCGGGAAGAGATTCCCTTGAACCACTTTCACGATTATCTCGTAAGCTCGGTCCTTCAAGGGATGCCAACATTGATTCACGTCCTACTTGATTAGCAAGCAAAAAGCCAGAACTACCATTAGAAACTTTTCCAGGAGATTGAGATATATTCACATCAGTGCGTACTATAAATTCAGGGTCTGGATCATTGGGAGGTGAATCACACGTTATGGAATGATCTTCAGAGTTCGTCATGTAAGTATCCCGATTCTGAAGAGAAAAATCTGAAGCTATTAAGGACGAGGTTGGAAAGGGAAGTGTACTAACTATGGGAATTTGCTGAATATTTTCTGAAAACTGGGAGGGCTCACCAATGATGGGATATTGCCTAGTAACCACGTCCGAAGGGGGGAATGTGACAGTATCCTGTCCATCATCATGGGAAGGACTTTCGGTAATGCAATGTGAGCTAGAGTCAAAGGAACGATTCTCAGTGCCTGAGATGAACACTGAAGTCTTCCCTTCACCATCACTACAAGTTACTAAGTTGTTATTCACTACTTCTTCACTGTGCACTAACTCCGTGATGACAGTCTCGCACTCTGATGTTTCACCAACCCACTCAGTTTCATCCTCGCTCTCCTCCGTGTTTTCCCAAGATGCCACAGCACCATCATCCACTCTAGTATTCCCCTGCCACTGCTCGACTTCGGTAGCAGAATAGAAATCCGAAACAAACTGTTTACAGCTGGGGTAATCAATATAAAAGCGTGTGACGAAGTCGTCCAGATCAGGCACAGTAGGATAAGATGTGGGAAGTGCAGATAAGGAATGAATGTCCACATCTTTGGTGACTGATTCAGGTTCTAGTGAGCAGCTGTTGGTAGAACTGGAGAAGTCCGTCACCTCCTCAGATGAACACAATAACTTTTCTAACGTGTATAACTCCTTTTTATTCAGGGTCCAAAGAAGTTCACGGATTTTATGTAGCAATACCTGAAAAGAGAATACGAACTATAAATTACATTTTTTTTAAATGTCCTTATTTTCCTCCAGTTCAAAATTAAAAACTAGACGTTTAACCTTTTAACTGGTGCCTATTTTTACCCTATGATACATATTACATTGGGTTACATTTTACATACATGTACTGAAATAAGTATCTTTCAGGAGCACACCTGAAAATAATTTAGGAGGGCGATACTGGATATGGATGTAGATAAAGACTGCCTTATGTAGTGACTAGGTAGCTACGGTGGCGTAGTTGGTAGCATGCTGAACTGCTGTGCCGAAGATAGCGGGTTCAAACCCGGCCGAAGTGGTCGGATTTTTATGAGCGTTAAAATCATTCAGTATGCCTTCCTTAGGAGGGGAAGTAAAGCTGGCGGTCCCAAGTCATAGATTTATGACATGTAAAAGATCCTTCCACAGACTAAACTTGTGTGAAGCTAAATTTCTAGGTTAGATTTTGTTGGAACACACTATCAAAGTTCCAACGTTCTCCACTACTATCGGATTTTTTATTATGGATACTCGAGTTTAGGCCTTAATTACAACCAAACCAAGAGACCTATTGAAAAGCGAGTTATACCAATATTTTCCTTGTTTAATTTTGCGTTAGACTATATAAGCCAATTATTTTAATATTTATTAATTATTTATTTATTTGTGGTTGTATGAAAAATTGTCCGTGTTTATGACGTCTTTTCTAGGAACCGCTCACTTAAAACTATATACATGGAAAACTACTTGGCTGAGGGTAATGCAATTTTTATATGTGATAGGCACAAGTATTGGTAGTGCAAATCTCAAGTTTCAATTTTTTTCAACTACCCAATAAAAAGTTCTTATACTTTTTCTGACGTAACGTTTTCTCAGCCCAGGATAAACGTACAGCAGGAAACTTGGTCTCATTTTGAAGCTCTCATTCGTGATTATCGGAAACTACGACCACTGTAAACGTACATTGTGATGACGAATTTATGAAGAGTAATATTAATGGGAGGTTTTGTGCGTTGTAGCCCGTGCGAGTAAAAGCGAGCGGGCTTGTGAAATCCGATGCAGCGTTGCCGCGTTAAGTGCAGTGTCGCGGCTGGCAACGAACGAACACTGCTTTAAGTTTACTTTCAACCTTGGATTTTCTTTCCTCGTACAAATTTCATTTTCCATCACCTTTTTCACATAAGGGCATTGGACCTTCAATGACAGGTTTAAAAATGGTTTGCTTCCTGATTTGGAAGGAAGGAAGGAAGATTGTAGTTTTACGTGACCGTGAATCTTGTGATTATGAGCCACGGGACCTCCTTTTTACGTGGAATCCGAACCACAGGACATGGCATTTCTTCCTGATTTGGAAATGTCATACTAGGCCTACACAATTTTACATGGATTATTTACATTATTTACATATCTATACAATATTAAATTCAATCTGTATTCTTCGTCTGAAGAATCACTCTGTTCCGATTAATCAGAACTGCTGTCATTCATGTTAATTATGACTGGCTCGAAATGAGGGACATTTTCAGACATTTTCAGACAGTCCATCTTTCTCCCAGTAGTGGTCTTCAATTCTTTTAGCGTGTTTAATACATTGTTTCCAGAGTTCGGGAGTAACGGTACGCAAGGCTTCTCGGCATAAAACATTCATTGCTTCCATACTTCTACCATTTTATATGTTAGCCATATTTGTTTTGCTATTTTTCCTTTAACGTAAGCCCAAATAAGTTCAATTGGATTGAGCTCGCAATGAGCCACAGGTAACCAAACAAGCTTTACATCCGGTCGAAGTCGTTTCGTCAGTTGTTCCAGCTTCTTCACTGGTGTTTGAAAATAAGGCCTGGCAAGGACAATTAGCTCTGATTTAGTCAGCTTGTTGTAATTGACAACTCCAAGTGGTAGCGATATATTCTTTGATGTTATCCAGGTTATAATGTCAGGTTTCAGCCACGACATGTTCGGGTTTTTAGTTGCAGGATCGAACATCGTATGATATGGGGCTTGATCTATAATAACTGCCGACCTTTGAGGCAATAAACTCAGCACTTTCGTGAACCATTCTTCGTAATGAGTCGAGTTAATTTCGTTGTGGTAATCACCGCACCCTTTCTTGCCGATAAAACAAAGTTCTGCACCGTCAAGAAATCCTTCTTCACTTCCTATATGTAAAATTATGATGCGTTTCCCAGCTCCAGACGGTGTTTTCAAACCTCCACGCCATCCATAAATTTCCTGAATGTACCCTCTGTATTGATCAAAACTGTCGAAGTTCTTTTCCAAAGCATCAACCACGTTTTCTTACCACCCATATTTCATAGTGTGGTTCTGTCCGCACCAGGTCTCGTCTGTAAAGAAGATCTTGTAGCCCTGTGCTCGAAGTTCTCTCATTCTTCTCAGGAATGTATGTCGGGATGCAGCAACCGTCACGGATTCCATTAGCACTGGTTTTCAGTTCAGTTTTTTGAATCGGAATCTCAAGCCTTTGACTACTTTCAAAAGCGTAGAAATTGACATATCAGGAAAATCGTTTATATTTTCGGACAGTTTCTCGCGGAGGTTTTTAATTGTGGGAAATACCTTATTCATGTAATAATCATGTAGAGTTCTTCTTATTGTGCCCAAAGTAAAATAATAGAGTTGGATTTTCGGACGACCTGGCCCGGGCCTCACACACTGCTTCTTTCTGAACCTGGATGACATATTTTCATCATTCTCCCTTGAAGTGGCTCCTATTCTCTTCACTGATGACTCTGATAATCCAAGACAATCTGCCACTTTCCGATACAAAGGAAACCCCTTGTCCCCTAATTTTCCCCCTCATTTCGAAAGAAACAAATAGCACTGAGAACTAGCACAAGTTCGCCCTTAGACAATGGTGGTCTCGGAGGCATCTGGAAGTGATGTGGCCAATATTCAGTAAACAGGAAGACTGAAATAGCAAGAGGACATAGCCAGCCAGGTCACTCGCATTCCATTCACAACTGCCCGGGGCGAGGGTAGCCGGCAACGCTGCACTCGAATTGACCACTTCGCCCGCTTATAATCGCACGGGCTACAACGCACAAAACCTCCCATTAATATTACTCTTCATAAATTCGTCATCACAATGTACGTTTACAGTGGTCGTAGTTTCCGATAATTACGAATGAGAGCTTCAAAATGAGACCAAGTTTCCTGCTGTACGTTTATCCTGGGCTGAGAAAACGTTACGTCAGAAAAAGTATAAGAACTTTTTATTGGGTAGTTGAAAAAAATTGAAACTTGAGATTTGCACTACCAATACTTGTGCCTATCACATATAAAAATTGCATTACCCTCAGCCAAGTAGTTTTCCATGTACATAGTTTTAAGTGAGCGGTTCCTAGAAAAGACGTCAAAAACACGGACAAGTTTTCATACAACCACAAATAAATAAATAATTAATAAATATTAAAATAATTGGCTTATATAGTCTAACGCAAAATTAAACAAGGAAAATATTGGTATAACTCGCTTTTCAATAGGTCTCTTGGTTTGGTTGTAATTAAGGCCTAAACTCGAGTATCCATAATAAAAAATCCGATAGTAGGTGTCAGTGACATTTGGTAGCAAAAGTTGGAACTACTTTAAATTGGACCGAACTTGTAGCTCACCCTATGGGTGTCCGCTTGAAGCATAGTTAGTCATTGTTGTTTTAAGGGGCGGAACTATGAGGTCATCTGCCCCTCCGCTTGAAGCAGCTACAGACTCTGGCGAGCCGAACATGTCCGCGGACACTCCTGGCACTAAAAGCCATTCGATAAATAAAAAATAAATAAAGTGACTAGGTAAACGTCCTTTCAGTCGGAGTGACACCAGATTTTTGGGGGGGATATATCCCCTATGCCCCCCTTCTGGGTACAGTCGACTTTTAGAATCACCCCCCTACTCAAACTATTACTTGGTCTGTTGTTATCAGCCATCACAGCGCACAGAAGTCAAACTTTTCCATCTCTTTGAACAAATGAATAGTGTAATTCGCATCACCATAGAGATTAAGAAGGCAAAGTAAATGGTTCTAAGGACTATCACAAAAGAGCAGGTAGGTGTACTTTCAAATAACATCATATCAAACAGCTGGAATGTGAAACTAAAAGGTGTGCGCATAGCGACGAACCGTTTTGTCATTAGCACCACCTCGTGGTAGAATTGGTGACAGTTTCATCACCAGCACTCTGAAGGTTAATCACAATAGGATGAGCAGACAAATAGCCTTCAAAATAACCATATTTTTGGCTTATGGGTTCTGCATTGACTAAATCAACTTGAAGTATATTTATTCAGTGAAAAAATAAGTACAGATATGCCTCATCATCAGTACATTAAAAATATTAAAATTGCTTAAATATGGCAAACGTTTTGAGCACCAATCATACCCTTTATCAGCTTTTTATGCAGTAATCAAAAGCTCACACTAAAACAATCACAGGGAATGTTGATTAACATTGAAAACAAATATCTAAATTGTCAAGTCTTGAGATACAATCTTTTCTTTAGTCTAAACGTTGTGTATTTGCATGTCTGTGTGTATGATTGGATAGGGAGCTAGGGATGTATTTTTGGATGCAAGAGGACAACAATCTGCACTAGTTCAGTAACTGGTAATATAGATTTTTAATTTATCACTGTATTCAGAATTATTTTGTTGTGCCAACTTTTCACATGGGTCAATTTATTATTTATTTATTTATTGTATGGCATTTAGTGCCGGGAGTGTCAGAGGACATGTTCGGCTCGCCAGACGCTGTAGCTGCTTCAAGTGGACATCCATAGGGTGAGCTACAAGTTCCGTTCAATTTCAAGTAGTTCCAACTTTCGCTACCAGATATCAGTGAAACCTAGTGGTGAACGTTGGAACTTTGATAGAGCGTTACAACGAAATCTAACCTAGAAATTTAGCTTCACACAAGTTTAGTGGAAGGATCTTTCACATGCCATAAATCTATGACATGGGCCCGCCGGCTTTACTTCCTCTCCGAAGGAAGGCATACTGAAGGATTTTAACACTCTTAAAACGTCCAACGACTTCGGCCGGGTCTGAACCCATGATCTTGGGCACAGCAGTTCAGCATGCTACCAACTACGCCACCGAAGCCGCTACATGGGTCAATGACTTGGGGTAGATGAGCCCTCTTAGGTGGAGCAATGGCCCCGTGTTGGAGTAAATGTCACTGAAGCCATCATCCAGTGTTTGGCCCCAAGTCAAAATGGATGGAGGAGGAATCCCTTTACTATTGTGGTTCCAACGGCCATGGAGGTGGAAGAGGTCATGCAAGATGAACTAGCTGTGAAGGTGCAACTCAATTGTGTTTATGAGAGTGCAGCAGACACTTGCAATCCTGCCTGTAGCATTTTGTATATGCCAAAGGATATGGCACTGGGATCATAGTGTGTGTCACTTTTTGGCAAGCTGAGATCCATCTTCAATCCATGCCAGTGGCACTTTTTCCTGCTATTACTCCTTTGATTTTGTGTATAGTCGAAAATAAGTCGCAGCCGACTGGGACTAATGAAAGGTTGTATTCCCATAAAATCAGGTCAATAAATGTCATAGAGCTCAGCAACTTGAAGTGCGACCCTGTGTGAGCGCTAGCTCCATCAGCCAGTGTGACGGAGAGGACAGCGAGCTTGTAGTTCGCATTTTTTCCGAGGTTTCAATTGGAGTTGTTGAGCTCTACCAGTATTATCATGTAAATGACCAATGAAAAAGATTCCTTAGAGCGAAACTGTTTCATAATTGAATGTAATATTAAATGATTAGCACAACTACAGTAACTACATGAACAAAATAAAAAGAATACATAAGTTTTGGAATTGTCCACAGACCTGCATAGACTTTGTAATCAGTCACAAATTTGACAACTCTTCCTTCTTTTTTCTTCTGATCATAGAAAAATATATGGGAAACGAGCTTTAAAATGTAATCACAATTTATTGGGGTTTGAAGACATTTTGTTTGCAGCTCATTTGATTTGATAAACAATGAAAAGAAAATTGAGTTGGACAAAGAATTAACAAGCAGTCCATAGAATACTCCACGTAATTATTCACTGCCCAACAAGAAAAGAGTTTAAGACAGAGAACACAATTAGATTAAATATATAATATCAACTTACATAAAGATATCGGGAGACAGAATCTTTAAACCCAAATGTTACAATGCCACTGTTACGTTACATGTTACACAAAAAGAGAGAATGTTGAAAAAAATTACAAATGGTAATAACTTTTAAAAAATTTGAGATAAAATATAACAATGTTAAACAGATCAAGCAGGTTAACTATTATGCCTTCCTTATGTCAATGGCAAAATTCTGAATGTTCTGCATTTCTTTCAAATGTGAACGGTCGAAGAAACACAATTAAAATGGATATAAATTCTTTTAGGGTCAGCCAAGTCAATACCAAACAATTCATAAGGTGGTTGTTTGTTGAAGATTGTACATGTTTCAGGCAATTGTGCCTTTCTACAACAACATACTCTCATTACAGCTTGGATCACTAACAATTAATTCTGTTTGAGTCTTTAGTCTTTTGCCTGTTTTGATGAAGCGCTACATGCCTCCTTGTCGTGAGCTGATCGTTTCATCTCTACATAGCTACCACACCTTACATCTGAGGCAATCTGTTTAACATATTCTATCTCCTACAGTTCTAGTCCTCGACTCTTCCTTCCACAAATGAGTCTGCTATTCCTGGGGGTCTGAATGTGTGTCCTACCACTAAAGCCCTGCGCGGACGTGGATATCCGCAAAATTTATCGCCATGCAGATATAGTTTGTGGATAGTGGATAAGCTGAAGATAATGTTTGGAGTAAATTTGCGGATAGTTTTTAGAAGGAGTTACAATCCGAATTTGTTTAATATCAGTACTAGAACCCGGATGTTTAAGACATATTTTTCAGTTTTTTGTTTTGTTTTTATTTTTTCATGACAAATGTCAGATGACGATTTAAGCTCATCTCTCATTCAAATTATGTCATTAAGCATAATTAACACTCCGAACTGAAAAGGGTTGCAATTCTGGCTTTACAACATTCATTTTAAACATAGCACACAACATACATAGCCTAGGGGAACGACTTTCTCCTCAAAAGTCTAAATGTGTTGCTTCAATACTTGATGCTTTATCTATATAAAAATATTATTGCCATGCCAGTAGATACAGATAAACGTGTGGATGCAGATAATAGTCATGCGGATGGAGGGCGGATGGGGATAGCGTTTTGTTTATCCGTGCAGGGCTCTAACAGTCTCTCTCTTCACTTCCTTAGCATCTCTCCTCTCCCACCCCTCTTAATACCTCTTCGTTTGTTACTGTATCTACCCATCTGTCATTCTCTTGTAACACCACATTTCAAACGCTTCAATTTTCCTATTTTCTGCTGCGCCAACAGTCCAAGTTGCACTTCCACAGAGCGCCACGCTCCAGACAAAGGCTTTCAAAAATGATTTTCTAATATCTAAATCTATATTTGATGTCAAAAAATTTCTTTTCTGTAAAAACTGTAGAAATACTTTCCTTGCCTAAGCAAATCTTTATATCCTTCTTTCCAAGTCTTGCCGGATGAGGGATTGCATTACAGTGGTTTGGCGCCATATTAATGCCATCCATACAACAGTCCCTTTGAGGACTACAAATAATTCACACCAACGCAACGTAGCAGTCATTGAAAGGGCTCCCACTATCAGGAACATTGGAACCTACCGTGATGGGCACATTAAACAAGTTAGGCTACACCGATAATAGGAGCGAACCCACATCCTCAACCTAAAAGACATGTACATTGCCTCTGAGCTACTACTGATATAATGGTCCATGCGACAGTTACACGGACAATATTGAAACATTGTGACAAATCTATTTTGCTGTCAACATTTTACACAGTACTGCCATAAGTTCTGTCAGTACTTTCAATGCATGAAACTACTAAATAAAACTATGTTAACCAATTAATATACATATATTCTGAAAGAACAGAAAGAATGCTACAGAAAGAACATACTCTTATTCGAAATGATCACTTGTTTGACAGCTGACGTTATTGATTTACTTAACATCTCAATATTGCAGTGCCGTTTTTGACACTCCATCACTTCAAGTTTTTTGCCACAGAGAATAATCCAATGGATTGAGGTCCAAACTTCCACTATCCCAGTCAGCAGCAGCGATGAACTAAGGACAATGTTTGCCAACCACTGCTGCGAGGTTTTTAAGATTTCCCTCCAAACAGCTTCGAATTGAGACGTGATATTACCTTTTCCAACATTGTCTGGTATCCAACTTCACAAAAATGCACCTCCGATGGTATCCGCCAGGAAACCGCCCACCATACCATGACAGGAGCAGGGTGATGTCCGCGCTGCAAACAAGGAACTTCTTCTTTGCACGAACAGCATTCACAACTTCCTTTCTGCATACACACCTAGACCAGTCCGATCAGACGTGATCAACAGTTGCACCTGTTTGTTTAAACCATGCTATTGTCCAAAACACATACCGTTCATTGATACTGAGGGGTTTCAGCGTAAAAACAATTGGCTCGCTTCCCGACAGAAAATAACGCCAGTACAGCGATACGATTCTCATTCATTCCCCACTCCATATTTCACTGCTGCCACTAATGTGGCATACTGCAAGGTGACCTTGTGGACGACGACATACAGCGTTGCCACGCTTCTTCATTCATAATTACTATACTACAATGCATTTAGATTTTACTGACAGAACTTATGGCAGTACTGTGTATATTGACCTGCACATCAAGTATTGGTATAAATTCCCAATACTATGCATGGTAAGCCTTCCTGGTATGACACTATGTCGCCACTATAACCTGGTGTAGACACTGGCGGTGCGAGTGTGTTCCCACAACTTCTGAAAAAGCAGTACGAGTGAAGGATGTCCAACACAGGACTTAAACTCTTTTCAATCGAACGATTATGTTCCTTCGTCTGTACATCCAAAAATTCAGGGAGATTATCAATCTTTCTAAGGAATCTCTGAATGTCAGGCACACTTGACAGTGAAACATTTAGGTGCATTGGGGATATGACAGACTACCAATCAAAAGAGATGCTGAAAGAACAACATATACCTATCTTCAATGAATCTAAACAGACATATCTCGTTAAACCAGTAATACAATGTACATACTCGAAATGGTCGGAACATTTCCGACATATCGGCAGGAGTTTTATCCAGACACAATGGACCCTCAGGGAAGATAAGCAGGCCACTAACGATTGCGAGACGTGGGATAGTGAACATAAGAGCAGGGTCGTAATCATCCACCATCTCTTGAGTCAGTAGCTTCATGTGCAGTGCTCTGGGGGCCAAAGAAAGAAATAAAGTTAGTTACTCCATGACAATACACAAAAAACTGTGTAACATAAATACTTCAATATTGCACACATTTTCATGATAAGTGTTATGCAATGTGGAAGTTTCCTACAACACACAAAAAAAGTAAAACACCTCGCAGAGAGGGGATTGTTAAATGCTTTGATATAAGTCTTAAAAATTCTTCATTTTTGAGAAAATTGTTATGCTCCTCCAAGCCAGATGAACTCTGTTGCAGCTTGCACTTAAGAGCTAAGCACATGCTTCTTATGTAAACAACAGCATATCATTAAGAGTCAGAATATGCTACTGCTTCTTTCTTGCTCTCCACAACCTCCACGATTTCTTGCACACCTGCCAGTGCACTTTCCCGGCACATACCTTTTCACAGCATTGCAAGATGTTCTGCAGCTACATTCCTATTATTATCAGATAATAGACATTATGAATTATATTTAAAAAAATATATTCATTGTTCCGATACATTTTTCTTATTTACTTTACTATCATGTGCCATGCAGCCTGAACCATTAACATGATAAATCACTCCAAACGTTTGTCATAAAACAATTTTGTTCTACATAACCCCAAGGGGTCAAACACTATGTGCTTTTTTTTTTTTTTTTTTTTTTTTTCGTGTGGCCTCCTGAGAGACCGAGTGCAGGTCTTTCTAGGTGACGCCCGTGGGCGACCTGCGCGTCGGGATGAGAGATGGAATTGATGAAGGCGAATGAAACTGGGCAAGGACGTGGAAGGAAGAGGCTGTGGCCTGTCAGTAGGTACCGTCCCAGCATTTGCCTGGTGTTGAAAATGGGAAACCACGTAAAACCATTTCAAGGACGGACGATGGTGGGGCTCGAACCCACGCGTCTACCGAGTCAGCAGAGAGCTTGGCCCCATGACCTAACGCTGCGCTTTAGCATGCGTAGCCACTACTGTCGGTTATGTGCTATGAGTATCATGTAGAAAAACTATGAACAATGTTTTGAGTAGGTAGGCCTACCTTTCAACCTGTATTGTTTAGTGTTAAGTCTGCAACCCTCTAAGAACAAAGTATTTGTCTCTTTAATTCCTATTGACAGCTAGTAATGTGGCTTCATCCGATTACCTTTGTAAAGTCTCCGAAAACAGCACGACGACAAGCTGTTGTAGCTCATACTCTCGTGGCGTTTTCACAGGAACCATGGCACTCACATAACACAGTTCAAACTCTGCAAATAACCGATCAAAGATCTTGAGCGCTTCTTGCAACCGTTCGCTGTACACTTCACTCGGCTTCATGTTATTGACGGCACTCCCTCTCAAGCACTGCTCACGTAGCAGGTTACGCACATTCTCCAGAGCTTTGGTCAGGGCTTTTGCAAGTGGACGCATCGCAGAACTCTCCCCTTCACGGTTCATGATGCTGGAACCTGCCGCAAGACACTGCACACATTCAAAAGAAAAGATGCAAAATTACACGGTTCAACAAGAAGGAGCTAAGTTCATACATATAATTGCAAGAGGGTTTGAGAGCATAAGTCCTGTACAGCACAGACATAAATATTTTGCCTTATTTGTAATTGCATAACTAATCTTCTTAACACCCTGTAAGAAGTAACATGTTGCAGGACTTCTACTTTCAACTCAGCTGCTCATTTTGTAAGCTTGCAATTGTATGAGTTTTGGAGAAATGTTTAGTAATGTGCGAGTTTAATGTCACTAAATAAGGAAGGAATCAATGCTTAAATGGCTTACAGTACTCTTCTTCTGACTGTCATTGAGTCAGTCCTCATTCCAGTTTTCTATCCTATTTTTCCCATACAATGATTGATTCTATGTCTATATTGTTAGGATTAGTAATTCTTTTTACTAAGAGATTTATAAAATCTAATTGGGCTATTTTCCCCTTCAGTGCTTATCCTGTACATTCCTACTTACTCTGTTTTATATCTGTTGGCTTGTCCCATCTTTATTCCTACGTTTATTTGGTATTCACTCTGTCCTACACCACCCATTTGAAGACAGAAGATCTTGCTGATGAATGCCCCCCTGCTACATCCTGTTTTGAGTGACAGCAGAACTGTTTGCTGCCCGCCCTCCTGATGAGACCAAGAGGTTAAAACGAGCTCATTGGGGGCTGGCTATAGCTATTAATTGGATTAATGGTATGAAAGTTCTCCTTCAAAGACAGCGAAATGTTCAACTGTCGTGATTTAACCTCGTCTTCCCTTGTGTTTCTCCATCTACCCTCCACCTGCCAGTTTTTGTATTTGCCCTTTTTCCAAGTTTCTAACCTCGTTTTTCTTTCTTATCCTAAACAGATTTTTAAAATTGTTGTATTACATACCATTTTTACACCTCTTTAGATTAGTTAGAATGATAGCATTTCCCTCTGGCTATTAAAATATACTAGAAATCAAACAAATGAATCTACAAGCTATAATATACTAAAAAACAAATAAATGAATCTACAAGCTTTCTTTTAGTTATGTAGTATGATACACTTCCAGTATTTTGAAAGGAATACCAAGTTTTGAATGGTCTGATCCCACCTCACACCACCACACAGCGATTCGGCAGACTATAACCTTTTTCTGTGGTTATTAACATTTACTACAGTCAAATGAAGGGATATAACTCAGTCACAATCTTTTCTCAATAGCATTCCCAAAATAATTATGGTAACATATACTTTCTAAAACAGAACGCATACAAGGATCAACACTCATATCACCACTTTCCTTAATGTGACCATAACAGGTTATGAATTAGAAGAGAAATACCTTACCTCAGCCCCAAACCAGAGCTGGCCAGCCAAGTTCTCTTGCATGACATCATCTGGGAACTTAACTCTGAAGTCTCGGTTTGCTCTCTCATCCGGTATCACGTCGTCCATGATACGATTACAGATGGTCAATACCTACCACAGAACAAAACAGATTGTATGATTGAAATGATCAAATCATAATGTTGGCTTTGTACTACAGTTTCTGTCCTCCATCATTTCAGATTATTCTTTACCAACATACCCCCAAATACAGGGTTGGTTTTGGCATGGTCGATGGGTCTCATACAGCGTGCTGGCTGGGAGTAAACAGCTCACCGCCCACACCAAATAATTGCATATTTCAGGCTGTGTCGGCCGGTTTAGAGACTCCAGTTCAGTCTGAAGGAGAAAAGTGTTGGATGTACTGTGAGTGATTTGAAATGTTTTTGAACTAGGCATAATAAGGAACGCTTACATTCTTGTGATGTTTTGTCAAATTAGAATTAGAATGGACTTTCAGTAATTTTTAGGGGCAGATGACCTCACTGTTCTGCCCCTTGAAACAACACTAACTAAACTTTCAGTGATTGAAATAACATACTGTATTTAGCCTGTACAATTGGTTTGTTAAGAAGCATAGTATTCAGTACGTGCAAAGAGAACTATTCCATAAACTTCCAGGTGTACAAGCTTCCTACAGATCCACGAGTCAGAAGTTGGTAACGAAAGAAGAAAAAAAAACTGGGACATTTCTTTTAACAAGAGAAACAGTTTAAACACTTTCAACTCCTCACACAAGAGATGGAAGAAAGACACGCTAAGCTTGAAAGTTCTTGGAAATCAATCTAACGTATTGCTCAGTAGACTGGAGTAAGTCAACCATCTGTTCAAACCACCACATTTGTCATGCGAAAATAAAAGTTTTTTATTTATTTTTCATTTTTTCCAAGACAAATGAATCACAAATAGTGTTGAAGTAGATGGTCTATGTTTCCATAGAAACTGAAGAGATGTTATACTACAACTAGTGGACCCGGCCGACGTTCTCCCGCCTGAATATATAGAGCGGATTCAGCAAACATATTTGAATTTTTGATGAACTATATACATTTGACATTGGCTTTTAAAGAAATGTCTCAAAACAGCGGCTTTGGTGGCGTAGTTGGTAGCATGCTGAGCTTCTATGCCCAAGATCGTAGGTTCAAAACCGGCCGAAGTCGTCGGATTTTTTAAGAGTGTTAAAAATCCCTCAGTATGCCTTCCTTTGGAGGGGAAGTATAAAGCCGGCAGGCCTATGTCATAGATTTATGGCATGTAAAAGAACTTTCTACTAACTTCAATTGTGTGGAACTAAATTTGTAGGTTAGATTTGATTAATGCTTTATTAGTTCCAACGTTCGCCGCCAGGTGCCGGTTGCAGTGGCACCTAGTAGCCAAGTTCACAGCTAGGTTGACGGTAGCATTTGGTAGCAAAAGTAGGAACTACTTGAAATAGATTGTCTGCAGTCCTTACCTGAATTACAGATAGCACACACTAATACAGCCATCACAATTAACACCAGTTCTCAGACAGATTCTACACACACCCAAAGTACACGGGGCTACATGACTGCGTTGTCGCAGCCCCTAATCTGAGGAACCAACCAAACTCGGATAATTTCCATGGAAGCCTACGCCAAATACCAATGATTCGATAGCACCGCCACCTATGTTACAAAAAAATAACTATGAATTATTCTCAGAAAGTCAATTATTCATGAATTTTTCATAAGAAACCACTGCCAAGGGAACCGGCCTGGGAGAATTAGTGGGGAAAAAAGAGCCTGTTGAAATGGGTTGCTTTCACGGGCAGTGAATTAAAACTCAGCAATTTTTCTAGGTTTGTGCCGTGACTTGTGTGGGGTTTCGCATAGCCAGCTTGGTGTCCTAGGCGAAATCCTACACAAGACACGGCACAAACTTAGAAAGATTGCCGAGTTTCAATTCACTGGCCGTGAAAGCCAATATAGGCTACCATCTTTTAGAAGTCTTCATAGGGAGGTTACGGCTGCCTGAGCCTTTAGTTCTCGCAGTAAAGAGGCACAGCTGCGCTTCATAAAAAGGGAGGTAGCGCGCAGTTCGCTACTCCTGTGGGGATCCGGGCGGGGACACCAAGAGCCCGCTGATGAGCCAGCTTGGTGTCCTAGGCGAAATCCCACACAAGACATGGCATAAACCTAGAAAAATTGCTGAGTTTTAATTCACTGGCCGTGAAAGCCAATATAGGCTACCATCTTCTGGAAGCCTTCATAGGGAGGTTACGGCTGCTTGAGCCTTTAGTTCTCGCAGTAAAGAGGCACAGGTGCGCTTCATAAAAAGGGAGGTAGCACGCAGTTCGCTACTCCTGTGGGGATCCGGGCGGGGACACCAAGAGCCCGCTGATGAGCCAACTTGGTGTCCTAGGCGAAACCCCCACACAAGACATGGCACAAACCTAGAAAAAATTGCTGAGTCAATATATACACACCCTGTAAAAAATTCTTAAAAAAACAATATCTACAAACGTTACAACTAAAGAATGATTCTGAAACAAACAAAACCCTCCCACAGTAAACAAAGTTTACCATCTACTAAATATATTCTGGCCATCTACTGGTAGAACGTGATCGTCATGTTGCCGTCCTTTTACTCCCTGAGGAGTACTATACTAATTGATAAGCCTAATGATAAACTGGGGTGAAATACTGGCAAAACTGATCGAGAAACCTGGTCAATTTTAATTTATTTGTTAATTGAATTGATATTGAAAGAGTGTTGAGGTGAGAAGATTTGTTCTTGTTCATGTTCCTTCTCCCCCTGGAGATGATATTAAGATAGTTAGAAAGTCAATTTTTAATTATTAAATTGCACTGTAAGCATGGTGTTGATGTGTGAGTGGGTGTTTCTTGTGATACTGCCAGCCAAAAAAGAGTCATATGCAATAATTTGAAATAACTCTCAACTCTGTTAAAAATTACGGATGGCGGTTACACTAGATATTATCCATGGCAGAATTTAGGTAATATTAATATAAACTTCCACCAAAATTATCACTGAAGAGAGTCAGGTCTTCTTGAGATGATATCATACAGTACTTAAAACTTCAGTAAATATGTACGAGATTCATTACCTTGTCCTGACACTGTCGTAGATGGTTGACTAGAGCTGAACAGCGTTCAGGGTCCTTACGGCCATCAAAACTGTCCAGCTCAGATGCTACGAGGTTCAGTGCCTCATCTGCATAGAAGAACTGGGCAAGCAGAGAGGTGTCATCTCTCTGTAACAATCAGAAAATGCCTAAATAGCACACTTGTACAAAAATACCCCACTTTTCATCGTTATGCTTTAGTCAGATGTTTTATTGTAATACTGGACGAGTTAGCATTTTAATATAGATGGGCCGATCATTTGTTGCCGGTCGTAAGGTCCTTGGGATACTATCTTCCCACCATGTATTTATAGAACGGTGTTAGGGATAGAATCTTCCCACCGCTTTCATTTCAAGCACTTCCTCTTGCATCCACAAGCTAGATGCAGAGAAATATTGAAAACCAATTAATTTGATGTATACTGTCATCAGAAACCAAAGGTGGGAAGCATATATCCCAGTGGTCTCCACAGTGCACGTGCTTGCCAGTTTGGTTGTGTTGAGTGAAAGAAATTTATTGTTTTACAGAAGAAGGTGTTTTTATTGAAGATAAGAGATTTGTAAACGTTGGTGTATAAATTAAATACAATGTTAATAATGGTTTTGGTCACTTGAGTAAATATTGTTACGTGCCACCCCCTAGTGGCACTTTTGTTAACTGGATTACGGTGGGGGTACAAAGCACAACACCAATTACTGCTTAAAGAAATAATTAACTTTATTGTGGCCAGAAAATTACACTAATCAGCAGATACAAGCAATTAGGAGCCTTCTCCAGTTTCCTCAAGTCTCTTCCTTATGCGCCCTTGGCCCCTTTCACTTGCAACAGACCACAGAAGTTAATCCGTCCTAATGAGTCCGGTGGCCTTGGCAGAAGCTACCTGCCCCTCTTCCTCAGGTACAACAAATACAGTTACTTACGAGCACTTGATGTTCACTGTTCACAAGCTGGGAGAAACAATGTCACAGGATTTCGTAACTCGCACAGCACTTCGTCACCACACTTCTGTCGCACAAGATAATCGCTCGCACTAGCTCGTAAAACACAACGACAACTGCTTCACGGGTCACTCTTATATAGCAGGCCGGTGACTCAATAAATGGTTCTAGATCCATCCAGAGTCCACGGCTTCTCGAGGTTTCCACCGCTGGTCCAGTCACGAATCTTCTGGACTATCCCTTTGTCTGTAGTAGCCCTGTTGCATAAGGCGCGCGCAATACAGGAGGCAAGCCACAGCCCAGCCCCTGGGGCAGTTGTGACTCAAGCGGCGAGCGATGACACAAACTCACAGCCGTAACACCACCCCCTTCCTAAAAAGGCTGATCGTCCCGATCAATCATTGGTCCGTCTGTGTCCCTCCATAGGCTGCCAGGCGATCTCGATGCACGATCTTCATCTTCGCCCTCGGGCTCCGCTGGATCCTGTAGACGACATCGTTGATCCGTTTCACGACTCGGTACGGGCCCTCCCAGGACTTCTGCAGTTTGGGTGACAGGCCTTTCTTCCGTAATGGGTTGAAGAGCCAGACCAGGTCGTCCTCGTGGAATCCGCCGGCATCCGTCTGCTGGTCGTATCGGGTCTTCATTCTGTCGGTCTCGATCCGCAGTTTCCTCCTCGCGAACGCGTGCACGTCCTCCAGTTGGTCGACCAGTTCTTGACAATACTGGCTTACCGGGATCGGATCATTCCCAGGTCGGCCAAAGGCAAGATCGACAGGTAGACGGAGCTCCCTCCCAAACATGGCCCGGGCTGGTGTGCACCCGGTGGCTTCATGCACGGCGGCGCGGTAGGCCAGGAGAAATAGTGGAAGATGTTTGTCCCAATCCCTCTGGTGCTCGCTGACGACTATTCGGAGATGGTTCTCGATGGTGCGATTGAATCGCTCTACCATCCCGTCGGACTGAGGGTGTAGCGGCGTCGTCCTTGTCTACCGGATTCCCAGCAGCTGGCATAGGTTCTGGAACACCTGCGACTCGAAGTTCCTCCCTTGGTCGGAGTGCAGCTCCAGGGGTACTCCGTACCGGCTGACGAATTCCTTCACCAGGGTCTCTGCAATCGTCGCGGCTTCTTGGTTAGGGAGCGCATACGCCTCCGGCCATTTGGTAAAGTAGTCGCTGACGACTAATATGTAGCGGTTCCCTGCCTCGCTTAACGGGAATGGTCCAGCAACATCGATGGCCACTCTCTCCATGGGGCCGCCCACGTTGTAGGTCTTCAGTGGACCCCGTCGTCTTCGTCCTGGGCCCTTGCTGGCTGCGCAATCGTGGCACCTCGCGCAGTGGTTCTCCACGTCTGTTCGGCATCCGATCCAGTAGAACCGCTCTCTCAGCTTCTCCAGGGTCTTCTTTATCCCTAGGTGTCCACCAGATGATCCTCCATGAACTTCCTTCAGGACTTCCTCCGTCATAGCCTTTGGAACGACGACTTGTTCCCGAGATATCTTTCCGTCGGTGCTCTCCCAGGTAAGGCAGATGAGGCCATCCCTTACAATCAGCGAGTCCCACTGTGCCCAGTAGGACTTAAACTTTGGGCTGCAGTCACTCACAATGTTCCACCCGGGTCTGGGGACACAGGCCCTCTTCCATTCGGCTATCAGTCCCAGGTCATCATCTTCCGCTTGCGCCCGCGTGAAAGATTCGCGGCTCCAGCTCCCTTGAAGTTCCACGGTAGTCCTTCGGCACTGTATCCCGGTGTTCCCCTCCCTTCGGACACAGAAGGTGCAGTTTTCTGGGCACGGTCTTCGTGACAGGGCGTCGGCGTTAGAATGCAGTTGGCCTTTCCTGTGCTGAATCTCAAAGTTATACTGTTGAAGCCTCTCTAACCACCGCGCGAGTTGACCCTCGGGCTGCTTGAAGTTCAGGAGCCACCGCAGGGATGCATGGTCGGTCCTGATGAGAAATTCTTGCCCGTACAGGTACTTGTGGAAGTGTTCAATGGTCTTCACGATGGCAAGCAGCTCCTTCCTGGTGACGCAGTAGTTCCTTTCTGGCTTTGACAAGGCCTTGCTGAAGTAGGCCACTACTCTCTCCTCGCCGTCCACTACCTGCGACAGGATTCCCCCTATGCCAAAGTCGCTGGCATCGGTATCGACGATGAACCTTGTTCCAGGTCTGGGGTAGGCCAGAATAGGCGCGGTGCACAGAGCCTGCTTGAGTTGCTCGAAGGCATTGTGGCATTCTGCTGTCCACGTGAAGAGTGGGTCCTTCTCAGTCAGTCGATGTAAAGGTTTGGCGATGTCGGCGAATCCTCTCACGAAGCGACGATAATAAGTGCAGAGTCCCAGGAAGCTTCGTAGTTGCGACTTGTCCTTCTTAACTGGCCACTCCCTCACAGCTGCGGTCTTCTCTGGGTCGGTGCGCACCCCTTCCTCGGAGACGATATGCCCAAGGTACTGGACCCGCTTCTGGAAGAGCTGACACTTCTTGGGGCTCAACTTCAGCTGGGTAGCCCGTAGCTTCAACAAGATCTCCTTCAGGTTGCTGTAGTGCTCCTCGAAGCTCCTCCCCAGAACGATGACGTCGTCTAGGTATACCAGGCAGGTCTTCCAGTGTAGTCCCCTCAAAATGGACTCCATTAGCCTTTCGAAGGTTGCAGGGGCGTTGCACAGACCGAATGGCATGACGGTGAACTGCCAGAGCCCGCTGCCCACAGAGAACGCCGTTTTCTCGCGGTCCTTAGGGTGGACCTCCACCTGCCAGTAGCCACTCTTCAAATCCAAGGTGGAGAACCATCTCGACCCTGATATGGTGTCCAGCGTGTCGTCGATCCGGGGTAGAGGGTAGCTGTCCTTCTTCGTGACATCGTTCACCCGCCTGTAGTCCACGCAGAACCTGGTGGAACCGTCCTTCTTCTTCACAAGCACGACCGGAGAACTCCAAGGACTATGTGATGGCTCGATCACCCCTTGATCCTTCATCTCTTCAACCATCCGGTCGACTTCGGCTTGCTTGGCGAGCGGGACACGTCGCAATGGGGCCCTAATCGGTGCGCTGTCCCCAACGTCGATTCTGTGCTGGACCAAGCTTGTCCTGCCGAAGTCTTTGCTTCCCACGGAGAAGACGTCCTGGAATTCGCGTAGCAGGTCCTGGAGTTGGCGTGATTGTTCCTCGTCTAAATGGTCCTGGGATCCTTGGTACAGCTTCTGTAGTTCTTCTGGCAGTGTGCGTCTTCTTCGGTTGTCCGTCTGCAGGTGTCCGTCCGTCGTGTCGGTGATGCGGGCAATCCAGGTAACGGGCTCGCAGACTCCTAGGTTGGTGTCCCGGTGAACCGTAATGTCGTAGTCGTTCAGGTTGGACAGGCGGACGTACGGCCGAGGCGTCGTGTTGATGAGGGTCTTGGCAACTAGCAATCCTTTTGTCTGGATGTCCTCATATTTTGGCTCGATGACAGCCGCCACTCCCTCAGCAGTTCCGTCGACAATTACGGCGGCGCTGACCTCCGTCCTGGCAGGAACGATGACGTCTTCTCTCAGCCTTACTCGTCGTGCGGTGACTGCCTCGTGTGCTGGTTGCAAAGCAAGTTCCTCACCTCCGAAGTGCAGAGTGTTGGTACTCAGGTCCAAGATAATGTTGTTCTGGTCCAGGAAGTCCAGTCCGATGATCACTTCGTTTGATACGTCAGCCACAAGCACTGGATGCTTTATCACCCGTCGACCAATGACGAACTCCAGTGATGCTTCGCCATGTACCGGTGCGGTCTCTCCGGTCGCGGTTATTAGCTGGAGGTTCCTTTGTGTGGGTTGCACTCTCCACTTCGGGATCACAGTGGGATTGACGATGGTCCTCGATGCTCCCGTGTCGATCAGCATGGGCCAGCTCACTCCGTTGATGACTCCGTCGACCATCAGGCTGCTATTGTCCCTCCGTAACTTCGTCACACGCACTTCGACTGCCGGGGCTTGACGACTGTCACAAGCCAACCTTTGCCCCCCAAGGCTGGCTAATACTCGTTTCCCTGGGCGGCGCGGTCTTCAGACGACTGATTTCCCGTCGGATACCCTCGGCGGCGGCGATCACCGCAGTCCTTGCTCAGGTGGCCTTTCTTACCGCAGGCCCAGCAGGTCGGTAGTCCTCTACCAGGCCGCCTCTCCGGTTGTCTTCCGGCTGTGTCGTTGCTGGTAGTGGCGCGACTGTCGAAGAAACGGCTTAGCGCCTCCATCAATTCGTCGGCCAGGGGCTTGGTCTCGTTGGTTTTTACTGGTTCGTCGACGTCCACTTGACGCACCCGCGCGTGCATTCTAGATGCCTGTTTTGCCGTCTCGAACTCAAGTGCGTGGCTCAGCGCATCTGCCAGGGCCTTATTGCGCGCGAGTCGCAGCGCCTGTTGAGTGTCCGAGTCCCGTAGCCCGTCGGTGAAGGTCTGCGTCGCAATCTGTTCCAGAAAGTCGGCTGGCGCTGTTGGATAGGCGAGCCTTACGAGGCGTGCGATGTCCATCTCGAACTCCTGCAGGGTTTCCGCGTTCTTCTGTACCCGGGTCCGGAGCTGCATCTGGTAGGCCTGCTGAAGATGGCTATCTCCATATCGGGACTCCATATGGGCGATCAGTGAAGCGTAGTCCTGGGATCCAGTCGGGATGGCCTGAAGGACGTTAAGGGCGTCGCCTCTCAGCGCTACAATGAGAGCTGTAGCCTTTTCTGCGTTGTTCCAGTTATTTATGGAACAGGCTGCCTCGAACTGACGTAAGTAGGTGCTCCACGGGACCTTTCCGTCGAAGGTTGGGGGCGTCACTCTGCTATGTCCCGTTCCTGATATTCCCGGTGTAACGGTGGGCGGGCGTTGGCGCAGCTCGGCAACTTCCTCTCGTAGAGCGTTGAATTCCTCCTCCACCCCCATCAGCGGGCGTTGGCGCAGCTCGGCAACTTCCACTTGTAAGGCGTCGAACTTCTTTTCCACTTCTGCGACTTCCTCACGTAGGCCCTGTTCTAATTTCCTTTGGCTCTCCTCTAATTTCGTCAGCAGGCACTCTTCCAGATTTTTCTGGCCATCCAGAAATTTGGCGGTTAGGTCCTCTGCTAACTTATTCTGGCTGTCCTTCAGGTCCTCTGCTAACTTCTTCTGGCCATCCTCCATCTTCTTCTGGCCGTCTTCTAATTTGGCAGTTAGGTTCTTGGTTAAATTCTTCTGGCCGTCTTCTAATTTGGTTTCCATGCCATTTAACTTTTCTAGCAATGCTGCCAATTTCTCCTCCATTTTAGTTGTTTGTCTTGTAAAGGGCATGCACTCACAGGAAAATTAGAGAAAATGACCTGCTCGGGTTTTGAAACCAGGACCGTCAGGTGTTGTGCTTGAGTTCGTAATCCGGCTTCTGACACCAGTTGTTACGTGCCACCCCCTAGTGGCACTTTTGTTAACTGGATTACGGTGGGGGTACAAAGCACAATACCAATTACTGCTTAAAGAAATAATTAACTTTATTGTGGCCAGAAAATTACACTAATCAGCAGATACAAGCAATTAGGAGCCTTCTCCAGTTTCCTCAAGTCTCTTCCTTATGCGCCCTTGGCCCCTTTCACTTGCAACAGACCACAGAAGTTAATCCGTCCTAATGAGTCCGGTGGCCTTGGCAGAAGCTACCTGCCCCTCTTCCTCAGGTACAACAAATACAGTTACTTACGAGCACTTGATGTTCGCTGTTCACAAGCTGGGAGAAACAATGTCACAGGATTTCGTAACTCGCACAGCACTTCGTCACCACACTTCTGTCGCACAAGATAATCGCTCGCACTAGCTCGTAAAACACAACGACAACTGCTTCACGGGTCACTCTTATATAGCAGGCCGGTGACTCAATAAATGGTTCTAGATCCATCCAGAGTCCACGGCTTCTCGAGGTTTCCACCGCTGGTCCAGTCACGAATCTTCTGGACTATCCCTTTGTCTGTAGTAGCCCTGTTGCATAAGGCGCGCGCAATACAGGAGGCAAGCCACAGCCCAGCCCCTGGGGCAGTTGTGACTCAAGCGGCGAGCGATGACACAAACTCACAGCCGTAACAATATAATTCAGATAGAACAGTAATAAGTTAATTATCCTGCCCAGGGTGTTTGCCACGGAATAGAAGATTTTTTAAATTAATTTTCTGTGTTTTTAGTAAATACTATTTTGAAATCATTGAATTATATTCGAATAAACTAACTTTTAACATTCCAAAATCACTTTTATATTTTTGTGCAGTTTTCGGCAAAGATGATATAGGTCACTGACCTTGTGTTGCGTGGGAGTTACGTTTTTTCTTTTAAATTTAAAAATTATAGAGCATGATGGGTGTTTTTATATATTATATCATGTTAAATAAACCTCATTATTGAGTGATAAACACAGTATCATCATAATTTGGAGGTGGGAAATTATTACCCCATTGTTCATTTAAGAAAACATACTGTCGGGTGTGGGCAGTGGGATAATAATTTCCCACCCCATATTTCATAAAATAGAATCCACACCCATAAAATTGTTGCATATTCCTACTCATCTATCACCCCCAATTACAAATGTGCAATAAAAAACAAAATATTTTATACCCCCAGTCTTTTACCCTATAAAGGGTTAAAGCCCGAGTAGAAAACTGAGGCCACTGAATATGATGATTATGATGATAATCGTTGTTTTAAGGGGCCTAACATCTAGGTTATCGGCCCCTAATGGTGTGGGTGATAGTGAAAGACAACATGAGAATGAAAACTATAACTAATACTAACTACAAACTTACATACTACAAGAAGAAAAGGTGAACAAATAAAGGACAGGAAGAAAAGAAATGCCCTCAACCCTCGAAGAATGCGGATTGAGGGACTTGGAAGGAAGGAGAGCCATGAAAGGTAGATATGAAAGGTAACGAGGAAAGGGCCCGCCCCAAAGTCAGTGGAAAATGAGGAAAACCGGACCCAGCTCAGGAATCCCTCGGGATCGCCAACTCCCGAACTCACCAGCCGTGAGCTCCTGAGGGTGTAGCAATATCCAGGGTGCACCAGAAGTGGTGGGGCTACATACACCCTGCCTCCTTGAGGGCCTTGTGCAGAAGGCAGGAGATAACACGAAAAGAAAAAGAAGGCTGACTCCCCGCAGAAGGAGGGTATCAGGAAAGACGAGACAAGGGCCAATTAAAGCGGGAAAGGAAGAAACTCCCTAGGCCTCGGATACCCTAATACCGTCGGGGTCGGAAAAGAACAAGAGTTGACCAAGGGATGTCGACAGGAAAGAAAACGGAGAGGAGCCCGACACAAGTAATTGGAAGCAATGCTGAACTCAGCTGGGGTTCCGTGGTCGCCAACCCACGTCCCACTAGATGTGAGCCCCTGAGGGGGCCACTGAATATGCATATGCACTGCCGAAAATACATTGCGCAATTAATTTGCATTGATCACCAAGGTATAAAGGCTCACTGTACGTGGCGACACCACTGTGAAAGTATTATGTACCGGTCAAGAAGGAACGGCCCACTTATACTGAAGAAAACATCCAAGGGCCCCATGAATGAACATGGAGGATTTTCATGGAAATTTATTCAGCCAATTTTTCATTGCTGATTTTTCATTCTTTATTTTGCTTGTATTTTTCTATTTTCTATTTCTCTATAAAATAACAGACTGATAAAACTTGGTACCTAAGTTCAGAAACATGAAAAAAAAAAGCCCTGGATTTGTGAACAGAATTGAAGTATTCTATTTAATTCCTTTTAAACTAATATTTTTAGGTTGGTTGGTTGGTTCCTCAGTTTAGGGGCTGCGACAATGTGGTCATATAGCCCTGTGTACTTTAGGTGTGTGTAGAATCTGTCTGATAACCGGTGTTAATTGTGATGACTGTATTAGCGTGTTATCTGTTTTTTAATTCAAGTAAGGACGGCAGACTTTGAATTTTTCAAATAGTTCCTACTTTTGACGCCAAACGCCACCGTCAACGACTACTAGTTCAGAACTTGGCTACTAGACGCCACCGCAGTCTGCTCCTGGCAACGAACGTGGGGACCTAGGAGCGTTGTTTACATCCTTAACCTATAAAATTTAGCTTCACACAAGTGTAATTAGTGGAAGGTTCTTTAACATGCCATAAATCTATGACACGGGACCGCCGGCTTTACTTCCCCTCCGAAGGGATTTTAGGGATTTTAACGCTCTTAAAAATTCCGACGACTTCGGCCGGGTTTGAACCCGCGATCTTGGGCATAGAAGCTCAGCATGCTAGTAGAAAGTTTATTACCTTATTTTTAAAAATGTTTAGATATTTAAGTAGCATGGTCACATTAAAACCAGAGAAAGAGTCCCTGTGTGTGCATGTGTGAAGAACATGCTGACAAAACATAATACCAAAATAAACCAATTCCAGAATAGCAGTAAAATTGGGTACACAGTCTGCTTATATCACCACTAATATGTGGTATAAAAATAAAAACCATGGCTCTCTTGTTTTACAATTTCCAGATTTCTCCCGTGAATTCCGATAGAAAATCCAGCAGCAATAATTCTATTAAAACTTTTGGATTTTCTATCGGATTCATTTGATATTGTTCTTTTTTTCGTAATTAAAAGCAATATTGTCGGACTAGTCATATTTTCATGAAATATTGTATAAAAGGCTTAAAAGGTTTTTATATGGTATGAAACCACAAGGAGAGTTTTATTATCAAGCAGACATAACTTGCATCGACGTAATCACAGCATGCTGGTTATATTGAACAACGAAAATTCTAGTGAAATTGTCTGTCTGGTAGGTTAACAGCCCAAATACAGGTTGAATACTCAAAAAAAGCACCACCGTAGTTATGTAGGTAAAAATCAGGGGCAGTGTTATAATGAGGCATACTAGGCAAAGTAAGTAGTGAGGTAGCCTGTCACGGATGTCATCTGACCCCATAAATAACACTTTTCATCTTCAAGCACAATAATAATAATAATAATACTACTACTACTAATAATAAATAGCCTTACAAATCCCATAAGGGCTATGGCCTCCTGCTTTGCAGGACATTTCTCAGTTTTAACTCATCAGGTGAGCAAGTCTTGAGGAGCATTCGGGGTTATTCTTTCTGATCGGGCCTTCTATATAGATGTGCAGCTGATTAAAGATTAAGTAAATTATATTACGCTGGTATAACATTCGCTACAACAATCTTAATTTCTGAGTCTGGCGATATCAAGGCCTCAAATATCCATAAGTATTACGAAAATCGTAATAGCCATCAACCAATATCTGGGAGCTTCCCATTGCCACTAAGCACAAAGCTTACCCTGTCTAAGCACTTGAACAATGACAGAAACTGCCAAGTCTTCACTCTTCAGTAAAATCTACGTATATTGAACCGTTTCAAATAGGTCTTTTTAAAATGCAATACAAAACCTTACCGGTGGAGTTTTAACATCTAGTTTGGATGCAGATACCTATACACGTTCTTTAACATCCCACATATCATTCACTATGTTGTGCACATGTGGTCCCGGAACGAATTAACAAGTGTTTCGCAAGATAGTCGAACCTTTTGAATTCCTTGTAACAGGTGATGCAGTAAGGTTATTTCTTCCCTAGTGAACACGATGATGTTTCCTCAAATTAAGAGCGCGGGCTGAATCGCACAAGCTATGCCCCAAATATTATTATTAGACACTGCCTCACAGGATTCCATATAATCACAACACTGGTGAAATGCCACATTTTGATCTAGCCTGTGCCAACACACAAATGCAAAAATACAAGTCATCAGGAGTTGTCAGCAGGCCCCTAGATTAAGTTAAGGGTAATAGATTTTCAGACAAAGAATCAAGCAAAGTCGGTCTCCAAGAAAGAAAGAAAGAAAGAAAGAAAGAAAGAAAGAAAGAAAGAAAGAAATAAAGAAAGAAAGAAAGATAATAATAATGTTATTGGTTTTACGTCCCTTTTAACTACACTGGCTTTTAGAGACGCCGGGGTGCCGGAATTTTGCCCCGAAGGGGATCTTTAACGTGCCAGTAAATGTACTGACACGGCTCCCTCGCATTTGCGCACCCTCAAATGCCAGCTGACTGCGCCAGGTTTCGAACCTGCAACCTTGGGCAGAAAGAAAGAAATAAGTTATAGTTAGTTATTGTTGTTTTAAGGTTACCTGCCCCTACCAAGAAAGAAGAAAAATTCACTAAAAATATACATGGACTTGAGTTACTGGTGGTGGCCTGTTGGATAAAATTATCAGGGGAGAGGGCATCTAGCAAACACGTCAGTATTGAAAGAACTTATTTGGAAAAACTCTTATGGGTGTCAGATAACTGGAGCATAATGAGTATATACCCAAGGCATATTATTTAACAATTTCAGAGGCAGCAATAATATAATTGCTATCCTCCAGAGCCATGTATGAAAAGATCCCACTATAACCACAGCTCCTTTGAAAGCCAGTCAAGCAGACTTGGACACACAATGCTGATGATTAAACAAAGACGCAAAGTGGGACATTATGATGATACATGGCCATCATACTTCCTTAATGGTGCTGCCTCAATATGCTGAAATTATATGTTATTTCCTTTCTGGGCGGTGAGCACTGGAGCGTGAAGCCAACACCCACCAATCATCTCATTCATGCAGTGGCTTGTTCAACGCAAAATAAAAAGGGCAGTGTCTTACTTGCAATCAACAAATGATTTCTAGAATGGGATTTACATGACCACATCAGCTCAATGGTAGAGTGATACAGCATAAAATGCTGGAGGTAGACATAAAATAACCTTCTACAAAAATTCCATATAAAAAATACTACCTATATAGCTAGGAGATTGTTGGTTGATTCCTTAGTTTAGCGGCTGCGACAACGCGGTCATGTAGCCCCGGGTACTTTGGGTGTGTGTAGAATTTGTCTGATAACCGATGTTAATTGTGATGGCTGTATTAGTGTGTGTTATATGTGATTCAGGTAGAAGGACTGCAGACGATTAATTTTTTCAAGTAGTTCCTACTTTTGCTACCAAATGCTACCATCCACGGCACCTAGCTGCCGACGTGGCTACTAAATGCCACCGCAGTCAGCACCTGGCGGCGAACGTTGGAACTAATATCGCGTTAGCAAACTAACCTACAAATTATTTTAGCTGCCACAAGTGTAGTTAGTGGAATGTTCTTTTTCATGCCATAAATCTATGATATGGGACCGCCGGCTTTACTTCCCCTCCGAAGGAAGGCATACTGAGGGATTTTAACGCTCTTAAAAAATCCGACGACTTTAGTAGAATAAAACATTGAAGCAGGCAAAGGCTGCCGATATTAAGAAGGTAATTTATGGACCCACTATGCTTAACTCCAGGCAAAGGCTGTCGATATTAAGAAGGTGATTTATGGACGCATTATGCCTTACTTTAAGGATAAGTACAGCCAGATGAGTATGGCTCATTGGCCTATTCACTGCTGCACATGGAGAAATCCTGAAACCATTTGAAAAATGTCACGATGACTACGATCTGGAGGGAGGATATGAGTAACTAGTGTCCTAAAAAAGTTCTGCCAAATCCTCTTCTACCATCTCAGTGCTCAATCATAAGGCCAAAACATCACACATGGATTGTTATTAAATAATCATACACTGTACCGAGTCCTTAGAACTACCTCTGTTGAGAGGCAGTAGTGAGTAAATAATACGAGGGCTGGTTTTTTTTTCAAGTTCCGATGGACTGTATAAAAATAACAGATTTACATACCAAACTGATTTTACTGCTAAATGTTTGCTTGTATTATTCTTGTCTTGTCTTATCTTATCTCTATTTGCAATACAGTATTTATTTTATCTCCTCTCTTGTTGTTCCTCCCGTATCCTATATAAATGTGCATTTACCATCCCCCTAATTTATACTGTAAATAATGTAATCATTGCTCGATTCTCACTAATTGCCATCTTGTGTACATATGTAAATATAACCCAGTGTAGGCTATATTGGGGGCTCTGACGAATCCCGAATGCGAAGTGGGGCTTTGCTCTTTTCAGAGACCCCCTTCAGTGTACTGTAAATATTGCGTAAGGCACTGATAAATAAATATGTAATGAAATGAAACGAAGCATAATCGCCAAAACGATTGAAACATTGTCGTATCGTAACACCAGCTTTCCAATGGCCTCGGCATAAAATCTGCCGCCACTGAGGTGGGTACGTCTGAACGTAGGCCACGGTCTGAACAGTCTCCTGAAATGTTTCCTTTTTGGTGAGACGTTGCCGCCCAACCATACCTTCAATTCTCGAAAAAGGTGAATATCATTCAGTGCTGGTTTGGACTAAACGGGAGAAGGTCCAAAACTTCACACTTTGATTCTTTGAAAAAGTCGATAGTAACGTTGGCACAGTGATAGTGAGAGTACTTTTATACGACGAAGGATTTGGGTAGGTAGATACTGTTCTATTGTCATTTAGACTTTCACGGCCCGTGTTATTATTCATAATGTTGAATTTTGGGCTTATGCCGTGTTTTATTATATTGAAATTCGACGCGTTTCGAAAGAAACCATGTCTTTCATCGTCAGGAATACTAAATCTAGACATCAGTCGGAAAATATCCTCCCCATAGAGGTTTCTAATATTGTAATTTAGAATAATAACACGGGCCGTGAAAGTCTAAATGACAATATTAGAAACCTCTATGGGGAGGATATTTTCCGACTGATGTCTAGATTTAGTATTCCTGACGATGAAAGACATGGTTTCTTTCGAAACGCGTCGAATTTCAATATAATAAAACACGGCATAAGCCCAAAATTCAACATTATGAATAATAACACGGACCGTGAAAGTCTAAATGACAATATTAGAAACCTCTATGGGGAGGATATTTTCCGACTGATGTCTAGATTTAGTATTCCTGACGATGAAAGACATGGTTTCTTTCGAAACGCGTCGAATTTCAATATAATAAAACACGGCATAAGCCCAAAATTCAACATTATGAAAGATATTGTTCTTTCATATGAGATGCTTGGACATACTGGTCATTTGGCCTGGTGTACTTGGGTGAGTGTTGACTTTTGTCTGATAACCTGTGTTATTGTGATGGCTGTATTAGCGTGTGTGTGTATATATAATTCAGGTGAGAATTCAATCAAACAACATATAACATCCGTAAAGCTCTTTGTATTTCAACAAGCTACTACAAGCAACATTTCAATTATACTCCTTGAAAAGAACGAAGAGTTATTACTATACCCATGCATTTAGGAGAAAGTAGGCTGTATGCTCTTTACTGAACATCTTGTTTTTCTTTTTCTTTTTTTTATTGCTGGCTGAGAACGTTCTCGCCTTCTGCGCCCAAGTTTGCAGGAACGAATCCTAACGCAATCAGTTGACATTTAAGGGTGCTTAAAAGCGAAGGAGCTGTGACAGTAGATTTACTGGCATGATAAAGGACAAAATAGTGCCACCCCGGCGTCTCTAATAGCCATAGTAATTGATAGGTATGTAAAACCCATAACATTACGAGTACTATTAAAATGATTATTATTGAGGTATTAGGAAGTCATTTTCGAAAGTGTTTGCCTGGAGCGTGTCACTCTATGGAAGTGAAACTTGGACTGTTGACGCAGCAGAAAAGAGGAGAATAAAGGCATTTGAAATGTGGTGTTACAGGAGAATTATGAAGACCAGATGGGTAGGGTAATAATCAAGAGGTATTAAGATGAATCGGAGAGGACATATGTTTCTGGCGACTGCTAATGAGTCACGATAGGTTGGTAGGACACATACTCTGACACCCAGGAATAGCTAACTTAGGTATGGAAGGAGGACAATATATGAAGGGGTGGACCACGGCTGGAATATATTGAACAGATTGCCTCGAATGTACGGGGTGGTAGCTATGTCGAGATTAAACGATTAGCTCAGGGCAGGGAGGCGTGGAGAGCTGTACCAAACCAGTCGAAAGAAGATTCAAACTACAACAACATATTATTATTATTATTCTGTTTATTGATGCTGTTTCTCCCAAACCCAACTTAGCAAAGGATGTGGGTTAAGTTTGGTTTCTTGATATAGATTCCAATGTAAGCAGGCTTAAGTACTTAATTCAAAACGGGAAATTGAGTTCGAGTATTTACTCTACTATTGGTGATTTAGAGGGCAAGGCTGTCCTCCAATTTTCTGTTATAGGACATATCTTTCTTTTCTTCGATGGGGGACATGACGAAGAAGTTGTCCCCATTAGATTCCAGCCTTTACTCGATGACCTCATCAACAATAAACAACCAAAGCTAGTACCAGTAAGAATGACCTCGAAATTTAATGATTTTCAGTCTGCCAATACGATTGCACCCAATTACAATGGGTGTTCCCAAATCCCGAAAAAAAATGACATAAGTTTAATAAATACACTTGGATGACCAGTTTCGATCATCGTCAGATCCTTTACACTTAGGTTATTACATCGATGTTTACAAGTACAGGTACCCGATGATGATCGCTTGACGATCCAAACTGGTCATCCAAGTGTATTTCTCAATCTCATGTACATTTTTCAGGGTTAGGGGAAAACCCATTACAATCGTGAAAATACATTAAATTTCGATTACAAAGGCAACACTGAAAAATGGCTTCCAACACGATAAAGTAAATACTGTATCTTTGTTGGCAGCATTATTACAGCCGACAAATTTTTAGCCTACTTCCGATTTTTGCAAAAAATGAAAGTAGACTTATGAGATCACTACAGGGCGAAAAAAGTGTGTCTGTCTGTGTGTGTGTATGTGTGTGTGTGAGTCTGTGTGTGTGTGTGTGAGTGTGAGTACCCTGAATGTCTGTCCCCCCCTATCAATTCGAACACGGTGAGCGCAAATTGAATGAAATTTGGTACAAAGGTAGCACTAGCAAAGGACACCTCAGTGTCATGTTTAATATCACCACCATCTTTACGGAAACGTAATGGCGGCCACACAAATGTTCAAACCTTAAATCAAATTACGACTAACCTAATCATCCGATCTCTACCAAATTTTGCAACAACATACCTTTATGGGGGCAGCATCCTTTGACCAAACTAATAGGTCATCAGCCTAATAGTTTGCGGATGGCGGCCATCTTTGTGTCAAAATCGATTACCCCTATTAATTCGAACACGGTGAAACCGAATGGAATGAAATTTGGTACAGAGGTAGCACTAGCAAAGGGCACCTCAGTGTCATGTTTTATATCACCGCCATCTTGACGGAAACGTAATGGCGGCCACACAAATGTTCAAAGCTTGAATCAAATTACGACTAACCTAATCATCCGATCTCTACCAAATTTTGCAACAACATACCTTTATGGAGGAAGCATCCTTTGACAAATCTAATAGGTCATTAGCCTAATAGTTTGCGGATGGCGGCCATCTTTGTGTCAAAATCGATTACCCCTATTAATTCGAACACTGTGAAACCGAATGGAATGAAATTTGGTACAGAGGTAGCACTAGCAAAGGGCACCTCAGTGTCATGTTTTATATCGCCGCCATCTTGACGGAAACGTAATGGCGGCCACACAAATGTTCAAAGCTTAAATCAAATTACGACTAACCTAATCATCCGATCTCTACCAAATTTTGCAACAACATACCTTTATGGAGGAAGCATCCTTTGACAAATCTAATAGGTCATTAGCCTAATAGTTTGCGGATGGCGGCCATCTTTGTGTGAAAATCGATTGCCCCTATTAATTCGAACACGGTGAAACCGAATGGAATGAAATTTGGTACAGAGGTAGCACTAGCAAAGGGCACCTCAGTGTTATGTTTTATATCGCCGCCATCTTGACGGAAACGTAATGGCGGCCACACAAATATTCAAAGCTTAAATCAAATTACGATTAACCTAATCATCCGATCTCTACCAAATTTTGCATCAACATACCATTATGGAGGGAGCATCCTTTGACCAAACTAATAGGTCATTAGCCTAATATTTTGCGGATGGCGGCCATCTTTGTGTGAAAATTGATTCCCCCTATTAATTCGAACACGGTGAAACCGAATGGAACGAAATTTGGTACAGAGGTAGCACTAGAAAAGGCCACCTCAGTGTCATGTTTTATATCACCGCCATCTTCACGGAAACGTAATCGCGGCCACCCAAATGTTAAAGGCTAAAATGTAATTACGACCAACCTAATAATCTAGTCCCTACCAAATTTTGCAACAACAAATCTTTATGTGGGAAGCATATTCTGACCAAACTGCTAGATCATCAGCCCAATAGTTTGCAGATGGTGGCCAAGTATGTGTGCAAATCGATTCCCCCTATCAATTCAAACACGGTGAGACCGAATTGAACGAAATTTGGTACAGAGGTAGCACTAGCAAAAGGCACCTCAGTGTCATGTTTTATATCGCCGCCATCTTGACGGAAACGGAATGACGGCCACCCAAATGTTAAAAGCTTAAATCAAATTTCGACCATCCTAATAATTTGATCTCTACCGGATTTTGCAACAACATGCCTTTTTGTGGAAAGCATCTTATGACTGACTACAAGGTCATCAGCCCAATAGTTTGCAAATAGCGGCCATGTATGTGTGCAAATCCATTCCCCAGATCAATTCAAACACGGTGAAACCGAATTGAATGATTTTTTTTACAGAGGTAGCACTAGCAAAGGGCACCTCATATTCAAGTTTAATATCCCTATAGCACGTTGTATTTCAACAAGCTACTACAACCAACATTCAATTATACTCCTTGAAAAGGACAAAGAGTTATAACAATACCCATGCATTTAGGAGAAAGTAGGCTATATGTTCTTTACTGAACATCTTGTTTAGTAATTAAGGTAAGATGACGTCGGATATAAAACATCAGATATGTTATCAAAATATTTTCTTCTTTTTATATTTCAAGAAATTATAGCGTCAGGATGCGCAGCGCCTAATGGTAACACCCTGGTACAACCCTGCCCCCCTCCCGTACACCTCCAGGTATGCGCTTATGTTCCAGAACAGCATATAATACAGTGAATCCGCACTATTTCGGGCTTCACTAATTCGGAATTCGGATAGGTTTCCATCGCTGCAGTACTGCGCCAGGCATTATTCGCACCAAGGCCATCTATTGTAAAATGTCGATCGCATCCCCCTCCCTTCCCGTTCACTCCACTCGCGGCCAATAATAATTATCGTATGTATCATTATTGGTCACAAGCACGCACAAAGGCAGAGAGCCTGCTCAGTTCGCTTTTTGCAGCCCACATGACGAGTTACTGTTACATTGTGTTAAATTCTATCTCTATGATAGCTTAAAACTGTTTAAGTGTCGTACTATTGTCCTCTCTAGAATACAGTAACTAAGATGAGTGTTAGGGGGGTAATTATACATCGCTATGTTTAGAAGACAAAATGTATATAGGGATACATATAGCCTTTGAATATACACTCACCGGCAATAAAAGCGAAACACTACAAATTTCAGACTTAACTCAATGTTGAACCGTTCCAAACCTTGTGTTAATCTAATACTATGGCATTACAACAATATGGCAATGTATCTTAAGTTATTTACCTTAATTAGTACAATAATTAACAAACATTATTGATCAAGACAATCACAACAGTGCACAAACACAAATTTGGAAATATCGAAACATGGAATCCATTGTACTGTAACACTGTATGATTACGAATGTTGTAGACAAACCCTAATGTCCACAAAAATACGCAGCACGAGAATTCACAGCAATAAACCTTAAGACAGCCATTTGAGGTTATTCTTGTCCAAAGGCGGGAAACGGTATCATTAGTGTCGTGATTGTCCCGATCAACAATGTGTATGAATATTATTGCGCTGAAAGTTCTCAAATGAGCTAATTAACTCATGATTAACTCACGACACAATGCCATGTCGCAGGAAAGTTACAACATTCAATTTATAACAGATATGAAACAGATAAACATTTGCGTTTTGTCCGAGATTCGTAGTGTTTCGCTTTTTATGCCGGTGAGTGTAGGCTATATTGTAACTTTAAAACAGTATGTACATATTATGATGTTCATCTAGTCTTTCTTTAACAATTGCATACATTGTATATTATATTCCTAACTAGCGGACCCGTGCGAGAACTCGCGCATAATGGGTCGTGTGCGCCCCATGTGTACAGACAACCCGCCCGGCTCTAGTGCTTTGCGCGACATGCCATGGGCTATCGTCTTGTTTATTTCTTTAAAAGCACTTTATAAACAAATAAATATATTTCCGTTGACTTTTCAAGAAATGCAAATTTTTTCCTGTACTGTTGAGACGATTTGGAAGATTTTGGTACAAACCACACCTTCTAAGTTCTCCCTCTGGTTTAGGAGCTTGAGTTTTGTGAAACATACACCTGAGCGTATTGTATAATAAGATTATAACTTCAGATAACTATGCATGTACTGGACAGTACAAAACATTTCTATAATGCGGACTTTCTATAATTTGGACTAGACCTCGCCCCCATTAATCCGAATTAGTGAGAGTTTACATGTTGAAAAAGATTGCCTTTCCTCAGAATCCATGGACATTTCCTTATACATCTGTGTTTAAACATAACATGCTTAAATTGGAAACGGCAACGAATCCGAGATTGACTATGCCGTGTCTGATATCGGTATTCGTGTTTCTTTCTCAGACTACTGAGTAATGGTTCGGAGTATGTGCCTCCGTGTACAGTTACTGTATGTCACATTGTACTGTATTTCGAAATAATCTCCTATTTCCACGTTCTCTTCCCGCTCTTATTCGACGAAAGATATGGTGTAGGAAAACTCATGACATCTTTGTATTAAACCAGTTTAACAGGTGTGTGTAAAAGCAGGATTACGTAATCTCATTGTAACAAACAATGCGACTTAATTAAAGTAGTTCATAAATAACAGGAAACAGGTGACGTATGTGAACAAAAAATAAGTGGTTTGCTGTGCCAAGTACCTAGTAAAATACCTCGTCAATGAGTATCTCATCTCATTCCTATTCTTGTCCTGACATTTTATAGGCGGTGGTGGGACGGGGAGTGATGGCGCAGTGATCAAGCTGTTTACCTCCCACCAAAGCGGCCCCAGGTTAGATTCCCGGTTAATGCATGTGGAATTTTCGAGGTGAAATGTCACATAAAAAGGATGGCTTATAATCACGAGATTCGGACACGTAAACTAAAAGTGTCCTTCTATTTTACGGAATCATCGTGTAAGTTTCCTCTCATTTTTTTCCTGTTCTCGCACATTTTCATAATTTGGTAGTCTACTGAATGATCAGGTCTCCCCCCTCCCCCACCCATCTTCTTCAGGAGGGGCAGATGACCTCGTAGTTCCTCCCCTTAAACCAACAATAACTAACATCATCTTCTAGATCTTTCTATTTACCTGTTCACATTAATCACAATAATTTTAACCCTTTTTAAACATACAGTACAAAGAAATTATTTTCCACCTGCAGACACAAGACGTCCCATGCGTTTAGTGAACAACATGGTGACACTGAGCACGTTTCTATAGAACTGCGCAAAGTGTCGAAGTGTTATATTATACTGTACAACCAGGGGCGTAGGCCTATATACAATTTTTTCGGGGCAGGGTGCTGAGTATCCTGGAAAATTGTGAGTATGCTCAGGGGATTGTCACCGCGAAATACCCAGCAATATCAACCAATATTTTAGAGCATATAACTTTGTGTAATTAGTTTACGTAAAAGTTAATTGTTAAATTCTAAGTTTACATAGCCTACAATTAGTGGTAATACAAACAAAACTTCTAAAATACAACACAACCCACAAATAAAATATTATATTTAATGAATTTTCTATTAAGCCTATGAAGTATGAATGGCAAATATCTAACAAATTTATAATTTATTTTTCAAAAGTACCGTACTGTGGAATTCTCAGTTTTGCCTCACAAGGCCGAGTGTACCCCCGTTCCAACCCTCAGACCAGAATTAAAATTTCTTGGCAGAGCCAGGAATCGAATTTGGAATTCCGGGCCAGTGCCCTAGAATGCTAGCCGCTACACCATGAGGTAGTCTAATTTCAATCTTAATATTGTTTATAACTTAGCCAATAAGTTGAGATTAGGGTACAACCAAATTTACAATTACTTTAGGCTATGCTTTTTTTCCAAAGAAACACATTCTTAATTTTTGTTGGCTTTTTCGGGGGGAGGAGGGCTGAAGCCCCCCCCCCCCCCTCCCAGCCCCCTAATATACGTCCCTGTGTACAACTGCTTCTCGCCTGGCAGAGGCAGCAATTAGATGCGGGTAGTATCTGCGCGCGTCCTCTCAGGGGCAAGGTGCGCGGTTGACCGTCACATCTCCATGTAAAAAAATGCAGCACAGTATGACAATAATAGGCATAATTTATTATGATTTAGACAAGTTTTGCTCAGGTATTTTTAACTGAAATGTTTGATTTTGCTCGTAGCGTCATAGTTTGTGTTCATTCAATGTGACTAGTTCAGCAAAGGGAAGTTGCTCATGGACACTACAAATATGAGGATATTATTGTTGTTCGAGTCTTCAGTCTTTAGACTGGTGTGATGCAGCTATCCACGCCACCCTGTCTTGAGCTAATTGTTTCATCTCTACATAGCTACCAAACGTACATCCAAGGCAATCTGTTTAACACATTCTAACCTTGGTCTACCCTTGCAGTTCTTGTCCTCGACCCTTCCTTCCATAACTAATGCCCGTTGCTCACGGTAAAATTTTCCTTCAAATTTATTGTACAATAATTTAATTTTATAAAATTTCTGTTGCTCACGGTCAAATTCAAGTTTTATAAAACCTTTGATAAAACTTTCCATAAAATAGGACATGTTCTATTCCGTAAAATTAATTTTGCGAAACGAACCAATCAGGGAAGCTTACATCACGATGATGCTGGCGCCACGTGGTGAGAAGATTGTGAAGCTCGCTTGTAAACAAACACTACGAAAATGGCAGGCTCCGGCTGGACAAAGGAAGCTGTTAGTGTTTTACTGGACGAGTACCAGAAATATCAATGTTTGTACGAGGTTAAAACGCCCATGTACCACAATAGAAATGCAAGAAGAGGCAGAAATCTCAATTGCCGAATATGTTTCACAAATTCTATCGAACACAAGCCAGGCTGATGTGAAGCGAAGATAAACGGGCTTCGAACTCACTTGCAGTCTCATTTCAGGAGAAATGGCCTGTCTCATGTAAGTGTCCTGTCGAATAATTTTGGGACCAACAAGATCTAGGAGGTTTTCCTCCATTCTTCCTATATGAATTCTGATCTTTTAACCTCAACTCATTTTCGACCAAGGACAGCATTCCTCTACTCTTCTTTTTATCCATTCCCGAGTCCAGGACTTCCTAGCATTTCTTTTCTTCCTTTCTACCACTGTACGACATAATAATTGTAGCTAAAGCAGCATTTTTTGCTTTGTTTGTTGGAGCCATACTCTCAAACCAATGTGTGTTGAACAGTATACTGACCGATATCTACATAAGACGTCCAACCACCACCCACGAGAGAAATACGGAGTGATAAAAACACTGGCTGACCGCGCGAAAAGAATTTGTGAAAAGCAGTGCCTAAAACAAGAAATTGTACACCTCAACGAGGCCTTACGCGCCAATGAGTACAGCCAGAAAGATATCCAGCGAGCACTCCTTCCGAGACGTCCAACTACAAGGGTAATTGGAGACAAGCAGCCCCTGGCTAGAGCTTTTCTTCCATATATAAAAAAGGTCACGGACAGAATAGGGAGGCTACTCGAGTCTCACGATGTAAAGACCATATACAGGCCTACACGAAAAATTAAGGACATGTTTAGGTCCGCTAAAGATAAGCGACATCATCATACCGCGGCAGGGTTTTAGAAAATCCCGTGTGATTGTGGCCAAGTACACACATCAAAAAAAGTTTTGCATCACCTCGGTTCCCAGATCTCCGGCATATAGACGTTGACTGTGTATATTGTATCAAAGATACAGTCCCTTTGACTGTTCATAGATGTCACTAAAACTGCTCAAAGATGTAAACAACCATGCATGAGCAGGGCCTATTAGACGGAGGGGGTACGACAGCCGATCAGTTCCAGTCATTCCACCAGGACGAAGGTACGCTGCTCATGTTGTCTGTAGTTCTACCATGCCTAGAAGGTCAATACCGCAGTTCGATCGCATCCGCATTGTTACTTGTGTCAAGAAGGGCTCTCAACAAGGGAAGTTTCCAGGCGTCTCAGAGTGAACCAAAGCGATGTTGTTCGGACATGGAGGAGGTACAGAGATACAGGAACTGTCGATGACAGGCCTCGCTCAGGCCGCCCAAGGGCTACTACTGTAGTGGATGACCGCTACTTACGGATTGCCGCTCGGAGGAACCCTGACAGCAATGCCACCATGTTGAATAATGCGTTTCGTTCAGCCACAGGACGTCATGTTTCAACTCAAACTGTGCGCAATAGGCTGCATGATGCGCAACTTCACTCCCGACGTCCATGGCGAGGTCCAGCTTTGCAACCCCGACACCATGCAGCGCGGTACAGATGGGCCCAACAACATGCTGAATGGACCCCACAGAATTGGCATCACGTTCTCTTCACCGATGAGTGTCGCATATGCCTTCAACCAGACAATCGTCGGAGACGTGTTTGGAGGCACCCTGGTCAGGCTGAACGTCTTAGACACACTGTCCAGCGAATGCAGCAAGGTGGTGGTTCCCTGATGTTTTGGGGTGGCATTATGTGGGGCCGACGTACGCCACTGGTGGTCATGGAAGGCTCCGAAACGGCTTTACGATACCTGAATGACATCCTCCGACCCATAGTGCACCCATATCGGCAGAATATTGGAGAGGCATTTGTCTTCATGGACGACAATTCTCGACCCCATCGTGCACATCTTGTGAATGCGTTCCTTCAAGATAACGACATCGCTCTACTACAGTGGCCAGCATGTTCGCCAGACATGAACCCTATCGAACATGCCTGGGATATGTTGAAAAGGGCTGTTTATGGACGTCTTGACCCACCAACCACTCTGAGAGATTTACGCCGAATTGTCGTTGAGGAGTGGGACAATTTGGACCAACAGTGTCTTGATGAACTTGTGGATAGTATGCCACGACGAATACAGGCATGCATCAATGCAAGAGGACGTGCTACTGGGTATTAGAGGTAGTGGTGTGTACTGCAATCTGGACCACAAATGCTGAAAGTCTAGCTGTATGATGGTACAACATGCAATGTGTGGGTCTCATGAGCAATAAAACGAGCTGAAATGTTGTTTGTGTTGATCTCTATTCCCTTTGTATTTAAAGGTTCCGGAACTCTTGGAACCGAGGTGATGCAAACCTTTTTTTGATGTGTGTATATATTGGAACAACGAAAATAAGTATTGCCACTCGCCTCAAGGAGCACGAACGACACAGCCGGCTGGGACAAACAGATAAATCCACTGTAGCAGCACACTCACTACTCGCAGGTCACGATATAAGATATGGAGACACCGAAGTTCTGTCCACCACGGTGTCTTATCATGCCAGGCTACAAAGGGAGGCCATTGAAATCCTGAAGCATACTAACAGCTTCAATCTTAAGGAGGAAGCAGAACGTGTGAACAGAGCTTGGCTTCCAGTCCTTAATCCCCTCAAGCCTGCCCTTATTGACCGTCGTAGACGAGAAGATGCAACAGACGAGCAGCCCTGTCCTTGATGCATTACTTTTATGTGGTACGCCGTTGCTATGGTAGCCTCTATGTGTGGGTTGTTGACTATTTATATATCTTCTGTTTACTTGTTTTACCTCGCTTAATGTAACCTGTGAACATGCTGAACGCAGTATTCAGCGAAACGTCAGGACGATAAAATGTCCTTGGAACACGGCTTATAAGCCCGCGAAACAGAGATTCCTATTTCTACCTGGATTTCATCATTCTCCTGTAACACCACATTTCAAATGCTTCTATTCTCCTCTTTTCGGCTGCGCCAACAGTCCAAGTATCACTTCCATAGAACACCACGCTCCAGACAAAAGCTTTCAAAAATGACTTTCTAATACCTAAATCTATATTTGATGTCAACAGATTTCTTTTCTGTAGAAATTTTTTCCTTGTCTGAGCCAACATACTTATTATATCCTTAAACGGCTAACCGATCATCGGCCGATCGTTCCCCACTGCGTGGCCATCAAGATCCCCAGATTTGAATCCATGTGATTTATGGCTGTAGGGTTACCTTAAGGATAGGGTGTATCAACGGGACACCTACACATGTTGGCGTTTGAAGGTGAGCATCGCGAGGGAGGTAGCCAACATCCCACCTTAGATGTTGTGAGCAGTGGTGGAGCACTCGCTAGTGCGGTACCGGTACCACGCTGTCGTGGATGCAGATGGTCGACACACTGAGCATCGTTTGTAACCTGGACTGTCAACATGGTACGCCATTAACACCTGTTACCCGCTCATGTGGAAATTAAATCTGTTCCTTTCAATGGTTTATTCGTTATGTCTGTTCCGCATGTCCTGTCAAAAGTTTCCACACCATTTCATTGTCCTACGATCACTCGTTTCTCCGGTGGGCATCGCAAGTAGCGCAAGTTTAATTATAACCACCCTGTACATCTCTCCCTCAGAAGTACTGAAAGGGATTCACCGCTTCGGTGGCGTAGTCGGTAGCATGCTGAACTGCTGTGCCCAAGATAGCGGGTTCAAACCCGGTCGAAGTTGTCGGATTTTTTAAAGAGCGTTTAAATCCTTCAGTATGCCTTCCTTCGGAGGGGAAGTAAAGCCGGCATGTAAAACTTGCGTGGAGCTAAATTTCTAGGTTAGATTTCGTTGTAACGCTCTATCAAAGTTCCAACGTTCACCACTAGGCATCATTGATATCTGATAGCGAAAGTTGGAAGTACTTGAAATTGAACGGAACTTGTAGCTCACCCTAGTGGTGTCCGCTTGAAGCAGCTACAGCCTCTGGCGAGCCGAACATGTCCTCGGACACTCCCGGCACTAAAAGTCATACGATAAATAAATACCGCTCACCAGGAATGCTGCGATTGCTTGCATGACTCATGTAGATAAGATACATTTACGCGTGGACATTCGAGTAGAATCAGCATTTTTCATGTTACACATAAAACAGCATGTCCATTTTTTTTAAATAACCCCTGGCACTACAGCCCATGAAGGTCCTAGGCTTACCAAGCGACCGCTGCTCAGCCATTTGGCCTGCAGATATTAATCTTGGCTTTCGTGACCGGAGCGCTGCCTCACTGTCAGACAGCTACTCAATTGTCCTCACGAGGTTGAGTGCACCCCGTTCCAGCCCTCACGTCAGTTTCTAAAATCCCTGACTGAGCCGGGAATCGAACCCGGGGCCTCCGGGTGAGAGGCAGGCGCGCTACCCCAACACCCACGGAGCCGGCCCCAATTATTTTTACTGTGCATTAAAAATACTATTTCACAAAATGATAAAATTTCTGACTGTCTAAACTTGTAATGAAAACACTAGTCTATTATTCTGGTTCGTGTAACATATTTTGAATTGTGCTCGCGAGCACTTTTTGGCTCGTATAACGCGAGCACCAAATTCCATTTAAAGAGCACTGTGGTGCTCACGAACACAAGGTTGAGAACGCCTGGATTATCAGAGGGACGCGTTTCCGGCGCGACAACACCCTAAGTCACATTTCCTTGATTTTAGGCCACGACATTCTACTTTTTACATCAAACAACTGTCCTCACGAGGCAGATTGCACCGCGTTTCCAGCCCTCACGCCAGATTTTAAATGCCTGGTGGAGCTGGGAATTAAACCTTAAGTTCCCGTAAGAGCTACCCGCTAACCTTACACTACGGGTCAGGCTTACTTGAAATACTACGAAAATGTTATACACTTCGTTATCCCTTGAAATTTTAGAAAATTGTCACAAACATTGGTGGAGGGGGCGAACCCGTCTGCTAATGGCGCTCAAATGTATCGAGCAAAGGAACGTTGAATCGATGGGACCTGCTCCTTTACGTGGAATGGTAACCTTCGGGTACGTGACTTCCTGATTGAATGTCTTGAGTGTATTGGTTGGGATTGGAACCGCGATTGTCTTGTGTAGAGGTTACTGAACTTATGATACTCCGGATATTTAGACGGTCAGTCTTGGTATAATCCATTAGGCTATTCGTAGATACGGTGTGCAGACAAGAATTGATCCGTGTTAACCCATCGTGCACGAATAGCCTGCGTGCTTGTGGCACTATATTTAGTTATCGTCGGCAGCACTGATAGTCTAGCGGATTATAATGATTAGAGGATGTTTTTATTTTAAGCGTGATTATTAGAATCGAATACTAAGAAACTACACAGAGAGAGAGAGGCATGCCAAATAGCCTTAAGTTCCTGGCCAGGATGACATCGTTCAGTCTTAGGCTCGAGATTAGCAGTAACAAACATACTCGCAGTGTAGCCAACAACCTCAAATCACGCTCCATGAACGCATGGAGAGCGGCAAGTTTGGAGATCCTAGGTTCGAAACCTGGAGCTGACATTAGCCACCTTGTGTGTGGTTTTTACTTCGAGTTTTCCATATTCGAGTCAAATGCCGGGATGGTAACTTGTTTCAATTTTCTGAGTAGGCCTACTTATCCCTATTCTAAACCGTAATTTTTCCGTACAATTAGGTCTAGTAGTCACAATAACACAGGTTAACAGACAAAACGTACTTTAAATACACAAGGCTGATGAACTAACATGTTCGTAGCGATAATTGAAGAAACAACAAAAGAACAGGACGCGAATTCATATTTGCGATGAAATAGGAGAAAACAGTAATTGGGGCATTTGTAGACCCTATAATAACTACTGCTCGAGTCTAAGCTGCGTGAACCTGAGAGGAATGTGCATCGTGGACTATGAGAAACGGTGTTGACGAGTAATGAGGTTTCTCGGTCCGTGCATAGTACAGAACCAAATACATTGGTCGGAGACTCACTTACTCATTCGTAACACCACACTGGTTTCAGAGAAGACCGTATGTTAGCAGTATTGGAATAGACGAGCATGTCAAGTAACACTGCGGGCTATTGACAGGCCCTTCTCTTCTCGCCTGACCCTTCCCTGCTCTTTCTCCTCATCCCGCAAGTTCATAGAGCTTGGACTCGCACAGTAGCTTACCAGTTTCATGCAAATTGCGCGGCTATCGCCTCTATGCCAAGTGGCATTGTTTTGGCGGCATTGATGTTCCGCTCGTCATTTACAATGAGAACGATACACACTGTACATAAATAATATTTTAACATTTTGAACCCGCGGCGTAGCCGTGCTCGTTAAATCGTGCACCACGGCCACTAGGGCAGCTGCAGCAAGTCCGGAGATCGAAAGTTCGAATCCCGGCGCCAACAGCGGCGGGGTTTTCCACACTCCCTCCAGGCGAATGCCGGGATAGTACCTTACTTCAAGTCCTGGGGCGCCTACCCCATCCCTGTCCCTAATACAGTCACCACATAAATACAGGTTATTCAACACACACCCAACTACACGGGGCTGATGACCAATATGTCAAAGCCCCTAAAATGAATTAACAACATTTTTAAATTAGTTTCCTGTACATCTAGAGATTAAGAGATTTGAGATCTTTCCACACTGAGGCGTCGTCACCGGGTGGACAAGAACAAAAACACTAAATTGATCCTTTGTCCACCTCACCAGATTATTTGGGAGAAGGAAAATCTGATTAATAACCGTCCCAACCAAGGGTTCCAAACGGATCAGCCTCCTAATCATTTAACATGAATATTATTTAACCTGGTTGGTATGTGGTAATCAATCAAAAATTAAACGTACCAAACATTTTTCATTGAACACTAGTAGTAGTTTATAACGTAATTTATAGACACTAGTGCTAATTAATTAAATTCAATGATAATTTTCTTCCTTCAAGTTTTTGTATACTAGAGTCAAATGCCAGGATGGTAACTTCTTTCAAATTTCTGAGCACTTATCTCTATCCTACCCTGTATTTTTTCCGTACCAATTAAGCCTAGCAGTCATTATAACACAGGTTATCAGACAAAACGATAATGGCCTGTATGACTTATCATAGCTTGCCACGGTGGGTGAGTGGTTAACGTGTCAGACTACCAACCCCCCAAGCTTGCAGGTTCGCTCCTGGCCGTGAATGGCGACAAAATCACGACATGCATGTCATACGTTGTTGGCATGTTAAAGAATTCCTTTGAACTCAGTAGTGTTCATAATGTCAAAATTAATCTCGGGATTTTCCACCAACACAAAGTTTCTACATTCTCTACTATAAAGCGCTAGTGTCAATGAGCTTACATATCTAACTTCCTTGACTTTCATAGCGTTCCAAGGAACGACGAAATTCGACATGCAAGCTGCTCTCTGGGTGTCAAATAACAAAGCCTGCACCCGGCACCGAGGCCATACGATATTAATTATTATTTACTCATCATAAATGTACTTTTATCAATTCGAATCTTAGTATCCAATCCATGGATATTCAGTCCCTAGCTCGGTGTGAGGTGTGTGCCCCTCCCAAGTTTCAATGCTTTGCAGAGCTCTCCAACATCCCCAGAGCCATTGCATCACTCGAGATACCATCTTCACATTAACTTAGCCATTACCTTATCGCATCGTAAACAGGACCACCTGCAAGTTGTGATGGGCTAATAACGGGAAGCAAAGCTAGAAAGTAGGTGACCATATGAGGACGAACTGTTGCTTCTTGCTTAGACTCATCTCACTTTCATTTAACTTTTACAAGTAGTATGATGTCGAGTGCGATCTTCGTTAACCACAGTCATGTACGACTATAATAATCCGTAGTGGCTACGTATAGGCCGACATACACCCACGGAATCGCATAACTGTTCCACAGTCAATTATCGCATTTGATGCTTTAGTTAATAAACAAGAGTATCCTTTCAAAATAATTTTTAAAAACACTCAATCCAGCGATTTATTATAGCCCACCAGCGTACTTGAGCAGTGGATTTGGGTAGTTGCCGTTCGGAGTCATGAGGTTCGAATCCCGACGCTGACATCGCTTCAGTGGGCTATCCGACCCTACAAATGCATGCGGTACATTTTAAATGATAGAAAATTGCTACTTATTAAACATTTTCAATAACGCTATTTTCACATTGAGCTATACATTTTCTCTGCGTAATGCTCTAAACTTACACATAAAAGGCATATCATCTTCACTCCATATTTATTTGTCTTGTCAAGGGTAATAAACATATTAGTTCCCTGTACTAATTAGGGCAGTTTTCACCAACTCTTTACTAATGATTAGTTAGTTAATTCCTATTTAACTTAAATACGAGAGTTAATGCATGGTTATCGTCGATGCATTTTACGAGGCCCTTCCGGTAATTACTTAAATACGCTTTACGGCTCTCGCGCATTTGTAGACTCGGTTTCACCCTGGAGAAACATGGCGGACATATCAAAGAAGCACTGGTCGTTCTTTGCGATGTTTCCTTGGAACATAATTATTAAGGAAGGGAAATACATAAGACCTCTCCAGGGCAAATGCTTAAAATGATATGAACATAGGGGAATTAGCAGTTGTGTGTATAAATTGTTTACTTAGCTTTCCCCGTTGTCTTCGTAGTGTAAGTAGTTGAGTTGCCGACTCGGGGTTCATTATGCAGAGCCGGTAGGAGTTCGAATGTTCGGATGTTTTTTCTTTTTAACTTTCCGTATTCTTCTTTTTTTGGTAATAGTGACATGTATGATCTATAATTTCATTGTTATAAACATATTTTACATTCAAATGGATGAAAGTTCGTGTGAAACTCTGAAACCAACTCTTCCGCCACTGCAAGAAGAGAGAGCTGTTTCCCTCCACCTTAACGATGATTTAGTGAGTTGAGTGGTCAGATTTGTCCGTTTAACGTACGGTAATTGCTTGTTAGTGGTAAGTTAACGAGCGTTTCTGTTTGACGAAATGCTCGTGCACAGCTAAATAACATTTAATGATGAATTAATAGATAACTGGCGTTGGTAAAAACGTGCGTAATTTATGGATAACTCCTAAGGATACAAAATCCACTCATGTGAGCCTATCATGTATAAAAAAAGTCTGCTTAAAATCAGTCCCAGAACACTTTTAAAGCAATACTTAGCATTCCAATGTTATTTTCAGTCAAGCTGCACCTCCGATCATTAAGTTTCCTAATACAGTCATCACAATTAACACCGGTTATCAGACAGATTCTACACACACCCAAAGTACACGGGGCTACATGACCGCGTTGTCGCAGCCCCTAAACTTAAGAACCAACCAACCATCATTAAGTAAATACTTGTAAATACTTCAGTCTTCTTGCAGCTACCGGACCAGCCTAACGGAACTGCAGTAACGCAAAATTAATGTAATGCCACTCATGTTCGATTTGCCTCGTTTTAACTCTTTAAGCAATAAAATGCGGCAGATGTGCTACAAATTGTATTAAAATGTGCTGACATTTAGAAAGGGTGCAAAGAGGTGTAATCAAGACCAATCAGGAAGGACCGTTAATCTCGCAATCATGAGCCATAGGACCTCCATTTTACGTGGAATCCGAACCACAGGACATGGCACTTCACTTCGAAAATCTCACATGTATTGACCGGGAATCAAACCCGGTTTACCTTGGTGAGAGGGATACGGCTTGACCGCTGCACCACCGTGCCCCTAAGACTCAACTAGGGGTGTTCATTTATTGTTTTCTTTACAAGAAAAGCTAGTTTGGGCACTTTAATAGCCTAAAAGAGTTAAGATGCAGCACTCAAAATTCCTAGCTCCAGTAATCGCCAATTTCCCCACTCGCCTGGGAGGTCAACAACACGCATGGCGTTGCAGTAATTTTTTTCATACGTAGTTTTAACTACGTTTCTCCACTCGTATATTTTAGTAATGGCTAATGTAGATAACATACTCCTAAAGGCTTCGACCAATAACAACATACCAAGGATGTCGCTCCATAGCCTTGATATGTTATCATTACAATTGGTCGTTAAATTTAATAGCAATAACGATTGTAATAATGCACCCAACACATCTGTAAACATTATCAGCGATTCAGCTTGACAACCACCACGTACGTCATTGAATACAGACATTTCTTGCAGCTCGTTTTCGCGAGATATGCACGCAAGCCCTCAAAAAGCCCCGAACTCCCAGATGGGCGGCGATAGCGATTTGAAATTTGGCGCCCATTTGCTATCGATTGGTGAGCAACACGCCTGATCTCAGGAAGGGGCATTAAACCCTTTCTTGTATGGCTATACCTTCTGCAATTTCAGCTTTTTGAGCAGTTATCAAGATTAGTTTGTAGAATATGTCTGAAATTAGCCTTTAATTTATCATTTGATGTTCCTTCGTTTAGGGGCTAGGAGATCATGCTCGTCAGCCCTTCACAGACTTGGTAGAGTAAACTAAACTCTGTTGATAACCGGTGTTCTTGTGGTGACTAGGTGTGTATAGCTGTAAATATTTGGGTAAGGGTTTGGAGTAAGTGCCCCGGGGTTTGAAAGCGGTCCCATTCCAATATTATTTGCCGTAGGGGAGGGGGTTGGGGTGGAGAAATACTGCATAAGAAAACATTTAATGAAGTTCCTCCGCTACACTGAGATAGCCAACATCGAAGCTTGAATATGCTTTTCAGATTTAGATGATGAATACTTGTTGCCTTGGTAAATCGTCCAGGAGGCATAGATGGCCTTTAGTCCTTAGATGAATAGGCCTACTTGTTGCCTTGGTAAACATACAGGAGATCTAGATGACCTTTGCACTTCAGATTTAGATTATGCATAAATGTTGCCTTTGTAATCATACAGGAGGTTTAGATGGCCTTTGCACTTCAGATTTAGATGATTAATAAGACTACTTGTTGCCTTGGTAATCATACAGGAGGTCTAGATGGCCTTCACACTTCAGATTTAGATGATGAATACTTGTTGCCTTGGTAATCATACAGGAGGTTTAGATGGCCTTAGCACTTCAGATTTAGATGAGGAATAGACTACTTGTTGCCTTGGTAACATACAGGAGGTCTAGAAGGCCTTTACACTTCAGATTTAGATGATGAATACTTGTTGCCTTGGTAACCATACAGGAGGTCTAGATGGCCTTCACACTTCAGATTTAGATGATGAATACTTGTTGCCTTGGTAACCATACAGGAGGTCTAGATGGCCTTTGCACTTCAGATTTAGATGATGAATACTTGTTGCCTTGGTAATCATACAGGAGGTTTAGATGGCCTTAGCACTTCAGATTTAGATGAGGAATAGACTACTTGTTGCCTTGGTAACCATACAGGAGGTCTAGAAGGCCTTTACACTTCAGATTTAGATGATGAATACTTGTTGACTTGGTAACCATAAGGAGGCCTGGATGGCCTTTACACTTCAGATTTAGATGATGAATACTTGTTGCCTTGGTAATCATATAGGCCTAGATGGCCTTTAGGCTCCTTTCACACGGTCCACTTTCCTCCACACCACTCCACTCCACTTTTCAGCCACTACTTGTTGCTTTGGTAACCATACAGGAGGTCTAGAAGGACTTTACACTTCGGATTTAGATAATGAATACTTGTTGCCTTGGTAATCATACAGGAGGTTTAGATGGCCTTTACACTTCAGATTTAGATGATGAATACTTGTTGCCTTGGTAATCATACAGGAGGTTTAGATGGCCTTTACACTTCAGATTTAGATGATGAATAAGTGTTGCCTTGGTAACCATACAGGATGTTTAGATGGCCTTTGCACTTCAGATTTAGATGATGAATACGTGTTGCCTTGGTAACCATATATGTGTAGCATTATTGCTTAGGCTGGGATGACAAGTGTAACGGTATTTACTTTGCTCCACGTTGAGCGTACAAATGTAGCAGTTTTGCTAGCCCACACTTTTGCGTGACAAGTGTAGCGGTTATTAATGCCCCATGTTGGTAGCGACAATTGTAGCAGTTTTTGCTAGCCCTCCCTGTGCATAAGCTATGTTGTTTTAATGGGCGCCAAGACCTCAATGCAATGTTGAAATCTAAATTTGTATTTAACAACGTCTAGATCTGGCAGAACACCTTCAAGACTCTATTCACTCAGATCGTGGTATGATTTGATCATTAACCCAACAAACAATTGTATCAGGAGAAGGAATTGGTCTATATCTAATGCTACCTACTGAAAGCAAAGATTGCATTGTAAAAGAAATGAATTTATTATATAAAACAAGAATAGCAAAATTAATAATAATAATAAGTTTAAAATTTAAATAGGAGCGTTGTGATTTTAATATTACCGATAGAAAATTACGTGAAAACGGAGTCTGATAAATTATTGATTTTACTCTTATTCCCAAGCTATGAAGTTACTGAAATATGAAATATAAAACAAAGAGAAATGAGAGATTGCGTATTTCTGCGTCATTCGCGCTTACCACTGGAAATTGCCGAAACATTTCCCTCGTACTGGATGATGCTGTGAGCTTCCCACAGTCTCCTGGACGTCGACATCTTTGTCGATATATGATGATATTCTGGTAGATTAGATAATTCTATGGTCCGTACATCGGACCCAAACACTCGTACAACCACACTGGTTAAGTTTTACAAAAGTTAGTCCTCCACTCCACGGAACATCGGAGCCACTCCCGCGTACAACCGTACTCGTTAAGTTCTATACAGATAGTCCCCCACTCCACGGAACATCGGAGCGACTCCCGCGTGAACAATACTCGGCAAGTTCTACACAGATTGTCCTCGTTCCACGCCGCGCCGAACGAACTCCAAACGTCGGCTCCCCCACTCCAGTCCAGACTTCTAGCTTGCGTGGTCTCCACTGATTGGCTGACCCACCACGCGATCTTCCCCTCCTCCGGGTCATTACACACGGCGCGGCGATGATGAAGTCGATTTCCGTTCCAACTATTCGCCTTTCCTTGACGCTGCGACCCAGGATTGCGTCATGCTTTCCGACAAGATTAAGCGTGTACTTGAATTCCCAGTGAGTCACGTCTCTCGATATACCCTAACTGACGAAACTCCGTTAAATTCCGTAATCACATAACTTTCTATGATATTGTCGTTCGTAATAATTTGCTTGATAGCGTTTTCTAAGACATAGAAAACCTATCTGTATGCTTATAATTTTTATAAAATGCTCCGAAAATATCTTAATAATAATTATAATAAATTAATAATAATAATAAATTAACATGAAAAATTCTCTTGGCTGAACAATTTGCCGCGTAAATAAATATAGAATGGCTTCCTACTGACTTATGCCAGTGGCATAAAACCCCTCGAAAAACACGTTACATATTCGCCTCGGATCATCGGATGATTTACCGTGACGACGGTCCATTATCCGATTATCCCAGACACGTTAATAATCCCCATCCAAAATACATATTACATAAATGAAATCACCCTAAATTACAGATATATACACTCATAATTTTTCTTCACGCACTTTGCGTCAAAGTTTGTTGTCACTATGGATTGCACTTTGCAACCAGTCCAATGTTTTACATATAGAATAGTGTTCCACGGATATTTCCGCCTCTCAAATTTCTCTATGTTGGAGAAATAGACATAATTAATGTGTGAGCACTATGTATTTATGATGTCATATCACACGCATTGAAGGTGTTCTGATATATTTATATCTCCAAAGAACTTCCTAATTTCACTGGAGGTCCCTTCCTTATGGTGAAATTTAATCTCACTTATCACTGAGCACACGATCACACTATTGTGGCAGCGCCTCGTGACCATAATACTTAATCTCTCTTTAAAGTAGATTAAATTAATATTGACTTCTGAAAAAAAAAAAAAAAAACAGTAAATGCGCATTACATATAACACCAAATATTTCTGTGCCGTAATCGCCCTGTCTTGTTAAGTTCCCGTAGACCATATTCTACTTAATACTAGTTCTCAACACAGATTAATTCTCCTCACACAAATAATACCTTTGTACAAATTATCTTAAATTACACACTTACAAATCTTACATGGCGAGGCCGTAAACAGAAATCACGTGTGCTGTTATGTATGAGTTTCATGAAGGGCTGTCTCGCCTTCTGATGGCCCATCTTTTGCCTCGTGGACGCCTTAAGCAAAAATACCCTGTTCAAGCGCTCACCCATCTCTAGGAGGCAAATGGGAATTCACCAGCGCTACCAAATTCTGGCCTTGGTGTATCGAGACATTTTAGTGCTCAAGAGCATCCGACAATCCCGTCATATTTCCCTGTACCTTAAAAACTCTCATTTACTTACATACTACCCCCCTGTATGACTTCTGATACGCCTGCCTGGAAGACCATCTCCTCCCACGCACCAAATACCACACTTACTCATTTGATAGGCTGGCTCGCCAGCTAAACACACTCACTTTATGACACATATTTTCGTAGACTATGTATATTATACGTCCCGTATAATCTGTTTCCCTTACTATCCTCCAGCACATATGCTGTTTTTCCAATACGTTTGGAAACTATAAATGTTTCTGCGTCACCTGCTTCCAACCTTGCAAGTGGCTCCCTTAAATGAACGTCATCACGTTGCTCTACCTAGCATATTTCTCAGTGTCTGTAACGATGCCCTGTTGCTACTGTCCACACATGCACATATTAAAATACCGTCCTCTGCTTTAACCACAGGATAATCCCTACATAAATTAGTGTCCCTTGATAGCATGTCTGCAAGAATGTTATCTTTACCTTTAATATATTTTACTGTGAATTCGTATTCCTGCAGAGCAAGAATCCACCTACTAACTCTGTTAGAACTGAGTTTACAAGTTCTCATATACAGTAATGCATGGTGATCTGTGTGGATCTCAAATTTCCCCCCTACTAAATACATTCTAAATTTCCCTAAACTGAAAACAATACCTAAAAGTTCTAATTCTGTAATCGTGTATCTTTTCTCTGCTGCTGTCAGTCCTCGCGAGGCTAAAGATACAATGCACAGATTACCCTCATCATCTCTCTGACATAATACTCCAGCAATGCCTATATGTGAAGCATCTGTCATAACCACATATTCCTTATCTTTTAACGGATATTTCAGCACTACAGCTTTCTCAAAACCTTCCATCAGCGCTCTAAAAGCCTGATCATGCTTGGACTCCCATCTCCACCGAGTCCCACTTTTAAGCAATTCCCTGAATGGTTCTACCAACCCTGAGTATTTAAGAACGAACCTCCTGAAAAAGTTGCAAATTCCCAGGTAAGTTTTTAACTGTTTAACATTCTGTGGCACCTCTGCGTTAAGTATCTTATTAACCCTACTTTCTTCTGGTGTTACACCTCTACTCGACACTCTATGACCTAAAAATGTCACTTCTGACTGACAGAATGACGACTTAGACAGCTTCAAAGTGAACCCTGCCTGATCTAACTTCTGAAAAACTATATCTAAATGGCCTAGATGCTCCTCAAAACTGCGTAAACTAATTACCATATCATCTATGTAAATGGTTACAAACTCTCCTGTGTCATCCCCTAATGCGATGTTTAAAGCCCTAATTAAAGCTGCTGAACTACTCTTTAACCCATAAGGTGTTCTACAAAATTGATAAAGGTTATATTTATGACTAAAAGCTGTAAATGGTCTATCTTCGTACATAAGTGGCACTTGCCAAAAACTGGAACTCAAATCTACGCAAGTGAAATACTTCTTCCCCTCAAATGTTTGCATTAATTCCTCTATTGACATAGATTTCAGCTGATCTGAACTAATTCTACTGTTAACCAAACGAGCGTCTAAACAAATACGAACCGTGCCGTCGGTTTTGGGTACCGTGATCAAAGAATTAACATACGGACTGTTAGAGTGCTCAATAATCCCATCTTCAAGCATCTGGTTAATTTGTGCCTCAAATATAGGTACAGGATATCTATGTCCTGTGAATACTGACCTATCAATAACGTTCAATGAACGGGTATAGCAATTGGCCATACCAATGCGATCCTCAAAAACTCTCCATTACACAATAACACATCATAGAGCCGAACACATTGTTCCACCTCTATATTACCCTGAAATGCAGCATCACGTAACGAGTCCTCTAGACTTCCGTTCGTAATCACACTGCCCACAAAATATGGAGAACCCCGCTCTACGGCTGGCGATATCTCATTTAAAGTACAAATCACACCTACAATACTACTCCTCTGAATATGGTCATTGAACGCTACTTCTACTTCAGAATCTCCCGATTTAAATTTCAAACTCCCTACATCATAACATAAGTTACCAGACACTCTACTTAGCCACTCTGAACCCAAGATAACACTGAATACTAAATTTGGAATTACAAGGCAAATCTGCTTCTCTACATGATTATTAATTTTAATGTCTACTAAAACTTGCTTAGAAATTACTTTAGACCTCTTCCCAACAGCTGTGATAACAAAAGTGCTTTTAATTGGCATCTCCTCAAAATTTACTCCAGTTCCTTTCATTTTATCATAAAATGCACTACTTATGCAACTCTTCATACAACCACTATCAATTAAAACATCTGTGTACGCCTCGGACACGTTAAATTTAACTATGGGGCTCTTACTAACCACTTCCTGAATAATACCTTCATCATTTAGTTCATGTAATAATTCATTTCTTACATTTAGGTCATAGGGTTCCTGTATAATTGTATGGACAGGGCATGCTATAGACTGAGATTCTGACCTTACTTCGCAGCCTGGTTCGCGTTTAAAGAACCGCTACAGCTGGCCGTAGTACTACTAACTACTAAACTGGTCTGGTTGTTCTGGGCTGTGGTTGTCATTGTTTGGCTGTATATTACTACCACTAGGCTGTCCTCTTCCTTGACCCCTATTCTGGTTGTAATTATTGTCATTATAATTTCTCCCTTGATTTCCCCTGAAATCATTGTTTCTCCCTTGATTTCCCCTGTAATCATTGTTCCTCCCTTGATTTCCCCTGAAATCATTGTTCCTCCCTTGATACTGATTACCATAGCCATTTCCTCTGTTCTGATTTAGCTGATTATTATTATTTCTATTTTGAGCGTTGGCCCCTTCGCCACCGTTCCCTTGAACTTCTTGATGCCTGGCTTCATTAGGTCTATTATTATTATTACCCTGGTTCCGATTGAAATTGTCCTCATAACCCCCTCTCCCTAGTGCATCAAATGTGCTTAACAAATTTTCTACTTGTGATATAGTCTTTACATTCTGGATATAAGCAGCCTCCTTGATCCTATAGGGAAAGTGCCTAAGTAGCAACCTCACCACATCACTTTCCTCCTTCAAGCCATCCAGATATTTACACACTAATACCTGCCCTAAAAAGTATTCGGTCATGGTGGAGCTTCCTTTAGGGTTATATTTACCACACACTACTCCCTCACGATGCTGCGACTGAATAACCTCATTCCAGAACTTTTCACAGAATTTCATTTTAAAGTCATTAATATCAGTAAACTTGTCTCTGTAGACAGCAAACCAATTCCTCGTTTCCCCCACAAACACTTGTTCTAGAATTTCAACTACCTGGCACCACTCAATACTACCATTTTCCAACCTCTCCCCGAATTTATTTTCTATAGTGTTCATGAACTCCAGTGGGCACCCCCGTCGATTGCTGAACTTACCCAGTTCTACCTCCCTGTGTGTGTGCTATTCACAAAAACTGGCATATTCTGACTATTTTCTTGCCTGATCCCAGCTTTTAATTTTAACTCTAATTCTGCGATTTTCTCCTCAGCCTTCCTCTCAATACTGTTTACTGTTAATTTAATGTTTCCTTCTGATTCTTCTACTTTATCATACAGCTTTGCTTGTTTCTCCTCAATCTTGCTAATGCTCTCTCTATTACTCTCTCTTAAATCATTTACTTCTGCAACTATTTGCGAGTGGACTTTCTCAATTCTACCCCCCAGCTGTTCCTTAACCTCTTTAGTTGCTACCTGAATTTTGTCAATTTCTCCCCCCAATTGCTTTTTGACCTGCTGTGTTTCCAGTTGCACTAGTTCTTTTAAATTTTCAGCCTGTGTACTGATTCTAATTTCTAACTCCTCCTGTACTTTTCCTAATTTCTTGTCTACATCTGCAATGATCTCTTTAACCTTCTCTTCCATTACTCCTCTGATTTCTCTTCTAATCTGCTCCATTTTCACACTAATTTCCTTGTTGTTCTTATCTAATTTTGCATTATTCTGTTCTATTTTTTTATTTAAAGCTTCTGTACTTTCTTTATTTTCCCTACTGTTTTGTTCTAATTTTGCATTATTCTGTTCTAATTTTGCATTTAAGGCATCACTACTAACTTTGTTCTGATACATGAACTCGAGAAGTAAAGTTTTTAATTCTGGTTGGCCGCCTACACTCCCTGTTTCAGTATCGGGATTTACCTCCGCTACCCCGGTACTACCATCACTCGACATACTGCTCGTATCATCACTCTCCAGTTGATGACCACTACGTAACCTCATCTGTCTTTCTTTCTCATCCCCCATAATGATATACACTGATAAAGACAAATAACCCCCAAAATACAGGCACAGAAATATATACCCTTCTCCTTCCACAAATGTTATTAGGTTTTCAGCCCCAAGTTGTCGGCGACAAATGTAGCAGGTCTTCTTAGGCTGGGATGACAAGTGAAACGGTATTTACTTTGCTCCACGTTGAGCGTACAAATGTAGCAGTTTTGCTAGCCCACACTTTTGCGTGACAAGTGTAGCGGTTATTAATGCCCCATGTTGGTAGCGACAATTGTAGCAGTTTTTGCTAGCCCTCCCTTTGCCTAAGCTATGTTGTTTTAATGGGCGCCAAGACCTCAATGCAATGTTGAAATCTAAATTTGTATTTAACAACGTCTAGCTCTGGCAGAACACCTTCAAGACTCGATTCACTCAGATTGTGGTATGATTTGATCATTAACCCAACAAACAATTGTATCAGGAGAAGGAATTGGTCTATATCTAATGCTACCTACTGAAAGCAAAGATTGCATTGCAAAAGAATGAATTTATTATATAAAACAAGAATAGCAAAATTAATAATAAGTTTAAAATTTAAATAGGAGCGTTGTGATTTTAATATTACCGATAGAAAATTACGTGAAAACGGAGTCTGATAAATTATTGATTTTACTCTTATTCCCAAGCTATGAAGTTACTGAAATATGAAATATAAAACTAAGAGAAATGAGAGATTGCGTATTTCTGCGTCATTCGCGCTTACCACTGGAAATTGCCGAAACATTTCCCTCGTACTGGATGATGCTGTGAGCTTCCCACAGTCTCCTGGACGTCGACATCTTTGTCGATATATGATGATATTCTGGTAGATTAGATAATTCTATGGTCCGTACATCGGACCCAAACACTCGTACAACCACACTGGTTAAGTTTTACAAAAGTTAGTCCTCCACTCCACGGAACATCGGAGCCACTCCCGCGTACAACCGTACTCGTTAAGTTCTATACAGATAGTCCCCCACTCCACGGAACATCGGAGCGACTCCCGCGTGAACAATACTCGGCAAGTTCTACACAGATTGTCCTCGTTCCACGCCGCGCCGAACGATCTCCACACGTCGGCTCCCCCACTCCAGTCCAGACTTCAAGCTTGCGTGGTCTCCACTGATTGGCTGACCCACCACGCGATCTTCCCCTCCTCCGGGTCATTACACACGGCGCGGCGATGATGAAGTCGATTTCCGTTCCAACTATTCGCCTTTCCTTGACGCTGCGACCCAGGATTGCGTCATGCTTTCCGACAAGATTAAGCGTGTACTTGAATTCCCAGTGAGTCACGTCTCTCGATATACCCTAACTGACGAAACTCCGTTAAATTCCGTAATCACATAACTTTCTATGATATTGTCGTTCGTAATAATTTGCTTGATAGCGTTTTCTAAGACATAGAAAACCTATCTGTATGCTTATAATTTTTATAAAATGCTCCGAAAATATCTTAATAATAATTATAATAAATTAATAATAATAATAAATTAACATGAAAAATTCTCTTGGCTGAACAATTTGCCGCGTAAATAAATATAGAATGGCTTCCTACTGACTTATGCCAGTGGCATAAAACCCCTCGAAAAACACGTTACATATGTGGCTTAGATAGCCTTTGCACTTCAGATTTAGATAATAAATACTTGTTTCCTTGGTAATCCTATAGGAGGTTTAGATGGCCTTTACACTTCTGAATTAGATGATGCATACTTGTTGCCTTGGTAACCATACAGGGGATCTAGATGGCCTTTACACTTCAGATTTAGATGATGAATACTTGTTGCCTTGGTAACCATACAGGAGGTCTAGATAGCCTTTGCACTTCAGATTTAGATAATGAATACTTGTTGCCTTGGTAATCCTATAGGAGTTTTAGATGGCCTTTGCATTTCAGATTTAGATAATGAATACTTGTTGCCTTGGTAATCATATAGGAGGCCTAGATGATCGTCACACTTCTAGGTCTTATTACGCAAATTTTTTATTGACCCCCAGCCCAAAATCATGTTAAAAACTAGGAAAATCACAATTCAAACATCGGATCTGCGGGCTTGTTTCTTGCGACATTACTTAACGCGTACAGCTTAAGTGCAGTTTGAAGATATTTTAATGATGATAATGATAATAATAATTAATAATAATAATAATTAATAATAATAATAACAATAATAATATGGGTTTTACGTTCCTATTAACTACTGCGGCTTTAGAGACGCCGGGGTAACTTAATTATGCCCCGAATGGGATCTTGAACGTGCCAGTAAATCTACTGACACGGCTCCCTCGCATGTGCGCACCCTCAAATGCCAACTGACTGCGCCAGGGTTCGATACTGCAACCTTGGGTACAGCAGGCGAGAACGTTACCGCTGCGCCACACACCCAGTAGAAGGTATTTTATTAATATTAATAACTTTATAAATGCAGCCAATGGCCATGTACTTTTCTTTTCAGGACGGGTCAGGGAAGGGATATTGGAAGGAAATCGGCCGTGAACCTATTGAAAGGAACCGTCCCGACATTTGCCTGGCGGTGAAAATGGGAAACCACGAAAACCATTTTCAGGACGGCCGAGGTGGGGTTCAAACCCACGCTCTCCCCATGCCAGCGAGGCACGAGGTAGCGCCTTAGCGCTCCCGGCCACCGCGGCCGGTTTTTATTAATACTATTACATTAGTCTTATTTGGCTAACCGATCAACATATAATTGACGTTGTGCAGGACGCATTTACAACCCACAGACGGAAATTAAGAAAAGAGCACCGGAACACCTCAGCCCGGAAAAATATAAATAATCAGCTATCAGTGACTTCTTAGTTATAGAAATGCACGCCAATGTGTTTCTTGCCATATTTGTTGATTTCTCAAACAAATGTGGGTTGATTGAAATTATTTTGAGAGTAGCCTCTCTTAAGGCGGACATACTTGGTGACGAAATAATTGAAAATATGATAGCATTCCGGGCAGATGTGCAAACCGGTTACGTTACATCTAATGTCATCTTTTGATATAATGGCTGAATCTATGCACAATGGTGCACCATACGGTCACCGATCAAAGCTTCCGCAGTGGCTTTGCTTGGGGATTATCCCGCATTCCTGTAGTTATAACGACCTGGTGTGTCGCACAACGACATGGGTGTGTGTAGAAGCTGTCTGATAACCTGTGTCACTGATGTCTGTATTCTACTAGTGTATTAGTAATCGAGGTAGGATTTGAGTAGAAAGCGGCCGTGGTCTTAAGTACCATCCCGGCATTTGCCTGGAGTATAAGTGGAAAATCACTTCTAAGATAGCTGAGGTAGGAATCAAACCTACCTCTTCTCAATTTGGCCTCACGAGACTGAGTGAGCCCCGCTCCAGCCCTCGGACCAGAATTAAATTTCTTGGCAAAGCCTCCACGGTGACAGTCAAGAAAGCTAGCCATTGCGCAACGAGGCGGACACGACATGTTGGAAATTACATATGCTTTGGGTTTAACGGCCCTTAAATTATTTACGCTTTTAAAAATACCGTGGTGTCCAAATTTTATTCTGAAAGGGGAATATTAACAATGCCAATAAATCTACCGACACGGGCGTCTCGCATACAAGCACCTTCTAAAACCAATTGACTGATCTGATTCGATTCCACATAACTGAGATTGGTTGGTTCCTTAGTGTAGGGGCTGCGACAACGCGGTCATGTAGCCCCGTGTAATTTGGGTGTGTGTAGAATCTGTCTGATAACCGGTGTCAATTGTGATGGCTGTATTAGTGTGTGTTATCTGTTTTAATTCGAATAAGGACTGCAGACGATAATGTCAAGTAGTTCCTACTTTTGCTACCAAATGCTACCGTCCACGGCACCTAGCTTGCGGACTTGGCGACTAGATGCCATCGCAGTCAGCACCTGACGGCGAACGTTGGAACTAATAGAGCGTTATCAATTCTAACATACAAATTTTGGCTTCACACAAGTGTAGTCTGTGGAAGGATCTTTTACATGCCATAAATCTATGACATGGGACCGCCGGCTTTACTTCGCCTCCGAAGGAAGGCACACTGAGGGATTTTTAACGCTCTTAAAAATCCGACGACTTCGGCCGGGTTTGAACCCGCGACCTTGGGCATAGAAACTCAGCATGCTACCAACTACGCCACCGAAGCCGCCCATAACTGAGATTGAAATTCTAGATTCATATGAATTATTTTAGATATCCTCTCAGACGTAAGCCATTTCGAAGCGTAAAATTCCTAATACCTAGTTAAGAGTTATTAATTCATTTCATCGAATCAGCTCATCAGGCACATTGTTGAAGACTGCAAATTAAGAGCATACCTAGGTGACCCTATCGACTTTTTCAGTGCTACACCATCGAGCCTGGATCTGGAATGGATTAACACACTGGACATAAGGTCGATATCTGTGCTTGTATGTAACTTAATTTTTATTATTATTATTTTGTTATTATTATTATTGTGTTTTTGTGTTTCATGTGTAATGCCAAAAGCTAAATAAATAAAATTCATTTCAGGGACTTTGGATATCTTGGTCATCAGCCCCGTGTATTTAGGTGCTATCTAGTCAAGACAGAGACTTCAAGAGGGCGCGGCATTTTCCATTCCAAGTCACAGAAGCTTTGATTGGTGATTGTATGGCACTCCATAGGTTTAGCTGTTGGATCAAATAGTTGACAGATGGGGTACCTCGAGCAGGGAACGAATTCGAGTCCCAACGGCGGACTCATTTTCAACTCTTTCGTTTCAGAATATGGATCTTGGTCTCATCCAGCAAAATATGTATAAGGACATAGCTTGATTTTACAAACTTAATAATAATAATAATAATAATAATAATAATAATAAGACATCATGTGAGCTTCTGTGATTGTCTTCTAACGTGGCACAGCACAAATCTGTACGACTGCTTAAGATTACTACTTTTTCTAACCAATTCACAAGGTATAACCCAAACGATTACAAGATGTCCTTTCTGCTGACCTCCCACCAAGCCGGACCGGGTTCGATTCCCGGTTAATGCATGTGGAATTTTCGAGGTACAAAAAAGGTCCAGTGCCTTATGATCGCGAGATTAACGGCCATATAAAATTACAATCTTCCTTTTTGTCTTTTATTCTGGGCCGTAAAAGTCATAAACTATAATAATGATAATAATAATAATAATAATAATAATAATAATAATAATAATAATCTAACAGTTTGTGTACTGAGTCCCTTCTTACTGTTTTACCCATGGTAGGGTGCCTGGATTTTGTCCTGAAGGGCCTACAGCTATATAGGTGAATACTGAAACGGAACTCTTGCTTACACCGAGCATACCATTAAAATCAATACCGATCGGTTGTGCCAAGATTCGATCCCGCAATCTCGAACGCAATAAACTATCGATTAGCGCCACGCAGCTGACCTTAACGCAATCTTATGTGTCTAACGTGTGGCATACCTTAATATACCTTAATTTGTTTCAAACTTGAATTAGCGTTAACGCGCAACTTCATGCCTCACTGGCATCTGGAGAGCGTGGGTGCGAACCCCACCTCGGCCGTCAATGGTTTCCCATTTTCACCACCAGGCAAATGCCGGGACGGTTCCTTTCAATAGGTCCCAGGTCGATTTCCTTCCAAAATCCCTTCTCTGACCCGTCCTGAAAATAAAATAAATGGCCATTGGCCGCATTAATAAAATTAAAATAAGGCGGCTTCGGTGGCGTAGTTGGTAGTATGCTGAGCTTCTATGCCCAAGATCGCGGGTTCAAACCCACCGAAGTCGTCGGATTTCTTAAGACCGTTAAAAATCCCTCAGTATGCCTTCCTTCGGAGGGGAAGTAAAGCAGGCAGTCCCATGTCATAGATTTATGGCATGAAAGAGAACCGTCCACTAACACACTTGTGTGAAGCCAAAATGTGTAGGTTAGAATTGATAACGCTCTATTAGTTCCAACGTTCGCCGCCAGATGCTGACTGCGATGCCATCTAGTAGGCAAGTCCGCAAGCTAGGTGTTGTGGACGGTAGTATTTGGTAGCAAAAGTAGGAACTACTGAAATTACTGTCTGCAGTCCTTACTTGAATTAAAAACAGATACTACACACTAATACAGTCATCACAATTAACACCGGTTATCAGACAGATTCTACACACACCTGAAGTACACGGGGCTACATGACCGCGTTGTCGCAGCCCCTTAACTAAGGAACCAACCGACCAAAATAAAATGAGCTATGATAATTCGTATTTGTCCACTGAGTGTCCTTAAATGATAATTTTTTAAATGTATGATATTAGAGACACTGTGCATCCACGAGATTCAAACCCCCAAGGATATGCGGGTGATATGTTATTGTGAAGAAAAAAAAAGTTGAAATAGCCTATATTGTGTATTTTAAACCTTTATTGCGAGTGTAGAAAAGGGGTCTTTGACCATAGCCGTCGAGTAGCTTCTGTATCATCATCATTACCCAAAGGTGAGCACGCCATGACTCATGAGTGTTAGTCATAAGTGACTTCAGATGTGCACCACAATAGCTGATTCATTTACAAGTTAATCTCCTTATACAATCTTCTCCAGCCTTGTACACGACGCAAGGTGCTGGCTCTCCTAATAGCTCCTGAAATGTGGAATATTGATTGATTAGCACAAGATGCCTGCCTGAACTGGATATTTTTAAAGCATTTCGGAATACTGGAATTTTAAATTAATTAATTAATTAATTATTTACGGAAAAATATAAATCAAAGCCTTTTTTGATGTCTTTTAGCTTATTGTACACCGTATTTGTAGGCGTTACTAGACAAAAGTTCTTGTTTATTTCTGTGTTATTACACTTCTGTTTTTCTTCAGAAAATACTTAATTAGAATTCTATATGAGTAACAAAGTCAGCTCCGTATAGACCATGCAGGTCCTGGAGTAGTTAAAGGTAGAAGCTTCCACCCTGTGACATCGGCACTAGATGGGATGGAGTCGCCAGCGGCCGTCTATGCTCCCAAGAATTACCCTGCTACTCTTATCTGGTGTAGGCCGAGCGAACCCCAGGACTCTTTGCGTTTCCGAAAGTGGTAGTTTGTTTATAAAATCCCCTACCTGGGTGGGGATCGAACCCACTCCCTTTCAGTTAAAAGCTCAGCGCCTCTATCGACTGCACCACGCAGCCCCCTTTCTATATGAGTAGTATATACGCAAACCCCTTTAAAATCCTCGAGTCTAGACTAAGTTATAGTTCCCAAAATAGTAACTAAGTTACAAATCCTTTGTGCGAAAAATAAACTGCGTTACAGTTTCAATTGCCGAAGTTACCTTTTTATTACTTTTACCGACAGCACAGCGCTAGGCCATGCGGCCAAGCTCTTTGCGAACTCGGTCGACGTGGGTTCGAGCCCCACCGTCGGCCGTCCTTGAAATGGTTTTCCGTGGTTTCCCATTTTTCAACTCCAGCAAATGCTGGGACGGTACCTTCTGACAGACCACGGCCGCTTCCCACCACAACCTTGCCCAGTTTCATTAATCTTCATTCATTTAATCTCATCACTCTCTCACTCTTCCATGGTGGCTTAACGCTCGGAGCATCAGTCCAGAAATTTTTTTCATATAGAAGGTGTCAAATAAGTATTACGACGGTCTTGTGAGGTGCTATTGGGCCACTGAAGTGAAGGTGATCTGTGAAAGTGTTAGTGAAGTGAGCGTGAGTGTAGTACGATATTTATAGTCATATTGGAATTTGTAAATCGTCACTTTGAGGTTAGTCATGGCGGGAAACAAAGACAAAAGAAACGCAACTCGCTCTTCAAATGTCAGTGTACAAGGAAAGATTAGATTCCAGCCAGCGCTCTCCCTTAGCGACCAACGGTACTACACACAGCCCCTCTGACAAAGCAGCTAATGACATCTTATCACATGATAACATCGGACACTTGGTGCAAGGTATCGTAAAGAACCACTGATCTCTATACATGGATGGCTGGTAGCTAAGGCAGCAGTAAGCCCAATAGGCGATGACAGGAGGTATAACAAGATGGCAGCGAGCGCATGGTGCAATATTGCTCGTAGACCACGTGGTCCGTAGAGCGCTCTTGTCTTATTCAGTGACGCCATGCCCTGTGGCCAGGCCTCTTGATTGTAGTTCCACGAGTGATCTGTGTTGTGTTAATGCAAAAGAAATAGTAGTGTATTTTGCGAATTTAGGTTCGATGTCTAGTAGTAGCCTATATTTGTAAATTACAAGATTCAATTTCAATGTGTACTATGTGTTCATGTGAATTTTGAATGAGGTTTCAACATGCCGCAGTGTTCTGCATATGGATGTACAAACAGAACCGAACAGCAGAAAGAGATGTTATACATATAGGCCACTGGCAGTAAATATTTTGTGTTTCTTGTAGTTGTAAAATGGGCTGAATTTGGTTATTTAAAGCGTAAAATCATAGTTTTAAGTACCGGTTTGGTGACCCATCATCCCAAGCAAGTCGGTAATACCTTTACTTCTCAGGCAGACTGGTCACTTAGCCGTAATTTTGAAGTTATTGTGAAGTTAAGTATACATATGCGGTGGTGCTGAAGCAGACGTGATCGGCTGGGCCATAGCGTTTTTAAATTTGATCCCATTTCAGGGTTTTTCGGTTCTGGGTGTGAATAGTTCGCTTAATAGTTGTAAAACTGTGGGGAGAGTATATTTTGAGTAGGGTTTTAGTTGTGTTAACTTTTATGTGGAGCTGAGGACTGAAATTGGTTTGGCTTAAAGTGCAGTTTGGCCTAGATCTACTTCCCTTTATTATTAAGTTTATTGTGCTGCTAGCGTGATTAAAAGCTGTAGTATTTGATGTAGGGTGCTGGGATTAGTAATTAAGCCCTGTAATCCTTCTGCCCCCCCCCCATTTCTTTCCGATTTCGCACCCTGATAATTATATAGTCTACCAGTACATTTATTTTTGTGTAACTTTTACTGTGGCAAATAAGCTGCTGGTTATGTGATATATTGACAAGGTCTGAATATTTGCTGGTTTCATAAATACGTACAATTTGCTTAAATGATATTTTCATTTTATAAATTAAACTGCGCGTTATTTCATGGAAACAGAAATTTATTACCAAGAACCGATTACGATATGTCGAGTGTATAGTGAGCTGCGTTTATAGGTACATCATTTGAAGAATGCATAATTTCGTGGCATATATATTTATACAATTTACAAGAAAGTTTCCAGAAATTGTTTTTCACTCGTTACTCTGTTACTGATCGCTAATTGCGTGTACTCAGCACCTAAGTTGATATTTGTCAGCCGTTATTATACATTTTTTTTATTGCTATTCCGGAGATTTACTGACCTCGGAATGACGTGTCAGTGATCCCAATGCCCTTATGCTATGAGTGAACATATCTCTATATTTTTATTTGTTCCAAAGCACCATTAATTACGATTTAAAATTGACCAGATTATCATTGCTTCCCCATAAGGATGGCTCGAGAATGGGCACACCAACATGGCGGACCGCGCGCTCAACCTGGCGTACTTTCTCGTGCAGCGGAGAGCTGCCATCAGCAATCCATGTATAGAGATCAGTGTAAAGAACTTATTTCAAAACAATGACTTCCTTCAGCCCCTTGTGACAGTTCTCGCTCAAAAGGTATGCGAGGAACTAAGGGAATCACTGGCTTTCAGCAATGAGCTGATTGCAGAATTAAAACATGAACTCAAAGCTCGCGAACATGAAATTCTTGAACTGAAGTCCTCACTTCACAACAAAATTGAGGAAACAGAACAATATTCAAGGAGGAACAATCTAAGAATCTTTGGTGTGCCTGAAGAGAGAAGTGAAAGTACAGACCAATTAGTGCTCAATGTTGCTGCAAAGCTTAACGTCCAGTTGACCGTGGATGACATTGACCGTTCGCATAGGGTTGGAGCCCCGGGGGGTGGAAAGCCTAGAGCTATCCTGTGTAAGCTTGTTTCGTATGGGAAACGGTCGGCGATTTTTCGCGCAAAGAGGGCGTTGCGTGGAACCAAGGTGACAATTCGAGAGGATCTCACCTCCACCAGACACCATCTACTGAAGCAAGCGGTCTCCATCTTCACGGAGAAGCAAGTGTGGACGTCAGATGGTACGTTAATTGTACTGCGAGGTGACATCAAACACCGTGTGAGAAACGCAGCCGAGCTTAAAAAGCTCACCCCCTGCTAAGTTCCAGGTACAATGAAGATAACTAGCGTACTCATATTACTCACTCTTTTTCTTCCTTTTAGTTTTTAAAATTTTATTTTTAATTTACTTCACATATTTAAGTAATTATGCAACATTTCTTTTTAGGACCATCTTTTAATATTTCATATTTCTGTCTGTAGTTAGTAGGCATACATCTGAATTCCACTCCCCTCCTTCCAGACATACTTTCCGCTATCAGCCTGAAAAACACCAACTGCCTAAAAATTGCTCATATCAATGCTCAATCATTAGTTGACTCCTCTCACTATTCTGAATTTTGTCACGTCTTTGGTGGTTCGTCTTTTGACATAATTGCAGTAAGTGAGTTCTTTTGCAAGCCCTCAATTCCAGATGCTGCTGTCTCTCTCACTGGCTATAAAGTCATTAGAAATGACAGATTAACCGTCGTTGGAGGTGGTGTTGCAGTTTACCTTAGGGATAACAAAGTGTAGCGTGCTAAGTCAGTCTCCTGGTGAATATAATAAGAGGCCTGAATACATTATACTTGACATCTCTCTTACCGAAACTAAAATTCTCTTTGCTTGTGTGTACCGTCCACCGAAAGCTGGCTACCTAGATATTTTTCTGAATGACATGTACAGGTTCATTCTTGATTATAAATATGTTTTTATTGTTGGGGACGTTAATGCTCGGTTTGGTAGTGGAGCTTTTGAAACTGAACAGGTATGTGATGTGCTCTGTTCCTGTAATGTTGAATGTTTACCATTCGATACTACATTTCACACAGCTACTTGTGACAGCTCTCTCGATATTATCTCTTCAAACTGTAATGACCTCGTTGTTGACTTCGGACAAGAACCAGCTGCTGGATTCTCAGCCCATGATCTTCTGTACGCAGTGTTTTCTCTATCTACCCCGAAACTTCGACCAAAATCAATCTTTGCACGTGACTTCAGTAAATTTAATTTAAATGATTTTAAAACGGATGCAGAATTACTCCCTTGGTAGAATTTCTACCAATCCACTGACATAGATGAGAAAGTAACTCTATTTAATGATTGTGTAAATTAACTATATGATATGCATGCACCGCAAAAGAAAGTTGATATAAAACATAACTCTGCTCCGTGGATCAGTAAAGAAATCAAAACGCTTTTAAAGAAACGTGATAAAGCACGTAGAACATTTATTAAATCTAAACTTACCATTGACTATGAAGAGTACAGAATTCTGCGTAATAAGACAGAACAAACAATCAGGAACACAAAAGTAAAATATACTGTATGTACAACCTCTTCAGTGACTGTAAAACCACCTCCGCCAGATGGCATGCTGCAAAATCATTGGGAGTTGGTGCCAGTTCAATCACTGATGTTGAGATGCCTGTCTCTGCATCACAATTAAATGAACATTACTCAAATGTTGCCTCAATTGGTGATGTATTAAAAGTATCAGAGACCGTCACGAAATACACATCCATCCCTCCCCCTGCCCATGAAAAAATTTTCTTTATGTATGTTTACCCACACCAGATTGTGAAAGCCATCAAATCAATTCGTACAAAAGCAAGAGGCCCCGATAGCATCCCAATTTCTCTTATTTCTAACTGTCTTGAAGTATTTCTACCCCCAATTATCCATCTATTTAATTTCTCTCTACAATGTGGAGTATACCCGTCTCTTTGGAAGTGTGCTAACATACGTCCAGTGCCAAAAAATAAAAACCCCACTAGCTGTAGTGACTTTAGACCAATAAATATCCTTTGTGCCCTTAGTAAAGCGCTTGAGAAAATAGTTCATGAACAAGTATGTGAATACCTAACTAAATTTAATATCTTCAATCCTTACCAATCTGGGTTTAAAAAGGGTCATAGCACCACCACCACCACTGCATTGCTAAAGGTCAGCGATGATATACGCTCAGCTATGGACAAGCGTCAGCTTACAATCCTATGTCTTTTCGATTTCAGTAAGCTTTTGACTGTGTGAACCACAATATACTTCTTGCAAAGCTGAAATCTTTTGGCTTCTCTCAGAGTGCTCTTTCCTGGTTCAAATCCTACCATTCCATGCGTACACAGAGAGTGGTCCTCGCGGATGGCTCCTCCTCAGACTGGAAATCGGTAGAAAGTGGAGTACCTCAGGGATCTGTCTTAGGTCCACTATGCTTCTCGCTATATATAAACGATGTTTCTAATGAATTCCGAAATAGTCCTGTTCATATATACGCTGATGACCTCCAAGCCTATTTTCACCTCACGCCTAACACTGCATGTGATCGCATAAATCTGTTTAATGAAGACATTGACTGTCTGTCTGTTAGGTAGTCAGCCCGAAGGCTGGTTGGATCATCAAAAAGTACTGCCGTTACGTTATGTGAGTAGATACCCACAAAAACCCAAAGCAGCGCTATTTTGAGGCGTTCTAGGCAAGAAGAGGAGTGAGGTAGTTTGCCATTGCTTTCCTCACTGAGTCAGAACAGTAGGCCTAACCCTATGAGTTGAACCTTTCACAGCATTCACAGGCACTGACTGTGCCCCGAATGCCATTACTAAGCACCACCCATACCTCAGTAGCTTCCATATAATCACAGCCATGAGTGAGACTGAGACATCGGTGAAAAGCCACCTTTTACTCTAGCCTGTGCCAACTGACAAATGCAAATGTACTGTATTCATCAAGAGATGGCAATTGTGAATGGGCCCAAAATCATAATCTTAACTTGAACATATCTAAAACCCAACTTATATCCATTGGATATACAAAACTTCTAAATTCAGTAGATTTTAATTCACTACCACCCATCAAGATACTAGATAATAATATTAAATATAGAAACACTGTCAATAATCTCGGAGTGATATTTGATAGAACACTGTCGTGGGCAGAGAATACGTCTAATGTGGTAAGGAAGGTTGTATCAACTATGCATCTCCTGAAAAGAACTGTTTCTTACACCCCACCTAACATACGTAAGCTCTTCGTCCAAACTCTCATCTTTCCAATCATTGATTATGGCTCTGCTGTATACAATGATTTACCAGAAACACAGAACATCAAATTACAAAGAGTCCAGAATGCATGTGTTCGGTACATTCTGGATGTAAGGCGAGATGAACATATCACACCTTACTACGTGCAGCTGAAATGGCTGAAACTCCACGAGCGTAGGCAGTTATCAGTTGTCATTCTGACACATAAAATATTACATACCAAGACCCCGTTATATCTCTACAATGCCTTACACCAATGCATTCTGTTCATAATCGAGAAAATAGATACACAAAATTAACACTCCAAATTCCTATACACCGAACCATGAAGTTCAATAAATCTTTTGTTTGCACCGCCTCACGCCTCTTCAACACCTTCGATTTATATAAGTTCGTCAACATTGCAAGCACTGCAGCTTTCAAAAGACATCTTTCATCCTGCTTCTTGGAGCAGTATACCTCTCACATTTGATTACTGTATTATGTTAAAATATTTTTTTTTAAGTTGAATTATAACACAAGGACAATAGCTGACAACCTGTCTACTTCAATAGCTCTTCTTGTACAGTATATGGTGTTTGTTTTTCGGGCTGATAGTCTGTATGCACTCTCACTCTTTTGTATATAATTTTTCCATTATCATTAGTAATATTATTATTATTGTATTGTTACTATATTTTTGTTACTATTGTTAGACTATGATTATTTATATTGTGAATGTAGGTGAAATGTTTTATTTTTATAAGCCCTAACAGGGCGCTATTGTAAAGGAGCTCGTAAGCTCTAAGTGTAGCAGTGAAAATAAAAATCAAATCAAAATTACCTCCTCTCGTGAGGTTGTCATGAAGGGCATCCGGCCGTAAAACCACCCACCACATTATAATTTCATCACATCACATGCCTGACGCCATTGAAAACGGGAATAATAAGGGGTAGACATACATACTTTTTCGTTACTTTTGTATAAAAATATAGTTGTATTTTTTATTATTTTACAAACATACGACAATATGTGGTTTCCATAGGACACAGATTAGTTCACAAGTTAATTTAAATAATAATTGAAAAAAACGTGGTACACCATTACATTAAAGGCCCTGACCTACCTAATGACCGCTGCCGGCCATACGGCTTATATATTGCGGGGTGGCGCGTGGTCATGGCATTGGATCCCTCGGTCGTTTCCGTGACCGGGGCGCTGCCTCACTGTCAGACAGCTATTTAATTGTCCTCACGAGGCTGCGTGCAACCCGTTACAGCCCACACGTCAGCTTTTAAAATCCATAACGGAGCCTAGAATCGAACCCAGGGCCTCCGGGTAAGAGGCAGGCGCGCTATCCCAACACCAAAGGGAAGACAATTTAAATAATATGTTTATAAAAAGAATACTATACTTCACTTGATTTCAACAAAATACTAGATTCCAGAAACACGGAAAAAATAAATTGGCAACGGCTAACAGACTTCTACGAAGAAGCCTGGGTTTGATTCCCGGCTCTGTCATGAATTGTAATCGTAGTATCAGGTTGGTCAGTCTCCAGAACAGTAATTACGAGAGGTGAGTTTATATTCTACTGTCGACCATGGTTGTATTCAGATCGCGGCTGCCTTCTTCCCAATTTTAGCCCCCCAATTACAGCGAAGGCTCTCCCCATAGAACGGAGCCTCGCAGATGCCGTGTGGCGGCAGGGGACACTGTGTATTGCAGCGTGTCGAGCACGGCATTGAGCTAGCAGCAGCGCTGCGCCAACTAGTTCAACACATTTACACTGTTAACGTAATTAATTAATTACATGACTTTCAGAGTAGTTGCTGGAAATGCTGTCCTTCAATTTCTAAACACACTTCGCACCGACGTAGGAAGTTTAGGTACACTCGCTGTAATTCATCCTCACTGATATTTCGTATTGGTACAGTTATTTCGTTCTCGAGTCACCAGAGTACCCGGATTGTTGCTGTATAACTTTGAGATTCCCCCACGAGTAAAAATCGCACAGCACTGAAACGTACGAACACATTTACTCGAAGTCTTCTTCTTGGAAAGATAAGTCTTCACTAAGAAAATTCGATGTTTTGTTCTATACCTAACAATGTTCACGGGGCAGGCCCGACGAGAGAGAGGGGGGGGGGGGGTCAGGCAGGGCTGGTGCCCCGGGGCCCGACCCTCCCAAGGGGACCCGGCGTCCTAGGAGGAGAGGCCCGATCAGGCGTTGATTTATTATTGTCTTTATGTGACTTGAATTTTCTACTGGCAATCATTTAGTGAATGCAATGAATTGTCTGTGAACAATGTTACAAGGATTGAAAAACTTATTCTGCCAAGTGGACAATATTTCCCTTTACAAAGCTCTTGTGGGAAGAACAACTGTCTCTATGCGGTCAAGTTAGGCGATGAGGCTTTGCTATGTATTGTTTCCTGATCCTTAATTTAGCGTATTCGGCTTATGCACCAATCCTTTAAATAACTTTCTTATCCCTTCACTTATTTCGCCAAGGCCACGAGAGCCTGGGTTGCCCTGGTATTTTTGGTCAGCTAGCTCAAGAGATTGAAGTTTGGTGCGTCACGTCGAGCTTAGATATTTAGTGGTGGTAGTGTCTGAAATGAATATATTGTCTAGCTAGACGTATCGTATGCCCTGCAGGCAGGTAAGTAAAATTCATTTTAAAGTAGCGTCCACAAAGTAATTCACTTTATAGTTATTGTTGATTTAAGGGGCGGAACAGGGAGGTCATCGTTCCCTAGTAATTCATTTTCGCACTATGTGAAAAATTATCAGTGCTGGCTAAATATCTTGCGAAAGGGTGGAATGATTATGTAGTCAAACGTAGATAGAAGAAATGCATGTGAAATTGTTCATCTTCTCGTATACTGAATTGAGAAAACAATGCTAACATTTGAATAATCTGTATGTTTAGGACCAGTATAATTATTATTATTACTGGTTCATTCAATACGATCAACAATCCTAGGTACTTGGGTTCGTGCGCAAATCATTTCTGATTAAGTGATTTATTGAAAACCTACATTAGTATTGGTATGAGAGTTGGGAAATGTATCCAAAGGCTGAAACTAAGGTAACATTCGAGTATTTTTCTGGACTGAGTGTTTAATTAACCAGGAGAAAAGTGAAAATTAAGATAGGGCCCTGAACTTTGTTTTCCAATTCCTCTCATGGAACGTCAGTGGTACGGGCAGATGACCTAGCTGTTACGCCCCTTAAAACAACAATATGTAACGTCAGTGGTGTGCCTGGCGATGGAGAAATTAATATATTGCATGTAGGCAACCGCGCATATTTTCCTAAGACCAAACATTTGAACTCTGCTTAATTTAGAAGGAATTTAAGATGAAGTATGGTCGAATATTAATATAAATAAAATATTGTTTTGAGCTGGTGCAGTGGCTATTATTATTATTGGAAATTTCTACGCCGTTTATTCCAAAGAGCAGCATCGATCTGCAAAGCACTTGTTTTTCAAGACGCGAAGAGATACTTTCCCTTGCGAATCAAGCCCTTTCAAGATACGCTTTAACGTCTCAGTACCGTTAAACATAAAATGAGTTGCTCTCTTTATCTAAGACTTAGAAATGGCCCCGGGCCCTGACGAAGCCGCGACAGGAATGCAGGATTCGGCTTCCCGACAGCGGTGTCATTCATAGTCATACTCAACAGCTAATAATAGGCCTATTTGTCGTTACAGTTAATTCATTTAGGGGTTTACGGCATTTAACCCGTGCACTTGGTAACTAGTAGGTCTAGTATCACTGGCGGGTAATAAACCATTGTCGCTCGGTTAGGGATCGTTTGCATCAACTAGTACTGTAGATATAATTCAATATTTGCTGACGCGTTAATTTTCCGGTTTGTTTCTGAAGGCCTCCACGTTATTGAATGAAGTTGACTGTAAAGCAGTAGTTTTCACAAATATTAATGAAGTAAATTACAAGATTCTCAAACAGCGAACAGAATCGAAAACCAAAAAACGTGCAAATTGTGTAGACTGAAGGGGAGGCTAAAGGTTGTTGTATAACAAGAGAGGTGTATTAGCAACATTGTTGTAACTATCAGTCCTGGGGAGTAGAAACGTAGACCCTCTTAAAACCACCCACTGCTGGACGAAAAGCAGGGCATACACTGTGCTGTGCTATGGCCTCTGTGACATGATCAATCGCATGCCGTATTCTTAGTTGCCGACTGGGAAAGCGTTAGCCGTCGAGACTATTACTGCAATTATCAGGGTAGAGAGTGGGGTAGGTGTCCCTGGACTTGAAATAAGGTACTATCCCGGCATTTGTCTGGAGGGAGTGTGAAAAACCACTCAGGATAGCCGCTGTCAGCACCGGGATTCGAACCTCTGATCTGCAGACTTGCTGTCATTGGTGAGCTACACCGTGGGGTCTTTCTTGAAGGTGCGAGAGCTTTTACTTCAATATCGGAAAGTCTTTTCTATAGCCACTAAATTTCAATGGTCATCAAATTTTTACTTCAAAATATCACAAAATTAATCACTCAAATGGCCTATAACTCAATAATTTGGACCTAATTTTTGCAAAATATTCCACTCCACTCTGAGCTTGGTGATATTCCATCCCCCATATCCCCTGTGTGTCCACTCCCCCATAATCGTGGTTTAAATCCGTCCGTGATGGTCACCAGTCATAGATAGGTTTGGGGATTTTTAGGAGAACCTGGCTCTAGTTTCGCTTACTGCAAAGTCCACTGACTGCAAATTACAAAATATAGTTTAAAATCACATTTCTTCTTTTGTGAAAACAGTCACTTATCAGCTGCAATCGACTGATAGCACATACTAACTTACGTATGAGTACTGTACAACTGTGGCTAATTATGCAAATATATTTTGCTTTGTTTAATGTACAAAGATGTGTGATCGCCGCTCAACCAAAACACTTACCAATTTTTAGGCTTGGACCAAGAGGCGTGAGTCTTCAAGGGCAGCACATTTTAAGAATGTCAACATAAAAATAGGCCTACTATATGTAAAACGTATTTTAAAATAAGTATTGACTTTGTGTAAAAATGATGTTTTCATTATGAAAAGAGAGTACGTCATGTCACAAGAGGCCGTAGTACTGCACAGTGTACAGTGTACCCTTTCACCTCTTAACATGCATTTCAGTGAACTGAACTTCCTGTTGATTAATTTTTGGGTCTGAGGACGTCGTGGTCATCAGTCCTTTCTACTTACTGTGCGTGTAGAACTCTGTCCGACAACCTATATCTGAAGTTAATAATATATTTTTAATTCATTTGGGACAGAATTGTGGAGGAAATGAATGTACGATGGTGCAACTACAGCCTTTGGCTATGGGGTTAAAACGATAAATCATGGAAAATAAGCTTAAAAACACTGATGGTGGAATTCGAACCCACCTGTTTCCGAGTTCATGGACAATAGCTTCTTTCAATGTGAATGTTTTCCCCAAGTTAAATACTGTAAAGGCGATGACATTACGGTTCGGTAAATGCATTTTCTTTTCAAATTTGTGTACGACAAACTAGCATATTGCTTTTACGAGTATCTCTGTAGTTCTAAAATTATTGATGTCAAAGAGGATCTGCAGAACTTGAAATCTGAGCACTGTGCATGCTTACAATGTTACCTCATCGGGTCTAATTTAGATATGTCAAACGCCAAAACTAAACTGTATAGTGAATTTAATGAAAATGATTACCTTGTTTTCGATGGCTTTACTCTGATGTTTATTTTTGTTACTTGAAAATAATGCATTGGTACGCGCTTGTCAGGTTTAAGCATTGAATTTGTAAATAATTTTGCGTGCATTCCTCCGGTTTCACTGTTGTACATTTAGCATACCAGCATTTTCTTATTTATATTAATAGTAATTCACGCCCTGCTTGTGATAATAAATACAGCCTGAACTAGTGGAATATATAATTGAAATATTTTTATTAAGTAGCATATTTATTGCAGCCAATGGTCATATCAGGACATTTCAATTGACGTCCGTAGGCTACCTAACAAGTTCAGTTTCAAGAAGTTCCAACTTTGGCTACTAGACGCCAATGTAACTGACACCCAGCGGCGAACGTTGGAACTTGAGAGCGTTTCTAATCAAATAACCTACAAATTTTGGCTACACACTATCAATTGAAGTGGTAAGTTCTTTTACAGTACATACCAAAAATCTATGACATTTTAAAAATCCGACGACTTCGGCCGGGTTTAAACCTGCGATCATGGGCATAGCAGTTCAGCATGCTACAATTATTATTATTATTATTGCTTGCTGGTTTTTTATGTTGTGATTGATTTTACGATGACCATTTTGTGCAAAAAAAAGCGCAAACTCAGTTTGTGCAAATTTACGAGGATTATAATTTAAATTTACAGAATTTAGTTATAGAGGGGGCCCCCCGAGAGGTTCCAGCCCCAGAGCCGCTCTCCACGGCCCTGTCACGGGGTAAGAGGTAGGCTACAGTACTTCACATCAAGTTTTAATTATCACAACTAAGGTATATTTCCAGCTGCGTATGTAATACATGCTATGGCAGGCAGCATCCAGGCCTTCCCGATACGTTGTTGTAATCTGTACATGCTATTAGTCTGGAGGTGAGTCATTGCGACCTCTTAGAGGCTCTTTTCTATAGGAAGGGCCCTCACTGAACAAGCACACGCACTAGGAAGGTCACTGCAATAATGCAGGTTATCGGGTAAATTCCGCACACATCCATGTACCCGGGGTGATGACCATGAAGTCGCAAGTCTAAGATAAAACAACAATCACTCGGACCGGCTTTGTTTAAAGCTTACGGTATTCACGACTGTTCTGTCAAATTTTAGTGCTGACAATAATCGGCTTTCCGGTAATCGATTAGTTACCCGATTTTCGACTTAAATCGAATTTGAAAGATCGGCTTTTCGGTAAAATCGACCTATCGATGATGATGATAATTGTTGTTTTAAGGGGCCTAACATCCAGGTTATCGGCCCCTAATGGTCTGTGTGATAGCGAAAATGTCAATGAAGTGAAAACCAGAACGAAAATTAAGTGACGAGGAAAATACTTACAAAAAGGAACACAGATTGAAACTACTCACAAAATGGAGAGCGGTAATACTTACAAAAGGGAATTTCGAACGAAAATACTCACCAAAGTAATAGATTGAAAAATACGCACAAAATGTAGATAAAGTTCATAATACGTACAAAATGCAACGTACAGTCGAAATACTTACAAAATGCAAGTGAAATCGAAATACTTACAAAATGCAAGTGAGATTGAAAAAACGTACAAAATGTAATTTAGATTCAAAATACCCACAAAATGCAATTGAGAATTAACTACTTGCAAAAAGCGGTTTAGGTTGAAAATACAAAATGCAATTGAAATCGCTTACAAAATGTATGGTAGATTCAAACTTCTCATTTGGATAGACAATACTTACACAATGCAATTTAGATTGAAAATACTTACAAAATGTAATTTAGATTCAAAATATCCACTAAAATGCAATTGAGAATTAACTACTTGCAAAAAAGCGGTTTAGGTTGAAAATGAAAAATGCAATTGAAATTCAAAAAAATCACAGAAGGTCCGCCCCCTATATTGAAAGACTTACTAAAAAGCAATTTAGATTGTCAATCCTTACAAAATTCAATTGAGGTTGAAAAACACTCACAAAATGCAATTTAGATCGAAAAGACTCACAAAATGCAACGGAGATTGAAAACACCCACAAAATGGAGTGAAAAAAAAAAGACTATCGATGAAGTCGACTAATCGTACTGAACTAAACATCTAGTTTACTAAAACACTATTCGATCGAGATTTCGACAAAAATCGAACTAGTAAATGTGTGTTCACACTAACCGTTTCATGCATCTAGGATAATCACCAAATTACTCCATTTTGAAAACGCAACGAGAATTTGTGTTACTTCGTTGCAGTTAAAGGTAACGGCGTTACAGCTCGGCTACACCCTGCATAGGATCACTCCTCTACCGTCGCAAGGACAGTGTCTGGGAGCTGAACACACTTTGTCAGCAGATACAACTGGGGATGGAGACAGGCTGATCGCCGAGGCGATCGCTAACTTGTGTCTAATTAAGGAAGGGTCAGGGAAGGGATTTGGGAAGGAAGTCGGCCGTGGACCTGTTGAAAGGAACCGTCCCGGCATTCACCTGGTGGCAAAAATTGGAAGCCACGAAAACAATTTTCAGGACGGCCGAGGTGGGATTCGAACCCACGCTCTCCCGATATCAGCGAGGCATGAGCTAGAGCGTTAGCGCTCTCGGCCACCGTGATCGGTCTGTATTTTAGTTACTTAATTAGTTACTTTAATTAATAAAATCGTTACCGCAAAAGTTACGATTAATAGCAATTACGCTTAGAGGTAACACGTTACTGCCCAATCATGTACAGAATCGTTGGATTGTGTCGTTTCATTCTACAGGGTCTTTCACTCGAAGTGCGGCCGGCAGCGCGGCGCGTAGAGGCAGCTCGCTGAGCTTAGGGTCAAGAGTCCGAAGCATCAATCCAACAGCACTTCCTTCCTTATCTCAATAATAAGTAGGACATATTATGCTGTGACAGCAGCGCGCTGCGATATGCTCGTCTGACCTCTATAGCTGCACGTTCTACCTGGAGCGCTGGGCCGGCCGCACTTTGAGTGAAAGACCCTGTATAACTTAAATGTTTTTGTTCACGCCCTGCGCACTGCAGTTCTTGGCGGCGCGTGACGCGGCCACAAATTTTCTCCGCCTTGACGTTTGCCAAGAGCAACAAGGGGACTAGAGTGGTCCTACGATGACGCAGTGGGGACAGCGGACCGCAGCACCGGCCCAATTCAGGAGTTCTGATGCGCCTAGGCCTTAGTGATCCAATAAGAGTATCTTCTTTGGAGCGTCGAGCGGGATTGTAAATAATTATTATTTCATTATTCTTTATTCTTCATGTGTTTAGTATGAGCTTATACATGGAAAGTTTTTCCTTTGTGAAGTTTTGTTGGACAGGCTGAGGAAGGGGGAGTATTAGCCCCCGAAACTAGTCCCTGTAAGTAGTTAGAAATAAAACAGTATTGAAGGCGGAAAATCTATTATTCTTTCAAAGTTAACTTAAATGTGTCTAAAGAAGACTTTTTTTTGAAGCAACAACTCGATTTGGTGCTTCAAAATATGTGAACTGATATGCAGTGGCGGCTGCGGGTAATTGTTCCGGGCGTTGCACTATTTTCATTTATGGGGAGGGGGAGTAGGTATGTGGTAGGGTAAAAGACTGCTAGATATCAGAGAAAAATGTATTCAAATGCGCCGTTAAACGAATGTACCTCATTCATCACGAATGCCGCAGTTCATAGAACATCTCATTGTCATCGGATTAAATGTGTATAAACATATACTGTACCAGGTTTTATTGCGTTTGGTTGGTTAAATTGCGAGAAACGTCTATTTAAAAGTCGCAAATTCGCGTGGCCGCCATGTTGGTTTTGTAGTTACCAGTTTTTCAAAAGTCACATAGGCGAACTTCTAGTAGTTCCCTTTATCACCGTAATAAATTCCAGGGTGATATCGGCATTAGTTTTGGAGATATTGAATGCTGGTGAAATATTTCGCACAGCCGCCATGTTGGATTGGTGAGACGTAACAAAATTTGAAGGGCACGGTCGAGGTCGCCCGGAATAGTGCTACTTACCGAGTTTCATTGAAATCGCTCCAGCCGTTTAGAAGTTATTAGGGGACACACACACACTCACCTCACACACACACACGGTCAAAAGGTGATCTCATAAGCCTATTTTTTCAAAATTGAAAATAGGCTAAAAAATCATGTGAGCTGCCGGTGGTTTTGGAGTCTGGGAGACGTGAAACGCAAGGATATCGACATTTTCTGGAAGTCGCAACATGGCACCCATTCCAATAGGCAGTTTTCTCATGAAATCTACCTAAAATGATGATAATTGTCTTTGTAAGGGGCCTAACAGCTAGGTTATCGGCCCCTAATGATCTGGGTGATTGCGAAAATGACAATGAAATGGAAACCAGAACGAAATTTAAGTGAGACGGAAAATACTTACAAAAAGGAACTCAGATTGAAACAACAAAATGTTCTTACAAAAGGGAATTTAGAACGAAAAGATCACAAAAGGGATAGATTGAAAAAATACAAAATGTAGGCTAGGTTCAAAATACGTACAAAATGCAATGTAGATTCGAAATACTTACAAAATGCAAATGAGATTGAAAATACGTACAAAATGCAATTGAGGTTCAAAACAGATTGAAATAGAAAAGAGACGCACAAAATGCAGGCTAGGTTCAAAGACGTACAAAATGCAATGTAGAGTCAAAATACGTACAAAATGCATTTTTTTCGTGTGGCCTCCTCAGAGGCCGAGTGCAGGTCTTTCTATTCGACGCCCGTGGGCGACCTGCGCGTCGGGATGAGAGATGGAATGGATGAAGATGAATGAAACTGGGCAAGGATGTGGAAGGAAGCGGCCGTGGCCTATCAGAAGGTACCGTCCCAGCATTTGCCTGGTGTTGATAATGGGGAAACCACGGAAAACCATTTCAAGGACAGCCGACGGTGGGGCTCGAACCCACGCGTCTACCGAGTCAGCAGAGAGCTTGGCCCCATGACCTAACGCTCAATGTAGAATCGAAATACTTCAAAATGGCATTTGGAATTCAAAATACTTACAAAATTCAATTGAAATTGAAAATGCTTACAAAATACACGGTAGATTCAAACTACTCATTTGGATTGACAATATTTACAAAATGCAATTTAGATTGAAAATACTTAACATGTAATTTAGATTCTAAATACCCACAAAATGCAATTGAGAATCAAAATACTTGCAAAATGCCCACCACACAAAATGCAATTTAGATTAAAAATTCTTGCGAAATGCGGTTTTGTTTGAAAATACTTACAAAATGCAATTGAAATTCAAAAAACTCACTAAAATGCCTTGCACCTACATTGAAAGACTTACTAAAAAGCAATTTAGATTGTCAATCTTTACAAAATGCAATTGAGGTTGAAAACAATCGCGAAATGCAATTTAGATCGAAAAAACGTACAAAATGCAACGTAGATTAAAAATACCTACAAAATGTAGTGTAGATGCAAAAAAAAACGCTGAAGGGAATTTAGATAAACGGGGAGCCAATTAACAAAAACAATGCAGGAATCTTAAAGAGAAAATGAAATATAATGAAAAGAAAACAAGAGGTCTGACCCCTCGAAGAAAGAGGGATCAGGAAAGATGAGAAAAGGGCCAATTAAGGCGGGAAAGTGAACGATTCCCTAGGCCTCGGGTACCCTAATACCGTCGGGGTCGGAAAAGAACAAGAGTTGACCAAGGGAGGTCGACAGGAAAGAAGACTAAGAGGAGCCCGGCACAAGCAAGTGGAAGCATTGCCGGACTCAGCTGGGGTCCCGTGGTCGCCAACCCACCTCCCACAAAATGGGAGCCCCTGGGGGAAAATCTCCCTAAAAGACTGTCTGCGTGGCGCAGCGGCAACGTTCTCGCTAGCTCTCCCAAAGGTTGCAGGAACGAATTATGGCGCAGTCAGCTGGCATTTGAGGGAGCCAGTAGGCACTTTATGATTGCATTCGGGGCAAAATTCCGGCACACCGACGTCTCTAAAATGCGCAGTAGTAAAAAGGTACGTAACATCAATAACATTACTATCTACTTAAAAATAACTTAAATTGGTATCGTTATTTCAGTTATTAATAATCCCACGTGCCAAAAGCCACATGTTCCTTTATGAGCTTCTTAATACCATCATCAGTAACTGCAAAAACGGAATGCAGGTATTTACAACTAATCGATTCTAATCTTGTTTTCATAAAGAAATGTGATCCTATATTAATGTTATTGGTTTTACGTCCCTTTTTTTTTCTTTTGCCTCGAAGGGGATCTTCAACGTGCGAGTCAATCTACTAACACGGCTCCCTTGCATTTGCGCGCCCTCAAATGCCAACAGGCTGCGCCAGGATTCGATCCTGCAACCTTAAGACACAGGAGGCGAGAACGTAATCGCTGAGCCACGCAGCCAGTCGACAAAAGTATTTCTGGTCTCAGGGTTGGAACGGGGTACATTCAGCCTCGTGAGGTAAAACTGAGAAGAGGTAGGTTCGACTCCCACTGTAGCCATCCAAGAATTGGGTTTCCGTGGTTTTCCACTTTTACTCCACACAGGTGTCGGGACGGTACCTAACTCAAAGCCACGGCAGCCTCCTTTCCAATCCTAGTCTCAATTACGAACACACATTTCCTCTAGGCATCACAATAACACGGATTATCAGAAGTTACTCAAATACACACATACTAGGTACTAGGGGGCGGAAAAATTCCCAGCTCGTTAGTGAATCAGCAACGAAAAGTGTTAATTTAGGACAGAGAATCATGCAGAATGCAAATTTGGGGGGAGACTCAGCTAAATCCGCAATATTAAGGAATTGAAGGCAAACAGGATAAATTAAGGGATAGGAGTAAAAAACACTAACATAAAAATTAGATTACTAGTCTACACATTTCTGACAAATTCTAGTCTTAAAAATTTAATCTAGCTTGGGTTATCAAAATAATTTAATACTCAAAATAACACTTTCACTTTTAGAAATTGTTTAGGGATTTTTGGTTGATACTAGTGGTACTAGGAATAAATCCGCGGCACCTTGTCTAAATCTACAATATGATGAGTCTAATAATATTCTTCATTTATCATACCGCATAAATGCATCACCGAAATACATGTGATTTTATAAATACATTACAAACAAACAAAAACACAGGTTTTCACGATTTTACCACAAGGAGGCAGCATTTCTCGTTTCGAAATTCATAGCCAAGATAAATTAAATTAAATACATCTGATGAGATGAACTCTTCTCTTGCGGTGGGGTATCTCTGCAGAAAGAGTATTTCAAGTAATGTGGAATTAGCCGTACTGCAGTGTTATAAAAGTTACTTGATATTTCACACCTTAGCTGGAGTTCCAAGTAAAGTAGGCCACTGGTAATGCCTGATAAAAATGTTTATTTCCTCGCTTCATTACGTCACTAGGTAAAGGTGTGTGTTCTTTATTGGCCTTGTAGTCTGGTATTTGCAAATCGTAAAGGAACTAAGCGGTAACGATGCAATACGGGTAATGAACCGTATTAAAAACATATTTGGCGCCATCATCTCTTGAACTGTTGGAATGATTCAGTACTAGAAAAGAGATATGGTTGGACTTAATGAAATAGAGGTGAAGCGTTGTGTTCTTTTGTGACAGTTCCGATGAAGGCTAGCAGAACTGTGAAGGCTGTTGGAGAAGCTCTCAGTTCGTTTACACCTCACCTAACGGCATTGCATTACGTAGTTAATATATATTTTGGGGCTACTATCTTACTGTACTTCTACATTGACCTTGTTCTATAGCACAATGGAGGTAGTTTCACGGTGCGAGACGTTCTGGTTCCAGTCTCAGACGAGGTAAACAATATTAAGTGCAGTCGTGGATCCAGAGAGAGGGCAAACGGGTTTTTGTTTCCTCCCGTTTTTGGTATATCTGTTAGGTAGTCCGCCAGGAGGCTGATTAATGATAATAATTGTAGTTTTAAGGGGCCTAACATCTAGGTTATCGGCCCCTAATGGTCTGGGTGATGGCGAAAATGACAATGAAATGGAAACCAGAACGAAAATTAAGTGAGACGGAAAATACTTACAAAAAGGGACTCAGATTGAAACTACTCACAGAATGGACAGCGGTAATACTTACAAAAGGGAATTTAGAACGAAAATACTCACAAAAGGAATAGATTGAAAAATACTTACAAAATGTAGGCTATGTTCAAAATACGTACAAAATGCAATTGAGGTTCAAAATACTTACAAAATGCAATTGAAATTGAAAATGCTTACAAAATGCACGGTAGATTCAAACTACTCATTTGGATTGACAATACTTACAAAATGCAATTTAGATTGAAAATACTTACAAAATGTAATTTAGATTCAAAATACCCACAAAATGAAATTGAGAATCAAAATACTTGCAAAATGCCCACCATACACAATGCAATTTCGATTTAAAATGTTTGCGTAATGCAGTTTAGGTTGAAAATATTTATAAAATGCAATTGAAATTCAAAATACTCACTAAAATGTCCTGCTCCTACATTGAAAGACTTACTAAAAAGCAATTTTGATTGTCAATCTTTACAAAATACAACGTTGATTGAAAACACCTAAAAATGGAGTGTAGATGAAAAAAAATCGCTAAAGGGAATTTAGATACATGGGGAGCCAATTAACAAAAACAATGCGAGAATCTTAAAGAGAAAAGGAAATATAATGAAAAGGAAACAAGAGGTCTGACCCCTCGAAGAAGGAGGGATCAGGAAAGATGAGACAAGGGTCAATTAAGGCGGGAAAGTGAAAGACTCCCTAGGCCTCGGATACCCTAATACCGTCGGGGCGGAAAAGAACAAGAGTGTACCAAGGGAGGTCGACAGGAAAGAAGACGGAGGAGCCCAGCACAAGTAAGTGGAATCAATACCGGACTCAGCTGGGATCCCGTGGTCACCAACCCACATCCTACTAGATGTGAGCCCCTGGGGGAAGAGGCTGATTGGATCCTCAAAAAGTACCGCCAAAGGTTAGGTCAGTAGATACTCACGAAATCTCAAAGCAGCACTATAATGAGGCGTACTAGGCAAGGTGAGGAGTGAGGTAGTTTGTCATGACTTTCCTCACCGAGTCAGAACAATAGCACTGACATAATGAATAGAATCTTACACAGTACACACAGGCACTAGTTGTGTCCTGAAGGCCATTACTCAGCACCACTCACCTCAGTAGCTCCCATATAATCACAGCCACGAGTGAGACAGACATCGGTGGAAAGCCACATTTTACTCTAGCCTAGGCCAATGGACAGTTTCAAATGTACTGCGTTGATCTGTCGTTAATTGTCTTTTCTTTTTACATAAAACGACACATAAGCGTGTTTTTGTAGGTCAAGTAGTAATTAATTTTTGAACAGCAAGAATATAGTGGAACGTAAGGTTTTGAAGCCATTCCTTCTGAGTTGCCTATACTAACTGTCAGTTGTAACTCTTCAGTCGGTCAACACGAATTTGTCCAATGACTGGGCGGGGTACAATGTATGAATGAAAATCCACAGCCTGCTTCCAGTCGACCGACCGGGTCAGGGATGGAATGTATGAAGCCCCTATCTAGCGGCGAGGATATGAACTGTGCCGGCTGCCGAAGCCTGTCGCACTCCCCTGGGGCAATGATTAAATGAATGACAGATGAAATGAAATGATAGTAGAGTGTGTTGCTGGAATGAAATGGTGACAGGGAAAACCGGAATACCCGGAGAAAAACCTGTCGGCCTCCGCTTTGTCCAGCACAAACCTCACATGGAGTGACCGGGATTTTAACCAGGGACCCAGCGGTGAGAGGCCGGCGTGCTGCCGCCTAAGCCACGGAGGCTCCGGGCGGGGTACAATGTATATAATAGTTAAATAACACTCGTGGAAAAAATGACCATGTAGTCTATTAGTTATAATCACTATTGCCCCAACTGACAGTATGTAACATGTATCCTTGTCACCTAAAAATTATTACAGCGTATTTTGTATTCAAAATTAAAGAAACGTTTGAGTTTAGTACAAGGCCTCTTTCTAGCTCGTCTGTTGGAAAGGATTTCAATCCCGAAAATGTTATATTATTTTCTGCCAGCCGTGTAGCGCAGTTTAGTTATTGTTGTTTTAAGGGGTGGAACAGCGAGGCCATCTGCTCCTGTAGCGCAGTTTGTCAGGCTCCAGCGCCCAGGTTTGCGGTATAAAATCCTGGCACAGTTGATTGACAACGGGAAGCCCGCGACGCAGTTGTGCGCATGATATCGCTCACCACGACCACGATAGGAGCTACATCAAGTCCGGAGGCTCGAATATCGGTGCTAATAATGTACCGGTACTTTTCCTAAATGCCTCCAAGCAAATGCCACGATAGTGCCTTATTTCAAGTCCCGGGCACCTACCCAATTCCCGGCCCTAATAAATACAGCTACACACTGCTACTACAGTCACCATAGAAGCACAGGTTATAAAATTGGACCCAAGTACACGGGGCAGATGACCAATACGGTCCCACTCCCGGATACGAATTAACAACAATTACAATTGAGGCGTTAAAATGCTAGAGACCCATGTCAGTAGACATGATGAAAATGTCCTCTCGGCAAACTCTGCACCCCTGACGTCTTTGGAATCCCAGCGGTTAAAATGGAAGGTTACATTCCGAGGATTATTATTTACAATGGTCGTCCCTTAAGAGGAGGGCAGCATACAAACAGTGCCCACTCCTGAACCGCCTGCTGGATCTATGCCTGATTAATTGATGCCTTTGCTGCATGGTGTGTGTTCTCCAGGAAAATGCCGAAATAATTCTCTGTTTCAAGTTCCGAGGCACCTGTCCCAGTTTTGGACCTAACCAATTAGTTTCGCCTGCTGCTGCAGTCATCAAAGCAGCACAGCTCTGTTACAAGACAGATTATAGTCACACAAATTATTTAGGGCTGATGACCTATGTGCCTCTAGCCCAGTAGCGTAGCCAGGATTTTAGGTTGGGGGGGGGGGGGGGCGGCCATTAGGTCCACATCTATTACTGCAGGAGTTCATATACTTTAGCCTATTTTCATGTGTGTACGTTTGTCTGCCCCCCCCCTCCCCCCCTTACTCTTAATAAAATTTAAAGGACCGGAGCGATTTCAATGAAATTCGGTACTACTACCTCGTCCAACCTCGACAGTCCCTTTCAAATTTTGATACGTTTCACCAATTCAACATGCGGACCATGCGAAATATTTCACTGGCATTCTAGGCCTCTATCTCCTGAACGGTAACATATCACCCTGAAATTTTGTACAGTGATAAAGGGTACTACTACAAGTTTACCTATGTGACTTTACAAAACCTGTTAAGTACAAACCGAACATGGCGGCCAAGCGAAGTTGAACCATTTTAATGGATATTTCACGCGATTTAACCATCCGAGCGCAATGGAACTTGAAACGGTAAATGTTTATACAAATTCTAATCTACTGACATCTAATTGTTCAATTGTTTACATAACTTAAAGAATGTGGCTGTGGGAAATTATAAATTAAGTTTTTATTTCGTGTGTCCTAATCATGCGATCGAAGTGGAAGTTTGAATAATGAACCTACGCAATAATTTTCATCTAATGGTACATAATTTTATGGCCTACATATATACTCATCCAACATGGCAACCATCCGAAATATTTAGATGATTCTCAATATCTACGAATCTATTGCATCATCAAACTGACATTTTGTATGCTGATATAGGCTATTAATATAAGTTCACCTGTTGGACTTTCAATAACATGGTGAGCACAACACAAACATGGCGGCCAAGCGAAGTTAAAGCATTTAAATGGAATTGACTCGCGATTTAATTATCCGAGCGCAGTGAGAATTGGTACGGTAAATGTTCATACAAAAGCTACTGGCATCTAATTAAATTCAATTGTTTCATAACCCCAAGATGGCGGTCGTGAGAAATTTTAAAATTGACTTTTTATTTCGTGTATCCTAATCATGCGATCGAAGTGAACGTTTGAATTTGTTTTAACCTTCTGAGAGGCCGATTGCAGGTGTTTCTAGTCGAGTTCCATGGGCGACCTGCGCGTCGTGATGAGAGATGGAATGATGAAGATGAATGAAACTGGGCAAGGATGTGGAAGGAAGCGGCCGCGTCCTAGCAGAAGGTACCTTCCCAGCATATTTCTGGTGTTGAATATGGGAAACCATTTCAAGGGGCTTGAACCAATCCGTCTATCGAGTCAGCAGAGAGTTTGGCCCCATGGCCTAACGATGCGCCTTAGTGAGCGTAGCTACCACTGTCGGTTGTTTGAATAAACCTACGCAATAATCTTCATCTAATGGTGCATAACTCTATGGCCTACATACAGAACAATCCAACATGGCGTTCCTTTTCATAGGCGGGAGATTTTTTTAAATAAAGAAGACCAATAAGATATATGAAAATAGGCTATATAGTTCTTCACGGAAGAACTTGTTCTGATTATAAGTACTTTGGGGTTCACTTTTAGCTTCGGACAAACATCTTCGGTCTGTTCATGTCTGTCTGAATTCCACCCTTCGTTGCTTTGTTTTGAGGCAGCTCACAGCTGTGTCAGTGTCTATATTTGTCTCTGCCGCTCAGATTTTCAATTATCAGTTATCAGAATACTACTATTATGGCATATTCACACGTTTCAGTTCAGAATGTTCTTTACAATAATACCGCACTATGTCTTGGTGTTTTTAAATAGTTTATTTACCAGAAATAGTTTTTGTCAATTGAATGAATATGTCCAAACCAAACCCATCAGGAGTAGATAACAGGAAGAAGGGACACTCATAAAGGCATCAAGCAAAGAAGGTAGATTGCAAAACATTTAGGTCTATTATTGTTAGTGTAATTTATACAGTGCTGTTTAAAGGTAAGCCTAACGGTCCCCGTGGACCTCATTCTAGTTTATTATTATTATTCAGAGGAAACTAACACCCTTTAAATAATGATAAATAAATACGAGCCTTTTAAAAAGATTGAATAACTTAACATTTTATCAGTGAACAATGCGTCTTTCTCGTGCTGTGCTTATATAATGAAATGGGGCCTCGATTTTCTACACCTACAATAGAAACTTTTCATAACTTACCGAACATGTATCCAGTTTTGCCTTCTTTACGACAAAGCGGTCGATCTTCTGAACACTCGCTAATGTGATAAAAAGAAGAAAGAAAAGAGCAACTATCAAATAACTCCCGACTCTTCCAAAATACAAACTGTATATCTCCTCTCGCACGACACACAACCACCGTATATCACGACAGTGGCGACAATCAACCACGCTGCGCCAGTATTGCAGAGTGGGACATTTAAACATGTATGGGAGTAGTCAAGTAAACACGCGCCATTTCCGAGCTCCACGGTTTTTGGATCTTTACACGGTAAAACGATATCAGTGCTGCTTAAAAGTGAAAAAAGTACCCGAGGAAGACGTACGCAATGAAAGAAAACCAGGAATCACCCAAATTGGAGGTATATAAGTAAATAACTGAAATTAATTACATCACACAACAGAAGGAGATTAGTGAGGTTATATAGCACCAAGCTCACCAAAACACTAATCGCATACAGCAACAAAGAACCGTTTGAATGCCTTACCACAAAAATAACATGTGACCAGAAGAAACTCTGTATGGAGAATGAGACATGAGACATATCAGTTACAAGACGCTGGCCTGTCAACAATGAAAGAGGACATTCGTCGCATAACGAACGTCTTACAGCACAAAGCACAGGCATAGTATCAGCTCACACAAGAAAACCAGCAACCTGCTACTAAGGTGTGAAGACTTTTAACAATATACATAGACATATTTTAGCACTAAAATGGAAGCGAATGAGTGTGAGAGGAACTATATTGCAAAAACGAAGTGAATGAAGCCAAAGCAGATTAATACACTACACGCGCCAAAAAGAGGAGTAAAATATATCACAGTACGTAACTAGCAAATATAACAACATGCCATCCAAAACACAGCCCTCAACTAAAAACATAAAGCAAAAAGAGAGAAAAACCAAAATATCAACCTCAGAAAGCTCGGGAGAAGAAGAACACACAAACAATGCAAAACCCCAAAGAGACGACATTAAAGGTATGTTTTGTGAAATACTATCAGAACTTAAAGATTTGAAAAAGCAAACTGAAGAGTTTAAACAAGAAACAAGAGAGGAAATTCAGTCCATGAGAAAGGAAATTAAAGAAAGAAATGAATACTGCGAAAGAGCAAATGAGTCATTAGAACAAAAAATCACTAACATAGACAACACAATACAAGAAAAGATAGAAACATTATCCAGAAGAATAAGTGACCTAGAAGAACAAAAAGAACAACAGGCGAAAAGAGAAAGGAGGAACAACATAGTGGTAAAAAGTAAAGAATTCACTAATGATGAAAGTAACAAAGACGAACTAAAGAACAAAATCAAGAAGATATTGGACACGATAGAAAAAGAAGTGACGGCAGAAAAATCAACCTACGTCGGTAAAGACAGAAACAATAGAGGTATAGTGAAAGTCAGTTTCACAAATTTTGCAGACAAACTAAAAATAGTCCGAAACAAACACAAACTGAGAGGACAAGACATATTCATAGATGATGACCTCACAATAAAAGAAAGAGAAATCCAAGCATCACTCCGACAGAAAGCCAGGGAAGAAAGGGAAAAGGGTAATAACAATGTAAGAGTTGGATACCAGAAAATCCTGTTAAATGACCAGTGGGTGCACTGGAAAGACTTAACTTCAAAAAACGGGGAAGAAGAATTCAACACAACACAACGATGAAACAACGTTCACACAAGGAAGAAGAACTCATACTTGGTACACTAAACGTTAGAACCTTAAGAACCCAAGATAAAGAAATAGAACTCGAAAACGTAAGGTACGATATATTAGGCCTCAGTGAGGTGAGGCAATACGGCGAAGACATAATAGAGAAAACAAATGGGGATGTCTTTAGCTTCATAGGGGAAACAAAAGGACAAAAAGGGGTAGGTTTTTTGATAAAAAGACATTTAAAACACAATATAAAAGAAATAAAGGGAATCTCAGAAAGAATCATAGTATTATCCCTAAAATTAAATGACAACACATTAATAATAATTCAAGTCTATGCTCCCACAGAAGCAAGTACGGAAGAAGAAATTGAAGACTTCTATATGCTCCTCGAAGACACACTAGCCGAGTACGAAGTACACACAACATTCATAATTGGAGACTTCAACAGCAAGGTAGGAAGAAAGGAATACGAAGAAGAAGAACCTATGGGCCTTCACGGATACGGAACAAGGAACGAAAGAGGAGAAAGACTAATACAGTTTGCACTGGGACAAAGACTTAAAATTGTGAACACATTTTACAAGAAAAACCCAGAAAGCAAATGGACATGGAAATCTCCGAATGGGAAAATCAAAAACGAAATAGACTTCATCCTAACCAATAGACTAACAGAGGTGAAAAACATACAAGTGATAAATGGTCTGAAGTTTGACACAGATCACAGAATGGTACGATTGAAAGTGAGAATAAAGAAGAAAAGGAGACACTACTTCAACAACAAAACTACACATCCAGGATGCATAGACAGGGCGGAGTATGTAAAAGCACTACAACAAAACCTACGAGACTTCAACCAACAAACGGAGCAAAACGTCCAACAACACTATACAGAGCTCGTAAATTGCATATCCCGCGCAGCCAAACAATCGTCAACACCTGGAAACAGTATGAAAAATAGAATAAAACTTAAGGATAGCACCAAATGTTTGATCGAAGAAAGAGAACGCCTAAAATCACAAGCCATAGAAAACGAACACAAAAAGCTGGAATATGCGGAAGTCAATAAACAATCAAAAAGGGAAATCCGAAGAGACATCAGAGAACACAACACTAAAGTGGTCAAAGAAATCATGGATACCACAAAATCAATAAAGAAGATTAGAAAAGAATTAACTCCAGGCAAACATTGGATGCTGGGAGTAAAAGACAGCAACGAAAAAAGCCAAGCCTCAAGAGAAGCGATAATGACGCAAGCGACAGAGTTCTATAGGACACTATACTCAAGTAACTCTCAAAGATCCAACTTGCATCAGGACCAGAATACATCAGAAGAAAACCTAGAGGAAGAAACACCTCCAATACTACCCAGTGAAGTAAGAGTAGCCATTCGACAAACGAAAACCGAAAAATGCCCAGGTGAAGATGGAATTTACAATGAATTTCTAAAATGGGGTGAAGATGACCTAATCCCAGTCATCACAACATTATTTAATTCCATACTCACATCAGAAGACATACCAATGCAGTGGAAACAAAGCATTATCATACTTCTACACAAAAAGGGAGCCAAGGACGACATAAACAACTACAGACCGATCAACCTAATTGTAAACCTCTACAAGCTATTTATGAAGATCCTAACCAATAGAATGACAAAGGCACTGGACGAACAGCAACCGATAGAGCAAGCAGGATTCAGAAAGAGTTTCAGTACATCAGACCACTTGCAAACAATAAATCAACTCATGGAGAAAGTTCAGGAATTTAATCTAGAGGTGTATATCGCATTTGTGGATTACAACAAAGCATTTGACTGCGTAGAACAGGGAAGCGTCTTAGAAGCACTGGAAAAACAAGGCATCCCAAACAAATTCGTTAGACTCCTTGGCAAACTCTACGACGGTAACCAAGCCAGAATAAAGACAGAAAGAGAAGGATGTAACATCATGATAGAAAGGGGAGTAAAACAGGGAGACCTCTCACCAAAATTATTCACCTGTTTGCTGGAAAATCAGTTTAGAAAACTAGACTGGGAAGAAAAATATGGCATCAGAATCGATGGGACAAGACTAACCCATTTACGGTTCGCAGACGACATTGTTTTGGTGGCTGAATCAGCGAAAGAGCTGGAACAAATGATAAAAGAATTAGACAAAACAAGTAAAGAAGTGGGCCTTACAATGAACCCGAAGAAAACGAAGCTGATGACCAATGCGTTAGAAGCCTCAATTAATGTGAACGGAGAAACACTGGAATATGTTGAAGAATATGTATATCTCGGTCAGAACATGTCATTTTCAAGTCGTTCAGAGAAAGAGGTCAAACGAAGAATAGGACAAGCATGGAAGAGCTTTTGGTCCCTAAAGTTTATACTGGCTGACAAGACCCAAAAACGCACTTTAAAGGCTGAAGTTCTGGAAAAATGCGTTATACCGGTGTTACTATATGGTTGCCAAACTTGGGCATTAACATCGAAACAAAGACAAATGATCCAGAGATGTCAACGGAAAATGGAAAGGAAGATACTTCATGTCTCATTGAGAGATAGAATACGGAACGAAGATTTAAGAAGGAGAACCGGCATGAAAGACGCTATGACATCAGCAGACCAGCTCAAATGGAGATGGGGTGGACATGTAGCGAGATTAGATCCTAACCGATGGACGTACAAAATGACGATGTGGGACCCAAGAACAGGAAGACGAAACATTGGGAGACAAAGAATCAGATGGGCAGACTGGTTCGTAAAATGGGGAGGAAAACAATGGACAAGAACAGCGAAGATGAGGCAGGAGTGGAAAGACCTAGGGAGACTCGCATGCAGTGACCAATAAAACAATGCATCAACTAGAAAGACACCGTTCAGTGGGCATGCAGCAAAGCGGTACATATCTCTGGTGTGCAATAAAGGCTTCTCACAGAGCGGTGACCTCAAGAAGCACACTGTTGTTCATACTGGAGTGAAGTAATACACTTGTAGCACATGTGAGAAGTCATTTGCATGGCGGACAGAACTAATGGAACATTGCCTCGCGCTCTAATTTGAGGAAACATCATCGTGTTCACTAGGGAAAATAACCTTACTGAATCACAAGGAATTCAAAAGGTTCAACTATCTTGCGAAACACTTGTTAATTCGTTCCGGGACCACATGTGCACAACATAGTGAATGATTTGTGGGATGTTAAAGAACGTGTATAGGTATCTGCATCCAAACTAGATGTTAAAACTCCACCGGTAAGGCTTTGTATTGCATTTTAAAAAGACCTATTTGAAACGGGTCAATATATGTAGATTTTACTGAAGAGTGAAGACTTGGCAGTTTCTGTCATTGTTCAAGTGCTTAGATAGGGTAAGCTTTGTGCTTAGTGGCAATGGGAAGCTCCCAGATATTGGTTGATGGCTATTATGATTTCCGTAATACTAATGGATATTTGAGGCCTTGATATCGCCAGACTCAGAAATGAAGATTGTTGTAGCGAATGTTATGCCATCGTAATATAATTTACTTAATCTTTAATCAGCTGCACATCTATATAGAAGGCCCAATCAGAAAGAATAACCCCGAATGCTCCTCAGGACTTGCTCACCTGATGAGTTAAAACTGAGCAATTCCCTGCAAAGCAGGAGGCCATAGCCCTTATGGGATTTGTAAGGCTATTTATTTATTTATTTATTTTTATTTATTCCCAGGAAATGGAAATTAAAAGCTGACAAGAGAGTATAAGCTGACAAGCTGGCCCCCTCCAGATAGGTCTCTTGCTAATTGGCAATCTCCTAATTTCTTGGTAGACTTTTTTCATCATCACCTGGATGTATTCCCAGTACTGAGGCACCTACTATTCTTTTCGTTGTAGGTTCTAAATTTGTTTGAGCCGTAAGAAAATTATCTGGAGTGAAGCAACAATCAAGTAGTCTTCCTTTTAAGAATAATTGTGAATTTCTGGAGTATGTCCCCAAGAATTGGAGACATTTGCCAGTTCTGGACGCTGGATAGTACTTTAGGACAATCCCAATAAGATGAAGACGATTGGAAATTTCTAGGCACTGAACCTGTGGAAGCGTAAAATCGCCTCTTTATTAACGTTTTGTGGCTTGATAAGCTGTTTCACTGCTACACCAGTCCATATGTTTACAGGTAGATAAGAAGTGCGGGTATTTGGCATTGGCAGTATCAGACACTCAAGGTAAACAGACAACTAAATGAAAATATTGATCGCTTGAATCCATTGTTATCAGTACCTCATCGCCTCTTGGTGTTCCCAGGTTGTAGCTGGTCGTATTTGTCAGGAAAGAACTAACAGACTCTGTACCACCTCGTGGTGTAGTAGTGGCTGATATGCTTGGCTGCCACACCAGGGATTCCTGCTCAACTCCGCCTCTGCCAAGAATTGTAATTGTTTAAAACCGTCTCAAAGAATATTTTATTTTTAATTAAATGATGTTTTTCTAAAAACGTTCAAACGTTTCCTAAATATACGCGTGTAAACGTTTGGTAAAGAAACTTTTTCTTAAACATTTAGAGATTCTTTTTAATCTCGACCCTCTTAAACGATATTGCATTTAAATGTAATGAATATTTCTGACGACTGACGTTTTAACCGATTCTGAGCGAAGTGTTACGATGCTACTTCCGTTCGCAAGTCAAGTGCGAGAAATAAATGCACTGTCGAGCGATATATTGGTATTTTGAAATGTTTAATACCGGCATCTGGTAAGAGAAAGGCCGGTATTCCACTCAGGCTTAAAAGTTGATGAAAGGAAGTTGTTTATTTTACCGACAATAACACCCGTCAAATAGGACATATCATTACGGTGAGTTTATTAAATTAAGGAATCAAAACTACAACACATTAAAGGCTAAACAAGCGAAAACTGGTATTTATCTTTAAAACTAGCAGAAGTACCCATTCTTCGAACGGTCTTCGGTATTAATAACCAGACGTAATCAATTGAGCTACTGTTGCATTGGTTAGGGGCTTGGAATCTGTTTGTCGACAAAGATATATGATTAGTTGAAATATGCTCTGAAACTAATTTACCTAATGTGTACTTCCTGACGTGAAAATAAAATTGAAAACCTCGTAGACGAAACGCAATTATACACGTCACATAAAAACTGACCCTCACTGTTGTGTCAAGTCCGCATCCAGAGGAAGACCCCTTTAATAAATTATAAAGGCTTGTGGTGCATGCAATTCCGTTTTTTTTAGCCTCCAATCGCCCAAATTCCTAAAAGCAAATAAATAAAATAAAAAATAAATTATTTCAATTCAGGAATTTTTGAAAATAATGTTGCTGTTTGAAGATATAATAGACCTTCTGTACGACATATCGCACGTTTAAGTCTTGTGAAAAAATCTAGGGTACCCCTTGACCCCCTTAAGCGCATTGATGAATTTTACAGTTTTTGTTGGTTCCGTGGCTGATAACCTTATAGCCATTTGCAAACATTCACAGAAATTTAATAAATGGAGTGGCATTACTTCTTGCAGAAATAGATGGAAAGTTGGATGTAACTTTTTGAAACACTGTTGTCATAGATAGATAGATAGATAGATAGATAATGCCTTTATTGGTGGCGAAGTTAGGGCTCAAGGCCCTCTCTTACACTTAACCACTAGATGAGTATACATCTACACGACTTATAATTACAAATACCAATAGCACAAATAATATTAATAGCAATAAGAATAGTGATAATATGAATAATAGTAGAATCATTAATTTGAAAAATACACAAAGTAAAGTACCCTTAAATGACGTAACTACAGTAATCCGATCATTCATCTCATTCATCCATTCGTTCATTCAACATTTATCCCGGAAGTCAGCGGGATCCACCCAGCAAATACTCGCAGCAATCCACTTTAAATTTGCGATGAGAGGGATTGTCTCTAATGTTCACAGGTAGCAAATTCCATGACCTGGACGCAGAGATTATGAACGAGCGGTTGTAAACAGCAGTACGGTTTACAGGTATGGCAAGAGAGGAGCCAGATCTCGTATTGTGGTCATGATAGGACGAGAGGTAAGAAAACGGTGAAACAAGATAGTTAGGGGTATTAGTGGAAAGTATTTTGTGCAGTAGTGATAATATGTGGAGTTCACGACGCTGGTGCACTCGAAGCCACGACAGCTCCTTATAATAGGGTGATATATGATCATCATATCGCAGGCCAAAGATATATCTTACACAGTTGTTGAGGCACCGGTCCAGTTTCTTGTTACTGTCGCAGGTTATTTCAGTCAACACAGTGTCACAGTAGTCAAATATAGGTAGTATCAGAGAGCGAATTAGTTGTTCTTTAAGCCGAACAGAGAATACATTACCGAACCGTTTCAGAGGATATACGCATTTGTGTACTTTATTACATGTGCTTATCACCTGTTTAGTCCAATTTAAGGTCTCAGTCATAATAATTCCTAAGTTTGTCACTGAAGTAGAGTAGGGTATGATTTTATTGTTTAAAATTATTGGAGAGATGTCACGTTGCTTGAGGGAATATAAGTTTTTACTGGTACCGATAATAATCACTTGAGTTTTATTTGGGTTTATTAATAAACTGTTTTTATAAGCATAGTCACTAAGCTGTTGTAGGTCAGAATTTATTTTAATGATTGCATTATTGATATCACTCGGTTTTGAATGATAGTAGATCTGTACATCATCTGCATACACTTGCAATTTGCAGAAATTAAGGGCTTTTGATATGTCATTTATTTGGATGATAAATAACAGTGGCCCAAGAACCGAACCCTGAGGGACACCGAGGGTCTTACTTTGCCATCCCGAACTCACATTTCCCACTATCACACGTTGCCGGCGATTTTCAAGGTAAGAGGAAAAGAACCGGAGTGACACACTATTAAAATTTAGTTCCCGAAGTTTCTGCAGTAGTAACTGAGGGTTGACGGTGTCAAAGGCACTGCTGAGATCTAATAATGTCAGTACAGTCACGTCCCGTTGGTCCATTGCACATCTGATATCATCTGTCACTCGTAGTAAAGCTGTCGCAGTGCTATGCCCCTTTCTGAAGCCGGATTGGAAGGGGTTGAGTAGGGAATGCTTTGTAAGGTATTCAGTAACTTGTGTATGAACTAGACGTTCAAGTACCTTGGATAATGGTGGTAGGATGGATACTGGACGATAATCTGAAGGAGAATCAAACTTGGAGCTCTTCGGGATAGGTCTAATTAGTGCATCTTTCCAAACATCTGGGAACACTCCGTTTGTCAGGCAGTAGTTAAATATATGAGTTAGTATTGGCAGAACATCTCCCAAGACATGCTTAATCAGTGATATAGGAATGTCATCGTTACCTGTGGCATTGGATGAAATAGAGTATATCACACCTTTAACTTCATTCGAGCTGATATTTCTAAAAGAGAATTGGTCAATGGTTACTGGCTTGCATTCATACATTAGTTTGTTAAATGAAATTAGTTTTCTGGGAATATCTCGGAAACTCTCGGTTTTAGAGCCTTAAAGTGTAGTTTTCGGGGACCCTTTACGGCTGTTTAAGGGCCCCGAGTTTTTTTTCTGACACCAAGGGGCTGAAAATAATCTTTGTCTCGTCTAGTAAAATAATAATAATAATAATTACAATAATAATATAACAATATAGGGATAGGGATGTAATAGACCTTCCGTACCACACCAGCGCGTGTAAATCGCGTGAAAAAATTCTAGAGGACCCCTTGATCCCCTTAAGCGCATTATATGTATTGATGAATTTTACAGCTTAATTTGGTTCCGTTATAACCTTATAGCCGTTTGCAAACTATCTCAGTAATGTAATAAATGACTGCGGTGGCGTCTGGTAGCTAAGTTCTGAACTTGGCCTAGTAGTCGTTGACGGTGGCGCTTGGCGGCAAAAGTAGGAACTATTTGAAAAAATCTAAGTTGCAGTACTTAATTAAAAAAACAGATAACACACACTAATACAGTCAACACAATTAACACCGGTTATCAGACAGATTCTACACACACCCAAAGTACACGGGGCTACATGACCGCGTTGTCGCAGCCTCTAAACCTAAGAACCAACCAACGTAATATATGGAATTGTATTGCGTCTTACAGCAATAGATGGACCTGTGAGTTTCTGTTGCCATGGTTACCGACTTACTTTCATTATTGTAGTAAATGAAACTGATTTTCTGGGAATATCTCAAAAACTGTTGGTTTTAGGGCCTTAAAATGGGTTTTTCGGGGGCCCTTTTGCTTCTCACATTGAGGGGCTGAAAATAAGCTATGTCTCGCCCTTCTACGCCTATTTCAGCAAGTATTTTAAGGGGGTAGGCCCCCCTTTTATGAGAGGTACAGAGAAGAGTTACATCAATGATTAGAGTCGTGCCTCTGAAGGATATCTGTACCAAATTTTACGTTGATCCACCCAGCCGTTCTCGAGTTATAAGGGAACAACCACTTTGTCCACAGACAGACAGACAGACAGACAAAATTTTTTATTTTCGCGCGCATCCGTCATAAAACAGTCTGAAACACGTAAATAACGCAAATTTCCGTAGAAATTCAGAAAAAACAGACAAACTTTCATTCTTATATATAGAGAGATTATAAAACGTCAATTAAACGTTTTACGAAACGCGGGTGGTAAAAATAACAACGTTTAAACAATTAAACGTTGGGAGTCGCGACATATTACACTACAAAATTCCTCTAGACACAAAATGGTGGCATCCACGACGTCATGGACGACACTCAAGAATTTGGATTTAAACTATGCATACATGCTAAATTCTGAGTGTTAATGAGGCTTTACATACTAATACAAAACTAACCAGGATCTCATGCCCCAGACCCACATGCTTGTAGTACAAGCAGTAATTTTTGCCAATGATTTCGTCCACAGTCGTCTAAAACTTAGTAGGCTAGCGCCAAATGGTTTCGCCCAGACAGTCATCTAACCAAGTACCGACCCATGGCTTTCATAATTTTCATTAGTGACGTTAATTGATTTGAAGTGTTGTTGATAAACTCAAATTGGATCAAGAATTTTAAAAAATATTAAAAAGCCAGAACGATTAAACCAATGAGTCAAGAAACTAATAGCTCAGTTTAAATTAAGTTTCTGCACCTGAACATTGAGCTACAATCAGGTTACGTAGCACAGTTGCGCAACCTAGTTGTGCCATGTGCGCATGGTTTTAATTATTGAGGTGTCTTGATGGGGCCTGTTCCACGAATAAACTTTGCAACTTTTCACTTTGCACTTTTCAATTCTTGCTAAGTGCAAAGTCTTTCTCTTCCACCATGATCTATGTATTACTTTTCAATTTCTTTGCAAAGTGAAAAGTCTTTGCATAGGAATGATCCGATCATGTTTATTCCATGAACAAACTGTATATTTATTCCATGATTTAATGCTTTATTTTTCATGGTGAAACATGTCCCACTAATGACCACACAGTGATCTTAATTAATAAAAGAATTGATCAGGCGGAACTTTTAACCTGTTAATACTAAAGTGAGGTTATGAAAATTCATCCTGTCTTTGTACGTCTTCTTGTTGGATTGTTCATCACATCTTCACTTGATGATAACAAAAGCTCCTGCGTAACATATTTATATCACTAAACCAAATTCTGCGCTGAGAAACTAGTGTAGAGACTTGTTCATTAACAGCTGAAATGGGAATCGTCTCTTTGCAAAGATTTCTGAAAACTTTTCAATCATTCCTTTGCACTTTGCATTTCTGCATCAATGGAGGAACATAACAGTCTTCAAAAGTGAAAAGATTCCTAACTTTTCACTTTTCACTTTGCAAGACAAATCTGAAAAGTGATGGTGGAACAAAATCTGAACTGAAAAGTGCAAAGTGAAAAGTTGCAAAGTTCATTCGTGGAACAGGCCCCAGGATACGACATGCACGGTATGAAGATGCACACATATGCTAGCCAAGAATTGAGCAGCAATATTAATCTAATCCTCTTAGCATTTTCAACATAAAAACACATGAAACATAACATTTTTTGGTGACACAGAAAAACAAGCAGTCATTAGATCCCTAGGCTGCAGAGACAGGAGGCACACAAGGTCACAAACAATAACATATACGAGTAGGCTACATGTCTCAGTTACACCAAGTGAATTATATAAAATCAGTGGCATCAGGTTCCCATTGGCATAATGCCCAGACATACAAGGTCAAAGTTATACATCACTGCTATATTTGAATATCTTCCTTATGAATTCTACAGTTCACTCGGAAGGGAGAAATGGGAGCACATGACTATGTAATAAGGAACATCATTATCAATACATCCAATGTTCCCAAGAGATAACCAAGCCGACGATATTCTGATTATCTAGATGTATATACTTCATGAAATGTTATCTCCAAACCACAACACACGTGCAATGGATTTGTAACTCGACAGGATGATCCGTGGAGGACCTTCCAAGTTTACAAACTTTATCAGAAAGATAATTCTGTTAAGAAAAACACAGTTTCAAAACCAGATTCATACAAAAAATGAGATATTCACAGTATAGAATACTTATAAATAGGGACATCCTAAATATGTATTTCCGGAGTTGTAAATAACACAACATACGAGTTTTTCGAGATCATCGCAATTTTTAGCTTATTTTAAACAAAATCACACATTTTAGGTCATTTGCCCTTACCAAATACTTCTGACGGCCCTATAATGCAGGCACTCTTATTGTCCTCGAGGTTTGTGGATCAAATCCTGGCACGGACAGTCGACGTGTAAATGTGTTTACAAGTGAGAGGTTTACTGCCATGTTAAAGAATCCATAGAGGTCAAAACTGTAAAGTGTTCAGAAGTGATATGGTTACACAGGCTAACAGACCAATTTTGTACCTTCATACAGGTGAATCATTCTGGAAAAATAAATTTGAAGAAAGAAAATCTTGTATTGGTAATTATTGCTGTTGAGGGATTAGTACTAGAAATATCCTGGATTTATCGTAATCGATCGGAGAGGACCGACGGTCTCAACAAGTCAGTCCAAGAGGTAGACACCGTAGACACATGCGTTGAGTATGGATGAAGATTGTGCTGTTTGTCGTATGCTCATTCAAGGGCCACGCACTCTGAAACTGAGTGGGTAGGCGAGCTCTCAACTTGCCCTACGAAGAGATTTTCTAGCGAATCATGTGTTACTCTTGAGTCGTGTTCGATGGATTGGCGCCGAGTTTTAAAACGTATAAAATAACAGACTTCTTGAGAGTGAACTTGAAATAATTCTGGGGATGAAATGTAGAATTTACTTATTCATTTGGAAATAAGCCTAAGCCAGGTCGGAGCAAATATGACACCCCTCCACTTTATCTGTCCACAACCACTGAACTCCACTACAGGTTCCATTCTCACACACTGTCTTTCACCAAGTCCACTCACCGTATTGTAGGTCTTCCTCACCTTCTCTTTCCAGTCATCTCTCTCTCCATCACTTGTTTCGGCATCATTTCAACGTTCATCCCGTTCACATGTCCATACCATCTCAATCTGTTTTACTCCAGCTTATCATTCTGCTTCTGTCCATTCGCTTCCTTTCGAATGTCTTTACTCTCTCTCCTAGTTTTCCTTACCATACTCCTAAGGAATTTCATTTCGGCTGCCTGTTTTCTATTTTCATCTCTTCTGGTCATAGGACAGGTTTCTGCTCCAAATGCCATTATTGGTAAGTACTAGATCTTATACATCAAATAATGAAATATGTTTCATAAATACATACCTGCCAACTTTTGAAAAGGGCTATCAGTAAAACTCACGCGCGACAAAAAAAATCTAACGATTTTCGACATACCCCGGCTTGACGAAAATAATAATACTTCTGGGCTACAAAATACAATAATTCATGCTTTAAACAGGATACTTCAATGAAATCATATCTACTTACATGATTTGTAGATGAACATAACAATCAAGAAGAAATCCATGTTAATCAGCAGCAGGCGTGGTGAATATCGGTTTGGAGCAGACATAACAGGACTTCCTTGATAGATTAAGCTGATATACGATAATTGAAAAAGGCTTTAAACAATAAAACTTGTTTAACGTAACACAGGCAAGAAATAATATAATACACACTGCAAATCACATGCTAGTTCGACTTTTAAGTCATGGTTGTGGCCTTTTTAGCTTCCTGCAAACAGTCTTGAGAAAATGTTTTGTCATAACAGGGACCAGAACTCCTGGTCTTCAAAATAGAAATAGACTCCAGAGATTCATTGGACATGGATGACCTGAACTGTGTTCTATTTTTCTTCACAAAGCTAAAAAAAAACATTCACATTCTGCATAGCTATGGGGTATGGTGAGAATAGAGAGCAATACTCTAAAAATTCGGTTATACTTAAGAAGTCCATCGGCTCCACGAATTCTTGATATTTGTGCCCAACTGGAATCACTTGCAGCATCTTGATGTGCAGCCAAAGAGTCATCTACCTGAAGAGCTGTGAACTGCCTCTGAAGCACATTCACCACCTCATCTGTAGTTTCATTCTCTTCCTTGCATAACATGATAGGAAACTTTTCCAAGAAAAAACGAATGGAAGATAAGTGTGAATCTTCAATTTTGTCTAACCTAGCAACTTGAGCATTCTTTAACACGTCATCCTTGAGTGGAAACTTGTTGATGATGTAGTCACAGGCAGTATAAAAGTAGTTTCTCACTGATGAAAAGAAAAGGAATTTATCTGTATCCGGTCCGTTCTGAAGGCACTTAACAACTTCAGATGATGCATTTTTGCCATTTTATTTACAATACATGTCGTTTTCGTGCGACCACAACTATATTTCTTTGCAACTTCTGATGTGGGAAACATCTTCTTAAATAAAGCTCCAGCATGATCAGCCGCACTTAAGGGCACATTGTGTTCCACCAAAAAGGAAGTAAACAGACACTCGGCCCTAATTACGTCACTGTAAACGTTTCCAGACTTAGCAAAAAAGGTGTTGATTTTCTTGCTATCTTCTTCGATTTAACATAACTAATGTGTTTACCGCACTTCACATGATTACTTAAATCGTTTTTTCCACCATATGCAATATTAATATCACACCCACATACCGTGCAAAAGGCAAATTTTTATCTCTTTCTTGATTTTAGTATGCACGGAAAATCAACCGAGTATGATTCTTTAAATGTCTGGAAGTACTGTTTCTTGTTGGATTTGTTCATTCTCGATATCTACTAAAACATCGAAAGGAACCTGGATCACTGAACGTCACATAAAATTATAACATAAAACAATTAAGACAGCCAACACTTCATTAAAACATGTCAAAACACACCAACCATTAAATGAACACGACGCCAACCTCGTGAAGATAGAATATGCACATGGTAGAAAAAAATAAACACACACACACGTGGAACGAATGTAATTAGTCCAAGGAATACAGGAAACTGCGAAGCACGAAGTTATAGCCAAAAACTCGAACGCTTCATTAAAATATGCCATAACCTTAAAAGACGAAAACATTCAAGGAACGCCAACTTCGCGAACAATGAACAACTAACGTGGTCAAAGAATATGGTTTAAATCGCAACGAGCGAACGGAGCGGAACAAAGAATATGCGAAGCAGAGCCTGTCAACACCTAAGATTCACATGCAAGAACGGTTATCCCGGCTTCAAATTCAATTACGATGACGACACAGCCATCACACGGTTAAAAGTACGAATCATATCAAAGAACGAGTTATCGACTATCGTGGACTTGCCTTCGACCCACGCAAACAATCGATTGTACGGAAGTGGGCGGTATTATCGAATGTAAATTATCGTTTCAAATTTTTGTCCGCGAAATCGTAAAATGACACCGTTCGTCCGTAAAACCGTAAAATGCTGCAATTTCCGTAAATTTTACGGATAAACCGTAAAAGTTGGCAGGTATGTAAATATATAGATATAAGAATGAAAGATTAAAAGTAAATATAAAGGACATTTTCTATCTCAAAATGTTCGTTGAGTTTGCGCCTGGCATTGGGCCATATCACAAAGATATATTATAGAGAGATGACCTGGTTATTTGCTTTTATGTGGAAGGGGTAGAATTTACTTATTCATTTGGAAATAAGTGTGAGCTGTGTTGATTAATTTTATTATTTATTTTCGTCTTGCCCTTCTATGGACCACGCTTGACAGACCTTACATTATGCTTTGCCTTCTCTGCCAGTATCTTCTCATCCTTGCTCCTACTTTCCTCTTCTGTTCTTCTGTGTAGGTTCTTTTCTTAGTCACTGGCTCCTCCCCTGTCTCCTGGAAACCTCTGTACTCCTTAATTAGTCATCTAAATTTCTCCCTATCTGCCATCTTCTTGTAGCTTTTTACTAGTGATTGACTGAAATTTTCACAATGGAAACTGAAATTTTTCCGGATTCTTTTTCTGTTGTTGATTCATTTTACAGGCTTGGGAAACCTTGACCATCAGCAGCATGCACTTTGGTTTGTGTTAAATTTGTCAATAATTTTAATTTTTTTGTTAGAAATTAATTTTTAAAATATATATTGTGAGTCAATAAGAACCAAACCAATTAAAAAGTTCATTTCTATTTGTCTCATAACCAAGGTTTCTGTGGTGACTATTAGCTGTAATTATTAAGGTTGGGGATTGGCATAACTACCTCAGGACATCAAATAATGTATCATCCTGGCATGTGTGAAAAAAAAAACAGGGAAAAAACACACTCAGAATGGCAGCTGTCTGTGCTGGGATTCAAATATACAATCTCTGGACAAGCTCCCAGTGCATGGCTATACTGCTGGATACAATTTCTTTCCTCTAGTACTTTTCCCATCACTGCAAGTGGTTCACTCGCAGAGAAAAACATGTGCTCTCTCAACAACCCAGCCAACGCTATGAATATCATTAAGAGCGAAAGAAATCCTGGTGGGGTCAATGTCATGACCTGATGAATCATATTCTTCACACTACACACAAAGGCTTGTTCTCATGCCTGGCCATTGTTCATTAACAGATCTCATCTTACTAAAGATAGTAGTTCCCAAATAGACTGCTATCAAATTCAACCCACGGCAGGGTTGCTACACATTCTGTCCACAGGCAAAACATCCAGATAAAGCATAATCAATTTCCACACCCCTGATTTCCCAGCTAAGAAATTGACTAAAAATACGCTCTACTGCACACTAACTTAAAGGGTTTATGAAATTCACCAAATGGATGTGAGCTAGCTATGAACCAAGACATCTGATGACTAGGGTCGCTGCAGACCCGATGAGAGGGTGGGGCAAACAGGGCTGCCTGGGGTCCGGGCCGGTAGAAGAGCCCGAAGTAGACAATTTCACTGAACGTAATTTCGAAAGATTTATGTATTCTTCTGACAAGGCTATGTAATTTAATGTAACAGCAACTAGTGAATAGTCTGCAAAACTGCTTAAAGAGAACATAAATTATTATTTGTTAAACTATGATGTTTTAAACTTATCTGTCAGGGAAATTGCAAAGTTTCCCGAGTTTAATGTATGACAAGCTATAGGGTGGAAAATTTCTAAATCAATATTTGAAAAATCGATCTATTTAGTATGGATCTAAAAAACGTCTTGCTTGTCCTTGGGGAGAGCATAAGTCACATACAACAAAAATGATCAAATTCAAGATGTAAAATAAAACAATTAACAGGAGACAATACAGTTCTGAATAACAAAAGAACAAGGAGTTTCATATTTAATTAGATATAGGCTACTAAATTACACAGATGTCTTTTTTTTTTTTGAGTGGGGAGTTGATACTTCCAGGATTATGTCACGGGGCGAATACACAATAAGGGGTCCGGTCGTTCTAGTCTTGGGCCCGCGGTCGCTCTCTGCAGCCATGATTTGCTGTGCATGGTTTTCAGCATTTGATCTGTGGACGCAATTTTCATGATCTGACTGCTGAATGTAGATGAAGGAGATGTGGGGAACTATGTGGAAGATACCATGTGGAGATTTGATAAGAGACACATGAATCTTTTACCAAGTTCTGTACTGCACATTTCTGGCCATTGGCTACAATAAATATTTTATTTAAAATGCAATGCAACATTTTCTCGCTCTGAAATGGTGGTGCTCCACCCGAGATGTCCTTTCTATCTGTTTTTCCTAGCTTTTACCTTTTGTCGAACCCTCCATCCACACCTGTATGTCATTGTGTTTGTTCTATTTCTAAGTTTCTGTCCTTTTCCAGTCCAATAACTAGTTACCCAACGTGGTTGTATTTTCCTGTGTTTGCTTTTGTTAGTTTCACCTTCTGTATTAGTTCTAAGTGTTCCTACTTGACTTTTCCTATTGTTATCCTTTTTAGATTCCCAGCCTTCCTTTCCTGTGCTTGTTTGGTTTTCACTACAGCCATCATCCACTTCAAGACGCAAGATCCTGTTTTATAGGATAAATAAAATGTTGCCAATCCCACGCATACAGCACCATGTGGTGTTTGTTTTATGCTGCACTTGCTCTACTCACTCCGCTCGATTTGTTCACTTCGTTTGTTTCCATGCTAAGAAGGCTTTACATATAAACACAAATTTTGGCCAGATGAAGCCAATAGTATCTTGCTGAGCTCGTTACGCATGACCTGTGTCATGTATATTGTGCACCAGACATTGCAAGAGTGAAATGATGTCTCGGTAACAGATGAACACACCTAATGAGCCTCTTTCAGTAGCAGTTGAGCAACGACAAGCCACAACATTTACCGTCGTTGAATGAACAATAAATAATATCCAAAGTCACATATTTACGTAATTTAGCACATATTTCCTGTGCAGTAGTGATAATGGACAGTACTTTCAATTGATATCAAATCAGGAATTAAAATCATGAAAATGACATACCACTCTCGAAGAATTACCAACATTATAGTATTAACAGGTGTCTCTCAGTACTCAATACGTCTATTAAACACATTGTCCATCATGATTAGGGGCAGATGACCTTGTAGTTCCGCCCATTAAAACAACAACTAACATCATGGTTAATGATTTTGCTTCACTGTAACTGGGACGAAACATTTCCACAAGCTTCCAAGAAAGTTTGAAAGCTACTGCTGGTTACTCCCACTTTTCAACACATCTTACTTTGTATGAGGCGTTATATCCTTTTCAGGTGCATGTTTCAGACCAAAAGCGGTCCTCCTTCACCCTATTCAGCAAGGTCTCGGTCTAAAATAATCACCGTACTGGTAAAAGTTGATCACGTTAAAATACATAAATATGAAGAAGAAATGACACTGGGATGATGGATGATAAAAAAAAACTAGTTCAAAAGTTAAAACATTATGTCGCTCTAATTGTAGTGTTGTTCAGTTACAGGTCTCTATTTGACGTTTGGATGTTGTTATGATCCAGGAGAGGTCCTGCTGCTCGCCTTCGTGTAAATTACTGGCCCATTAAAGATCCCCTTTGGTGTGATTTAGAACCCTGGCGTCTCTAAAAGCTGCAGTAGTTAAAAGGAATGTAAAACCAATAACATTATTATTACGGTACGGTATTATTATATAAAGTTACAGTTTCTTGTAGCCTATAGAATGTCATTGACCGTGTAAAAATTTTAATTATTCACGATTTTGAATTTCAAAAAACTCAGGCTAACTAAATTTGACTGTAGTACATTCTATATTTTATAATATACAAGTTTGATCATAACCAAGGACAAGAAATAACACTTCCAAGTCAAAGTCAAACCCAAGAGAAAGATCCAAATCTCTGAAGAAGAAAGGAAAGCTACGAGAGCTGGTTTTTTTTCAACCTCCGATTCGCTATATAAAAATAACAGATTGACATACCAAACTGATTTTATTACTAAATGTTTGCTTGTTTTGTACTTCTATTTCAACATAATCGTCAAAACGATTGAAACAATTGAAACAGGTTGAAATCATTTAGTGCTGGCATGGACTAAACGGCGGATGGTCGAAAACTTCCCACTTGAATTCTTTGAGAAAGTCTATCGTAACGTTGGCACAGTGCGGTCGAGAATGATTTTCACCTTTTTTTGAGAATTGAAGGTATGGTTGGGTGGCAACGTCTCTCCAAAAAGGAAAAACTTCAGGAGACTGTCCAGACGTACCCACCTCAGCGGCAGCAGAAATCTTTGCAGAAGACATTGGAAAGCTGGTGTAAGGATACGACAAATTTTTCAATCGTTTTGACGATTATGTTGAAACAGAAGTACAAAACAAGCAAACATTTAGTAATAAAAATCAGTTTGGTATGTCAACCTGTTATTTTTATATAGCCCATCGGAGGTTGACCCGTGGGGGTTTGCCTGTTCCTCTATCGGGCGCGTCCCAGGTGGCGGATAGGGGGGCTCGCCGGACTTGTCCGGAGGGTTTGAGGGAAATAAAATACCTCTCGCGGACCAAAAACAGGCCCCTTGCCAGGGTTATGGTGAAGCTACGTTAGGCCTAGCAAGCCAGTAGTGGATATGAAACTGCTTTTAAAACGGGAACGGGCCTCGGAAAGGACAGATCTAAAGGAAGCAGACCTGGCTATGGAAATGGACTACGAATCGGAACTTTGAATATAACAACATTGACGGGAAGAGTGGAGGAGATTGTGGATATGATGGAGAGGAGAAAACTGGATGTACTCGGACTGGCAGAGACTAGATGGAGAGGGGAAGGAAGAAAAGAACTGAGAAATGGCTTGCAGCTATACTGGATAGGAAATGAGGAGGGGAAGAGAAATGGAGTGGGAATGGTGGTGAGAGAAGGGCTGAGGGAGGAAGTAAAGAGGGTAAGTGATAGAATAATTAGAGCCAGAATCACAGTGAAAGGTAGAAACCTGGACATTCTGCAAGTCTATGCACCACAGGTGGGATGCACAGAAGGCGAGAAGGACGAGTTTGAAGAGGAGTTGCAGAAGCAGTTAGCGGGGAGAGACCTGATAGTCATGGGAGACCTAAATGCCCATGTCGGAACTGATAGAAGAGGTTTTGAGGAAGTGATTGGTGGTGAAGGATGGGGAAACAGGAATAAGGAAGGAGAGAGATTGTTGGAACTGTGCAAGATAAATGGGCTAATGGTTGGAAACACATGGTACAAGAAGAGAGAGAGCCATAAAATTACTTGGTACAGCAGGGATTTGACTAGGAAATCAGTGGTGGACTATATTCTATGCGGGAAGGAGACAAAGAAGAGTATCACGGATATAAGGGTAATACCTTCAGAAGCCCTGGACAGTGACCACCGTCTGCTGGTCGCCAAGGTGAGAGGACTGAAGGAAAAGAGGAGAACTGAGAACCAAGAAAGAAGAATAAGGACATGGAAGCTGAAGGAGGATGGAAATAAGGAGAAGTTCCAGATATTAGTGAGGAACAAATTACCGAAGGATGATCCGAGAACAGGTGAAGAAGAATGGAATAGGTTCAAGGACGTGTTGGTAGAAGCAGCGGAAGTCGTGTGTGGCAGAACTAGTGGAAAGAAAAGGTGGAAGGAAACACCATGGTGGAACCCCAGAACTAAGGAAGCAGTGAAAAAGAAAAATGAAGCATTCAGGAAATGGTTCCAACAGAGGACAGACAGAACAAGAGAAGAATACCAAGAGCGGAAGAAAGAAGCAGGAGAAGTAGTGAAGGAAGAGAAAAAGAAATGGCTGGAGAAATGGACAGAAATGATGGAGGAGGACTGTGATGGCAGTAAGAAAGTGTTGTATGGAATGATAAAGGCAAGGAGAAGAGATACAGGGGAAAATGTCAGAATGGTGGACAGGAATGGAAAGGAGGTCGAAAATATGGAAGAAGTAAAGGTTATCTGGAGAGAATACTTCAAGGAACTCCTAAATCCAACTAAAACCAGCATAGTGGACATTGTGGAGGAAGAAACAGACAGTGACCAAGACATTTCAGAGAAGGAATTGACGTGGAAAGAAGTGGAGGAAGCATTAAGGAAGATGAAAGGGGGAAAGGCACCGGGAATAGACGAAGTGAGTGTGGAGATGGTGAGAGCAGCAGGGGTGATAGGAACCCAGTGGCTCTTTCGAGTAATGAAAGTGATATGGAGGGAGAAGAAAATACCAGAGGACTGGAAAAGAGGGATAATAATACCCATATTTAAAAAGGGAAGTAGGAAGGAATGCAAGAACTACAGGGGAATTACACTCATGTGCCACTGCGCCAAAATATTTGAGAAGGTACTGGAGAGAAGAATTCGGACAGAAGTTGAAGATGGGCTGAGGGAAGAACAGTATGGATTCAGGCCAGGAAGATCAACAGTTGACCTCATCTTTGCAGTAAGACAGCTACAAGAACACCATTATGAATATGGGAAAGATCTGGTGATGACCTTCTTGGATATTGAGAAAGCATATGATAGTATTAATAGAAACAAGGTATGGGAAGCAATGAGAGCAAAAGCAGTGAACAAGGAGACAGTGGCAAGAGTGAAAGCAATGTACGAGGGAAGCAAAAGCTGTGTAAAGGTGGGAAGAGAGAGAACGGAATGGTTTCAACTGGAGAGTGGTCTGAAACAGGGAAGTGCCCTCTCACCCCTGTTATTTATAGTGGTGATGGATGAAATCATACGAAAAGTGGTAAATAGCATTGGGGAAAGGAAAATGAAGGCAATGTTGTTTGCTGATGACCTTCTGGTATGGGGAGAGGATGAGCAAGAAGTACAAGAGCAATTAGATGAGTGGGAGAAGGTAGTGTTATCATATGGGATGAAGTTCTCAGCACAAAAGAGTGAAGTGGTCATCACAACGAGGAAGAAGAACAGACTGGATATGGGCATAACACTTGGAGGACAGCAGTTGCAGAAAGTAGAATGCTTCAAGTACTTGGGAAGCATAATTGAAGAAAAGGGAGGCAATAGGATGGAAATAAATGAGAGGGGAAGGTGCGCAGATGGATTTTTCAAGAGTGTTAGGGGGATGATATGGAATAAAGATGTACCACAAAAATGTAAAGGAATCATCTACAAGACCTACTTTGTGCCAATTTTGACATATGGTTCAGAAACATGGGTGATGAAGGAAAGGGACAAGAATAAAATACGAGCAGTGGAGATGAAGTTCCAGAGGAGTAGGGTAGGAGTGACAAGAATGGACAGAGTAAGGAATGAGAGAGTCAGGGAGATGGTAAGAGAGGAACCATTGCAAAATAGAATAGAGCGATCTAGGCTACAATGGTATGGACATTTGAGGAGGATGCAAGAGGAGAGGATACCGAAGAAGATGTTTGGAATGGAAATGACGGGAAGGAGGCCAAGGGGAAGACCAAGGGACAGATGGACAAAAGGAGTTAAGAAGAGTGTGGAGGAAAGAGGAGTGTGCTGGGACACAGTAAATGACGAGAGATGGTGGATGGACAGGAAACGATGGAGAGGCTTATGTTCCAAGCAGACCCGACCAGCGGTTGGAAACTGCTCAAGATGATGATGATCAGAGGTTGAAAAAAAAAAAAAAAAACAGCCCTCGTACAAGGAAATAAACAAATATAAAACATAAAAAAGTAATCGATTTAATGTACCCGAAAGCTGGGTGAAACGAATAAAAGAAAATGCGGAAGCTGGGAACACGTGCTATGTTATTTTTGCGGGTAGCAGAAAGATGGTACGTTTCGGGACACAAGTTCCTATGCTAAACTTAGCAGTCTGGTCCCCACTAGAAGACCTCGAAAGTTTGTAATGGGAATTTAAAAACTCTCTGTATATGTAAAGCCTTTTACCAACTCATTTCCTGCAAGATATAATATAATGCTAGACAAAAGAGTTGGTACAATTGCTCACTCGTCTGTTAGTCTCAGTACAAAATTTATTATATCTTCATATAAGTTAATACAACATTAACCTTCTTCTGTAATTCGTTTCAACCAGCTTTGGGGTACATTAAATCAATCACTTTTTAATGTTCTGTGCTTTTATTGTAGTCCAGTATTGCCTCATTCTTTGTGATCTTGCTTTCCTTTCTTCATCAGAGATTTGGATCTTTCTCATGGGTTTGACTTTGACCCGTCATTTCTTGCCCTTGGTTATGGTTTAACCTTTTATATTATAAAATATAGAATGTACTACAGTCAAATCTAGTTAACCTGAGATTTTAAAATTCAAAATCGTAAATAATTCAACTTTTTACATGGTCCATGACATTCTACTGTATAGGCTACATGAAACTGTAACTTTTTATTATAATAATAGCCTATTATTAGTTTTACATTCCTTTTAACTACTGCAGCTTTTAGAGATGCCAGGGTTCTGGATTGCACTGAAGGGGATCATTAAATCTATTTGTCCAATATTCAATACAATAACTTCAAAGTGCCAGTAACTTAAATCTACAGACTTGGCTCCCTTGAATTTGTATAAGATGAAACTAGGGATGATTGTGGTAGGTATGTTGCGAATGTTATAATTAGCACGCTTCTCGTGGAACGTCCAGGCGATGTATATTTACTACATTCGGAGGTTCTAGACTCAGCTAACCATTCCACAAATGCAATACTTTTTGACAATGCCATGAAGCTTTTGTGGGATGGTGAAGTTAAGCGAGAACGAATCTTGCTGTTACTAACCGATGCTGCACCGGTGAAAGCAGCAAGGGGACTTAAGGTACTTTACCCAAAAATGGTCCATTTAACGTGTCTTGCGCACGGATTGCACAGAGTTGTTGAAGAAATACGGCAGAATTTTTCTGATGTTGACGGGTTAATATCAAACGTCAAGAAAATGCTCCACTGAGGATGGCAAAATTCAAAGAACAGGAGCCTTCGCTTCCTCTTCAGCCAGTGCTCACTCGATGGGGAACGTGGCTTAACGCAGTAGAGTACTACTGTGAACACTAGAAACTTAGCAAGAAATTGTTTTTACTTTTGACAGTAGTGAGGCATAGTCAATAAAAATTGCACAGGAACTGTTTTCTAATGATTTGTCGGGACAATTAAGTTTAGTATATATTTCTTCAAATTATAGAGATCTATCGAAAACTATCTCTCGCCTAGAAACTGCTGGTTTAGAATTATGTGAGAGTTTGGGAATAGTAAAGGACATGGTATCCAAAGTAGAACAAGTAAGAGGTACAGTGTCAGTTGCAGTGAAGAACAAACTTAGTAAGGTGCTGAGTGCAAATGAAGGATGTGCAGAATTGGTGCCATTTTAGAGGGTAATGGATCTGGTTTAGGCGAAAACGACCCGGAGCTAAGCAGCAGTGAATTGACTATGTTTATATACGCCCCTGTGATATCTTGTGATGTAGAAAGGAGCTGCTCCCAGTACAAAGAAATAGTGAGCGACCTTCGAAGGAGATTTCTTTTCGACAGCCTGAGAATGCACATGGTCGTGATGTGCAATGCTGGCAAAGAAGAAGATTAAGAGGTATGTACGATAATGATCTCAATAAACTTCCCGTTAGGCAGTGTCTTCTAACATACGCCGACAGATATCATAAAGCATGCTAATACTTCGGGTTTTTTTGTTTTCTTTTAGGAAAACCGAGCAAGAACTGCATCTCGAGGCTATGATGCTGAATGAATGTTGAAAATTTTAATGTTCTGTAGCTCTCTTTCAGTTTGTATGATTAAATGTGTCTGGTGTATTATCGCTGATCACGTTTTGGCACTTAAAGACGTTTACTGTATGTTAGTGATACTACCTATCCCAAAAATACATGTCATATTTTATAGTTTTTAGGTCATATTTAAGTTAGCTAGTTTTTAGGGCATATTTGCACTTCTTTAGGTCTTAAACTTCCGAACCATAGTAATAATAATAATAATAATAATGTATGGCCTTGGGTACCGGGTGCAAGCTTTGTTATTGGACACCCAGAGGGTAGCTTGCATGTCGAATTTCTTTGTTCCTTGAAGCACTATGAAAGTCAAGGAAGTTAGATATCTAAGCTCCTTGAACACTATAGCGCTTTCTAGTAGAGAAATAGGAACTTAGTGTTGGCGAAAACTCCCGAGATTAATTTTGCCATTATGAACACGGCCTACTGAATTCAAATGGGTTCTTTGACATGCCAACAACGTATGACATGTGTGTCGTAATTTTTTCCGCCGTTCAAAAATCACTTACCACGGTCAGGAGCGAACCTGCAAGCTTGGGATTGGTAGCCCGACACGTTAACTACTCACCCACCGTGGCAAGCTATTATATTAGTGTAAGATGTAGATAGAAGAAAGGAAGCCCTGCCGAGTGTTCAAACTATCGCCCAATCAGACTTCTAAGCCACGCGATGAAGATCTTCGAACGCATTCTCGACAAAAGGATTCGCAAGATAGCAAAACTCACAAAGAACCAAGCTGGGTTTGTGAAAAACTGCGGTACAACGGATGCAATCCACGCAGCACGGTTGCTGGTCGAGAAGCATCGTGAAAAGAATAAGCCACTGTATCTCGCTTTTCTAGACCTGGAGAAGGCCTTTGATCGGGTGCCTCATGATGTAATCTGGTTGGCGCTCCGAGAGCACGGAATTCCATAATATCTTGTTAACTGGGTGCAGCTTCTCCACAAAGAACCGATGAGTTATGTTCAAGCTGCTGCAGGAGCAACCAATGATTTCAACATCATGGTAGGGGTCCACCAGGGCTCTGCCTTATCGCCTCTGCTGTTCATTCTTGTAATGGATACTGTCACATCAGACTTGCACAAGCCAACCCGATGGACGCTTCTGTATGCTGATGATGTCATGTTAGCTGCAAACAACAAGCTTGAACTCCAGCACCAAACACAAATGTGGAGTGGCCGATTAGCTGAATATGGCCTGCGACTCAAGTGTTGGATCTACTGTCTCTCACAATGGAAAAATCATTGACGAGGTCAACGCAAGGACGCAGGCGTCTTGGTTGAAATGGCGTAAGACGACATGTGTCACCTGTGACCGCCGGATGAAAGACCACCTTAAATCCAAGATCTACCGCACTGTTATCCATCCAGTCGCACTCTATGGTACCGAGTGTTGGCCCACTACAAAAGAGGTGGAACGTCGGCTAAGCATCGTGGAAACAAGGACGCTTAGATGGACAGGCGGCGTCACTAGAATGGATCATGTTACCAATGTTGATATACGGAAACGTTTCGGAGTGGTGCCGATCCATCAGAAAATGCGGGAAGGCCGTTTAAGCTGGTATGGCCATGTGCTGCGTGCAGAAGAAGACACAATAGCTAAGTCAGCATATACCCTGGAAGTCACGGGAAAGAGGCCCAAGGGACGACCAAGGCAGAGGTGGGTTGATACGGTCCATAATGGCTTGAAGACTGTACATGTACACCCAGATATGGCTCAAGACCGAAAGAAATGGAGACAACGAATCCTCACAGCAGACCCTGCCACCAGGCGGGCAAATGCTAGGAAGAAGAAGAAGAAGATGTAGACAGTAGCCTACTTGAGTCAAAAAATCCAATTGTAAAATAATATAAGTGCTCAGACCTTGATGAATTTAAGTTATGCAACCTCACTCCACATCATGTACGCTAGTCTGTCGCATGCAGTGAGAATAGTCAACGTTCCACCACATGTCGATAGTACTGTAATCTGTTTTTGACTAATGCTTGGTGGATAGAAATGTAGATATCATACTAGTGATGGTAATTGTATTCAGTTCTTTTATTCATGACTTACATAGACCACACTGGCACAGTTGATTTCAACACACACTAGCGAGCGGGATGAATATGATAATGGACGCAGACCTAGTTAAAACGGGGGAAAATCTTGCAAGTAATATGGCCTCCTGACGTGTAGTGGACAACCTCATGGTATAAAGGCTAATGTCCTTGGCTGTCACACCGGAGGTCCGGGTTCAATTCCCAGCTCTGCTTCTTTTACGGGCTGCGACATCATGGTTATAGGCTACTCCAGTGCATTTGGGTTTGTGTGGAATTTGTGTGCTAACCTGTGTTATTGTGGTGGCTGTACTAGAGTAAGTATTTGTAAATTGGGGATAGGATTGAGAAGGAAGTTAGGAACCATCCCAGCATTTTCCTTGAGTAGAAGTGGGGGGAAACCATGGAAAACCACCTCCATGATGGCTGAGGTGAGGATCGAACCTGCCTCTTCTCAGTTTTGCCTCACGAGACTGAGTGTACCTCGTTCCAGCCCTCAGACCAGAATTCAATTTCTTGGCAGAACCAGGAATCGAACCCGTATCTCGGGTGCGACAGCCAACAAAGCTGGCCGCTACACCACGAGGTGGTCAATGAATATAGATGTGGACTATTTGTAAAATAACATAAAATTATATCGACCAATTTATGTCGACAGGAGAATGCTCACAAACATAGATGTGGTACTGTACACTGTCAATTCTCTTATGGAAATATCTGCCCTACACAATTGTTGTTGCTAAAATTATTTGTTAAATTGAGAATATGTATTAATCATCATTGGCTTCTAAAGGCTAAAGCCTTGTTGTTACAGCCATTTCTTACGGTCTTCAGCAGTTCTCTTCATATGGGCATATGAGTCACATTCTATTTCCTTGACAATGTTCTTGAGATAGGCTACGATTGTTTTGGTCGTCCCCTTGACTTTTATCCCAACATTTTTCCTTCATAGATTACCTGGAGGGAGTGTGTCATGTCGGAGTATGTGTCCCATGAATTTTGCTTTCCATTTCTTGATGGTGTTCAACAGGCATAGATTCTCCTGATTTTGGTTCAGAACAAGCTCATTTGTCTTTCTTTCTATCCAGCTTGTTCGGGTCATTCGTCTCCAAAACCACATTTCAGCTGCCTCAAGTTTTGTTTCTTCTCTTTTACCAAGTGTCCATGTTTCACAACCATACGTCAACACTCTCCAAACAAATGTCTTAAGAAATGACTTCCTTATCTTCAAGTTGAGGTGCTCATTGAGCAGTGAGTTGTTCTTATTTTGAAAGGCTTTCTTCACCAATACTATTTATTTCTTAATTTCTGTTTTACAGGGGCATTATGTGTGTGCGCACCAGTAAACACGGCAAGCTAAGCCGGCTGTGACTAGCGCAGATTGCGGCCACCCACAGCTGATCCAGCCGGTGCAATAACCCGCTCCGCTGACTCATATCGTTAGTTCACACGTGTTTCGTACTTCATATGGGCGTGTATTTGCAAAGCTTAGACGTTAGTGTTGCACGTTTAGTGAGTATTGTGATTGTTGGTCATGCCTGGACACCAATTCACATTGCACGAACGTGTGTATATCCATAATTCGTATAACAAAAGCAGAAAATCTTGTTGTGAAACGAGACAAAAATTTTGAATTAAGTTTCCAGGAAGACCTGTGCCTAATGCCAGTACAATTAGGAGGCTCGCTAAACAATTCAAGGAAACAGGCTCCGTAAATAATAAGAGAGTTGACAGACATTCTTTCATCAAAAGATGTCAGGTGTGTGTTACAAGAGAGGGAGGACATTTTCAGCATCGCCTATGAGCTCTTTAAGTACACATTATTGAACATGTTTGGTAAAAGTGTGCAGGACCGGGTACACACGGCCGCGATCTGCGCTGGTCACAGCCGGCTTAGCTTACCGTGTTTACTGGCGCGCACACACATAATGACCCTGTGCATTGTCAAATTCAGCAATGAAAGGTTTCAGTTCCATAGAAAAAATATAATTCTGAATTAAACATAATTTCTTTTTCACTTTCATATGACTCATACCTTGTTTCATCTTCTGGTGGACATTAACAATTGAAATTAGTAACCCTGGTCACTACTGCACCGGATATATATGTGCTAAATTACGCAAATGTGTATTTTTATTTATTGCTCATTTAACAACAGCAGCCATGTTCGACAGCGCATGAGGAATCTTCATCCGTCACTAAAGCGCACACATTGTCGCCAACACGTGGGATACAAAATACACCACAATAATTAAAGATTATTGGTGCGCGACTACACCACTGTGCGTGACAAAACCCAGGGGTGTATATATATATATATATATGACTAGATGGCCACACTACCAAACAATATCAATCTAGACAAAAGCCATTGATCTGGATTCAACAAATTTTACAGTAGTACCGTAAGCGCGGCGTTGGCAATACTGTGAAAAAAAAAAATGAAAATCCACAGCCTGCTTCCAGTCTCCGACCGGGTCAGGAATGGAATGAGTGGAGCCCCCATTCAAGTGCATAATGGCGGACACAGCTGGAATTTTACTATACAAGTCGTGATCTAAATAAGGGATGATGGGCGAGTTATGGATAGCGGAGGAGTAAACATTGTATAAATCAGGAACTGATGTAGTTTACTCCTCTGCTGTCTATTAACTGCCCACCATCTCTTTTTAGATCATGAGTAGGCCTATATAGTAAAATTTCAGCTGTGTAGGCCATTATCCATGTGAATTATGCACAAGTACAGTATTGCCAACCACACATGTGGTGCTAATTGTATAGGCGGTTTTTTACTAGGTCGAGCTGCGTTAGTCATATATGCACCCATGGTTTTTGTCACGCATATGGCCGACCTCATATGGTGGTGTATTTTATATCTTACATGTTGGCAACACATGTCTAGGTAACAGTTGAATAGACCTCATGCACTTGAGGAAAAAGGCTGCCGGTGTTCTATGAGCAAGAAACAAAATCACAAATTTACATAATTTAGCACACATTTCCAGTACACTAGTGATAATGGATGGCAATTTCATTTGGTTTCAATTAACTTAATTTGTCTCCAAGATTATGAAAAAAAAAAAAAAAGATATGAAAATCATGTAGGCCTATCATCCGTATTAACAATGTTGCGAGTGTTAAAGGCAGGTTCTCGTCTCCTTCACTATTAATGAGAAAGTTAAGTTAAGAATCCAGTGGAAGTGTCTGGTTGGCCAAGAAGGTAGGCTGCACTGGTAATGGCAAAAAGGCCTACTTACAGGTTAAACTTCAATACACATTCCCTCTCAAGGCCTTGGGTAGCCTTATGTTGCTAAGACAAACTTCAGCCTATAAGATATATTGATTTATTTTTCCTAGGCAGAAAACCCATATAGCTATGAGAATGTTTGATTTAAATATTATGGAGCCCCTCCCCCCATGTTTTCCAGGTCAATTTAATTCTACAATAGAGTTTCCAAATCACCACTCATGTTTATTAGTTTCTCAACCCCTATAATATCCTGTTCCATGGTATCTACAGTAGTACTGGCTACTAAGTAACAGTAACAAGAGAGTTTAATAAATTTTGATGTCATAGCCTATGAAATTTAAAACTAAGTAGGCCTAAGGCAGTCTTAACCTAAAATAAATTCTTCCTATAGCCTATAAAACTTTGAATACAGAGAGCAGAACTAGGCCAGCTTGCTCAAAAGTATGGGTGTAAAAAAGGTTGGAATATTTTCTCAGGCTTATAAAAATAGCAAAAAAAAAACAAACACGGGAACGATAAGTCACACCAGGCTACAATATTCAAGGACAACATTTGCAATACATATATCTTTTGGAAAGCTACAAGACTCGAATCTCCTCAACTTTCACCCAACAAATCCATACATTCAACCCTAGGTTCATTTATCGCTCACACGTAACGAGAATGACAAGCAAGACGTCAGAAGCAAATACTGTAGTTCCTCAGTACAAAGTGAAACTGTACCTTAGGTTTGTAGAACCATTTCCTTATGGATTCCATCTTCTAAATAAAATGCACAGGTCTGGTTAGGAACACTTAGTAGAAAACTGGATAACACGTCAACACCTCTAAAATAATCATTGTCACTTCCCTACCAGTCACGGGTTTAAAACATCGTAAAGTCTCACAAACAACGTAATACCTCAAAAACTTTCGCGAACGTAAAGTGTCAGGCAAAGAAATGAAGAAACAAGTGAAATCTGCAGAGCGATGAGCCACTGGCGCATGCGCGAGGGTTCCAGGGTACTTTGATATTGCAAAGTGGTTGCAACACAGTCCCAATACCAAAGGATATTATAAAAACATTTCTGCGCAAGACTACACAGTCAAATAATTACCATGCGTTTAACACAAAGGGTCGCTTATTGTGATATTTAAAATTCCATATAAATAAATAATAAATTAAAACATGTAGTAACATGATAGCGTAATTAATTCATAATTAAATAATACTTAATTAGCCTATAGTTTCCTTTCAATTGTATCCATCCTCTAGAAATGCGTGGGAGAATAACACCCCCGTAGATTGACATGTGGGAGGAGGGTCGAAAGGAGAAAAAGAAACAAAACCCCCCATTGGATGCGCGGCAAATTGGGATCCCAAACGCAGAGTATATAATCCGCTGCTCCGGATAAAGCTCCGGCAGATATTCTAAAACCACAGGAGCAATCAGACATCAGATATTCCTTGTCTTCAGTATATTCTTCACCTCGAAGACTTCACATCCAAATGTAAGTTATATTTAGCCATCACCTATAACTCAACAACATGTCATTTACTCGAAGAGAGATATTGTATCAAGTCGATGAAACTGATTGCACAATTCAGAGTAGGATATTGTTAGTAAAATATCAAGAGGGTGAAAAAACACTTCTAATATTTCCACTCATTGCATTTATTGCCTTAATGAAATATACAAAATCTGTTATAAATTGTAAAAAAAAAGGTTTAAATCTCTGACTTAACTGAACGATTAATACTGGCTGTAGTAGATAATGTTCCATAGTATGGGTGAAGTAGTAGTGCAATGATTTCTCGTATAAGGGGCTCGTGAATAACATGACAATTTCTTCTTGTCATTTTTGTGCAGAATTAAATTTCACACAGATAATTTCCAACTAGAGGTGTGCTGTCGTATCCAGTGACCGGTATATACAGTATATACAGTAAATATGTACGACTGCCAAAATGTGTCCTTAAATTTTGCTATTTTATTAATTGAGAGATCAGTTCATATATTTAGGAATCTAGTCTAATGTAATAATATTTGGGTTTAACGCTCGTTTTGACTAATCTGGTTTTAGAGATAATTAGGAACCATGTATATGGTAATTTTGAATATTTTATTCCACTGTCTAAGAAGAATATTAAGGGATGAATATTAACTGCCGTTGCTTTGGAGATGTTGGGGTGTCAACATTTTCCTCTGAAGGGGATTTTTAACGTGCCAATACATCGTATCGCATTTAAACACTCTTGAATGACATCGGACTGAACCGTTGATTGAATTCCAAAGCCAAACAAACTACGCCACACAACCCAGTAATTTTATCATATTTTTCTACTAATTATTGGTTACTTGTATATTGATATTTTTTTCTTGCGGGTTTTAAAGTGTGAATGCCAATCATTGGTTCTTTTTTTGATCCGACTTCCAGTTGTACTGAAGTTTACATCCCTTACCTTGCACTATACCATTTTTACAATTTTCCTAATCAGAATTTTGTTTAGGCATCTACATACGAACGTGCGTACTTTGTCTCATAAATAACCCACAGTATAGAGAATACAAATAATTTTATTCAATTCTGTTTATTTTCTTGGGATTCATCGGAGTATTTATTTAGCAAAGACTGGTAACTTACTCTAGCCAATATCACAGTAAGAATTTTGTATATCAGGTTATTACAGTAAAACATGATAATAGAATTACAAGAGAGTGGAAGTAATTTTCGTTGTAAGCAGGATTCCGATTGACAAAAAATGAACGGAACTCTGTAAATGCATACCACTGGTAGATAATAAAACTTTACAATATACTGTCGGCTTACAAGTGAACACATTAAGTCAGAGAACAGGTTGTTGAGAAAATAAACCTTGATTATCTATACGCACTGCTCAATGCACGTCACTTGTAAACTGACGATATATTCTTTGTGGAATAGTAGAGGGAGATAATTGCATTTATCGCAGTCCATCGGCATTTAGAAATCTATTCCATCTACGAAAGTTTGCAAAATTCAGTTGATTGGAATCTTGTCAAGCTTTAGCTGTGTGCCGATATCCTTAACTGCAACTTGTCCTTCCACAAAGGTGTACAGCCTTCGGTATCTTATGTTCAAATGTACAACTACGCACACCTTTCGTTCCATCCACCGCTTTTAAATGTAACTCCGTTAACTACAATATTGCAGTTTAACTTCTTGGAAATAGGCTGTTCATAGCGTCGTTAAATTAGATACATTTCCTTCCTTTCCGCAATAGACAGTTTCCACTCAAAGTAGGTAAACGTACATGAATATCAATCGTCAATTTACGAGACAGGGTAGTTTTCCGGTATAGGCAGTATAAACTGTAATGTTTCGTTGAAGGCATGTTGCACGATATACATAAAACTAATGAAGTGATATTAGCCTCCTCCATTTATTCCGACTTAACAGGGCCACGTGTCCGCGTGTTCTGGGGCAAGAAATCCGGACCCCATTTTCTTAGATATTTCCCTTGGTGCATCGCATGAAAGTACTTGGACAGTATGGACCTGAAAGAAAGAAAGAACTGCTCGGAATTACGTACCGGTACCGTATCTTAAAATTACTTTAACCTTCATTTATCATTTCCACTGTCTTGCAGGGGTTCGTATTTCCAATTGTATTCCATGTGATGATGCAGGCTTTGAAATGGTGTCCTAATGTGACGTGTTTGAACTTAAACTAACCGGTAAAATTAATCGAATTGAAATGTAGAAATATTTGAAGTAAATAGGTAGATCGAGATATTCTTTTTAATAGTCTACCTTTCGATTTATAGCGGCTTCCTAATCTTCATCTCACTCGTATTCTAAATTCTGGTGGCTGTCGGTATATTTTCGCGGTCCACAATCTTTTTCCTTGCGAACATTATTTTGACTTTAATTAATAGGCTATAGGCCTATCCATAAATGTTTCACTGTAATTGTATATAGTGTATAGTGGCGAACGACCAGGGCCGGATTTAAGAGTGTGCCGCCTATAGGCCAAAGTCCATTTGCCGCCCCCTCTATGGTTCATATTTACTTAATACATTTGTTTTATACAACAAATGGATAGATTTCATTGGTGTTTTCATCTTTTTTAAACATAAAGTTCATTTAGTTTAGATAAAACTACAATTTTAATGGTTTACATAATACATTATGTAATGAAATTAGTTATCTACTTGGTTTTTTTTTTACTTACTAATTTTAAGATTCGTTAAAAATGAAATGAGTTTCGAACTTAATTAATTAATTCTTGGAGGTCAGTGACAACTATTTTACACATATTTTTATACTTTAATGCTAATGACTATCTTTTGCGTATAGAAGAACTGTGTTCAGTTTGAATTAAGTTATCCTACACGGTGAAATGAAATTACACAAAATGTAGTTAATTACTGGTTTATTTGTTGAGAAATATACAAACTTCCCTAAAACAACTCACCCCACGTAATTTTGATGTTCAAATTTACATAGCTTTCTTACGAGATTTCTTAAACGCAAACTCGTTAATAATGTCCTCACATGAAAGTGCTTTTGTTGTATTTGCCTCAATACAAAGTAATGAAAGTGAGTTTAACCGTATTTCAGAAATACTGTACTAGTTCGCAGATAGTTCTTAACTCTTCTAAGGCAGGAAAAAATGTAGAAGGACTAAAACATATTTTTAAGTAATATGTGTATTCTTAAATTCGTACGGAAAATATTATTAACGTCTGAAATACAGGGTCTTTCACTCAAGGTGCGGCCAGCCCAGCGCTCTAGGTAGAACGTGCAGCTATAAAGGCCAAACGAGCATATCGCAGCGCGCTGCTGTCAGAGCATATGTCATAATTAAGATAAGGAAGTAAGTGCTGTGGATTGAAGCTTCGGACTCTCGACCCTAAGCTCAGCGAGCTGCCGGCGGCGCGTAGAGGCAGCTCGCTGAGCTTAGGGTCGAGAGAGCACCCGTACAAATCACATGTAAATAACGAGTACACATAATACCACATAATCAGAGTAAAATAATTACCCACCTTGTCACAGAAGATGTTGAAAATGTCCTCCACCTGCATCTACACATTTCTGGCATCGTCTAAGGAAATTTTCATTTACACGCTTCAGTTCGTCTACCGAGATAGCCTCAATTTCTTTGGTTATATTCTGTTTGAGTTCATCTAGAGTGTGACGGTTTGTTGCATAAACCTTATTTTTCAGTTTTCCCCATAAATAAAAATCGCAAACCGTAAGATCTGGGGATCTTGTGGGCCACAATGGCTTACTAATTACCCTGTTGTCGAAAATTTCCTCAATTAAATCGAATGACTCGTTAGCCGTATGCGCAGTTGCAGAGTCCTGCTGGAAATATCCAGATTGGCATTCATTGTCCGTCAATTGTTCAAAAAATGGCACGAGAATGTCATCACAATATCTCTGCCCAGTGATTGTGGTTTCAAAAAATATAGGCCCTATTATCCTGTCTGCAGTTACTGCCGCCCACATTCCCATTTTCACATCATATAGGGGTGTTTGATGTATGAAATTAACAGGTTTTTCTGAAGACCAGTACCTGTTGTTCTGACTTGAAACATGTCCACTTAAATGGAACCATGCTTCATCAGAGAATATTATTAATTTCGGATCAAGTACCCCATCATCAACAGCCCTTAAAACCCAGTTACAAAAATTTACTCTGCTCTCATTATCACGTGGAAGCAACTCTTGAACAACAGTAATCCTGTATGGTTTCAATTTTAACATTTTTGTAGCCCGCCACGCTGAGGTAATCGAAATTTGTGTTTGCTGCGAAAGTTTTTAAAGCGATTTTGTAGGAGTACGTTGTAACATTTCCCCTACCTCGCCTAATTTCTCCTCAGTAAGTACTCGCTTTTTTACTCTTCATTTTCCGACCAGAATCGAACCTGTACTTCTAAATTTGTTGACAAGCCTTCTAACAGTTTCTCTATTTGGAATGGTCGCACCTGGGAATTTTCCTATATACCGCCTTCTAACTTCTCTACAGGAATTCGTCAATACATAAGTGTCGTACATGAAAATATTTTGTTCTAATGTGTACGCAGGTTGAGGCATTATTGAACCAATAGGCTTTAACACTTAGCAATAACACGTTATAAAATTTTGGAACACAATAACAATTAATCAATAACCACTAACACGTACACACGTTATAAACTTATAACACTTATAACATTAAATAGGCTATAAACGAAATGACAATGTCAACTTTACTCGGTAAACCCTGCATTGCAACTGTTCCTGCACTGCGAAGTCCCGCACTGCTCCGCAACATCAATCCAACAGCACTTCTTCCTTATCTTAATTATGACATATGCTGTGACAGCAGCGCGCTGCGATATGCTCGTCTGACCTTTATAGCCTCACGTTCTACCTGGAGCGCTGGGCTGGCCGCACCTTGAGTGAAAGACCCTGTACTTCATGTTAACTTTTGAATAAATTGCCAAACTGCCGCCCCTGGAAATATGCCGCTCTAGGCTGCAGCCTACTTGGCCTATTTAGAAATACGGCCCTGCGAACGACAACCAGCAGGCGGACCCTGCATCAACGTGGGAAATACGCTAGGAAAGAAGAACTGTATAATTATGAGGCATTTATATTTGAATCCAACTTAGAGTAATTCAAAAAATGAGATTGTCTCCTTTGTGTTCTTGAATATATCGAGGTCCTTCAACGCACCCACCTTCCAGGTTACAACTCCGTTTGTCCCTAGCTATCCTCGGGTCTAGACTTAAACTGTAACAATGAGCTCTCTAATAAGCACTCGACTTCTTGTATAGGATCTTTTCTAGTTTGAACAACTGGCACATCTCTAGATATAATTATTTAAATTATTTACATCTGACTACAATCTAAACGCTGACTGAATAAGGTTAAATACAAGCACCAACATGCGATTTTAAGGGACAATACGACTGAGTTTTTAAGTTTCTAAAATGATTTGAAGTCAATTTTTTCAGTGTTGTCCTCTTGACAATTCAGTCGGCAACACGGATCTATTCAAAATTATATTAAGCAGGAAATATGGGATCGTACCTGCAAAATCTACTTGTGATTAATTATTATTTTTTGTATAGATTACAATAACTACTGGCTTTCAGTTTTCTCTCATTATACATTTCTGAGTTATTATTATTATTATTATAAGCAAAAATCTTGTAAAAATTGTAATCCTTGTAAATTCAGCACTAGGATAGGATTTACTCCTTAATAAGCAAACATTTTCACTTCGCTGTTGGTTGGGTAGTAACCTCTGTACAAGGATGAGTTTTCGCGGCGCGCCTTGGGTTACCGTTGATATGTAACCTTTTAATTCCTCTGTAAGGCACTAAGTGCGACTTTTTCGACGTGAATTTCAGGCTCAATACGCAACTACGTGTAGCTAGTCAAGTAAACATTCCTCCATTAAACTACTTTTGACCTGACTGTAACAATTTTACGTAAATTTGGGTGTCTATTACAAAATTCGCAATTAATTTCTATTCACCTTCTCTCTTTCTGTTCCTCCACCATCATGTTCCCTCAACCCTTTCAGCAGTGCAAGATAAAATAAACACTAATATGGCTTAATCCCTTCTTCTTATTTTTCCTAATATTTTTATCATCATTATCAGCAGCAGTATCATCTTTAGATCGTGATATTGCTTAACTTCGGATCATTCTGAAGAACTGTCTTAATATAGGATACTGAATTTGATTTTTCTATTATTTTTATTATTATTATTATAATAGCATTAATGGTAGTTCTGATTTAATCAAGATAAATTTTTGACACGACCTATGGCTTCTACCAACTTATTATTAATTAATTAAATAATTAATGTATTACCTTTGTCATCTAGAGTTGTGCACTATTTAACTCTTAAATACAAAAGGTACGGTATGTTGTTGATATCTAGGTTCTGTGTAAGAGACAGTCCTGTAGCATTCACAATTACAAGATATAAATAATTAAATAAAAAAAAAAATAATAATAATAGTAGGCCTACATTATGCAACGAGCCTATAATGCCAATAATTAAGACACAAATATGTTTATAAAACGAGCGTATGAGAGTTTTATAATTTCCACACGAGTGTCTTAATTACCATTATAGGCGAGTTGCATACGACTGTTTATGTTCGACGATAATTATTATAACTATTTTATGTTCGAACATAAATATTCATAAATATCTGTCGAGATTTCGCCAGTTTTATGTACTGAACAGAGCACATGAGACGCAGAGAATGCCTTGTATTTGACCATGGCCTCCTCGATTACCCTACTATGACACTAGGTCAGGCAGTGAAATTTAAATTAGAAGGCCGTGGAACTCAGCGCATCTAATTATCTAAATGGTCAAACAACTGTTTCTTGAGCTCTGATTAGTTGGAGAAACTGTTTCATAATGAAAATTAGTGTTATAATGAGCCTCATTATAGTACAGTTTTCTGACATATAATAGTCAGGGTCGAACATAAATAAATAAACAACATCATAGAAGTTTGCCTGCGTTGCTGAGAGTGCTAAGACATACTCCTCGACAGGGAAAATGAGCTGCATGTTGATTCGATTTCTGGCATTAATGTCGGTCGAGATGAGTGTTGTATTATAATAATAATGATAATAATAGTAATAATAATTAGGGCTAGGATTTTTAGGAGCTAACAATCGGGAAATTATGTATTAAAAATACCTGAAATATGTGTCAAAAAAGCTAATCTATTTAATTATAATTTAGTTTATTAATGTGCATATAAACAATATGCAGTACTCACGAATGCAATTTATGCTATGTCTCACTGACTGCTGAAGTATTACAATACACAACGAAACATCTTCAGGTTGTCCATCACAAATGACCGACGATTATCGCGAAACACTTCTTCTGAAGGCGTGAAACTGCGGCTATTATGCTTCTTGCCCTTGAGGTGTTGTGTAACTTGAGATCGCTGTTCAGTCATGATTGCCTTCCCACATGGTTGGCAGAACAGAACGCTCCCATCAGAAGTAAAATTATCTTTACATTATGCAATATACTGCTGCAGACGATAACTTGTAGTTGTTTTTACTTTAGGCATCGTAGAACTGTCTTACACTTCACAGTCCCAGAAATGAACTGCATGTGAGTGACACTGGTTCCAGCTAGCTGGGGGAGGGGGAGGTGCAATATGGCTATGGACAAGGAAATCCCCGGCTTCCACAGTGAGAGGCACGGAGCGACAAGTTAAGAATAACTCAGTTGCAAGCTGACAGAAACTCTGCATGAATATAGATAGCTCACAGGTTCTTCCCCGTTGAAGTAACACAGAAGAAAGATGCATTAAACTGAAAGATCTAGCATACTGATTTTAACAAATATAAATGTTATGTCTTTTTATGTGCTAATAAGTGAAAAGCAGGAATTTATGTATTTATAGAAAAAAGCTTAAAATACGTATTTACATAAAAATATTTATTTACCTAAAAATACGAGCCCTAATAATAATAATAATAATATAATGTAGTTTTAACCGTATTCGAGCACAGCGACTACAGTGCGGATATGGTTGATGCATCCCATTTTGTTGTGAAGTGATGCTGGCAAGTCAAGTACTAAAGGATGTTGTCTGCATTATAGGTGCACATAATTTGTCGCCTCGGCCTGTTCTCTCTTGAGTCCCTCTTATCATGCAGCTTCTGCAGCCTTTCATTTCCATAAGCTTTAGGCTGACTACTATATGCACCATACGACGCCACTGGAGCGTTCACCTAACAAGCCAGAAACTCTACAGTCTCCAACTTACAGGGGTTTATGTCCCGTTTCAGGACTTAATATTCTGCAAAATATTGCTATTATTATTATATCATCGTCATTTTCAGGCCATTGTCGTTAAAATACAAAGCAATTATGCAGATTACATTGCATCAAAGCATAATCATCACCTTAATTTGGATCACTGCCAATGAATTCACGAACTATCCTAAAGTTGTAATCAATATCACTGCCTCCTGTATTCATTTATACAAGTTAGTGTCCAGATCAAGCACTTTTAGCCCTTGCAGAGGATGTTTAGGAACCACACCAGTGCTCGAGATGACTATTGGTACAATTAATTATTAGTTGAATTAATGAAAATCCACAGCCTGTTTCCAGTCTCCGACCGGGTCAGGAATGGAATGAATGAAGCCCCCATCTAGCGGCGAGGATATGAACTGTGCCGGCTGCCGAGGCCTGGCGCACTCCTCTGGGGCAATGATTAAATGAATGACAGATGAAATGAAATGATAGTGGAGAGTGTTGCTGGAATGAAATTTTGGGGAAAACCGGAGTACCCAGAGAAAAACCTGTCTGCCTCCGTTTTGTCCAGCACAGATCTCACATGGAGTGACCGGGATTTGAACCACGGACCCAGCAGTGAGAGGCCGGCGTGCTGCCGCCTAAGCCACGGAGGCTCACAATTAATTATTAATTATTATTAACTCTCCCTCCTCAGGTTTTGGGCTTTCCAGACCGGATTAAAAGGAAGGAAGCTTGTAGTTTAACGTGACCGTTAATCTTGAAATCATGAGCCACGGGACCTCCTTTTTACGTGGAATCCGAACCACAGGACATGGCATTTCACTTCGAAAATCTCACATGCATTGACCGGGAATCGAACCCGGACCGCCTTGGTGAGAAGCATACAGCTAGACCGCTGAGCCACCACGCCCCCCAGACCGGATTATAGTTGGGTCATTCATTATTATTATTATTATTATTATTATTATTATTTTCGTTGATTCTCGTTTAAGGAGAGCGTTTAAACACAATCAATTTTCATGTTGTTGTTTTCTGTACCTTTCTTCTTTCTTCCTCAAAACCTCTCATATATTCACTATATTCTCATATATTCTCTCTTCTGTCCACTTCTTTCCTGGTTTTATTTCTCTTTGGATGTTTGCTCAAATTTCTGTTGTATTAGTTTTTCTCTGTGTGTTTTCCGGTCTGCCATATCTTCTGTAGAGGTCTTTAGGTTCTTGAGGTCTTCCACGGTTTCTATTACCCAATTGGTTTTCAGTGTACTATTCGTAACTATATTAAAAATTTTCTTGGTCGGTCTGTCTTCGTTGGTTGGTTGGTTCCTCAGTTTAGGGGCTGCGACAACGCAGTCATGTAGCCCCGTGTACTTTGGGTGTGTGTAGAATCTGTCTGATAACCGGTGTTAATTGTGATGGCTGTATTAGTGTGTGTTTGTGTTTTTTAATTCAAGTAATGACTCCTACTCTTAATTTATCAAATAGTTACTACTTTTGCCGCCAAATGCCACCGTCAACGACTACTAGGCCTAGTTCAGAACTTAGCTACTAGACGCCACCACAGTCGGCTCTTGGAAACGAACGTAGAAGCCTAAGAGCGTTGTTTACATTCCTAACCTGTACAATTTAGCTTCAGACAGGTGTAATTAGTGGAAGGTTCTTTAACATTCCATACATCTATAACATAGGACCGCCAGCGTTACTTCTCCCTCCGAAGGAAGGCATACTGAGGGATTTTTAACGCTCTTAAAAATCCCTGTCTGTTTGTATAGTTCTATTCCCTCTTTCTGAACTGGCCCGTAGATCTTTCTCAGCATTTATCTCTTTTTTTTTCTAGTTCCTTGATTTTTGTTCTTCCCTTGATTGCTGTCGTTTCTGAAGCGTATGAGGCTTCTGGTAGGACCACTGTAGTATAGTGTCGTAGTTTGGCATTGATGGAGATACTTTTTTGTTGTTGTAGTGGTTCCATGTAAGTCTGTGTGCTTTCTGTAATTTTGTGATCCTTTCTTCATTGGATGCCAAGTTCAGTCCTGTTTTCTGTGTAATCTCTCGCAGGTATTTGAAACTTTTCACTTGCGTTTTTTTTTTCATACTTGGTTTCCAGTGGGTGTCAGTCAGTAGCTTTTGTGTCCATGTACTGTGGTTTTTTTTCGTATGAGATTTGTAGCCATGTTTTGGCTGAGATTTCATGTAGCGTCTCTAGAGCTTCTTTGGCTTCTTTTCTGTTATTTGTTATAATGGGTATATCATCGGCAAAGGCCAGACATTTAATGTTGACTGTTCTTACCTAGTGTTACGCCATTTCTACAACTTTGACTCTTTTTTCCCATGTCGTGATTATTTTATCCAAAACTGAGTTAAATAGAATAAGTGATAAGGCATCTCCTTGTCTCACTCCTGTCTTGATTTCGAATCGTTCCAAGATCTCTCCCATAAATTTAACTTTGGATATTGTAACTCAGCAATTTTTCTAGGTCTGTAACGTGTCTTGTGTGGGGTTTCGCCTAGGACACCAAATTGGCTCATCAGCGGGTTCTTGGTGTCCCCGCCCGGACCCCCACAGGAGTAGCGAACTGCGTGCTACCTCCCATTTTATTAAGCGCACCTGCGCCTCTTTACTGCGAGAACTAAAAGCCAGTGAACTCAAACTCAGCACAGACCTAGAACAATTGCTGAGTTTTAGTTCACTGGCTGTGACAACACATGATTTTCCGGACAATTGGGGTGAATGAAATTATGGCAGATTTCTGCAGCAACTTGGAGATATGATCACCAGATTCAGTCCCTTCAGGCCACGCAATAAAATTATCGGGATCACACAGGTGCAGGCTAGAGACGATGATGTGAAGAGTTCGCACCTGTTCTACTTGCCATTATAGCTTGATCTCTTCTAACAACTCGCTGTATTTGCTGAATATTATTATTATTAAAATCGCTTATCCCTCTAGCCCGGAGCGACTTCGGTGGCGTAGCTGGTAGCATGCTGACCTTTTATGCCCAAGGTCGCGGGTTCAAACCCGGCCGAGGTCGTTGGATTTATTAAGAGCGTTGAAACTCCCTCAGTATGCCTTCCTTCGGAGGGGAAGTAAAGCCGGCGGTCCCATGTCATAGATTTATGGCATGTAAAAGAACCTTCCACTAATTACACTTGTGTGAAGCTAAATCATAGGTTAGATTTCACTAACGCTCTTAGGTTCCAATGTTCGTCGCCAGGAGCCGACTGTGGTGGCATCTAGTAACCAAGTTCATTACTAGTTGTCGTTGACGGTGGCGTTTGGTAGCAAAAGTAGGAACTAGTTGAAAAATGAATGTCTGCAGTTCTTACTTGAATTAAAAACAGATAACACACACTAATACAGCCATCACAATTAACACCAGTTATCAGGCCAATTCTACACACATCCAAAGTATACGGGGCTACATGACCGCGTTGTCGCAGCCCCTAAACTGAGGAACCAACCAACTAACCCTAGCTCGTCTTTACCCCACGGATTCGGCGAGGGATTGTTAATTATTTATAACATTTTTAATCTGATGACTAATAGAAATGTAATATTTTCCAGTCGGTCAATCCGATTATATCCAATTGGTTCTCTAGTCCTGAAAAGAATATACATGAGATTAATAAATACACTCGTATGACCAGTTTCGATCGTCAAGCGATCATCATCAGATCCTTTACACTTATGCGACTAAATCTATATCTACAAGTATGGGTGATGGGCACGATCGTGTTGACCGACTGAAAATCATTAAATTTTGAATACTACGGCAACACTGAAAAATGGCTTCCAACACGAAAATAATCTGATGGCTAATTTAAAGTCTACAATTTTAATTATATTTTATAAATTTATAATTTCTAGTTTAAAGCTTATTCCCCAGACTATTTCCCCTACTGTCGCAAGGTCGGTGTCTGGGAGCTGAACACACTGTCGGCAGATACAACTGGGGATGGTGACAGGCCGATCGCTCAGGAGACCGCTAACTTGGGCCTAATTATGGAAGGGTCACGGAAGGGAGTTTTGGAAGGAAGTCGGCCGTGGACCTGTTCAAAGGAACTGTCTGAGCATTCGCCTGGTGGTGAAAATGGGAAACCACGAGAACAATTTTCAGGACGACCGAGGTGGGAATTGAACCAACGCTCTCCCGATGTCAGTGAGGCTCGAGCTAGCGCGTTAGCACTCTCGGCCACCGTGGCTGGTTACTGTTATTATTATTATTATTATTATTTGGCGGCTTCGGTGGCGTAGTTGGTAGCATGCTGAGCTTCAATGCCCAAGATCACGGGTTCAAACCCGGCCGAAGTCGTCGGATTTTTGAAGAGCGTTAAAATCCCTGAGTATGCCTTCCTTCGGAGGGGAAGTAAAGCCGATGGTCCCATGTCATATAAAAGAACCTTCTACTAACTACAATTGTGTGAAGCTAAATTTGTAGGTTAGATTTGATTAACGCTCATTATGTTCCAACGTTCGTCGCCAGGTGCTGGTTGCGGTGGCATCTAGTAGCCAAGTTCGTGGTTAGGTGTCGTTGACGGTAGCATTTGGCAGCAAAAGTAGTAACTATTTGAAATTGATCGTCTGCAGTCCTTATCTGAATTACAGATAACAAACACTGGTTGGTTTCTCAGTTTAGAGGCTGCGACAACGTGGTCATGTAGCCCCGTGTACTTTGGGTGTGTGTAGAATCTGTCTGATAACCAGTGTTAATTGTGATGGCTGTATTAATTAGTGTGTGTTATCTGTTTTTTAATTCAAGTAAGGACAGCAGACTTTGAATTTTTCAAGTAGTTCCTACTTGTGCCGCCAAACGCCACCGTTAACGACTACTAGTTCAGAACTTGGCTACTAGACGCCACCGCAGTCGGCTCCTTGCGTCGAACGTAGGAACCTGAGCGTTGTTTAAATTTAACCTAATTTAGCTTCACACAGGTGTAATTAGTGGAAGGTTCTTTAACATGCCATAAATCTATGACATGGGACCGCCGGCTTTACTTCCCCTTCGAAGGAAGGCATTCTGAGTTTTTTTTAACACACACTAATACAGTCATCACAATTAACACCTGTTATCAGACAGATTCTACACAGGCCCAAAGTACACGGGGCTACATGACCGTGTTGTTGCAGCCCCTAAACTGAGGAACCAACCCATTATTAATATTATTATTATTATTATTATTTTGCGCATGCGCTTACACATTCTCAGCATTTGCTGGAAAGAAAACATTTACAATCCCAGATACCGTACAGATCACAAGGAGCAAATTCTTGGTGACTGCATTGAGTAGTAGCTTCATATTCCCCTCATTGCTTCAGGCCTGATTGCCCAAGAACAGCCTTACTACGCGACACGTAGAAAGTATGACTGTTTTCTGCATCAGTTTGAAAAGGCCTGGGTCTAATTTCAACGCCGTGAGCGATTCCTTTAAGTTGTTGGGAATCACGCCAGTGCTGGAGATAATAATAGGAACTGTCCTGACTTGTGCCATGTGCCATTGCTTCCTTATCAGTTCTGAAAGCTCTGTGTATTTTGACAGCTTTTCCACATGCTTTGTTAGTATGTTGCCACTGTTTGGGATCGCCACATCTATGAAGGTGGTGTGCTTCATGCATTTGTCAACAAGAACTAAATCAGGTCTGTTGTGCACAGCTGATTGGTCTGTCAATACAGTACGATCCCAGTACAACGTAAAGCTGTCATTTTCCAGTACACTTTCAGGAGCATATTTGTAGTACGGCACTTTCTCTTGGCTCAGCAGTTGAAGTTGTATAGCCAATTCTTGATGGACTATCTTGGCAACAAAATCATGTCTCTTCCTATATTCTGTCCCTGCAAAATGGCGACAACCCGATATAATATGCTGAACAGTCTCAGATGTTGGGCAACCGTATCTGCAATGGTCATCTTGCACAGATGCATCCTTGGTTATGAACTTTAGGTAGTTCCTCGTGGGGACAACCTGGTCCTGAATAGCCATCATAAAGCCTTCTGTTTCAGGAAACATCTGCCCAGAAATCAACCAAAAGTTCGACGTGAGTTTGGATGACTTCATTGGGATGTCTTCCGTGTAGTGGCTTGGACAACCAGGCATTGAATCTATCCAAATCACTGCGCACCTGAATTCGAGTCTCTTGCTGACTTAAGAGTAGTGGAGTTGAATCATCTGCTTCTGTGACAGCCCTGTGCTGCATCGAATGGTTCGATACAGAACAGAAGTATTTTCTTAGCTCATAGATCTGTCGAGCTACTTGGTTGTTTATATCAACAATTCCTCTCCCACCCATATGTCTCGGTAACATGACTCGTTCCACAGATGCCCTGGGATGGTGTTTTCGTGACTTGGTCAGTGATGTTCTAATTTTCTGTTCTAAGCTTGCAATGTCAGTTTTACTCCACTTGATGACCCCAAACGAGTAACTAAGAATAGGGACAGCATAAGCGTTGATTGCCTTAACCAAGTTTTTACTGTTGAGGCTGGTGTTAGAAACAAGCTTAATTCTTCTGACAAATTCCTTCGTCAGATCTTGTTTCACTACTGAGTGTTCTATGTGTCTGGCTTGCTTCATTCCCAGATACTTGTAGGTCTCGCTAGTGAGCATTGTTGCAATCTGATGGCCCTGAGCTGTTTCATATACACCTTCCTGCAGCTTGCCTTTCATAATGTTCAGCGTCTTACATTTCTCCAGCCCGAATTCCATTTTCACATCCTGTGAAAAGGTTTCCACTATCTTCAACAGAAACTCTAGTTGTGCTCTGGTGGCAGCATATAGCTTTAGGTCATCCATATACAGGAGATGGTTGAGCTTTGCAAGCTCCCTGGAGTTCTTCTTGATACTGAATCCATATTTTGTTGAATTAAGTTGGTTTGATAGTGGGTTCATCGCAAGACAGAACCATAATGGGCTCAAGGAGTCTCCTTGGAATATTCCCTTGTGGATTGGGATCATACTTGTTGCAATACTGCCATTTGTAGTACTAAGGCTCATCACTGTACGCCACGATGTCATGGCGTGTTCCAAGAAATATATAATCTGAGGATCAATCTTATACACTGACAAAATATGGATCAACCAATCATGGGGCACGGAATCATAGGCCTTCTTGTAGTCAATATATGCCGTGAATAAATTTCTGTTATTGGTAAAGGCCTGGTTAGAAACCACTGAGTCAATGATAAGTATTTCTTTACACCCTTTGGACCCTTTCGTGCATCCTTTTTGTTGTGTTGCTATGATGTTATTTTTTTCACAGTGAGCATATATCCTCCTACTAAGACAGGACGTGATGATCTTATACATCGTGGGAAGGCATGTAATTGGACGGTATTTTCCAGGATCTTGCATATTTTGTGGGTCTTTCGGAAGTAGATGTGTTACACCTTGTGTAAGGAAATTTGGCATCTTCTGTGGATGAGCAACAACTTCATTCACCAGAGTAGACAGAAGATCGTATACGCACCAGAATTTCTTATACCAGTAATTCTGTATCTGATCTAAACCAGGTGCTTTCCAGTTCGGAAGACCTTTAATGATGGAAGAAATTTCAGTGGATGTTATTGGATCATATTGCATCGGATTAAATTCTTTAGAGATGTTTGTTACTTCCTGAACCCAATGAGAGTCTGAGTTAAAATTGGTGGCTTTGGATAGTTGATTGCTCCAAAACTCTTCAATTTCTTCTCTTGTTGGATAAGGAGCATTTAAGGATACATAGTTTTCACTCAGTGCTCTGTAGAATTTCTTCTCGCCTTTGACAAATAAGTTGTTGTCCTCTCTCCGTTTCCTACTGGCTCTGTATCTGGAAAGTCTGTTCGCTATCAACGTAAGTTTCTGTTTGAGTGTATCTAAACACTGTTCGGCTTTTGTGTTTGGGTCATCTCGGTCGGTGTGGATTTTGGACCGCCTCATTATTGCCTTACAGAGTCTCACCAGTCTTCTTGTGTGCGTTCCTCTAATAAACTCAGTCAAACGGCCAATATCTGTTCGCAATTTGTCGATATTGCCTATCAGACGTCTCTCCCACTTAGGAGTAACAGGAGCACATTCCCTACTGCAGGAAGTATTCCTTTCTCTCAGTTGGATGCCCATAGTTCTGATAACTGTGACGGCTCCACAGTACAGAACAGTGTGAAGAGATTCTAAGTCATTCACATCTATCAAGTGTTTGGGTAGGATAGCTTGATTCATGATATTTAAAATTTTTGATACCTTCCTAGACGAATTTACTCGAGGCAAGGCAGGTCTAAGCATTGGGTCTGTTCCATTGAACTGAGTCATAGCCGTCATCATTTCATCTGCTAGGATCTTGTTATGTGACTCATCTTCATGATGCGTATCCGGCTGTATGCCACTGACTGGCTCATTGTGTTCTTCTTGATGTTGTTCCTGCTCATGGAGCTCTTGTGCTAATTCACTCTCCAGATTAGTTCCTTGATCACAATCAAACACTCTTCTGACCTCCTGCTTGATTGTATTAAGTCTTGCTTCTGGCACTAAATTATTACGGACTATCGCCCTATATTGGTCCGCCACTCTCTGTTCAGTCACACGGAGTTCGGGGTATGCTTCATGGAACTCATTGAATAATTTCTGCCTATATCCAGTTAGTTCTGTTCCAATGCGAGTCACCTTATAATAAATGCGCATTATGGTCTCGTTCATTGCGATTGACCATTTTAAGCGCTTTCTTGGCAGGCCTGCTTGTGTGAGTGCCGGAAGTGGTTCTGGCACAGCACTTTCAGCAGGCAAAGCACTTGACGTTGGTTGGCTTTGTTGTAGTTGTTGGGCTGTATCTTCTTGTGCGACAGGAGCCCGCCTCATCAGCATCCTGCCACCGACGATTCGCTTGCTGTCATGTCCATCGCCGGCTCTAGACATGCCCTGACGAACCTCAGGCAGCGGCCTTTCATTAATTTTTAAATTTATTTTCTCCATATTATGGGTGGGTGCGTTTTTAACCTACAGCCAGGTGTTCATCTTCAGCCGCTCCTAACATGGAGAACAGACGCTGTTTGCAGCCGCCCGCTACGGATCAGACACTGCAGTTAAGGTTTGTTAGCAGGGTTTTCCCTCCCCTAGGCAGGTTGCCTATTATTATTATTATTATTATTATTATTATTATTTTAGTAGGTAAGAATCCCGCCCAGTTGTAAGTCCGGAAGCTTGCAATCTGTCTTTTGAAGATTTGCCCACGGTTTCCCTCGAAAAAATAAATTAAAAAATATTATTATTATTATTATTATTATTCAGCCGGTCCACAATGCTGAATGCCAAAATGCGATAATCGCATATCAATAGATTTACTGGCATGTTAAAGGTCCTTCTCAAGCCAATTTTTTGCATCCCGGTTTTTCTAAAGCCACTGCAGTTAAAAGGGACATTAATCCCTTAGCATTGCTTTTTCCTATTGGTCATTATATTCCCTAGTAGACTATCAGGTGCACTCAAGGTCTCAGTGAGGGTTCTTCTTATAGGGAGGGTATGCTTGCGCATTGGGCAAGCCACTTGCCTCTTACCAGGGCAGACAAAGTTCGATTCCCGGTTAATGCATGTGAGATTTTCGAAGTGAAATATCACGTTCTGTCGTTCGAATTCCACGTAAAACGAACGTCCCGTTGCTGATAAGTGAATGTTAATGATACATAAATAAATACAGGGTGAATAAAAAGTGCCGCACTTGGAAGTCGGCATGCGATTTCTCATCCAATTGCAAGACAAAAGTTTCAATAGCAAAATCGGATCGGGTGCTGTTTGAATACACAAGTATGAAAACGAGGAGCTTGCAACACTGTCACATCCTGCAGTGCACCGGAATGTACAGAGTAAGCTCCGGAAGAGCGCCGAGTTCCTGCGACCTGCTTTTGGCCAAGCTACATGCAGTTACAGCGTTGCCCGAACCACGTTACTTTACACGCATTTCTGTTACACCTATTGGCGGGAATAGGTTTTGCAACATAAACTTTTGTCGTGAATTTTGACGATGAACCGCATGCCGACCTCCAAGTGCGGCATTTTTTGTTCACCCTGTATATAATCACGTAAAACTACAAACTTTTTTTTTTCGTGTGGCCTCCTGAGAGGCCGAGTGCAGGTCTTTCTAGGTGACGCCCGTGGGCGACCTGCGCGTCGGGATGAGAGATGGAATTGATGAAGGCGAATGAAACTGGGCAAGGATGTGGAAGGAAGCGGCCGTGGCCTGTCAGTAGGTACCGTCCCAGCATTTGCCTGGTGTTGAAAATGGGAAACCACGGAAAACCATTTCAAGGACGGCCGACGGTGGGGCTCGAACCCACGCGTCTACCGAGTCAGCAGAGAGCTTGGCCCCATGACCTAACGCTGCGCTTTAGCGCGCGTAGCCACTACTGTCGGTACACTACAAACTTATTACCGTCTAAGTTTAGTTTATTCTTAAATATTCTCACATTTTTTCCGTATCCAACTGTATTATAATATTATACTGTTCATTAGTATTATTCTTTCTAAATATCATTGTTATATGCTAACCTTGATTAAATGTTAATCAAAGCAATAAAATGCTAAGTCGTATTTGTAAAGGGCAGTCTATTGGGACATTCGATAATAAATAATAAATAAATACCTAAATAAATTAAATCCAACCCAGTCTGCCTTGGTGAGAGGCAAGCAGTTTGACCACTGCACCATCTCGCTCCCCCCTTAGACGGTAATATACTTATTCAGTGTTTACAGCTTTATATTCTTCAAAGAAGATTCCTTTGTTAAAATCTGTTTAGGTTTTGTATTTGTCTCCGTTAATGAGGTATATTGCGAAGCCTCCGTGGCTTAGGCGGCAGCACGCCGGCCTCTCACCGCTGGGTCTGTGGTTCAAATCCCGGTCACTCCATGTGAGATCTGTGCTGGACAAAACGGAGGCAGACAGGTTTTTCTCCGGGTACTCCGGTTTTTCCTGTCAAAATTTCATTCCAGCAACACTCTCCACTATCATCTCATTTCATCTGTCATTCATTTAATCATTGCCCCAGAGGAGTGCGTCAGGCCTCGGCAGCCGGCACAATTCATATCCTCGCCGCTAGATGGGGGCTTCATTCATTCCATTCCTGACCCGGTCGGAGACTGGAAGCAGGCTGTGGATTTTCATTTTCAATGAGGTATATTGATATATAGGGTGTGCTGATATCTATATTTAGTAGTGTTTGTGGACTCCATGCTTGCTGTTCTTGTGCTGTGTTGTCTTTCACACGGCAGGTATCTGAACGCGCTGAGCTAAACCGATTGGTGCTAGCTGACATCAATGGCAATATTCTAAACTAAATTAATGCTTTCGCCATCAGCAACAGCACGTTTGGTTCAAACTATATTGATTCATTAATTTCTATGTTTTTTTTTGTTTCTGTTTGCTTTAAAGAGCACGGCAATATTTTCTCTTCCAAAAATTAAAAAAATTACGCATTGCATTGTGAATGATTTTCGTACGAGAGGTCTACCACGCTGCAACCTTAATAAACGCAGAATGTTATTCTCCAAGCTCTGAATAATATTTTGAGTGGAGCGGAAGCTGTTAAATTAAGTTGTTAACGTAAAAATTAGTTAAAAGTGACCGTGTTGAAAGTAGACCTCATTGGTATTTTTGTGACCGTCAGCAAAAGTACTGAGTAATGTTATCCTGGGTTCTGTCACAAAATGTACTTTAAATATCTTGGTTTGATGGGCGTGGTTTTTGTTTTTTGAGTATATCCCTATATACTGTATATATAATAGTGAAAGTTTGTGAGTGTGTGTGTGAGTGAGTGTGTTTGTTACCTCTTCACACTAAAACGGCCGGACGGATTTGGATGAAATTTGAAATGGAGATACTGTAGCATATACCCTGGATTAACATATAGGCTGTCTTTCATCCATAGTCTATATATAAAGCTCAATGTTCATAGTTAGGCCCTTTGGCGACAAGTAACATTGTCCACTTCAAATTTCAAGCCGGGGCGGCTGCATTTGGGCCCTTTTGCACAAATCTACATAGTTTCACCGATCTGAACCGAATTTTACGAACTTACCCTCTGGATTCCTGCGAGTAACACTGTTCACTTGAAATTTCTAACAGCCCTCTCCATTCTCTACATTTCGGCCCTTTGGCACAAATGTACACCGTTTCACCAATCTAAACCAAATTTTACGTACTTAGCCTTTGGATTCCTGCGAGTAACACTGTTCATTTGAAATTTCTAACAGCCCTCTCCATTCTCTACATTTCGGCCCTTTGGCACAAATGTACACCGTTTCACCAATCTAAACCAAATTTTACGTACTTAGCCTTTGGATTCCTGCAGGTACCACTGTCCACTTGAAATTTCGCACTGCCCTCTCCATTCCCTACATTTAGGCCCTTTGGCACAAATCTACACCGTTTAACCGATCTGAACCAAATTTTACGTACTTATCTTTTAGAACACTGCAGATTACTCTGATAGCTTATACCCTGGATTATCACATAGGCTGCTTTTCATCCATAAATGAGCCGTTGAAAGCCCAAGTGGTGTAACTCCTCTCGGAATAATAGGCAAGTCTAACCTTTGTGGCTGATAGACGTAATGCTCACTTCCAATGCTTCACACACACTGGCCCTGAGCTATGCTTGCTTGCCATAAGGTTTAGACTTCCCTGTAATTCCGAGAGGAGTTACACCAATTGGGCTCTCAACGGCTCATATGTAAAGCTCACTGTTTGTAGTTTAGCCCTTCGGCACAAATCTACACCGTTTCACCGATCTGGACGAAATTTTCCATACTTACCCTCTGAAACCCTACAAGTAACACTGTCTACTTCAGATTTCAAGCAGCCCTCTCCATTCCCTGCATTTAGGCCCTTTGGCACAAATCACCACCTAGGTGGTGTTGGTCTACCCCTACAGTTCTTATTCTCGACCCTTTCTTCCATAACTAACTTTGTTATTCCTGGGTGTCTTGGTATGTGTCCTACCAACATCTCTCCTCTCCCACTCTTCTTAATACCTCTTCATTTGTTACTCTATCTACCCATCTGATCTTCCTCATTCTCCCGTAACACCACATTTCAAATGCTTCTATTCTCCTCTTTTCTGCCATGACAACAGTCCAAGTTTCACTTCCATAGAGTGCCGCGCGCCAGGCAAAAGCTTTCAAAAATTACTTTCTAATACCTAAATGAGAAACTAAGGTTACAAAACCTGCAGTGAAACGTGTGCATTTTATTTCATACAACCAATACGGCCAACTGATACAGTGAGATTCTTTCGCTGGAGCGGGGCTGGTGGCCGGCTGCCGAACGTGCACGCCTTCAGCCAGCCAACCGAGCTCGGTCCGCGGATTGTGCGGAGGCGAGCTAACCAGGGACATTCAAGTCATCAAGTCACTAAACTTTCTTCAACGAGGGTGTGAAGTGTCAGTGCACAGATAAGAAGGTAACATAAACAACAGCTTCCTGCAAGATTTAATTGAAGCACATAATGTCTTTTATTTCTTTGGAATCTGGATGACTTCCACGTCACCAGCTAAAGGTTAAAACTTAACTTTTCACAGAAGATGCTGAAAATGTTCTCCTTCAGCTGACAGACAGTAACTTTGGAATTTACTTGGTTACATTATGTAGCTACTCCTGTACCCACCTGCGTGTTTACTGTAATTAATCGAAGCACGGACCTACGCCCGCTTTATGTTTAATTGAGGGGCAATTTAAAATACAAAATATACAGATCAATTACCCGTACTCTAGTGGAGCTGGAGAACAATATACGGCAGCAGATATCCCTCACAACAGAAAGGAATTACAACGTGTAAACGCTAATTTATTTACACGGTACAACGCATGTCTGTCAGATGAAGGAGAACACACTCAGCATCTTCTGTGAAAAGGTAAGTTCTTAAATCATGATTTGCTGGTGAATTTACCATTAATTAATGTACTTTGTTACGGTTTCCACCTGCGCGCCATCCGCGGTCCGAGTTCGGTTGGCTGGCGGAAAGCGCGCGTGCCCGGTACTCCAACAAAAGAATCACCCTGTAGTGCATAGGCTACTGCTCGAGTCCAAGCTCTATGAACTTGCGGGATGAGGAGAAAGAGCAGGGAAGGGTCGGGCGTGAAGAGAAGGATGTATCAACAGCCCACCGTGATATATGGTATTCCTTTCTATTCCAATACTGCTAACATTCGGCCGTTTCTCAAACCACTGTGGTGTTAGGAATGAGTGAGTGAGTCGCCGACCAATGTATTTGGTTCTGTACTATGCACGGACCGAGAAACCTCATCACTCGTCAACACCATTACTGATAGTCCACGATGCACATTCCTTTCTTCACGCAGCTTAGCATCGAGCAGTACATTAGGTTACTTTTCGACTTGGTCTCCATATCGGTTTAGGCACTTGTCGCCGAGGGATGAGTTCGAATATTCCCTCATGGTAAAAATCTCTGGTCCCGTGGTGTTGGGGTAGCGCGTCTGCCTCACACTTGGAGGCCCCGGGTTCAATTCCCGACTCCGTCAGAGATTTTAGAAACTGACGTGAGGACTGGAACGGGGGGCACTCAGCCTCGTGAGGGCAATTAAGTAGCTGTCTGACAGCGAGGCAGTGGGGGGCGGTCACGGAGACCAAGATTAACGGCCGAGTGAACCTGACGTGCTGACTACGTATCACCCCAAAATCTACCGGGTGAGTTAGCCGTGGTCGTTGCGGCGTGGGTGCAGACAGTCGCTCACATCCGGGAGGCGAGGAGGTTCGAATTCCCCCGCCGGCAACCTTGAAGATCGTCTTCTGTGGTTTCCCATCTTCCTTCCAGGCAAATGCCAGGATTGGTCCCTAACAATAGGTCGCAGCCGCTACCTTCCAACTCCTCGTCCTTACATTCAAACTTTCCTCCCCCAGGCAACACTCCACACGCGACGGTACTTGTAGCCCACCCCATGGGTGTCCGCATAGAAGCAGCTACAAACTCTGGCGAGCCAAACATGTCCTCGGACACTCCCGACACTAAAAGCCATACGCTATATAATAATAATAATAATAATTATTATTATTATTATAAAATAATCTGCAGGCCAAATGGCTGGGCCCTTCATGGGCTGTAGCGACACGGAGTTTGAATTGGTCTTGGTAAAAATCCTATCCTTGCGTGTTCAGCCACGTTGTCGCGAAGTGTTTCACCTCCTCGTCTGAAGCGAAACGTTGACCTCATAGGAGCTCCTTCAAGCGAGAAAACAGGTAAAAGTCGCTTGGAGCGAAGGTCGGACTGTAGGCAGGGTGGCCAATGATGTCCCAGCGAAATCGCTTCAACAGCGGGGTGATCTTCTGGGCTGTATGAGGTCGAGCGTTGTCATGAAGGTAGGTGACGCCCTCGGTGAGAAGTCTTGGCCGCGGTTACATGTTTTACCCACATAAACCGTTGACTATAACTGAGCGGATCTCTTCGCGAGACTAGTTTTCCAAACGAGTCGCCATAATTGTTTACCTACAACTAGCCCGAGTTGCCAACCTCTCAAACCTGAAAATCCCAACTTCCCACTCAGAATGTCCCTTTTCACTAGAAAAAAAATACCACATAAAATATTTTGTTCAAAACAAATGTATAATGAATAAAAAATGTGATCTTGAGTGTCGATAATGTGTTTCTAATTGCAGTACCATATGCGCTAAAATTGATTTTAACTAAACACAAAACTATCTTATAAACTATCATTATCATACACTTAAACATTCACTTAATACACGTTTTTATTCATTTAAAGATTGAGATGTTTATCTTTCCCTGTATAAGTCTTTGAATTTAAAAAAAAATGAAGATTTCATAGCAACACAAAACCTAAATTTAATTTCCAAATACACACAAAACTGTCTGTTATCGCACAAGCGGCTGTTGGCGATTGTAATGTAATACTATACTTCCGTGACAGGCTTATTGTTTTCTATCGGCATATATAAATCATACCAATTGTGCACGCTTGCTGTTCAAACGAAGCTTTTATGTATTAATGGCTGCTCAGCTGGTGATATATGACATCGGCCAAATATCCCAAAATCACCACACTTAAAAAAAAAAACTTTATCCCACTCCTAAAAATATTTGTTTTAATATCCCACAATTTGGGACAAATCCCACGGGTTGGCATCACTGCAACTAGCGCTGTAGGTGGCAGGTGGCTGAAAGTCTGCACAGTTGACACCCCCATACTGTCAATTTCTCTATAACAGACGAAACTCCAGAAATATCGACCTTGTAGCCTTAGATTCTCATCACTCCTTGTGTATTTGATGTCAACAACGTAAGCTCTACACTACAAAATAACATTTCATTTGCGCGGCAGATATTTAGTGAAGCGAAGGTTGTTCTTCCGTGGTTTGTTAATTAATATTTACGCCTGATTTAGAAAGGATATGAGAGAATTTAAAATGACTTCCACTTGCCAGAGTTGGTCTCAGTGCGTGGAGTTCAGCAGCTCATCGAAATTACTCTTGGCGAATGCCGGATCTGTGTATTTTTATTTGAAATTGTTATATAGGAGCATTAAAATGCTTGATCTAACTGCACATCACTTACAGTAGTACTGTTATTACCTCATAGTATAGTAATAATAATAATAATATCGTATGGCCTCGGGTGCCGGGTGCAAGCTTTGTTATTTGACACCCAAAGAGTAGCTTGCATGCCGAATTTCGTTGGTACTTCAAGCACTATGAAAGTCAAGGAGGTTAGATATCTAAGCTTCTTGGACACTATAGCGCTTTCTAGTAGAAAAATGAGGAACTTTGTGTTGGCGGAAACTACCGAGATTAATTTTACCATTAGACTATGAACACTGCCTACTGAATTCAAATGGGTTCTTTGACATGCCAACATCGTATGTCATGGTGTCGTAATTTTTGCCGTCTTTCAAAAAAAAAAAAAAAACACTTGCCACGGCCAGGAGCGAACCTGCAAGCTTGGAGTTAGTAGACCGACAAGTTAACCACTCATCCACCCTGGCAAGTTTCATAGTATAGTGATAAGCAGGGACGGGATTCTTAGTTTCTTACCTATTTATTTCCTTACTTCTAAATACAAAAGTACTTTTCCGAATCACACTCAAGAGAGCCATATTCATGAATTCTAGTACGTAAACAATCTAATTGATATGGGAGTACCTCAAATACCTAATTGCAGTTTTGTTCCATTTATTATAGTATATTTCAATTTTTAGCCCATATCTTATATATAAAAGTGAAAGTCTGTATGTATGTATGTATGTATGTATGTGGGTGGGTGGGTTGGTTCCGTATACAAATCTACACCGTTCCACCAATCTCAACCAAATTTTGCATACACATAGTTTAGGACCCGGAAGGAACCGCTGGCTACATGAATTTTCGATAGTCTTCCTCATTATTCTGATTTCGGCCCTTTTGCACTCGAGCAAAGGCTAATAAATTCACAAAATATACTCATGAAGGAATGGCAAGGCAGATAGTTTCCATGGCAACATAGCTCAAGTCGAGACACGGCCGTCTGGATGCCAGTTGCGCCCTGCACTACCGGTATAGAAAATGAGGAGCTTTACTTGAAATCCCGTTAGTTACTCAACTGCTCACACAGCAATGTCAACCGAGTATAGCATAACACAGGCTTGACACTATCTACTAGATATTTGTCAAGTACCACTCACTCACTCACTCACTTACTCACTCACACATTCATCACGAAATCTCAGAAACCACCCAACGGATTGGAATGAAATTTGGTATGCAGCTTCCTCAAGGGCCGCAAACGCCCACTAAGAAAGGATTTTTAGCCTATTTTCAATTTTGAAAAAATAGGCTTTTAATAATTTAATAAGTGCAGCTAACTGCCAAAAGGAATATATACATGACCGTGCTTTTGAGATCACCTTTTGTCCGTGTGTGTGTGCGTGTGTGTGTGTGTGTGTGTGTGCGAATCGTGTGTGTGTCCCCCCCTAATAAAATCTAAACGGCAGGAGCGATTTCAATGAAACTCGGTAAGGTCATAGCACTATTCCGGGCGACCTCGACCGTGCCCTTCAAATTTTGTTACGACTCACCAATCCAACATGACGGCTGTGCGAAATATTTCACCAGCATTCAATATCTCCGAAACTATTAGCGACATTACCCTGACATTTTGTGTGGTGATAAAGGGAACTACTATAAGTTCACTTATGTGACCTTTGAAAACCTGGTAACTACAAAACCAACATGGCGGCCAAGCGAAGTTGCGACTTTTAAATAAACGTTTCTCGCGATTTAACCAACCAAACGCAATGAAACATGGTACAGTATATGTTTATATAAATTGTAATGCACCGACATCTAACTTCGTGCAATTGTTTACATAACCACAAGATGGCGGATGTGCGAAATATTTCACCGGCATTCTATATATCTGAAACTATTACCGGTATCTCCCTGAAATTTTGTACGGAGATAAAGGGCACTACTGGAAGTCCATCTATAAGACTTTCAAAAACCGGTCAAGTACAAAACAAACATGGCGGCCAAGCGAATTTGAAAATTTTAAATATTCCTTTCTCGCGATTTAATGCTCCAAACGCAATGAAATCTGGCACAGGAAATATTTATGCACATTGTAATGCACTGGTATCTAATTTAGTTCAATTGTTTACATAACCTCAAGATGGCGGCAGTGCGAATTTTAAAATTAAGTTTTTATTTCTTGTGATGTAGTCATGCGATCGAAGTGAAAGTTTGAATAATGAACCTACGCAATAATTTTCCTTTAATGGTACATGGCTCTATGGCCTATACATTTAACAACCCAACATGGCGACCATCCGAAATATTTAGTCGGTTCTCAATATCTACGAATCAATTACAGCAATCAAACTGAAATTGTGTATGTTGATAGTGGCAATTAACATAAGTAGGATATATGAAAATAGGCTGTATAGTTCTTCACGGAACTACTTGTTGAATATTAACGTTCTAAAGAGGTGTTAAGGGGGTAGACCTACATTTCATTGAATAGCAATATCTCCCGATTGGTTTCTTTGGGGGATGTGATACTCGGCATATAAACTCATCATTAAAAATAAGAAGACATGTGTCTGAGGGGTTTTCGATGTGGTGTATATTATGAGGTGAAAGGGGTGAAAAGTGTGGTTGATAGATTCCTAATGGAGCCTGTATCTCTTAAACGACATAGGCGAGGAGTTTGAAACTCAGCGGAAAATAATCAGCATAAAAAATAAGTAAATATGTGTTTGTCCGTTTTTTCATCAATCCAATTTAAGGGGCCCATGGGGAGGGGTGAAATTCTGGGGAAAAAAAACAGGAAAGAAAGTGTCCTAACCGATTGACTCACTCGCTCTTCAAACTCAGGGGGAAAACTGCTTAAAAATAAGTAAATATGTGTTCGACAGTTTTTTTGATAAATCAAATTTAAGGGGTTCATCGGGAGGGGTGAAATTCTGAAGAAGAAAAATGAAAGAATATGTCCTGACTCACTCACTCAATCACTCATCATCGCCCAGCCAAAAATATTGACGTTGGAAACATGGCATTTTCGGGATGTTTTCGTTGTATGTCAAAACCATACAATAAGGGAGGATTTTTGAATATTCTTTTCTAAAGGGGTCTTAAGGGGGTTATACCTGCATTTCATTGAATAACAATATCTCACGAGTGGTTTCATTTGTGGATGTGATACACGGCATAAAAACCTAATCACAAAAAATAAGCAGACATGTGTCTAAGGGTTTTTCGATGTGGTGTATTATTATGAGGTGAAAGGGATGAAAAGTGGGGGTTGAAAGATTCCTAACGAAGCGTGTAGGCTTATGTCTTAAACGACATAGGCGAGAAATTTGAAACTCAGCGAAAAAAATCAGCTTAAAAAATAAGTAAATCGGTGTTCGACCGTTTTTTCATAAATTAATTTAAGAGGCCAATGGGGTGGGGTGAAATTCTGGGAGAAGAAAGGAGAGAAAGTGTCCTAACTGACTGACTAACTCACTCACTCATCAAACTCAGGGGAAAAAAGACAGCTTAAAAAATAAATTAATAGGTGTTCAAGCGTTTTTTCATCAATCCAATTTAAGGGGCCCATGGGAAGGGGTGAATTTCTGGTAAAAATAATTGAAAGAAAATGTCCTGTCTGACTCACTCAATCATCACGCCCAGCGAAAACTATTAAAGTTAGAAACAAGAAATCTTGAGAATATGTTCGCTGTATGTCGAAAACGTCAACTAAGGAATGATTTTTGTTTATTCGGGTTTTAAAGAGGGGTTAAGGGGGTAAACGTGCATTTCATTGAATAACGATATCTCATGAGTTGTTTCTTTGGGGATGTGATATTCGGTATATAAACTAATCATTAAAATAAGCAGACATATGTCTAAGGGTTTATCGATGTGGTGTATATTATGAGGTGAAAGGGGTGAAAATTGGGGGTTGAGGGATTCTTAACGGAGCGTGTCTCTTAAACGATATAGGCGAGAAGTTTGAAATTCGACGGGAAAAAACAGTTTAAAATATAAGTAAATAGGTGTTCGACCGTTTTTTCATAAATCCAATTCAAGGGGTTCATGAGAGTGGTGAAATTCTGAAAAATAATTGAAAGAAAATGTCCTGACTTACTCACTCACTCATCATCGCCCAGCCAAAATTATTGAAGTTAGAAACATGACATTTTGGGGCTATGTTCGTTGTGTGTCGAAAACGTCCACTAAGGAAGGAATTTTGGATATTCAGGTTCTAAAGGGGTGTTAAGGGGGTAGACTTGCATTTAATTGAATAACAATATCTCCTGATTGGTTTCCTTTGGGATGGGATACTCGGCATATAAACTCATCATTAAGAATAAGAAGACACATGTCTGAGGGTTTTTCGATGTGGTGTATATTATGAGGTGTATGTGTGAAAAGTGAGTGTTGAAGGATTCTTAACGAAGCAAGTATCTCTTAAAAGGCAGAGGCAAACAGTATGAATCTCAGGGAGAAAATCAGCTTGAAAAGTAGCTTGAAAAAACAGTTTAAAATATAAGTAAATAGGTGTTCGATCGTTTTCTCATAAATCCAATTTTAGGGGCTCATGGGGAGGGGTGAAATTCTGGGGAAAGAAGTCCACTAAGGAAGGATTTTTGGATATTCACTCATCATCCCCCAGCAAACCTATTGCAGTTAGAAACTTGAAATTTTGGGGATATGTTCGTTGTATGTCTAAAAAGTCCACTAAGGATGGATTTTTGAATATTCATGTTCTGAAGGGGTGTTAAGGGGGTTAAACTTGCATTTAATTGAATAACAATATCTCACGAGTTGTTTCATTCGGGGATGTGATATTCGGCATATAAACTAATCATTCAAAATAAGCAGACATATGTCTAAGGGTTTATCGATATGGTGTATATTATGAGGTGAAAGGGGAGAAAATTGGGGGTTGAAGGATTCTTAACGGAGCATGTACTGTATCTCTTATTCAACATAGGCGTTTAGTTTGAAATTCAGCGGAAAAAGCAGCTTAAAAAATAAGTAAATAGGTGTTCGACCATTTCTTCATAAATCCAATTTAAGGGGCCCTTGGGGAGGGGTGAAAATCGGGGGGGAAAAACAGGAAAGAAAGTGTCCTAACTGATTGACTCACTTACTCACTCACGAAACTCAGGGGGAAAAACAGCTTCAAATAAGTAAATAGGTGTTCGACCGTTTTTTTTTCATAAATCCAATTTAAGGGGTTCATGGGGAGGGGTGAAATTCTCAAAAATAAATGAAAGCAAATGTCCTGACTGACTCACTCATCATCGCCCAGCCAAAATTATTGAATTTAGAAACATGAAATTTTGGGGATGTGTTCGTTGTATGTCAAAAACGTCCACTAAGGAAAGAGTTTTGGATATTCAGGTTCTATAGAGGTGTTAAGGGGGTATACGTGCATTTCATTGAATAACAATATCTCACGAGTGGTTTCATTTGGGGTTGTGATACTTGGCATATATACTAATCATTAAAAATAAGCTGACACATGTCTAATGGTTTTTCGATGTGGTGTATATTATGAGGTGGAAGGGATGAAAAGTGGGGGTTGAAAGATTCCTAACGGAGCGTGTATCTCTTAAACGACCTAGGCGAGAAGTTAGATTTTTCCGAGTTTCAATCAACTTAAAAATAATTAAATGAATAAATAATTAAAATAAGTAGGTGTTCGACCGTTTTTTCATAAATCCAATTTAAGGGGCATGTGGGGAGGGGTGAAATTCTGGAAGAAAAACGTCCACTAAGGATGGATTTTTGGATGTTCACTCTCATCGACCAACCAAAACTATTAAAGTTAGAAGAAGGGGATATGTGTCTTGTGTGTCGAAAAAGTCTACTAAGGAGGGATTTTTGGATATTCAGGTTCTAAAGGGGTGTTAACGGGGTTGAACCTGCATTTCATTGAATAAAAATATGACACGACTATGACGCGAGCGAAGCGAGGCTAAACATGAGATGGTGTGTGTCTGAGTATTACTCAATCACGCAAGAACCACTGGTCCGATTTACATGAATTTTACATGGAAGTAGCTGATTTACCTGGTTAACATATAGGCTTCTTTTGATTTCAATACTTTGCACTATTTAAAGATGGCGACCATTTTAGTGACGTCACTACACCCTTTGGTTTCAAACTTTCATATTTCCATTTCAAATAAAAAGTGAACGCTAAGAAATAGCACACTTTTGATAGCATATGCGAGGTTTAAAATTACATTTTCCATCCGAAAGGTATCTCCAACGGTTAGCAAGTAAAACCTAAATTTGTGCTATAAAACACGGTCAACGCTGAACTGTGTAGTTGGACAAAATGTTCCATCCTTAATCTCCCTCTGCGCAGCACCTCGCCTATCCCATGTTTAACTGTCACCTTCACATTTTAATTTATTTATGACGCGTAGCGAAGCACGGGTACTTCAGCTAGTAATTTATAAAATTAAATCACAAGACAGTTTTTATTCCTAGCTCTAGTTGATTGAGAGAAATCCCACCTGCCAAAAATTTCAAATATTTTCAACACTTTTCAGCTTATACTGTATCTTATTGTTTGATTGTCAGGAAAGTGAGGATAAATCTCTTATTGTTTCCAAAGTTAATTAAAACGGCTAGTGTGTAAAAATCATCGTTGATATCCTTAGCTTTATTGAATTTAGTTAATTAACATATTTAAGGAGAGCAAATATTGCCTAAAAGTTCTTGGTGATAATTGGATAAAAGACGTATTATTATGGTAAAATATTTACACTCTTGTTGCAATCAGATTTTCTGCTAACAATTAGGCATTAATTTTAAGCTTTACGCTGTTTATGTCAACTTTTGCTACACTTTAAACATAAAACCCTATTTAAAAATCTATTCCACCTATTAACAACCTTAAAAAACTATTTTATGTTCGACCCTCACTATTATGTGTCAGAAAACTGTATCATAATGATGGTCATTATAACACAGTTTTTCATTATGATACAGTTTCTTCAGCCAATCAGAGCTCGTTCATTGACCAATTAGGTAACGATACCTTCGCGCATGTGCTCAAAATCCAACATGTCGGACATAAACACAACATCGAACTATAATAAATTACCGACATGGAATACGCACCGTTCATATGTTCGCGTAAATAAACTGGCGAATATGAGACAAGAAATAGCACTGCACCTTAATATATCACCATCACTAATTTCTACACAGCCTTGAAACGACTCCGGTGACAATATTACTGAGGGACGGCAGATGTAAACATATGGCCTTGCAAGGACACAGAGCGTATGCGTCGGTCGTTCAAAGACCTTGAAAGACAGAGATGTCAAACCCAGCGCTCACTCTCCAATCAAAAAATTCAAGTGGATGACTCTCAACAGGTAGCCTATTTATGAATATTTATGTTAAAACATATAATAAAGTTATAATTATCGTCGAACATAAACAGTCGTATGCAACTCGCCTATAATGATAATTAAGACACTCGTATGGAAATTATAAAACTCGCATACGCTCGTTTTATAAAAATACTCGTGTCTTAATTATAGCCATTATAGGCTCGTTGCTTAATGTACTATTATGTTTTTGAAAACTTAAAATGACATTTAAAAACCTAAAAATCCATTCCCTCATTCCTGAGGTCCGAGTTCGATTTCTGGCTCTATCAAGAAATTTAATTCTGGTCTGAGGGCTGGAACGGTGTCTACTCAGCCACGTGAGACAAAACTGAGAAGAGGTGGATTCGATTTCCATCTCAGCCACCCTGGAAGTAGTTTTCCGTGATTTCCCCACTTCTACTCCAGACTTCTGAGTTAAGGCCACGGCCGCCTCCGTCCTAATCCTCACCTTAATTACAAATACTCTAATACAGTCATCTCAATAACACAGGTTATCAGACAAAATTTCACACTCAACCAAGCACACGGGACTAAATGACCATGATGTCCAAGCCACTCAAATGAAACAATAACAACAACTCTATGTTTCAAATATGATACGTTGTTCTAGTTGATTCATTTGGAGGCTTTTCTACTTATACTCGTTATTGTAATGACTGTACGAGTATTAGTGTGTGTATTTGTAAATCGGGATTTTTGGTACATGCGACATTAACAACATGATTAAACACCTTAAGAAAATTTCAAATTATTCGATCATTCAATCTAACAATAACATTAACACAAGACGTCCAATGCTACAAGGAATTTCACAACAGGACCAAATTAACATTAAAAAATAATTAAAATATAATAAGACTTTTATAATAACTGTTCCAAAAGACATTAAACGTGACCTCCCCAAGATGATGATGATGCTGCTGATGATGATGCTGCTGATGATGATCATCATCATGATGATAATTGTTGTTTTAAGGGGCCTAACATCTAGGTTATCGGCCCCTAATGGTTTGGATGATAGTAAAAGATGAGATGAGAATGAAAACTATAACTAATACTAACTACAGACTTACATACTAGAATAAGAAATGGTAAACAAATAAAGGATAAGGCAAATAAAGGACAGGAAGAAAAAAAATGCCCTCAACGCTCGAAGAATGAGCATTGAGGGACTTGGAAGGAAGGAGACCATGAAAGGCAGATGGGAAAGGGGAAAGAGGGCCCGCCCCAAAGTCAGTGGAAAAAGGGGAAAAACGGACCCAGCTCAGGAATCCCCCAGGATCGCCAACTCCGGAACGCACCAGCCGTGAGCTCTTGAGGATGTAGCAATATTCAGGGTGCACCCTTGAGGGCCTTGAGCAGAAGACAGGAGATAACATGAAAAGAAAAAGAAGACTGACCCCTCGCAGAAGGAGGGTATCAGAAATGATGAGACAAGGGCCAATTAAGGCGGGAAAGGAAGAGACTTCCTTGGCCTCGGATACCCTATTACCGTCAGAGGCGGAAGAGAGCAAGAGTTGACCAAGAGAGGTCGACATGAAAGAAGAAGGAGAGGAGGCTGGCACAAGTAAGTGGAAGCAATGCCGGACTCAGCTGGGGTCCCGTGGTCGCCAACCCACCTCCCACTAGATGTGAGCCCCTGAGGGGCCTCCACAAGACCCAATTCGTGTGAGAGTTCTAGGAAATCAGGACACAAAATTTATTTTTTATGTACCGGTAATCTATTGAATTACAACTTAATACTTTCTGCTTTCTGATTTAAATACAAGAAATATTTTCCATAATTAAAATGTAAGAACGTCCAATTCTAATTTTATATTGTCATTCTTTCCATAAAATACAGTACCATATGAAGTGTTAAGCTAAGCATCCAAGCTGAAGAAGGTCCCACTGAAAGGCCGAAAACATGTTTCAATAAAGAAGAAAACATATTGAGTATTAACAAGTGTCAAAAATTTAATAATTTAATTTAGGTACCTTTCCAGCATTTACCTGAGGTGGAAATGGGGGAAACCACGGAAAACCACTTCTAAGATGACTGAGATGGGAATCGAACTCACCTCTTCTGAGTTCTGCCTCATGAGGAGGGGTCTACCCCGTTCCAGTCCTAAGACCAGAATTAAATTTCTTGTCAGAGCCGAGAATCAAACCCGAACCACAGGGTTGACAGACAAGAATGCTAGCCACTGCGCTATGAGGTGGTCCCTAATATGCAACCCGCTGTGCAGACAATTGCGTGTATTTTACCCTTTCACGAATTGATTGCCGGCGGCCGAAATGGGAACTATTCTTTGTTTATTTGTGTCACACTGTCAACCTGATTCGTTGACAGCTACAGTTGCGTGAGTAGCCTCAGCTCCAGTTGCCTCAGTCATCGTTTAACTGTCCGTGGTGACATGAGCTCCTGTTGCGCTTATCTGACGCAATGCTGCTTGACTTATGTGCATACTGCACTCTGTCATCGCTGTGTCCTCCGCTTCGCCCCACGGGGCTCATGCTACAATAAACAACAAACGCTGGTGCAGACACACTCAGCGGCAATCACATCTTGAATGGGTTATACCTGTATATGGCCACGCCACCATACTGCTTTCTTATGCTCACATTCAGTTCCCTGACAGGCAGGCAGTGTACGCATTGGAGGGGAAACAGAGAGGGAGGGAAACTGTTCAGCATAGCTATTGCCGTTCCAAACACAAAATCCGCACTACAGGCAGCTTGGACATTGTGGGGTTTGAAGCCATTCTTCAGTTTTGCCTTAGTAAACAAGAGTTTGGTGCTTTTCAGTCGGTCAACACGAATGTACCCAAAAGAGCTGGGTTATGCCCTAATCCTGAAATAAATTACATGAGTGTCGTTGAGATAACAACCCATTTCAGTCGCCCACCTGGAGTAAGAGTGAACACGGAACTGCTCGTAACTCTAGCGAGGAAGACAACCGGGTAAGTAGTAGACTAATATTACAGTTTAACCATAGTTGATTTTTAGCCTACTTTCGATTTTTGCAAAAAATGAAAGTAGACTTATGAGATCACTACAGGGCGAAAAAAAGTGTGTCTGTCTGTGTGTGTGTATGTGTGTGTGTGAGTCTGTGTGTGTGTGAGTCTGTGTGTGTGTGTGAGTGTGTGTACTCTGAATGTCTGTCCCCCCTTATCAATTCGAACACGGTGAGCGCAAATTGAACGAAATTTGCTACAAAGGTAGCACTAGCAAAGGACACCTCAGTGTCATGTTTTATATCGCCGCCATCTTGACGGAAACGTAATGGCGGTCACACAAATGTTCAAAGCTTAAATCAAATTACGACTAACCTAATCATCCGATCTCTACCAAATTTTGCAACAACATACCTTTATGGGGGCAGCATCCTTTGACCAAACTAATAGGTCATCAGCCTAATAGTTTGCGGATGGCGGCCATCTTTGTGTGAAAATTGATTGCCCCTATTAACTCAACACGGTGAAACCGAATGGAACGAAATTTGGTACAGAGGTAGTAATAGCAAAGGGCACCCCAGTGTCATGTTTTATATCGCCGCCATATTGACGGAAACGTAATGGCGGCCACACAAATGTTCAAAGCTTAAATCAAATTACGACTAACCTAATCATCCGATCTCTACCAAATTTTGCAACAACATACCTTTATGGAGAGAGCATCCTTTGACAAATCAAATAGGTCATTAGTCTAATAGTTTGCGGATGGCGGCCATCTTTGTGTCAAAATCGATTACCCCTATTAATTCGAACACGGTGAAACCGAATGGAATGAAATTTGGTACAGAGGTAGCACTAGCAAAGGGCACCTCAGTGTCATGTTTTATATCACCGCCATCTTGACGGAAACGTAATGGCGGCCACCCAAATTTTCAAAGCTTGAATCAAATTACGACTAACCTAATCATCCGATCTCTACCAAATTTTGCAACAACATACCTTTATGGAGGAAGCATCCTTTGACAAATCTAATAGGTCATTAGCCTAATAGTTTGCGGATGGCGGCCATCTTTGTGTCAAAATCGATTACCCCTATTAATTCGAACACGGTGAAACCGAATGGAATGAAATTTGGTACAGAGGTAGCACTAGCAAAGGGCACCTCAGTGTCATGTTTTATATCGCCGCCATTTTGACGGAAACGTAATGGCGGCCACACAAATATTCAAAGCTTAAATCAAATTACGATTAACCTAATCATTCGATCTCTACCAAATTTTGCATCAACATACCATTATGGAGGGAGCATCCTTTGACCAAACTAATAGGCCATTAGCCTAATATTTTGCGGATGGCGGCCATATTTGTGTGAAAATCGATTCCCCCTATTAATTCGATCACGGTGAAACCGAATGGAACGAAATTTTGTACAGAGGTAGCACTAGAAAAGGCCACCTCAGTGTCATGTTTTATATCACCGCCATCTTGACGGAAACGTAATCGCGGCCACCCAAAATGTTAAAGGCTAAAATGTAATTACGACCAACCTAATAGTCTAGTCTCTACCAAATTTTGCAACAACAAATCTTTATGTGGGAAGCATATTCTGACCAAACTGCTAGATCATCAGCCCAATAGTTTGCAGATGGTGGCCAAGTATGTGTGCAAATCGATTCCCCCTATCAATTCAAACACGGTGAAACCGAATTGAACGAAATTTGGTACAGAGGTAGCACTAGCAAAAGGCACCTCAGTGTCATGTTTTATATCGCCGCCATCTTGACGGAAACGGAATGACGGCCACCCAAATGTTAAAATCTTAAATCAAATTTCGACCATCCTAATAATTTGATCTCTACCGGATTTTGCAACAACATGCCTTTTTGTGGAAAGCATCTTATGACTGACTACAAGGTCATCAGCTCAATAGTTTGCAAATAGCGGCCATGTATGTGTGCAAATCCATTCCCAAGATCAATTCAAACACGGTGAAACCGAATTGAATGAATTTTTTTACAGAGGTAGCACTAGCAAAGGGCACCTCATATTCATGTTTAATATCCCTATAGCACGTTGTATTTCAACAAGCTACTACAACCAACATTCAATTATACTCCTTGAAAAGGACAAAGAGTTATAACAATACCCATGCATTTAGGAGAAGGTAGGCTATATGTTCTTTACTGAACATCTTGTTTACAACCATATAGTCACTCCAAATATACAAACTCCTGATTTCTATCACCATTTAGCATTTAACCTAACATCATATATACTACATTTAGCATACACCGACAGTTGCATTGCCAATACGGCAACTAAATAATTCTACATATTGTAAATATTTTCACCTGTATTTTCAAACATAGGTTTTATAGCCTAAGTGTAATGGATCTGATGATGATCCTAGTGTATTTATTAATCTCATGTAATTTATTTCAGGATTAGGGCATAACCCAGCTCTCTTGGGTACATTCGTGTTGACCGACTGAAAAGCACTAAACTCTTGAGACAGCTTGGAATCATCTCACACCACCTTACCGTACCTTGCGCACTTGCCTGACATCATACTGCAATACATACAGGGTCATCGAAAAATAAGAAAAAGATAAAATATAACATCGAAACCTTTTATGTTAAATGAGTGATTCTTTCACTGTGTGGCAATTGTTTATCGCAAGTTTTGTTTAATGCATTATCGTGACCTTGGTATGGGCGGACTAGTTGTGTAACGAAATCCACGAGTATGTTCGTGATTCTCCTTAAGTCAATGTGTGCTTCATGACCAAGTTATTGGATCTTCATTTTTCGCTGATAAAACAATTACAGGCCTAATTTACCTCGACATGCTTGGACAGTTTGTCTTCCTTCAAATAGAAGACATCAAACAACAGACTGAACAGCGTGTCATTTTTATGCAAAACGGGGCTCCGCCTCACTATCGTCGCGCAGTATGCGATACACTCGACGCACGCTTTCCAAACGGTTGGATTGGCAGAGAAGCCCCCTTTTCCTGGCCTCCCAGAAGTACGGACCTAAACCCATTTTCTGGGGGTTCATAAAAATCGCTGTTTACGCTGAAAAAAAAATCTTCGCGAGCGAATTGCTGCCGCCATCTCTACTTGTTACTTCAGATATGATTCAACGTACGTGGCACGAAGTGGACTACAGATTAGACGTCTGCAGAGCTATAAATGGAACTCACATTGAAACTTACTAAGGTATGAAAAAAATGTAATTGTTTTCACGCATTTTAAGGCTAAAACCATTTCATTACCATTAATAGTTTTTTATAGTGATTATTTAGCCATTATTTTTCAACGACCCTGTGTAGCTTGTTCTTCTTCACAACTCACTGAATATCCTGGGCTAAATTAGGTTAACTATTGTACTGCAAAGGAGAAAAATAAAATCTAAGAGCCCCTCCCTCAGACAATGGGTGTGTATTCTCTGGAGGAAACACTGGTCTTTTAATTACATTGAACATGACTTCCATCGCCTACGCGACACTTCTGGTAATTGAGGACAGATAGAAAGCCATATCGAGACAATGTTCGAATCAGCGGTAAATTAAAAGTTATCTCCGCCGAGAAAATGAAGAAGTCCCATGACTTGTGTCCGTTGGGACACTGGCCAGCAATTGCACGATCCACATGTGGCTTCTGTTACATTGCTGGGTGGCCTTATCTTTTCGTACATTCAGTCAGCTCGTCAATACCTTTAGCTTATACCAGCCACGTTGGCCGAGAGCACAATTGCGCCATCTCATGCCTTACTTGCATCTGGAGAACGAGAGCTCGAATAACATTTCAGCCGTCATGAAAATGGGTTTTCTGTGCTTTCCCACTTCTATTCCAGGCGAATATCGGGATGATTTCTAACTTAAGGCCACGATCATCTTCTTCCCATTCCTTCATTTCATTACAAATACACACAAATATACATAATCAGGTGAGAGCTGATACTTCTAAGTTTATGGCAGATGCTAGGAAAGTGGGATTGGTGGTCATTGACGATAAAACCAAACGAAAACAAAATTTCCCTGATACCATCCATATTGACGGGCACAATTTTATTTTGAACGGGTTGAGAAAAAGTGAGATTGAGAAGGAGATATAATAGAAGTTTATGAATGCAAATCGTGTCGTTTATAGTCTTAACAATCTATTTAAGTCACATCTGATTTCACAAAATAGCAAAATCGACCTTTATATGGCTCTAGTAAAACCGGTATAGGTGCGAGACACCACAAACTCTTGAAGAACGCATTTGTGCCTTTGAAAGAAAGAGTTGAGAAAGATATACGGGACGTAGGAAGATGGGAAAGGAGGCAGAAGGAAGACCTCTACCAACTATTTAAAAAAGCAAATATTGGTAGAACCATCAAAGGACGACGACTTCAGTGGCTAGGGCATGTTGTTGGAGCAGAAGCATATCCTGGCTGATTGGCAAACGCCCAATAGGCCGTACAAGGACTAGGTGGAGAGATAGAGTGATGGTGACATTGGAAGATATAAAACCTAAAGCTTCCCGGTGATGCTACAGATGGAGATGGAACAGCTTCTGCAATTTTCTAACGGTAGGGTACATATATTTTCTTCATTGCTCATTCCGAAGGCTAATCCCCTCATACTTTCCCTATTAGTAAACCGAGTAAATTAAAAAAAACTGTATTTTTCTCTTGATTTTTGTATTTTTTTGTCCATTAAACATTTTTTTTAACAAAGCAAAAAGGGCCAAAGGAGCACGGAAATGAAAGAAGATGTGCTAAAAAACGAGAACAAAATCCAGTTTCTCGCTGAAATGTATTTCTTGGCATAAACATTACTTTTTTTTTCCGAAACTTTTCAACATACAAATCTATAATTTTTAGATAGTATAATTCCTCCTTATCTGTGTTATATTTTAACACTGACATTTTTCTAGATTTTCTTTAGTTTAAATTCGTCACATGGAAATGTTTGTCACAGCTACTTTGCGTGAAAAGTAACAACTTTACCGTCACTGTTACTTAACAAAAATAATAAGGAAGTTACCGTTACAGCTACAAGGTATGAAAAGTAACTACGTTACCGTCACCATTACTTTACAAAAATAATAAGGAAGTTACCGTTACAGCTACTATTGCTGTGATACACTTAAGATGCAATAAGCCTTAAACTATTGTAGATTTGTAAACTAATAAGCGGGAATTATGTAATGTACAGGTACTCTGCTGTGATGATGGTAAAAAGTTATAACTACAACACACGAAATAGTGTTTATATTCGACTATGTCGAGATGTAAATATTATATGTCAGAAAACTGTATCATAATGAGGGTCATTATAACATTATTTTTCATTATGAAACAGTTTCTCCAGCCAATCAGAGCACATTCATTGACCAATTAGGTAAGGATAGCTTCGCTCATGCGCTCAAAATCCAACATGTCGGACATGTCGGACATGAATTACATGATTTGAAAGTTCAAATTGGATATCGGATCAACCATTGTAGTTACAATCCCAAACACAAAGACAAAATCAGCACGAACCTTTACCGTAACAAGAACATACTATGACATATGCAAGAAATGTATGAATCTACGTCCAGAAGTTAGCAACACAGCATCCTTCTATATAAATTACCGACATGGAAAGTGCACCGTCCCTATGTTTGCGTACAAAAAAATTGCGAATATGAGACAAGAAATAGCACTGTACCTTAGTACCCCCAACTCCAATTTCTACACAGCACATTGCTTTCAAACGACTTCGGTGACAATATTAGTGAATGCTAGTTCTGATCGGCACTATACATCATGCAGGACGTAAACAATAACATTGCCAAGCAAAGTAAATTGTCTCTGCTTTCGAAATTCTTTGATCCACGCATGCGCTCGGTTCAGTCAGCAAACCACCCAGCGCGCTCTGTTAACTAACTGAAGTTACTGAATCCCACAGGTATTTATGAATATTTATGTTAAAACATATAATAAAGTAATAATTATCGTCGACCATAAACAGTCGTATGCAACTCGCCTATAATGGTAATTAAGACACTCGTATGGATATTATAAAACTCGCTTCTCTCGTTTTATAAACATACTCGTGTCTTAGTTATTGCCATTATAGGCTCGTTGCATAATGTACTATTATGTTCGACGATGTCGAAATGTAAATATTATATGTCAGAAAACTGTATCATAATGAGGGTCATTATAACACTATTTTTCATTATGAAACAGTTTCTCCCACCAATCAGAGCTCAAGAAACAGTTGTGTGACCAATTAGGTAAGAATAGCATCGCACCTGTGCTGACTTCCACGGCCTTCTATTTTAAATTTCACTGCGTGGCTTCTAGTGTCATAGTGGGGTATTCCAGGAGGCCATGGTATTCTCTGCGTCTCATGCGCTCTGTTCAGTACATAAAACTGTCGAAATCTCGACAGATATTTATGAATATTTATGTTCGAACATAAAATAGTTATAATTATCGTCGAACATAAACAGTCGTATGCAACTCGCCTCTAATGGTATTTATTTATTTATTTATTTATTTATTTATTTATTTATTTATCGTATGGCGTTTAGTGCCGGGAGTGTCCGAGTACATGTTCGGCTCGCCTGAGTCTGTAGCTGCTTCCAGCGGACACCCTTAGGGTGAGCTACAAGTTCCGTTCAATTTCAAGTAGTTCCATGCTTCGCTACCAGATATCAATGATACCTATTGGTGAACGTTGGAACTTTGATAGAGTGTTCCAACGAAATCTAACCTAACAATTTAGCTTCACACAAGTTTAGTCTGTGGAAGGATCTTTTACATGCCATAAATCTATGACATGGGACCGCCGGCTTTACTTCCCCTCCGAAGGAAGGCATACTAAAGGATTTTTAACGCTCTTAAAAAATCCGACGACTTCAGCCGGGTTTGAACGCGCTATCTTGGGAACAACAGTTCAGCATGCTACCAACTATGCCACCGAAGCCGCTTCCCACCAATCAGAGCTCAAGAAACAGTTGTGTGACCAATTAGGTAAGAATAGCATCGCACCTGCGCTGACTTCCACGGCCTTCTATTTTAAATTTCACTGCGTGGCTTCTAGTGTCATAGTGGGGTATTCCAGGAGGCCACGGTATTCTCTGCGTCCCATGCGCTCTGTTCAGTACATAAAACTGGCGAAATCTCGACAGATATTTATGAATATTTAGCCTATGTTCAAACATAAAATAGTTACAATTATCGTCGAACATAAACAGACGTATGCAACTCGCCTATGAAAATGAAGATCCACAGCCTGCTTCCAGTCTCCGACCGGGTCAGGAATGGAATGAATGAAGAGCCCATCTAGCGGCGAGGATATGAACTGTGCCGGCTGCCGAGGCCTGACGCACTCCTCTGGGGCAATGATGAAATGAATGACAGATGAAATGAAATGATAGTGGAGAGTGTTGCTGGATTGACATTTTGACAGGGAAAACCGGAGTACCCGGAGAAAAACCTGTCTGCCTCCGTTTTGTCCAGCACAGATCTCACATGGAGTGACCGGGATTTGAACCACGGACCCAGCGGTGAGAGGCCGGCGTGCTGCCGCCTAAGCCACACCTATAATGGTAATAATTAAGACACTCGTATGGTGATGTGGATACTTGTCTGAAATCGTGGAATGTCTACAGGCTGCTCAGAAAACCACTTTGAGATGTTAATAAAATCCGTCCGAACTATTACTCTGAATTATTTGAATTTGAGTAACTTTTGAAAGATCAGTTTTCTCTTGATATTTTTTTTGTGGACAGTGACATGTGTGAGAGTTTTCTGAATAAAAATATTTATTTAATTTTTCGAGCTGAAGGACATGAGAGGGAAGCTGGTATTCAGAAACGTGTAAGGCAAGGCTGCAACTTATCACCTATCTATACATTGAACAAGCAATGAAGTAAATTAGAGAAAAATTTAAAGTAGGAGTAAATATTCGAGGAGAAATAATTTCAACACTGAGATTTGCTGATGACATTGTCATATTAGCCTCTTCACCAGAGAATTTGAATGCGTTTTTTAAATGGTATGGAATCCATCTTGAGGAAAGAATATACATGATGAAAATGAACAAATGTAAAACAAACAAAAAATGGAATGCAGCCGAAAGATATCAGAAATCCCTATGGACGTAAAATTTGCAGGTGAAAAGGTAAAGGAAGTAGGAGACTTCTGTTACTTATGAAGCAAAATAACCCGTGATGGACGAAGCAAAGAGGATATTGAAAGTAGTTTGGCTCATCTAAGGAAAACATTTCTGTAGTAAAGGAATCTGTTGACATCGAATATAGATTTAGCTATTAGAAAGTCATTTTTGAAAGTCTTTGTCTGGAGCATGGCACGCTATGGAAGTGAAACTCGGGCTGTTGGCGCAGCAGCAAAGAGGAGAATAGAAGTGTTTGAAATGTGGTGTTACAGGAGAATGATGAAGATCAGATGGGTAGACGGAGTAACAAATGAAGAGGTATTAAGACGAGTGGGAGAGAAGAGATGTTGGGACACACACTAAGACCCAAGGAATAGCAATCTTACTTGTGGAAGGAAGGGTCGAGGACAAGAACTGTAGGGGTAGACTAGGGGTAGAATATGTTAAACAGATTGTCTCGGATATACAAATGGGATATTGCACACAAAGAATGGACTCTTGAAGACTGGAAACGTGTGTTGTGGACGGATGAGTCCAAGTTTGAGGTATTCAGGCAAAGACGTCGTGTGAATGTCCGGAGGAACGCAGCAGAAAAACTGCATCCTGACTGTAAACTCCTACAGTCAAGCATGGAGGGGGCTCTGTGATGGTTTGGGGGTGCTTTTCTTATGATGGAACTGGGGATATGTGCAGAATAAAGGGAATTCTAAGGAAATAAGGCAATCACAACATTCTTTCCAGGAGTGCAGTGCCATCTGGCAAGCGACTGATAGGACATGGGTTCACCTTGCAGCAAGAAAATGACCCCAAACACACGTCAATATTCTGCAAAAATTATCTCAGGATGAAGCATGAAGCAGGAGAACTCATAGACATGGAATGGCCACCTCAGTCCCCCGACCTAAACACAATAGAGCATCTGTGGGAAGAACTGGATCACAGGGTACGAAGAGTATGTCCTACATCAGAGGAAGATCTTTGAAAGACTCTTCAGACTGCCTGGAATGATATTCCTTCATCAGTTCTGCAGAAACTTGTTGAACGGATGCAAAAGATAGTGAAGAGTGCCCTCCGATCAAAGGGTGGATTTTTCGACGAAAAGAAATTGTGATGTGTATTTTTTTTGTTTCTTTTGTTGTTTTGTGCTTAAGAATATAATGTAATTCCTACAAACATGGTTCTGTACGTTAAGAATACATATATTTTAAAATTATCTGGGAATTAGGCTTCATTCCTCCCCCATTCTTAAAAAAACGGGAAATTTTATGCTGTCCGGAAACTTTTGGCCGTCAGTGTGGTATTTATGTAGAGATGAAACTATTAGATCTCAAGGCAGGGGGGCATGGAATGCTCATCAAATCAGTCAAATGATTGAAGACTCATACAACAACAACAGACTGTGAAGGAAGATATTGATATTTTTTCACAAAACAATGGTGTAGAAAGAACCCCATGGATTTTTTTTAAAATCCATAAAATATTAAATAGCTCAAAGTTTCGAAATTTCACCCTCATAGTGACTAAAATCAAATTTAAGTAAACAAAGCTTCCATTTTTAAATAGTGTTACAAATAGTGAATATACAAAATTTTATTCTAATTTTTATAACTTGGCCACGTGTGTAGTACTTTGAGTTAAATCCAGCTCTCCTGGTTGAGAAACCTCTCTTGTCAATTGGGAGTCTTGCTCATATGACGTATTACCGCACTTCCTGTCCTGAGAGAGTGTGTCATGTACTGTACTTAAAGCAGGTGACTAGGACAGACGATGCGCACTACAACGGTAGACAGCACAATGAAGTGCACACACTTTACATAACCTACTACTCTCGAGTGTTAATCTAATTTACATCATCAAGCTCTGTCTTGGAGGAGTGCAAACATATGAGATATATATCATGCAGTACTTCCTCTAAATCAGCTGTTCGTAAACCAGTGACGTCACCATGGTTGCTTCAGCTCCTCGATAAAGAATAAAGGTTTTATAACAATAAACGGCAATCTAAGAACGATAAACTTAATAAATTTAAAAATACCTAAATATGTTTTGTTCAATAAATTATGGGACTGTCCCTTCTTGAACGTCAGGTAACCGTGGTTATGAATATATTCTCTCTAAATGGTTCAATATTCACAGTAACACAGGTTATCAAACTACTGTAGTTGAACACAAAAGTGTACCAAGTCCTCAAAAAGAATGAGCAACATTTGCAAACCTTATGTTGTTGTTTCAGTTAAGGCTTGGACATCGTGGTCATGTAGCCCCGTGTACTTGTGTGTATGTTGAAATTGTCTAGACACATCCAACTATGAGGGGATGAAATGACCACGATGCCCAATCCCCTAAATGAAACAACTACAATATTGATTGATTGGGGGCGTTGTAGCGGTGGTCAAGCTGTTTGCCTCTCACCAAGGTATACCGGGTTTGATTTTCGGTCAATACATACGGTATGAGATTTTCGAAGCGAAATGCCATGTCCTGTGGAGCGGATTTCATGTAAAAAGGAGGTCCCGTGGCTCTTGATCGCGAGATTAACGGTCAAATAAAAATGATAAGCTTCCTTTCTTGCTGATTGATTGATAACTTTCAGTCGGTCAACACGAATGTATGTCCAATTAGGTGTTTAGACTCTGCCTGAAGAAATCTATATGATTAATAATTATTTCCACAGATACAAATTAATCCATTAATAATCTAGTATTTTCATTTAGAGTTTAAAAGCCTAATATAATCTCTATAAATAAAGTAAGCTACCTGTCTGAACATTTTGAATTTTTGGCTAGAACTTCGCATTTAACCCGGATTGGAGTATAGTGACCAAATATATCACCATTTTAAGTTTACTCTGCTTGTCTCTTTGTTATGGGGTTGGCGTAAAAACTACAGGAGCGACTGTCATGAAATTTTGTATGTAAATAGCACGCCTAAAATAAAAGTAGGCTACAGATTATTTATGTAACACGAAAGGGTGAGGGGGTTAACAGGAAGCCTTAACTAGCTTGTTACGCAATTATCCAAATCTGGGCGCACCTCACTCCCGCAAATTTCAGGAGACTGGAGACAGTTAAATTAACCTACCTACGCAGAATCCTTGACCATCCCGAGCAACAAGGTCTAGACTTGTCAATACATTATGGGACTGTCCCTTCATGAACGTCAGGTAACCGTGGTTATGAATATATTCTCCCTAAATGGCTCAATATTCACAGTAATACAGGTTATCAAACTAGTTGAACACAAAAGTGTCACAGACCGAAACAGACTTTTTCATCAGAGAGATAGCAATACAGAACAAGAAGTTCCGTGACGAACTAAAGAGCCTACTTTTCTTAAAATTAAAGGTCCATGGCAATGATTAATCTATATGGATCTATCTAGAATAATGACGAAATTAAGTTGGTAATATCGAAATTTCGAATTAGTTCGAAATACTGTAGCCTATACCTGGCATAATGTAGCCTAATAGAGAACTACAGTTGGCAGCCCTGGTGACTGAATATATTCTTAGTTCCATCTTTTAAGGTACAGAATACAAAATTTGGTTGAAGTCCAATGGATAGCATGGACGTTACATGCAGTTAAACATTGGATCTAACAGCGCGCGTAAAATCATGTTGGCAACAATGACATACATGTATTGGTCAGCCATAATCTGAAATAATATGATCTATTGATGTGTCAATTTTGAATGAAATCCATTAGTTAGTATAGAAGTTACATTCATTTTAAAATTGGACCTATCAGCAGGCTTAGAATCATGTTGGCAGCACTGACGTTTATAAGTTACTCCAAATTAATATAGAATGTCAGGTACTATACGTGTGCAAAGTTTAGAGCTGTTGGCTTGCATACTTTCTGATATAATGATATTAAGAAAAACGAATAGAGACAGCATTTATTAACAGTTGGCAGCCCTGGTTGCTCCTAAGAATGCGCATAGTAATATCTGTTATGGTACACATTGCACATAAGAAATTTGATCGAAATCCAATTGATAGTATATACGTTACATGTATTTAAAGTCGGACCTCTCAGCAGGCTTAGAATCATGTTGGTAGCACTGATGTATATAAGTTACTCCAAATTAATATAGAATGTCAGGTAATATACGTGTGCATAGTTTAAAGCTGTCGGCTTGCATACTTTCTGATATATGGGTATTTGGATTAAAAAAATTGAGAGCATTTATTAACAGTTGGCAGCCCTGATGGCTCTTAAGAATACACTCAGTCATATCTGTTTATGTACGCATAGCACATACGAAATTTGGTTGAAATCCAATTGATAGTGTAGAAGTTATATGCATTTACAATTTGGACCTATCAGCAGGTTTATAATCATTTTGGCAGCACTGCCATGTATGGTCTCCTGGAAATTAAACTGCAATATTATTATCTATACGTGTGCCAATTTTGAAATAGCTCCCATTCATACCTTCCAAGATATCCAAAATGGAGCTCAAATTTCAATTGCGATTTTTCAGCAGTTGGTAGCACTGACATCATTTTCAAATATAGCCGTGAGATATTCAGGTATAGATCTTTACTCCTACCAAATTTTGTTTCGATTGCTGCAGCCGTTTAGGAGTTGATAGGGGGGGGGGGGGAACACACACACACAGCCAGCCAGACAGACAGACAGACAGACAGAAGGACAGACAGACAGACACACATTTGCCCGATCTCATAAGTCTACTTTTTCCTCATTTTTACAAAATGTGAAAAGTAGGCTAAAAATCTGCTGCAATCGCCAGCATACGAAGCCCACATAAGGATAGAAAAGGCAAATCGAATAAATGAAGAATTTCATCTAACGCCAGCCATGAATACGGATGAATGGAAGGAATCAAATTTCCCGCTGCGACATACCGTATACGGTATACACTAGAATGGCTGCACACGGTTTTCACTACAGAATTTGCAACCAAAGAGGATTTCACCAGGCAACAATTCAATGTATCTGTACGCTATGTGGAAAAAAACTTTATGTAAAGCTTTGTATAAGTACACAGTGTGTTTAAATAAATCTTATTATTATTATTATTATTAAATCCCGCAGTAACACAATTGAGCAATCTGTATCCTTCTCTTGACATCGCAATGCCAAATGTGAGAACGGCCAGCTGATTCACGTGAAGTGAGGTGACATTCCTGACATGGATGTCACATCACTGTTCTAAAGCATATTATGTCTCAATGAAGTCGCAATTTGTCTATCAATCACTTCACATCAATCGTGGAATCTGAAAATTTTACTGTGAATATTTCCAGCTTATTATACAGTACTAGCAGGTACCCGCGGCTTCGCCCGCGATCAAGACAATGGGGACGATGCATTATTGCTGATAATTGGTCTATTCTATTACAGCAATCGCGGCTATAGGTGTGTCCATTCTAATTCTGAATATTCTGATACATACAGTATATTGATATGATCAGCAAAGTGGGAATTTTATCGAGTTGTGAACGTCTGCAGGGTTCGTTATTACATTATGTTAACACATTTTAAAATTACGTTTATGGTTTTGCCATCTTCTGCTGAGACATAACGATTTTGTTGTCCGGATGCTCGCGAGCACGCCACATACAGTTGGCCAAGGGAAAAAATTGTTTTGTCTAAATGTACACGTGCTACTGTTAAGTGTGTGTCATTGCGCTTTGTTAAAGAAATTGCGAATATTGTTTGAAGAGGGAACTGCACTCTTGCACACTGGAATGGCAAATCTATCGGAATATGGGGAATTAAAAGTATTCTTACTTAAGCTATTCTGGATGTAATTTGGCCATACTAATTGATGATTTGAACGTAAACATATCCCTATTAATAGACCTATAGTTAAATATCGCTCACCTTGGCCGCTGATGTACATTATGCAGTCTCTTCCAGTGTTACATCCCAGGGATTAAAATTCTCCAACGACCCTTTTGCCCCACATGCCTCTCTAAGTAATTAAAATTCCTGATTGTTGTTGTTTGAGTCTTCAGTTTTTTATCTGGTTTGATGCAGCCTTCCATGTATCCCTCTCCTGAGCTAATCGTTTCATTTCTACATAGCTACCACACCCTACATCCGAGTCAATCTGTTTAACCCTGGTTTACCCCTACAGTTCTAGTCTGCGACCCTCCCATCCATAACTACTGTCGACCAAACTGTTATGTGTACTCGAGTTTGAAGTTTGTTTGTGAAGTAACCGATAGACCTATATAAAATCCAATAACATCATCATTTTCGTCGTTCTATTTTACGTTAGATCATGTAGGATTGGAATTTTTAATTTATATTTTAATATTTTTTTATCACAGTTGGAACACAAGAAGTGCCTGTTTTTAAGCGTTTTTCAACCATGCGTCACATTTAAGAATTATTATCTCACAAACCCGTCATCAGATCGAATCCAAATTTTAACACAATATACACTGGAATGTTGTATAACAGGTTTATTGATTTAATTTTTTTTTGTGTCCAAGAAAAAAAGTTGTTATTATTTTTGTAAGGTAACTTTTCCTCGGCTCGGGATGGTTTGAAAATGTAGTTCTTGGTCGGGTTGTAATCCTTATACATCAAAACGGTATGCTGTATGATTGTGAAATACGTAAATTAATTCACTTATTGTATATCGGTTTGTATTTGTACGGAGAATTAAGACATGGTTCACCAGTTAGCCGCTCCGGTGAAAGCAGTACATCATTGCCAAGATGGGCTACATCACGCGTCATGGCACGTCTCGCTCGGAAGTGATGGGCTCCATATCAGCAACGCTGTATAGCATTTCCCGGAGCGGCTAGCTGGTGAACCATGTCTTAATTCTCCGTACAAATACAAACCGATATAAAATAAGTGAATTAATTTACCTGTTTCACAGTCATACAGCATAACCTTTTGATGTGTAAGGATTACAACGCAACCAAGAACTACATTTTCCAACGACCCCGAGCCGAGAAAGACTTACCTTACAAAAATAATAACAACATTCGTTCTTGAACACACAAAATTTTGAAATTAATAAACCAGTTATACAACATTCCAATGTATATTGTGTTAAAATTCGGATTCGATCTGATTACGGGTTTGTGAGATAATAATTCTTAAATGTGACGCATGGTTGAAACACGCTTAAAAAGGGGCACATTTTGTGTTTCAACTGCGATAAAAAATATTAAAACATAAATTAAAAATTCTAAACCTACATGAACTAACGTAAAATCGAACGTCGAAAATGATGATGTCATTGGATTTTATGAAGGTCTATTGGCTACTTCACAAACAACCTTCAAACTCGAGTGCACATAATATTTTGGTCGACAGTAAGCTTGCTATTCCTGGGTGTCATAATAAGTGTCCTACCCTCCTATCTCTTCTCTTCATTAGCAGTCGCCAGAAACATCTCTCCTCTCCCACTCGTCTTAATACATCTTCATTTGTTACCCTAACTACCCATCTGATCATCATTCTCCGTTATCACCACATTTCAAAAGCTTCAATTCTCCTCTTTTCTGCTGCACCATTAGTCCATTAGTACAACTCAGCAACTTTTCTAGGTTTAAGCCGTGCCTTGTGCGGGGATTCAATGGCCGTGAAAGACAAAACAACAACTTTATTGAAATAAGTTTGCCCAATTCCTCAGTAAGAGTAATTAAGAAACAATAATAATTAACGTGACAGCCGGTAGAATACGACACATTCGACTGTGAATCAACGTTGCAGATCATGGTTAAAAACGAAAAAGAGCAGATCAAAATTGGCAAACAAAAATATTCAGTTAAGAAAAAACAAATTTATAAAGAATATGAAAGCATACCGTGCAAAATAGCAAGTATCTTAACATTGTAAATTCGAGTAAACTTCTGAAAGCTCGCTTACAACAACCAGCTGAAAGAGTATAAAATTAGACTCAAAATCACGATCGTATCCGAGCCCCAAAAGCAACCTCTATATATAAAATATATCTCATTTTACGCGTATCAATGCGAGGAGCAACGTTCGTGGTTAGAGGTGGGAACCGAACCCAGCGTTTTAAGGCCCTAAAACGAACGGTTTTCGAGATATTGCCAGAAAACTATCCCCGGTCTGCGAAATTTCAGCGGTTGCCATAGTAACGTTGATCTGTTTCTCAGAGGGAACACAGTTATTTGGGAATATCTCCGAAACCGTTCATTTTAGGAACTTAAAAAGTGTGTTTCGGGGTCCCTACAGGACCTCCGAGTATTGTTTCTCGTATGTGGCGGCTTAAAATGAGCTAAATCCGAACATTTTACCGACTGTCCTTGCTCAGTGCCAAAGGGCCGAAAAAAGTCACTTACAAATTGAATTTTCAAAAACCGTTTCTTAATGGGCCTCTACATACTCGGATCAACCAACATGCAAAATTTCAGCTTTCTAGGTCTAGTGGTTTGAGCCCTGCGTCGATGAGTCAATTTTGGATTGTCAATGCCAAAGGGCCGAAAAAAGTCACTTACAAATTGAATTTTCAAAAACCGTTTCTTAGTGAGCCTCTACATACTCGGATCAACCAACATGCAAAATTTCAGCTTCCTAGGTCTAGTGGTTTGAGCCCTGCGGTGATGAGTCAGTTTTGGATTATATATAAGAGATTTATGATGGGATAGATGAACCCTTACCAAGATAAATGTGAACAAATGCTCAGAGAAGTAGGCCTACGGCACGATCGGTATCTCCTTTCTTCTGTTTCTCTTTGCCAGCTGGCGTGGATCAGCGGTAAAGTGTTGGTCTTGAAACTGAACTCAGGCTCGGCTATAGGTTCGAATCAGGCAACGGGTATGGATGTGTGAATTGTAAGCACATTCAATTTCTATGATAAAATGTATGTGTCGTTGGCAGATAATGAAATCTGTAACTTCATGAAAAGCCGGCTTTTAGTGTAACAGTTGTAAAATTCATTATAAACCTCGTGACTTACGAATTACTCTCGCCGTTACATGGCGTAATTTCCTTCATACATCATATGCTGGTTAGTTCATGGCGTAACTTCAATAAAGTTCATGAAGATGGTGAAACTAATCCTTTCTACTATAAGTACCGTATTTTCATGAAATGACTAGGATTTCCATGAAGTGACGGATTTCACTATCTGCCTACGACATATACATTACAATAATAATTCAATATACAAAGACACAAAATGCAAGTGAAAGTAAATTAAATCGGATCTGGCTGCATGGCTAAAAAGGCCAAAACCCAACAAATATTTATAAAAATACTTATTTTGTTAGAATTTGCGCACTAGTTGATAGTTTATTCCTCTCATCAGCTATTTAATGTTTATTTTTGTTCCCCCAAGTTGTCTTCCTTCAGTACCTACCGTAAGTCTAAGCAGAACACTGTACTGGGTGCAAATTGCGAAATTACACGGGTGTTGGCCAAACAAGGTTCGACAGTGGTCTAGCCATAAGCTAACCCCTGTCCCCAGTCTCCTGAACGTTAGTTTTTGTTACCATTAGAACACAAACCCTTCAACGACGGATAAGAAGAGTTAGTTGGACATACATTCATGTTGATCGACTGAAATGCATTAATGAATTGTTAATAAGTCAACATTGCAAAATGACTTCGAAGCTCTCTGATCCTTTAAGATTCTGTCAGGGATATAAAACAAAAATTTGGATGACCAAGTCTTGGGCACTATTAGCAAATACTCAGTCGCCATGGCGACCTGCTGTCCAGGATTTCCGCACCCCTGCATTATATGACGCAGGTCTATTGCTAGATATTGATGACTGGTCCTTGATCGTGTTTTCTTTAGGCTATATTAAACATCGTGTTAATAAAGTAGGTCTCCCTTGCTGTGGTTTGTTCATAGAGCCAGTATCAGATATCCGAGTGGGTGCGAGACCACTGTCAAAGGCTGTCATATCCAGGAAGGAGAGGCTTTACCTTTCAAAAGACTCACCACGACCGCCCACGGTGGCATACAGAAGCAAGCTGCTCAGCTGGAGCCGTAGCGATCTAGAACAAGAAAATATGTTTAACTCCGCAAATAATTAAATATGGAAGTCTATATAAATGTGATTGTATATTCTATCATCATAATCGATTTTGGCAAACTAAGGAACACGTAAGGAACTCTTCATAATGTCAGTTTTCTTTGCCGCCAGTATTCCTTCATTCTCTTGCTCACAGCTTCTTTCTTTTCAGTTGTCCAATGTTGTTTCTTCTTGATCGCTGTTTCTGGCTCTAGGAACCACTCAAATGTGTGTATCTGAAAGTGGTTCTGTTCCGGATGTCTTGATCAGTGATGTTCATTTATTGTAGATCCTTCTTGGTGTTAAAAAACACTTTTCATAAGAGTTGCCTTTTCTATTGGGCTCGTTGAAGTGGTTATTTTTTTTAGGTTAGCCTGTCGTCAGGCATTCTTGAAACATGTCCAAAGAATTTAACCCTTCGTTTTCGTATGGTATCTGAGATTCTGCTGCATGTTTTGTATACTTCTTTGTTACTGCGTAATCGGTATGTGTCGGCACATTTTTTTTGTTCCGAGAATTTTTCTCAACATTTTTCGTTCCTTTTTTGTCCTTCAATTTCTTCAACGCTTGCCACGGTGGGTGAGTGGATAGCGTGTCGGTCTACTAACCCCAAGATTGCAGGTTCACTCCTGGCCGTGGTAAGTGATTTTTGAAAGGCGGCAAAAATACGACACGCATGTCATACGATGTTGGCATGTCAAAGAACCCATTTGAATTCAGTAGGCCGCGTTCATAATGGCAAAAGTAATCTCGGGAGTTTCCGCCAACACAAAGTTCCTCATTTCTCTACTAGAAAGCGCTATAGTGTTCAAGGAGCTTAGATATTTAGCCTCCTTGACTTTCATAGTGATTCAAGGAATAACGAAATTCGACATGCAGGCTACCCTCTGGGTGTCAAATTACAAAGCTTGCACCCGGCATCCGAGGCCATATGATATTATTATTATTATTATTATTATTATTATTATTATTATTATTATTATTATTATTATTATTATCATTTCTTCAATGTCTTTTTAATTGTTAGTCCTAGGCATTCCGAAGCATACTGGTACTCGGATTGAATTACTGTTCGATAGTGTCGTAGTTTAGTCCTAATCGAAATCGGTTTCTTGTTGTACTGTATGTGTTTTTCGTAAGGTGAAAAGTAAGCTCCATGTTCCTGTCTCTCCTTCTTTGTCGAATCAGTTTGGTTGGATTAACTCACCAAGGTACTTGAAATTTACATCTTTACTTATCTTATCCTCTTTTGTTCTCATTATGTATCTCGGGGCTTCTTTAATGCTGGTCATGAAATGGGACTTTTCAAACGATATATTGATATTCAAAGTCTTCATGTAGAACCCTACCATTAGATGGAAGTATGGCTGTATTGGCAAGGGAGTGCTACGGTTTGCGGATTTAGCATTTAGAAATACAAAATTTCATATTTTAAATTTCAAAATCAGCGTTTTGTGTATCTATGATTTTTATTTTTAAGCTAACTCTTACAAATGAGAATTTGTGATCATGAATATTGACATATCCACCATAAATGGATCTGTAGCCATCTTGCAGCCTGGAGGCTGGTTGGATCCTCAAAAAGCACCACCATAGGTTATGTGGTAGAAACCCACAAAACCGAGGCAGCCTTTTATTTGTCGCTATGTGTTTATATTGAACTTGATTACCATCATCATATATATCATTTCAGTACTATAGATTCCGTTTGCGTCGCTCCAAAATAACCGATCGTAACAAATGAGCATTCTAAAGAAAGTTAGTTAGTCAGTTATTGTTGTTTTAAGGGGCGGAACTACACGGTCATCTGCCCTCTTAACACAGATTAAAGAATACAAATTTGGAATTGAATTTAACATTTAGAGACGGACACCTAAATTTTAAAAGCCTGAAAATAAATAAAACAAATATTTAAATAAAAATAAAAATTATAAAAATAAACAAAAATTACGGAAAAACAAAAAATTATCATTCAAAAACGAACAAGTCGTTGAGTCAATTTACAATGGAAAATTTAGATTGCTGTCCCTAACCCACCCTCACTTATAAAGCGGATAACGCGATCAGCAGCCACCGCGTCATCGGCTAATGTAAGTATGAGTATCATCTGCAAACCAAGGTTTCTTCGTAAGTCAGCAAGATCCACACACTCGGTTAAAATGTGGGCCACGGTGAAAACGGCTCGACAGGTACAAAGTGGGGGGTCTTCCCTTCTCATTAGGTACGAGAGGATTACCCGGAGCAGTGACGTATTGCACTCTGATTCCATAAATACCGACAATTTGCTTATACACAAATATTTAAACAAATACATATGACGATAGCCCCAGCCTTGCTCTTGTGTGAGGCTAATACACAACGACAAGTTGTTGAAATGTGAGATTTCTCGCACGAGTTCTCTATTATATTTTATTATTTGTTTAGAAACACCAGTGTGGCTTTAGACCACAATGAGGATGTGAGGATCACATTTTAGTATGCGCCAAGTAGGATGATGATGATAATTGTTGTTTTAAGGAGACTAACATCTAGTTTATCAGGCCCTAATGGTTTGGGTGATAGTGAAAGATGAAATGAGAATGAAAACTATAACTAATACTAACTACCGACTAACATACTACAAGAAGAAACGGTAAACAAATAAAGGATAAGGCAAATAAAGGACAGGAAGAAAAGAAATGCCCTCAACGCTCGAAGAATGAGGATTGAGGGACTTGGAAGGATGGAGAGCCATGAAAGGCAGATAGGGAAGGAGGAGAGGGCTCGCCCCAAAGTGAGAGGAAAAGGTGGCAAAACGGACCCAGCCCTGGAATCCCTCGGGGTCACCAACTCCCAAACTCACTAGCCGTGAGCCCTTGAGGTTGTAGCACTATCCAGGGTGCACCAGAAGTGGCAGGAGCTACATACACCCTGCCTCCTTGAGGGCCTTGTGCCGAAGGCAGGGGATAACATGAAAAGAAATAGAAGGCTGACCCCTCGAAGAATGAGGGTATCAGGAAAGATGAGACAAGGGCCGATTAAGGCGGGAAAGTGAAAGACTCCCTAGGCCTCGGACACCCTAATACCGTCGGGGTCGGAAGAGAACAAGAGTTGACCAAGAGAGGTCGACAGGAAAGAAGACGGAGAGGAGTGCGACACAAGTTAGTGGAAGCAATGCCGGACTCAGCTGGGGTCCGTGGTCGCCAACCCACGTCCCACAAGTTGTGATCCCCTGGAAGGTGCGCCAATTTATTGAGAAATGCTACGAGAGGAATAGAAAACCGCGTTAGTGTTTTGTAGATCTAGAGAAGGCGTACGATAGAGTACCCAGGGAAAAGATGCACGAATAAGGTTCATATGCTCACATATCTTGGTCGTTTTTTAAGGCAAGAATGAAAGAGGATTTTGTTGATGCGATTGTTTTTGTTTCAAATCTTTGTTGCCTTATTTTCCAAATCAAAACTCCTCAAAAGTAAACCAGAAACGGTTTTTTCTTCCTCATCTCGTGAAAGAAGATATTTTGTTCTAGATGGTTGGTTCCTCAGTTTAGGGGCTGCGACAACGCGGTCATGTAGCCCCGTGTACTTTGGGTGTAGTAGAATCTGTCTGATAACCGGTGTTAATTGTGATGACTGTATTAGTGTGTGTTATCTGTTTTCAGTTCAAGTGAGGACTGCGGACATTGAATTTTTTCAAGTAGTTCCTACTTTTCCCGCCAAACGCCACCGTCAACGACTACTAGTTCAGAACTTGATTACCAGATGCCACCGCAGTCAGCTCCTGGCGATGAACGTCGGAACCTAAGAGCGTTTGTCGAATGTTTAACCTATATATAATTTAGCTTCACAGAGGTGTAATTAGTGGAAGGTTCTTTAACATGCCATAAATCTATGACATGGGACTGCCGGATTTACTTCCCCTCCGAAGGAAGGCATACTGAGGGATTTTAACGCTCTTAAAAAGTCCGACGACTTCGGCCGGGTTTGAACCTTTGTTCTAGATGAACCACCATGAGATAATAGGTCATCATCATCATCGGCTTTAACTCGAATCCGAGTATAACTCTTCTTCCTTCAGTCCAGTTTGTGGATGTGTTTACGGTGACTAAAGAGTCCAATCCTGGCATGGAACAAGCGTCCACACAAGTCACATAGTATTGCTGGAGGAGGACGTGGTTGGGCTGCTCGAAGTTTCCTAGCTTGACGCTTGGCCTCTTCATGTGTGCGTCGATCCCTTTCAAACGTCTTTACAGTATCCGAGATGGTACGGCGCCAAGTTGAGCGGTCTTCAGCCAGCATGTCCCAGGTTTGTGAATCAAGACCTGTCAGTAACAAGTAACAAGACCTCATGCTTTATTTGTTGAAATAGAAAACCTTTTAATGGCATTTTGGCTGCAACCCCTTCATAATAAAAAATAAAAAAATAAAAAAAAAAAACAACCAATGTGACCATTAAGGTTCACCCTCAAGAATAAATACTGTACGTCTAAAGAATTCTGAAAAATGTTAAGATAATTGGGTTATGAAATATAGTGTTTTTCAATAAAAAATACAACCTTTAGAAAGACGGCTTTATAAATTCAACATACAGTTTTCGGGCGGCTTCCGTGGCGTAGTTGGTAGCATGCTGAGCTTCTATGCCCAAGATCGAGGTTTCAAAACCGGCCAAAGTCGTGAGATTTTTTAAGAGCGTAACACATCCCTCAGTATGCCTTCCTTCGGAGGGGAAGTAAAGCCAGCGGGCCCATGTCATAGATTTATGGCATTTAAATGAACCTTCCACTAACTACAATAGTGTGAAGCTAAATTTGTAGATTGGATTCGATTAACTCTCTATAAGTTCCAACGTTTGATGCCAGTCGCGGTTGCATCTAGTAGCCAAGTTCGCGGCTAGGTGTCATTGGCGGTAGCATTTGGTAGGAAAAGTAGAAACTACTTGCAATTGATCGTCTTCGGTCCTTACCTGAATTACAGATAATAAACACTAATTCAGCCATCACAATATTAACACCAGTTATCAGACAGATTCTACACACACCCAAAGCACACGGGGCTACATGACTGCGTTGTCGCAGCCCCTAAACTGAGGAACCATCCAACCATACATTTTTCGCCACGTATTCTTACTCCTACACATTTACTTCATACACCATTTCACTAAAACCGAAATGTCTCAAAAACTGCTGTATTTATTCGCATGAATATTAGTACAGGAACCTGAAAAAAACCTATTTCAAAATATTTTTCAGTGTTGGCTTTGAGTCGGTCTACACAAGTGCGCCCAAATAGATTGGACGGGAAGCGCCAAAATCGTATCACCCTGCTACATTAAATAAATGTTAGATGAATTACACAGGTCTGCGATGAAAAAATTGTTTGAAATTTTTATAGTGATTCTTATGTTTTTTTTGGGTGCTGAATACAGAAAAAATAGCGAAAAAATTTCATCACCCTTTGTTTACCCACAAATCACACATAGATTTTTTTTACTTTTACGGTTTTCTTAACATACGTACAAATTATAATGAAGATATCAAGGACGCTGGGACGTTAACATGATGGCTGACTACTGTTGGGTGTTAAAAAGAGAAAATCTTCAACTCCTCAGCAGGAAAAGCACAAGAAGGAGTTTTGAAGGAAAAAGAAAACGTTACTACAAAAGCTTGTAATAGTGTTGCAAGAAAGCCTTATCAACTTTTCTTAAGCGGCTTCGGTGGCGTAGTCGGTAGCATGCTGAGCTTCTATGCCCAAGATGGCGGGTTCAAACACGGCCGAAGTCGTCGGATTTTTAAGAGCGTTAAAAATCCCTCAGTATGCCTTCCTTCGGAGGGGAAGTAAAGCCGGCGGTCCCATGTCATAGATTTATGGCATGTTAAAGATCCTTCCACTAATTACACCTGTGTGAAGCTAAATTGGATAGGTTAAGAATGTAAACAACGCTCTTAATAGCCGACTGCGGTGGCGTCTAGTAGCTAAGTTCTGAACTTGACCAAGTAGTCGTTGGCGGTGGCGCTTGGCGGCAAAAGTAGGAACTATTTGAAAAATTCTAAGTTGCAGTCTGTACTTAAATTTAAAAAAAAAACAGATACACACACTAATACAGTCATCACAATTAACACCGGTTATCAGACAGATTCTACACACACCCAAAGTACACGGGGCTACATGACCGCGTTGTCGCAGCCCCAAAACTTAAGAAACCAACCAACCAACTTTTCTTACTCTATGTTTGAGATTAACCTATGTTTAATGTGGTTTAATAACATTGTACATAAATAATACGGATATTAAAATGGCCTTTTTTAGGCTCTTTCCTAAAAGTTTTACCTCAATTTTTGGACAAACCTTACGATAGAAAAAAAGCCAATATCATTTCTGAAATCAGCACCAAAAACTACATAAAAATCAGTTATCAAAACAAAAACAATTTTCAAAAATATTTTATTTGCAGACCTGTGTTATTTAAACACTTATTAATACACTTCTCTAAAAAAAGGTGGGTTAAATGGATGACATGTTTCGCTCCTCAAGCGAGCATTATCAGTTCCGAATATGCAAGACAAAATTGATCAACAAATTCTGGTAATAAAAGCTATATCTGAAAATGTCTTGGTGTATAAGAACTATATTTTACCTCAAGGTTCTTTAGCTTTACCCATCAAGATGCCTGAGCACCGTTGTTCAAACTATCATCGCGCTTGACTAAACATATAGGATTTAAAGTATGCAATTACATAAGAATTGTGTCCCTATTAATAATCCGCGATTCAACAAACTGTGAAGTGTATTGACGAGGCAGGCATACAGATTACTGCACGGCATATCAGACGTGAACCTCGATGCTAAATACAACACACAGCCTCAGCAGCACGTATCGTTCGAACCTTTTAATGCGATTACTGAGGCTATCGATTTGTTACATATATAAAAGAAGCTAGTCATCCGTGTAATAATTTAGCTAAACCTTCTTTAAGCATTCAGGTGTTTTCTAAATAGCAAGCTCTCATCAAAAAAGAGTGCACGTGTAGATTACAACGAGGAGCCATTTTCTTAATTGGTTCAAACCGCGTTCTCACTAGGGAACTCGTAATGAGAAGTAGTTGAAAGATCTGTTGCTGTACAATCTCCCTGAAGTAGACTAGGTACTATCCGAGATTTATTTTAAGCTTGGAACACTGTTGTATTTTGTGTGTGTCAAAACTGATATTTTTTCAACGATGTTGTAATTGGGATTATAATAATAGTTTTATTGCAGCCAAATGGCCATAACAAAACAAAAGGAAAAATTAATTACAATACAAATTATTCAAGTAATTTCAATATTCCATTCTGGTGCCTTGGTTTGCATATTCTGTAAATGATTGGGTTCTTTTTTTTTTCTTTTTTTTTTGCACAATTCTATGTGGTAGCGTCCACATGTTTATCTGCATAAGTTGCACTCACACGTCTCAGCTGGCTCATGATATGATGTGTTCACACAGATGAGATGATGAAATCCGTGTACCGCCATTCTGGTAACCACGTGCCTCATTTCAAAGTTGGATGTGGTCCATGTTCGATCTACCATGGCTCCCGTTCCATAAAACTCTGCGGGTATTTCTTCTCTTTTTGCTTTTAATGTTGATAAACGATTTTCCGAGGCTTGAGTGCTGGGAAGAGTCAAAAGTGTCCTTAGGTCCTCGATAAAGAATGTCTCTCTTGCGAGGAGGTAGATGAGTCTGGAACGTGTAGTCTTTAACAATCCTAGTGCTCTTTTGATGTATAATGCTTTTACCCGTTCTAATACGGATAGGTTCTTTTCGGTGAGATGCGACCATATGACTTCTATCCCATACGTTAGTATGGACATTATTTTAACTCTGAAGAGCATCATTGCTGTTTCTAAGTTGAGGGATTTAATGTAGCCGATCTCATGCATCACCGTGATGCTTGCATCGCTTTCTCAGTTATATGTTTCGTGAAACATTTAGCGCTTGTTTGCAGCGCGATGCCTAGATATTTAAAATCTTTTACGATGTTTATTGTCGTCTTTTTGATGCATATTTCCGCCAATGCTGGAGCCTTTCCTCCTGGTCTAAAGACCATCATTTCTGTCTTAGATATGTTGATCTCGAACTCATGCTTGGTGCACCATTTCTCTATATCATTTATAGTGTCCTGAAGTTCAATAATGTCTGTTGATCCAACCACTATATCGTCGGCGTACGAGTATGCTACTATGTCCTCTCTTTGGGTTATTCGCATTAGATCTTCTGCTGCTAGAATGAATAGTAGAGGGCTTATACGACCTTACAATAGCAAGAGGATTAGACCACAAAACACGGAAATTCAATGAATAAACGCTGACCAACACAACATCCAAAGTAAAATTTATGGGGGAAATCTCGGAACCTTTCGAAATTCAGACAGGCGTGTGACAAGGAGATGGTCTTTCCCCTCTCTTGTTCAACATAGTCCTGGATTAAGTCGTGGAATAATGGGAAAAAGAGCTCAAGAAACAAAATGTCTGGAAACCAGTAAAAATAATCTCTCTATACCATATCTTGCCTTCGCCAATGTCTTGGTTATACTAACAGAAAATCAAGAGACCGCAATAAAACAAATAGAAACACTCCAAGAATGCGCCAAAAATTGGGACTTCAAATATCCTTCGAAAAAACTCAAGTGCTAAGTCACAAAGGGAACACCATGCAAACAAAATACGGAACGATCAAAAGAGTCCCACATTTCAAAAATCTGGGAGAATTGATCGGAAAGAATCTCACAACAAAACCGTCTCCAGAAAACCAGGCGACCACTAGGACTTATCAAAAACCTCTATAACAAAAAAATGCATGCCAAGACAAACCAAACGTCGACACTACTACACTGTCATCAAACCGGCAAGTCTCTACGCAAGCGAAACACTTACACTCAATAAGAAATATGAACTTGAAGACATCAAGAAAGAAGAAAGAAAAATCATTCGGAAAATACTAGGAGCAAGACTCACTTCTGACGGGTACCGACTACAGTCAATAACAACTGAAAAATACTCAAACATCGAAGTCGACATCAGAAAAATACGATTGAAATTATTCGGGCACATAAGTAGACTGCCGAATACCCGACTACCGGTAACCAAACGAATACTAGATTACATATCATCACTCAAAAGTACAACACCATGGATGAAAGAAGTACAAAAAGACATGCGAACTGCTAACATAACCGACACATCAGACAGAGACTCCTTGCGTAACAAAGTGAACAACTGGGAAGTCCAACCAGAGCAAGCAAAACCTACAGCTTACAGACCTCAATGGTCTGAAGAAAGAAAATTGGCATTCGCCAACAGAATAAAACACTACTGGCAAAATAAGAACGTCATGAATTGAGTCTAAGTGCATAACGCTTTCCAATGTTGGGAAAATACGTTGTAAATAAATAAACAGATAATAATTTTATTATTATTCTTATTTGGGTCACAAAACCTCAGATGTTTTTTAACACACCCCTTGACAGTGATTTCAGCTTTGGATACTGCAAATGCACCTAGACAGTTATTTTTAGCCTACTTTTCACATTTTGCAAAAATGAGGAAAAAGTAGACTTATGAGATCGGGCAAATGTGTGTGTGTCTGTCTGTCTGTCTGTCTGGCTGTGTGTGTATCCCCCCTATCAACTCCTAAACGGCTGCAGCAATCGAAACAAAATTTGGTAGGAGTAAAGATCTATACCTGAATATCTCACGGCCATATTTGAAAATTATGTCAGTGCTACCAACTGCTGAAAAATCACAATTGAAATTTGAGCTCCATGTTGGATATCTTGGAACGTATGAATGGGAGCTATTTCAAAATTGGCACACGTATAGATAATAATATTGCAGTTTAAATTCCAGGAGGCCATACATGGCAGTGTTGCCAAAATGATTATAAGCCTGCTGATAAGTCCAATTTTAAAATGCATATAACTTCTACACTATCAATTGGATTTCAACCAAATTTCGTATGTGCTATGTGTGCATACACATATATGATTGAGTGTAATCTTAAGAGCCACCAGGGCTGCCGACTGTTAATAAATGCTCTCAATTTTTTAAAATCCAAATACCCATATATCCGAAAGTATGCAAGCCAATAGGTCTAAACTTTGCACACGAATAGTATCTGACATTCTATATTAATTTGGAGTAACTTATATACGTCAGTGCTACCAACATGATTCTAAGCCTGCTGAGAGGTCCAACTTTAAATACATGTAACTTCTATACTATCATTTGGATTTCAACCAAATTTCGTGTGTGCTATGTGTACCATAACAGATATGACTATGCCGATTCTTAAGAGTAACCAGGGCTGCCAACTGTTAATAAATACTGTCTCTATTTTTGTTACCCAAATATCAAAATATGAGAAAGTATGCAAGCCAATAGGTCTAAACTTTGCACACGTATAGTACCTGGCATTCTACATTAATTTGGAGTAACTAATATAGGCCTACGCCAGTGCTGCCAACATGATTCTAAGCCTGCAGATAGGTCCAATTTTAAAATGCATGTAACTTCTATACTAACTAATGGATTTCATTCAAAATTGACACGACAATAGTTCATATTATTTAAGATTATTTCTGACCAATAAATGTATGTCATTGTTGCCAACATGATTTTACGCGTGCTGTTATATCCAATGTTTAACTGCATGTGACGTCCATGCTATCCATTGGACTTCAACCAAATTTTGTATTCTGTACCTTAAGAAATGGAACCATGAATATAATCAGTCACCAGGGCTGCCAACTGTAGTTCTCTATTAGGCTGCATTATACCATGTACACAGTATTTCGAACTAATTAGAATTTTTGATATTACCAACTTAATTTCGTCATTATTCTAGATAGATCCATATAGATTAATCATTGGCATGAATTTTAAATTTTAAGAAAAGTAGGCTCTTTAGTTCTCCACGGAACTTCTTGTTTACTTTGTAATAATCTCAGAGAAAACTTTCCTGTTCATTAGCTTCCAAACGTTCTCAATTAGGTTGAGGTCCGGAGAGTCACCAGTAACCTTTATTTTGTTGTCATGAAGGAAATTCGTCATTTTTTTCTGACCTTGTCACAAAGTGCAAAGTTGTGCGTGAGAACAAATTTGCAATCAAGGGTTTGTGGAAACCTTGAAGTACAGATGTCGGTAGGTTCATGGATCCTTCGATAATATTGTATAGGTACAGAAGGACAGTCAAGTACCACAGACAAAAAGACCACACCATGACACATATCTTTGTCACTCCACTGCATAACATAGTTAACACAAAAATTCTATGATAAATCACACGTGTCACTCCAATTGCAAATTTCAACAGTACAGATGCCTTTTGGGGCGCTTACAAGTAACCAATCGTAACAAATGAGCATTCAAAAGAAAGAGAATTACCTGCACACTCATTTCACAAATATCGACTATTTGTTTATAAATATTAGGCCCCTTAAAACAACAATCATCATCATCATCATGTTTATAAACAATCAAGACGATAGCCCCTGCCAGAACGGTATCGCATTGATCCCGCATAACAGTAACGTCGGGCCCGTACACAGCCAGCCCCTGCCAGGACTGTGTCGTGTTGAGCCTTACTATTGTGAAGAACTAAAGAGCCTACTTTTCTTAAAATTTAAAATTCATGCCAATGATTAATCTATTTGGATATATCTAGAATAATGACGAAATTAAGTTGGTAATATCGAAATTTCTAATTAGTTCGAAATACTGTGTACATGGTATAATGTAGCCTAATAGAGAACTACAGTTGGCAGCCCTGGTGACTGAATATATTCTTGGTTCCATTTCTTAAGGTACAGAATACAAAATTTGGTTGAAGGCCAATGGATAGCATGGACGTCACATGCAGTTAAACATTGGATATAACAGCACGCGTAAAATCATGTTGGCAACAATGACATACATTTATTGGTCAGAAATAATCTTAAATAATATGAACTATTGTCGTGTCAATTTTGAATGAAATCCATTAGTTAGTATAAAAGTTACATGCATTTTTAAAATTGGACCTATCTGCAGGCATAGAATCATGTTGGCAGCACTGGCGTAGGCCTATATTAGTTACTCCAAATTAATGTAGAATGCCAGGTACTATACATGTGCAAAGTTTAGACCTATTGGCTTGCATACTTTCTCATATTTTGATATTAGGGTAACAAAAATAGAGACAGTATTTATTAACAGTTGGCAGCCCTGGTTACTCTTAAGAATCGGAATAGTCATATCTGTTATGGTACACATAGCACACACGAAATTTGGTTGAAATCCAAATGATAGTATAGAAGTTACATGTATTTAAAGTTGGACCTCTCAGCAGGCTTAGAAACATGTTGGTAGCACTGACGTATATAAGTTACTCCAAATTAATATAGAATGTCAGATACTATTCGTGTGCAAAGTTTAGACCTATTGGCTTGCATACTTTCGGATATATGGGTATTTGGATTTTTAAAAATTGAGAGCATTTATTAACAGTCGGCAACCCTGGTGGCTCTTAAGATTACACTCAATCATATCTGTTTATGCACACATAGCACATACGAGATTTGGTTGAAATCCAATTGATAGTGTAGAAGTTATATGCATTTAAAATTGGACTTATCAGCAGGCTTATAATCATTTTGGCAACACTGCCATGTATGGCTTCCTGAAATTTAATCTATACGTGTGCCAATTTTGAAATAGCTCCCATTCATACGTTCCAAGATGGAGCTCAAATTTCAATTGTGATTTTTCAGCAGTTGGTAGCACTGACATAATTTTCAAATATGGCCGTGAGATATTCAGGTATAGATCTTTACTCCTACCAAATTTTGTTTCGATTGCTGCAGCCGTTTAGGAGTTGATAGGGGGGGGACACACACACACAGCCAGCCAGCCAGACAGACAGACAGACACACACACATTTGCCCGATCTCATAAGTCTACTTTTTTCTCATTTTTGTATTATCCTAAAGCAGTCACTCGATTGGCGGTACCAAGTACACACAGCTGAGGGCGCGAATAATTGGATACTTATTAGAATGCTACGAATTTATTCTCCTTTTGTTCTGTACATGATTGTGTATTTTCATTATATCGTCACATGCTTGAATGAATAAATAAATAAATAAATAAATAAATAAATAAATAAACAAATAAATAAGAAAAAAAGGAATTAAAAATAAATAAACAATAAAAATGCATAAAATTAAATACCGGTGATAAATAAATAAAAAATATAAAAAGTAAATAATAAATACATAAAAATAATAAAATGAAATAAAAATAAATAAAAAGTAAATAAATATTGAAATAAATATTAAAATAAGTAAATATTTAAATACTGTAAATAAATATTTAAATACGGTACATAAATATTTAAAAAAATTTACATTGAGGTCATCTGCTGCGCTACCAAGTATTAAAATTGCATATCATTTTATACTGTATGTTCATAGTGAAGCATGATTTGCCTCATACATCCACATATAACTTTATAGTTAGTAGTTAATTAATGTTATTTTAAGGGTGAGAACCTCGAGGTCATCTGCCCCTCAATGTATATATATAACTTTGGTGAAGGAAACTGTAAGGTAATGCACGAATAAAAAAACACAACACAACATTATTCTCAAAGAATTTAACCACCTGAGTGAATTTCAATTTATTGTCATTATTTAGGAATCATCTGCTATCCACACCGGCATATAGTTAACATCCACCAGAAACTAAATTTTCAACCGTGCGTGACTGTAGTTATTTAGTTAGTTCTTGTTCTTTTAAGGGGTGGAACAGCGAGGTCATCTTCCCCAGCGCACGGCCGTAGTTAAGTTGACACAGGTTTTGTGAGAAGTGTTTTAGAAAGTGTATAAATAATTGATGTAATTTATTTCAGACAACTGGATATTAATTGTAATTCCCGCCCCAATGTAATTTGGGCGTATGTTGATCAATTGAAAAGCTTCTAATAATAGTGCTAGAATTTACCAACCCAAAATCTTATTTTAGGACTAGAGTGTATCAAACATTTCAATCAGACTCATTTAGGGATGACATAAAAGTAGAGCAGACTTCCTGTTGAGTGGTGAGGCTACGGTTTACGCCAACTCTCTAGGGAGTCCACTTATAATCCTCCTGTAAGCAAACAAATCACAGATTGTTTTCTCTGAAAGCTGCCAAGACGAAGTTTAAACACTTGAGAGAAAAAGAGAGATCTTATTTATCTTCGTTATTGACTGTCTCTTCCGTTATACACTAGATTCGATTGCTACAAGCATCAATGAATCGCAAATAGTCTATTTTTTACAACATGTAACTTTGGTAGCGAGAATCAAAACCACCCTTAACGTATCTCCCATAATAATGATAATAATAATAATAATAGTAATTAGGGCTCGGATTTTTAGGTGGTAAAAATCGGAAAAATATTTATTTTTTATGTATTAAAAACTCCTGAAATATGTGACAAAGAAGCAAAAATATTTAATTATAATTTACTTTATTAATGAGAATATAAACAATATGCAGTACTCACGAATGGAATTTATTCTATGTCTCACTGACTGCTGAAGCATTACAATACACAACGAGATACATCTTCAGGTTGTCCATCACAAATGACCGACAATTATCGCGAAACACTTATTCTGAAGGCACGAAACTGTGGCAATATGTTTCTTGCCCATGAGGTGTTGTGTAACTTGAGATCGCTGTTCAGCCTTGATTGCTTTCCCACATGGTTGGCAGATCAGAATCACATATAAAATTATCTTTAAATTCTGCAACAGACGATAACTTGTATTTTTTTTACTTTAGGCATCGTAGAACTGCTTTACACTTCACAGTGCCAGACATGAACTGCATGTGAGTGACACTGGTTCCAGGTAGCTGGGGGATTGATTGATTTTATTTTCACGGGTACACTTAGAGCTTAAGAGCTCCTTTACAGTAGCACCCTACATAGAATAAGATTAGGGCTTATAAAAATAAAACATTTCACTTACATTCACAATATAAATAATAATAGTCCAACAATATTATAGTAACAAAAAGACAATAATAATACAATAATAATAATTAAGGCTCGGATAGTTATGTGCTTAACTTTTCAGAAATATGTATTTATTTATGTGCTTAAAATTGGAAAATATTTGATTATGGTTCCAAAATATGTCCTTAAATTTGTATTAAATTTATGTCCGTCAGTTACTAGAAATATAGTTAAAACGTCTAGCTGCTTGAATAATCCATAATCCTGACTACAGTATAAAAGATACGAAATCATGTATGTGCTGTTTATTAATTTCATTCTAAAGAACAGAAGAAAAGGTCACTTCAAAAACTTTCATAGCACTCTGTAAATACTCTCAAGTTGAGCAGACCACTGTAATTGCAAGTAAAATTTTCTGTCAAGGTAAGGACTATTAGAGGCTTTAATGAGACTGATGGCTCCAGCCCCCCTGCTATACTTGATGATCGGGGAATTTCTTTCTTGACAGAGACAAGGGTGCATTCACGAAATAGAGAAATAAATGACTGGAATTGCCAAGGGTCGAAAATGTGACCAGCAGTCATCCAAGGAGTACAACATTCCACCAAATATAGGAAATATGTAGCCTACTTATGAATAAATACGCCAGAATATGTATTTATTTATAAAAACGGCAAAAATATGTAAATAAATAGAAAATATTTAGTTAAATAATTTGCAACATTATGCATCGAGCCGATAATGGCAATAATTAAGACACGAGTACGTTTATAAAACGAGCGTAACGAGTTATGCTAATTTATACGAGTGTCTTAAGTACTAGTGTAAGAAGAATAGGGTAAAGTGAGGAAAATTAGTTTATCAAGCTAAAAATTGGTGGAGAGTTTCCTTGAATAGCCCGGATCAAAATACTAAAGGTCGCAAAAAATCCCTCTTGGGGAACATGCCGCCATCTTGGAGAAATGGCCGGCATCTTGCATTTCGTATCCAGCATCGCATTGAACGTCATAACTCGGTACCTAAGGGTGATAGGGACATGCGGTTTGGTCAGGATAACTTACCAGAATGCAGGCTATCATTTTGACACTACTTAACCAAGATAACAATCGAAATAGTTATTATAAATCACTTAAACAAACTCTCATAGGGTAGCGTTAAAATCCATCTTGATGTTCAATGTCGATTTTTCACCTTTTACTGTCGTGGGATTGAGAAAAGTACTGAAATAAATGTTGTTAAGCACATCAAAACGCACAAAAATAGGCGATCAGCACTTTCTTAAACCAAAAATTACGGGTGTGAGAAGTTGTCAAACATGCGCATGCAACTCGAGGAGCGGCGCGCCGAGGAGGGGGGGGGGGGGGGGGGGGGCTTCACAAAGCCGGTGCAACTGGTGATGTAAACATATTCTGTAGGCGCAACTATGCCCCTTTTTTAATGATAAGTAAAAATTTGACACTTTTACGTAGAAGGATACCATCTTACAACCTAATTAATAATTTAAAAAAACAATAATTTATTTGTTAATACAGTAACTTAGTGCTTTAAAACTCTCCTTTTTAGCTACGTATATTATATTTATATAGAAAAGGAATGATAAACGTTACTATTAGAAAATAAATTAAACAGCTATTTGCTTAGGCCTATTTGCTATCTTATACCACACCATAAACACACTAACGTTTAAGCACATTACAATTTATTTTGAACAGACACGACAAACACGGAAAAGAGGAGAGTCTGCTGCCACGGGACGCTGTAGTGCGGTGTGCCTGTAAAGGAATAAAGCCAACTATTAATTATATCGTACGCGTTTAATATTGGTCATGTGTTGGTAAAAATAACGTGACACTTGTCTTAATCTTGACGCTTTTTCTTTGGTAAGGTTGAACTTTCAGAAGAGTCTACTCTGCGGCGAAGAGGTGGCGAGAATCTGCATGGCAATTCTTCGGGTTTGTCCTCCTGTTCCTAACTCACCATATCGTCAAGAATATCTGGCTCTGGCATGTTAGAAGAGCTATCACCAGTGCAATTGCTGCACATTGCTGAACAGGAGAGACCTTGTCTTCGGCAACCGCAAGATCTGCTGCCGCATCCTGTCTTGCACTCTCAGCTGATGAGGTTTAGGAGGAAGTCTGGTGCGGGAGGAGATTCGCTTGGAATCGGTAAAAATTTGCCGATTCTGTTCTTCTTCCATCCCCACTCTGTAGGTGGAAGAGAGATTCCGCGCCATTCCTGCACTTGGTGGTAAACTCTTAGGCTATGCTCTTGCGATACTGCTGATGTTGGTGGAAGACTTGAGAGGTCGAAGTCTGCATGGAGACGTTGTTTGGCAATGGTCTTAAGGTACTGACTATACCTATTTGTAGTTCTACCTCCGTATAACGCTACGAAGAATTCTTCCCCTGCCTTCACGATCTCTTCCACTGCAGCGTCTGCGCTGTTAAAAACAGCAATTCTTTGGCGAAGACCTGGGTTATTGTTTAAAGTCTTGAACGCGTGTACCCTCTTCCTGTAGGGAGCCGAAGTTGTGTCGCAACCGGACATGGCATGGAGGAAGAGAAGATTGTCTGTCATGTCCCCAAGAGCCTTCTGCAATTCCGTAGAGCCAAAGAGTTTCTTCGGATGGGCTTTTGATGGTGGCACCAGCATATAGACGTTTCTATCGCGTTCTGCAAGGCCTGAAAGAAATACCAACAAATCGGTATCCTCTCCAACAATTGCCACATGACCTCCTCTCTCTGCTTCCTTGATCGCTGTTGTCACGATGAGACGATCAGCATCAGACTTGGCATGAATAGCTGGAATCCCCCTTTCTTCGAAACAACGACATAAAATGGCGACGAATCTTGATTTGATTGAAGTATTGGCTAGGAAATGATTCTACGAAGAGACCACTTGCACTTCCAAATCCACCAAAACTTCAGAAGATGACGTCTTGGCACGTTGTCTCATATGCTCCACGTCTTTCGTCGAACACAAAGTTACAATAGCTTTTCCTTGATAGTTCGCCTTGATGTACGAAATGTAGTTCTTACAAACATCATCGAAGGTTCCCGATTTCGGCAATACCACCCGGTGCAGGAGTTCTCCACCGTCAAACACGTAGGTAAGGTCTTCGGGAAGACAGGTCATTGGTGCACACAACTTCTCTGTCACTGTCCGTGAAGTTGATTTTGTACCTTTTCTGATAGTTGAAGCATCGAACAGCGCTGGCGGCAATAAAGCCAACTCGTATTCAAAGCAAGATTCAAGGTCCTCTTCATTGCGAGCGACACACGCAATTCGATGAAACAGCTAGTTCGGATTTACAGGCACGGTCTCACCTCGGACAACAAGAGCTGCAAGAGTGACAACTTTGTCCTTTCGTTGAAGTTTAACTTCGGCGAACGATTTTCCTTCCAGTTTATTCAAAGTCGCGGTTCCGATCACCCAAGCTGAGTCGCAGGTCACAATTTCGTCACCTATACCACCGGTTGATTAGGACACCAAAATATCCTGAGGTTTGTCGAAAGGAGAATGTATACGTAGCCATTCTGTGAATTTTTCGAGATGCTTGAACTCTCGCCTTTGGCAAGCTTGTCCAAGTTCCACGTGTTGCATAGAATTTAATGGTAAACTCGTTTTTGATGTAGAATATTTATAAAGTACAGGAAACGGCATTAACTTTTAAACCGGATGGTAAACATCGGCAAAATAAGCATAAAGGGACAGTTCAAACTGAAACACACATTTTTCGCTTTTATGATTATTTTCTGTGGCGTACCGTTTAAGATAAATTTTATGATAAACGTTACCGTAAAGACGTTCATTTCGGCCGGCTGGCCGGCGCCACTGCTAAGCAACACAGGGAAGGTGGAGTGGGGGAACGAGAGCACTCTGACGGCGCAGCTGCAGGGATGTCGATCGGCTACGCGTGGACGGACAGTCCATTCTTAGTTTAATTACATACGAGCGTAGCGCAAAAAATACTTAATTATTCAAATTAAAAGGAAATATTCCTTTCTCTTTATACATACAATATAAGTAGCTAAGAAAGAGAGTTTTAGAACGAAAAGTTACTGTATTAAAAAATATTTTATTTTATTTTTATTTATTAGGCTATAAGATACTATCCTTCTATATAAAAGTGTCAAATTTTTACTTATCATTAAAAAATGGGCTTAGTTGCGCCTACAGAGTATGTTTACTTCACCAGTTGCACCGGCTTTGAGAAGCCCCCCTCCTCGGCGCGCCACTCCTCGAGTTGCATGCGCATGTTTGACAACTTCTCACACCCGTAATTTTTGGTTTACGAAAGTGCCGATCACATATTTTTGTGCGTTTTGATGTGCTTAACAAAATTTATTTCAGTACTTTTTTCAATCCCATGACTGTAAAAGGTGAAAATTCGGCATTGAACATCAAGATGGCTTTTAAAGCTACCCTATGAGAGATTGTTTAAGTGATTTATAATAACTATTTCGATTGTTATCTAGGTTAAGTAGTGTTAAAATGATAGCCTGTATTCTGGTAAGTTATCCTGACCAAACCACATGTCCCTATCACCCTTAGGTACCGAGTTATGACGTTCAATGCGATGCTGGATACGAAATCCAAGATGCCGGCCTTTTTTCCAAGATGGCGGCATGTTCCCCAAGAGGAATATTTTGGGACTTTTAGTATTTTGATCCAGGCTATTCAAGGAACCCCTCCACTAATTTTTAGCTTGATAAACAAATTTTCCTCACTTTGACCATATTCTGTCTAATATTCCTGCACTGGGACAGCCTCCAAGGAAAAGGAAACACCGATGGTGGAATACAACATGTGATGCAGCGATCGAACGTAGACTAGCGGCTCTGCAGTTATGGAATTCCAGGAAACGAGAAGATGACAGGATTAATTTTGTAGAGATCAGAAAGCTTACATCCAAAATCATCAGGATAGAGAAACGTAATTATAAGAAGCGATTGGAAGAGATAGATATAGATTTTAAAAAGAACAACACCAAACAATTCTACAAAGTATTTCGAGAGGAGATCCAAGGATACAAACCAATGAACCTCCATTTCAAGGATTCAACTGGTAGACTGGTCACTAATAATAAAGACAAGTGCGAGTTACTAGCTAAATACTTTGAGGAACTTCTTAATTGCGAAGAACCTTTAGAAAGACTACAGTTTACATCACCACAAAAAGAGAACCCTCCGTCAGAACCACCAACTGTCCAACAAATAGAACAATATATTGGCAATCTTAAAAATAATAAGGCACCTGGTGAGGATGGGATACTAACTGAAATGTTGAAACTCGGTGGTAAATTTGCAGCTGAAGCTTTACACAAAGTTATCAAGGAATGTTGGGAAAGAGGAACAATTCCAAATGATTGGAAACAGGCAATAATCCATCCCTTGCACAAGAAAGGAGATAAGACAAACCCCAACAATTATAGAGGTATTTCCTTACAGCCAATCGCATACAAAGTTCTTTCTAAAGCATTGCTACACAATCTGGAAGAACAAGCAGAACATACTATCGGCGAATACCAAGCCGGATTTAGAAAAGGGAGATCTTGTCCAGAGCAAATTTTCAATCTCAAAACAATCCTTAGAATCAGAACAATACGTAACCTCAACACAGTTGTATCTTTCATTGATTTCAGAAAGGCTTATGATTCAATAGACAGACAGTCTGTATTCCTAACGCTAGCAGAATTAGGGATAGATAAAAATACCAGACAACTGGTTGAACAAACGCAAACAAATACAACCTCAAGAGTTAAATTTCTAAACGACATTTCAGAACCCTTCCAAATCAAAACCGGAGTTAGACAAGGTGATGGGCTTTCACCACTTCTATTTAATTTGATATTAAACAAAATCATGAAGGAATGGGAACTTAAATTATGCGAAAGAAACATTGAAGGGGTCCATTTGGGGCAAGGAAAAGGAAGATTTGAGGTGAAATGTCCTGCCTTTGCTGATGACATAGCAATCATTTCAGAAAACAGATTTCAAGCACAAATAATGGTTGAAACCCTACATGAAATAGCAATAAAAACTGGTCTTCAGATTTCGTATGAAAAAACCAAATATATTGAACACAGACACAATGGAGAAAAATATCTAACAACTCAACATGGACAGATTCAAAGAGTTGATAAATTTAAATATTTGGGAGAATGGATCCAGTCAAATGGACTTGATAACACATCCTGCAAGGAGAGATTCAGAAAGATGGAAAATGCCTATAAACTCACCCAACATAGATACAACAAACGATCAATTTCATTCCAGGCAAAAATCAGGCACTACACAACTGTAATTAAACCAGAGGTATTATACGGATCAGAATGTTTAACGTTGAACAAAAGAGGTGAACAAGAGGAACTGGAAAAGAAAGAAAGGAAAATACTTAGGAAAATTTTGGGTCCCGAAAAGAATAAAGATATTTGGATGAAGAGAAAAAATGAAGACCTTTACCGAAATGTGGAAAAAATTACAGACTCAATTAAAAGACGGAGACTACAATTTTATGGTCACCTTCATAGAATGGATAGCAGCAGGCTAACTAAGAAAATTTTTGACTACATCTCCAAATTAAAAAAACACCACTAGATGGCTGGAAGAGATACGGTGTGATCTGAAAAAACTGAAGATCACAAACAACATCATTTCTAATAGGGTGGAATTCCGGCGACTGATCACTACTGCAGATTTTTCGATTCTGCAAGTTCCACATCAACCACGGAGAGTGTTATCAGCACACAGGCAGGCCATCAGCCAACGTATGAAGAAGTTTTGGGAAGAAAAGAAAAAACGAAACAATGTACCGTAGTCTTAGGTTCAAAGCGGTCTATAATTGGCCAAATTCTAAATATATATTATACCCTTCAGTGTTCTTCTAGGATGCCGACTCTTACTCGGGTAGTGCTCTGTTCGGGGTGGCTCTAACTTATTCTAAACATCCTAGGAATATTGTCACAGGATCACAGGAGGCTTAACTTAAAATCAGTAGGTCAGAGAACTCCTAATATAAAATAATTTATTTCACAAAAACATCATCTCCCTTTTCTCCCAACCATAGACAAATAAAAACAAAATCAACTCCCTTAAATTACTGAAATCAACAACATCAAAAAAAAATGCAAAAATAATGTTTCACACTGGCTGAAACCAGGAATAGAAAATAGTCTATTTTACTGCAGTCCACTGCTTCAAGTCCAAGAGTTATTGTCAACAGACTTAATTCAAATAACTGTGGCTTAAATAAACCAGCCATTCTATCACAATAAATTGCGCACTCATTTTTATAACTTGCAGAATTTGTTCTTTGGGAAATCGGACATGTCTACTCGTACAATCATCATCTTTCCTCACAAGAGCCAGACAATGAAGGCAATAGATTTACTCTAGGTTACGGGCATGTGTGTTTTTATAACTTTAAAACAATTACTTCACTCAGAGCTATGACTCCGTTAATTATGGTAAAATAAACAAGTCAACATACATGAAGCATCAAATAAATACTTCGGCGGCCGGTGCGCCGTGATTATTAATAAACAACAACATAATGAATGCACTCCAAAAATAATGACAAATAGAATACATCGCTTCCTGAAGCGGTACACAAGGAGGAACCCCGGGAAGTTGGACTACCTCCCTTCATAGAATACAATGACAGACTCGACCTTGTGACAGACACACTTTCACCGTACTAACCAGCTGGCCGGCAACAACCTTCCTGGCTGCTTTTAGAATTCAGACGGCTTACCACAATTCTACATGTTTCTTAAAGACTCCCTTTTACCTGCCTTGGGCTCGAGCAGTACCATACCTTTCCGACGGAGCTAAAGTGGACTCTCATCAGATAATGAATTCAATCATTTCACTTACCATTTATATATCATCGAAGAATGCGGGAATATCACCTCCGCTTTATTTTCACTCACTATTATATATCGTCGAAGAACGTGGGAATATCACCTCCGCTATTATTTTCACTCACCATTATATATCATCGAAGAACGCGGGAATATCACCTCCGCTTTAATTCTGCTCGACCCAGGATCGACTCTCAGCCTTACCTGAATATATCTCACATTACCCTCCAGCCATTCTTGTCTTACCTCTTTTTACCTTCGTGTGATAATCACTTACCATACTTATTACTCTCATAATTTCAGTGTCACTTACTGGTCTTGTCACAATATCGAGCGGTCTTCCCCATATTAGCTTTTACATTCACATTGTGCATAAGCACTATCAAACAAATATTCCCTTGACTGTGCATTCAACAAGATTAATGACATCCCAAACAAAACCATATTTAAAACAACACTTTGATGCTCATATACTTATTACGTTATAAAACACACAAAAATACTCATTACTGATAGACACACAAATCTACACAAACATGCCCGATATGCCTAAAATATCTATTTTTATCATAACTGCTTATGATCGAGATAAACTTATCCAACCCCAATGATGGGAAACATTATGGCCCACATGCCCCATACAATATTTACTTATCTCTCATATTTCCTGATGCGGTTCTTGTCCTTGATATCAGTCTTCTTCATTAGTTGGTACATCTTGATAGGAGGATAATTTACACACGGTTTTTCTCAAAATTTTCACCAAAACAAAGGTCCACTGTGAATTATTACCATTAACACGATGCACGGTTCTCGCACATGAAGCTCCTATCTCCTATAGCTATCATCAACTTACTTAGTTCGGCTGACAGTTCATAGCTTCCTAGAATACTGGTTTAGCTGTTAATAGCTCGGGTGGCTATACCTATCATTACAACTGCGTCATACTGTTATGATATGCACTGTTCTACTTCGCACTCGCGAATACTTGGCGATGTTAAAATTTCGGAGGTATACTTGCTCCTACTTATAAACTTGTAACAATGTTAATATTCTTATGGCCTCAAGCGCAGGCTCTCGCCTCTACAGCGCGTAATAAGAACTCATAAAACTTGTAAAAAATCACGTTAATTTCTGAGGGCTCGAGGCACGGGCTTCCGCCTCTAGCGATGCCCCAAAGTAGACTGACTTCGCTGTGTTTCAATCCATTATTTATACGATTTCTCTTAAAGGGACGTGGAGTAGGGGGGTTTCAGAATTTATTTCCAAAATAACACTCACATGAATATGCGAACTAGCTCCTTAGAACGTCCTCATTTCCAATGTCTCAATGACTCCTTTTTATTCAAAATCCGATCGTTGGATCCTTATATAATGAACTCCGTAATTGGCTTCATTGTCCCTTAATTTCGGCGGGATTTGGTCGCGTCTAGCGTCTCTCGCTGCCATTGGTCGTTTCAAATCCACCCCCTGATTTCATTTTAATTCTGGCAAAAATCACAGAATAATCCAATTTAAAATTTGACGATATTTCTGAGAGGCTGGGATAATCCCCTATACGATGGTATAATTCCTGTTTCTGTATTCGAATTACTGCTCTAATTCCTTTCAAATGGGCGGGGTTTATTTGGTAGGTGATCGTTGAGGTTTCTGCATTTACCCGCGTAGTGTAACGACCTCCGCGCGTTGTCTAGGCGCATTTGGTGTCCAGATGTGGATTTTCTCTTTCCTGCTACCTTTGTCTGCTTTGGGAGAAAGCTTCTTCAAGTCACGTACGAACCATCCTTTTGTCATTCTAGTTTCACAAGCAACTTCTATTCTCACATCGACTTTGAGACATGAATTAAATTTTGTTGGAATAATATGTAGACTTTATGCTATCAGAGATGCATAAAAGTCACAATATATATATATATATATATAAATATTCCTGCACTATACCATTATAGGCGAGTTGCATACGACTATGTTCGACGATAATTATAACTTTATTATATGTTTTAACATAAATATTCATCTGTGGGATTCAGTTAATCCAGTTAGTGAACAGAGTGCTGACTGCACAGAGTGCATGCGTGGGTCAAGGCACTCCGAAAGCAGAGACCATTCACTTTGCTTGCCAATACAGAACACCTAATGTTTACAGCCTGCCGTCCAGCTCTATAGCTTTCACTAATATTGTCACCGAAGACGCTTGAAAGCAATGCGCTGTGTAGAAATTGGGGTTGGGTATATTAAGGTACAGTGCTATTTCTTGTCTCATATTCGCCAGTTTATTTACGTGAACATATGGACGGTGCACTTTACATGTCGGTAATTTATATACACATGTTGGATTTTGAGCGCATGTGCGAAGGTATCCTTACCTAATTGGTCACAAAACTGTTTCTTGAGCTTTGATTGGTGGGAGAAACTGTTTCATAATGAAAAATAGTGTTATAATGAGCCTCATTATGATACAGTTTTCTGACACATAATGTTCACATTTCGACATCGTCGAATATAAAAAATATTTAAACACATTTACTATCCGGGCCTTAGTTATAAATATGAAAAGCACGGAGCCTATTGTGGTTCTACTGCGTAACTTACTGAACTGAGCGCTGTTTCCGCTACTGTAGCATTGAACCGGCTGTTTATTTCTCATGTTCTTTTAATGTGCATTGCTACAGGCGCTTTGTCTCGAATACACTGTATTTAACATTTCCTTTTATCGCCCAAATTACCATACCATTATTTCCTTTATTTCACGCTCTTTTTAAGGGCCTGTAGTATTCAATATAGCTTGGTACAAAACATGCCACAAATACAAACAAAATATGCCAAATAATGTGTGCTAGGCGAGCAGGACCGATCAGGATGGAGATTTTAATGTAAAGCATTTGGTTTTTACGAGCCCAGTTTCAGGAAAGAGTAATCTCGGTGTCTTAATTCAACTCACATTTAGTGAGTCATATCAATGTATGTTGTTATTGTTGTATGGTTGGTTGGTTGGTTCTTAAGTTTAGGGGCTGCGACAACGCGGTCATGTAGCCCGGTGTACTTTGGGTGTGTGTAGAACCTGTCTGATAACCGGTGTTAATTGTGATGACTCTATTAGCGTGTGCTATCTGTTTTAGGTAGATTTCATTAGAAAGCTAACTATTGCAATGGGTACCATGTTTCGACTTCCGGAAAATTTCGACATATCTTCGCGTTTCACATCCCCCAGACCCCAAAACCACCGTCAGTTCAAAAGTTTATATATAATTTATGTATGTATATGTATATCAGTTTCTTGTGGACACGATAACTGCCGTAATTTTGCACCAATCACTTTGAATTTTTTACCGAATATGTATACATATATTTTAATTCAAATAGGGACTGCAGACTTTTTGAAATTTTCAAATAGTTCCTATTTTTGCCACCAAACGCCACCACCAACGACTACTAGTTCAGAACTTAGCTACTAGACGCCACCGAAGTCGGCTCTTGGCAACGAACGTAGGAACCTAAGAGCGTTGTTTACATTCTTAACCTATACAATTTTTAGCTGCACACAGGTGTAATTAGTGGAAGGTTCTTTAATATGCCATAAATCTATGGCATGGGGCCGCCGTCTTTACTTTCCCTCCGAAGGAAGGCATACTGAGGGATTTTTAACGCTCTTAAAAATTCCGACGACTTCGGCCGGATTTGAACCCGCGATCTTGGGCATAGAAGCTCATCATGCTACCGACTACGCCACCGAAGCCGCCTGTTATTGTTGTTTCATTTAGGGGCTTAACTACATCGTGATCATGGGTGTATATCATTTGTCTGCCTGTGTTATTGTGGTGTCTTTAGTAATGTGTGTATCTTGAACTCAAGTGAGGATTAGGAAGAAGGCGACTGTTTCCTTAAGTTATTAACCATCGCGGCATTTTCCTGGAGTAGAAGTGGGGAACCACGAAAAACTACTTCCAGGATGACTGAAGTAGGAATCGAACCAACCCCTTCTTATATTTGCCTCGCGAGGCTGTGTGTACCCCGTTCCCGCCCTCAAACGAGAATTTAATTTATTTGCAGAGCCGGGAATCTAACCCGGACTTCAGAGCGACAGCCAAGAATGCTAGCCGCTACACCAGGCAGTTGACCATATCATTGTAGCGCTGACTAGTGGTGAAAAAGGAAACCACGTTGTTAATAACTTATTGAAATCCTCATTATAAAACTGTCATTAGACAAGTTGCCCCATAACAATGATCGCCCACTTCCAAAAAGAATTCTACTGTAATGTCGCCCGTCCCGTGATTTTGGGTTAGCGTGGCTGCCTCGCACCCGGAGGCCCCGGGTTCGATTCCCGGCTCCGTCAGGGATTTCAGAAACTGGCGTGAGGGTGTGCACTCAGCCTCGTGAGGTAAAAAAAAAGTTACAGTCAGTCTGAAAGACTAGACTTTATATCATTTCAAATGGCGCATGCTACAACTGCCTTCTCGCTTCGCTCGAAGCCCCAGGTCACTCGACGTCCCAGGACTCTTTCAACAGACTCCATTACCCATTAACTTAGGCTTCCCGCGTGGCTGCATGACTTCACGCGGTCGCCGTCTCCGTAACGCATAACGTTAGACTCAAGCATAACGATGAAGTCGACAAGATCATTTGAAATGATAAAAAGTTTAATTACATGAGATTAATAATTTTTCTCATGATTAGGGAATAACCCATCTCATTTGGTTACAATCATGTTGACCGACTGTAAAGCATTAAACTTTTGTTTACTAAGGCTACACTGGAAATGACTTCAAGCACCATAATGCTCGTGAGGTCAATTGAGTAGCTGCCTGACAGTGAGACAGCGCCCCGATCGCGGAGACTAAGATTTACGGCCGAGGGGACCCGGCGCGCTGACCACGCGTCACCCCATAATCTGCAGGCCGAATGACTGGGCAGTGGTCGCTTGGTAGGCCTTCTGTAGACTCTTCATGGGCTGTAGTACCACGGTTTTATTTGTTGTAGTAGTAGTAGTGTGTGTTTTGTGTATGTTATTGATGATGATGGCGATGCTAATTGTTCTTTTAAATGGTCTAACATCAGGTTATCGGCCCTGTACGTATTATTGAGGCAAGGAATCGACCGTAGTTTTCAGTTAGGAATCAATAATAATAATGGTATTGGTCTTACGTCCCATTTAATTACTGCGGCTTTTAGAAACGCCGGGGTGCCGGAATTTTGCACCGAAGTGGACCTTTAACGTGCTAGAAAATCTACTGGCACGGCTCCCTCGCATTTGAGCACCCTCAAATGCCAACTTACTGCACCAGGATTCAATCCTGCAACCTTGGGAACAGCAGACGAGAACGTTACCACTCGACACACAGCCAGTCAGTTAGGAATCATCCCAGCGTTTGCCTCGAGTGGAGAAATCACGGCAAACCACTTCTAAGATGGATGAGGTAGGAATCGAACCCACCGTCTCAGTTTTGCCTCGTGAGGCTCTGTGTACTACGATCCAACCCTCATACCAGAATTAAATTTCTTGTTAGAGCCGAGAATCGATTCCATAACCTTTGGTGTCTTAATACGTATCCCGAGACTAATAAAAGTAATTATGAATAGAATAGACATGTGTGACTGCTCGTAAAGGTGCGATTTGCCTGTAACAATAGCTCTGTCATTAAGCGGACAATGGCGAGTAATTTTGTTTTGTAATGTAATAACACGTGAGAACATTAGGTTAGCTTTATTATAAGTGCGATTAATATAATTTAGGCAAACATTTGTCAAAGTCAGTAGCCATTATCACACATATCGACCATCCCTGCCACCCACCAGTGCCGAACAGCGCAATAATAATAATTTGTTGTCGTTATTATTATATACATGTTCACTATCTCTGTGCGCCCCGATAAACACGGCAAGCTAAGCCGGCTGTGACTGGCGCAGATCGTGGGCGCGCGTACGCGATCCAACCGGTGGTTGGCGCGCTCCGCCGACTCATATCGTTAGTTCACACGTGTCTTGTCATTCATAAGGACGTGTATCTGCAAAGCGTAGACGTTAGTGTAGCACGTTTAGTGAGTATTGTGATTACTGTGATTGTTGGTCATTCCTAGACACCAATTCACATTGCGCGAACGTGTGTATATCCATAATTTGTAGACTATATGAAAAGCAGAAAATCTTGTTCTGAAACGAGACGTAAATTTCGAATCAAGTTTCCAGGAAGACCTGTACCTAATGCCAGTACAATTAGGAGGGTTGCTAAACGATTCAAGGAAACAGGCTCCGTAAATAATAAAAGAGTTGACATTCTTTCATCAGAAGATGTCAGGCGTGTGTTAGCCTACAAGACAGGGAGGGCATTTTCAGCATCGCCTATGAGCACTGTAAGTACACATTATTGAACATATTTGGTGAAAGTGTGAAATTGCGCGCCACCACCGACTGAACCGGGTACGCGCGCCCGCGATCTGCGCCAGTCACAGCCGGCTTAGCTTGCCGTGTTTATCGGGGCGCACATAGATAATGGCCCTGTATAATTTGCTAGGGCCATCTAGGTCCACGTTAGTCTTGTCACATTTGGCTATCCTTTGCGCCCAGAATGTCCTCATCCTTTGGGAATGAGCCTGATTGCATTCCTCTGCCCAAGGGGCACCATGTCTTCTTTTTGGAGGCAATACTCGGTTACGCCCGTTCATCACTATCTTTTTGCGGAAGAGAACCATGTCTAATGCGTCGTAGGGATTCATTTGTAGCATTTGCAGAACTTCTTTGGCGTTTCTAAACCAGGGCATCGTTGTTATTTGGTTGGAATAAAAAAGTGACGGTTGGTTCCTCAGTTTAGGGGCTGCGACATCGCGGTCATGTAGCCCCAAGTACCTTGGGTGTGTGTAGAATCTGTCTGATAAACGGTGTTAATTGTGATGGCTGTATTAGTGTGTGTTATCTGTTTTTAATTCAAGTAAGGTCTGCAGACATTCAATTTTCAAGTAGTTCCTACTTTTGCTACCAAATGCCACCATCAACGACAACTAGTTGTGAACTTGGTTACTAGATGTCACCGCAGTCGGCTCTTGGCGACGAACGTTGGAACCTAAGAGCGTTAGTCAAATCTAACCTATAATTTAGCTTTCTCACAAGTGTAATTAGAGGAAGGTTCTTTTACATGCCATACATCTATGACATGGGACCGCCGGCTTCACTTCCCCTCCGAAGGAAGGCATACTGAGGGATATTTAACGCTCCTAAAAAATTCGAAGACTTCGGCCGGGTATGAACCCGCGACCTTTGGCATAAAAGCTTAGCATGATACCAATTACGCCACCAAAGCCGCTCAAAAAATAAGTGAAAGATCTATTTTGTCAACCTGCTGCCGTCCATTCGTGTAAGGTGGCCATGAAATCGTGCCCGTCTTTTACGGATTGTATCTGTAAGATTCTCTATTTTACTATAGACTTCCTTGTTGGATGCCATTCTTGGATTCCATAATTCCACTAAGTTTTCCACCTGATGAGAACAGCATAGATGCGTTGCTTGTACCAATTAAGTGACTATTATATTTGAAAGCTTTCGCTTTTGGCTTTGTACGAAAACAAGTCTCAGATTTACCCCCAAGGAGAGCGGACTAATAATCGGCTTCGGTGGCGTAGTCGATAGCATGCTGAACTGCTATGCCCAAGATTACGGGTTCAAATCCAGCCGAAGTCGTCGGGTTTTTAAGAGCGTTAAAATCCTTCAGTATGCCGGAGGGGAAGTAAAGCCGCCGGGCCCATGTTATAGATTTTTGACATGTAGAAGAACCTTCCACTAACTACAATAGTAGTGTGTAGCTAAATTTTAGGTTATATGGTTAAAAACGCTCTATCAAGTACAACGTTCACCGCTAGGTGTCAATAACAGTGGCATCTCTGCTAGCCAAAGTTGGAACTACTTGAAATTGAACTTGATGGGAGCCTACGGGCGTTCAATTAAAATACCCCGCCATGGCCATTGGCTGCAATTCAAATATCAATAATTCCCCTAAAGATTCTGCGCTCAGTTCTTTGAGGGGCCCTTTATTGGCATTTAGGGAAAGGGTTTCGGCTGCATACATAACTACTGGCTTCAGAACTGTTTCATAGTGACATCGTCTATCTTACTAGTGTTTTGGGAAAGGCACTTATTGTTATAAATAGTGCGTGATGTTTGGTATGTTATTGAAAGTCTGCGTGTTCGATAATAATAATAATAATTATTATTATTAATATTATTATTAGTGAGGGGCTTGTAATACTGTAATAATCGGTGACGTGTTGTTTGATGTGTGTGTGTGGATTTCTCTGATAATCTATGTATTAGTGTAATGAATTGTGGGCTATTTTGGGGCTAAGCTTGGAAAGGAGACAGCAGTGCCCATAAAATAGAAACTATCCCAGAGTTTTCCTGCGTAGAAGTTAGAAACCACAAAAAACCCACATGTGTGATGACAGAAGTGGAAATAAAATCATTTCTTCTCAGTTGTCCTCATGGGACTGAAAGTAACCCCTTCTAGCACTCAGACGAGAATTAAATTGTTGCAGAGTCGGGAATCGAAAACAGGGCCTCTGTAGCCGTATCTGCGTATCCAGAGGCCACAGACGTCAACGTATATATGTATTGTGCCCATTCAGCATGAAATATGTAAATCACAGTTTGCCAGCAGTGCTCAATCGGGAGTATCGGGGTTCATGGTATGTTCTCCCACTCTGTGACTCACACACTTTGGATTAAATAGAGGATACACTTCCAAAAATAATAAACAAAATCAACTCCTACTATAAAAACATTTAATTACTCAAATATATGGCGCTACAAAAATTAAACAAATAAAATACTGACCCTTTAATTCATACTTGTTCAAAGTGAACAAGGAATTCATATTTAAACAAATATTAAATCATAATAAATGGCTTTCTATAAACCAACAAACTTCTATTAATTTTCACTTCCATATAGTGTCCTTTTAAAATTCAATAAAATCAAGGGCTCCAATAGGCTCGATACTTTTACACATACTGTGTTATCTATTTACAACACATCACCTCTTATTACATGAGTATATCTTCTAATCAAAATATATAATTTAACAAAGTACTGTTACTCATTTACTTAAAATTTTGGGGTTCCACCATGTTCTTAGGTTACCATCTCTCTCTCAAGTCAACAATTCACTACCATGATTGGGAAACATTTGCGCACTCCCGAGCTACAGAAGACTACTTGAACAAGTCAAAAATTAAGATCACTCCCGGAATCTAATTGTCCTCACTAAAACTCGTGAATCACTGAATCATATAATCATAACATTAGGGATTTATCATTATTTGTCTTAAAAGACCATTATATCATAAGAAAGCAACGATCTGAACATTGCAAGCGGTAACATTCATCTAAAAGAACCTCGGTTCGAAGACCGGGTCGTTAAAACAAACTCTAAACACTCTTGTGTACTATAACTTCAAACAGACGGCTCTTAGACCTACCACAAAACGTTAATGGTAAGGGTCTGGCTTTGGCTACTTAGCGTGATATATTGCAGGGAGGCAAAGACTTCACTCTCTCGCTTCACAAGAGACGAGCTACCCTCAGCTTTTCTACAGCTGTTCTTAAATGCAGTTCTTTGAACAGGCAAGGCTTTCATACTACTTTTTATAACATATTTAAGGTCAACAGACCTATTCTCTTAACTTCGGCATTTATTAATCATGAAGTGTCCTCATTGGCGGGTAAGAATAATTCAATACAACAACAATATTTAGGGGCTTAAACATGGACGAATCTGGGTTCGACCCTTTCAAATGCCTTGGGAACCATATCCCACACTGGAGGCCTTATAACATTAGCGACTTATAGCAGGCCTCATTGCCTTACACCCGCGCTCATAATACAATAATTTGCACCCTTTTAATACAATACACACGCGGCCTCGTGATCACATCACTATTTAGAAAAAGGAAGCTTGTAGTTTAACGTGACCGTTAATCTCGCGATCATAAGCCACGGGACCTCCGTTTTACGTGGAATCCGAACCACAGAACATGGCATTTCACATCGAAAATCTCACATGCATTGACCGGGAATCGAACCCGGTCCGCCTTGGTGAGAGGCATACAGCTTGACCGCTGCGCCACCACGCCCCCTCACTATTTAGAGGACTTACCATAGTTCAATTACCACGACCAACTGCCCCTCATAATTAGTTTTACCGAGTATTTCAACGCATTCCTAGCGTGACAAATTACTTCAATGCACTACATGGTGCTTACACATTACTAAGCCAAGTTGCCTTCAACGAACTGATAAATTCAACTTCAACATATTATTGAACATCTCAATTCTATTTTAATCCTCTCCCTTGACAATAATCGCTTTACTTTAAGAACATGTGTTCATTACATGTATTAATCCATTTAAAGGAGTTCGGAAGCTACTACTTTTCATCATTATTATTATTATTATTATCATCACGCTTGCTTTCACATATTTAAATCATTTATCAACTACACTGATATTTTATTTCATACATTTAACATAATTATTTTATATTTTCTCAAATTTTAATTGTTCAGATCGCGCTATTATTCTTTTATTTGTTATTCAAACATCCCTATTCTTTCTTCCTCATGTGGATTGTACGCAAATCTTCCCCAACACATAACATAATGAAATGGTTACTCACATGATTTTTACGGTCATTGACCGAATTCTCCAGCGATGTTTCATTTTTGCCCACTCACTGCATTTAAGCCATCTTCATTGATACCATTTCACACAATGACACTTCCTGATACACATACACATTATTTACCTTAAACACTGGTAACATATTGAATACCATTTTGTATTCGATTATCATACACAAATAAATTCACTAAAATTATTACACTAAATCAACTTTCAACTTTCACTATATTTACTTTACACTGCTTTTAATCACTTAGGCTTTGATTTTTTCCTTACACTCGTGATTTCTTTCTTCCCCGTTTCCAAGGGTGACACTCTTAGACGTCGGCTCCCTAACCTGGTAGGATGATGAAAGTCTCGATCAATCTACCCCTACCTGGAACGGTTAATCTTCAGATCCGGTTTCTGACTATCGGTTTCTATTTTTACTAGCTCGATGTCGTTTCTTCCTAGACACTATTTAGTTTGTCTAGCTAAAGTCTGTCCTGTTTACGGCCTCTCGAATACTTTATCGGTGACCTTAATAATTCCCTAGCATTTACTGCTATTCCTTCAAAACCATTCACAATTACGAACATTTCTTCTCATGCACTACCACTTAGAAACGGAATTAATAAGAGTAATAAGAGCCTTGGGATTGTTGATGGGACAGATTCTTGGCTGTCACCGCAGAGGAACTTGGTTCGATTCACGGCTCTGCCAATAAATTTAATTTAATTCTGGTCTGAGGGGAACGGAGTACAATCAGCCTCGTGAGGCAAAAATGAGAAGGGGTAGGTTCGATTCCCACCTCAGCCATCCTGGAAGTGGTTTTTCGTTGTTTCCCAATTCTGCTCTAGGCAAATTGTTGCAGAGTCGGGAATCGAAAACAGGACCTCTGTATCTGTTTTAGCATGGTTTTTACGGCCGGATGCGCTTACCGACACCAATCCCATCAAAGAAGTTAATGGGAGATGAGTGTCGTGAGTCATTACATTTCATTCAGCTGAATCAATTGGTTCATAAACTCAATGCCACGGCTGCCTCCTCCCCAATACTTACCTGAATTACAAAGACACACATTATAACACAATCTACAATAACACAGGTTATGGGACAAATTCTATCATACATCCAAACAGACGGAGCTAAATGACCACAATGTCCAATCCTCTCAAATGCAACAACAACATCATCTATGGGGCAGAATGCCTTTGTTTTTTGTCTTTAATTCATTTTAGGGCTTTGGCCATCTTACTCATCAGCCCCGTATACTTGGGTGTGTGTTAAATTTGTCTGATAACCTGTGTTTCTGTGGTGACTAGTAATGTGTGGATATACAATGATTAGGGTCGAAAATGAGATAGGTACACCTGGACTTGATATAAGGCACTATCCCAGCATTTGTCTGGAGGCAGTGTGAAAAGAACGGGGAAAGCCCACATTCAGGATAGCAGCTGTCAGCGCAGGGATTCAAACTCCTATCTTCGAACTTTTGCAGATCCCCATCGCGGTCGAGGTGAGCAATTCAACGCTCAAGACTAGGCGAGAGTGCCTTGAGATTTCTGTCAGTCTCGAAGATGAAGACCGGCGTCACTTTGTGATTGAGAGTTAGTAATCTAGTAACTTATAAGATCTTTGGTTTCTGCACATAGACTAAGCCTCCTGTGTACTCCACATATTTTGAGTGAGTGAGTTATTGTTGTTTTAAGGGGCGGAACTACGAGGTCATCTGCCCCTTCCACATATTTTTTAATAATGATTTACACGGAACAATGCTTTAGCATGCAATGCAGCAAAGCCGCCTGTGTCCTCGACACATTGTAATAATGATTCACCCGGAACAATGTTTATGTTCTACGATGTCGAAATGTAAATATTATATGTCAGAAAACTGTATCATAATGAGGGTCATTATAGTACTATTCTTCATTATGAAACAGTTTCTCCAGCCAATCAGAGATCATTCATGACCAATTAGGTAAGGATAGCCACGCGCATGCACTCAAAATCCAACATGTCAAAAATGAATTACATGATTTGAAAGTTCAAATTGGATATCGGATCAACCATTGTAGTTACAATCCCAAACACAAAGACAAAATCAGCACGAACCTTAACGGTAACAAGAAAATACTATGACATATGCAAGAAATTTATGAATCTACGTCCAGAAGTTAGCAACACAGCATCCTTTTATATAAATTACCGACATGGAAAGTGCACCGTCCCATATGCTCGCGTAAATAAACTGGCGAATATGAGACAAGAAATAGCACTGTACCTTAATATGCCCAATCCCAATTTCTACACGGCTCATTGCCTTCAAACGACTTCAGTGACAATATTAGTGAATGCTAGTTCTGATCGGCACTAGACATCATGCAGGCTGTAAACAATAGCATTGCCAAGCAAAGTAAATGGTATCTGCTTTCGAAATTCTTTGACCCACGCATGCGCGTTTGTTCTGTCAGCTAACCACCCAGCGCGCTCTATTCACTAACTGAAGTTACTGAATCCCACAGATATTTATGAATATTTATGTTAAAACATATGATAAAGTTATAATTATCGTCGAACATAAACAGTCGTATGAAACTCGCCTATAATGGTACTTAAGACACTCGTATAAATTAGCATAATTCGTTACGCTCGTTTTATAAACATACTCGTGTCTTAATTATTGCCATTATAGGCTCGTTGCATAATGAACTATTTATATAGCATGCAATCCAGCAAAGCCTCCTGCGTCCTCCACACGCTGTAATAATAATTTGCACGGAACAATGTTTTAGCATGCAATGCAGCAAAGCCTCTTGTGTCCTCCACACAGTGTAATAATTTAAATAGCTTGTCGAACAGAAGAGAAATATCCCAACAGATATTAGCCTACTTTCGTTTTTTGCAAAAAATGAAAGACATATGAGATCAACACAGGGCCAAAAAAGTGTGTGTCTGTCTGTGTGTGTGTGTTTGTGTGTGAGTGTGTGTACTCTGAATGTCTGTCCCCCCCCTATCAATTCGAACACGGTGAAACCGAATTGAACGAAATATGGTCCAGAAGTAGCACTGGCAACAAAGGGCACCTCGGTGTCATGTTTTATATTGCCGCCATCTTTACCAAAAAGTAATGGCGGCCACTCAAATGGTCAAAATTTCATAATGCATTACGACCAAACTAATCATCGGATCTTTACCAAATTTGGTAACAACATACCTTCATATGGGACGCGTCTTGTGCCCAAACTACAAGGTCATCAAACGTACCATTTCTGGATGGCGGCCGTGTGAATTATGCAAACTTTATAATCCATAACATGGGACCCACCAGTTCCGCTTATCGAACCAAGAATCGTTTAGTCTGTTCCAAACGACGTGGTTCATTCGAAATTAAAAGTTTATATTGTAATATTATAGTCTAGAAGTGATTTTAAAAATCTAAGTCGTCTTGGTTATTTGACAAGATGGCAGCTGATCTCTCGTTCTGACCTATATTTTACTAATTTCAGTATGTTGCATGCAATATAACCCACTGATAAAAATTATATGAACTTAATATGAAATGAACTCGGTTTGAAATATACCCCAGTGAAGAAATCGTTCAGTCCAAGTGATTATTTGCTAAAACGTTGTATGTATTTGATTGACAACGCTTGAGTTGTTGTTGTTATTGTTGTTTAAAGGGGCGGAACTACGAGGTCATCTGCCCGCTTGAGTATTGAGTGTACGATTGGCTGTGTGGTTAGGGTTTCCGTCTTTCACCTGGCTGGCCGGGGTTCAAATCCTATCAGAGTTGAATTGTTTTTGCTTGAAATTTTTTATATTTATTGTTCCTTGACGTTATAAAATAAAGCGTTATATGGTGCTTTTTGCAATGGAGAATATATACTTAATTAAAACAACATTCTCCACCGGGGTGACACATACCAGCCTTCAGTTGTACTATGCAGGAGCTAACCACAGCCCTCTAGATGCAGCTGCGCTCTATACCGGCCAGTTAGTGAACCCAGTCTTAATACAGTGACATTCGTTTATTCCTTGTGCACAGAGGCGTTGTTGATAACCTCAAAACTTGCAATATGAATGATCTGGAGATGGATTATTTTGTTATACCGTGTATTTAAGATTATAAATTTTCGGTTTGCGAAGTTACTTCACTTAGGCCTATATCATCTTGGTATACGGCATAGAACAACAACGTGACGTCAGTTTCTGATCTATTCTGATTGGCTATTACATTGCTGCAGTCGCTTAGTTGGCAGTCGAGGATAAAATTCTCGACTGCCGACTACCGTCTACCGACTGCCAGCTACCAACTGCAACTGCATGTTGTGTATGGTGCCTATAGTTTACACGGGGTCGATCGCGACTGCCGACTGAGAAGTACCAACTACGGACTGCAGACTGCGCATTGTGGATGGGCCTTATTAGAGCAACGAAGTTTCAATTATTGTAGGTAGTCGGTGTTAATATAATGAATACCTACGTTGTTTGGAGTGTTTGCTGATGAAATTGCAAAATGCTGGGGTAAATTATAAACTATGGTTTGAACGCCACTGCTCAAATCCAGTGTGCCAATTTGCACTTAGAAAAGGAAGAAATTAAGAGGTGATAAGGACAGAGAGTTATAACTATACCCATACATTGATGAGAAAGTAGGCTATATGCTCTTTCCTGAACATCTTGTATCTTTATAAGCTTATAAATAATATTATTGATAATACCGAATTTCTAAATTATATCAGTTTTAATACCCGGAGAATGAATCTCAGACAACGTGCTTTGCTAGTTGTCCCCAAACCAAGAACGTGCTCTCAACAAAACTCGCCACTTCATACAATGTGCCGGACAGCTAATCTCATCAGTGTGCATTTCGAAATGTTTGATTTCACTTTATCTTTCAACAGTTTAAAAGAATACCAAGTCAGTACCTACATAAATGAATAACACAAATACATCTTGGAAAATATCTGATAAAATATCAAAATCTATCATACTTGATGCAACTGTAGAATGAACCCTGTTGTTAGTCAAATCTAGACCATCTGCACAATAGTATCAAGTGATAATCACCAGGTATTAATACTCAGCAATTCTTCTAGGTTTGTGCCGTGTCTTGTGTGGGGTTTCGCCTAGGACACCAAGCTGGCTCATCGGCGGGCTCTTGGTGTCCCCGCCCGGACACCCCCCCCCCCCCCTGGAGTAGCGAACTGCGCGCCACCTCCCTTTATATAAGGCAACTGCACCTCTTGACTGCGAGAACTAAAAGTTCAAGCAGTCTCAACCTCCCTATGAAGGCTTCCAAAAAGATGATATATTGGCTTTCACGGCACAGTACTCGCAGTCAAGAGGTGCAGTTGCACTTTATAAGGGAGGTGGCGAGCAGTTCGCTACTCCATTGGGGGTCCGGGCGGGGACACCAAGAGCCCGCCGATGAGCCAGCTTGGTGTCCTAGGCGAAACCCCACACAAGACACGGCACAAACCTAGAAGAATAATTGCTGAGTTTTAATTCACTGGCCGTGAAAGCCAATATACCATCTTTTTGGAAGCCTTCATAGGGAGGTTGAGACTGCTTGAAATTTTAGTTCTCGCAGTCAAGAGGTGCAGTTGCACCTTATATAAAGGGAGGTGGCGCGCAGTTCACTACTCCAGTGGGGGTCCGGGCGGGTACACCAAGAGACCGCCGATGAGCCAGCTTGGTGTCCTAGGCGAAACCCCACACAAGACACGGCACAAACCTAGAAGAATTGCTGAGTTTTAATTCACTGGCCGTGAAAGCCAATATACCATCTTTTTGGAAGCCTTCATAGGGAGGTTGAGACTGCTTGAACTTTTAGTTCTCGCAGTCTGGAGGTGCAGTTGCACCTTATATAAAGGGAGGTGGCACGCAGTTCGCTACTCCAGTGGGGGTCCGGGTGGGTACACCAAGAGCCCGCCGATGAGCCAGCTTGGTGTCCTAGGCGAAACCCCACACAAGACACGGCACAAACCTAGAAGAATTGCTGAGTTTTAATTCACTGGCCGTGAAAGCCAATATACCATCTTTTTGGAAGCCTTCATAGGGAGGTTGAGACTGCTTGAACTTTTAGTTCTCGCAGTCAAGAGGTGCAGTTGCACCTTATATAAAGGGAGGAGGCGCGCAGTTCGCTACTCCAGTGGGGGTCCGGGCGGGTACACCAAGAGCCCGCCGATGAGCCAGCTTGGTGTCCTAGGCTAAACCCCACACAAGACACGGCACAAACCTAGAAGAATTGCTGAGTTTTAATTCACTGGCCGTGAAAGCCAATATACCATCTTTTTGGAAGCCTTCATAGGGAGGTTGAGACTGCTTGAACTTTTAGTTCTCGTAGTCAAGAGGTGCAGTTGCACCTTATATAAAGGGAGGTGGCGCGCAGTTCGCTACTCCAGTGGGGGTCCAGGCGGGTACACCAAGAGCCCGCCGATGAGCCAGCTTGGTGTCCTAGGCGAAACCCCACACAAGACACGGCACAAACCTAGAAGAATTGCTGAGTTTTAATTCACTGGCCGTGAAAGTCAATATACCATCTTTTTGGAAGCCTTCATAGGGAGGTTGAGACTGCTTGAACTTTTAGTTCTCGCAGTCAAGAGGTGCAGTTGCACCTTATATAAAGGGAGGTGGCGCGCAGTTCGCTACTCCAGTGGGGGTCCGGGCGGGTACACCTAGAGCCCGCCGATGAGCCAGCTTGGTGTCCTAGGCGAAACCCCACACAAGACACGGCACAAACCTAGAAGAATTGCTGAGTTTTAATTCACTGGCCGTGAAAGCCAATATACCATCTTTTTAGGTATTAATACATTTAATAATTTGTTGTTTTCATCCATTACTAATCACAACGTATAGATTTCTGTAATATTCTTAATTTAATTACAGTTTACTTTCACTTTATCAAGTTAATAATCAGCATATATTTGTGTTAAGAATAATTAAACTTGAGAATTTTAAAATGTGAACTGTATTATTATTGTTGGTGTTTTTGTTTGCATTATTTAACATTGTGATAATGCTATGTAAAATTGGTCAGTCTCCAGTAATTGGAATTGTATTCTGTTGGAGGCAATAAACAAATAAATAAATAAATAATGATTTGTACGGAACAATGTTTTAGCATGCAATCCAGCAAAGCCTCCTGTGTTCTGCTCGTCCTATGCTGTATGGCTGGCATGGTGCTCGCCCAAACTTTCCAGTATTCCCGCGGCTGGACCAACGGCCGTAAGCGAAGTGGTATGCTGACCGGAGAAGAGCCCACTCCCTGTCAGCTGCAACGTCTGCGCCTTCTTCTTCAAGGGCGCAACTCTCCTCGGGTGAGCAAAATATTAGCCCTGGAAGCACGAAATGCTTTACTAAAGTCATCAATAAAGGTGTGATTTTTGAACAGTTAATTACTCAAGCAGGTCAGTTAGTTTTCTGACGGTGTAGGATTACAATAAATTCCTCAAATTCTATCAGATTTTAAACGAACCTTCGATAGAGAATCTACCTTATAGGCCTACCTGGAAACTCTGACTGTGCCAGTAGGATCATTTATTGATATGTAACATATTTCCTTCGGTTGCTGGATATTTTTTGTGGGAGTGATTTTGAAAAAGAGTCGGAAGTGTGTTGGAGGAAACAATGAGCGCGCGTGGTGGCGGAGATTGGTACCACGACGTACTGTCGGCCAACAAAGTGTTGCATCTCGGCTGCTGGATATTTTGTGTGGGAGTGATTTTGGAAAAGGGACGGAAATGTGTAACAGGAAACCAGGAAAGCGCGCGCTATTAGATTTGACCAATGAGCGCGCGCGGTGACGGAGAGATGGCTGTGAGATGGTGCCAACCCATTTTGCGTGAGATGACGCCCCATCTTTTCCTATAGCCCCCTTAATTTAACCAAAGGACCCAAACCTAATAGGTCATCGGCGTTTTAATATCACGCGAACCAATAATGCTAGGGACTTGTATGAGGTGTCCTAGGACTCGGGGTGACGCCCCCTGTTTTCCTATAGCCCCCTTAATTTAACCGAAGGACCCAAAACAAATAGGTCATCGGCTTTATAATATGTCGCGAACCAATAATGCTAGGGACTTGTATGACGTGTCCTAGGACTCGGGGTGAAACCCCCCTTTTTCCTATAGCCCCCTTAATTTAATCAAAGGACCCAAAACTAATAGGTAATCGGCTTTTTAATATCTCGCGAACCAATAATTCTACAGACTTGTATGGGGTGTCCTAGGAGTCGGGGTGAAACCCCTCTTTTTCCTATAGCCCCCTTAATTTAACAAAAGGACCAAAAACTAATAGGTAATCGGCTTTTTAATATCTCGCTAACCAATAATTCTAGGGACTTGTATGAGGTGTCCTAGGAGTCGGGGTGACGCCCCCCGTTTTTCTATCCCCCTCTTCATTTAACCAAAGGACCCAAAACTAAAGGGTCATCGGCTGTTCAATATTTCGCGAACCAATAATGCTGTATGAGGTGTTGTAGGAATCGGGGTGACGCCCCTCTTTTTCCATGATTTTGTGATTGGTTGAGATGGGTAAATCCAGAGCAGAATATATGCGAAATTATCGACAAAAGAAACGTGAGAAAAAATTAACATGTTACACATCATATGCGACTATTGTAAGGCTCGTTTTATGTTTATTTATTTATTTATTTATTTATTTATTTTTTATCGTGTTGGAAGTATCAGAGAGTAAACGAAATTTAATATGCTTTTCAGTCGGTCAACACGATTGCACCCAATTGTAATGGATGTTATTCCCTATGCATGAAAAATATTTATTTATTCATTCATTTATTCTTGCAGCTCTATCTTCCTTGCGATCTGTGGAAGTCTGCCTCCTTCAGTGAGAATTCTCTCTCTGATGACGTCAGCGACAGGATGAAGAGGAGATCAGCCTTCAGTGAGATGGTCCCAGTACCAGCAATGAAGAATACAAACGATGCTGAAGAGATCTGATTCTCCTTCACGACCAGCAGATGAACTGTTAACAGACATATACGATATTGTAATGCATACTCTTTTAACTTGCTAAGTCCTGTATTCACATTTCTTTTCACTGCTATGCATTTGAAAGCTGAGCTCAGCTCCACAATTTTATAGCAGCAATGTTTACAAAACAACTGTATGGTATTTATTTCCTCGCGTGATGCTGTGTGTTCTGTTGTTACTGTAGTATTGTGAATAAAATATTGAATGTAATGCAGTACATAACGATCTGTGTATTTATTGCTCTCAGTTATGGTCACCTTCACACTTTATCACACACACTGTGTATTCCAGCAATTATTATTCCCTCTTCTAAAGGGTTGAGGATGAGACTTATATACGACGAATGGTTTTACGACAGGATGCCCCTCTTGACACGAACCTCATCAGGTATATACCAACAAATCACTACATCTAGCGACTTGTCTCTAAAGTTGGTAATAATGATCAGACCATAGTCTAATATAAAGTTTAGACGTGCCATCACGATCCCAATTAGGCAACGATCCAGATTAAGTTGGTACGTCTAAATGCAAAGAGATTTAATTTAGATTAACTGTCCTCCAAACAAGATCAGCAGATCATGTTCCAACAACTAGATAATCTCGTTCCTGGCCATTGCGATTTTCGGTGTGCTCTATCCTCCTGCATTGTGTGAGTGAAGTAGGGAGTGGAAATGATGGCCATTTTGAATTTTCTTGTGTTTTTAAAGCGTAAAGTATGAAATGTTGGCCATGATGGTTGTATTTGTGTTGGTTGATAGCAGATGAAGATTGAGAGACACTAAAAGACGGAAGGAGAACAAACATACCAGTATTTAAACACAGATAAATTCTTAGCGTTGGGAGAAGTCGTTGAAGAATAATAACAAGAAGTTCCGTGACGATCTAAAGAGCCTACTTTTCTTAAAATGCATGATTGATGCCAATGATTAATCTATATGAATCTATCTAGAAATTTCTAATTAATTCGAAATACTGTATACCTGGCATAATGTAGCCTAATAGAGCACTACAGTTGGCAGCCCTGGTGACTGAATATATTCTTAGTTCCATCTCTTAAGGTACAGAATACAAAATTTGGCTGAAGTCCAATGCATAGCATGGACGTTACATGCAGTTAAACATTGGATCTAACAGCGCCCGTAAAATCATGTTGGCAACAATGTCATGCATGTAATGGTCAGAAATAATCTGAAATAATATGATCTATTGTTGTGCCAATTTTGAATGAAATCCATTAGTTAGTATAGAAGTTACATGCATTTTAAAATTGGACCTATCAGCAGGCTTAGAATCATGTTGGCAGCACTGACGTATATTAGTTACTCCAAATTCATCTAGAATGCCAGGTACTATACGTGTGCATAGTTTAAAGCTGTTGGCTTGCATACTTTCTGATTTATTGGTATTTGGATAAAATAAATCAAGTGCATTTATTGACAGTTGGCAGCCCTGATGGGTCTTAAGAATACGCTCAGTCATATCTGGTTATGTACACATACAAAATACGAAATTTGGTTGAATTCCAATTGATAGTTTAGAAGTTATATGCATTTAAAAATTGGACCTATCAGCAGGCTTATAATCATTTTGGCAACACTGCCATGTATGGTCTCCTGGAAATTAAACTGCAATATTATTATCTATACGTGTGCCAACCTTGAAATAGCTCCCATTCATACCTTCCAAGATATCCAACATGGAGTTAAAAATTTCAATTGCGATTTTTTAGCAGTTGGTAGCACTGACATCATTTTCAAATATGGGCGTGAGATATTCAGGTATAGATCTTTACTCCTACCAAATTTTGTTTCGATTGCTCCAGCCGTTTAGGAGCTGATAGGGGGGGGGGGGGGACACACACACACAGCCAGACAGACAGAAGGACAGACAGACAGACAGACAGACAGACACACATTTGCCCGATCTCATTAGTCTACTTTTTCCTCATTTTTGCAAAATGTGAAAAGTAGGCTAAAAATATATATTTACTGACATAGATATAGAAGGGATTCCGACAGGGCCCAATGACTCTGGACGAACAAAAATGTATTTATTCAATAAATATCCAAGATTTGAGCATTAATATTTCATTTTTTTACGACAAAAGTAGGCCTTGCCTACATATCTCCTCATGCTTTTCTATCAAATTAAGAATATACATTAGCAGATGGAATTCTGTAAATTGATTAACTGAAATACTTCAAAAGTTGAGGAAACAAACTGCTGTAAATTTCTGCTGTAACACCTGGAATTCAAAAGTTGGCAGAATATAACGATGTCGCGTAGTGTTACACGAGTATCCTGTTATTTTATGATGGGACGTCTAAACACGTACTGGTGACAAATGAAGTCGATCCGGATTGGTCATTATTCAGATCTGAGAAAATCTAGATTATACGACCGTGCCGTATAAACGGGGTATAAGGCCTAGAAAAACAAAGTTTGAAAAATGGATCGCTCCAATTAGGATTATGTGTACACAACAGCGCCCCCATCGTATCTTACTGCGAAGGATATGCCAGGACCTGAGACCAGAGCTGACAAAACATCGGGCGGGCATCAATTCCACTCGGTCGAACATCAATTCCCCTCGATTTTCCTTAATTCCACTCGGTCTTCTAAGGGACCCAAAAATGAGTTCCTCAACTCCGGTCAGGCTTTGGCAAGGGGTCGGTAAAGGGGTTATCCCCAATGACGTAAACAAATGTCATAACCCTCCTGCTCGCATACCAAGGGCCGGGCCAAACACCTTCTGCAGCGCATTAGCGAATTCTTGAATGCAGCTGATTTTTCCGTTCTAGGCTAGAAAACAGTATTTTCAGCATCCGCAGCTGATACCGAAAGTATTTTATCATTTTAAATGATCTTGTCGACTTCGTCGTTACGCTGGGGTCTGGCGTTACGTTATGGTGACGGGACGAAATGTACCTAGATGCACTGAGGTGTGTGACGTCATAGTACCGCTTGGTGCATGTGTTCCCTGACAATCTCTACTTCGTTAGTATAAGACAAAAATCCCCGATTCTTGGATGTCACGGGTAATCTCGAGAACCACTGGATGGATTTTGATGCGGTTTTCACCATTCTGTAAAGGATATCTCGAGGAAAGATTCTGTAGAAAATAATTTATGTATGATCAAAGGAAGCCAAGCAGTAACGATTTCATTGAAAAAGTCGAAAACAAACTTGGCGTCCGTGCGCTTCTTAAGCTTACGCTGGGCAAACCGTTAAAAAGATCAATATACTATGAGCGTAAGAATTGGTCAGCATGAAAAGTTCTACAAAAAAGTCCGGGAGAGCATGTCTCTATCTTCAATACATCGCCCACTGTATGTGTTTTTAGACTGGATGGAAGGGGCACGTCATCCAGCCATCTCCCTCCGCGTGCTTGACCTTGCTTTGCCCTTGGTTTGCACTTGCCGTTCGCGAGTAATTTGAAACAAGGTAAAGTCTTATAAAGTAAGATAAATATGATGCAGATAATTTTCTAATATGTCAAGAGTCTTTGGCTTCGAGCGAAGCGAGAAGCCTCCAGTCTTTCTAGCATTTTTTAGCATTTGTAGCATTTAAAATGATACAAAGTCTAGTCTTTCAGACTGACTGTCACTTTTTAGGTACAAATTATACACCTATTATTATCTAGATTTAATTTTTTAATGTCTGACTAGGTTAAAAATAGTACATTATGCAACGAGCCTATAATGGCAATAATAAAGACGCGAGTATGTTTAGAAAACGAGCGTATGCTCGAGTTGCATACGACTGTTTATGTTCGACGATAATTATTATAACTACAGGGAGCGGCAAAAAGATCTGACGGTTTTTAAATCACAACAACACAAACATTTTAAATGATACAAACCCTTTTATTATTTATAACAGCAAGGTGTACATGCCAATTCATGGAAAACATGAAAGAACAATAGATTTTAACTTTTAAGATTTGAAGATAACATCTTTCAAATGATGCTCATCTTTTGCCATACGGAAAAAATATCTGACGGTTTATGTCGTTGTACGGCAGAGCGAGTCGAAGAGGACGCGTTCCATCTCGTAACACAATTTTGTTATGGGTGAGTAATTTTAGAGCTACAGGTTCAGCCTTAAAACGTACGTCGACAGGCCGTCCAAGGTCAGCCAGGGCACCAGAAAATGTTGAGCGAGTGAGACAAGCTGTGGAAACCAGTCCACGGCGGCCGGCTCGTTAACAAGCTGCTGCTTTGCAAATGTCTGATCGAACAGTGAGATGAATATTGCGTTTCAATTTGCATTTTCATCCGTATCTGGTTATTGTCCAGCAGTTGAAGCCTAATGACTATGCAAAGCTTCAGTGCAAGACTGGAAGAATGCATGGCAAAATATGGGCATCATTTGAAAGACGTTTTCTTCAAATCTTACAAGTTAAAATCTATTGTTCTTTCATGTTTTCCATTAATTGACATGTACACCTTGCTGTTATAAGTAATAAAAGAGTTTGTATCATTTAAAATGTTTGTGTTGTTGGGATTTAAAAATCGTCAGATCTTTTTGCCGCTCCCTGTATTTTATGTTCGAACATAAATATTCATAAATATCTATCGAGATTTCGCCAGTTTTATGTACTGAACAAAGCGCATGGGACGCAAAGAATGCCTTGAATTTGTCCATGGCCTCCTCGATTACCCCACTATGACACTAGGCAACGCAGTGAAAAATAAATTAGAAGGCCTTGGAACTCAGCGCAGGTGCGATGCTATCCTGATCTGATTGGTCAAACAACTGTTTCTTGAGCTGTGAGAGTTTTCTGACATATAATAGTCAGGGTCGAACGTAAGTATACAAACATTTAATTATGCACATGTTAAAAACAATGCATAAAATTTGTAGAAAAAAAATAGAAAACTTTGCAGACTTATTTAAAGGAATATTATGATTTATTTTAAATCACTACTTGTACATATAAGTTATAATGTGCCAAACACGTTATACCTGATTTAACGAATGAGCGGACTTGACACCAATAGCACAACAATGTCTTGCGAACACCACCACGCCATCGGTCAAGCGCTCTGAAGTCAATTTTTTTTCTACACATTTTATGCATTGTTTTTTACCATGTGCATACTTAAATGTTTGTATGTTTTTTAACCTAGTCAGACATTATAAGATTAAATTTAGATAATAATAGGTGCATAATTTGTACCTAAAGAAATACTTTCAATATCAGCTGCGGATGCTGAAAATACTGTTTTTCAGCCTAGAACGGAATTCAAGAATTCGCTAATGCGCTGCAGAAGGTGTTTGATCCGGCCCTTGGTATGCGAGCAGGAGGGTTATGACATTTGTTTACGTCGTTGGGGATAACCCCTTTGCCGATACCTTGCCGAAGCTTGAACGGAGTTGAGGAACTCATTTTTGGGTCCCTTGGAGGACCGAGTGGAATTAAGGAAAATCGAGGGGAATTGATGTTCGACCCAAACAGTACGCCGGGCGCGCTGGCACGCTGGCTTCACACCGGCGTCCTTCTGGCGTGTGCGGCCTTGCAGCGATAGTGGAGAAAGACTATTGTGTATGTCTCTCTCGCTCGCTTTCTTCGTTTCTTGTCTAATTATACTCCCTGCCTTCACTGAGTCGAAGGACAAACGGTCGCGATGCGGTATCCCTTATCTTGCTAGCTGTAGCGTCACTTGGCATTATTTGATCGCGGGGATATGTAGCATAACGTTTGACTATGGTAGTTTGTTTGTTTCTTTTTCCAGCAGATTTCAAGAATTTACAAAACTTTGATCTGCTTTTTATTTGTTCGTCAAGCCACTCATTACCCTTTCACGAATTAATTGCCGGCGCGCGGCGATCAAGATGGGAACTATTCTTTGTTTACGTGTGTCACACGTAGGGTTGCCAGATTTCAAGAATGGAAAAACGGAACACATGTCCCAAACATTCTTTTTTTTAAATCAAGGTTGTTAAATGTTGTAAGAAATAATAGGCTACTTATGTGTATAAAATAAACAAGACTGGGGGGCTGCATGACGTCACGCACTCGCCGTCTCCGTTCGCATAACGCCCGACCCCAGGAGTAAACTCAGACTCAACAGACTCCATTACCGTTTAACTTAGGCTTCCCACGCGGGGGCTGCTTGACGTCACGCACTCGACATCTCCGTTCGCATAACGCCAGACCCCAGGAGTAAACTCAGACTCGGTGCATATGCACTGAACAACATGATGACGTCATACACGCCGTAATCGTGACGCATAACGGTAAACCTAAGCATAACGATGAAGTCGACAAGATCATTTGAAATGATAAAACTTTCCGTAAAATCATTGGAAGGGAAAAAGCTGTGCATGAACTTCACAAGGACTAAGACATTCCTTAATGTTGTTGCCCCTAATAAATCTATAACATGTACCCATCTATCTGACACAGACATAGAAATCATTTTCTCTTTCAAACTTGCACCTGTACCCTAGCACTCAGTAAAGTGAAGCAACGCAGCCGGAGTGCCGGTGCCAATGCTATTTAACTTTATTAATGCACCCGTTTAGGAAAACGGAAGTACCGGTCATCATCCGACTAAATGCTCAGCTCAGGGCGTGTACAGTTATTCCCACTGTCTGACCATGTACTCAGAATGTGAACTATAGGAAGGACAAGCACAAAAGAACTATAACACCAACTACTTTAAATTGATATCTTTAATTCACTCAAATATTTCCAAATATAAAGTCACAACACTAATATATTGGTTGAAATTACCTTCAAACATAATTAAAAAAAAACAATGTAATGACCCTTAGTCTATCTTGCTTCATTTCCAATGGATTCGTCATGATCCATCTGCTTAGTCTTAGACATTCTAAATCTTATATTCCCAAAAATAAGGGTTTTCAGTCACTTCAACTGAGTTTTGCCTGGTCAGGCTCGAACTCAGGATATTTACCTTTACTCTTACAATGCCTTCATTTGGCTATAATCTGAACTTATTATTCTTCACATTTATTTTATCCTTTTAAATCTCTTTTTCCACACATTTCAAACACAAATTATCCCCCAAAAACACAAATAATATTATTTACACATGAGTACCATTTACGTCTCCACTTCCATGCCAATTATATTTTATTGCAGTCATTGTGTCCCTGAGAATTGGATGTTCAATGGAGCCCGCACTCCTCGACGTCCAATTCTATGATTTTTTTCTTATCCGTATTTATTCTCTTTAAGAGTATGGAGCCAAAATTTGACATTTTCAAAAATGCATTTATTATTATTCTTTATATTCATTATTATTATTATTATTATTATTATTATTATTATTAATATTATTATTATTATTATTATTATTATTATTATTATTATTATCATACAGGATGGGCAATCCATGAATAATAATGATCTTTGGCAGGTATTACTTCTGCGACATTTTAATCCTTCAAATAAAACCACGAGGCCTTCATTAAGATATTCTTTTAACACAGTTACAGTTTTATGGCTCAGCCTGCGTGCGGTGCAGCCGTCATTAAGTCTCCCCTCGCCTTGAGCGTGACAACGAACCTCGTATAAACAAACATAGCCTTCCCCTTCCGTATCTTGACCTAGCTCACTCTTTAACCATATGTTTTAACATTCAAAGACAGACCACCTTTCCATTGAGACTCCAAGCGTTTGTATTCTATTCCTTATATGGACTGTGCTCAGTCTAATTCTTCACATTCATTCGTGCTTATTTTGGGATAATTATTCTCTGCTATTAGGATGACAAACAAACGTATTATTAAGCCCGTTGTGGCCAACATATTATTCTACTGTGATAGGAATTCCAAATACAAATGCTAACCAATCTAGAAACGCAATGTTCTACCTTGCTGCAGAGGTCGGCCTAGCTCGGAGGAGGGAATCAATCTCACCCTACTTCCGGCTACCCGCCTAGACAAATATCATCTATCCAGTCTTACGATACCTTTTCATTCATGTGCTCCCTAGCGAAATGAGAATTACATAATACCTGAGTGAGCATTTATTCTTTCACTCGAACAAATTATATGACCTTACCTTGGTCAACCGACGAATTTCCCAAAGACTATAATAATTATCCGATACTTGCACATTAATTCAATATTTCAAAGCCCTAGCTTACATTTGGTCTAGCCTATTTTTGGCGACAATAATATTTCATGGATACTCAATTAATTATTACTGTGGTCCAGATATCCTGGCGAGGATAAATGAATTTACTTTTTCATTATTATATTTTCATATTATTTCCATTTCGTTATTCCGTGGTCTTTTATTATTACACTTATTTTCATTAGGCCTTTCATTGCCTTTACTCGTGATGCTAAGGTCATTTGCAATTACTTTTAATTTATAACATTTAACCGTGTATGGTTGGTTTATTATGTTTATCACTGACTTTGATTTTCTTTGCATTACTTTAAACTTCATTAAATTATCTTTCAATTTCCTAATTATGTACTTTCGCATTAACTTAAGTTGCGTTCAACTTCTAAAGCGTTTACTTTGCATAACTAACGTCACTGATTTCAATTACTTAATTTATTTTTTCGACAATAATTTGGTTCCACCCCTTTATTATTTACTTTATATGCTTACACGTACTTGGGTATGATCCGTACAATATTTAACTCGTTACTGGGCCTCATTTTTACGGCCTTCCTTATTAAAAAGTGACACTTTAAAGCACTATTCACCGTTATTCCTTTATCATTAATCATTTCACAATAGTACATTTCAAATTAAGGGGCCACAATGGCTCAATATGTTAATTCATTTTGGTACTCACCAACCCAGGATCCTCCGTTGTGAAGAATTTCCCCCACATGGTTGTAACTAATACTTTTTCATAACAATATGGCAACACATAACACACGTGATTTTTACCTCATATGACATATTGATATTTCTACACATAATGATTCTTGATTATAAAACACTTTCATAAAATTTATATATATATATATTTTTAACAATTACACTATACCTTTTCACACGTTTCCACTTTCTCACTTATTCACTCTGTGACAATTCACACGTGTTAACCCTTGGGTTATGTCCTATCGTATTATCTATTTACAATTTCTTTACACACTGTGTAATTGTTCTTGTCGCATCTCAGATCGCAAGCGATGACTTCCGATTGGTTCCCTGATGACGACTCCTCCCCTAGATCTAGTTGCACGATCTGTTCTATGATGACTTCTAGATCGGACCCCCTAGGTCTCGACTCAAAGTTCTGTCGTTTATCCACGGTTTAAACCCACCGGTTTATTAACTTAACCTGGCTTCTCTTTTAACAACGTTATGTTGTGAAATGATGAAATTATCGACCTGTTCTTTGATTTCAACAAGGCTCGAAATGTTCTTTTTTTATTTGACAATGTTCGGTACTTTCCACTTTTCACTGCACATTCGTTTCATACTGTAACGCGACTCTATTTTTACTTCCGATACGCGGCCCTATCATCTTACTGGCTTTCATTTAAAGACCAATAGATGATGCTAGCGATACTTGTTTCTAGCTATCGTGTTCGGACCTAATTTTCACTTCTGTTGCGTATTGTTCGTCTATCCTCACAATTTTATATAGGCGGAGTTCTTTCTACTTTCGGTAACTTCTGCCTGGTCTCGAACCAGCTTACTTGTAATCTTGAAAACTTATAGTTCTTTCCGAAGCTACGTGACCTTTCACTGATGTCTTCGTGTTCAATGTACTGAACTATCCCGCTACGGCGGACACCAAACTGAATACTGTGAACCAGTACTGTGCTCCTTGGCGCCTACGGTAGACTGAATATACTGAAAATTGTTCTTTTCGCTGATATGGCCCAACTTGGCTCACTGACGATTCGTAATGGCGGTCTAGATACTGTGATCCAGCGTCATGTCCGACTGGACTGACCAAACTGCATCTGATACAGCCTCACGCCCCACTGGGCTGACAAAAACTGCATATGATACAGCCTCACGCCCCACTGGTTTGACGAAAACTGCATACTCTCTGGCTGAAGACTCGGCTATATATTGGGAACTTGCAGAAATAAATTAATTTGGTCTTCTTCTCGGAGCTATCTTTTGAACTACACGTCGCATGTTTTTGAAAAAATAACCATTATGTTCCCTACAATCTAAACGTTACATTCTCATCTCGTTTTCCGAAAATCGATCGTCTACTATTTTTAAATTAAATCTAAAAGGCTCCTCAGCTGTGTGGGCGAGTTGGTTTTATTTTCCCCTACCCAGGACCTCTTCATAGCCTCGCCTAATGACGTAGCTGCTTCGTAAGCTCTTTTTCCATGTGCCTAAATTAGTCGATTTTTGTTTTGATTAATTCGCAATTCCCTAGATTATTCCGATTGACCTAAAATACTTATGTGATTTTGCGTTATTTCCAAGAAAACGGGTTATTTCATAATTCTGCGGTGTTGGGATGCAATCCAGGGTTGCCATAAAAGCGCTGATATCGAACCTTCGCAGTGGTTGCCCTGCCTACCTGCTCTGATCGTTTCCTCACAGCATGGACTGTCATCGTGATTCATACACGGGTTGCATCTTGTGACTTCAGATAAGGCTGTCAATGCTCTGCGTCATTGGCTGAATCACTTCATATTTCCTCATGGCTAGCTTATATGTAACTGAAAGTCTTATAACTATTTTACATTTCTCGATTTTTAATAACGTAGGTTCGAACCCCGTGCCTCTCGATCGGGCACATTAACAACAATCGCCAATCGCGTCAAGCTTGAATTGTTCAAGCGGGATATTTGAAAATTGTTGCGAAATTGAATATATTAACCAAAAACGGAATATTTGGCGTTCCGTTAAAGATTAAAACGAAACGAAAAAAAAAAACAAGAAAAAACGGAACGTCTGGCAACCCTAGTCACACGTCAACCTGCTTCGTTGACAGGTACAGTTTGCGCGAGTAGGATATGACTCAGCTCCAGTTGCCTTAGTCACCGTTTAAATATCCGTGGTGACATGAGCTCCTGTGACACGTAATGCTGCTTGACGTATGTGTAGAATGCACTCTGTCATCGCTGTGTTCCCCGCATCGCCCCGCCAGCCAGCTGCAACAATAAACAACAAACATTGGCGCAGCCATATTCAGCGGCAATCAAATCTTAAATGGGTAATACAATGTAGCACTCGACTTAACTCTGTGAAAAATCTGCCTGATTTCTATTCAAAATGTCCGCCTCGTTGCATAGTGGCTAGCACTCTTGGCTGTCACTGCGGAGGCCCAGATTTGGCTCTCGGCTCTGCCAAGAAATTTAATTCTCGTCTCAGGGAAGCATCCGGGTATACTCAGCCTCGTGAGGCAAACGTGAGAAGAGACGGTTTCGATTCCCACCTCTGCCATCTTGGAGGTGGTAATCCGTGGTTTCCCATTTCTCCTCCAGGCGAATGCCGGGATGGTTCCTAACTTAAGACCGTGGCCGCCTCCTTCGCAATCCACATTTGAATTACAAATACAAACACTAATACAGTCATCACAAAATCAATTTCTCTCTCTCACAAATCCCCTAAATCAGAGATTCCCAAACTGGGCGAATTCGCCCAGTAGTGGGCGATTTTAGCACGCCAGTTGGCGAAACTGACAGAATGTGTATTCGATGAGGGATTTGAAAAAATTGGTGAGCATATAATTAAGTTTTTTTTATATATACAATATGACCGAGAAATTTTTGCCTGTAAAAACAAGGAAAAAATAAAAATGCAAACAATTAATTTAATTATAAGGTGCGTTCAAAAAGTAACGAGCCGGAGGCATAATTACAGAAACCAGTACCTGTATGTTAGAAGTATTGGCCCTGGCTGTTGAGGCACTTGTCCCACTGTGACAAGAGGCGGTGAATGGCTGTCTCATAAAATCCCCTGGGCTGTGATGTGAACCAGTTCCGCACGTACAGCTGGACGTCGGCGTCCGAGGTGAATCGTAGGCCCCGCAGAGCCCTTTTCAGGGGACCAAACATGGCGTAATCACAGGGAGAGAGGTCTGGACTCTATGGAGGGTGGCCGAGAACCTCCCATTTGAATTTCTGCAGGAGTGCCGCGACTGTGTTGGCCGTATGAGGTCGTACATTGTCGTGGAGCGACCACGGCGGCTATGGCGTTCACTGTCACTCGGCGGTCCTGGGTAATGAGTGCATCAACCAGCTGGACGTTGTTATCGGTAATGCAGGGGGTGCCCCAGACCGGGCATCATCGGCTAGCGACACCCGTCCTTCCCTGAAGCGCTTGTGCCACTCCTTGACCCTTGCAAGGGACATGCAGTGTTCGCCGTACACTTGTGACATTCGGCGATGAATGTCCGTTCCCCCTACTCCTTCCGCTGTCAGAAACCGAACAACACCTCTTTGCTCTTCGGTTGACGACTCCATGTAACTGTTTACAATGCGACTGGCAGCGTTGGACGATTGATACATGCTGCTGCTCGCTTTGTATCGTCACGTGAAGTGCACGCGTGCCCTCTAACGACGGCCTGTGACCTTCCACGCTATGGTCGGGACCACACCTCGTTACACACGCCACGATTAGCCGATGTAGTCACCGGTTTGCGCATTACAGCCTCCGGCTCGTTACTTTTTGAACGCACCTTATACATTAAATTATGTTTCCTTTTTACTCTATTTACAACTACAGTAGTTTATCAAATTACATTAATTAGACATATGTATTCATGTTGTTTATATAATTAGATATAAAATTCATGTACTATTAATTTTAATTTTTCCTTTAATTCATTTAATTCCTTTTTTAGACCTATTACTTGCAAATGTTTAATGTACATAATTAGGCTATATCTAAATAAACATGATTTACCTATTAAGAGATAAATGTCCGTAAAAATCCTCATTTCTCAACTTTTATGTACGTATTTCAATGTATGTGTTGGTAATTTTAAGATTTGTGCGTTTTCTGAAATGAGATGGGCGAAAAAAAAAATCTCGAAAGTGGGCGATGGTCAGAAAATGTTTGGGAAACCCTGCCCTAAATGAATCAACAACAACATTTATTCAAAATTATCACAGCAAGAATATCCGAAATTGCACAGGCAGGCCGCACAAGTGTTATGAATTTCTGGAGCAACATACTGTAGGCCTATGTCTCCGAAACGTTTTTCTCTGCATTGAAACATACAAAATCACGGCATCACGCTCTGATGTCTGACGATAACCTGCGAAACAGTCTCCGGTTGATTGTTTCTCAAATAATATCACCGAACATTGAGCATATTGTAAATATGGAAACAAATTGATAACAAGAGAAATGTGACCGAAATTGTAATGTCTTAATGACTACCGTGATACCTTATCAGTATTTCTGACTGTTTTAATGTTACGCACGTAATCTTCAAGTACCGGTACGCGGAGAAACGTCCTTCCACTAAATTATACTTGTGTGAAGCTAAATTATAGGTTATATTTGACTAACGCTCTTAGGTTCCAACGTTCTTCGCCAGGAGTCGACTGCGGTGGCATCTAGTAACAAAGTTCAGAACTAGTTAGTCGTTGACGGTGGCGTTGGGTAGCAAAAGTTGGAACTACTTGAAAATCAAATGTCTGCAGTCCTTACTTGAATTAAAAACAGATAACACACACTAATACAGTCATCACAATTAACACCGGTTATCAGACAGTTTCTACACACATGCAAAGTACACGGGGATACATTACCGCGTTGTCGCAGCCCCTAAACTGAGGAACCAACCAACCATCGGAGAAACGCGTGAAAGACAATGTAGACATGTCGGACAACCAACGCATTGGACGAACAGTTTGTTTGTATACATTACGTCCGGTGTGCTAGCGATTCCAGCTTGACTCGGTCATACGCGCTGGCAGTCAGGGCAGGCAGCCCGGCCAATGGAGGCAGTAGCCAGCCTGCCGGCTTGTGGCGCAGCATAGCTGGCACGCCGAGCGTGCAAAGGCTGGCCGACCCTGCTTTAGACGGTCCTGGATATGCAATTGCCTACTACTAGATCGATAGTTACAAAAGTAAACCCTACTTAGACTCTCTCCAGATTTGAGATCAAAACAAAAATATTATGGAACTTTTCAGTACGTTCATCTCTGTCAGAGCACTTCAATCCGTGTCGTCTCAAAACTCACGAGTCTTAAAACCAGGGGCGGTTCGAGTGGAAGGGGGGGTTGGGGGGGGGGGGGGTGACTCACCCCCCTCAGGTATTTTCTCAGTTGGCAAATTCGACATCAGTCGGCAGTCGGCAAATCCTGAAGAAGTCGTAACATTTCCCAAAACAGCATTTAAAAAAGCAAAACGGGGCATGGCCATACGCGATTTGGACCGATTTTTTAAAAAGACTAATTATTATACTGACAGTTGGCATTTTTACCGTCAGTCGGCACAAAAGGACGCTGCAATAATTTCATACTGCCAGGCAATAGCCCAGTGCGGCAAGGGGAAGAATCGGCAAACTCAAGCCAACCCATTGAGGTGTTGTCAGAGGAATGTTATGAGTCATAACTTATGATCTGCTACCGCTGGTCTCGGCGCGTCCTATGATATCCGCGCTATTGTGACTAAATTGACAGGTTTATGGTTCCAAGGTTCCTCAAGGGGTACCTCACTATGGTCAGTTCAGTGGTCACCGAGAATGAGTGAAGGCAGTCGTTCCTGAATCGGAAAATTTTACATTGATAACTAGGTGCAAATACAGTGGCAGTGGGACGTAAATTTTCCCCGGCACGGAACATTTTCATGGAGCATCGCGTACCCATCAAACGTAAGTAATAATAATACAATAAATACATGCGTATTTTCAGCCATGTTTATGTTTAATGGTGTTAAGAAGAAAAATGCCCGATAAATCCATAAAAGTCGACCTTTGTGGGGGTGGAAATTGTTCTATTTTAAGCCATGTGTTTTTTTAATACAATTTACAGAGTGTTTTAAAACTCAGTGACAAGAGAACCGGGGCGAGGTGGAGGGGACAACTCTAAGCAACTTTGTCGAAGGAACGAATATTCGGAGAAGCACCCCTGCGACGCTCGACGTCTTCGAAGAGTTGAACTTAATGCCCAACGGGTAGCTAAGGTACAATTAAAATCAAATTAAATATTTGCGGAATGGATAGAGTATCATGGGTAAATTTCGTTATGGCGACTTTTGCTGTAGCTCGTTAGGTTTAGGTACTTAATATCTCTAAAGAAAATGCCTTTACCCTGTATAGTAGGCAATAATTCACACACACCATTTTTGGAGACTAGCGCATAAACCTTACACGTTACCAGAAAATCTCTCCATATGAAGTTTACTCATATGTATGTACTCTATCATTCCACTAAGATTTAATCTGATCTGATGAGTAATTAAGCTATCCGACAGATACCAAACTAAGCCATCTGCCCACTTTGACAAAGTCCAGCGTCGTAGGGGAGTATTCCCGGACCTTCGTTTTTAGACTAAGTGGCTTAGAATTGTCTCCTCCACCCCGACCCGGTTTTCTTGTCACTGAGTTTTTGAACAACCTGTATACGGTACCGATACTCTCCAAAACGATTCGGCCAAACTCGAGCCTGCAATTTACTGATTTTGTTAATGAATTGTAGATTAGACATCTGTAAACACCCTACATAATTTTTGCGTAGCCTACTTCAAACCAGTGTGCAAAATGAACAGTTTTCAAACCAGACTGTACCAATCGGACTACTTTATTATGAGAGCTATTTTGTCTTGTATCCTCGTATAGTGTGCATTTATTTTTCGATCTGTTATGTATCGTTATTTCAGTGTGTTGCACGTGTTATATATTTTCATATTTTACCTCCTCCTTTCTTTCAAAGGCGTTATTGAGCGCGCATACCTTAAAAACTATCAAATCTTATTCAGCACCCTGATACCGATCCGGTTGATTTTTTTTTCTCCTTTTGTCATTCATTTTTCGCGCTTTATTGCGGTGAAAGCTCGGTTATACGACGTCCAATGGAGGGTACTGGCCAAAAACGTCGTTGAGAGTGTCGCATAAGTTAATGCGTGCTTACTTTGACCTGTCTTTATCATATAAGGCATTCATTCCCACTCTTAACGCGGTTTAGATCTGGGAAACGTCTTGCAAAAGCAGCACTTCTCTGATAGGCGCCGTAATACTGAGCTCATTTTGCTGAAGGGACAGGCTAAAAAAGTCGTATAAACGGGATCGTCGTGCAACTAAGCGTCGTATAACTAAGCTTTCACTGTAGTAAACGTTTTCCCTGTTAAAAAGTTAAGTTATTTTTATATATTTTGCCCCCTTTACATACAGCTCTAAAGCTACTTTCACTTTCCGTGGTTATGGAGTATGCGTCTTAGAAATAATAACAAAATATATATTCCGTACGTTCCATGCCAAGCTCACAAGTTAAACATTTTCGTAGAGACAGCTTGTAATGCTAGCGCGCTTATCCGAGAGTTTTTTGACACTCTTGAAGCATTGAACGTTTTTTATGGGTAGCACGAAATGACATTTAAGTTTGCAGAAAGAGCTGGATAAAATTGAAAATTAACTTCAACTTAAAAATGTATCAAACACAAGTGGACTGCGCGCGCCGAATCGGCGAGAGCAGTTTCTACGTCTTACGAAGAGATAGTCACAGCATTGGAAACAATGAAAACCTCATTCGATTCTGAATTTGACAGTGAAACCCGAACTTTTACGTCAGGCTGCACAAAAATCTTCTAGACTTTGATTTTATCTGCAGCATGTACTTCACCAAAAACATCATGTTCAAAATTAAGAACGTAACCGAGCTTTTAGAAGCGGAGGAGCGCCGAATGTAGTAGAGGCGATGCAGCTGATTCAGAGGGCTTCGCAGTCTTTCGGAGATATCGACGACGACGGCAAGATGAACGCTTTAATAAAGAGTGCATCGTCATTTGCGAAAAGTATGCAAGTAAATTCGAAGGAAGACTTCTTAAAGCACCAAAGGACCCGGCGACTTGCAAAGAAATATGACACGCACGCTGAAACGGCAGCAGAATTTCCTTTCCTTACATTCTACAGAAAGGAGTTCCGAATACTTGTGGATGTATTTACTACAAGCGTGCAAGACAATCTCGCAAAACTAATTTCTTTGCTAGAGCCATTCCACATAATTTCCAAGATACACGCTGACAGAAAAAGCTGCAACATCGAGCGCGTCCGATCTATAAAGCAATCACACCCGAAAATCATCCTTCAAGATGAAGAGCTTGTGCTGGCTGTGCGTGACGCCAGTAAACAGTGCTCATCTTTTAAAGAAATTGCAAACGTTGCTGTTAAATTAAAGAGGATTATCCCGTGTGGTTATCAAGTAGTTCGACTGATTTTAACATCCCCAGTGTCTTCTGCTTCCTCCGAACGGTCCTTCAGCAAGTTGAAGCTAATTTTCAATCATTTGCAGATATCGATGGGTGACGACCGCTTAGACTACCTCATGTTGTTGTTTTCAACGAAAGATACGGTCGACGACTTTGAAATTACGGAGATAGAGGAGAAGTGGTCCTTGTTAAAACATCGTAGAGTAGGGATTTAGAAAGATAACTAGAGTTTTTATTCTTGTAATATTTTAACACTTATTTTGTTCATTTATCAAATTTTCCTGCGATTCAAAATTCTGGAACTAATAAAATACATTTTAAATGAAAGCCGTTAATTAAGTATATTTGTCTTGTATATCGTTTGCCCCCCCCCCCCATCCCTTTCCCTCCCGTTGCTCAGATTTTAAGCGTATAGTCGGCAATGTTGAACAGCCCGTCGGCATTTTTTAAATTCTCACCCCCCACCCTAGATGTACAAGGTCGAACCGCCCTTGCTTAAAACTCACGAGTCTCAAAATTCACGAATTTCAAGATGAGGGTTAGTAAAAGTAGTTCTGTACCTGGGCCAGTCTCAAAACTCACGAACCAAGCCATAGCCACCAATAAGGTTATAGGTAGCCATGGCCAATCCAGTTCATTGGGAAAAGGTCCATTGTTAGAGCCAGCCAGAACTGCTTGCCCTCTTGTAATTGGCACCTCTCTCATTAAGATGTTGTTGATTCTTTTAGGGGCTTTGCGACATCATGGTCATGTACTTGGGTGGGCATAGCATTTGTCTCATAACCTGCGTCACTGTGACATCTGTACAATACAAACGAAATCCCATTCTAAAACTGGGTGGACAAACATGGGTTGAAGGGCAGTGTGCTCTCCGGAGTCGTGAGTTTTGAGACTATTATTATAATGTTCATTCAGCTACTAGTTTATTGTCGTGAGTTTTGATACTATTTGTTACTATTTTTAGCTCGTGAGGTTTGAGACTCGTGAGTTTTGAGACGTAACCCTTCAATCAATACCGGTACACAATAAGAAATGCCGCTGGAAATGAACTAATATGAGTGAAGGCGGATATTACTTGAATTGGTATGTCCTTAAGACCAAATGTAATCTAGCAGGCAGTGATAAATTGGCGATGAGCGGGTGAGATGTGTAATCTAGTAAGCAATGTGTGTGCACATGAGAATGCTTCCTGCGGCGAATTTCTGCAACAGTAAAGACCATATTTTAGTCTCAGAATAGCGAGCCTCTCAAGGTCTTGCGTAATCTAACAGACAATGATCAGACATACACCTAAAACAGTGTTGCCAAATTTTACACAATTGTACAGATTTGGTCGACTTACAAATATGTTAAGTTGTTTGTGCGCTCATTGTACAATCTTCTATATATATAAAGCTCAATGTTTGTCTGTCTGTCTGTCTGTCTGTTATGTATACAAATCCACACCGTTTCACCGATCTGAACCAAAATTTGTATACTTACCCTTCGGATCCCTGCGGGTAACCCTGTCCACTTGAAATTTCCGACAGACCACCCCATTCCCTGCATTTAGGCCCTTTGTCCCAAATCTACACCGTTTCACCGATCTCAACCAAAATTTGTATACTTACCCTATGTAACCCTGTGAATAACACTGTCCACTTAAAATTTCGGACAGACCACCCCATTTCCTGCATTTAGGCCCTTTGGCAAACTTCTACACCGTTTCACCGATCCGAACCAAAATTTGTATACTTACCCTTTGCAACCCTGCGGGTAACCCTGTCCACTTGAAATTTCGGACAGACCAACCCAATCTCTGCATTTAGGCCCTTTGGTCCAAATCCACACCGTTTTACCGATCAGAACCAAAATGTGTATACTTACCCTTTGCAACCCTGCGGGTAACCCTGTCCACTTGAAATTTCGGACAGTCCAACCCAATCTCTGCATTTAGGCCCTTTGGTCCAAATCTACACCGTTTCACCGATCAGAACCAAAATTTGTATACTTACCCTTTGGTACCCTGCGAGTAACACTGTCTGCTTGAAATTGCGGAAAGACCACTCCATTCCCGGAAAGTGGACAGGGTCCGTCCCAAAGGCAATGGAAAAAATGGGTAAAACTGGACCCGCTCAGGAAACCTTCAGGGTTACCAGCTCCTGAACTCACCAGCCGTGAACCCTTGAGGATGTAGCACTATCCAGGGTGCACCAGGGCTACACACACCCTGCCTCCTTGAGGGTCTTGAGCAGAAGATATGAGATATTAAGAAAAGAATGAGGCTGTCAGGAATGATTAGACAAGGGCCAATTAAGGCGGGAAAGTGAAAGAGTCGCTAGGCCTCGGATAACCTGATACCATCGGGGTCGGAAGAGAACAAGAGTTTGACCAAGGGAGGCTGACAGGAAAGAGAACTGAAAGGTGCCCGGCACCAGTAAGTAGAAGCAATGCCGGACTCAGCTGGGGTCCCGTGGTCGCAAACCCACGTCCCACAAGTTGTGACCCTGGTGGGTGGAGGGGGGAAGAGGGGGCAGGGATGAGAATAGCTTGCTCATTCATCGCGAGGTGACATGAGAAAAATGTCCAGACCCCGCCGTGTTACCTGTTATTGCTGACTATGCTGATGTTCATACAGGGTCTTTGCTCAAACCGCTGTAGTGTTACGAAAGAATGAGTGATTCACCGGTCAATGTGAATAGGACCGGGAACCCCCCCGAACGTCTGTCATCATATATCGTCATCATCTGCGATATTCTCAGCTACGTGCAGCTTGGACCCGAGCAGTACTCGATAAGCTCTTTCACTACACGCATCGAGTATAGGCCTAAGCCAGAATATAACGTTCAGACTTTGGAAGACATCGAAGGTAGTAATCTGAATTACCTATATCAGATTTAAAATTACACCATGTTCGTTTAGTAGTCATTTTTCATTACCTTATTATTATCATAAGGACAAATGACCTAGATGTTACACCCTTTATACCACTAATCACCACACACAATAAGTCTTCATCGCCAGTGAATTTTGAAATATTTCTTTCTATCACGGTAGTTTGTAAGTTTGTCGTGTCAATTCAACAGTAGTTTTCATTACCATCCTCATCAAAAGGGCAAATGACCTAGATGTTACGTCCATTATACTACTAAGTAACACCACAGTCTTCATCGCCTGTGATTTTTAAAATGTGTATTTCCATTAGTTTGTAAGTTTGATATATCCGTTCAGTAGTAGTCGTCATCATTATCATCCTCATCAAAGGGGCAAATGACCTAGATGTTACGTCCATTATACTACTAAGCAACACCAGAGTCTACCTAGCCTGTGATTTTAAAAATATGTATTTCCATTAGTTTGTAAGTTTGATATACCCGTTCAGTAGTAGTCGTCTTCATTATCATCCTCATCAAAGGGGCAAATGACCTGGATGTTACGTCCATTATACTACTAAGCAACACCAGAGTCTACCTAGCCTGTGATTTTAAAAATATGTATTTCCATTAGTTTGTAAGTTTGATATACCCGTTCAGTAGTAGTCGTCTTCATTATCATCCTCATCAAAGGGGCAAATGACCTAGATGTTACGTCCATTATACTACTAAGCAACACCAGAGTCTACCTAGCCTGTGATTTTAAAAATACGTATTTCCATTAGTTTGTAAGTTTGATATACCCGTTCAGTAGTAGTAGTAGTAGTCTTCATTGTGATCCTCATCAAAAGGGCAAATGACCTCTCATTCCTTTAAAGTATCAATTCCCATTCGTTGATAAGTTACATGTGCCAGTAGTCGCTTCTATGTTCATAATCACTATGTAAAATATGTTTTGCGTCAGAAGAAAAGACAACTGGATGCTCAGGAACGTTAACGATATATCGACTGCGAAATCTGGAAGCTTCTCTTTGAGGAATTGCTTCAGACATTTATCGTACAGTTTAAACCTTAACAAGACGAAACTTTTAACCAGATAGCGATCTCAGTGGGAGCTCTTTGGCAAAAAATAATCAAGTCTTTCCCGAAATGTGAGTCCTAAAAATAACTTTTTCTATTATTTTCTAAGTTTCATATGTCAGTTATGTAGTAATTTTCAATATCATCCTGATCAGTAGGGCAAATTACCTAGATGTTACGCCCTCAACGTCATTTGGGGTAAATGACCTAGATTTTAAGTCCATTATATTTCTAATCACCACCACATAAAGTCTTCTACGACTGACATGTCACGAATTCTGGGACCGCTGACGACATATCTCGACTCGGACTGAAGACAAATATCACGAGAATGATCATTATTTTACAGAGCCTTCCCGTAGTGACTTAAGTATAAACATTGTCACTGGGTTTGATAATGTAAGAAATGAATACATAAATAAATATAATTTATGACGTTGAGTGTTCAGGAGACTGAAATATTATCATCTTTCCACCGGGCGAAGCCGGGTACTACTGCTAGTTTGTTATAATTTCCAATAGTATGATACAATACAGTCTGTATGAAGGTTTATTGTAATTTATTTAATAAAAATATTAAAATGTACATACTGTATTTTATATTTGTTTATGAGAACTGATGATTGGAATAACAAATTAGTTTATTATGCAACGAGCCTATAATGGCAATAATTAAGACAAGAGCGTAGCGAGTTTTATAATTTCCATACGAGGGTCTTAATTACCATTATAGGCGAGTTGCATACGACTGTTTATGTTCGACGATAATTATAACTTTATTTAATTTAATTTTATGTTCGAACAGATATATTCATAAATATCTGTCGAAATTCAGTCACTTGAATTTAGTGATCGGAGTGCAAGCGCCAAGTTTGCTCTCTGTGCTTTACAAGTTCGCTGACCCACGCATGCGCCCTGTCTGCCTGGCAATTCCATATTTATACAGCTTGGACCACAAATCCAATAGATGGCTGATGACGTCACAGTGTTGAGACCAACATCTCGATCAGCTGACCGAAGGGAACTGCGGATAGTGATGATAGAAGTATCCAATATGAAGCTCCTTTTGTATTCCTTGGCATTGCTTAGCATTCGCCATTAGCCATTACCCTTCAGACAGCTGATCGAGATGTTGGTTTCACGTCACAGTACAGGAGCAGTGTGGCAATGCGCCCTCTATTGTATTTATGCTCGAAGGTTTACAGCCTGCCGACTGCACCAGCATTCACTCAAACTGTCACCGAAGTTGTATGAAAGAATGCCCTGTGTAGAAATTGGTGTTGGGGATATTAAGGTACAGTGTTATTTCTTTCTCATATTCGCCAGTTTATTTACGGTACATATGGGCAAGGCTTCATAACGTAACAGAATTGTCATAAATAACGAATTAATTTTTGTTACGTTACTGGTGCCGTACCCAAAACAAATGGTATATGAATAACGTTTTTAGTGCGGCAACGAAAGGGGTTATAATTTCCCCTGGTTTGTGCTATTAACGTTATAACCAGCAGAGGAAAAGATTCCGTTATTTTAAAATGCGCTCCCGTTAATAACGTTATAAGTCTAATAACGGTATGACAGCGATTTTGACCCGCTGCGCACCATCAATAACGTTATTCAGGCAGAGTGATCGATTCGGTTATTTCAAAATGCAAACCTCCTAATAACGTTATAAGCCTAGTAACGGTATACGAGCAATATTTACGAGCTTTGCGCTGTCAATAACGTTATTCATGGCAGAAAAATAATTCCGTTATTTAGAAATGTGAACCCACCAATAACGTTATAAGCTTTGTAACGGTATACGAGCAATATTTACGAGCTTTGCACTGACAATAACGTTATTCATGACAGAAAAATAATTCCGTTATTTAGAAATGCGAACCCACCAATAAAGTTATAAGTCTAGTAACGGTATACGAGCGAATTTAACCAGCTATACGCTATCAATAACGCTATTCAGGACAGAAAAATAATTCAGTTATTTCGAAATGCGAATCCACCAAGAACGTTATAAGTCTAGTAACGGTATACAGGTGATTTTTACCAGCTATGCGCTATCAGTAACGTTATTCTAAGCGGAGAAATTGATTCCGATATTTCAGAAAAGATTATCGTCAATAACGTTATGGAAGTGTCTATTTGCCCGCTACCCGGACAAGCATGGAAGGTGTCCGTGAACTGACCCTGCAGGGCCATATGTAATTCCAGGCCAATTATTTATTCAAACTTAGGATAATTACTTCTTGAAATATCAATAATAATCAACATAGTGATTTCAATCTGAGCGCGAGCCCCATCAGACAGGGCAAGGCACCTTGCTCGTTTCGATCGCGGTCATACTGTGGCCTACGTTAGAAACATGTTTCCTAAAATCAATACGATAGATCCCATTCATTCGAAATATTTCTTGTTGCTTCATATAGGTGTTAGGAACATAGCCTATTGTTCATCAGTCCCATGTAGTTGAGGTGTTTATGGAATTTGTCTGATAATCTTTGTTATTTTTGGATTTGGCCATGGCCTGGACTTAGGAACTATCCACGTATTTTCCTGGAGTGGAAGTGGGAAACCACGGAAAAACACTCTAAGATGGCTAAGATGGGAATCGAATGCACCTTCTCGCAGTGTTGCCATATAAGGAAGAATGTAATCTACACAACAAACTTTCACTCCTTTGTGACCAATAAGAGTATTTCTTTCCTAAATGAAACCTCCCGTTCTTGCTTTTCGTTTACTCGTTATCCTATTTTCATTTAGTAGTGATAGAAGCCATTTTTCAGCGATGGTTATTTCTAATGAAGAAAGCTATTTAGTCGGTCAACACGAATTTCATGTGGACCGAATGAAAAGCTTTCTTTGTTATTTTCATTTATGAACAAAGAGGCTTATGACATCACATTTAGTCCGTGTGTGTGCGTATGTGAGTGTCTCCACCTAATAAAATATAAACGGCTGGGGCGATTTCAATGAAACTCGGTAAGGTCATAGTACTATTTTGTCCGACCCCGACCGTGAACTTCAAATTTTATTACAGCTCACCAATCCAACATGGCGACTGTGTGAAATATTTCACTGGCATTCCTTATCTCCGAAACTATTACAGATATCACCCTGACATTTTGTACGGTGATAAAATGAACTACTAGATGGGACTCACAAAATTCCTGTTAAGTAAGAAACGAATATGGGGGCCAAGCGAAGTTGACACATTAAAATAGATATTAGCCTACTTTCGATTTTTGCAAAAAATGAAAGTAGACTTATGAGATCAACACAGGGCGAAAAATTGTGTGTGTGTGTGTGTGTGTGGTGTGTGTGTGTGTACTCTGAATGCCTGTCCCCGATCCCCGCCCCTATCAATTCGAACACGGTAAAACCGAAGTGAACGAAATTCGGTACAAAGGTAGCACTAGCAAAGGGCACCTCAGTGTCATGTTTTATATCGCCGCCATCTTGACGGAAACGTAATGGCGGCCACCCAAATGTTAAAAGCTTAAATCAAATTACGACCAACCTAATCAACTGATCTCTACCCAGTTGTGCAACAGTATACCTTTATATACGAAGAATTTTTTGACTGAACTACAAGGTTATCAGCCCAATAATTTGCGGATGACGGCCATGAATGTGTGCAAATCGATTCCCCCTATCTATTAAAACACGGTGAAACCGAATTGAACGAAATTTGGTACAGAGGTAGCACTAGTAAAGGGCACCTCAGTGTCATGTTATATATCGCCACCATCTTGGCGGAAACGTAATGGTGGCCACCCAAATGTTAAAAGCTTAAATCTCATTACGACCAACCTAATCGTCTGATCTCTACCCAGTTGTGCAACAGTATACCTTTATATACGAAGAATATTTTGACTGAACTACAAGGTTATCAGCCCAATAATTTGCGGATGACGGCCATGTATGTGTGCAAATCGATTCCCCGTATCTATTCAAACACTGTGAAAACGAATTGAACGAAATTTGGTACAGAGGTAGCACTAGCAAAGGGCACCTCAGTGTCATGTTTTATATCGCCGCCATCTTAACGGAAACATAATGGCGGCCACCCAAATGTTCAAAGCTTAAATCAAATTACGACCAACCTAATCCTCTGATCTCTATTAAATTTTGCAACAATATACCGTTTTGTAGTAAGCAACTTTTGACCAAACGACAAGGTCATCAGCCCAATAGTTTCAGATAGCGGCCATGTATGTGTGCATATCGATTCACCATATCAATTCAAGCGCGGTGAAACCGAATTTAATGTGTTTTTTTTACAGAGGTAGCACTAGCAAAGGGCACCTCATATTCATGTTTAATATCCGTATAACAGGTTGTATTTCAACAAGCTACTACAACCAACATTCAATTATACTCCTTGAAAAGGACAAAGAGTTATAACAATACCCATGCATTTAGGAGAAAGTAGGCTATATGTTCTTTACTGAACATGTTTTTTTTGTTTTTCTTTATTTTTTTTATTGCGATTAAACCATCCGAGCGCCGTCAAATGGTATAGCAAATGCTATACACCTTGCAATGCACTGACACCTTATTCAGCTCAATTGTTTACATAACCTCAAGATGGTGCCTGTGTGAAATTTAAAAATTAAGTTTTTAATTTCTTGTGTCCTAGTCATGCGATCGTAGCCAACGTTTGAACAATGAACCTACCGTACGCAATAATCGTCATCTAATAGTACATAGCTCTGTGGTCTACAAAGTAAATAAAAATCCAACATGACGACCATCCGAAATATTTAGATGATTCTCAATATCAACTAATCTATGACAGCAATCAAACTGAATTGTTTTCATAACCACAAGAAGGCGGCTGTGCGAAATTTTAAAATCTCGTATTTAGGCTATTTCCATTTATGAAAAAATAGGCTTATGAGTTAGACCTTTTGTCCGAGTGTGTGTGCGTCCATGTGTGTGCACCATGGCCGTGCAATGGGCAAGGTGAAGCAGTGCCAGCGAGAAATTTACTCGTGCCGGTGAAGCGCAGCCCTATCCTGCCCATTTCTGAGCAGTGCAGCACATCACACTAGCACTGCAGCACCTAGTCGCACAAGCACTGTCCATTTGACGGGGTGCTGCAGTACGTTTTGTACTGAGTGCAGAGCCTGGACACTAGGTGCACTAGAGCCAACATTTTGTCATATGCGTGTGGTCTGCCGTGCTCACAACGTCTTTTGTGCATGGGGAGCACAAAAATATCTTAGTGGGAAAGTCACACCGTAAAGAAACACACCGAAGACGTATAAAACATGATATTTGGACGTACATGAACCAGATCTGCAACAAGGATACAGAAAGTTGCATATTCTTTGGGTTAGTTATTGTTGTTTTAAGGGGCGGAACTACGAGGTCATCTGCCCCTACTTTTTGGGTGATACAGCAGGTGCAGCGAGATATAATAATTCAAAAAATGGAATCAAGCACATTGGTAATCATGCATGTGACAGTAACATGGGCTGGTATGGAATCAGGAGAGTTAAAATACATTTTTTTTAAATTTGTTGTCATAATGTCACAAACCAGCCAAGGTAGCTACACACGCTAAAGTGCATGGTCAGACTACACCGAACTCGAAATACCACACACAGTCATTTCATACCTTACCTCATTAATTTCATTTGTCATTAAATCCCCTCATGAGATTGACGTCATGAAGGGCATCTATCCGTAATATCATTCCCACAAGGAAACTGTCTCACCAAATCCCCTACCTCATAGCAACCGAAGTAATTACGGGTAGAACAAAAAACTACATTAGGACTATAAAGCTATAGTCTATTTCAATAACCATATTCTGAATTCACCAACTGATTAGATTGATGCTGTTCAGGGATATGTGAATTCGAGTAACGTGCGTTAGTAAATTTATCAGGTGTTTAAACTGAACAATATTCCGTCGCAATCTGAGGTAATTTATGTCTTTTATTCGTTTTTAACATCGCCTGAAACAATAACTCTGGAATTTACCTACACATAAGATATACGGCAAAATAAGCAAGTTGACATGAAATCCTTTTAACTTTTGAAGTTTTAGGACAATTTTCATTATTTCAACAGTATGGAGACCAAGAGGGCTTTCCTATATATTCGACGCGTCCATGAAATCATATATAAATACGTATTTCCAAAATATTTTTGCGTGTCTTAGGAGTTTGAACTACCAGTATCCGGTACCAGTACAAAATTCGTCTAAATGTCGTCTTTCCTAGAGGTGAATTCGACACGTCCATGAAAACAGATAAAAACACACTGGGTATCTCCAAAAGGTGTATACATGTTTAATTAAAGTGGTTCGAACATGTATAAATACGCGTCTAAAATGTGTTTATATGTCGTCTTCCATAGATGTAAATTCGACGTCTCCATAACATCAGTAAAAAAAAAGTTGAGCCCTTATCAAAAATAGAAGAAAACATAACGACATCTAAAAGAACTTCCCACGGCAAATAGACGTCTATAGACGTTTAATAGATGGAATAACAATATCTAAATGTCCTCTATGAAATGTACTTCTATCAATAGATATGAAAGAGATGCTTTTTTAGACATAGTGAAACTTACTGTATCAGAACATCCGTCTATTAGATGCGATCATGTGCAATCTATTTCCGTCTATCGATTCCAATCAGACGGGTAATCTATTAGACGTATATTAAATGACGTAATATAGAGAATATTTCTGTGTAGCCATAGACATAAGATACAGTAGACACTAAATTTCAGCGTTAGTTTATTGAAATTAGGTAAGTAGTCAATTAATATACGTCTATTTGATGAAGTAATCAATAAAACCAGGTAGTATTTCAAGCAGTCAGACAGCCATCTAATATACTTATATTAAATGGTGGATGCTTTCTATCGACAGGCTGTAAGGATATTCGTCCAATGTGACCACATAGGAATTTAAAACTGTTGCGGTTAGTGTAGTTTGAGTCATTTCACATGGCCATAGCATTTCTTATATCACGTAATAATTCCCTGATTAGTTAGCGATACAAGAGTACTACAGACAGGTTACCATGTTCCAGTGCCCGTGGTCTAGTGGATAACGTGCTGTCCTTCGAAGTCGGAGGTCCTAGGTTCAAATCCCGGTGAGTTCAACATGGAAATTTACCCTCAGGTTTCAAAAAGTCTGAAGCCGTGCCCAGGGCTTGTGTGGATGGAAGAGACTCTAAAGGCATGCGAAATGTGAATATGATTTGTATTTAGTTTAAATGTTTAGTTGAAAGGGACCTCTACACGCCGTCTATGCTAGACCGTCTACTAGACGAAAAAATAGGCGTCTATTAGACCATGGATTACAACAAATTTAGACCAACAATAATTGCTCTAAACGTTTATTAATAGACGAGTACTTCACGTCTTTTAGACGTTTATTTGCCGTGTGGGAATTATTATATACATCTAAAATCGATCTATATAGACGTCTAAAGGTGGGACAAAAAGTGGCCATCTAGACGTCTAATAGACGTCTAACCTAGATCTGTAATAGACGTCTAGACGTCTAGGGATGGACGTCTATTAGATTTCTATTAGACGACTAGTTGTTTATTGGAGATCTACAAAAGGAGTTTTATTGAAGGCTTACGAGTCCAAATTTTCTATAGGCCATCCTAAAGGCTACTTCTGTACACTTTTGCTTTGAACGATTGTCCAGCGTATTCTACTGATCGAACTTACAAAGTCCCTTAAGGTGCACCCACCTCTTTCGTGCGCTGTTATGTTCCAATCCACTGCTGCCGCTATAACCCAGGTTACAGCGTTTTGTTTTAGTTTCCCAGTAAGTTCAAAATCGCAAACAATTATGCACTCCGATGGTAAGTGGTCTATCCCCGGATATATTCTCCGCAGTATAGCAGTCGTCCAGGTCCAAACTGTTCGAGTCTCTTGGCAGGATGTCTCTCGATGCACTAATGTGTCGACATCTCCACATCGTCTACATTGAGCATCCTCAGCCATATTGTGACGTATGCGTTTAGTCGCTGTAGGCACAATGTTGATCACAGAGTAGAGTGTGGATCTCCACTGTGTTGGGATGTATTTATTTGAGGCATTCAACCAAATCGTTCTCCAATGTCTTTGGGTGAATGTATGTTCTATTGATAGCGGCTTCTGTTGCCCCTTCAGCAAATAAGTGTATAGATTCTTCGTTGAATTAAATTCCCCCTGAGTTTTCCTCTCCCGAGGTAAACTGTCCTCCATTGAAAACGGCACTAAAAGCCTGCTGTATGTGTCTATGTCGCCCACTAATCGTGATAAGTACTGGTGGATGAAGAAATGTCAGTTTTCTTTGACTACGCATTCCTGACATTGATCGGGGGGATGGTGCGTCTTAAGAGGGCTTACATTTCATAACAACACAGGTTAGATTGAGGCCTCCTTGGAGATTTGGTAAGTACAATTGATCACGGGCGACTCTGTACAGCGATCCATTCCAAAGGTAGTGACCGATACACAATTCTAAGCGTTGGCTAATTTGTTTCGTTACTTGCAAGAATTGTGCGAGATACCATATCTTGGATAAAGCAAACACATTAATGTGCCATACTTTCTGTATGAGATTGAGGGACCTGGTATGTTGCTGGAATAATGTATGCCTCACTTTATTGATTACCATCGCCCAGTTTTCACTAATCATATCTTGAAATTTGTTTTGGGAAATAATTCCCAAAATCTTCAACTTTTGCACAATAGGTAATGATCGAGTAGGCGTGGGTAACGGATGTTACCCAATCAACATCATTCCGGACTTTGATGGATTGACTTGGGATCCAGATGTTTCCTGAAGCTCGTTTATGATAGTCAGCATACGGTCTTCATTGTTTTCGTCTGTGAGAACAATACATACATCATCGGCATATGCTCGTACTGCCACTTTCTTCTCATTGATCGTCAGACCAGTTACATTCTGGTTTATCCTCCGGAGGAAGGGTTCCTGTGTTATGATGAACAGGTTCATAGAAAGTGGGCATCCTTGACGAACAGATTTACGGATAGGTATTTTCGATGTGAGATGTCCATTAATGATTACCCTAGATTTTGCTGTTCTGTACAGTCCTGTAATGCATTTAACCAACCCGATAGGAAACCTAAAGGTTCGCATTGTAGACCATAGAAATTAATGTTTTTTTTTCTATCAAAGGCCTTTTGAAAATCGAGACTGACGAGTGTCGTAAGGGGAAGATTAGGCGAAGTTTTCTCATGTACAATAATATTATTGCTTAACACCAACAAGTTCGAGATGATATTTTTACTGGAGTCGCACAGGATTGCCACTGCCCTATAATTTGTAACAGTTGCGGTTTGATTCGGGATGCTATACTTTTTGTAAAGACTTTGCAATCTGTAATGAGAAATCCTCCATTCCAAGTGGTCTTCTAATCTTCGGAATTAAAATATTAATTCCAGCAGTAAATTCTTCAGTTATGATTTGTGGGTTTCCCATAATCTCCTGGTCAATTTTAAGGAGATATTCTCCAAGTATATTCCACATTAATTGATAAAATTCATATGGTATTCCATCAGGGCCAGGAGAGCGGTTACGTTGAGTTTGGCGTAGTGCTGTGAAAATCTCCGCCGAGATAATACCACTTGCCAGCATAAATCCATCCCCTGCGGTCAGTCTGGGTGGATTTTGATGTAAGCTCCCATCTGTTTGCTCAATATTTTGATGGACGTCGGAGAAAAATGTTGTGAAATACTTTGCACCAATTTGAAGGGTATCATCCATGTTCGACTGAGTGCAGACATGCTCGTCCCGAAGTTTAGTAATGGTATTTCGCTGCCCTTTACGCCTTTCTGTTAAAATATGGAACAGTGATGAACGTTCTTCTTCTATGAATGAGGAAATCTTTGCTCGAATACATTCACCGTTTAAATAATTTACCTGAATATTTAAAATTGAATGCTTAACCTCTTTTTCATTTCGCCAAGGACATCGTCGCCATTTGCTTGCTTTTGCTGAAGTTCAAATAATAGTCTACCTCATAATAGAAGTTTAAAGTATTTCTCCTCTCCCAGGCACGCTGTTTGGAAATTTGCTGGAAACACTTTTTTATGGCAGGTTTATCAACCTCGATTCACCAAGTGATATGATATGGATATTACGACCTTTTACTGCGCAGCTTCATCCAAAGGGTTTCAAATTTGTTTCGCACATCTTGATCGTGATGGAGGGATGCGTTTAGTTTCCAATACCCGTGTTCATATATAGGTGGTTGTGACGTAGTTAAATATCGAAAATACAGTGCTTGATGGTCACTGAAAGATACTGGCACTACTGTGGAACTATGCATGCTATCTCTCATTCCTCGTGCTATATATGCCCTGTCTATTCTAGATGCTGATTCGGCACGATAGAAAGTAAATTGGACGTCGGTTCCATGTTTAATTTCCCACATATCATGGAGGTTAAATCCGTCTATGAGACTTATGAGGCTGCGGCAGTTGTTGAAAGCGCCGGTTTGATCTCGAGGGTTTGAAACACAGTTAAAAGTGCCTGCTAATATGATAGTATTGATAGGGCCCTGGAGAAAGTATCTGATGTCATCTTCAAATAAATGTTCTCTTGCCAGACGACCTTGTGATCCAGAAGGGGCGTAGACATTAACAATTAATGTGTCCTCACATTGCAGAGCAATTATTCTGCCACTCGGGTGTAACTCCACTTCCGAAACAATTAACCCTGGTCCGTAAACGACAGCTGTGCTTCGGAGTGATGGACCAACATTTGCTATGTATTCGTACCCACTCAACCAGTCCACGTTTGGTTCATTTACTCCCTGAAGTAATAACATGTCAATATCATAAGTCCTGAAAAGAATCCTAAAGTAGAAAACGTGTCGTCAAACATATGATGCCATTGATATTTAATATGGCAAAACAACGCAAGACACTCATATGCAAGAACAAAAGGATGAAGATGACATGCATCAGTATGTTTGAGTGCATTTTTAAACGTCGATGAGCAATTACTTTAGGGGATCATTGGAGTGATGTTTTACTGGTGTGCACTTCCAGTGATTTACGGCGACTACGTGATGCGCTTCCTGTTTGTGTGTAATATGATTTAACTTCTTCCCTCGCAGTGTTTTTGTTGACAGTTTTTATGTGAAGAGCATGGGTGTCCTTAATGTTGGCTTTATCTGTGACCTTGGGTTTAGCTCCTGTTTGTGGAGGTAGGGCACTTCCACTGACGCCCCTGATTTCTTTTTTTTAAACTGACACTGATTGCAGCATCAGAGGTGGATGTAAACTCTGCCCCCAATGTAGTAGATAGGGTTTCCTGAACTATGTCTGTGCTTTGCGCGTGAAGTAATTAGGAGCGAACGGTATCGTTAGCTGGAGGGTGCTTCGAATGTACTGAGACTTTTGGGAAGCCTATTATTTGTGAGTGTTCTCGTTCTTCATGTATGGCATCCTGAAATTCCATGTCTTCCGACCACGTAAATTAGGATTTGGGTACGTCGGTAGTGACAGGTTCGTTAAGGCTAAATGTCCCGACATTTTGGTAAGAAAATATTCCAACAGATGGAAGCACAAAGGAAGTGAAACCCTGCGCAAGACACGGCACAAACCTAAAAGAATTGCTGAGTTTTAATTCACCGGCCGTGAAAGCCAATATACCATCTTTTTGGAAGCTGAATTTACTTATTATTAGCCTATTTTCAATTTTGAAAAAAAAAATAGGCTTATGAGATCACCTTTTGTCCGTGTGTGTGTGCGTGTGTGTGTGTGTGTGTGATTCGTGTGTGTGTCCCCCCCTAATAAAATCTAAACGGCAGGTGCGATTTCAATGAAACTCGGAAAGTTCATAGCACTATTCCCGGCGACCTCGACCGTGCCCTTCAAATTTTGTTACGACTCACCAATCCAACATGGCGGCTGTGCGAAATATTTCACCAGCATTCAATATCTCCGAAACTATTACCGATATTACCCTGACATTTTCTATGGTGATAGAGGGAACTACTATAAGTTCACTTATGTGACTTCTGAAAACCTGGTAACTACAAAACCAACATGGCGGCCAAGCGAATTTGCGACTTTTAAATAGACGTTTCTCGCGATTTGACCAATCAAACGCAATGAAACTTGGTACAGTATATGTTTATATACATTGTAATGCACCGACATCAAACTTCGTTCAATTGTTTACATAATCACAAGATGGCGGATGTGCGAAATATTTCACCGGCATTCTATATCTCTGAAACTATTAGCGGTATCTCCCTAAAATTCTGTACGGAGATAAAGGGCACTACTGGAAGTCCATTTTTAAGATTTTCAAAAACCGGTTAACTACAAAACGAACATGGCGGCCAAGCGAATTTGAACATTTTAAATAGACTTTTCTCGCGATTTAATGTTCCAAGCGCACTGAAACCTGGTACAGGAAATATTTATACACATTGTAATCCACTGTTATCTAATTTAGTTCAATTGTTTACATAACCTCAAGATGGCGGCAGTGCGAATTTTAAAATTAAGTTTTTATTTCTTGTGATGTGGTCATGCGATCAAAGTGAAAGTTTGAATAATGAACCTACGCAATAATTTTCCTTTAATGGTACATGACTCTATGGCCTATACATTTAACAATTCAACATGGCGGCCATCCGAAATATTTAGACGATACTGAATATCTACGAATCTATTTTAGCAATCAAACTGCATTTTTTAATGTTCATAGGGGCTATGAACTTAAGTTCACCTATAGGACTTTAAATAACCTGGTGATCACAAATCCAACATGGCGGTGACGCGAATTATAAATATTCACATGGACATTTCTCGCAATTTAACCATCCGCGTGCAGTGAAACTTGGTACAGTAAATCTTTATCCAAATGTTAATCCACTGGCATCTAATTTATTTCAATTGTTTCCATACCGACAGTAGTGGCTACGCGGGCTAAAGCGTTGCGTTAGGTCAAGGTGCCAAGCTCTCTGCTGACTCGGTAGACGCGTGCGTTCGAGCCCCACCGTCGGCTGTGCTTGAAATGGTTTTCCGTGGTTTCCCATTTTCAACACCAGGCAAATGCTGGGACAGTACCTTCTGACAGGCCACGGCCGCTTCCTTCCACATCCTTGCCCAGTTTCATTCATCTTCATCCATTCCATCTCTCATCCCGACGCGCAGGTCGCCCACGGGCGTCGACTAGAAAGACCTGCACTCGGCCTCTCAGGAGGCTATACGAAAAAAAAAAAAATGTTTCCATAACCTCAAGATGGCAGCTGTGAAAATTGTTTAAATCTCCTTGTTTTTTCTTGTGTCCTAATTATGCGATTGAAGTTTACTACACGTTCACAATAATCTGCATGTAACAGTACATAACTCTAGGACCTACATATATAAAATCCAACATGGCTACCATCCGAAATATTTAGTCGGTTCTCAATATCTACGAATCTATTACAGCAATCAAACTGAAATTGTGTATGTTGATAGTGGCAATTAACATAAGTAGGATATATGAAAATAGGCTGTATAGTTCTTCACGGAACTACTTGTTTTTTTCATGAAGGGGAGCTCCGATCTGCGATCTGAAAACTGCTATGAACTCTGTCTAGTAGCAGAATTGAGATAAATTGATAGCTAATTTTTTAATTTCAAAAACAGAAAAGTTGCTGTTTTATTTTAAATATATGATTACAATTTAAAAAAGCGGATAATAAGAAAGTTGAGTATTATTCACTGATTCCAAAGCCGTATCGAAAACCTAAATCGTTTGAATAGAATCGTACTTGGAACAAAAGCCGTGGTAGCCTATAGTAGAACAAGGTTGATGAGAGCGGGGGGAGGGGAGCGTTAGTTTAGTGAGAGGGCGATGACCTTACCTGACGGTATGTGATTCCTGAGCATCTAGTCCAATGTTGTGATTGACTGTGACAGTGATGGCTAGTTCTGAATTATTGTCCAGTTCTGGATATTTCTGAGTGATCCTTTGATATCATACCAGTTTGTACTTACGACTTCTAGTTTTCTATGTTTTGTTCCAGTTTTTAGTTCATTGATCCCTTTAATTACTTTTTACTTAATTTATTTTACCTGAAACAGTATTATTTTTAGTGTCGTTAGGTGGTCTATTTTCGGCAATTTATTTTTGGGACTGTATCTCTGGTAGAACAGATACATGTACGATTTACATATAGGTACGACTGATGGAGAGCATTACGGTCATCAAGTGCAGTTAGTTTTACATTTTAGGTGAAAAATGGAGCCACCACCAAAACCGATTCAAGAAGGAATGGCATGCAAAACGGAATGTATTATTATCAATTTAAATTAGCGTCGCGAAATTAAATTGTTCAAAGGAATAGAATTTCACTCCTGGCGCGAATTAAATTTAGTAACAGAATTATAATTTCGCTGCAGGGGCGAAATAAAATTCATTAGTCTTTTAATTTCTCTTCCGGTGCGAAATAAAATGCATTACTGACTTTAAATTTCGCTCCCGGTGCGAAATAAAATTCGTACCAGACTTTAAATTTCGCTCCCAGCGTGAAATATAATCCGTTACAGATTTTTAATTTCACTCCCGGCTACAACCAGAATTCTTAACAGACTTTAAATTTTGCTCCTGGCGTGAAATAAAATTCATTAAAGACTTTTCATTTCGCTCCTGGCGTGAAATAAAAACCGTTAGTCTTTTAAATTCGCTTGCGGCGCGAATTAAAAATAATTACAGACTTTCAATTTCACTCCGGGCACGAAATAAAATTCGTTACAGACTTTCAATTTCGCTCCCGGCTCGAAATGAAATTCATTACAGACTTTTAATTTCGCTCCCGGCTCGAAATAACATTCTTTACAGACTTTTAATTTTGCTCCTGTCCTGAAATAAAATTCGTTATAAGACTTTTCATTTTGCTCCTGGCACGAAAAGAAAACCGTTACAGTCTCTTAATTTTGCTCCCGGCGCGAAATAAATTTTTTAAATGACTGTTAATTTTGGTCCTGGTATGACGAAAATTGCCGGCCCCATGGTGTTGGGGGTAACGTGCCTGCCTCTCACCTGGAGGCCCCGGGTTTGATTCCCGGCTCCGTTAGTGATTTTAGAAACGGACGTGTGGGTTGGAACGGTGTGCACTCAGCCTCGAGAGTAGCTGTCTGAAAGCCACGAAAACCAAGATTAACGGCCGAGGGAACCCGATGCGCTGACCAATATCTGCAGAGGGCTGGGCAGCTGTCGCTTGGTCCCTTCATGGGATGTAGTGCCACGGTTTATTTTAATGACACAAAATTCCCAAACAGCATTTAGTTTTGCCCCTGGCGTGATTTTAAAATGCATGGAACATCATTTCATCTCTGAAATTAAATCTGGTCTAGCATGCGAAACAAAATGGCTGTGGACGCGTAAACATTTTAATTTCGCCGTGAGCGCCATATTCGGGTGCGAAATGAAATTGATTGTCAGCGCAAAAATTAAAATGGAAGCAGAATTTAATTCAAAGCACAATAACATAGTGAAAGGCGACGCAAAACTAATTGCAGTGCGAAACGAAATACTGTACGTGGCACAGGGGTTTGTTTTCGTGCCATGGTCAGTATAAATGTGTTGAGGGTAAGAAGGAAGTAGCAAGGAATGCCAAGCCCCCCCTCCCCCCCAGGAATTTCCGAAAGTGTAAGAATAAAGAATGTAGAAATGAGAGGAATGACCCCTCACCCCTGTTGTTCAAGTAACCCCCTCCGAAACAGAACTCCATATACGCCGCGGTACTACCACAGACGATTTACTGTTATTTGTAACTCTTCAGTCAGTCAACACTAATTTGCCCGATAACTGGGTGAGGCACAACGTATATAAGATGTACGTAACACTCCTGAAAAAAAAATACATGTATTAGACTTAAGATCACTAAAATTGCTGCATTATAATAGTGACCATAAACTAATACATGTAATGTTTTCCATGAGTGTTATTTACATATTACTGCACAGCATATACATTGTACCACGCCCAGTTATTGGGCTAATTAGTGTTGACTGACTGAAGAGTTACAACTGACAATTTGTAATGTAATTGGAGTTCGTCACTTATCTTGAATGTCTGTCCGCACAGCACATTCGTCTTCTTGTTCGCTATGGAACAAGTAGAGGTACTTGTTGCCCCATTGTACACGAAGTATTGCGTTATGAACGTCAGAGAGGGCCAGCCACGAGTCCGAGGTGCAGTCAACGACGATAGTGATGTTGATCCCATAGCACTGACTTTCTCCTACACTGGAGTGATGACCATTGTATGACTAACGTTGCTGTTGCAGCCCAGCAGTTTGTGCAGGCGGTGTACGGTAAGACTGCTATTGCTGCCAACGTCAGGACTTTGAACATCGCTCCGAACATAATTTCACTCTCGAAACGAATACATTTTAATTTCAACAACGAAATGAAATGTTCCATGCATTTTAAATTCACGTCGGAGGGCGAAACTAAATACCGTTTGGGAATTTTATTTCACGCAGGGAGCGAAATTAAAAGTCTATAACCGAGTTTTATTTCGCACCGGGAGAGAAATTAAAAGTCTGTATTGAATTTGATTTTGCGCCGCGAGCAAAATTAAAAGTCTGTAATGAATTGTATTTCATTCCGGGAGTGAAATTAAAAGAGTGCAACGGATTTTATTACGCACCGGGAGCGAAATTAAAAGTCTGTATCGAATTTTATTTTGCGCCGCGAGTGAAAATAAAAGTCTGTAATGAATTGTATTTCGCGCCGGGAGCGAAATTAAAAGATTGTTACATTTTTTTTTTGCGCCGGGAGTGAAATTTTATTCAATTGCAAAATGTAATTTCACGTTGCTATTAAGTTTCGCGTAGATTTCGCAACGTCATTTCGCTTCGAATTAAGTTTCGCTTCGAATTAAGTTTCGCTTCGATTTAATTTCCCGCTGACAATCATTATCATTTCGCTCCCGAGTATCGCGCTCACGGCGAAATTAAAATATATTCGCCCCCACAGCCATGCATTTCGTTTCGCATGCCAGCCCTGATTCAAGGGCATACCACTAAATCCCAGGTGGGATTGCGACTAAGTACTGTACCAAGAAAAGGAAGCCAGGCCCTAAAATAACCTCTACACACACATAAGATTTTTTCCCCCTAGTTTATATTTGAAATTATATATTTCTTTACGCTTGCATTAGAGAATGTTTTAAGTACTGAGCAGTTTTGATTTCACTTTTATTTAACTGTACAAGTTGGATGACTAAACGTCACCCCACATCTGCAAGCTACCTGGCTGAACAGCGGTTGCTTGGTAGGCCTAGGCCCTTCAACGGCTGTCGCGCCACGGGTTTAGTGTTTTTTTTTACTTCTAATATATAAGTGCAAGAGTACAAGATCACGAACTATTCAGTGACAACTTTTTTCAGAGCAGCAAGTTCGAATTCAAATGGAAACAAGCTTTGTGTGGAAAAGTAAGACGTAGCCATTGTGAAAATGGAAAATTGGTCTCCGTAAGTACTGTCGGCAGTCAAGCACCTGTTCTCTAGGTGCAAGCGTCCTGCATAAATGTCCACTTCCTTTGTACGCTCACAGAAAACGAAGAAAAGTCCCAGCAGAGCTTGTGTATTGGCGTATTGAACGAAAGAAAAGGTAAGGAACTGCAACTATGTTTCTTACAGCAGATGATTATTGCCATTCAGAAATTCCTTCTTATTTTATGATTTTTTCCTAGGAAACTGTCATCAGTCAAACATCTCTCATTGACTAGTTCAACACCTGTCAATCAACCTGCCATTGTGGTTGTACCTGAAGTTCAGTTGTGTCTTGTGTTTCCCAGGGTCTTCCACACTCCCTCCAGGTAAATGCCGAGATAGTACCTTACTTGAAGACTCAGGGCACCTGCCCCATCCCTGACTCTAATACAGTAACACACATAGTCAACTACACGGGACTGATGACCAAGATGTCCCAAGTCCCTACAAGAACAATAACAAGAATGTTTGAGGAAGTAAGAAAAGTATCTGTACGAACACATTGTGTCAACGTTACATAAGCGTGACATTACTATAATTTTATTGCTCAGATATTGTTCCACGCCTGGGCACATGGAACTCGCCGAACTACAATATTCGTCAAATCGGCGTGTTCATCATTTTCTTTGCGCAAGAGATCTTGTGAAGCCGCGCAGCTACTCCTACCACCCTTTTCAAAACAATTCCCAAACTAATGCCGACGATTCCATTCACCCGATTTTATTTATGAAAAATGGATTAGAATCAGGAAATAAATCTCCGTTTTCATATTACCAGGCTTTTTTTTATATTTTAAACACAAGTATAAAAAACTGCTAGTAACGTCTTTGTTTTTCACATTTTAGAAAATGCATTGAATTATATCAATTCTATTGCACTCTAGTATACATAGTGGGTTTGACATCGCAAATACGAGCTTCCATTCAAGAGAAAACTAAAAAAAAAGTCTCACTTTGGTGCTGCTACGTGGTTTCAGAATTACAAACTAAAAATCGGGACATTTGCCTTAATAGTATCTGGCTGCTGTACAGACTGCTGTGTTGCTTGATGGCATGTCCCTTCCCCGTGCTGTCCGATCGTGACGTCACAGTTCCCTCTTCATTGCTATGTAAAAGTAGTCAGAGATGTTTCAGCTACGTTATCTGATGTTTGAATTACTTCCGCAATGCTATATGTGTTTGTAGAATGGGGCCTGTTATGAAGGGCCTCTGATATGGCTGGATATTCAGGGGAAAGTACTGCAGTTTCCATGTCCGTAGTGTTGCTCCCATCAGACTCACCCAGCACCGTGCTGTAGGTTTGTTGTCTGACATGAAGTACTGGGCGATTCCTTCTGTTCGGACAGTCTATTTGTAAGTGGGAGGTTTCTTTACAATAAAAGCAATACTTAGCTTGTCCTTCATATGTTAACAGAACTTTATAATCATTGACTGTCAAATATGATGGAATGGGGTATTTAAGTTCAATTGTTACAATACGTATGCCATTACTTACAGCGGAAAATTCGTATACTTCATTCCAGCACTCGTTCCGTATATCCTTGACAACTCCATACGTAGAAAGCACGCTGGAGAGCCTTTCGTTGTTGACTTCAGGAGATAGATTAAACAGACACGCACGCGTTTTTTCAAAGAGTCTGCAGCAGTGATCGTTATCTTTGTGGTGTTACCGCTAACTAGCCGGAAGGATTTAACATCTTCATGTCGAGATAATATGTTTTCATAAAGTAAGGTGGACACTAATTTAATGTACTCTGAATTTTCCCCGTTGTCTAGTTCGCTAGTACTTGATCTCTATTAAGCTTCAGGTCGTTTGCTATCCACCGAGGCCTATGTATTTCAAGTGGTGTCGGTCTGTTGTTCCTTTCTTCAAAAACGCATTTAATAGTGTTTTTCCGGACATTCGCCATTTTTACAAGTTCAACAAGAAGTTCCGTGACGAACTAAAGACCCTAGGCCTTTTCTTAAACTTTAGGATTCATGCCAATGATTAATCTATATGGAACTATCTAAGTTAATGACGAAATTAAGTTGGTAATATCAAGATTTCTAATTAGTTCGAAATATACCTGGCATAATGTTGCCTAATAGGGCACTACAGTTGGCAGCCCTGGTGACTTAATATATTCTTAGTTCCATCTCTTAACTTACAGAATACAAAATTTGGTTGAAGTTCAATGGATAACATGGACGTTACATGCAGTTAGATATTGGATCTATCAGCGCGCGTAAAATCTGGTTGGCAGCAATGTCATGCATGTGTTGGTCTGAAATAATCTGAATAAATATGATCTATTGTTGTGCCAATTTTGGATGAAATCCATTTTTCTGTATAGAAGTTACATGCATTTTAGAATTGAACCTATCATCAGGCTTAGAATCCTGTTAGCAGCATTGGCATAATATTAGTTACTCCAAATTAATCTAGAATGTCAGGTACTATACGTGTGCAAAGTTTAGAGTTGTTGGCTTGCATACTTCTGATATATTGATATTAGGGTAAAAAAATAGAGACAGCAATTATCAACAGTTGGCAGCCTTGGTTGCTCTTAAGAATACGCATAGTGATGTCCGTTTATGTACACATAATACATACGAAAATTGGTTGGACTCCAAATGATAGTATAGAGGTTACATGTATTTACAAGTAGTTCCGTGAAGAACTATACAGCCTATTTTCATATATCCTACTTATGTTAATTGCCTCTATCTACATACAAAATTTCAGTTTTATTGCTGTAATACTGTAGATTCGTAGATACTGAGAACCGACTAAATATTTCGGATGGTCGCCCTGTTGGATTTTATATATGTAGGTCCTAGAGTTATGTACTGTTACATGAATATTATTGTGTACGTGTAGCATTCAAACTTCAATCGCATGATTAGGACACAAGAAGTAACAAGGAGATTTTAAAATTTCGCACAGCTGCCATCTTGTGGTTATGGAAACAATTGAAATAAATTAGATGTCAGTGGATTAACATTCATATAAGGATTTACAGTACCAAGTTTCACTGCACTCGGATGGTGAAATTGCGGGAAACGTCCATGTGATTATTTATATTTCGCGTCGCCGCCATGTTGGATTTGTGATCACCAGGTTATTTAAAGTCCTATAGGTGAACTTAAGTTCATAGCCCCTATGAACATTAAAAAAATCAGTTTGATTGCTATAATAGATTCGTAGATATTCAGAGCCGTCTAAATATATCGGATGGTCGCCATGTTGGATTGTTAAATATATAGGCCATAGAGTCATGTACCATTAAAGGAAAATTATTGCATAGGTTCATTATTCAAACGTTCACAGTGATCGCATGATTACGACACAAGAAATAAAAACTTAATTTTAAAATTCGCAAAGCCGCCATCTTGAGGTTATGTAAACAATTGAACTAAATTATATACCAGTGTATTACAATGTGTATAAACATTTCCTGTACCAGATTTTATTGCGGTTGGAACGTTAAATCGCGAGAAAGGTCTATTTAAAGTTTTCAAATTCGCTTGGCCGTCATGTTCGTTTTGTAGTCAACCGGTTTTTGAAAGTCTTACAGATGAACTTCCAGTAGTGCCCTTTATCTCCGTACAAAATTTGAGGGTGATACCGCTAATAGTTTCAGAGATATAGAATGCCGGTGAAATATTTCGCACATCCGCCATCTTGTGGTTATGTAAACAATTGAACCAAGTTGGATGTCGGTGCATTACAATGTGTATAAACATATACTGTACCAAGTTTTATTGCGTTTGGTTGGTTAAATCGCGAGAAACGTCTATTTAAAAGTCGCAAATTTGCGTGGCCGCCATGTTGGTTTTGTAGTTACCAATTTTTCAAAAGTCACATAGGTGAACTTCTAGTAGTTTCCTTTATCACCGTAAAAAAATCCAGGCTGATGTCGGGAATAGTTTCGAAGATATTGAATGCTGGTGAAATATTTCGCACAGCCGCCATGTTCGGTTGGGGAGACGTAACAAAATTTGAAGGCCACGGTCGGGGTCGTCCGAAATAGTGTTATGAACTTACTGAGTTTCATTGAAATCGCTCCAGCCGTTTAGAAGTTATTAGGGGGACACACACACTCCTCTCTCTCTCTCTCTCTCTCTCTCACACACACACACACACACACACACACCAAAGGTGATCTCATAAGCCTATTTTTTCAAAACTGAAAATAGGCTAAAATGGTCCTATCAGCAGGCTTAGAATAATGTAGGTAGCACTGACGTATATTAGTTACTCCAAATTGATCTAGAATGTTCGGTACTATACGTGTGCATTGTTTAAAGGTGTCGGCTTGCATACTTTGTGATATATTAGTATTTGGATAGAAACATAGAGAGAGCATTTATTAAAAATTGGCAGCCCTGGTGGCTCTTAAGAATACGCTCAGTCATATCTGTTTATGTACACATAGTACATACGAAATTTGGTTGAAATCAAATTAATAGTGTAGAAGTTATACGAATTCAAAAATTTGACCTATCAGCAGGCTTAGAATCATTTTGGCAACACTGTCATGTATGGCCTCATGGAAATTAAACTGAAATATTATTATCTATATAGTGTATGTGCCAATTTTGGAATAGCTCCCATGCATACCTTCCAAGATATCCAACATGGAGCTCAAATTTCAATTGCGTTTTTTCTGCAGTTGGTAGCACTGACATCATTTTCATATATATGGCCTTTAGATATTCAGGTATAGATCTCTACTCATACCAAATTTGGTTTTGAATGCTTCAGTCGTTTAGGAGTTGATAGGGGAGGGGAGGGGGTGACATACACACACAGACAGAAAGACAGAAGGACAGACAGGCATTTGCCCAGATCGATCTAATAAGTCTACTCTTCCTCTTTTTTTTTTGCAAAATGTGAAAAGTAGGCTAAAAATACAATACTCTATCACGTTTAGCACTTCCGAGTATTTATTAACCTCGCGGCTAAACTCAGAACCTAACACGACGTAGGTCGCTAAGTGACACTTCCACTCTTTCTACTCTATGGAGTTCTCCAACGCAAAATGTACGGTATCAAAATGGTGCCATTCTCTCTCGATGATGCCGCTTGTAATATACGGTATAAACGATATCCGAATAACGTTATTAGTCCGAATAACGGTATTGGGGGAATATTTTTCGAGAGATGTATTCAAATAACGTTATTTCTAGTGAGCACTACCATTTCGTTCCTGCGATAACCGATATCCGAATAACGTTATTAGTCCGAATAACGGTATCGGGGGAATAATTTTCGAGTGATGTATTGAAATAACGTTATTTCTAGTGAGCACTACCATTTCGTTCCTGCGATAACCGATATCCGAATAACGTTATTAGTCCGAATAACGATATTGGGGGAATATTTTTGGAGAGATCTATCAAATAACGTTATTTCTAGTGATCACTACGATTTCGTTCCTGAGATAACCAATATCCGAATAACGTTATTAGTCCTAATAACGGTATTGGGGGAATATATTTCGAGATATGTATTCCGATAACGTTATTTCAGGCGGGCTCTACCATTTCGTTCCTGCGTTAACTGATATTCGAATAACGTTATCAGTCCAAATAACGATAGTAGGAGATTTTTTTCGAGATATGTGTTCCGATAACGTTATTTCAGGTGGGCACTAGTATTTCGTTTCTACGATAACCGATATCCGAAGAACGTTATTAGTCCGAATAACGGTATTAGGGGATATTTTTCGAGAGACTTATTCAAATAACGTTATTTCTGTCGGACAATACTGTTTCGTTTCTACGATAACCAATATCAGAATAACGTTATAAGGACCAATAACGTTACCATGCGATACAAATGACTTCCGGGCATGAAACGTAACGACCACAATGTGACCAAGACCCATTTTGTTACATAATCCACCCTAACAACCATTTTCGTTCTGTTAAGTTATGAAGCCTTGCATATGGGACGGTGCACTTTCCATGTCGGTAATTTATATAGAAGGATGCTGTGTTGCAATCTTATGGACGTAGATTCATAAATTTCTTGCATATGTCATAGTATTTTCTTATTGCCTTAAAGGTCCGTGCTGATTTTGTCTTTGTGTTTGCCATTATAACTACAATGGTTGATCAGATATCTTTTACAGTGTCAACTTTCAAATCATGTAATTCATGACGGACATGTTGGATTCTGTGTTCAAGTGCGAAGCTATCAAGTACCTAATTGGTCACACATCATACATCTTAAGCTCTGATTGGTTGGAGAAACTGTATCATAATGAAAACTAGTACCGTACTTTAATGACCATCATTATGATACAGTTTTCTGACATACGATATTTACATTTCGACATCGTCGAACATAAACTCTCATTAAGAACTGCCATGACTCGTTTCAACGCCAAAATAACTTCCACTATCTCATAAGATTTAGAGCGAATATGGAAAGAGTTATCCACACAAGATCTCAATACGAGATAATAAAAAAGTGAAAGCAAGATTCCTCAATAGAGCACTATGCGTGGCGAGAACGTCCCCGATCAGGTTGGTCTATGGACTATCAAAGGAGCCCTTCTATATTAAAGATCTCCGATAATTCAGTTGCCATCTACCCAACAAATGGAGAATGTGCTTGAATTGAGACGCCTGAAGTGGTATGACATATCATTAGATTTTTACTTTACTGAATCAATAACCGACAGACAATGAACACAGGCAACTCTAGAGCTAAGACATGTGGTAACAAGACTCGCCATACATAGGGTTGCCATATCTTGCTGGAACGTCAGGATACTCTGAGAAAAGGGGGGGGGGGGACAAATGAAGTAAAACAAATATTTCATACAATTACTTTTTAGTAAACGATATTTTGATGCTTTTCAGTCAGTCAACACGATTGTACTCAAATGAGATGGGTTATACCCAGAAAAGACCTCGACAAAGGGAATAGTAACGTGGAAAAGTTACGTGGATGACGTAATTTGCATCTACGACACTGAATTAATAAGCGAAGAAACAATTCTCCAAACCATTAATAGCCTACACCACTCGATCATATTCACTAAGGAATCCGAAACGGATCGGAAAATAAATTATCTCGACATAACTATCGAACGTAAAGATAATGAATGAGCTTTCATATTCCGAAAAGCCAAACAAACTTCGCAAGCAATTGATAATCAGTCCAATCACCCCAGTACGCATAAATTAGCGGGGTTCAATTCAATGGTGCACAGGGCTTTAAACATACCCATGTCGAAAGACAATTACATTAAGGAAATCAGAATAATCAAGCAAATATCAAAGGAAAACAATTATCCGTCCAGCAAAATAGATCGAATTGTAGCCAGACATAAAATTAAAGGAGGATCGACTCTAACTGCAATAGAACTGCTGTTAAACGACATCTGGGAAGCCCTTAACAGAAAGGAAAAGTTTTACGCCATTTTCATAGATATCACTAAGGCTTTTGATTTGGTAAACAGGAATTTGGTGATAAAGAAACTAGAAGAGACTCTAGGCAAGATCGATATATGGATGAGAAGTATAAGCTCCATACTCCAATGGAACAAAGTAAGAGTCTCGGACAATCTTTCAGTCTCAGAGCCGATACTTCAAACAAACGGAGTACTGCAGGGAGATCCACTAAGCCCTCTACTATTCATTCTAGCAGCAGAAGATCTAATGCGAATAACCCAAAGAGAGGACATAGTAGCATACTCGTACGCCGACGATATAGTGGTTGGATCAACAGATATCATTGATCTTCAGGACACTATAAATGATATAGAGAAATTGTGCACCAAGCATGAGTTCGAGATCAACATATCTAAGATAGAAATTATGGTATTTAGACTAGGAGGAAAGGCTCCAGCATTGGCGGATATCAGCATCAAAAAGACGACAATACATATCGTAATAGATTTTAAATATATAGGCATCACGCTGCAAACAAGCGCTAAATGTTTCACGAAGCTTATAACTGAGAAAGCGATGCAAGCAACAGGGGCGATGCATGAGATCGGCTACATTAAATCCCTCAACTTAGAAACAGCAATGCTGCTCTTCAGAGTTAAAATAATGCTCATAATAACGTAGCCTATGGGATAGAAGTCATATGGTCGCATCTCACAGAAAAGAACCTATCCGTATTAGAACGGGTAAAAGCATTATACATCAAAAGAGCACTAGGAGTGTCAAATACTACACGTTCCAGACTCGCCTACCTCCTCGCAAGAGAAACATTCCTTATCGAGGACCTAAGGACACTTTTGACTCTTCCCAGCACTCGAGCCTCGGAAAATCTTTTATCAACATTAAAAGCAAAAAGAGAAGAAATACCCCCAGAGTTTTATGGAACGGGGGCCATGGTAGATCGGACATGGACCACATCCAGCTTTGAGATTGGGCACGTGTTTACCAGAATGGCGGTACACGGATTCCATCATCTCATCGGTGTGAACACATCATACCACGAGCCAGCTGAGACATGTAAGTGCAACTTATGTGGACAAACATGTGAACGCTACCACATAGAATTGTGCAAATAAAGAACCCAATCAATTACAGAATATGCAAACCAGGGCACCAGAACGCAAACTTGAAATTACTTGAATAATGTGTATTGTATGGCCATTTGGCTGCAATAAAAGTATTATTATAAAATTAAAACGATTCAAACGCCAGACATAATTAGAAAAAAATTCGCGCGTTTTAATTATGTGAACGCGAATACATATAAAATCACCAATCTGTTCAAAAAACAAGACATAAAAATAGCACTTACAACGAATAACACAACCGGAAAGCATCTACACAATATTCAGGGGCAGATGACCTCGTAGTTCCGCCTGTTAAAACAACAATAACTACTAACATCTACACAATAGTAATCAAAGGCTGTGTCCCAAAGCTTCATTTTCAGCCGTAGTGAACTAGATTGTCGACTAATATTCCGGATGTGACGTCACAAGGCGTGATCCAAAGGAGCTTAGCACATAGCAATCAAGTCTGTAGTAGCTAGTAAACGAAAGTGTGTGCTATATTGGCCGACTTGTCGACTTGTACAAGGAAGTTATAGAAAATGTAGGTTATCTTCGATTTTTTACTTGATTGTTAATCCTCTTTGCTCGGGACTTTGCCTATACTCTGCCATCAACCGTGCTTCAACCCACGAGCTGTGTTGCTCTGTCTTGATCTTGATTTAATTTCTTAAGTTAATTATGGACAGTTGTTCTGCTGAGAACTCTCTTCCCGTGGAAAGCAGAAATGGTGCGGAATTTAAATGTAAGTACAATCCCGTATTCTTTGGTACACTATAATTTTAACGTTTTTTAATACATGCTATGGGTTCTTTAACTTTTGCCTACAGACCTAGGTGGTATGTGATGACATTATTTTAACTTATTTAACCCGTCACTAAGCCTCCGTGGCTTAGGCGGCAGGACGCCGGCCTCTCACCGCCGGGTCCGTGGTTCAAATCCCGGTCACTCCATGTGAGATTTGTGCTGGACAAAACGGAGGCAGACAGGTTTTTCTCCGGGTACTCCGGTTTTTCCTGTCACAATTTCATTCCAGCAACACTCTCCACCATCATTTCATTTCATCTGTCATTCATTTAATCATTGCCCCAGAGGAGTGCGTCAGGCCTCGGCAGCCGGCACAGTTCATATCCTCGCCGCTAGATGGGGGCTTCATTCATTCCATTCCTGACCCGGTCGGAGACTGGAAGCAGGTGTGGATTTTCATTTCAACCCGTCACTACCACAGATGAAAAATATTTAATTAAAGACACACATGGGTGCAGGGGACCGGTTATTTTGTCATCAAGGTGACAGAATCTCTGCCATTGTCTACTATAACATTCAATAGAGCTTATTCCTTGCAGCAATGTTGAGACATGGACATAGTCACTTTTACCACACAGCAATGCTTTGCACTTACGCTTAAGACACGGACGGGTTTAGAGGATCCGATGACTTATTTATGGCAGACCGGGTAGAATAATTAACCGAACGCAATAGCATCTCGAGGCTAACTGAAGGGAATGGGGATACGCAGGCTGCCGACCCTGAGACAGAAAATGATTTTTTTTCGGGTTCCCTGCACCCATGTGTGGCAGCTACGGGTTAACAGTTCTTTATAAAGCTTCACGTACCGACCAAGGACGTGTGGTGAAATTGTGTAACATAGCCTTTACTGACTAGTTATCAAGTCGTATTCATTTCATTTTTGTTTCTTTTCAGGGTCGGAGGAGGCAACATTGTCTTTCATAAAATTAAGGATTGCGCACCACGAGCTCTTCACTGGGAAGAGGGGCTCTGCGTCGGTGGGGTACTCCACAATAGTACAAAAAATGAATGCCGGCGGGAATATGTCGCCACCGATATCAAAAAAGATACTTGAAAGGAAGTGGGCGAATCTCACTGCAAAGTATCGGGCAATTAAATCCCCCCCTACGGGAACAGGCAGCGAGGATGGTCACCGTACCTCTACCACTTGGCCCTCTTACAATATAATAGATGATTTTTTTCGGAACGCCACATCATCAATCCCCCTTTCATTGTAGATTCATCAAGACCCTCATGTTCCAATCCTACTCCTCCTCCTCCTCACAGTCCCGATTTCTGTTATGTCACTCCTTCCCTGTCCACTACCATTTATTTACCCCAGTCACCAGCCGAACCAAGTACACCTGGACCATTCTCGCCCATTCCTACTAGTGCGCATCATACCCCCAGGCGCCTTGAAGGAACGAAAAGGAAGAGGGAGAGGAGTGAGGCAGATGAAGACTCTCTCCTTAAATATCTGAAGGAACAGGAAGCTAGGGACCAGGAAAATACTGAGCGCCTGCTCTCTTCGCTTGAGAGGATTGTTGACAGGCAGTAGGCCTAGTTGTATTATAATAAATTTATTGTTGAATAAAAGTTTTAATGGAACACATTTTTCTCTGTTTTAGTTCAAGTTCCCAGTGTAATGCTATTTAATTTGAGACCTTTTCGAGGTAGATAGTGAACCCATGTACCATTGGTTCAAGGGGTCGAATCCATGTTTTATTGGTAAAAGAAGGGAGGAAAGATACAGTCTTCAGAGGAACATAGAAAAATTTTATACAAGAGGACTGGTTTAATGTTGTGCAATAGTAAGAGCCCAGGTGGCTCCAGGAAATGATATCACGCGTGACGCACCGATAAGGAGCGATCATGGCTATAATTAGAACGAAAGGAACTTTCCGTTCGGAGTGAGCGAGAGAAGGTTTCGGAAATTGAGCTTACGCTGCAGTAAAATGGCATCCTCGCAGTTGTGCAAGAAGAAGAATAATTAGATTTAAGCTACTTGCGAGAATATAATTAACAAAAGAAATACATCATTGTGAATCATTTAGGAATAGAGATTTTTGTGTGGGAAAAGATGTTATAATAATTGCCCAGGAAAGAAGTGCAAATGCGGCATTACGTAATTAAAAGTTCCCCGAGACCCGAGGTGGTAGGGATTACAAATAAAACTCCACGCCCACGTATCTGAAGAGCAAATATTATTTAATATCTCAGAATTGTACGATCGATTTTCATGTGCAAAGAAGTCAGTTTACGTTTAGAAAACGAGCTTTCCAGAGATATAATTTTCAAAAGTGTGCGACTATTGCTTCAAAAGTTAGTTATGAAAAAGACGAGGATTTTATCTTTTTGTAGCCAAAAAGTATAAAAGTCCTGGCAGAGCCAAGCTAATCATGCAGTTATCAGTCAGCCCAGGGGGGCGTGACATTGGAGCATCACAGCACATGCAGCCTACGAGCACTCCGTGAGCGGAGGTGCTGCATCAAATCGTATATGCAGTTTACAGCAGACCTCGTGGGAAGGTGCTGCATCACAGTGTCCAGATCACAGTGCGAGAAGTATCATCATAGTATCGCCGTGTGAAGACTTAGGAAAATCCTAGTACAGGATTTAGATCAGCAAGCGTAAGTCTTTATAGTGAAAAGTTCAGTATTACAGTCAAAGTAGGCTGCGAACTTAAAGAACAGGCGATAGGTCTTCAAATAACAGTTCAGTTAAACGACGGAAAGTATCGTAACGTTTTGAAGTACCAATAATAGTGAAACAAACATTTCTAGCAAAGTTAAGGAACCCGATCAGGGTCGGACGAAATAAGTAACGCCTAGTGTACCGAAAAGATAGGAACTAGCGCGCCGAATAATAAGAAGTGAGAATTTAATACCAGACGTTGTCTACAGGAGAAAAGCGAACCGTAACAAGCAATAAGTTACGAAACTAAGGAATTGCAGTAAATGCTAGGGAGGTAGGAAGGTCACCGATAAAGTATTCGAGAGTCCTTAAACAGGATAGACTTTAGCTAGACAAACCAAATAGTGTCTAGAAAGAAACGACTTCGAGCTAGTAAAAATAGAAGCCGACAGTCAGAAAACCGGATCTGAAGAAATTACCGTTCCAGGGAGGGGAGATTGATTGAGACTTTCATCATCTTGCCAGATAGGGAGCCAACGTCTAAGAGTGTCAACCCTTGGAAACGGGAAAGAAGGAATCACGTGTGTAAGGCAAAAAGCAAAGCCTTAGTGATTAAAAGCAGTGTAATGTAAATATAGAAATTTTGTGTTAGTGTAATAATTTTTAGTGAATTTATTTGTGTATGATAAAAGAATACAGAATTGTATTCAAAATGTTACCAGTGTTTAAGGTAAATAAGGTGTATGTGTATCAAGAAATGTCATTGTGTGAAATGGGATTAATCAAGATGGCTTAAACACATTAAGTGGGCGAAAATGAAACATCGCTGGAAAATTCGGTCGGTGACCGTAACCTCATGTGAGTAACCATTTCATTATGTTATGTGTTGGGAAATATTTGTGTACAATCCACCTGAGAATGAGAAAATAGGGATGTTTTTGAATAACAAATAACAGAATAATAGCGCGATCTGAACGATTAAAATTGAGAAAGTATAAAATAATTCTGTGAAATGAATAAATCCCTTAGGGGAAATGTATGAGATCAAATATCAGTGTATTTGATAAACGATTTAATTATATGAAAGCAAGCGTAATAATAATAATAATAACAAGGATATAAATGAAGATTATGATGAATTATATGAAAGTAGTAGCTTTTGAGCTCCTTTAAAAGAATAAATACATGTTGTAAACACATGTTTTTAAGATAAGGCGATTATTGTTACGGGAGAGGATTAATATAAAATTAAGATGTAGATCAAATGTTGACTTTGAATTTATCAGTTCTTTGGAAGAAACTTGGCCGTAAAGTAATGTATAGCGCAATGTAGCGCATTGAAGTAATTTGTCACGCTAGGAAGGCGTTGAACCTAAATATACTTGATAAATTAATTATGAGGGGCAGTTGGTCGTGGTAATTGAGCTATGGTAAGTCCTCTAAATAGTGATGTGATCACGAGGCCATTGTGTGTATTGTATTGTAAAAGGGTGCGAAATATTTATTGTATGAGCGTGAGTTTAAGGCAAAGGCCGCCCAAGTCGCGAATGTTATAAGTCCTCCAGTATGGGATATGGTTCCCGAGGCATTTGAAAGAATCGAACCCAGATTCGTCTATGTGAAGCCCCTAAATATTGTTGTTGTATTGAATTATTCTTACCCACCAATGAGGACACTTCATAATTAATAAATGCCAAGGTTACGAGAATGGTCTAGTGAACCTAAATAATGTTGTTAAAATAAGTGAATGAAAAGCCAGGCCTGTTCAAAGAACTGCATTTAAGAAAAAGCTATATAAAGCAGAGGGTAGCCCGTCTCTGTGGGCGAGACCTTGGAGTTCCTGCTCCCAGACAATAAATCACGCTAAGTGGCACGGCCAGACCCTTACTATTAACGGAAGTGCGGTAGGTCTGGAAGCCGTCTGTTTGAAGTTATAGTACACCAGAGTGTTGAGAGTTTGTTTAACGACCCGGGATTCAAACCGAGGTTCTTGTAGATGAAAAGAATCGCTTGCGAGTTCAGATCGTTGCTTTCTTATGAGATAATGGTCTTTTAAGACAAATAATAATAAATCCCTAATGCAATGTTATATGATGTAGGAATTCACGAGTTCAGTGAAGACAATTAGATTCCGGGAGTGATCTTAATTTTTGACAAGTTCAAGTAGTCTTCAATAACTCGGGGGTGCGCAAGTGTTTCCCAATTACGGTAGTGAATTGTTGACTTGAGAGAGGTGGTAACATGAGAACATTGTGAAAGCCCAAAAGTTTAAGTAAATGAGTAATAGTACTTTAATAAGAATTATATATTGATTTGATTATATGATACTCATATAATAGGAAGTGAAGTGTTGTAAAAGAATAACACAGTGTATATCAACAGTATCGAGCCATTTGGAGCTCTGGATTTTATTGAATTTTAAAAAGGACACTATATGGAAGTGAAAAGAAATATAAGTTGTTGGTTTATGAGAAACCATTTATTTATGATTTAACATTTGTTTTATTATGTATTCCTTGTTTACTTTGAACAAGTTAGAATTATGGGTCAGTATTTTATTTGTTTTAATTTGTTGTAGCGCCATATATTTGGTTAATTAAATGTTTTATAGTAGGAGTTGATTTTGTTTATTTATTTTGGAAGTGTATCCTCTATTTAATCCAAAATGTGTAAGTCACAGGGTGGGAGAACATACCATAACCCCGAAAATCCCGATTTGAGCATTGCTGGCATACTGTGATTTGCATATTTCTTGCTCAAAGGGCACAGGGGGGCATAGAAGTACTGTGCTTGGATTAATAATTAGAGGAACACTTAAGACGGTCATATCATGTTAATGTAAAGTAATGATAGATGTAGCTACAAAATATAATGTTAACTGACCGCATGGGACCCTGGAAACTCACACCGAGCAGCCCTCAATATAATTAACCCCCTAGCAACCCTGACAAATGGCTCCCAACGTGGGGATGAGTTATCCTAGGGAAAACCTAAGTTTTCTTGAAAAATCAAAATTTTCATTTTTTGAAAAAAATTGTTTTTCGAAATTTTTGAATTTTTAAATCACTTCCATAAAGGTTTTTACATTGAATGAGTATATCAAAAGGGTACGTTTTAGTAAACACCCGTTCCAAGGTAAAATTTTGGAAATTGGGACACAAGAGTTCGGAGTACCATCTCTCATGCATGAACCGGCGATGTGGCATGATAGCCCACTGTAGGCTATTCTATAAGAGAATAAGATGGCATTAAGTGAGGAGATGCAGAGGCTCTTCGACGCCTTAAAGGCGGACAGCAGTGAACAGTTAGAAGCCATAAATGAGAATTTAAAAGCTCTTAAAACTGATAGTGTTAAGATAGAGAATAAATTGGACAGCCAACAGGGTGAAATTAAAAAGGATTTCGAATCCATAAATCAGAGTTTGGGATCTCTCAAAACTAATAGTGATAGCATGGGGAATAAATTAGAAGCTATCGAGGCCGACTGTATAAGAATGAACGGTGAACTGAAGGCTGAGATAGATAAAATGAAAACGGAAAATGGGGATAACATTAAAGAACGGTTGAAAGTTGTAAAAGATGAGACGTTAGAGTCTATAAAAGCCGACAGTAAAGCAAATAATGAGGTACTGAAGGCTGAAATTGAGAAAATAAAGAAAGAATCAAATGAACTCCAAGGAAGTATAACAGAGACAATGAATAACAAATTTCAAGGTTTTGACACTGAGTTTGGGATTAAGTTAAATGAGTTAAAAGGGAAAATCACAAGAAAAATTGAAAGGGAAGACGGGGTATTTTTAGAATTGCAAGACAAAATAAAGACCTTAGAAGACAGTATGGTAAATTCCCAAACTAAATGTCAAGAAAATTTTGAAAATTTAAATAATAAATTTGGTTCTATGAAGATTAAATTAAATGAAATGGAAAAAAACTTGTAAAGAGAATGTAGATGCATGTAAATATGAACTTGTAACCCAGATCCAAGGAGTGCAGGAAAAGTTAACATATCAGATAGAATCAAGTAGGGAAATGTATCAGACATCCCGGGATGATATTAAAAGTAGTATTGAGACATTAGGAAATAGGTTCATTCGATTTGCGGAAAATAAAGATAGGGGAGATATCTTAGCACAGAACCATCGGTCCAATGAAGTAGGTGTCCAAACTGAAAATAAAACAGAAATTGTAGAAGAAAAAGAAGTCAAGATGCAAGAGCCTGAAACTGATATTAGAAAAGAAGTAGAAGAACAAGAAGTAGAAATCGTGATGACTCCAGTGGAAACTGAGAAAAGCAATGAGATCCTTCTAGAGAAAACAATTTACACTCAAGAGGAAATGAGAATTCCAGGTCAGGAAGATAACCGAAATGAAAATGAGCTGCAAAGTGAAGAAGAACATTTTTATGAAAAAGTTGAGCTTGAAGAGCAAGAGAAAAACCCAGAACAAAGGATAACAAAAGAAGTGAAAGTTGGGGAGATGGAAATAATAATTCCTGGGGAAACGGAGAAATTAAATGAAACTATAATAGAAAATGTCGTCGAGGCAAGGAAAGAAGTAGAGGTTCAAGATTCAACAGAAATTGAAAAGGAAAATCCGGAAGAAATTCATGAGGATAAGGAAGATAAGATACAATTAAAAGAAGAAAAAGAACAGTTGAAAGCACAGATTCTTGATTTAATGAGGAAATATCAAGAATGTCAACGAAAGGAAAGAAAAATGGAAACAAATTCAAATGAGAGCAAAGAAAACCCCAAGGAAAAGATGAGACTATGGGAGTTATTGGAGAAAAGAGAAGAAAGGCCTTTGAAGGAAATGAGGAAAGAGGAAGACCACCGCCAAGTGTAACTGGTTTACAAGAGAATAGAAACCTTATTGAAGGTAGGAGAGGAAGAGAAATAATGCACATGACCTTGGAGAAAAAAGAGGCACAAGCGTTTTTCAGTTGGAAAATTCGTCGGAAGAAATGGAATAACAGAAAGAAGAGAAAGGGAGAAGATATAAAGGAACTATGGAATTGGAAGAGTAGGGAAAAGAAATTTTCTTTGGAAATGCCATCTCAATGCGAGATGAAGGAAAAAGGTTACTCTAGAACATGTAACGGGTTAAGGCTATATGCACCCGTTAAAGAGTAAGGAAGAAAAAAGATTTTTTCTTGAAAATGCCATCTCGAGATGAGATGAGGGGAATGGAAGAAAACCAAGAAGAGTCGGGTAAGAACAGACCGTGCTCTTAAAGACAAATGGAATTCTGTAGACTTTGAGTCCAGAAAACAAAAATGAAGAAGTAACGGGTTAAGGCTATACGCACCCGTGAAGTCTTAGTAGAATGTAAATAGGTTGATATTGAATAACCTGAGAAAAGAGACAGACCGGCAGAATGCCCGTCCCATGAAACAAGAAAGAAAAAAACTGCCTGACCCAAGTTTGGAGCGCATGCCAGACTATGAGGAGACTTAGAAACACCCGAACGAGACGAGTAATTTATAGTTTTTAAGTGGAGGTCCGCTTAAAAGAAATGAATGAATGGGAACTCTGTGAGACCCAAAACAAGCCAGAACAAGGAAGGGCTTGGAAATAAAGATCAGAAGGTACTGACAAATGTTATGATGGCTTCGACACTAGAAAAATATAAAATTTTATACAAGTGTTTAAATAAATTTCCTAAAAATTTCGAAAATTTCTTTATCTAAGTTGGGGAGAAATGAACCCATGTACCATTGGTTCAAGGGGTCGAATCCATGTTTTATTGGTAAAAGAAGGGAGGAAAGATACAGTCTTCAGAGGAACATAGAAAGATTTTATACAAGAGGACTGGTTTAATGTTGTGCAATAGTAAGAGCCCAGGTGGCTCCAGGAAATGATATCACGCGTGACTCACCGATAAGGAGCGATCATGGCTATAATTAGAACGAGAGGAACTTTCCGTTCGGAGTGACCGAGAGAAGGTTTCGGAAATTGAGCTTACGCTGCAGTAAAATGGCATCCTCGCAGTTGTGCAAGAAGAAGAATAATTTGATTTAAGCCACTTGCGAGAATATAATTAACAAAAGAAATACATCATTGTGAATCATTTTAGAATAGAGATTTTAGTGTGGGAAAAGATGTTATAATAATTGCCCAGGAGAGAAGTGCAAATGCGGCATTACGTAATTAAAAGTTCCCCGAGACCCGAGGTGGTAGGGATTACAAATAAAACTCCACGCCCACGTATCTGAAGAGCAAATATTATTTAATATCTCAGAATTGTACGATCGATTTTCATGTGCAAAGAAGTCAGTTTACGTTTAGAAAACGAGCTTTCCAGAGATATAATTTTCAAAAGTGTGCGACTATTGCTTCAAAAGTTAGTTATGAAAAAGACGAGGATTTTATCTTTTTGTAGCCAAAAAGTATAAAAGTCCTGGCAGAGCCAAGCTAATCATGCAGTTATCAGTCAGCCCAGGGGGGCATGACATTGGAGCATCACAGCACATGCAGCCTACGAGCACTCCGTGAGCGGAGGTGCTGCATCAAATCGTATATGCAGTTTACAGCAGACCTCGTGGGAAGGTGCTGCATCACAGTGTCCAGATCACAGTACGAGAAGTATCATCATAGTATCGCCGTGTGAAGACTTAGGAAAATCCTAGTACAGGATTTAGATCAGCAAGCGTAAGTCTTTATAGTGAAAAGTTCAGTATTACAGTCAAAGTAGGCTGCGAACTTAAAGAACAGGCGATAGGTCTTCAAATAACAGTCCAGTTAAACGACGGAAAGTATCGTAACGTTTTGAAGTACCAATAATAGTGAAACAAACATTTCTAGCAAAGTTAAGGAACCCGATCAGGGTCGGACGAAATAAGTAACGCCTAGTGTACCGAAAAGATAGGAACTAGCGCGCCGAATAATAAGAAGTGAGAATTTAATACCAGACGTTGTCTACAGGAGACAAGCGAAACGTAACAAGCAATAAGTTACGAAACTAAGGAATTGCAGTAAATGCTAGGGAGGTAGGAAGGTCACCGATAAAGTATTCGAGAGTCCGTAAACAGGATAGACTTTAGCTAGACAAACCAAATAGTGTCTAGAAAGAAACGACTTCGAGCTAGTAAAAATAGAAGCCGACAGTCAGAAAACCGGATCTGAAGAAATTACCGTTCCAGGGAGGGGAGATTGATTGAGACTTTCATCATCTTGCCAGATAGGGAGCCAACGTCTAAGAGTGTCAACTCTTGGAAGCGGGAAAGAAGGAATCACGTGTGTAAGGCAAAAAGCAAAGCCTTAGTGATTAAAAGCAGTGTAATGTAAATATAGAAATTTTGTGTTAGTGTAATAATTTTTAGTGAATTTATTTGTGTATGATAAAAGAATACAGAATTGTATTCAAAATGTTACCAGTGTTTAAGGTAAATAAGGTGTATGTGTATCAAGAAATGTCATTGTGTGAAATGGGATTAATCAAGATGGCTTAAACACATTAAGTGGGCGAAAATGAAACATCGCTGGAAAATTCGGTCGGTGACCGTAACCTCATGTGAGTAACCATTTCATTATGTTATGTGTTGGGAAATATTTGTGTACAATCCACCTTAGAATGAGAAAATAGGGATGTTTTTGAATAACAAATAACAGAATAATAGCGCGATCTGAACGATTAAAATTGAGAAAGTATAAAATAATTCTGTGAAATGAATAAATCCCTTAGGGGAAATGTATGAGATAAAATATCAGTGTATTTGATAAATGATTTAATTATATGAAAGCAAGCGTAATAATAATAATAATAATAATAATAACAAGGATATAAATGAAGATTATGATGAATTATATGAAAGTAGTAGCTTTTGAGCTCTTTTAAAAGAATAAATACCTGTTGTAAACACATGTTTTTAAGGTAAAGCGATTATTGTTACGGGAGAGGATTAATATAAAATTAAGATGTAGATCAAATGTTGACTTTGAATTTATCAGTTCTTTGGAAGAAACTTGGCCGTAAAGTAATGTATAGCGCAATGTAGCACATTGAAGTAATTTGTCACGCTAGGAAGGCGTTGAACCTAAATATACTTGGTAAATTATGAGGGGCAGTTGGTCGTGGTAATTGAGCTATGGTAAGTCCTCTAAATAGTGATGTGATCACGAGGCCATTGTGTGTATTGTATTGTAAAAGGGTGCGAAATATTTATTGTATGAGCGTGGGTTTAAGGCAAAGGCCGCCCAAGTCACGAATGTTATAAGTCCTCCAGTATGGGATATGGTTCCCGAGGCATTTGAAAGAATCGAACCCAGATTCGTCTATGTGAAGCCCCTAAATATTGTTGTTGTATTGAATTATTCTTACCCACCAATGAGGACACTTCATAATTAATAAATGCCAAGGTTACGAGAATGGTCTAGTGAACCTAAATAATGTTGTTAAAATAAGTGAATGAAAAGCCAGGCCTGTTCAAAGAACTGCATTTAAGAAAAAGCTATATAAAGCAGAGGGTAGCCCGTCTCTGTGGGCGAGACCTTGGAGTTCCTGCTCCCAGACAATAAATCACGCTAAGTGGCACGGCCAGACCCTTACTATTAACGGAAGTGCGGTAGGTCTGGAAGCCGTCTGTTTGAAGTTATAGTACACCAGAGTGTTTAGAGTTTGTTTAACGACCCGGGATTCGAACCGAGGTTCTTGTAGATGAAAAGTACCGCTTGCGAGTTCAGATCGTTGCTTTCTTATGAGATAATGGTCTTTTAAGACAAATAATAATAAATCCCTAATGCAAAGTTATATGATGTAGGAATTCACGAGTTCAGTGAAGACAATTAGATTCCGGGAGTAATCTTAATTTTTGACAAGTTCAAGTAGTCTTCAATAACTCGGGGGTGCGCAAGTGTTTCCCAATTACGGTAGTGAATTGTTGACTTGAGAGAGGTGGTAACATGAGAACATTGTGAAAGCCCAAAAGTTTAAGTAAATGAGTAATAGTACTTTAATAAGAATTATATATTGATTTGATTATAAGATACTCATATAATAGGAAGTGAAGTGTTGTAAAAGAATAACACAGTGTATATCAACAGTATCGAGCCATTTGGAGCTCTGGATTTTATTGAATTTTAAAAAGGACACTATATGGAAGTGAAAAGAAATATAAGTTGTTGGTTTATGAGAAACCATTTATTTATGATTTAACATTTGTTTTATTATGTATTCCTTGTTTACTTTGAACAAGTTAGAATTATGGGTCAGTATTTTATTTGTTTTAATTTGTTGTAGCGCCATATATTTGGTTAATTAAATGTTTTATAGTGGGAGTTGATTTTGTTTATTTATTTTGGAAGTGTATCCTCTATTTAATCCAAAATGTGTAAGTCACAGTGTGGGAGAACATACCATACCCGAAAATCCCGATTTGAGCATTGCTGGCATACTGTGATTTGCATATTTCTTGCTGAAAGGGCACAGTAGGTGATTTTGAACCTTACTTCTGGTTAAAGACACCATTTCTAATTGTTGAACTAAGTTTAAAATTTGTGTGTTAAGAGTAGGCCTCTTTGTTCCTAAACGAAAGTATTAGAATTCTCCAGTTGGATAGGTGCGACCTTCCTTTTCAAGTCTACTTCCTCTTTCATAATTAACGCTCGGCTAAAAAGAGATCTTCCACGTGCATCCATGATGATATCTAAAGAATAGTGTCGTTATTTTAAAACAGCTGATATCTTAAATTTGAACACTCGGCTCACTCGGCTCTCGTCATGAAAGCGCAAAGAGCTTACAAGGAGTAGCAGATCACTGCCATCTTGAGTGTTGGTTTGGTACTGTCCCCGTTTACCCGGATAGTAGGCTGTCAGATATCCGCCCCCTCAATCGGATTGCCAAAAATCCACCGCGCCGGCTCAGCTACACCAATGAAAATGGCACTGACAGATACTACCGAGATTTGAGCACAGAAGTTAACAAGGAATTATTGTGGAACACACCAAAATAGACGGGGGTCCATACTTACCTCTACTTACCTCTTAAAAATATCTCGGGGATTGGGTTGACAACAGGATCTCTAAAGTATGCTCCCACAATAACCTTCACTATGACATTTAAAAATGAACCAGAACGAAGGCAAGAACTTTGAACTGTACAAAAGCTTTATTTCAAATAAAGGGTATGACTTTAACAACTCAACAAAATAAATGTGGCTATCAGTAGCCCATGTCAATCTGACTATGTCCTCATATAGGACTTGCAAAGTTATTATACAATATGTTAGCCCCCACGAGCTCAAAATAACGTAATATTTAGAACACATTTGGATTGGATAAGGAAGTCAGGAGCATTTGTTTTCTTTTAATAAACATGACACTTGTATTTATAGGCGCAAGGCCACACTGTAGACGACCTCGTCCGCTGATAACCAGATGTCTGGCCAGCTGCCATCTACCCTTCAACCTGACGTACACCTGTCAAATGGGCTCCCTTGTCAAGCCACGTTGCGTAAGAATGCAGCACTCTCTCAAAAGTTTTAAATGTCCGCAAGACATCACAAATATTGTTACGCAAATCTTTCAAATGCTTTACTCAAATACCACTGGATTATTCTGACAATCCCTAAACTTGTTTAATTAGCATCCAAATGTTTAATAAGCATTGTTTAGAGTATAAAACAAACTCTTAAATGTTTATAACAAAACTCATAAATGTTTATAACAATTAGAAATTGTTTATAATATAGTTAAAGACAAAAAGAATTTTAAACACGCCTCTAACATTACTTCCGTTCCACATTATTGTCAAAGATATTTACATTATTTATATACAATATTAACATTTAAATTATTCAAATTATTAATTTTAAGAAATACATTAACCACATGTTCATCCGGTTGGTAATTTCATAATCGTGTCTATATAATCGACCATTGAAGGTTAGTTATACATATTAATGTCACATTCTGGTTTAATAAATGTTTAATAATTATAATTATTTGTGACGGTAATCTTCATTCAAAATCTTATCTCAAATTCTTTCAATACTCTTGTTAATTATAACAGTAAATTCACTTGATTAATTTTCAAAGGACAAATACAATACATTCCAGCGGTAAATACGTCGCTTATATAAAAAAAATGCACAAAACTGCATTTTAAATAGGCCCAAAATTCATCATATATTAATATATACGGCATCAAAATCTTCCACAGAATCTTACAAAAACCTCCACTAACAAATTCTTTAACATTATTAATTACTGTGGGAATCTCCTTCATTTACTTCAAGGGCATTATACATCAGCGACTTTCAACACGTTCGCTGCACTAGCGATTATACATTCATAGGTCCACTTCAAAAATTCTTATAATCATTAATAGTTTCAAAACTGTTGTCATTTAACCTTCGTGGATTTCATTCATGAATCGAAATGAAGTAAAAATTTGCCAATCACAAACAAATTTAATAGTGAATACGCTTATATACGCCTCTCTGGTCTATCAAAATTTAAGATTATCATCTTCAAAGTATTGTAGTATAAAAATACTATCATCAAACAAAGTGCGACTAAACTGCAAAATAGTCGAATAGAAAACAATTAGACTGTGGAATGCAAACATTATTATATTAAGTCTCTAATTGAGAAAAAACTCCTAACAAAAGTTCACGACTTTAATGCATTCAATAATTCATAATTAAAGTTCATCTTTCACAAAATTGTCTATGATGCAATGGTCGTTCATAACTGACGATAAATGTTTGTGTTGCAATCAATTTCAAATAACGACTAGTATTTCCAAGATCGTCGACAACGCAAGAGATTTTAACGCTCTAAAATCATTTAAATGTTCTTCCTTCTTGATGATGACAGAAAATTGGTCAAAGTAATTAAACTGGGGTAGAAATTACTTTAATAAAGAGACACGCTGTCTGAAGTTAAATCTGCCCTGAAAATCATTAACTTATAGTCAAATCGTGACTACCAAAAATAAGCAAATTATTGAAATATCTAAATATCAGTCTCAACTGATCCAAAATCATTTAACTATGCCCATGAAATAACAATGTCTGAAAAAATCGTCGAAAAAGGCATAACTCATCAAGGTGTACTGAGAATAGGAATCTCAAACAAGAATATAGGGCAAAATACATGAGGACAAAAATATGGGAAAATGGCTGCTCAGATATTGCTAGAAAACTCAAATGCAACAAACGTTCACGACTACCTTATCTGCCGATTGACGTTCCAGAGGAAAATTCCCCAAAGAAGACTGCTGATGGATCCATTTCACCAAGTTAAAGCTGAGCTCCATCCTCGAAACAGGAAACAGTACCCTCAGAGAATCGAACCGCTTCCTCCTTGATGATGACAGACATCCTTCCGGCAAAATTCTTCTTTGTGAGTCGGGACAACCCTGACCTCTCTTGAAAAATCCCTGAAGATCTTGTAGAAAATCGCCATGAAGTTTTTGTAGTAATTTCCATTGAAATATTCATATTCAGTGAGTATGAAATCGTTTTCATTGCTGTTTGATAGTATTCAGCGTTGAGCCACGAAACATGGGTGTAGATGGTTGTTCACCACATGTCCGCTTGTATGGAATAGCAATTAGCGAAGTTCCATGTTGCTATCTTACTCCAACGATGTATGTCCCAATTGAATTAAAGTCCTTTAGCCTTCCATCTTCTCTTCGGTTATGGTAATAGTAGAACAAACTGCCTTATTAAACTGTTCCATAATACTGTAGCGTTGTGTCACAATTCAATCTGAAGTCTCCCTGTTATACAAGCAGTGTCAGCCGTAGCGTAGGATCTGACGCTATAACGTGCTTCTCAGGTGGCGAGAAAATCACTTTTGTCAGACGTCTAAAAGTGCTAATATCTTCTAAAATACCTCCTCGAAATTGTTCAAATTTACTACACTGCTTAATGTAGCACTGCACAATAGAATTAGCTTGTAGGCAACCGCTAACTGTTCATAGCTAACCTTGTAGACGCGTTATAATGTGCGTTTTAACTTCACCTAGTTTTACTCACAGTAAACTTGCACTGCTTGTCTGCTCGAATCACGTTTAATGCGGTGGCTTCACCACGCGTTATAAAGACGACTCTTTCTACCAATATCACTCGACGTTTCACCAAAACGACTATATAATCACAGATACTGACGATTTGAGATATGCGATATGAGACGATTGAGACTCCTCTCTTCTGCGCAAGGCCTTTTATAAACTTCATAAGGGGCGTATCCATCCCTTCCATAGCGAGTTACTGCGTCATCGCTAAAAGTTCCAACTTCGTCAATACTTGACGGATTTTCAAAATTCAAAAACTGGAAATAACTTTCACCAAAATTCCAGATCAATGCCTCTACTGCAAATGGATTTCCACAATTCTTCATTCCAAAAAGTATTAAAAATATCATAGTTTCAGCAATCTCCGTCTTCCTTCAAACAATCGTTCATTGGTTCAAGCCTCCCCTCCAATAGCATAATTTCTTCCTCAGCACAATTCCACGTTTCCTGCGACTGCGTCGTAAATCTCGGAACTTTCTCGAATAAATACTGACGTCATTGAGAATCTCAGCTCAAGCAGCCTGCTGGTATAACGTCTGCGTCATCCGTGCTTACGTCATGACCATCCACGTCATAACTATGACAGCCTTAACTTTCTTTATAATTTTCCAATATAGCCACCGTGGTCTCTATATAATTCAATTACGGGGGCATTCTCCCCTCACCACGTTTTAAAAACAGTTGCAAATTGTTTTTAAACTCAGTGTTACAAGTATCTCAACTCTCTTGAACACGAAATTGAATTATTACTGGCTTACTCTAGGATAGTATCTTTTCAAATTTCCAGCATTGAACTTGCCGTAAATGACATTATTCTCATCATCGTAGAGTTCATAGCAGTTGTTTCCATAAGCGTTTGTAATCCTAAACGGTCCCATGAATACAATGCCAAATTTGGGATAGATCTTCTTGCTCATATCAGCCTTGACAAGTCTGCGGAGTAATACAAGATTTCCAACTTGTAAGGGTGCACCAAAACGTTTTCCAGCTACTCTTTTCAATCGTTTCTCTGCTGCTTTCTGGAGTTGTTCCTTCGCCTTGTCAATCCTCTGCTGCCTTCCTAGGTCGGGATCTCTAGGAACGTGGTTGAAAAGATTATCCCACGGCCTTTCTGGGTTTCTTCCTAGATGAAGTCGCATTGGCACTTCTCCTGTGCTCTCCTGCACTGTAGAATTCAGACATTCCTCAATAAGGGGTATAAATCTCACCCAACCAGAATGATCATTTGGACAGAAAATTCGACAGAATTTCGAAAATTCAGCCATATATCTTTCAGAAGAATTCGATTCTGGGTATCGCACGCTTGAAAATAAGTGCTTAATGCCAAGCCTTTCCATATCCGCTGCAAATTCCACGGATGTAAACTGCGTTCGATGATCTGACAGTAGGTATTCTGGTTTACCAGCTTTAGGAAATACAGCATTTTCCAGTCTGCTTACAACGTTCCTCGTGTTAGCTTTCTGCATGGGATTCATAGTTACAAATTTTGAGAAAACATCCACGGTAACCAACAGGTACTGGTTACCCTGATATCCCTTCGGACAGGGGCCAAATATGTCCGTCGCCATAAGTTCATTTGGCTTAGAAGGAATCATAGCCTTCGGTTTTCCCTTTAATAAAGCAGAGGCATACTTTGCTCTCTGACATTTGTCACATGGTCGAATGACCTTGGCAATGCTGGAACGCATGTTAGTCCAAATAAATCTCTCTTTAAGAGTATCAAGAGTTTTATCTAAACCGGCATGTCCAGTTGCGTGATGAGCTACCCACACTAAATTGACAACAAGTTTAGGTGGCACGACTATTCGGAGTTTTGTATGCGCAGAGTCAGCATACTTGCATACGATGTCTCCACTCAAGACAAAGTGTCGTGAATTTCTCCGTGTAGCTGCATAGTCAACATCAGTATTGTCCATGTAACCCTTGAGGAACCTGTACATTTTCCTTATTGGAGCGTGTCTCTTCTGTGACACACCGATTCGGGCTAACCTCCTAACGGTTTCTTGATCTTCTTGCTCAAATTGTACATGGTGTATCTGCACATTTTTAATAGGGTTACGTGATAACGCATCAGCCAGTAAGTTATCTTTCCCAGGCTGGTGGACAATAGTGGCGTTAAACTGTTGGGTGAACAAAGCCCAACGTGTCAGTCTATCACTTGACATGTCAGTTTGCAGCATAAACTGTAGTGCTTTATGGTCAGTAATAATGATGACTTTATGTCCCAGCAGGATTTTCTTCCACGCTTGCAAAGCTGTCACAAAAGCTAACGCTTCAAGTTCAGTCGTGAAGTAGTTTTCCTCGTGTTTCTTCAACTTCCGACTAGTGAATGCAATGTAGTGCTTGTTGCCTGCCTCGTCTTTCTGGTATAAGACTGCACTAATGCCTATTCTTGATGCATCAGACTCAATATAAAACACCTTCTCAAAGTCTGGGTACTCCAGTTTCACGTTATTTCTGAGCATCTCTTTTGCTTTCTCAAAAGCCTCATCTGCTGCGGTACTCCATTTCCATCTATTATTCTTTTTGAGTAAGTCGTACAGAGGAGCCATAATTTCAGAGTATCTCGGACAGTGGCTGCTAATAAATTGGCATGCACCTACAAATTCTCTGACTTGTTTCACCTTAGTTGGCTTTGGAAATCTCGTGATTGCCTCTACTTTTTGCATGTTTGGATGATATCCATCTTTATCAATTGTATGCCCCAAATAATTTATCTCCTTCTTCAAGAATTGACATTTTCCAAAATTGACTTTGATATTGGCCTCCCTTAAATTCTCGAACAACTTTCTCAAATGCACTAAATGTTCTGCGGCGCTGGGTGAAGATACGATTAAATCATCGATGTAGCAAATTACATTTTCTTTCACTTCATCAGTGAGCTTACTATCAAGTGCTCGAATAAGTGCTGGTCCACTGTTAACCATACCAAAAGGCATTCTGACAAAGACCCATGACGTCTGGTCAAATAGGAATCCAGTGTACTGCATACTCTCTTCTTCTAGTTGAACTTGATAAAATGAAGACGTCAAGTCAAGAACGCTGAAACATGCTCTTCCTTTGAATTTTCGAAGCAGATCTCTAATCTTGGGTGGTCGGTCATTTTCTGGAAGAATCTTCAAGTTGATGGTCCTGGCATCGAGACAAAGACGTATCTGACCATTACTTTTCTTCACTACAGTGATGGGGTTTATATAAGACGACGCCTGTTTTTTAATAATCCCGTCTACCTCCATTTTTCTGATTAACCCTCGTACTTCTTGATAGTATTTCTCAGGAATGGGGTATATTCTCTTCTGGTAAGGGGTTTCATCTGTCAGCCTTATCTTGTACTTATAATCCTTAATCAATCCAGGCTTTTCATCAAAAATATCTTGGAATTCCTTTATCAGATCCTCAAATTCCCCCTGAATTTCCTCAAATCCTTCAGTTTTTCTACTGGGTATTTCTGCTAAATTCTCCACTTCATTAATTATGGTATTCAAAATTTCTTCCCTAAGGTCTATTTCCAGACTGTTTTTCACGTCCTGTTTTTCTATCTCTTCTGTGATCATGTACCCATCATTTAAGCTAATACTTCTGTTCTTCATGTCAATAATAGCTCCGACCTTCGATATAAAATCGATTCCAAGCACCATATCAAAATTGATCTTGCTCACCACAATGAAGATCTGTTCATAATTCCTTCCATTGATCTCAAAGTTCAATAACACTTGAATCTTGCACTTCACTGCCTTATCTTGAAAAATCCCTCTCACTTTGACGGTAGAAACAGGTAGAACTGTCATATTCTCTCCTCTTAGCAGACTTTGATAACAATCCTCTGAAATGGTGGAAATTATTGCACCAGTATCCATCAGGGCTTTGTATTGTTGGCCATCTATCCGTACAGAAATAATAGGTAAGGCACATGGTCTTTCCTCTCTGACGATTCCCCTCTCTTCTAGCAAATCTTCATCAGTAACTTCATATATCTCATTAATTGTAATTAGGTGTGGTGTGGCAATGTATTTACAAGTTCTCATTGTCGTTGAGAAATCGGCGTTTTTTTGTGTGTTACCGACCTCAAAATTCGGCTGGCTCGTAGAAGGCCCAGGATCAATCACAACATCCTGCCTTTTCTTTTGATTTTCGGCTTCTTTTTCCCGTAACTCCTTCAGGTATTGCTGGCTTTCCCTCTCTCTTTCCTGATACTGATCGGGTGTCATAACCTGACCTTGAGGATTTTGATTTCTATTTTGGTTCTGGTTATTTCTATTATAATTTCTGTTATAACCATTATTGTTGTAGTATCTGCCTCTTCCATTGTTGTAATTGCCTCGATTATAGTTCCAGCCTCTTCTCTGTTGATACGGACGGTAACCTTGTGATCTGTTATTCCTAAACTGATTATTCCTGTGAGGACCTACATTGTCAGTTTTCTCTTCGTCTGGCTTGTCAGTTTGTTGGACTTGGTCCATATATACCGTATTTATTTCTTTGAAGTCATGTCTTTGACCTTTCTGTACCACGTTAGGCATTGGACTTGTGTAGTCTAACCTCCTCAGTAATTCATCCATGCTGGTCAAATCCCTTATGTTTGACGAAATGATTAGTCTCCTCACCTCCACAGGCAGCATACGAGAAATCGCATCAATTAATTGCTCCGTTGACAAAGGGGGTTGCAAAAATCTCAAGCGGGACAATTGACTCGTAAAGAAATCAGCGTACCGCGTTGGAAGAGTACCTGAGTATTTTCTTGAATAAACCTCCGCTCTTAACGAATTCTGCGCTTCGATGGACCAAAATCGTTTGATTAGCGCCTCTGCAAACTCGTCAAAGTTACTGAACGTGTATCTAAATGCGCAAAACCATTCAAGGGGTCCTCCAATCAAAAATCTCTCCACAATCTTCATCTCTCTCTCTCTCTGGGAATGTGAGCTTCGATGAAATAATCTTTGAGGTTCCTGACATATTCTATAGGCGTCAAACTGTCAGTGTTGCTGAACTTTTGCGGTTTGTCTTCAAAATTCCTGATGACCGTGACATTCCTCGGATATGAATCCGGGTAGTTTTTCCCACTATCTCGGTAGTTCCACTCACGTTCCATATTCCTCTCGTCATCTTCCTCCCTGAATCTGGAAATACGTTCTTCAGGAGTCACGTCTCTCTCTTCTGGATCTAGGTTATATCTTCTGGCATAATTCCTATTGGTTTCGCAAGCCAAGCCTACTGTATCCTTGTCAGTGATTTCCGTTAAGACTTTCTTGATTAACTCCTCTTTGTAGGTCTCCATCAAACTAGCTTCTCCTAGCTTCAAATTTTGCAGTTTACTCGTCGTTTCATTCACATCAGAGACAACTTTATGAATCTGTTCCTCTAATGCAGATTTTAATGCTTGCACATCCTGACCTAATTGTGTTCTATCTTCTACTTGTCTCTCGGATAGCGAATCCATCCTGACGCTTAAATCTTTCCTAATCTGTACTACTTCATTGTTAATATCTATTTGAGTACTGGCAAGTTTTCTTTCAATACGTTCTTGGATTTGGGTTACATGTTCCCCACTTGACCTATTCCACTCGTCTTTCCATACTGCTACATTTGCCGTTAACATTTCTGCTATGTCTACTTCGATATCTTCTTTCAGTAATCTATTATGGTCTAATACCTGGGTTCTCATGACCTCTACATCAAACTTTAAACCTTCTAAAGACGCTGTCGTTCTAACTGACTCATCAACTAGCCTAGTCGTTAGTGCACTTATATTACGTGTACAAAGGGTTTTCGAATTTTCTATTTCTTCCCTGACTTTATTTACATCAGTTTGGACTTTAGCAATATCTACGAAAACTGTGTTGACCTCTACTTGGATTTTATTTATGTCACCTTGCATCTCGTTTACATCCGAATGAATGTTATTAATATCAACCTGAACATTGGACACATCAGTTCTAACATTTTGGATTCCTCTTTGGACTTCCTCAACCTTGTCTTGGACAGTCGCAACATCATTTTTAACAACAACTACTTCAGCCCTAGCACAAGAAATATCACTTCGGACATTAGCAACATCTAAATTCAACATTGTAAGATCTTTATGCACATTAGACACATCTATTTTAACATTGGACACGTCTGAGCGCATGTCAGTTACAGCATTCTCGATTCCTTGGGTATTAATCTGTAAACGCGACATATTATCCTCTAAGTTAGCAGAACTGGTCTGAATAACTTTCAAACTTTCTTCCATGCTAGCTTTCAAATTACTAGCATTCTCCTCCATTCGACTAGTATTCCTAGCTTCCATCTCCTTCATGCTTTCATTCAAGCTAGCAGACATATTACTAGCATTTTCCTCCATTCGACTAGTATTCCTAGCTTCCATTTCCGTTATACTTTCATTCAGCATCTGCTTCATACTGCTATTCATGTTAGCAGACATCTCCTCTAACATCATCCTAAGACTTTCATCTGCCATTACAATATTAATTCAAAAATAGACTGCTGTAGGGACATACATCAAGAGAGCAAAATAACAACATCTGAGCAACACTTTTCACCATACATAAATTTGATCAATTTTCTGTCTTAAATCTAACTTATAACTACCTTATAATTAACCTTCGAAGACACTTCATGTTGAAACAAACTCAAGCACACGTCCAAATTTCCCTGGTCCATTTCAAAATATCCTACCACAAATAATTTACATTTACAATCCAAATAATTTAATTTTATCTTTAATATGACTAAAATGTCATAAGCCGGTCAAATAAAATAAGATTCCAGATCATAGGCGATTTTTCTAAGTTTCCAGCCCATTTAACCTTTCTCAAGTTGTATCAGATCTGATCTTTTCTGAGTGTAATTTTCCTACTACAATACAACATTTAATTCCTATATAATCACACTCTTAAATACTACAATTGGCCTAGACATCTAACAAAGAATTAACCTCTTTATTTGAGTCTAATCGATCCACACGTTTTAGGTTTGCCAATCCTACTGGCGTTCAACCTGGTGATCCACTTATGTTGAATCGATCCCCACGTTTTAGGGTCGCCAATCCTTCTGTCCCCGTTTACCCGGATAGTAGGCTGTCAGATATCCGCCCCCTCAATCGGATTGCCAAAAATCCACCGCGCCGGCTCAGCTACACCAATGAAAATGGCACTGACAGATACTACCGAGATTTGAGCACAGAAGTTAACAAGGAATTATTGTGGAACACACCAAAATAGACGGGGGTCCATACTTACCTCTACTTACCTCTTAAAAATATCTCGGGGATTGGGTTGACAACAGGATCTCTAAAGTATGCTCCCACAATAACCTTCACTATGACATTTAAAAATGAACCAGAACGAAGGCAAGAACTTTGAACTGTACAAAAGCTTTATTTCAAATAAAGGGTATGACTTTAACAACTCAACAAAATAAATGTGGCTATCAGTAGCCCATGTCAATCTGACTATGTCCTCCTATAGGACTTGCAAAGTTATTATACAACATGTTAGCTCCCACGAGCTCAAAATAACGTAATATTTAGAACACATTTGGATTGGATAAGGAAGTCAGGAGCATTTGTTTTCTTTTAATAAACATGACACTTGTATTTATAGGCGCAAGGCCACACTGTAGACGACCTCGTCCGCTGATAACCAGATGTCTGGCCAGCTGCCATCTACCCTTCAACCTGACGTACACCTGTCAAATGGGCTCCCTTGTCAAGCCACGTTGCGTAAGAATCCAGCACTCTCTCAAAAGTTTTAAATGTCCGCAAGACATCACAAATATTGTTACGCAAATCTTTCAAATGCTTTACTCAAATACCACTGGATTATCCTGACAATCCCTAAACTTGTTTAATTAGCATCCAAATGTTTAATAAGCATTGTTTAGAGTATAAAACAAACTCTTAAATGTTTATAACAAAACTCATAAATGTTTATAACAATTAGAAATTGTTTATAATATAGTTAAAGACAAAAAGAATTTTAAACACGCCTCTAACATTACTTCCGTTCCACATTATTGTCAAAGATATTTACATTATTTATATACAATATTAACATTTAAATTATTCAAATTATTAATTTTAAGAAATACATTAACCACATGTTCATCCGGTTGGTAATTTCATAATCGTGTCTATATAATCGACCAATGAAGGTTAGTTATACATATTAATGTCACATTCTGGTTTAATAAATGTTTAATAATTATAATTATTTGTGACGGTAATCTTCATTCAAAATCTTATCTCAAATTCTTTCAATACTCTTGTTAATTATAACAGTAAATTCACTTGATTAATTTTCAAAGGACAAATACAATACATTCCAGCGGTAAATACGTCGCTTATATAAAAAAAAATGCACAAAACTGCATTTTAAATAGGCCCAAAATTCATCATATATTAATATATACGGCATCAAAATCTTCCACAGAATCTTACAAAAACCTCCACTAACAAATTCTTTAACATTATTAATTACTGTGGGAATCTCCTTCATTTACTTCAAGGGCATTATACATCAGCGACTTTCAACACGTTCGCTGCACTAGCGATTATACATTCATAGGTCCACTTCAAAAATTCTTATAATCATTAATAGTTTCAAAACTGTTGTCATTTAACCTTCGTGGATTTCATTCATGAATCGAAATGAAGTAAAAATTTGCCAATCACAAACAAATTTAATAGTGAATACGCTTATATACGCCTCTCTGGTCTATCAAAATTTAAGATTATCATCTTCAAAGTATTGTAGTATAAAAATACTATCATCAAACAAAGTGCGACTAAACTGCAAAATAGTCGAATAGAATCCAATTAGACTGTGGAATGCAAACATTATTATATTAAGTCTCTAATTGAGAAAAAACTCCTAACAAAAGTTCACGACTTTAATGCATTCAATAATTCATAATTAAAGTTCATCTTTCACAAAATTGTCTATGATGCAATGGTCGTTCATAACTGACGATAAATGTTTGTGTTGCAATCAATTTCAAATAACGACTAGTATTTCCAAGATCGTCGACAACGCAAGAGATTTTAACGCTCTAAAATCATTTAAATGTTCTTCCTTCTTGATGATGACAGAAAATTGGTCAAAGTAATTAAACTGGGGTAGAAATTACTTTAATAAAGAGACACGCTGTCTGAAGTTAAATCTGCCCTGAAAATCATTAACTTATAGTCAAATCGTGACTACCAAAAATAAGCAAATTATTGAAATATCTAAATATCAGTCTCAACTGATCCAAAATCATTTAACTATGCCCATGAAATAACAATGTCTGAATAAATCGTCGAAAAAGGCATAACTCATCAAGGTGTACTGAGAATAGGAATCTCAAACAAGAATATAGGGCAAAATACATGAGGACAAAAATATGGGAAAATGGCTGCTCAGATATTGCTAGAAAACTCAAATGCAACAAACGTTCACGACTACCTTATCTGCCGATTGACGTTCCAGAGGAAAATTCCCCAAAGAAGACTGCTGATGGATCCATTTCACCAAGTTAAAGCTGAGCTCCATCCTCGAAACAGGAAACAGTACCCTCAGAGAATCGAACCGCTTCCTCCTTGATGATGACAGACATCCTTCCGGCAAAATTCTTCTTTGTGAGTCGGGACAACCCTGACCTCTCTTGAAAAATCCCTGAAGATCTTGTAGAAAATCGCCATGAAGTTTTTGTAGTAATTTCCATTGAAATATTCATATTCAGTGAGTATGAAATCGTTTTCATTGCTGTTTGATAGTATTCAGCGTTGAGCCACGAAACATGGGTGTAGATGGTTGTTCACCACATGTCCGCTTGTATGGAATAGCAATTAGCGAAGTTCCATGTTGCTATCTTACTCCAACGATGTATGTCCCAATTGCATTAAAGTCCTTTAGCCTTCCATCTTCTCTTCGGTTATGGTAATAGTAGAACAAACTGCCTTATTAAACTGTTCCATAATACTGTAGCGTTGTGTCACAATTCAATCTGAAGTCTCCCTGTTATACAAGCAGTGTCAGCCGTAGCGTAGGATCTGACGCTATAACGTGCTTCTCAGGTGGCGGGAAAATCACTTTTGTCAGACGTCTAAAAGTGCTAATATCTTCTAAAATACCTCCTCGAAATTGTTCAAATTTACTACACTGCTTAATGTAGCACTGCACAATAGAATTAGCTTGTAGGCAACCGCTAACTGTTCATAGCTAACCTTGTAGACGCGTTATAATGTGTGTTTTAACTTCACCTAGTTTTACTCACAGTAAACTTGCACTGCTTGTCTGCTCGAATCACGTTTAATGCGGTGGCTTCACCACGCGTTATAAAGACGACTCTTTCTACCAATATCACTCGACGTTTCACCAAAACGACTATATAATCACAGATACTGACGATTTGAGATATGCGATATGAGACGATTGAGACTCCTCTCTTCTGCGCAAGGCCTTTTATAAACTTCATAAGGGGCGTATCCATCCCTTCCATAGCGAGTTACTGCGTCATCGCTAAAAGTTCCAACTTCGTCAATACTTGACGGATTTTCAAAATTCAAAAACTGGAAATAACTTTCACCAAAATTCCAGATCAATGCCTCTACTGCAAATGGATTTCCACAATTCTTCATTCCAAAAAGTATTAAAAATATCATAGTTTCAGCAATCTCCGTCTTCCTTCAAACAATCGTTCATTGGTTCAAGCCTCCCCTCCAATAGCATAATTTCTTCCTCAGCACAATTCCACGTTTCCTGCGACTGCGTCGTAAATCTCGGAACTTTCTCGAATAAATACTGACGTCATTGAGAATCTCAGCTCAAGCAGCCTGCTGGTATAACGTCTGCGTCATCCGTGCTTACGTCATGACCATCCACGTCATAACTATGACAGCCTTAACTTTCTTTATAATTTTCCAATATAGCCACCGTGGTCTCTATATAATTCAATTACGGGGGCAGTACCAGCATGTAATATAAGCCCAGTGCGTTTCAGATCACAAGTCTATGAAGGTGGCTGTGATCAAGCACACATGTCCCAAAGCTCCGTAGTGAGTACTGAGTAGTACCTAGTGAGTAGTAGCTAGCAGCTAGTCAATAGCAGACAACTTGAGCTTTGGAACACAGCCTTAAATAAACAAGACCCGTATTCAAAGTCAGCCTCTAAACTAAGGAACCAACCAACCAATCAACAATGCAGTTAAGGGATTTGCCATGGAGTTGGATGACTTAGTATTTCTCCTGATTCAAAATGGAGTAGTTTTTTTTTTTTTTTTTGGAACCGTAGTACGCCAATCACTCATTTAAACGTAATAGATTGCTGACTCTTGCTGACAAGTTTGAGTGAAACCGCTTGGAAAACAAATAGCACGGCCAAACAAATTCAAGTTTGGGATTGATGGAATCTATTAGTAAAGGGTGCATGGAAACGTTTCGTGGCAATTTAATGAGGAAGGTCGCAGGAAATAATATCAGAGTTTCCCTTATTTCCATGCAATATGGTTCCAAAATTGTCTGCATGAGCTTCCATTGCTATTGGGTAGAGTCAGCAATCTATATTAGTTTAGGTCAGCAATATTAGTATTATTATACATACCGGTAATTAGAATTAGCAATGTAGTGTAAATCTTTGGATCTATGTAAGTTATTTCCATTGCTTGTTTCAGGATCTTTTAGTAGGTCCTGGTTATTGTATACTCTACGATCGCCAAAGACCTTGTAAAGAAAACATAAAATAACTAAACACGAGCACATAAACAAATCAAGCAAAACAATGGGTGATGTATCATGGAATTATGTACCACACTACTGCTCTGCATCGTGTATTTCTTCGTTCCATGTGGTAAGTTACGAAAGGATTGGAACACATACAAGTTCAGAGTACCTTAATATATTAGCCATCTTTGAGGAGGAATCAATGACTACATGTTACGTATTTCAGTTAATCCATTGGATCCAAGCAACGTCAACCAAAAACGTGACATTTTTTACGACGAAAAGAGCAAGTATGTCCTGGCGGACGACGCAGAATCAGGACAATATCCTTTCACAGTGAGTACATGTACGATATCGCAGTTTCTTGCAATATGATTCCCAAGTCAGCATCATTAGTTTCCATTGCTATTGCTAAAGGGTCGAATCAGCCATCTATATTAGTGTAGTGTAAGTTACAAGATCTAAGAAATCTTCAAAAATATATCTTTCTTTGGTTCGTGAGATGGGACACACCTTCCTGTGTTACTGATACCAATTTTCATGCAAATAGTCCAGATATTTTTTAAATAAGAAACTTTATTAATTGTTGAAAGTAGGTACTCCTCCCTTTATAACATTCACAAGGCAGATTATTGAAATTATATTATTTATGATTCACATACGGTACCTTTCTGGGAGTCATTAGAAGTTGGTTTCAATTTGAATTGTCACTTCTGTACCGGAAATATTTCTTTTATTTATTTTTGTTAGTGTTCATTTCACGGTCGGCGCCATCTCACATTGACGTCAGCATCCGTTGCCAACATGTCCGATATAAAAATTCACCACACGACACGTGAATAATGAAATAAAAGGCAAAACCATTGGCCTGGATAAAGATTATTGATGCGTGACTACCCGCACTGTGCGTGTCAAAAACCAGGGGTGTTATATATTAGCTAACGCTACCTAACCACCATTGGTTTGGACAAAAATATTGGTTTGCCGGATGCGATATAGTTCCGAATGCAAGTTGGCAAGACGCTGCATCATGCTAAAATGGCTGAAACAGCTGGACTTTTGCCAATATAAGTCGTGTTCATATTTGGGATGGCTGGGTGTGTCTCAGTCAACGGAGGAGTAAACATCTGAGTTGCCTAGATGCAAAACTGTCCATGTCCACTTTTCAAAAAAATGAGTTGGTAACACTGGAGTGTAGAGCTAGACTTATTACAAGACCAACTACAATCCTCAGACCTTAATGTAGAAAAAACATGGCGGCAATGGTTGCCCTACCAATAGCTAAGATCATGTCATCGGGGTTGTCACAGTTCGTGTAAATTATTATTTTTACTCACCTAAGAGCATAAAAGATATCACAAGACGAGACTAGGTTCCGAAGAAATATGCATCAATAATTTAGACTTACCTGAATTAATTTATCTATATAGTGCTGGCCTCGAATTATAGGTTTCTTCGTCTTCACACAAAGGGCAGCTACAATAGTCTCACTGTTTCTGTGGTTGAATAAGAATCTTTTTGGCGAGTTATCACGATTTGTATTTAAGTTCAGTAATTATAGATTAATATTATTAGCATAAAATCAAACAGATTCTGAAGTAGGAGAGAAGAAAGTACCCGGTTACTGAAGTGCTGTCCCAGCACATGCAGAGTATTTGTGTACACAATCGGAATGAGAATAGTTGCCTGAAATAATCGAACCAACGCTACATATATACAATTCAATTAAGACCTCTCGTAGAATTGTCTAAAATCTCGGCTAAAACATCACACCGAATTAGTTGATTGAAATATGCAAAGAAGTCGTCGTGTGGATATCTGAACATAATTATGGAGATTACCACACACAAAGGACACGATAATATGTTACCATCTATCCTATTAAACATTCACTGTTACCGTTTGGAATAGTTGTACGCTGGAAATAGTAGATTTAGTAAAGTAATGTAGGTAGGAAAGCACCATCTCCCTCTTACGGAATTATCGCGGCACACCATCTCGCAATATAAGTACATAATTGGCAAGTTACTCACAACACTTTATTACACACATCATAATAAAAAATAACTTGCAAGCTGTAAGAATCACAAAAGTATGAATAATGACGGAACACAATGAGTTCACTGTTTGGCACAGGGGAAACATCTTCCTTAACCAATAAAACAGAAGTTCACTGTAATATTTGGCGTGAATACAAGGCAGTGTAGAATATCTTCTGCTAGACTGGTAAAGATTTACGGAGGCACATGAAGCTGAGCGTTCAATATAACGTCAACGGATTGATCTTGCCGTAGATGCTCATTGCATTTTCCCTTTACGTACTTAAGTTCGACACTACCGGTACTGAAGTGTACTAAGCTATTATTATATCGTCACTAACTAGCAAATCATTGCGGTGTATATTCTTGAGACACTTCTATTAATGCTTTAGTCTTAGGTACTTCAACATCTGCAGTAAATGACACAATGCCATCGGTCGACTGAACAATCATCACACAATCAAACTAGTCCATAATAAGCGTATTATCACATATTTACACACGATTGCAGTATATTACCGCCAACTGGACTTAACAGTCATACTGAAGACACTAAAAATTACAGATGAGCAATAGTTTATCCCAACTTTCATCAAACGAAGCTAATCAAAGCTAATATTGTATCCCAGCAACGAATGTAAACAAACATTATCTCGGGCAAGACCGACTACAATAAATCAGACCATAATGCCACTATCGATATCGTAGAAAATGGCGGTAATCGTAGGGGATTGTTTACATTTGGTCAACCAACATTTAAGTGGGTCTGCTGCGAGAATTTCGTTCAAATGTCGCATATTTCAAGTGATTTCGAGCTGTTATATATTGTAATAGTGTACCTTAAGTAGTGAAGTGCACTGTGAATAATTATAAATGCCGAAGATACGTAATGTGAGAAGCATTGGCTGTTTATTGTCATTACTGTGTACCTGCCTGTAAATTTAATACTGCTGAAGATACTTCAACTTTTAAATTTCCTAAAGACAAATCTTTGAAAGAGACGTGGATGAGAAATATTCACCGGGATCAGTTTCGAAGTTAAAACAGTTGTATTTGTTAACTTAAACATTTCGAACCTAAATTTGTGGTTATGAAAATTGCCATACTAACCCCTGATACCATTTCGACAATTTTCCCAAATCAACCGTCCTACACAACTCCTGTTTGTTAAAGTAGATGATGGTAGTTTTAATGACATACCAGCAGTGTCAGTGTCTTCTAAAGTGTCAAGTTCTTTAAGTGTAAATATATTCTATAAGAATCATGAATCAATAATCTTTGTGTGCTTGTGGAAAAAACTCAAGTGGGTACTGTAATCTGATGGAAGCAGTGATTTTAAATGCAACAGGTATGTAAATAGAATTATGCTCCTGTTATTATCACAAGCTAGGGGGCCTGGGGAGTTATCCCCAAATTAGGTTTGTTTTTGTATATACATTTATGTCTGTTACTAGGTTAGGTAGGCCTACTGCCTGGCCGAAAATTACTGTTAGTAGGCTACCACAAGCAAGGGGGACTGGGGCGTTAGTTGCTGGTTAGGTTTGTTTTTGTATTAAAAACATTAATAAGATAGAATGTATGTCCGTTGGAATTCTATACACATCGAATTTGAAGAATGACAAGTTCATAATACAGTAAATTTTCATTTTAAAGAGTTTGTAACATCAATTGTGTGTTATTGGCAAATGCTATTTGAAATAAAGTACTAATGAGAGTACTTATGCGCCATCTGTTGGAGTTAGTTCAGGATGTCCCGATACAGATAGAAGCGAGTGCGATCTCACAGCTCTCTACGCTCAAAACTAACAACCTACGGCCGTGTTTACCTATACATAGGGTTGGCAATATCTTATTTGTCAAATAAGCCACGCCCACTGGCCGACACAACTGAAATTTCACTATATAGGCCTAAGTCGTGTTATAAATTGGGATGGTGGGTGGGTTATAGACAACGGAGGAGACTACATCTATTAGCAGATCACTGTTGTAAAAAAAAGGCAGTCATCGGAACGCGTTAGGCTATAACCATTGTCAAAAACCATTGTTCTGGATGCGTTAAGCTGTAACCATTGTAAAAAACCATTGGATTGGACAAATCGAAGGCTGCGGCTTTGATTGCGCGCAGCTATCGGGGCAGATGGATACAAAACCATCGATCTGGATGTGTTAGGCTGTAACCATTGGATTGGACAAAACGTAGGTTAGAATGGTCGAGTGTTGGTGCGGCTAGTACCGTAATGGTGAGGTTGGCAGTACTGTTCTGACGATGGTTGATGTGAATAATGGCATCCACAGCTGGAAATTCACCTATAGCCTATAATAATAAGGGGTTTATTGCAGCCAATGCCCATGCATATAATGAATAAAATCTAAAATCATACAGTAAACTAATTGTTATTCCCTAGGAATATCAAAGATTCATGTCTTAATGTGCAGAATATAGCATGGTATCTTCGGTTGAACTATACCTTCCGATACACCGGTATCTGGGGAATATTTAAGGAGATCAGTGACGTCACCGTGATCTCACGTTTGACGTATACGAACAAAAGGATGATGTAGGCCTACATATGTACGACGAGATACAAGTAAAAGAGGTACTTTTGAACATTTAGGCGAATGGTAAACTAAACTGAACTTACGCCGAAATACATATTTCAAAATATCATAGTAATTTGATACTTAAAATGGCTAGGAATATATGCCAACATTAAATATTATATTGCAGCCTGATTGTTCATCATTTTATCCTTAGATCAAAGGCAGCATACACAATAACTAAGTTATAGGCCTACTGGCAAAAAATACAAGTCGTACATACATTAAAATAAAATAAAAATAAGGTTAGGCTGGTAATGACTAACAATAAAGAAGAAAAAGTATGTTAATTGGTATTCAACATTCATATGTGTGTGAATATGCATAAGCCTATAATTAAACAATTAAATAGATGCTTGGTGAACAAAAATACATAGCCTGCTTTATTTATACAAAACAACCACATGTTCAATATTCTTCAAAGCAATGGGGCATGGTGGCGCAGTGGTCAAGCTATTCACCTCTCACCAAGGTGGACCAGGTTTGATTCACGGTCATTGCAAGTGAGATTTTGGAAGTGAAATGCCATGTCCTGTGGTTCGGATTCCACGTAAAATGGAGGTCCCTTGGCTCATGATCACAAGATTAACGGTCACGTAAAAACTACAAGCTTCTTTTTCTTCAAAGCAGGTCGAAACTTCGACCTCACATAAGTCATACAGCAAACGAACAGGTCCTGCAGGGAAGATCCCTTAAGCCGAATTATTTTTATCGTCTCCAAGACTGACATCATAAAAGTATACTGGAAAATGTGAAATTTTATGCCTATGCTGATGAAGAAAGTAACAGTAAATATTAGGCTACTTGTCGTTCAATAACTCTCGGTCTTTTCTTGGGTGGCTGAAGCCGATGCTGTGGGAAATTGCAAATTGCAGGTACCGCATCATCTTTAAGCAGTGGTTTGTTTCTATTTGAATGAAACAAGTAGCATGTTTATAAAAGTTTTCACAGCTATAACCCATTTCTTTAATAGGCCTACATCTGGGCGTTTCCATGGAAATCTGTAATATAAGCTAGACGTAGGTTATAATTCTGTGACTAACTTAATAACTTATAACCTACAATAGGGCCTACGTGTATTTGTCATACGTGCTATTTAGGCCTAGCCTATGTCAAAATTTGATGTAAGACATATCCATAAACGCAGAATAGGCTACTTCGAAATAAAGTAGACCGTAAACCTACCGTATTATTGGGAAATACCATACATATAACGTTGCACAGAGGTACGTACGTTCAAATATATGAAAAGAATCACGACATATCAGCTGACATGCAACCTAGAGTTAAATGGTATGACAGTTTTTGGTGCGACTAGTTACGCCTGGCAGTGCACCAGGAAGCAGTTTTCAGCGAGGGTTACCATGGGAGGAGTTGTTCCAATAGTACCGACAGTTCAATGGTCTCAGCTCGCACCCCCCACCCCCCACTCTTCCAATCGTCAAAAATCATAGTGTCCGTGGCGCAAAAATCCTACCAATGTTCTTTGGCTCTAGTGTGTCCATGAGTTTTACATATCCTGGAGTAGAAGGTAGCATCATTTGAAGTCTGAGTTCTTCTACATTATAAACCTCGTGAGTCACCTCTTACACCGGTCTTGAAGGTGTATACTTTGATAAACCCAAGGCCTTCTTTATGTAAGTCGCCTTCAGTTTCTCCATATTGTTCCAAATACTTCATATTTAAATGTGTCCAAATGCTCTCCAGTCCATAAGTCACAATACGGGTAACATTTAACCGCAAAAGTTTTAAGGCTGTTTTTATAGATAGCTTAGTCAAATGTTTTATGTCGTTGAAGGCTTTGGTAGTGACGCTGGGTCTATCCTTGATTTGCAGTGTGAAAACATTGTCAGTTGACTAATGTAGGACCTAAGTAGGACTACTTGTAATGTGGTACACCCTCAAGCGGTTTTCCTGCAATGTGGAAAATTGCTGGCTTTCCCCCTTTCCTAAAGGTCATAGATTTAGTCTTGTTTCTGTTTAACCTAAGGTCATTGTGTAACACCCATAATTCAAAGGGGTCGAGAGCAGATTGCAATTCGACCTGTGAACTTGAAGCGAGCACCATGTCATCTGCGTATATAAATGAGATTACCCGCTCTGATAATATATCTGTGATATTATCTGCCATAGCAGTGATAAATATTACGAGGGCTTAATGGGTCTCCTTGTAGCAGCATGCCTGTAGTCTGCTCAATTGGGCTTGATGTTGTAATGCCATCGTTAATGACTATATTGTTAGAGCCTAAAATACTTTTGACAAGATGTTTAGTGTAGCTGTTACCTCTCAATAGTCTGTCTAGTTTTTCCAATATTTTCTTCCTGCTAATCGAGTCAAAAGCTTTAGAGTAGTCAATGAATATGGATTGTAACTTTCCCTTCGGTACTGACAGGGTAGACGCAATCTCAGTTTGAAGACTTCGAATTGCCTGGATTGTGCATCTTTCTCTCCTAAAGCCAAATTGTGAGTCACAATGCTATTTGGGATGGCTGGGTGGGTCACATACAGCGGAGGAGGAAGCATCTTTTAAAACATCATTCCCTGATTTATTTCTCGTTGTTTGATAAGGTATTTTGGCTAATTAATGTACTATAGAGAATATTATCGCTCGTTCTACTTTCGTTCAGTGGTACCATTCTGTTTTAGACCACCTCGTTGTGTAGTGCCTAGCATTCTTGGCTGTCGTCCCAGAGGTCCGGGTTTGATTCTCCGGCTCTGCCAAGAAATTTAATTCTCATGTGAGGGCTGGGATGGGGTGCACTCAGCCTCATGAAGCAACTTAGTAGAGGAGGGTTCAATTCCCACCTCAGTCATCCTGGAAGTGGTTTTCCATGGTTTCCCCACTTCTAATCCAGGCGAATGCCAGGATGGTTCCTAACTTAAGGCCATGGCCGCTTCCTTCCCACTACAATACCCAATTTACAAACACACTAGTTCAGCCATAACAATAACACAGGTTATCACACAAATTCCACACACAAATACATGGGGCTACAAGACCACGATGTCGTAGCCCCTAATATAAGCAACAACCATTTATATTTGCATTTTATATTTGCCTAGGCCCTTCATTTGTTGGTTGACTATTATTGTAGTTCCATTTAGAAATATTTGCATTTTTTAACATAATGTCTTACCTCTGCTTTATTTATGTCTGTATTTTTAGCTACTGTCTGTTCTCGTTGCTTGTAGCGAAATACGTCAGGGTTTCATATTGAATTTGTGCCTTATTACATAAAAACCTGTAATTTCTGGCGGAATTTAATCAAATATGCGAATGTTTGTCTTCGAATTTGCCGCTATTTCGATGGCGCCATGCCCGCTAGTTGCTACAGCTGTTCCCCTACGATTTCCGCCATCTTGGTTTTGATGTTACGGTCTGAGATATTGTAGTCGGTCTTGTCTCGGGCTTCCGCAAACGCCATTTTCACACTTTCGATACCTGCATTAAGGTCTGAGTATTGTAGTTGGTCTTGCTTATTACACATGCCTGAAATGCTATTTATGCTCAAAACTGTCCATGTCATATGAATACCAGCTCTCGAAAAGTGTGGTTGGATTCAAAACTGTCCATGTCCATACGTAAGTGAGGCTCAAAACTTGCCTTGTCCCTTTCCACCAATCGCAATGAATATTGAAGTCAGATGACTAATACAAGATGGCCGTCTTATGTATGTAAACATTGAGCCCTTGTGTGTGTTTTAAAGTTTATGCTGAAAGGTATACGCACTGTTTTCGTCACAATAAATATGAAACATGTCAGTAATGTTGATCAAGGCATCGCGGAAACAACATCTGACCCTTCTAGGAAGCGAGTACGCCGTAAAGATCAGTGAAGCAAGTTGTTTCTATTCATTGCTGAAGGAAATGCGAGACAATTTCTGCCCATGTCTTTCGACTGACAAAGGAATTAAAATATCTGATCAGAGTGTCTATTACAGTAGGAAATTATACCAATACAATCTTGCCATTATAGTACTGTATGTTCCTCTTCAAATCAAGGTTAACCACTAATAATGTATTCATGTACACATGGCTTGAGAGCGAAGGTAAGAAAGGGTCAAATGAAATATGCTCAGCTCTCTACCACTGTTTATGCCATACAGACATGAGCAACATACAAACTTTGGGCTTAATTGCCGATGGGTGCCCTGGGCAAAATAAAAACACAATAGTTGTCTAGATGCTGTGTCACTGGATGTACAAACACGCAACAAGCGTCAACAAAATAGAAGTGAATTATCCCATTACTGGATATTCATTCATGTCTTCCGATAGAATGATTGGGCTCATCAAAAGGCAACTGCGGAAACGAGAAACGATAGCTTCATCCATAGCATCTTGGAAGAGTATGGGACCCTCCACAAACTAGGGAGAGACTGGGAGATAGCTGACTGGAAAGGGCCATTCAAAACGTCATCCAATCCGCAGCATCGTTCCCCTTCCAGAAAACAAAAGTAAAAAGAGTCATCATCATCATCATCATCCGTAATTCACAGAATGTAATTCACATCCAAGGGGAGCCTAATTATAGGTCTGACATCAATGAACCAATGGGTGTATGCAAACGGGGAATACACTATAAACAGGTAAACCCGGGCTGCTTAACTAACTCTCCCGTGACCATTAATGAAAAATAACTGGAAAATGTTTCAAATCTCCTCGAGAAACACTATGGTGAGTCCTGGAGGGAGATTAACTCTCTGTTATAGTACATGAACTTATTAGGCTAGCAGGAGAGGATCAAGACATTGTTCCAGGTATGATGTACTAAGTGCGTGGCAGATTGTCAGATATAACACCATGTAAGTTAAAAAAATGCACAAATTTAGATTTATGTTCATTCCATAAATTAAAAATTGAATACAAAAATTTAGATTTATGATCATCACATGTCTTCTCTTCACATAGTCTCTGGTCTGTTTCAAAACTGTCCATGTCCATTACAGTTGCATGCAAAAGTGTCCATCGGCAAAATTAGATGCAAAAGTGTCCTTGTCCATTTTTATTTTGCTTATATCTTGCAAGCATTTCGTTCCTGGTTTTTTGTCAATAGCTCAATCAGATTTGTACTAATTCATACTTATTTATATGACAAACAGTGTAGGCTTATAACAATCCACCCAGTAAAAACACATTTTCCACTTTTTCTCAAAACCAGTTATGGAGGACATGGACACTTTTGCATCTAGGCGACTCATCTATTACTACATCATCTCCAGATATTTTCCGGGCTATTAATTCAGGTAGTTTAGTTAATTTCAGTAGTTTAAGAATTTTATAGGAAGGAGTACCTAGTGTAAATTTTTACCGAAACTTTAACAAACACAATGTGTACAGCCAATTAAATATTTCAACTCAGTACCGTATAACTTGTTCGTCTTTAGCATAGTGGGAAAGTAGTGGTGTCCTTAGTTGGCACTCAAACAGGTGATACAATTATTATTTATTTTATTTATCGTATGGCTTTAAGTGCCGGGAGGGTCCGAGGAAATGTTCGGCTCGCCAGAGACTATAGCTGCTTCCAGCGGACACCCTTAGGGTGAGCTACAAGTTCCGTTAAATTTCAAGTAGTTCCAACTTTCGCCACCAGATGTCAATGATACCTAGTGGTGAACGTTGGAACTTTGATAGAGCGTTCCAACGAAATCTAACCTAGAAATGAAGCTTCACACAAGTTTAGTCTGTGGAAGGATCTTTTACATGCCATAAATCTATGACATGGAACCGCCGGCTTTACTTCCCCTCCGAAGGAATGCATACTGAAGGATTTTTAACGCTCTTGAAAAATCCGACGACATCAGCCGGGTTTGAACCCGCTATCTTGGGCACAGCAGTTCAGCATGTTACCGACTACGCCACCGCAGCCGCTTAGGTGATACAATGAACAGTGTAGAGCACAGAGTTGACACACAAAATCATTGAATATTGCATGAAATAACGTTGGAACTAATATAGCGTTATCAAACTTACCTACAAATTTTAGCTTCCACAAGTGTAGTTAGTGGATGGTTCTTCACGAAAATGCACCTTCCACTAACTACACTTGTGGAAGATAAAATATGTAGGTTAGTTGATAACGCTATATTAGTCTTAACGTTCGTCGCCAGGTGCCGACTGCGACGGCATTTAGTAGCCACGTCCGCAGCTAGGTGTCGTGGACGGTAGCATTTGTTAGTAAAGTAGGAACTACTTGGAAAAAATTAATCGTCTGCAGTCCTTCTACCTGAATCACAGATAACACACACAAATACTGCCATCACAATTAACATCGGTTATCAGGCAAATTCTACACACACCCAAAGTACACGGGGCTACATGACCTCGTTGTTGCCTTTCCTCCGGTAGTGCACACCTCGTGTAGACGTGACGTAACTAGTAATTCGCAGCTTTCCATTCCTCATTGGTCATGGCTGGGGTTTGATAGATTTTCTTTTTTTTTAATGTATTTATTTTTTATTTATTCATTCATTCCCTTTAGAGAGCTTAGCTCCTATTACAGAAGGCACTACACTACAATATAATCAAAATATAGTTACCAAACGGAAACTCGTATGAAAGAGAAACAATACAACATTTGGCAACTAAATATTTTTAAATATTACAGTGTTACCAAATAATAAATGTTCACAGAAATAATAAGTTTTTTTTTTTTAATTTAGTCAATTTACCCTCTAGGTTGGTGGTTCCCTCGGACTCAGCGAGGGAACTCACCACTACCGCCTCTATAGGCAGTGTCCTGGAGTCTGGAACATCTGGTCGGGATGGATACAACTGGGGAGGTGTGATCAGCACTTCGCCCAGGCGGCCTCACCTGCAAAGCGAACTGGGGCCTCATGAGGGATGGGAAGGGATGGAAGATTGGGATGGATAGGCGAGGAAGAGGGAAGGAGGCGGCCGTGGCATCACAGTAGGTACAATCCCGGCATTTGCCCGAAGACGAAGTGGGAAACCACGGAAAACCACTTCGAGGATGGCTGAGGTGGGAATCGAACCCCCTCTACTCATTTGGACCACCCGAGGCTGAGTAGATCCCGTACCAGTCCTCATACCACTTTTCAAATTTCGTGGCAGAGCCGGGAATCGAACCCAGGACCTCCGGGGCGGCAGCTAACCATACCGACCGCTACGCTACGAAGGTGACTATAATAAGTAATACTTAACAATCATACTGGACATTTCTTAATACTTGAGTGGCTTCGGTGGCGTAGTTGGTAGCATGCTGAGCTTGTATGCCCAAGATTGTGGGTTCAAACCCGACCAAAGTCGTCGGATTATTTAAGAGCGTTAAAAATCTCTCAGTATGCCTTCCTTCGGAGGGTAAGTGAAGCCGGCGGGCCCATGTCATAGATTTAAGGCATGTAAAAGAACCCTCCACTAACTACAACTGTGTGAAGCTAAATTTGTAGGTTAGATTTGATTAACGCTCTCTAAGTTCCAACGTTCGCCACCAGGTGCCAGTTGTGATGGCATCTAGTTGCCAAGTTCACAGCTAGGCGTCGTTGACGGTAGCAGTTGGTAGCAAACGTAGGAACTACTTGAAATTGATCGTCTGCAGTCCTTACCTGAATTGCAGATAACACACACTAATACAGCCATCACAATTAACACTGGTTATCAGACAGATTCTACATACTCCCAAAGTAAACGGGGCTACATGACCGCGTTGTCGCAGCCCCTAAACTGAGGAACCAACCAACGTTCTTAACACATAACAACTTAATACTAGTTACTGGCTATAGACATAACTATCAAGGATCATCGGGTTTCGCGTGTCCTAAGCAAATAACTGTTCGAGGCCATGAATAGGAGAATGGAAAACGACGACGACCTAGATACCTATCTGGAGGAACCCTGGATAGGACATTGAGTCACCGGAGATGACAATACCAACTGGAGGAAGTGCGTCGTGTTACCGCGACGACATGAAACACTAAAAACGTGTGAATGACTCAAGCCCACGAGAAAGCTATTGTTGTTGTTTCGCGTGTGTTTGTAATTTGTCTGCTAACATGTATTATTGCGGTATCTGTAAAAGTGTGTGTATTTGTAATTGAGACGAGGATGGGGAAGGACGTGGTCGTGGCCTTAAGTTAGGAATCAATCCGGCATTAGCTTGGAGTCGAAGTGGGAAACCACGGTAAACGACATTCAGGATGGCTGAGGTAGAAATCAAACCCACTTTTTTTTCTCAGATTTGTCTCACGAGGCTGACCACACCCCTTTCCAACCTTCAGACTAGCATTAAATTTCTTGAAAAGCTGGAAATCGAACCCAGACTTCGGAGGTGTTAGTTAGTTATTATTGTTTTAAGGGGAAACCTCGAGACCTGGAGAAAATATGACTAAGGTATCTCCTGAGATTGTCCCTCAATCAGTAGAATGCAGGTTCCGCCCCTTAAAGCGACAATCAACTCTAACTCAATCACCATTATCAATCAGCTGACAGCCGGTATATTTTTAACGGAGGCCTACATTACTTAGGAATTTTCGTTAATTACCGATCATGATAGCTTAGCGCCTTAAGCTTGTTGTTTTACGTGACCTTTAATCTCACTATCATGAAACATGGGACGTCCATGCTTTACTTGGGATCTGAACCACAGGACGTGACATTTCACATTGAAAATCTCGCATATATTCATCGGAATTTAACCCTCGCTGAGTCCGAGGGAAAAAGCCAACCCTGGAGGGTAAACCGACTAAAAAATATATATATTATAATGGTGCGTTTCATAAAAAGGGAGGTAGCGCGCAGTTCGCTACTCCTGTGGGGGTCCAAGCGGGAACATAAGAGCCCGCTGATGAGCCAGCTTGGTGTCCTAGGTGAAACCCAACACAAGACACGGCACAAACCTAGAAAAATTGCTGAGTTTTAAATTATTATAATACTTGATGGAATTTTTAACGTATTAATAAATCTCCCGACCCAAGATTGTCGCACTTTAAAACTATAAAATTCGATTGTACAACTAGAATAGATCCTGAAATTTTGGGTTTTGAGAGCCAAGCAGATTGTTTTTGTGACATATACTTAAAATTCAAAAATTTCAATCAATTTTTGGACTGACAAAGATGCACGTTCATTCATACGGTGCTTCTGATATGCATAAATCTATTTATATATGACTCAAAACTCTGAAAAAGGCTAATTTATTGGATTTCATTCATTGCCCTGGAATTTAATCAGCATGGAGGACGGTCAGGGAGGGGAAAAATTGATTGATTCTTTGTCCTCCTCTGAATCCGCGTCTGAAATGAGCACAAAAATACGACTTGTGTGTTTGTTATTTCAGGTGCTAAGACCACTTTGGCCATCAGTCCCGTGTACTTAGGTGTGGGTTGAATTTGTCTGATAACATGTGGTGACAGCAGCAGCGTCTGTAATTCTAATGAATTAGGATCTAGGATTGTGACACGTGCTTCAGGACTTAGGAATAAGGTTCCATCCCCGCATTTGCCTGGAGAGAGTGTGGAGAAAACCCGAGGAATACCACACTTCGAATGACCCTGTCAGCGCCAGGATTCACACCTTTGGTCTCTGGGCGTGCTGTTTGCTGCAGTTCCCCGTCACATTTGTGATGCACGAATTCAACCCGCTCGACTCCTCCGTGGGATGACAGACATACAAAAACGTCAGTGACATTCCTGAAAAATGTTCAGTCCTATCAAATAAAGTGAGTGCCTAATATAGAAAAGGTCAGGTCAATGTTATCGCACAGTGATGCTCAACTTACCGTCTCTAAGGTCACATGTTTGTCTTTATCTAGTCCCCCAAGGGCTCACGACTAGTGGAACGTGGGTTGGCGACCACGGGATCCCAGCTGAATCCAGCATTGCTTCCATTTACTTATGTCGACCTCCTCTCTATCTTCTTTCCTGTCGACCTCCCTAGGTAAACTCTTGTTCTCTTCCAACCCCGACGTTATTAGGGTATCCGAGGCTTAGGGAGTCTTTCACATTCCAGCCTTAATTGGTCCTTTTCTCATCTTTCCTGATACCCTCATTCTTCGAAGGGGTCAGGCCTCTTCTTTTCTCTTCATGGTATATCCTGCCTTCTGCTCAAGACCATAAAGGAGGCTGGTGTGTGTGTGTAGTGGAGATGGTCGCTGCTGTTCTCCTGGGAGCAAAGCAAAACCTTTTGTCACCATCTGTTGCCACACCAAGTCTAGAGAGTGCCATTTCGTCACTTGAGATCTTAACTCACACAGATACCAAGAGCTGACGCGAACACATCTGTATTCCAAGGAGCGAAGTGAACGTTCCTCCCCTATCAATCACGCTGAAACACATGGATACTCCCGCATACGAGATTCGCGTATGCGCAGCTGTGGTTTTGCGCCATCAGATATTAATTGCAGTACAACCTCTGTCACCCGGCTCCCGGTTGTTACCTCCACGGTACAAAGCCGTGAACGACAGGTACGAATAGCTAGTACTAAATACAGCCAATTTGCGTTCATTGGCCCTGGTAAATAGGGCCGTAGAGAGCGATCATAAGGTCTTTCTGGCCCCTCCATTTTTATTTAACCTGTGACATAACTTTGAAATTACGGTATTATGCTAGCAAATTTTTAACGACCTCTACAAAAAAAAAAAAAAAAAAAAAAAAAAACGAGCCTTACAGTAGTCGCATATGATGTGTAACATCTGACATAGAAGAAACCTCACGTGAAATTGTTGTTACACCGGTATTTTTTAGTATTATTGGCACAAATATTAATCTGTTGTAAAAGGGAGTGTTTTACAGATATTGTAGTTTATAATATGGAACTCATTTTATTAGATGATTTGTAGCTTCCGCCAGCACTAGCCTAAATAAAGAATACGATATGGATCAACTAGATTAATAGACGCGACACCGCTCATAACCTTAAATTTCTTATAAACAGGTCCTCTTGATTCACAGACCAACACGTAATTTCATATGGATTCTGTTAAAATGAGTCATATTGATATGATAAATATCGTTTAAAATTATAATCTGGTAGCAAAAATGTCTAAACCGCCCAGGATTCGAACCCAAGATCTCTAGATTCACAGTCATACGCAATAACCCCACGGCTATTTCGACTACGCAAATATTGTGCACAAGGGGTGACTTATTTCCACGTTCCAATAATACTGCATTACGGAATTAAGTTTCATTTATATTTTGCTTGTTTCGATAATGTTCCTGAGTGACATTGAGTTTAAAATGCCTTATGCCAATGCAATGCCGACTACTTACAATGTTTGATATTAAGGCATTTTACCATTTAAAATACTGATACGATTACTTCAAACATGTACCATGTCATTTGTTTAAATCACTTGACACTAGAGTTCGCAAGAGCGTTTTCCGTTCATTATGTCATATACATTCCACATGGCCGAGAGTGCCGTCATGGTATCAATTTTCGACACCGCGCGCTGATTGTTTCTCTTACCAGTGCCAGCTGGATCGATCGATCGTGTTGGCAGTGCGTCTTACACTTCCGTTCGATCCACCAGTGCCAGCTCGGGCACACTTCCATTCGATCGATCGAGCGGGCAGTGCATACTTCCGTTGTCCACCACTGCCAGCTAGTACACTTCCGTTTGATCGATGGAGCGGGCAGTGCATACTTCCGTTGTCCACCACTGCCAGCTAGTACACTTCCGTTTGATCGATCGAGCGGGCAGTTCATACATCCGTTTGATCCACCACTGCCAGCTCGATCGTTCCGATCCACTTCCGTCCCCAATTTTCAAAATCACTCCCACAAAACTATCCAGCAACCGAGCGGAAAGATGTTACACATCAATAAATAAATAAATAAATAATAATAATGCCCTGTGGAATTTAGCTTGCCAAACTTTGTTTTTAGTTATTCAGCCATACTCCTTTTGTTTTGCCTCTCATTGGTTCTTCTTTTACTTCAAGAATGTGATCACTGTGAATTAAAAAAATCATTTTTGTTGTATCTGAACGTGTTCAGGCACCACAAGAATAAGCGATACTCCTTTCAGAAATGTATGGTTGGTTGGTTGGTTCTTAAGTTTAGGGGCTGCGACAACGCGGTCATGTAGCCCCGTGTACTTTGGGTGTGTGTAGAATCTGTGTGATAACCGGTGTTAATTGTGATGACTGCATTAGTGTGTGTTATCTGTTTTCTTAATTCAAGTAAAGACTGTAGACTTTTGAATTTTTCAAGTAGTTCCTACTTTTGCCGCCAAACGCCACCGTCAACGACTACTAGTTCAGAACTTAGCTACCAGACGTCACCGCAGTCGGCTCTTGGCAACGAACGTAGCAACCTAAGAGCGTTGTTTACATTCTTAACCTACACAATTTAGCTTCACACGGGTGTAATTAGTGGAAGGTTCTTTAATATGCCATAAATTTATGACATGGGACCGCCGGCTTTACTTCCCCTCCGAAGGAAGGCATAGTGAGGGATTTTTAACGTTCTTAACAATCCGACGACTCTCGGCCGGATTTGAACTCGCGATCTGGGTCAAAGAAGCTCAGCATGCTACCGACTACGCCACCGAAGCCGCCCAGAAATGTATGAAGTACGGTAAAGAGTCAGTGTTTCTGAGATTGAATTAGAAATTTAATACTCTACAAACAGCACTTAAACTTTAGCACGTTATGAATTAAATGGACTACTCTGGCAACTTCGTCATTTCCCTGGATGGAAAATGAAAAACACAATGGAGATTTACGAGGGGAGTTCCGAAAGTAAGTTTCGTCATTTTACTGCACGAGCAGACGGTAGCCTACACCAGCTGACACAAACAATCGACATAAGAATTCACACCCGTAGCTGGTTCAACGACGGAAGCAGCGGAGGGAGAATGACGCATGCGCAGAGCGCCGATGAAGAGAGAGGAGTAGCAGACCGGTGTGCGCGATATCATTCGAATACAACTCACGTTGGTAGACAGACGAGTACTGACAACGTGGTCGCCAATGAATGTGCGTGCTGTTATTCGGTATGAATGGGCACGTAGGACTAGTGTGCCAGTTATCCATGAACGCCTACAGACCGTGTATGGTGAAGCGGTCATGTCCCGTCAAATGGTCGGTCGCTGGTGTTGCTTGTTCAGTGAAGGAGAGCCGAGTGGAAGATGAAGATCGAAGTGGGCGTCCCTCCACATCCACGAATGAAAACAACATTGCTCGAGTACAGGACATGGTGAAATGCCCATATTACGCGACACTTGCTGGCATGGAAGCTTCTACCAGTACGGGTATACACGCTGGTATACAAGCGTCTATTAATGTGTGATTTGTACCTTCCATAGTAGGTTCTGCCTTCCATAGTAGCTTCCATACAACTCACGAAATTGAACAGGTGCTCTTTTTCCTGACAGTTTGCATGGAAGTTTGAGTACAACGGCCAATCGGATTGCTTTTCTCGTTCTAGTAGAGATCTTAGCGAGAACATAAACAAATACATTTGTTATGTAGGTAGGCCCTAGAATAAATACATCTGAACGAAACTATATTTTCTCTAAACAGCGTTTATGTGAAAAGCGCCTGCTATATCCAGTAAATACAGAAAGTGTCATATTATTTTGAACTATTTAAATTCTAATAGTTAACACAGATAGTATCCGTCCATGGTTTTAAACAGTGTTGAGAAAATAGAATTTTAAATGAGAGAAAACATGTTTACTATCGTCCTCGTAGATCATGTAGACAAAACTAAGTTGCAATATTGTTGTACGACGTGAGGAGGATATAATAAAATCATTAAAAAGTAGTAAAAATTTTCGCCGTTGAACCCGGGATCTTCAAAACAGCAAGCGGGCGCGATACCACTTACACACTTTTCCAACAGACTTTAACGCATATTGTTACGCTTCTTATTTGCGCGTATGGTTAAATATCCAATTATTACACTTATATCTTAAATATCCTTTGGAATGCATTCATTCAGTACCAGCCATGTTTCCAAATGTAGCCTACTTAAAGCAAGTTTCACGACCACTTTGCGTTAATAATACGAATTGACTGCAAATTTTACCCCCAAACGACAAGCATCCTCCATGTTTTATTTCTTACAACTTGGCGCACGAAATGCTAGCGTGTGGTACACTTCAGTCATAAAAGCAGGTGTACGGACGAGGATGAACAGAATCATACAGGATTTTATACCAGCGATTACAGCAGCTTCATTGCCAGCAAGTGTCGTGTGATACGGGCATTTTAGCGGACAGGCGCATAACGGTGGCAGACTTGGCGTCCACACTGCGTTAGGTTGTGCCCGGGCCCATCACATACTCCATGATGTGTTGGTTTATCGAAAAGAGTCCACCATAGTGGATTCTTGAAACTCATTGCACGCTACAAGTGTCTCAATGTCGGTGGTGACTATGCCGAAAAATAGTGTGAGGTGTGTATAGTTCACGATGCCATAGTGTATGTCAGTTTGGCCATAAAGGGTCCCTGGGAAGAAAATGACGAAACTTACTTTCGGAACTTCCCTCGTATAATAGTACATTATGCAACGAGCCTATAATGGCAATAAATAAGACACGAGTATGTTTATAAAACGAGCGTATGCGAGTTTTATAATTTGCATACGAGTGTCTTAATTACCATTATAGGCGAGTTGCATACAACTGTTTATGTTCGACGATAATTATTATAACTATTTTATTTTCGAACATAAATATTCATAAATATCTGTCAAGATTTCGCCAGTTTTATGTACTGAACAGAGAGCATGAGACGCAGAGAATGCCTTGTATTTGACCATGGCCTCCTCGATTACCCTACTATGACACTAGGCCAGGCAGTGAAATTTAAATTAGAAGGCCGTGGAACTCAGCGCATCCAATTATCTAATGGGTCAAACAACTGTTTCTTGAGCTCTGATTGGTGAGAGAAACTGTTTCATAATGTAAAACAGTGTTATAATGAGCCTCATTATAGTACAGTTTTCTGACATATAATACTCAGGGTCGAACATAAAAGTAATTATATGTTTGCTTTGTAATGTTTTGACTGTATTTACAACAAACAGTTATATCAGAAAAGTTCATAATACTGTAGTTTAGATATAAAATTAAATAAAGTTGTCCACTCTAAGTCTTTTTACTGTCTCGGGCGTGGGACCAGGGGCGTATATAAAAAAAAAATTTCGGGGGGGGGATTAACTATCCTGAAAAATTGTGAGTATTCTCAGAAGATTGTCTGTCTGTTAGGTAGTCAGCCCGAAGGCTGGTTGGATCCTCAAACAGTACCGCCGTTAGGTTATGTGAGTAGATACCCACAAAAACCCAAGGCAGCGCTATATCGAGGCGTACTAGGCAAAAAGAGGAGTGAGGTAGTTTGCCATTGCTTTCCTCACTGAGTCAGAACAGTAGTACTAACCCTATGAGTAGAACCTTTCACAACATCCACAGGCACTGACTGTGCCCTGAATGTCATTACTAAGCACCACCCATACCTCAGTAGCTTCCATATAATCACAGCCATGAGTGAGACTGAGACATCGGTGATACTCTAGCCTGTGCCAACACACACTGACTGTGCCCTGAATGTCATTACTAAGCACCACCCATACCTCAGTAGCTTCCATATAATCACAGCCATGAGTGAGACTGAGACATCGGTGATACTCTAGCCTGTGCCAACACACACTGACTGTGCCCTGAATGTCATTACTAAGAACCACCCATATCTCAGTAGCTTCCATATAATCACAGCCATGAGTGAGACTGAGACATCGGTTATACTCTAGCCTGTGCCAACAGGCACTGACTGTGCCCTGAATGTCATTACTAAGCACCACCCAGACCTCAGTAGCTTCCATATAATCACAGCCATGAGTGAGACTGAGACATCGGTTATACTCTAGCCTGTGCCAACAGGCACTGACTGTGCCCTGAATGCCATTACTAAGCACCACCCATACCTCAGTAGCTTCCATATAATCACAGCCATGAGTGAGACTGAGACATCGGTGATACTCTAGCCTGTGCCAACACACACTGACTGTGCCCTGAATGTCATTACTAAGCACCACCCATACCTCAGTAGCTTCCATATAATCACAGCCATGAGTGAGACTGAGACATCGGTTATACTCTAGCCTGTGCCAACAGGCACTGACTGTGCCCTGAATGTCATTACTAAGCACCACCCATACCTCAGTAGCTTCCATATAATCACAGCCATGAGTGAGACTGAGACATCGGTGATACTCTAGCCTGTGCCAACAGGCACTGACTGTGCCCTGAATGTCATTACTAAGCACCACCCATACCTCAGTAGCTTCCATATAATCACAGCCATGAGTGAGACTGAGACATCGGTGATACTCTAGCCTGTGCCAACACACACTGACTGTGCCCTGAATGTCATTACTAAGCACCACCCATACCTCAGTAGCTTCCATATAATCACAGCCATGAGTGAGACTGAGACATCGGTTATACTCTAGCCTGTGCCAACAGGCACTGACTGTGCCCTGAATGTCATTACTAAGCACCACCCATACCTCAGTAGCTTCCATATAATCACAGCCATGAGTGAGACTGAGACATCGGTTATACTCTAGCCTGTGCCAACAGGCACTGACTGTGCCCTGAATGCCATTACTAAGCACCACCCATACCTCAGTAGCTTCCATATAATCACAGCCATGAGTGAGACTGAGACATCGGTGAAAAGCCACCTTTTACTCTAGCCTGTGCCAACAGACAAATGCAAATGTACTGCATTGTCACCGCAAAATATCCAGAAATATCAACCAATATCTTAGAGCATATAATACTTTGTCTAATTATTTTAGAAAAGTGTTAATTGTAAAATTCTAAGTTTATATAGCCTACAATTAGTGGCAATACAAAAAAGTTGTAAAATATATCACAACACAAAATAACATTTTATATTTAACTAGCAGAAGTTGGGGTGGCATCTAGTATCCAAGTTCACAGCTAGGTGTCATTGACGGTAGTACCTGGTAGCAACATTAGGAACTACTGCTTGAAATTGACCGTCTGCAGTCCTAACCTGAATTAAGACAAATACAGCCATTACAATTCACACCGTTTATCAGACAGATTCTACACTCACCCAAAGTACACGGGGTTAGATGACCGCGTTGTCGCAGCCCCTAAACTGAGGGAACCAACCAGAGGTAGATTTCATTAGAAAGCTAACTATTGCAATGGGTACCATGTTTCGACTTCCAGAAGATTTCGACATATCTTCGCGTTTCACATCCCCCAGACCCCAAAACCACCGTCAGTTCAAAAGTTTATAACTAGCAGAAGTACGGTGTTCGTTGTTAACACCAGACATTATCAATTGAGCTCCTGTTGCAATGGTTAGCGGTTTGTCATTCCTTCAATTTTATCAGAAGGAAGTTAGTTTACTGGGAATATCACACACACTTAATTTAAGGCCCTTAAAATGTAGTTTTCGGAGACCCTTTATAGATTCCCGAATTTTGTGTCTCACATTGAGAAGCGCAACATATGCTTTGGTCGTCCTTCTAGGATAATTTTTATATTTCGCCTATTTTAGCATATATTGAGATTTTTTTTCTCTATATCCACCCTTCTACTGTATGAAAAGTACGGCGAAGAGTTTTATAAATGATTGGTGTATTGACTCTCATGGTTACCATACCTAATTTTACGATGCACCAAGCATCCGAACACGAGGTATAGGCGTACATAAAGATGCACAGAAAGACAGACAGACAATTCTATTTTTACAACATATTACCCAGATATCCAAATATGGGTATATCTACCACACAGTATCAAATAAAATCATCCTTACGATGAACCCGTATGTCGGCAAAAAAAAAAAAGTTAAAATGTGCTCTCAGACTAAATTCACCTAATGTGTACTTCCTGACGTGAAATACAATTGAAAGCCTTGTAGACGAAACGCAATACACGTCACATCAAAACTGACCCTCCACGTTGTGCTAGGTGCCCATACACAGGAAGACCCCTTTCATAAATTATAAAGGCTTGTGGTGCATGAAAATTCAGGTTCTTTAGCCTCAAATTGCCCAAATTCCCAAAAAATGCTGGTTCAATTCAGGAATTTTTGAAAATAATGTTGCTGTTTGGAGATATAATAGACCTTCTGTACTATATGTCGAACCGGGTGAGTTAGCCGTGGTGGTTACGGCATGACTGATGGCAGTCGCTCACATCCGGGAGGCGAGGAGGTTCGAATCCCCCCACCGGCAACCTTGAAGATGGTCTTCTGTGGTTTCCCATCTTCCTTCCAGGCAAATGCCGGGGTTGGTCCCAACTATAGGCCACAGCCGCTACCTTCCAACTCCTCGTCCTTACATCCAAAACTTTCCTCCCCAACGGTACTTGTAGCTCACCCATTGGGTGTCCGTCTCGAAGCAGCTACAAAAAAACTGGCGAGCCGAACATGTCCTCGGACACTCCTGGCACTAAAAGCCATACGCTAAAAATAAAAATAAAAAACTATATGTCGAACGTGAAAATTGCATGAAAAAATTCTAGGTTACCCCTTCACCCCCTTAATTGCATTGATGAATTATACGGCCTACGTTAGTTCCATGATAACCTTATAGACACTTGCAAACTTTCACAGAAATGTAATAAATGGAGTGGCATTGCTTCTTACAGAAATAGATGGAAAGTTGTATGCCACCCCTTGAGATAATGTTCTCATGGTTACCGATTTGCATTCCTTCATTAGTTTGTTAAATTAAATTTAATTAGTTTTCTGGGAATATTTCAGAAACTGTTGGATTTAGAGCCTTATAATGTAGTTTTCGAGGACCCTTTAGGGCCCCCGAGTTTTGTTGCTGGCACCGAGAGGATTTGTTTCGTCGTTGTACGCCATAATATAATACTAATAATAATATAATATAGGGAGAATTTATAACACCTATTTTTATTTAATTTTTAATTCAGCCAATTGCCATGTACTTTTCTTTTCAGGACGGGTCAGGAAAGGAATATTATCAGAGAAAGAAGCATTCACTTCACGCATGAGCAAAATGGAAATGGCCTACCATTTAACTAAGGACATCTATAAGAAAAGGTCAATATCCTTCAACGCAAAACTAAAACATTACTGCAGTGTCATCCGTCCGGAGGTCTTGCATGCTTCTGAATGCCTCACGATGAACAAAAAAAAAAAAGGCTTGGTCGAGAAACTGAAGGCCAAAGACAGGAAAATGTTGAGAAAGATATTGGGTTCCATCAAAGACAATGGGGAATACAGAAGACGACATAACCATGACCTATATACTCATGTGGAGAAGATAAGCAACGTCATCCGGAAGAGAAGGTTACCATTTTTGGGCATGTGAAACGAATGAGCCCAGCGAGACTGACCAACCGCAACATAAATTACTTTCAGGAGAGGAAAACAAAATGGGCCTGGTTCATTGAACTGGATAAAGATCTGAAAGAAGTGGGGATTACACCAACAGACATTCAGGAGCGCGTCACACTCAAAGGGAAACTTCAAGCTTGTAAAGGTTTCCAAGAAAAACCGAAGCTGAAAACGGGAAAGATTTGGACCCAGGAACGGAAGGAAGTCCACCGAGAACGAATGCGGGCGTACAGGGCAAACACCAAAGCCAGTAGGAGACGGTTGGAATGACGCGGTCCATAGATGGCCTATACGAAATGAATGAATGAATGAATAATATGGGGATATGAATATAATAGACCTGCCGTACCACACCCGCAGGTGTAAATCGCGTGAAAAAATTCTAGAGTACCCCTTGATCCCCTTAAGCGCATTATACGTATTGATGAATTTTACGGCTTAATTTGGTTCCGTGATAACCTTCTAGCCGTTTGCAAACGTTCACACTAATGTAATTAATGGAATTGCATTGCGTCTTACAGCAATATATATGGACCTCTGAGAATCCGTTGGCATGGTTACTGGCTTGCATTCGTTCATTAGTTTATTAAATTAAATTAGCGTTTTGGGAATATCTCAAAAACGGTTGGTCTTCGGTTCTTAAAATGTGGTTTTCGGGGACCCGAGTTTTGTCTCTCACATTGAGGGGCTGAAAATGAGTTTTGTCTCGTCCTTCTACGCCTATTTCAGCATGTATTTTAAGGGGATAGGCCCCCTTTTATTAGAGGTACGGAGAAGAGTTACATCAATGATTAGTGTCGTGCCTCTGATGGATATCTGTACCAAATTTTACGTTGATACACCCAGCCGTTCTCGAGTTATAAGGGAACAAATTTGTCCACAGACAAACAAACAAACAAACAGACGGACAGACAGACAGACAAAAAATTATTTTCGCGCGCATCCATCATAAAACAGTCTGAAACGTGTAAACAACTCAAATTTCCGTAGAAATTCAGAGAAAAACACACACATTTTCATTTTTAGCCTATTTTCAATTTTGAAAAAATAGGCTTATGAGATCACCTTTTGTCCGTGTGTGTGTGTGCGTGCGTGTGTGTGTGTGTGTGTGTGTGTGAGGTGTGTGTGTGTGTCCCCCCTAATAAAATCTAAACGGCTGGAGCGATTTCAATGAAACTCGGTAAGGTCATAGCACTATTCCCGGCGACCTCGACCGTGCCCTTCAAATTTTGTTACGTCTCACCAATCCAACATGGCGGCTGTGCGAAATATTTCACTAGCATTCAATATCTCCGAAACTATTACCGATATCGCCCTGAAATTGTGTACGGTGATAAAGGGCACTACTAGAAGTTCATCTATGAGACTTTCAAAAACCTGGTGACTACAAAACCAACATGGCGGTCAAGCGAAGTTGAGACTTTTAAATAGACTTTTCTCGTGATTTAACTATCCAAACGTAATGAAACTTGGTACAGCAAATGTTTATACACATTGTAATGCACTGGAGTCTAATTTAGTTCAATTGTTTACATAACCTCAAAATGGCGGCTGTGCGAAATATTTCACTGACATTCTATATCTACGAAACTATTACAGATATCACCCTGAAATTTTGTACGGTGATAAAGGGTACTGATACAAGTTTACCTATGTATATTTCCTAAACCTGTAAAGTACAAAACGAACATGGCGACCAAGCGAATTTGAAATATTTTAATATACTTTTCTCGTGATTTAACTCTCTAAGTGCAGTGAAATGTGGTACAGTAAATGATTTTGCAGATTGTAATGCACAGCCATCTAATTTCATTCAATTGTTTACATAACCTCAAGATGGCGGCTGTGCGAAATTTTAAAATTAAGTATTTATTTCTTGTGTCGTAATCATGCGATCGAAGTGAAAGTTTGAATAATGAACCTAGGCAATAATTGTCCTTGAATGGTGCATAACTATATGACCTATACATATAACAATCCTAAATGGCGAGCTTCCGAAATATTTAGACGGTTCTCAATATCTATGAATCTTTTACAGCAACCAAACTGATTTTTTTTATGTTCATAGAGACTATGAACATATGTTCACCTATAGGACTTTAATTAACCTGGTAAGCACAAATCCAACATGGCGGCGACGCGAAGTATAAATATTTAAATGGACGTTTCTCGCGAATTAACTATCCGAGTGCAGTGTAACGTTGCACATTAAATGCTTATACAAATGTTGATCCACTGGCATCTAATTTATTTCAATTGTTTGCATAATCACAAGATGGTTGCTGTGCGTAATTTTAAAATCTCGTTTTTACTTCTTGTGTTCTAATCATGCGATTGAAGTTTGAATACCACACGTACACAGTAATCTTAATGTAATAGTACAAAAATAAAAATCCAACTTGGCGACCATCTGAAATATTTAGACGGTTCTCAATATCTACGAATCTGTTACAGCAATTAAACTGAAATTTTGTATGTTGATAGAGGCAATTAACATGAGCAGGATACATGAAAATAGGCTGTATAGTTCTTCACGGAACTACTTGTTATATAATAGAGATATACTGCACCGCTCGGTGTTGACCGTGTTTTATTGCACAGATTTTGGTTTTACTCGCTAATCGTTGGAGATATACGAAAAGTGATAAGGATCTTTCGGATATAAAATGAAATGTTAAAGCTCATGTATACCATCAAAAGTTTGCTATTTCTTAGCGTTCTCTTTTTATTTGAAAAGGAAATATGAAATTTTGAATCCAAAGGGTGTAGTGACTTCACAAATGTCGGTTTTACTCGCTAACTGTTGGAGATACACGAAAAGTGATAAGGACCTTTCGGATAGGAAATTAAATTTCAAAGCTCGTACGTGCCATCAAAAGTTTGCTATTTCCTACAGTTCTCTTTTTTATTTGATATGGAAATATGAAATTTTGGAACCAAACGTTCTAATGACGTCACTTAAATGGTCGCCAATTTTTAATAGTGCAAAATTTCGAAATCAAAAGTATCCTATATGTAAACCTGGTAAATCAGCTACATCCATGCAAAATTTCATTTAAATCGGACCAGTGGTTCTTGAGTTATTGAGTAACAGACAGACAGACAGACACACACCATCTCATTTTTATATATTAGTATGATGAATTTTCTATTATGGCCTATGGAGTATGAATGGCAAATATCTAAATATTTGTCAATTTATTAAGCAGAAAGGTAAAGAGGCGTTTCTTTTACAAATTGATAATTTATTTCTCAAAAGTACCGTACTGTGGAATTCTCAGTTTTGCCTCACAAGGCTGAGTGTACCCCGTTCCAGCCCTCAGACCAGGATTAAAATTTCTTGGCAGAGCCAGGAATAGAATTCGGACATCCAGGGCGTCAGTCAAGAATGCTAGACACTATACCACGAGTTAATCTAATTTCAATCTATTGTTTATAACTTAGCCAGTAAGTTAAGATCTGGGTATAACCAAATTTACAATTATTTTATGCTTTTACCAAAACAACACTTTCTTAATTTTTATTGTTTTCTTGGAGGGGGGGGGTTGGAGCCCCCACAGCTCCCCCTTATATACGCCCCTGCCTGGGGCTACAGCCCTACTTGCCCCTCCCTCTCGTCGGGCCTGCTGGTAAATGGCCCAACGCCCCACAAATTAAGAACTCCTGGAGGGAAACAACATTACACCCCGCCCAATAACTTTCAACAACGCTCCGGCATGATTGATTAACCATTACACCACAGTTGATATTCGTAGCACGTGACGCCATTGCACAACACATCACCTATATGGACTGTACAAAAGCCATAATCTGTCATTCTGATTAGCAATTTCCTGAGTTCATGACGCAACGAATAACTGAGTGACTACCACTTTTAACGTCACAAGTCTACTATATCTAACCATAGTTTGAACATCAGCAACTATTGTGTCACTGTAGAGCGCCAATGAAGAGGACAGTAGAATGTATTCCCTAGTATCGCCAAAATGTAAGACAGATTCTGCATCAAGAATCAGTTTCCTTCCCCACGAGTTTAGTGTAAAATGGAACGCAAAAGGGTTGGAAGGGCAAGTTTGACGAAAAACATCTTAAGACGCTACAAATTTTTCTGCAAATTTTCCATTTTTGCCGGTTCATATCTCTGAGACGGTAACACATACAGAGATATAAGTGTGAATAGGCTATACCATTTTGTAGGCAATTTAATAAACTTTAAGTTTAAAGAGTATAAAACTTTCTCAGCGACGCGCCGTTCTAAAGTTATGTGCCAAAAACAGAAAAAAGGTTGGTTGGTTCCTCAGTGTACTTTGGGTGTGTGTAGAATGTGTCTGATAACCGGTGTTAATTGCGATGGCTGTAGTAGTGTGTGTTATCTGCAATTCAGGTAAGGACTGCAGACGATCGATTTCAAGTAGTTCCTACTTTTGCTACCAAATGCAACCGTCAACGAGAAGGTGGGTTGTGCTTACGTTATTGATGGTGCAAATACCAAGATCTCTTTGCCTGAGGCCTGTAGTGTGTTTACTGCGGAGCTCGTCGCCATCTATAAAGCAGTTTGCACTACAGGATGCACGAATCCACTTTCTCGTGTGTACCGACCACTGATCTCTATGTATAGAGATCAGTGGTACCGACTCTTTGAGTTTGTTGCAGTCAATTGCTACATGTTTCCCGCAACACCCAGTGCATCGAATCCACGACCTACTAGCCGTGTTGTGCCGCGCTGACACTCGAATCACCTTTCTGTGGCTTGCAAGCCACATGGGAATTGCGGGAAATGAGTTAGCGGATCAAGCTGCAAAAGAGGCGGTATCACTACCACCTCGACCAATGGAGGTACCCGCTAGAGATATTCGCTCTCAGTTACGCTTACAAGGTCTGACATTTTTGAAGAGTCAGTGGCCAGCTGACCCACTGCCCACTAAACTGAGAGCGATCAAGGGAACTACTCGCGTGTGGCGGAGCTCTTTCCGGTCACGGAGAGAGTCCGTCATTTTGCGTAGCTTAAGAATAGGTCGTAAAAGATTCACCCACTCGTACCTAATGAGAAGGGAAGACCCCCCACTTTGTACTTGTGGAGCCGTTTTCACCGTGACCCACATTTTAACCGAGTGTGTGGATCTTGCTGACTTATGAAGAAACCTTGGTTTGCAGATGACACTCAAACTTATATTAGCCGATGACGCGGTGGCTGCTGATCGCGTTATCCGCTTTATAAGTGAGAGTGGGTTAGAGCCAGCAATCTAAATTTTCCAGTGTACATTGACTCAACGACTTGTTCGTTTTTGAATGATAATTTTTTGTTTTTCCGTAATTTTTGTTTATATTTATACTTATTATTTTAATTTCATTTTTTGTTTTATTAATTTTAGGTCTTTCCAAATTTAGGTGTCCACCTCAAAATTTTAAATTCAATTCCAAATTTGTATTCTTTAATCTGTGTTAAGAGGGGCAGATGACCTCGTAGTTCCGCCCCTTAAAACAACAATAACTAACACCTAGCTGTGAATTTGGCTACTATATGCCACCGCAACCGGTACCTGGCCACGAACGTTGGAAAATCAAATCTAACCTACAAATATAGCTTCACACATTTGTAGTTAGTGGAAGGTTCTTTTACATGTCATAAAAATATATATGACATTGACCCGCCAGCTTTACTTCCCCTCCGAAGGAAGACATACAGAAGGGTACTGAAAAAAGGGACCTCTGAGATTTCCCCCAACTTACCGCGACACCTGAAAACGACGAGAAATTATTAAGCGTTGTTCACGTAACCACCCCTTACACATTTCTGACACTTTTGAAACTGCAATATTTATTGCTGCAAAAATTCCTGCATAAAAGTTGTAACGTTCGGTGGCCAACGCGGGAGGGGGGGGGGGGTGACGGTGGAAGGATTAGAATGGGGGGGGGGAGGGGGGGTGTTGGAGGGGGAGGGGTGTCAAAATATGCTATTTCGTTTTTTGTTTTAAAATAATCTATGAAGATCTCTGAACAAAATCGTGTATTCCATATCGGTCTGTTGTAATTTTAAGAGGACTGGCTGAGTGGCTCATTGATAACGTTCTCGCCAGCTGAACCCAAGATAGTTGGCATTTGAGGGTGCGTAAATGTGCGAGAGCCACGTTAAAGATCCCCTTTGGGGCAAAATTCCGGCACCCTGGCATCTCTAAAAGCCTCAGTAGTTAACATGGACGTAAAACCAATAATATTATTATTATTAGTCTACTAATATTATTAATTGTAAGACATTAAAAACTGCTTTGAATGCACAGCCCACTTGTTATTTGAATTTTTAAATTGCACACTCTTACTTTAAAGTTATATTTTTATAACTAAAACCCTAGGTATGTTTTTTTTATCGAGGACACTCCATTTCATATGTTGGTATAAAACTAATGGCACCATTAGAAACATAAAAAAATATGAGCCTTACAGTAGTCGCATATGATGTGTAACATCAGACATAGAAGAAACCTCACGTGAAATTGTTGATACACCGATATTTTATAGTATTATTGGCATAAATATTAATCTATTGTAAAAGGTAGTGTTTTACAGATATTGTAGTTTATAATACGGAACTCATTTTATTAGATGATTTGTAGCTGCCACCAGCACTAGCCTAAATAAAGAATACGGTATGGATCAGCTAGATTAATAGACGCGACACTGCTCATAACCTTATAAACAGGTCCTCTTGATGCACAGACCAACACGTAATTTCATATGGATTCTGTTAAAATGAGTCATATTGATATGATAAATATCTTTTTAAATGATAATCTGGTAGCGAAAATATCTACCCCGTCCGGGATTCGAATCCGAGATCTTTGGATTCACAGTCATAGACGCTAACCCCACGGCTATTTCGACTACGCAAATATTGTGCACAAGATGGTAATGTACTTTGGATGTGTGTAGAATATGTCTGATAACCGGTGCTAATTTTGATGAGTGTATTCGTGTGTGTTATCTGTTTGTAATTCAGGTAAGGACTGTAGACATCCAATTTTCAAGTAGTTCCTACGTTTGCTACCAAATACCACCATCAACGATATCTAGTTCTGAACTTGGTTACTAGATGCCACCACAGTCGGCTCCTGGCGACGAACGCTGGAACCTAAGAGCGTTAGTCAAATCTAACCTATAATTTAGCTTCACACAAGTGTAATTAGTGGAAGGTTCTTTTACATGCCATAAATCTATGACATGGGACCGCCAGCTTTCCTTCCCCTCCGAAGGAATGCATACAGAGGGTTTTCTAATGCTCTTAAAAATCCGACGACTTCGGCCGGGTTTGAACCCGCGACCTTGGGCATAGAAGCTCAGCATGCTGCCAACTACACCACCGAAGACACTAAAAGTTTACCTAACAGTGTAATTTTGAGTTTTTTAAAATTATATCCACATGATCCACGCCTCCGAAGGTAAGCTGTCGGCACAGCAAGGGGGGAAATATCAATGCACCGCCGCGCCGCGCCGGTATTATATCAAACAATATCACTCGCTTCCTATACCTTGAAGAGCAGTCCGTCTATTCTCTGTCAAAAGGAATGCGATGACGTTGATTGATGTGGGAACTCTCCTCCACAATGCCATGTTGTGAGTGTTGTCTTTATACCGCTACAGAAGAAGATCCGTTACAAGGCAGGCAGGCAGGCTGATTCTCTTCGGTCTTTGGCCCCAAGGTCGTTCATACACCTACTGACACATGCTTCACGCTTTTTAACGTTCAACAAACAAAGTAAGGTTAACAGACTTACCTGCAACTCCTCTGTCATGCTGGTCGCAGCAGCTCATGGACGACAGCGTCGCCAGAATAGCCTATTTACCAAAATTTAGAATACCAAAATATAGCATCAGTACTTTTTTATGTATATACTGTTGTTGTTGTTGTTGTTGTTGTTGTTGTTGATTCTTTAGGGGCTTCGTGGTCCTATAGCTAAAGCCCTGTGCGGATGCGGATATAGTTTGCATGACTGTGCGGATAGTGGATAAGCTGCGGATAATGTTTGGAGTAAATGTGTGGATAGTTTTTAGAATACAAACCGAACTTGTTTAATATCATTGTTCGAATCCGGATGTTCATGACATTTATCATATTTTTCCGTTGTGTTTCTTTCTCGTAACAAATGTATGATGATTAGGACTCGGATTTTTAGGTAAATAAATATTTTTTTAAGTAAATATATATTATAAGCATTTTTTCTATAAATACATAAATTTCTGCTTTTCACATATTAGCAATAAAATAGCATAATATTTACATTTTTAAAAAATCCGTATGCTAGATCTTTCAGTTTATTGCATTTTTGTTCTGTGTTACTTCAACGGTGAAGAACCTGCGAGCTATCTAATCTTCATGCAGAGCGTATGTCAGCTTGTAACTGTGTTATTCTGAACTTGTCGTCCCGTGCCACTCACTGTGGAAGCCGGGGATTTCCAGATAATTTCCCTTCTTATGGGGGCGTTCTATTCTACTAACCATGTGGGAAACCAATCAAGGCTGAACAGCGATCTCAAGTTACACACCACCTCAAGGGCAAGACACATATTGCCGCAGTTTCGCGCCTAGAGAAGAAGTTAGTGTTTCGCAATAATCGTCGGTCATTTGTGATGGACAACCTGAAGATGTATCTCGTTGTGTATTGTAATTGTTCAGCAGTCAGTGAGACATAGAATAAATTGCATTCGTGAGCACTGCAAATTGTTTATATTCACAGTAATAAACTAAATTATAATTAAATATTTTTACTTTTTGTCACATATTTCAGGTAATTTTAATACATAAAAAATAATTATTTCCCCGAATTTTAGCACCTAAAAATCCGAGCCCTAATGATGATAATTTAAGCAGTGCCTTTTTTTCAGGGGGAACGCGGGGATACGCGTACCCCTTAAACATTTGAAATATGTACTATTGGTACATTTGTATCTAGTCCGACAAATGTAACTTCCGACTTGGAAGTTCATCAATCTGCTGGTGTCAACTCGCTGTTCACAACAGCTGGAGGAGATTTCGAGTTATCTTCGATTTCAATCGATCGAATTAGTTTATTTTGGTCGGCAACTCGGCACTCTCTTCTTATAAGCACGCAGGCTAGTGTTTGGAGGTGGGGTAGGTTGTTATTTTGTGCGAGTGGTTAGTTTTGAAGGATAAAGAAAATAACGAACTATTTACCATCCACCCAGGCATCGAAAAAGCTGAAAGTTTGATTCGAACACAAACTTTGCAAAGTGCCGAAAATTGCAAGATCGTGATGTTTTGTCGACTGAGAGTAGCCTACCCCTTAAATTATTTATAGAAAAAAAAAGCTCTGATTTAAGGTAATCTCATTCAAATTTCATTCAACATAATTAACACTCCGAAGGAAAGGGTTGCAATTCTGGCTGTATAACATTCATTTTAAACATAGCACATGGCATACAAAGCCTAGGGGAACGACTTTTTCCTCACATGTCTAAATATGTTGCTTTGGTAATCTGTGCTTTATCTAATTAAAAATAATATTGTAATGCTAATAGATTCAGATAACAAACTTGCGAAAAATGTCATGCGGATGACAGTCGACACGGATGCGGGGCGGATGTGAATAACGTTTTGTTTATTGGCTCAGGGTTCTACGTATAGCCCCGTTTACTTAGGTTGTGTGCAGATTTTGTCTGATAACCTGTGTCACTGTGATGCCTGTATTAGTGTGTGAATTTGTAATTCAGATGAGGATTGGGAAGGAGGTAGCCGAGGCCTTAAATTAGGAACCATCCCGGCATTTGCCTGGAGTGGAAGTAGGAAACCACAGAAAACCACTTTCAGGATGGCTGAGATGGGAATCGAATCCACCTCTCCTCAGCTTTGCCTCGCGAGGCTAAGTGTACCCCGTTCCAGCCCTCAGACCAGAATTAAATTTCTTGGCAAAGCCTGTGATTGACCCGTACCTCCAGGGCGACAGCCAAGAACGCTAGCCGCTAATTAACCCGACGCGCTGACCACGCCTCACCCTGCAATCTGTAGGCTGGGCAGCGGTTGCTTGTTAGGCCAGGGCCATTCATGGAGGGAGTGTGCGAAAACCCATGAAAACATAACACTGTCAGCGCCGGGATTCGAACCTCCGATCTCCGAACTTGCTGCAGCTGCTCTCATGGCCGTAGTGCACGATTTTAAAGAGCACGGCTACGCCGCGGGGTGAAAACATACAGTTAGGCTACACATCTACAATACCGGTAATACAAGTTGTCAGACAAATTCCATGATCTTACAATGATTTATACATTTTATTCTCTGGCTTAATTAACAATCTATTACCGGGTGAGTTAGCCGTGGTCGTTACGGCGTGACTGCAGGCAGTCGCTCACATCCGGGAGGCGAGGAGGTTCGAATCCCCCGCCGGCAACCTTGAAGATGGTCTTCTGTGGTTTCCCATCTTTCTTCCAGGCAAATGCCGGGGTAGGTCGCTAACCATAGGCCACAGCCGCTACCTTCCAACTCCCAGTCCTTACAATCACACTTTCCTCCCCAGACAACACTCCACACGCGACGGTACTTGTAGCTCAGACCATGGGTGTCCGCATAGAAGCAGCTACTAACTCTGGTGAGCCAAACATGTCCTCGGATACTCCCGGCACTAAAAGCCATACGCTAAAAAAATCTATTCAGATGAATGAAAACACAAATTCACAACATTTGGTTTAATTTTATGTTCTATGTATGTGGATTTCTTTTTAGCCTACTTTCAATTTTTGCAAAAAAAAAACTAATCATCAGATATATACCTATTGAAACGGAGTGGTCAGGATACAGGGATGCAGTAGCCTGCTAGAAGTAGCAAAGTCATGTCCCATTTTCACCACCAGGAAAATGCGGGATGGTTCCTTTCAACAGGTGCACGGCAGACTACCTTCCAAAATCCCATCCCTGGCCCTTCCTTAATTACACACAAGTTAGCGGTCGCCTGTGTATCCGAAGCTAATATTACATATTACTGGCTAGGTGCATGGTTAGCTGCCGCCCCGGAGGTCCTGGGTTCGATCCCTGGCTCTGCCACGAAATTAGAAAAAGTGGTATGAGGACTGGAACGGGGTCTACTCAGCCTCGGGTGTTCCAAATGAGTAGAGGGGTTTCGCTTCCCACCTCAGCCATCCTCGAAGTGGTTTTCCGTGGTTTCCCACTTCGTCTTCGGGCAAATGCCGGGATGGTACCTTCTTCAAGGCCACGGCCGCCTCCTTCCCTCTTCCTTGCCTATCCATTCTGACCTTCCATTACCTTCCCTCATGAGGCCCCTGTTCGCTTTGCAGATGAGGCCTCCTGGGCGAGGTGCCAATCACACCTCACCAGTTGTATCCCCTCCGATTAGATGTTCCCAGCTGTAGGACCCTGCCTGTAGAGGCGGTAGTGGTGAGTTCCCTCGCTGAGTCCGTGGGTTCCACCAACCTGGAGGGTAAACGACTAAGAAAAGAGAACTAGCTAGGTGCAATTCTCACATTAAAGAACAAAAAACAACTAGAATAATAGAAAATATTAATAAAAACAAAAATCATTTAAATTAAGGTGCATAAGGAGCACATTTAGAGCAACAGGTCCCCACATTCTTCAAAGACATTTATATGGTTTCTGTCAGGATTATTACTGGGCGATCAGCCTGTCACCATCGTCAGTTGTATCTGCTGAAGAAGTGAGTTCAGCTCCCAGACACTGTCTTTACGACGGTAGAGGAATGATCTCTTGCAGATTCCGTGGGTGCAGCCGAGCTAGGAGGATAAGCGACAAATAAATGAGAAACTAACTCAACTCTGCTGAAACAACACATTTCACACACAAACTCCTGCATTAGTGATCATACAGTTATTATTGTTTTTTATTTCGTTTACGGTTATTAGAGACCACGTCAAACAACTGTTACATTCATAGAAGCCATTTTTTGCAGCCCAGTATCATTGCCTTTTTTTTTTTCCCTGGTAGCCTGTCTCCTTTCCACCGTCCATCCGCTGTTCAGTTTGCCTTCTTCGTGAAACCCATTTAAGTTATAGACCTCCTGCCGGTACTTGATTCTACAGTGAGTCCGGGAATGTTCTCCGCAGCGCCTACATTCATCTGCGGGGGCTAGCTACAGCAGTTACGTTGGTAGCACGCTGCCGCTTGCATCATAACAAATAAACTTCGTACTCACCACAGCCTTTCATAACAGATGCTGGAACCATTCACAGTACATCACTCTTTTTCCGTAATCAGTTTGTTTTAATTCATGAACCACGGTAACTTTACAAGGGAACAACTGAAGCTTGTCTCTTACAGCTTTATGTGCTGTCGACTTAGAGATTCCTGTTTGTTGAGCTAATTTTCGTGTTGATTTACTTGGACTACGCAGCATTATATCGGAGATTTATCAAGTATTTCGTCCGTTAAAAGCGTAGGCCTGCCTGTTCCCGGTACATCGTGAACTGAGCCAGTCACACGAAATTTACTTATCAAATCCCGATCGGCATCACGGTTTGGACACTTTGAATTAGGAAACAGCGCCTGAAATCATAATTTTCCATTTTCTGTAAACCGATCGCCTTCGCGAAAAACGTATTCCACAAAAAAAAAAAAAAAATCTCTCTTCAGTAGTAAACATTTCCGCCTGCATACTGTTGCACTCTTCCAATAATCTATATGAACGCTCGCTTACTGTATTACACACTGAAGACATTCAGGCTCGCTCGCTTATCGCAATACACACTGACAGCCCACACGGGGGAGTCCCGCTTTCAAGGACACAGTGCAGCCAACTAAACTCATGACTCAACCACTCACAGCTGCACGTACCCACTGCGGAGAACATTCTCGGGCACCCTGTATTAGTGATGTCTTCGTGCTTCATACCCATTTTCTCCAGATCCGTCCTGACCTCCCTGAACCATTTATCAGAGGTTTTAGGGCTGCCATCAAGTATGGTAACATTTCTACTAGTCAACCTTCTTTCGTCCATTCCAAATAGGTGACCATAGAATTTGAGTCTTCTCTTCTTTATGGATTCCAACAGTGGTTCGTTACTTAAATATACTTCTGTGTTTCCCCGCAACCTGTATTGTCCAGGCACGATGTTCGGGCCCATTATCTTCCTAAGAATATTTCTCTCAAACTTCCCTGCTTCCCTCAGAGTTCTAACCAGGGACAGAGCAATCTGTCCCAACACACGCTTCTATGCCCAAGGTCACGGGTTCAAACCCTGCCGAAGTCGTCGGATTTTTTAAGAGCGTTAAAACTCCCTCAGTATGCCTTCCTTTGGAGGGGAAGTAAAGCTGGCGGTCCCATGTCATAGATTTATGGCATGTAAAAGAACCGTCCACTCATTACACTTGTGTAAAGCTAGGTTAGATTTGACTAACGCTCTTAGGTTCCAACATTCGTCGCCAGGAGCCGACTGCGGTGGCATCTAGTAACCAAGTTCACAACTAGTTGTCGTTGACGGTGGCGTTTGGTAGGAAAAGTAGGAACTACTTGAAAATTGAATGTCTGCAGTCCTTACTTGAATTAAAAACAGATAACACACACTAATACAGCCATCACAATTAACACCAGTTAGCCTATCAGACAGATTCTACACACACTCAAAGTACACGGGGCTACATGACAGCTTTGTCGCAGCCCCTAAACAGAGGAACCAACCCATCAAACGATTGTGAAACAACACTACGGTAAGCATGCAGTTTCACTACTTTATTTTTACTATTTCCTCTGATTGTTATGTAGTCGGCATACAGTAAGGCGTGACGATACGAAAGGCACTGTTGCTGATAAGACCTTGTTAACTGTCATATTATCAGGAACTAAAGCTCCGAGCCAAAGTTCATTACAGGCTACTGCTGTGTTGCAGACTAAAGTTTTACTGTATGATAACACACATGCCGCGGAACGTAGCCGTACTTCTTAAATCGTGCACCATGGCCGTCAGGGCAGCTGCAGCAAGTCTATAGTTCGCAGGTTCGAATCCTGGCGCTGACAGTGGCTACCCTGAGTATAGATTTTCCACACACCTTCCAGGCAAATGCCGGGATAGTACCTTACTTCAAGACCCGGGGCGCCTACCTCATTCCTGTCAAGCATACAGCTAAAACACACTACTACTACAGTCATCACATAAATACAGGTTATCAGACAAGTTCAACACACACCCAACTACATGGGGCTGATGATCAAGATGCCTCAAACCCATCAAATGAATTAAAAACAAACAAAAACGATAAAACACATAAAACACAGAGCACCGGCAGAATTACTTACAGACAGCAAAAATAAAAACAAAACAAAATGAAATATTATTTCTTGCTTTCGCAGATTAAATTTCCTTTGTGGAGTTGTTAATGTTGTTTCATATGAGGGGCTTGGACATCGAGGTCATTTAGCCCAGTGTACTTGGATAATATGTGTGTGTAGAGAATTTGTCTGATAACCTGTGTTGGTGTGGTGTCTAGATTGGTGTGTGTATTTATAATTGAGGTGAGGATTGGGAAGGGGGCGGCCGTAGCCTTATCGTATGGCCTCGAGTGTCGGGTGCAAGCTTTGTTATTTCAGCCCAAAGGGCAGCTTGTATGTCAAATTTTTGTTGTTCCTTGGAGTGCTTTGAAAGTCAAGGAGGTTAGATATCTAAGCTCCTTGACACTATAGCGCTTTCTAGTAGAGAAAGGAAAAACTCTTGTGTTGGCGGAAAATCCCGAGATTACTTTAGCCATTATGAACACAGCCTACTGAATTCAAATGGGTTCTTTAACATGCCAACAACGTATGACATGCGTGTCGAGATTTTTGTCACCTTTCAAAAAATCACTTACCACGGCCAGGAGCGAACCTGCAAGCTTGGGATTGGTAGTCCGACACGATAATCACTCACTCACCGAGCACGCTACGACATGTGTCTCAATGTCGGTGATGGTCATGTTAAAAAATAGGCAAGGTGTAGGCTTATAGTTCATAATGCCATGGTGCATGTCAGTTTGGCAATAATGGGTCCCTGGGAGAAAATAACGAAACCTATTTTTGGAACTTCCATCGTAGTAGTTTCAATTATTACAAATACGCGCACTACATCAATACAACAATGTTTCGTATTATTGCCGTCTTAGCCTACGGATTTACGACAAAAATACCCAGACGTCATAGCCTTCATTTTACATATCATATCCTTGTACAGTCATGCGCCACATGTCCTGAGTCACTAGCGTCGTATATCACTGCAAACATATGCTATAAACTATTTCTTCTATTTAACGTCGCTTCATCTCAGCAAAAGTGTATAAAATTTGGTGCAATAGATAAACTTCCATCCTGTTTAACAGAGCGAATAGAAAGCTATAAAAGAGAAGAAAGATGCATCAAGAAGTATTGTGGAGTGTAGTTCCGGCCCGTGCTCACCTACCACATAAATTATAACTGTTCTTCTTAGAGGATGGAGACCCGTACGCCCACGCAACTCATTTTCTACAGCTGTTCCCAATGTATTCACCAAGATGAATCAGCATTAAGTACATTCAGGCCAGGTACTTTGACATAAATTTTATTGCACAGTTACCAAAAGAAATACAAGCTATAATAATTTAATTTATTAAATATTATTTATGTTACATTAATGTGATATTTCTCACGAATCTGACGGCAAAGCCAGTACAGATTATCTGTGAGACATATTATTTTTTATTTACAACATATATACAGATTACATTTCAATACAAGAGTGCATGCAAAATATGTTTTTTTTGGTGATAATGGTAATAATAATAATAATAATGGTAATGGTAATAATAATAATAATAATAATAATAATAATAATAATAATAATAATAATAATAATAATAATACGAACTCCGCCAGTGCCGGTCCCAAGCCCGGGGCCTCATCACGCAAGTGTTGAGGAAGGAGGAGGGGGAGGAGTAACACCTCGTTAAAAAACCTGGGTCCATCTGGCTCCGGATGGTAGCACCCTGTGAGGGCCCCTGCCTAGGGTTACTAGGTGAAAATTTTAAATCCAGACACGTCTGTGTGGTAACCACCGGTACTCTGGTCGGCGTCTGTTAGCTCTGTGAGCTCGGCTGTGATCCAATCTTCTGGAATTCAAAACTCCAGTCGTAATTCTGTGAGATCCCTTGGGGTTTCACCACCACAACTTGAACATAAATCAATAATCATGACAGAACGACGTGAACGAACACACTACCCTGGGCCCCAGTCAATAAAACTGGGTATTGTACCTGATCATCGGATTCCAGGGGATCAGGTATGTCATGAAGAGGAGAATTGCTTCTCAAAAACCCTCAAAACTAAGAGAATATTTTACATGGGAACACTCAACGTAAACACACTCCTGAAACTAGGTAAAGTGAAACAACTAACAAACATCATGGACACATTCAATATCAGAATACTGGCTATACAGGAAACGAGATTCTCAGATGAGAATCACTTCGATTCGGGAAGTTACAGAATATACAAGGGGAAACCAGCCATAACTATTCCAGGAAAAAATCTCAAACTCTTCGGAACAGGTTTTGTAGTCCACAACTCAATATTGGACTCTGTAATAGATTTCACCTCAAAATCTGAAAAAATTTCCACACTTACGATACGTTCTGGTAACAAAGCGTATACAATAATCAATGCTCATGCCCCCACAAATAACTACAATAACAAAAATCCACAGATGATAGAAGAATTCTGGGAAGACTTAGAAGAAATCACCAACAAAATCCCCACTAAGCATGTTAAATTATTGCTTGGTGATTTTAATGCACAATTAGGCCGCGAAAGAAAATTCAGAGACACAACAGGAAAACATACAGCGCACCAGAGGACAAACAAGAATGGAGAGAATTTGATAAACTTCTGTAGGAATTTTGACTTCAAAATCATGTCAACACAATTCCAGAAACCCTACAAGAAACTATGGACTTGGAAATCTCCAAACAGCGCCCTCGGAGAATTTCAGATAGACCACGTTGCGATATCTACAAAAAACACCAGAGAAGTTATGAATATACGAACGAGAAAAGGTTTTTTCGAATCTGATCATCATCTACTACAAATCAAGGCTAAGTTTATACCAAACAGACAAACTAAGAGAACAACCAGAATTTTCAGAACAGACCCAGAGTATTTACAATTAAACAAGAAAGAAATAACACAAGGACTTAAGAAAATTGAGACTAACAACTGGACGGAATTGTCCGAAAACATGAAAGAACTGATAAAAATGGGGCAGCCCCCGAGGAAAAGGAAGCACAGATGGTGGAACGTGACATGTGACAGAGCCATAGAGGATAGAATACAAGCCTGGAAAAAATTTAACAGCCATAGAACACCAGAAAAATGGGAAGAATTCAACAGGATACAAAAAGACTCTTCGAGAATAATCCGCAGAGAAAAAAGAAACTACGATAACAACAGACTCAAGGAGATAGAAGAGGATTTTACCAAAAATAACACACGAAACTTCTATAGAACATTCAGAGAGAATATGACTGGATATCGACCACGGAGCTTATGCTTCAAAAGACAAGACGGAACACTGGAGACAAACCCGAAAAAGAACTGTACGATACTGGCACAATATTTTGACTCACTGCTTAACTGTGATAAACCAACACACAGATTACAGTTCGAAAAGCCAGAACCTAACATTGATTCCAAACCTCCAACACTTGAAGAAATCGTGGAAATAATAAAATCACTAAAGAACAATAGAGCGCCTGGAGAAGACGGATTGATTTCGGAAATCTGGAAATTAGACCACGAAAATGTTACACCAAAAATACACAAAATCATCGAAAACATCTGGGAAACAGGGAAGGTACCAGAAGAATGGAAGTCAGCTCTAATACACCCCCTCCACAAGAAGGGAGACAAAACGAACCCTAATAATTATAGAGGGATTTCACTATTACCCGTCGCATACAAAATTTTCTCCAAAGCCCTGTTAAAACGGATAGAGCCTCAGATAGATCCACAGATAGGAGAATACCAAGGAGGGTTCAGGAAGGGAAGATCGTGCAGTGAGCAGATTTGGTGCCTGAGAACAATACTAGCAACGAGAAAAACCAGGAACACAACAATCACATTCGTCGACTACAAAAAAGCGTACGACTCCATAGATAGAGAAACACTTTTTAACACATTAGAAGAAATGAAGGTCGACAATAAGTCCAGAAAACTAATCCAAGAAACATTAACAAATACAATATCCAAAGTTAAATTCATGGGAGAGATCTCGGAACCCTTCAAAATTAATACAGGAGTGCGACAAGGTGATGGTTTATCACCCATTCTATTCAACTCAGTTTTGGATAAAATAATCAAGACATGGGAAAAAGGAGTCAAAGGCATAAAAATGGCAAAACACCAGAAAAGGACAGTCAACATTAAGTGTCTGGCCTTTGCCGATGATGTAGCGATTATAACAAATAACAGAAAAGAAGCCAAAGAAGCTCTAGAAACGCTACATGAAATCTCTGCCAAAACAGGGTTACAAATCTCATACGAAAAAACACAGTTCATGGACACAAAATCTACAGACAAGCACCCACTGGAAACCAAGTATGGAAAAATAACACAAGTGGAAAGTTTCAAATATCTAGGAGAGATTATACAGAAAACAGGACTGAACTTGGCATCCAATGAAGACAGGATCGCTAAATTGCAGAAAGCATACCGACTTACATGGAACCACTACAATAAAAAATGTATTTCCATCAATGCCAAATTACGACACTATCGTACAGTAGTCTTACCAGAGGCCTTATACGCTTCAGAAACGACAGCAATCAAGGGACGAACAAAAATCAAGGAATTAGAAAAACAAGAGAAAAAAATTCTGAGAAAGATCTACGGGCCAGTTCAGAAAGAGGGAATATGGATGAAGAGACCGACAATAGAACTGTACAAACAGACAGAGACGATTACAAACAACATAAGGAAAAGAAGGGCAAAATTTTATGGACATATACATAGGATGACCGAAGACAGACTGACCAAGAAAATTTTTAATATAGTTACGAATAGCACACTAAAAACCAATTGGGTAAAGGAAACCGTTGAAGACCTTAAGAAACTAAACATCTCTACAGAAGACATCGCAGACAGGAGCAAATACAGAGAAAAACTTAGACTACAGAAGTTTGAGCAAACTCCCAAAGAGAGACAACCAGCAAAGAGGTGGACAGAAGAGAGAAAGAGGAAACATAGTGTGTATATGAGAGGTTTTTGGGAAAAAAGAAGAAAGGTCCAGAATGAAACATGAAAATTGATTGTGTTGTAACGCTCTCCTTATGGGGAATTAACGAATAAATAATAATAATAATAATACGGCTTGTTTACCATCTCTTGATAATAATAATAATAATAATATCGTAAGGCCTCGGATGCCGGGTGCAAGCTTTGTAATTTGACACTCAGAGGGTAGCTTGCATGCTGAATTTCGTTGTTCCTTGAATCACTATGAAAGTCAAGGAGGTTAGATATCTTAGCTCCTTGAACACTATAGCGCTTTCTAGTAGAGAAATTAGGAACTTTGTGTTGGCGGAAACTCCCGAGATTAATTTTGCCATTATGAACACGGCCTACTGAATTCAAATGGGTTCTTTGACATGCCAACATCGTATGGCATGCGTGTCGTATTTTTTGCCGCCTTTCAAAAATCACTTACCAGGGCCAGGAGCGAACCTGATATCTTGGGGTTAGTAGACTGACACGCTATCCACTCACCCACCGTGGCAAGCTACCATCTCTTGATGAATGAAGTGCTTCTGCTGGCACAGGCTGGAGTATATTATGGCTTTCCACTCGTGATTATATGGAAGTTTTCAGGTATGGGTGGTGCTGAATAATGGCCTTCAGGGCACAGCTAGTGCTTGTATGTACTGAGAAAGGTTCTACTCATAGGGTCAGTGAGGAAACCAATGACAAACAACCTCACTCCTTACTTAGCCTATTATGCCTCATTGTAGTGCTGCCTTAGGTTTATGTGGGTATCTACCGACCTAATCTGTGGCGGTACTTTTTGAGGATCCAACCAGCCTTTGGGCTCACTACCTAACAAACAATAAAAAAATAGTAACAATAATGATAATAAATAAGTTAATATTAATAATAATAACAAGAAAACCAAGGGACCATTGTTCTCTGAGATCGAAAAAGATCTTATAGAAGTAGGGATTTCGCTTGAGGACATTCAAGAACGTCTTCCTCTCCAGAAAAAAACTTAGAGCACACCAGGGATTCCAAGAAAAGCTAAAACTGAGAACAGGCAATAAGTGGACAGCTGACAGAAAGGAGGCACACAGGAAACGGATGAAGGACTACTGGGAAAAGATTAAAGCTCAAAGACGGAAACAGTTGAAATAACGTGGTCCGTAGTTGGACGAAAAGAGGAAGAAGAAGAATAAGAATAAGAAGAAGGAGAATAATAATAATAAGAAGAAGAAGAAATAATAGACTAATAATTTTTATTTTTATTTTTTATTTAGTCAATTTACCCTCTAGGTTGGTGGTTCCCACGGACTCAGCGAGGGAACTCACCACTACCGCCTCTATGGGCAGTGTCCTGGAGCTTGGAACATCTGGTCGGGATGGATACAACTGGGGAGGTGTGATCAGCACTTCGCCCAGGCGGCCTCACCTGCAAAGCGAACAGGGGCCTCATAAGGGATGGGAAGGGATGGAATATTGGGATGGATAGGCTAGGAAGAGGGAAGGAGGCGGCCGTGGCCTTGAAGAAGGTACCATCCTGGCATTTGCCCGAAGACGAAGTGGGAAACCACGGAAAACCACTTCGAGGATGGCTGAGGTGGGAATCGGACCCCCTCTACTCATTTGGACCACCCGAGGCTGAGTAGACCCCGTTCCAGTCCTCATACCACTTTTCAAATTTCGTGGCAGAGACGGGAATCGAACCCAGGACCTCCGGGGCGGCAGCTAACCATGCTGACCGCTACGCTACGGAGGCGATATAGACTAATAATAATAATAATAATAATAATAATAATAATAATAATAATAAGATAAGACATTATAATACAGTAGTCAAGTTCGAAACCCTGTACGCTGCGGAAACGCTATCCATGACTAACATATGGTCCAATGGAAAAGTTAGAGATCAAGGAAAGGGAAAATACTACGAAAAATTCTATGTCCCAAATTCCATAATAATGAACTCTTGCACATCAGCAATGAAAACCTGTATAAGAGAACCGGAAAGATTACAGACGCAATAAAGAAAACGAGGATTGATGTCTATGGCCACATCCTAATAAAGGACCTGAAAAGAATAACTAAAATAATCTTCGACTTTTTCCGCAATAAGAAAACCTAGGAGACGGATAAGGGCCTACGAGAGTTCCATTACAGAAGGGATGCTTGCAGATGGATCCGCGAAGAATATAACCAAAGATAAAATGAAGAGGTTCCAGGGCAGGGTCATGACCAAACGACTATATAGAATATCTGAAGAAGAGAGGACTGCAAGATCTGAAAGGATGAAAAATTACTGGGAGGACAGGAAAACACAACCCACTAAACACTGATTAATCTATCGTACTCCAAAGTGGGTGAAACGGACAAGAGGAGGAACACCTATCCTGTTAACTCCTATGCTATTCCGGTGCTTGGATACTCATTTGGTATCGTCAAATGGAGTAAAACTGATATCAAAGGTCTTGCGTGCAGACTGAGAACGCTGATGACAAAAGCTCATCACCATCCGAAATCATCGATTGAAAGAACGACGTTGCCAAGATATTAGGGTGGTCGTGGATTCGTAAACATTGGAAACCAGATAGTACGACAGATCAACAGCCAGAGAAAGTATTTTCACGAAAAGCAAATCACTTCTGAGTTGCACAAGGTCATCTGTGAGTAGGGGAGTGATGATGGTTTAAACGCACCCCCACCACCCCCTCCCTCTGACGTCACATACTAACCTGCAATACATTCAGGGGCAAAGCTGATATCTCGCGAACCCATGGTTCGATTTTGGCATGCAAAATATCGTTGGACTCGAGCTGACGCCCCCTTTGCTATGGACCACTCGTTATATTTTTCAAAAAAAAAATGAAAAATTTTGTTTTTGAAAGTAGGCAAACATGATAGAACGTTATGCCGTGCTTGAAACGAATGGTCTTTATGTCCTTTATATTTTATAATAAAACTTTTTTATTTTTTATTTTTTTTGAAAACAGTCCAATTTTGAAATTCCTATATTTTGGAAACTACTGTAGGAATCTTACAAAAAAGTTTGTTTGACGTAAATAAATGGTCCCAAAGTGGGTGAAACGGACAAGAGGAGGAACACCTATCCTGTTAACTCCCAAAATAAATTTCAAGTCTCTAGGATAAAAACTGATAGTAGGAGGATGGTGGTGGTGCTTCTAACGCACAAGGTGCTCAAAAAGTTAGTACACTCTTTTGCTTATTGATATCTCATGAACGCCTCGTTGGATGTTGACAAATGAGGTGTCGTTGGACTCGAGCCGACACCCCCTTTCCTATGGACGACTTGTTATATTTTTTTTTTGAAAATTTTTGTTTTTCAAAGTAAGCGATAGTTTGAAAACCAAACATGATAGAACGTTGTGCTATGGTGCAAACGAAAGGTCTTTATGTCCTTTATTTTTTTATAATCAAACTTTTTTATTTTTTATGTTTTTTGAAAACACTGAAATTTTGCATTTTTTACATTTTGGAAACTAACACCTTTACAAAAAAGTTTGTTTGACAAAATAAATTTCCAAAATAAATGTCAAATCTCTAGGATAAAAACTTGACAGTAGTAGGAAGGGGAGAGTTCTCCTGAAAGTCGCGTACGTGCTTGAATACGTATGGCTATGTTGGAAAAAGGTTAGGTGGTGGGGGAGGACTAGGGTCGAGTGAGGGGTTGTTAAGATGGTATTTTATCCGCTCTATTTGATGGTGAGGTGGAATTTGGAAACGCAATTTGAGGTAAACGTGCGTTTCTGACATTTTGGTGATATTTAATGAGCTTGTAAGGCTAGAACGATGTGTTGTTTAGGAACGGGGTGACGTCCTCTTTGCTATGAAAGTGTGTTTTTTTTAATACTTGTTTTTGGGATTGGCGCTATTTTAGAAACGGTGAATTTTGGAAAAATGTTTGTTTGACGTTAACGAAAGGTGGGTATGCCCTCTAGGTGGGCAGCAAGTTTCAAGGGTGTAGGAGAAAAAAAACGATAGCCTACTTTCTCGAGAACATTGGCGATAATTGGCGAACGGATGGTCAAATTTTAACAAATGACGTGTCGTTGGACTCGAGTTGACGTCTTCTTTCCTATAGACCACGTATTATATGTTTTTTTTAATAAAATAGTGTTTGTAGTCAGAGAGCCGGTAGAGCTGGGCGTGTGTTCCAACGAGGCTATCACTGACCCTGGTGAATACTGGAAATGGCTATTTCGACGGGACGATGTATGGCAAAACGAGGGGTTGCTTTTCGATATTTTCCTCTGACAGATGAATGAAGGCGAATATTTCGAACATCCCTCATGGCGATCTTTAAAACATGTTAGTAAACACTGACCAGTAACCAAACAATATTCATAATGTCATGAGACGAATAAAAAGCAAGGCTATTTATAGTTGTTAACAACAGAACTTGTTTTTCTACGTCTGACTGGCAGCCAAGAAAGAAAAACAGAATATCTTCTCGAGAGACCTGCTTGGTGCCTGGCTAGCCAGCTAAGAGAATGGAATGTGGGTGAGAGCTGACAACATTGCTGTAAGGTGATAACAGGTTGCAACCATCTGACAACTCTGTAAAAAGTGATAATGGCCAGCCAGGCTAGCAGACAGCGGTGGGCAGGGCCACGTAGAGTGGGTGAGGGGAACGGAGGGAAACCTCTACACAACAGGAAATCACGTGACCACTGCAAAGCGGTGAGGGACGTGGGGGGCGGGGCCAGAGGGCTGGGGATGTGAGGGGAGGAGTGGAGAACCCATGACAGCCAATAGCTGAACGAATTGGATGTCAACATGGAGTGAAGGAGTGAGACACAGATGTGGAGAGAGAAAGACACACATGTATGGACATGCACGAAGCGCGGAGCGCCATACACAGAGCTCTCGTACAACATGATTCAATAAATGAATAAATAAATAAATTTTTAAAAAAGTGCACAGGTTCACACAACATGTAATTTATTGATCCAAGAATTAAACGTAGAGTTAAATCCTAACCATTTGACATATAGTTTACTTCCTTTTTGTTTCAACACTTTTTCCACAAGATAATGTTTAGGAAATGCTGTCTTTTGAAGTTCATGAAGATAAAATCTACCTTTAATGGGTTGATGGTTGAGGTCTTGGAGTAAATAGGTGACTGGACTGTCCAAGTTGACTTGACGAATTCGAAATAGTTCGGTCCCCCACTGAGGCGTGTAGCCCTTATTGAAGGCAGACTTAAATTTGCTCACACGAACAAAATCCCCAATTTTCAGTCGGTGACGTTTAGGATCTGCTGTTTTTGTGCGGTTAAAGAGTTTATCCAGTCGCTGAATATCTTTGGTCACGAGGCGTGGCTTGGTCCCAATGGTTCTTTGTTTGGTGCCATTGTAACGCGATACTAGCTCAGGTAACATGTCCAACCAGCGATAACTGCCCTGAGCGGTAAACGCTTTCCATTGGGTTCTCAATGTTCGGTTAAACCGCTCGACCACGCTGGCTTTGAGATTTCTGTATGTGATGTAATGGTGAATATCCTTAGATTTGAGAAAACTGGAGAAATCCTTGTTGAAAAATTCTTTCCCCTGGTCGCTTTGTAGCAACTGAGGTTGACGTTTGGATTGTTGAATTCCTTGGTAACTAGTGGACCAGACTTGCGACGGACAGGTTCAACAAAGGCCATTTTGGAATACACATCAATGACGGTCAACATATAGCGTACACCGTCGCTAACGCCAACATAGGGTATCATTTCAACCATGTCAGCCAGCCAAAGTTCACCCACACCTCGAGAAATCACATTGAGTCGCGGATAGTGACGCCTAGCTGGGCGATGCAACTCGTGAGCAATACCCATTTTAATGGGTGAGGGTTTAAATAATAATTTGGGCATTTCGAAGTTCTTGTACAATTTCTTGAATTTCCCAATCGTGACCGGTATGGCCGGCTTGACGTGAAGCATGCAACAACTGGTGCCGCTGGACGAGCTTATAAGGATTGTGCCAGTAGGTAACATACAAAAGGGGTTTTAATGGTTTAAAAGTCGCTCCCGAAGCGGACACTTTACGACGACCACTTTGACTGGTGGAAAACATTTTTGCAATGATGGTTTTATATTTTTGCGATATATTGGCATTCACTTGTTGAATGGGATCATACTGTCTTTTGTGGGCATGGGTGTCCAATAAAATGGATTTATATTTGCCAAGATCCTCTGGTGTATAATCTTGGGAAGAGGGTGTTCGAGAGAAGAGCAGCTTTAACACTCCTTGCGTCAATTTTAGTTGATGTTATTAATGACAGCTTTAGTACGAGCAAATTTAATGGATGAATCCCCAATTTTAAAACTATCATTCTCAAAGCGAACACCATTCGTGGTATCTGTGTTTCCAATAAATATATCGGTGAAATAGGGTTCTAGTGTTGATCCATAATATTTTATTAAAATATTTTTCAGTTGAGCTTTATTTTGAGGGGTGGCCAAGACTTGTGAAAACGGAGACGATATGGAAGGGCAAGGTGTTTCAACCATGACCAAGGATTTCTTTTTTCTCAAAAACTCTGCAAGGGGTGCGGCCTTTTATTTTTGAGGCGTAAACACTTGTTCCTCGTCATCCTCAACTTCGCTAACACTAGTCAAATCTTCCTGTTCCTGTTCCTCTTCCTCTTCCTCAGGGTCCTCGAGCAGTGCCTGCGTGGCTTGTGAAACGGTGGGTAGCGTTTCAGATGGCTTGAAAGAGGGTTTCAACATGGCTTTTAGCGGAGGTGCTAAATGTTGTTGAATAAGGAAAGCATGATCCGCACGTGATCGTTTCAATTGACGAAACTTTTGGCGAATAGTATTTTTTGCTCTAATAATATGCTTTCTCAATTGACTCTCTGCTAACGCCATGGTGTCTTGACAAATGACTTGACAGGGAATGAGTCAGTGCCTTAAATAGCAATAAAATGATTAAACCCTAAGCGATACCGTCCTTGGTTGAGTTCACTTTGTTTGTCAATCACTAAACAGGCATGACGTTGAGTGTTCCAGCACTTGGCACACAATTCTGTAAATATTTGAAAGGTCATATCCGGATTCACATGTTCATTATAAATGTGACGACAGTTCCTCTCGTCCTGGCGAAATAAAACAATGACATTGGCATTGTCACGAATCAACTGTTTGGACATTTTAGAATACATTTGTCCAAGATAAAAGCAATCGATATGTTTGTGTCGACCCATGCTGAAATAGCTTTGAATGATGCCTTGACGTTCAGTGGATACATCATCGAAAATCATGAGTGAATCAGGCTTTACCTCGTCCGGTGAAATAACATTTTCTAGCTTGGAAAATGTGAAATAACCCATATTCTCTTTTTGTAATCCAGACATGACTTGATCCAGAAACACGTAAAGGGTTTGGTAGAGAGATTTTACAAAAATATAAATATTTTGAAAACGCAGACCATTGGGCGCTGTGATGAGTGTTAGCAAAAGATTGGTCTTTCCACAGCCGGAAGGTCCCACAATGATGCAGCGAATGGAAGATGGAAACAGTGAACCATGGCGTTGTTCACGTGATGTGGGACAGAGATGGGAAACCATGTCCCCCTCGAGGAATGACTCTTGCTGCTTAATAATCGTCATATCAACTAAGGCTTAGACAGGCTAGCAGGCTGTCTATATACAGGACACCGAGCCTTGTCATAGAAACAGTAGACTCGTACTACAGGTTGACGATGGATGTCTTTGGACGTGCGTTAATGGCCAAAGCTAAGTCTGTCCCCATACATGATCCTAAACAAGAAACAGATCCTGCTAATAAACACTATGTGGATAGGTCTGTAGTGCCACGCACAAAACAGGGAGATTATGACTTTAAGGGAAAGTGGTTAACCCTTGTAAAACATCCTCAAGTGTCTACAGACGTTACTACAAAAAAGTATGTGGATAACAAAGTGTATGAGTTTTATGACAAAGTGCCTCAGCTTACGGTGAACCGCTATAGCGCTAATCACCATCGTATTATTCACGTGGAAGACCCACAAGACGAAGACGATGTCTGTACCAAGCGTTAAGTGACCTATGAAATGAAAAGGCTTTATACATTTATCCCATCTGTATTTTTAGTGTATCTGACGAATGAAAACCCTGTGAATGACAGAAACCATTTACCGATAGTCCATGACCAGCACCTGACCTATGTGCTTGCTTCGGTTTAAGCCACTATCGATTACTCTATGATGGAACCATTCACATCAAATATTCCATACCTGATGAGAACCATTTACAAATAGAGATAAGTGGTCATAGGATGTTGGTCCATAACTATGAATTTGTCAATGCAGGTGACGAATTATCCTTTCATCTCATGTTGGCATGGGATGAAAAGCAAACGGGAAAAACCATAAACTATTTCCAACTTTATGTGGAATTGGAATATACAGCTATAAAATAACAATCTGACGTTACTTGTGACTTAAACTTTCTTGTGAAAGGTTGTTGGTCATTATCATCATGGTGAAACAAAGGTATTTGGCGAGAAAGACTAAAAAAATGACTTTGTCCTTGGCAAAGCCTGGGCTTAAGACATTCGTGGACAAACCCTTGCGAAAGAAAAAAATAATGTGTTGACCATAAGGAAAGCCCTTCTAGCAGCACAGAGTCGTGTTATTCCAAAACGTCAGCGAAAGGATTCAAACCAAGGGCGAGTAATTCCCGTCCCCAAACGAGGGGGATTTTTACCTGCTTTATTTGCCAGTCTGGCTGCTCTGGGTTCACTTTTGGGCGGTGCCAGTGCAGTGGCGAAAACCATTAAAGCCGCGCAGCAGGGCAAGCAACAACTCAAAGAAAGTCAGCGACATAATGAAACGATGGAAGCGATTGCTATGGGAGCTAGAAATGCCAATTTAAAGGCAGCCTTTTATCAACAAGGATTTGGGATTTCACCACTTCGAATTTAAAAAAAAACCTCAGCCATAGCAAGACATGCCCTGGCGCATCAAAAAGTGGAAAGCTATGCTAAACAACTAAAGCTTTCTCATTTCCGAGGTGTGTTTATGCGAAACCAATTACCCCCCACGACCCTGGAAACAGGAATGTGCTGTTGTCAATTTGGATGATCACCGAGGACCAGGAACGCATTATGTAGCTTATGTCAAAGAGGGATCCATCGTATGGTACTTTGATAGTTTTGGGAATTTGCCCCCGCCCATGGAACTAGTGACCTAATTTGGAAACAGGATCAAGATATATTATAATGTGAAACGTGAGCAAACGTTTAACAGCCAACAGTATGGACGTTTGTGTTTAATTTTTAATATAAGACGCAGCATATGCAAAAACGTCAACAATATGTCGGCAGAAAGTAATGATAATAATAATGATAATTGTTGTTTTAAGGGGCCTAACATCGAGGTTATCGGCCCAAGGCAGAAAGTAAAACGTTTACACTGCATGGCCGTGGACCCGAAGTCAGCCTAGACTTTTACCCGCCCATCGAATTGAGTGAAAAACCCTATGGTTTGGAACATGTTTCACTTGAAACGTACAATCGAATATACAACATACGTGAAAATGTGAACAACAAGTTTTACTATGATGATTCTGTGCTCACCCTGAACTCTGGTGGATACACGATCGATGATATTTATGAACACATTTATGTGGCGTTGATGAATGAATATGGTTTAAGGTCATTTCTCGATGGAACGCGCAAGTTTGAACTTGTAGGAAATACCAACACTCATCGCTGCAGTATTTTCTCTATATTCAACATTGACTTTAAAACACGCTCCGATTCCGTTGGTCCATTACTAGGATTTAAACCACGTGTGTTGGAGCCCAACAAAAAACATGAATCAGACCATGAAGTGAAATTCAATGAGGACCATCATGTGTCGGTGACGTGTAATATTAATAGCCAAGTGTATACCAATCAAGAACCATCGCATTCGCTTTATGACTGTATTGTGACATCGCCCAATGGCTATATTATTCATAAAAACCCTCCAGTGGTGCTTTGTCATTCTGTGGCTGTCAATGATATAAGTTATATAACATTAAGACTGATCAATAGAGATCAACAACTCATTGATCTAGATTCTACCACACCAGTGACTTACAAGTTTGAGCTAAAGCCAATAAGAAGTTTGTATATAAAGCAACAACACCGTCTAGGAATGGAGTTAGTTTTTTGCCACGTGAATACTCGTTAACATCTCAGGACAAGCAGATTTTACAGCATTTGTGTTACCATGTCAACACTCATGATGAATTCTATCCTCGAGGTAACGAACCGCATCGAGGAGCAACCAGGAGTGGTAAGAATTGATCTCCATTCCTATCAAGCTCAAACACCTGGACTCAACAACAATGATGAAATTCAATTTGTTATCAACAACAAAGATATTTACACCCTACCGCATGAAAGTGTCATTCAGATCGAAGGTCGACTCACCAAAGCCGATGGCTCTACACCCACCACATCCAAGTTCGCCAACCATGCTATTGCCTTTCTGTTTTCTGAAGTGCGTTACGTGATTAACGATATCGTGGTGGATAGCACTCGAAATGTGGGTATTTCCAGTGTCATGAAACTATATCCCTCTTATAGTGAGGAAGAAGGTAAAACACTTTGCTTTGCGGGTTGGTGCCCTGACTCGACCAATGACTGGATGGTACACACCGATGGCACCTTTACTGGTTATTTACCTCTTAAACTGATTTTAGGCTTTGCCGAAGATCACCAGCGCATTGTGGTCAACGCAAGGCAAGTGCTTTATCTGGTGAGAGACAGGAGTGAAAATAATGCACTCAAGGGAGCCGACAATGCCCCCATAGATTCAAAAATTCAACTACAACGCTTGCTATGGAAAGTGTCCCATGTGACCCTTGACGACAGCAAAAAAACTGGACATACTCAAGATGGTAAAGAGAGATATACCTCTACCCATGGAATTTAGAAGCTGGGCACTCCATGAGTATCCACTATTGCCCACCACCAACACACACAGTTGGTCTGTAAAAACAGCCCGCTATACAGAGAGACCTCTGTACATGATCGTGGGTTTTCAAACGAATCGCAAGTATCAAAAAACCAAAGATGCCACGCAATTTGATCACCTGCAATTGAGAAATGCACGTCTTTTCCACGGAGCTGTGTTTCCCTATGAAGGACTGGATTTGGATTTTTCAAAAAATAAGTTTGGCCCCCTGTAGGACTTGTTTTCTAAATTTCGATGATCGTATTATCAAAAAGAGAACGGCCCCGTGTGCTACCCCAAGCGTTTAAGGCAAGGGCGCCACTGATTTTCTTTGACTGTTCTTACCTGGAAGAGTCTGTCACGCCATCCAATATTGGCATTCGAATAGATTTTGAAACGCATGACAATGTACCAGCCAATACGACGGCCTACTGTTTGATTATTCATCACAAACAAGTCAACTATTATCCACTGCCCAACCAAGTGACGAGTGTATACATAACAGGTCAACCCACGTCAAGCCGCTCAGTCATGTCTTGCTTTAAAGCATCAAGAGAAGTCACATCCATGAATTGAAACTATGAGGAACAACGTTTCAGGACTTTTGCAACATGGCCAGTGCCTTTCATAAACCCTCAAGCCTTAGCGGCAGCTGTATTCTACTATTTAAAAACAAGAGATGAAGTGAAATGTGCCTTTTGTCCCATCATCATAGACCAATGGCAAGAGAGCGATGAATCCATGCAGGAACATCAGCGCTGGTCACCTGCCTGCCCCTACCTGTGCAGAATGGAGGTGGGAAATATACCCTGTCATTCAAGCTATCCCTCACTCGTGCCTTTGAGTGATAAAAAAAAAGTTACGGTACGTGTGGACTGTATGGGGTCCATAGTGCTTCGGTGAGCAGCTCACCATCAAAAACGCCTAGTTTAGAGACATTGGGACATCATCGGTTTTATGGACGTTACAAACACAAGAGACTATATTGTTGTATCAGTTGGTATCGTCCTTATCCCAAAATGATAAAAGCCTGTAAGACGTGTTAGGATAATAAAATGATGTAATTCTTAAATTCTTATTTTTTCATGTCCCCCCTGTCCTACCCTAAACTCAATTTCTTTTTTTTTACTAGCATGGCAGGTAAGTCCATGTCATGACCACACCTTAGTGGCCAATGGTTAGTCAGTCGTCAGTTGAACTTGGTCCAGGCAAGCGGCAACATGTTGCGCACACTCATTGTGGATTGCCAAGGGTTTAAAATTGGTGACAACAAATTTATATATAAACAAGTGGCCATAATCGATTGTACCACGTTTTGGATATCGCAAGCTACGCATTTGCTATTTAAACCGCCCCACGCTTTTGATTTGTTGTGTGAAAAAGATCGTAAACAAACCCAGTGGATTGAAAATCATAGGCAACTAGATTGGAATCAAGGAACCATTTCCTATAAATATTTGGACGTGGTCATGAAAGCACACTTTTCCTCGGCCAATGTGGTATTTGTGGAAGGTAATTAAAAAAGTGAATGTTTGCAACCATTTTTGGCGTCTTACTGTCAACGTATCGACCTCATGGAGTTGGGCTGCCCATCCCTGCAAACGCTCTTGGATACTTGTTCCTGTGGCAACATTACCCATTCAGCCCTAGCGCATGCGTGGCATCTCTTTCATTGGTTAACCACCCATGGCTGCTGGGAGTTGTTGAACAAAATTGTAACTCAAGATTTACCTGTGAATGACGCCAGGGAGATTTCTACAAGCGACGTGTAAACATCTACAACACGTGATACCATGGAGAAAGGCAATGCTACGGACAAAGCCATTAGCAAGTTCTTTGTGTGCGAAAAGAAACTAGACAGTTTTACCAAAGAGGAACTCTTAGCGCTGCCCAAGTCATTCATTTATTATGTGGCCGCCAACGCGATGAAAGAAATCTGGCAACATGTACCAAAATCATGGACTCAAGACCCTGTGTTGAGTGTATTGCAACCCTGTACGGATTACGATCACCATAAGCAAGTGGCCATGGCAAAAATACCCTCTATGCGTCAGTGTGCGACTTGTCAGCTAGGGAAACTGTATCACGGTCATAAAAGTCCGTGTAAAGACTTTGTTGAATCATTTCACGGGTGTCATGGCGAGAAAAAGCAACAACAATAACAACAAACACAATCATCGTCCACAGAGGAGGAGGAAGACCAAACCTTTTCACCATCGATGGAAAAGGATATGCCAGACCTGTACTGGCAATGGCGTGATTGACAAAGTGATTCAATACTTAACTTTCGAAATCCATCTTCCAGGTTATCGTTTTTTGTGGCCCTGGAACTCATCTTGAAAAACGTTTGCAGCGTGGTGATGTAACCATTAATCTTATGCATCAAGCATGCAAATAACATGACCTATCTCATCGCTATAGTCATCCTGGTTTAAGACATGTGGCAGATAAATTGTTATTGAAAAAAGCTAAACAACGTTTCACATCATGTGATACCTCAGTGGGTGAAAGGATGGCAGCCCTGATTGTGATGAGTGCTATGAAAGGAAAGTTGATGATGCGTGGACACGAACATTAAGGAATTGAGGATTAAGGAATTGGGATGTGTTTGTATTCTATTCCTTCTTTTGTCAATCCCTATGGTTATGAAATAAAAACAAAGGTTTACCAGAGCACGATGTTTTTTTAAATTAAAAAAATCATGATGTTGATGGGCTGATTTTTCATTTTCACATTTTCACACATTGTCATTTGCCAATTTGCAGTGTACAGTTTTTTAAAATGTCTGTTTCAAGTTTTGTGTTTTCGATGATATGGATTTTCCATTTTGTTGATGACACTTTTAAAAATGTCCGTTTGAAGTTTTTGAATTTTGATATTTCACACATGGCCATTTCCAGTTTTAAAATGACTGTTTTACGTTTTTTGAATTTTGGTGTTATCGAAACATGGATTTTCCATTTTGCTGTTTTCACATTTTTCCATTTGGTGTATGTCGAAAGTTGAGATTTGTCAATGATGTTAATGCGAGTGCTTGACCATCATGTTGATGCAGTGAGTTTATGTGTGTTTGGAGAAACGTAGAGGTCTACGACTAGTGCAGGTAAGACCGTTTTACAAAAATAATGTCTATTGACCGCTACATTTTAAAGAAAAAACAAAACTATTGACAAAACAAAATGACTATATAAGTGGAAATTACCCCTCCCCACTCACCCTACCTCACCGTGTTTGCTCTGGTCATACATACACACTAGCTTTCTCTCTACTCATACATTCACACCTGTCTTTGGGAACAAACACAACAACATTATTTATCCCCAAAAGCACATTCTCGACATGCACACTCAACCCAAAAGAACTTTTTTTTAGTTTACCATTTACGATTTACATTACAAAAAAATAATTAAAGTTACTAAAAATATATTACTTATTTTATATTTACAAAAACTACAACTTTGTAGAGCTTTAAAAGAATCAAACTATATACCATTTTCCAATTCCCAACTCTGTTAAATTTAAAATAAAAAAATTAAAAAATAAGGTTGCATAGAACTTTTAAAAGAGCATAAGGTCCAATTGGGTTGTCACTAATTACAAAATCTACTATTTACAATGACAAAAAATATTTACAAAATACTATATCTACAAGTTACAAAAAGCCATGTCCCTAAACGAACAAACAGAAAAATCACACCTCGTCCTCCTTGCTGTCATAACCCCAGGGCAGGCTGGTGAGCAGGTCATCAGCCCACACACGGTTGTTATCCATGGAGGCGAGGGTACGTTTTCTCTGTTCCACAAGATACAAATGATGGTTCCTGGATTGTATCCTGCACTGTGTATGTGACATAGCTTTGCCAGTGCGTAAAACCGCCAGGTAGTCATCTACACGTAGCGATTTTACCACTGCCCTACCTACACCTTTTGCTCGTTTGGCTTCCTTACAGTCCAAGGTGCGATAAGCATATATTTTTGAGGTCAAACCTACGAATTCCGTCATAATGGAATCACCACACTCATCTTTTAAAACGCCCATTTCCTTCTTGTTTTTATAGGCAGCTGAGACTCGTTGTCAGCGCTATAGGAAGAGGTGTCGAACCAGTCACTATGCTGCCTCATGACGTCATAGGGGTTGCAGTGGCGAATGTGGTAAATGAATGAGTCCGTATCCATATACAAAAGAGAGACGTCCTCAAAATGGCGTTTGGCAAACTCATAGTGGAATCGATACATGACCGATTTAGAAAAGTCTAAAATGACTTGGCCCAAGTAAATGGGCTTATCCATGGTCACACTTGTCCTACTCATTTCAATAGTGGCCAAATCCTCATCGATAATTTAGATCGATTTGAAATTTGGCTTGGCAATGTACCACCGAGCACCCCACTGCCCAACCCAGACATTCACCAATTTAATGTCGCGGTATTTGTGGACATTCTCCATGGACTTGCCTTAGATGCAGTTCATTAATTTAAAAAAAAATCAAACTGCTGTGTTGCCATTTGTCGGTGCTCTGTGTTGAGTTGCATGAATGGCTTGAGCCATGGTTTTTGGGCAAAGGAAATACCCCTATGGATTTTCTTTAACACCAAGCCTTGGGCTAGACATTGCACCAACATTTGGATATGTAACACATACCGATTTTTGCCCATGCGTTTTTCAATTTTCACTTTACTGTCAGGGGGGAACATTTGCTCTAGGCAGAATGAGAAATCGGCATGTTCATCATACAAGGATGAGGGATATTCAATATCCACTTCTAAGACATATCCCCGGCCTGTTTCTTGGCTAGCCTTGATCATATCAAATTCTGACACTTGTTTGTCTGTCAGCCAAGCAAACTTCCCATAGGGCAAAGGCTGACTCATGGCGTAACCATACACATTATTCACGTCATAGTACATTAAGTATGATTCCGGTTTGTCTGGTGAATAATCAGGCATGTAGACATTGTTCGCTTCGGCATGGCGTTGGTTAAGCGACACAAAGCCACCACGAATGCCCTTTTCAAAAAATAGAACCATGTCTACATCAGTGAGTAAATCCAATTCCACTTGAGTGTATTTCAAAGCGGCATCGAACGAGAGCCCAGGACTCGTATAATAGTGAGCCGGGTCAAGACCATAAATGTGCTGACACAACTCACGGAATTTTTGAAACACATCGGTGAGTAGCAATACAACCCGTTTTAGGTAATGCATAGCATATTCACTTAGCGTCTTCATGTCAAACACTCGCCAAACTTGACATGCATGTACATAGTCTTCATCGGAAACGGTACTGCATGTTAGTTTCGATTAAAATTTCTCTTGTGGTGGGAGTTTTGTTTGCTTTAACACGTCCCAGCTGTTGCAGAAATCATACGGGAATATACCTTTCCGAATGCACAATTGAAATTGCTTAGGATCATTAAAATGCATTCTGGTATTTTAATTCCTCCTTATTCAAGCCATTCACAAGACTGTCTAGCGAGAATGCCATAAACTTAAAGGAATCCAGAAATCTACTGCTAAAATTGCTCAACCGCCATGTCAGGGCTGTAAAACGCTCATGGTTTTGGGGGATAATGGTAAACGAGCCCTTGTTGACATGACCCAATCCACGAATCAAAAACTGAATGTCATAATTCGCGGATTGTGGGAAAAGACACTGATGAAAGGAGGAGCTGAAAAGTTCAAATTGCATTTACTATGCGCAGCTCCACGAAACTCTCCCGTAAAGTGCGAGTGATCACGAACGGTGTCTTCAGCACTGATCAGTGGCTTTTCACAAATATGACATGACGTGGCAAGCTCATACAGCTGCTGCTGTTCTGGAGATAGGTTCATGGGTACTGGGTGGTCCAGTAATCCCTGTACATGGTCGGCCAACTTTACAAGTTCATCCAAGAACCATCTGGCGCAATCTGGCCCCTCACAGGATTTGTAAACGGATTGTGTGGAGTCATAGGCACACACCACATTAAATCCTATGGCAAAAGGTTCATGTTTTTGAATGGGTGTGGTTGAGCTAATGGTGGGATCTGGTTCACATCCCGCCATGGGTGTGGTAAGAGCTTCGAAATATGCATACACCACATAGGGAACAGAGTCACGCTTATGAATGTCCTTAAACTTTAACAAAGCTTTGTCCCCTTGTGGCAATATCAACTCACCGCTTCCTGAGAAACACAATCTACTCTGACGTTCCAAAAGAGAAGGGGTGGTAAAATATTGCAAGCAACGATCACAAATATGTTTTGCACGCACATGTTTGGACATTTGACTGCTAAGCAATCTACTCAGGCTTTTAATAAGGCAATAGTGATTCACTTCTCCGTAAGACAGATATAAAAGATGAATGTGGCGTAGTTTCGGTTCTTTTGTGGCACAAAGAGGACCCACAATCTCATTACCATCAAGGCCAAACACCATGAACGAAAAGTCCTGGTTGTCCTGTTCAAACCTATGGATTTCCGTTAAGTCCATAGGGAACGATACTCGAGTTAAATTTAAGTTTGTTTCAATTCATGAAACTTGGCCCTGTACATTCCTGGTCGATAACTGTCACGTTGTGCTGGCTGCAAATACGCAGCCACAGCCCACAGGAAGCAATAATCATCAAAATTTTCAATATTTACCACCGCTCTCCGGCAGGCAATCGCTGGTGGTGTTTTAATATAGCTAGACCCAGCATTTAACGGGTTGAAATGACAAATGTTGATTTGCAGGTAATGGATTTTGTTTAATGCTAAACCACTGGGTCCTTGTTGCAGTTTATCAAATTTAGCAAGCAAGGCATTGATCACATTGGAATCATACCACTGTTTCAAATTATCAGCTATCAAAAGCTCTTGCATTTTACTGCAAATATAAAATACCTCTTTATGCTCAACGTCCTTCTTTTTATTTATGAAATCGCACACTAATTCTGTATTCATCTTTAAAGCTGTATGCAACCCTTGCACAATAAAAATTTCATTTGTTTTAATGTTAAAACAAGATTCTAAAAAATCTTTGAGAATCAAACTTTCCCTAACATTAACAACCCGACCAGAGCACACTCGTGACTTGAAACAGGACTCAAGGGGTTCCCAAGTTAAGCTATCTACAGTGGCAAAAGACATGATTTTATAAAAAACAATCTCACCAGAGTTTTCAGTCGTACGCTTTCCTGCAATGGCCCCAAACACACACGTTCTCGTTTTTTTCAACAGCAGTTGTACCGGACAACTGTTTTCTAACACACACTAAAAAAGAAATAAAATAAACCACCATAAGTATATCTATTTCAAATAGCATCTTTCATAAACAAACAAAAAATATAAATAAAAAAACAGGTTTTTCATGTATATAATTTTCAAAAATTCTTACCTGTGTTTTGTAAAAAGCTCTGCTTTTCCCTTTTTGTAGGCTCTAGTGGAATGGGGTTTCCCTCCTTTTTTCTGTCTCCCACAACAGATAGGCGGATTAACTAAAACAAAAATAACCATGCATTAATAAAAACTGGCAAACCAATAATAAATTTAAACATTGATTAGCATTAAAATAAACTAATCAGTGTTAATCTCACACTTACCTGTAAACATATAATGTATCCAATATAGTCACTAATTGAATGTTGATCACACGAATGCAATTACTTTATACAGATAAGACACAGCCTATGTTAACACAGTAACGTTTACCATAGGAATGACGCACAATGTGCAGTGACATGCTCAAAACTCTCTTACCCAACCCCTCACCTCCCCGCGGTCCTCTGGCCTCGTCCCTCACTGCTCTTGGCAGGCTCTGCAGTGGTCACGTGATTTCCTGTTGTGTAGAGGTTTCCCTCCTTTCCCCCTCACCCATTCTGCGGGGCCCTGCCTACCGCTGTCTGCTAGCTTGGCTGGCCATTATCACTTTTTACAGAGTTGTCAGATGGTTGCAACCTGTTATCACCTTACAAAAATGTTGTCAGCTCTCAGCCACATTCCATTCTCTTAGCTGGCTCTCGAGCAGATATTCTGTTTTTCTTTTTTGGCTGCCAGTCAGACATAGAAAAACAAGTTCTGTTGTTAACAACTATAAAAAGCCTTGCATTCGTCTCATAGCATTATGAATTTTGTCTGGTTACTGGTCAGTGTTTACAAACATGTTTTAAAGATCGCCATGAGGGATTTTCGAAATATTCGCTGCATTCATCTGTCATAGGAAAATATCAAAAAGCGACCCCTCGTTTTGCCATACATCGCCCCGTCGAAATAGCCATTTCCAGTATTCACCAGGGTCAGTGATAGCCTTGTTGGAACACACGCCCAGCGCTACCGGCTCTCTGTCTACAAACACTCTTTTATTTAAAAAATATAATACGTAGTCTATAGGAAAGGAGACGTCAGTTCGAGTCCAACGACTCGTCATTTGTTAAAATTTGACCATCCGTTCGCCAATTATCGCCAATGTTCGCGAGAAAGTAGGCTATCATTTCTTTTCATCCTACATCCTTGAAACTTGCTGCTCACCTAGAAGGCATACCCACCTTTCATTAACGTCAAACAAACTTTTTTCCAAAATTCACCGTTTCCAAAATAGCGCCAATCCCATTTTCAAAAAAATAAAAATAAAAATACCAACACACATTCATAGCAAAGAGGACGTCACCCCGTTCCTAAACAACACATCGTTCTAGCCTTACAAGCTCATTAAATATCACCAAAATGTCAAAAACGCATGTTTACCTCAAATTGAGTTTCCAAATTCCACCCATTGTAAAAAAAATAACATCACCATCAAATAGAGCGGAAAAAATACCATCTAAACGACTCCTCACTCGACCCTAGTCCTCCCCCATCACCTAACCATTTTCCAACATAGCCATACGTATTCAAGCACGCACGCGACTTGCGGGAGGACTCTCTCCATCCCACTACTGTCAAGTTTTTTCCTAGAGATTTGAAATTTATTTTTGGGGTAGAGGGGGTAGGGGGTCAAACAAACGTTTTTGTAATCGTGTTAGTTTCCAAAATGTAAAAAATGCAAAGTTTCAGTGTTTTCATAAAACATAAAAAATAAAAAAGTTTGATTATAAAAAACAAGATGTTCAGTAAAAAACATATAGCCTACTTTGTCCTAAATGTATGAGTATAGTTATAACTCGTTGTTATTATCAAAGAGTATAATACAATCATTTCTTGGTTGATGACCTTAGAAACTATTTATCTCTACCAAACGCCACAACCATGAAAAAAAAAAAAAATACTACCATCATTGAAGAAAGATAGATAAGAAGTATCTCAAGAATGTTATGGATCTGGAGACATAATCGACCGGACTGGCTGCATGGCTCAGCGGTAACGTTCTCGCTTGCTGGGCCCTAGGTTGCAGGTTCGTATCCAGCCGCAGTCAGCTGGCATTTGAGGGTGCACAAATGCGAGGGAGCCGTGTCAGTAGATTTACTGGCACGTTAAAGATCCCCTTCGGGCCAAAATTCCGGCACCCTGGCGTATCTAAAAGCAGCAGTAGTTAAAAGGGACGTAAAACAAATAACATTATTATTATTGTTATTATTACATAATCGACCTGCCGTGGGCAACATCCAACTTTGAGTTGAGGCATATCTTTACACGTCTGGTTGTGAATGGCTTTCACAACCCTAATTGAATTAACAAATCTTTCCATGACCCTACAGAGACGTGTGTATACAAACTATGTGGATGCTTTCGATTGCTATTCGCCTGAAATAAAAGTATTAATTAATAACCTGAACTAGCACCAACGGCTAGAATTCAGTTACTATGTGAAATCGTTTTGTTCTTTACTTCGAATAAAATTTTCAAATAACGCACAATAGGCTGTTACAAACCCTTTAAAATAAAAAGTAAAAATTAATCGTAGTATCATCTTGCTATTCTTCAAGTTCGATGCGCATAGAATGCCAATGGTATACGGTACTAACCAATGGAGTCCCACGTAGACCAGTCGTGACATCTAGTGGAGAAGTATCGAACAATATAACCCTAACAGGGCGAGTGCATTCTAGTGGCCATAAGAAGAAACTTTTCAATAAAATCTGGTCGGCGTGCAGTTACCTTTTTGGCTGCTAGATGTCTCGAGCAAATCTGCTGGTGAATTATGTTTTAATTAAATATATATTTTCCACCGTAATATGCAAAATATATGTCGCCTCCGTAGCGTAGCGGACAGCATGGTTAGCTGCCGCCGCGGTGGACCTGGGTTCGATTCCCGGCTCTGCCACGAAATTTGAAAAAGTGGTATGAGGACTGGAACGGGGTCTACTCAGCCTCGGGTATTCCAAATGAGTAGAAGGGGTTCGATTCCCACCTCAGCCATCCTCGAAGTGGTTTTCCGTGGTTTCCCACTTCGTCTTCGGGCAAATGCCGGGATGTTACCTTCTTCAAGGCCACGGCCGCCTCCTTCCTTCTTCCTTGCCTATACCTCCTGACCTTCCATTACCTTCCCTCATGAGGCCCCTGTTCGCTTTGCAGGTGAGGCCGCCTGGGCGAGGTGCCAATCACACCTCACCAGTTGTATCCCCTCCGATTAGATGTTCCCAGCTCTAGGACACAGCCCGTAGAGGCGGTAGTGGTGAGTTCCCTCGCTGAGTCCGTGGGTTCCACCAACCTGGAGGGTAAACGACTAAGAAAGGAGAAATATGCAAAATATAACGCTTAATTTTAAAACGTCTGAATCATTACAAAACAATAAATATATAAAATTTCAAGCATAAAAAAAAGACTCTGATGGGGTTTGAACCATAGGCATATGAGTGATAGGCCAACGCTTTACCACGGTGCCATTTGTGCCAACGAACATCGTTCTATATAAAATGACTTAAATATAACTTGTTAGCAAATAATGATTTAGACTAAACGATTTCATCAGTGGAGTATATTATTTATTTATAAAGCATTTCATACAAAGTTTATTTATTTTGTATCAGTACGCTATATTGCATGCAATACTCAAATTAGTGAAATATAAGTCAGGCACAAGATATCCGCTGCCATCTTGTCTTCTTACCGAGACGGCTCAGCTTTTTAAAATCACTTCTGCACTATAGTATTACAAAATAAACTTTTAATTTCGAACGTGCCTCTTCCTTTAGAACAGTTAAATCGATTCTCGGCTCGATAATCGGAACTGGTGGGTCCCATGATATGGATTATGAAGTTTGCATACTTTGCATGGCCGCCATCCTGAAATGGTTCGGCGGATGACCTTGTAGTTTGGTCACAAGACGCGTCCTATACGAAGGTATGTTATTACCAAATTTGGTAGAGATCGGATAATTTGGTTAGTCGCTATTTGATTTTACGTTTTGAACGTTTGAGTGGCCGCCATTCAGGTTTGGTAAAGATGGCGGCGATATAAAACATGACACTGAGGTGCCCTTTGCTTGTTCTACTTCTGTACCAAATTTCATTCAATTCGGTTTCACCGTGTTCGAATTGATAGGGGGGGGGGGGGCAGACATTCAGAGTACACACACACACACAGACAGACACAATTTTTGGGCCTGTAGTGATCTCATAAGTCTACTTTCATTTTTTGCAAAAATCGAAAGTAGGCTAATAAAGGACATAAAGACCTTTCGTTTGCACCATAGCACAACGTTCTATCATGTTTGGTTTTCAAACTATCGCCTACTTTGAAAAACAAAAATTTTCAAAAATTTTCAAAAATATGTAACAAGTCGTCCATAGGAAAGGGGGTGTCAGCTCGAGTCCAACGACTCTTCATTTGTCAACATCCGACCAGGCGTTCATGAGATATCAATAAGCAAAACGAGTGTACTAACTTTTTGAGCACCTTGTGGAGAAGTATAAATTCTGTCCTAAAACTTCCCCATACGGGAGAACGAAACGCATCAGGCGAAAGCCTGGCCAAAATAACTACTGTGGTCAAGAAAATTAGACTGAAACGGTGCGGGGGTATTGGGCATGCAATACGTGACTAGAAAACCAATATAGGGAGCAATGCATTAACAATTTTTATTCCTAATAATAAATTTGTAAGGAACAAACAAATTGCACTTAAGTGCTTATTACAGAAATTAACAATAATAAATGTAGCAAAGTGTGAGGGCCTGATTACAGAACCCAGATTATAGAAAGGTCCATGAAAAGCTTGCTTGATTGGAGAAAAGTTGAGCTTAATATATATAAAATGCAGTTTATAAAAAGAGAGAACCATAAAAAATAATTAAGAGTGTAATAACTGGTATGATATAAGCTCTTTATAAAATTAAACTTATCTTTGAAGAGAGTTGAAGAGAGTTGAAGAGAGTTGAAGAGAGTTGAAGAGAGTTGAAGAGCCAGCTCCTTAAAAAGTTCCAGCTAGCACACGTTGAAAAAGTCTTCACGGTTTTCTTGGAAGGAGGCGTACATGGCCTAGAGTTATGTGCACCATCGATAAAATGTCAACTTTCTTTTCTTGCGCAGGAATGACGTTTATAGTTTCCAAGAGCTGATCCAGAGATATTTTGAAGGACGATTCCAAGTATCCCCTCTAAGGTGAAGTTGAAGAGTACAGCGGCTGGCAATTATTCTTGCCATCTTGAGCAATACGTCATGGTGCAGATCTTGTGACGTAACTGCTCGCTAGCGTAGATATCAGCGATGGTGTCAAGAGAGGTAGCGGTGACCAGCTGGTTGAAGTGATCAGCAGTGGTGAATCAGAAGTGTTGAAGTGGTTCAGAAGTGGCGGTTGATCCGAAGTGACGAAGAACGCCAGCAAGCGGCGTCTTAAATAGGGACCATAGAACTCTCTCGAAGTTTGGAGATCGCCCGACCAGACAAAGACCTGCCATTGGTCGAACGAAAGTCAGGGTGACGTCAGTCGACACTACTCAGCGGACAGGGGATCAACCAGTAGATGTCCGGTATGTCGTGAGTGAGGACGCCTGAGATAGCGAGACTGAAACACTCGAGGTGAGAACTATAATATCTATGAATAAGTGATTGATAACAAGATTATGCATATGGTTTAAGCAATTAACAATTGTAAATAAATAATTACCATTCGGGGATCTCAGTAATAATAAATAAAATTTGACCGACAAGTGGGCCAAGCTAAACATTGAAAATATCACAAAAGTGATCATGCTCCGAGAACTCCGAATGAAAACAAACAAAAGAATCAGTCAAAGCAAAACATGGATAACAGACGAGGAGAAACTAAGACTCGAAAGGCAAAACAGAAATAGCAGAGATGGGTCTAGTATAACGACCTTTACTAGTTAAAACATCAATAACTCTGACGCGTTTATCACGGCCAAAGTGGCAGTGAATAACTCTACCTAGGTTCCACACGAGAGGCGGAGATGGGTCTCGAAGAAGAACCATGTCCCCCACTCGTACATCTGGTTGAGGAAGCCGCCATTTCTCACGCCTATTTAGCAAGCTGAGATATTCTAACTTCCATCGGCGCCAAAAAAAACAGCGCAAAGATTCTACTTTTCTCCAAAAGATAGGCAAATTAGGATCACAGCGTCGAACCAGCAAAGGCGGAGTAGCAGCAAGCGAACAGCCAATCAGGAAGTGACTGGGTGTTAAAGGTAAAAGATCCTTAGGATCGTTTGAAAGAGGGGTCAGAGGTCTGGAATTTACAATACCTTCAATTTGAATAATCAAAGAGTTGAATTCCTCATAAGAAAGTATGGTAGGACCAAGAGTTTTCTTAAGCTGTCTTTTAGTAAGTTTGATGCAGGACTCCCATCGGCCCCCATGATGGGGAGCATAAGGCGGGGTGAAATGCCATTTGAAACCTTTAGAATAGGAAAAGTTGGAAATTTTTTCTTTAGCAGAAGGGGAGCTTAACACTTTTTTCCAGAGATCAGAAGCGCTTACAAAAAAATTTGCATTATCTGAAAAAACTTAAGATGGAACACCCCTTCTAGCAGCAAATCTAGAAAAGGCGGCCAGAAAGTAGGATACAGAAGCGTTCGTAACCAACTCAAGGTGGATAGCTCCCGTCACCATACATACAAATAACGAGATGTAGAGTTTACCTAAGATTTTGCGCTTAGATGAAGAGGGATTGGTCTGATATATGTAAGGACCTGCGTAATCGATCCCAGTAAGAGCAAAGGGCTTACTAGGTTCTGAACGAAATGGAGGTAAATTACCCATAATCTGCGTGGCGGGCCTTGGTTTAACCTTGAAGCAAGGTATACACTTTTTGACAACAGAAGAAACCTCATGAACGCCATTGATGATCCAGTAGAGTTCACGAATTAGACAGAGCAAGGTGCGGGTGCCAGCATGAAGGTGTTTATAATGAAACTTTTTTATTATGAGGGTAGTGATAGGATGCTTTGAAGGAAGGATGATGGGATGCTTTTTCCCATCCTCACAACTAGACATAGCTAATCTTCCACCCACACGTATTATGCCGTCCTGGTCTAGAAAAGGAGTGAGTGGTGAAAGCCTGCTAGACTTGGGTAAATCTTTACCAATTATAAGAGCTTGCTTTTCAGGAGCAAATACTTCCTGCTGAACAAGTAACAAAATCTTGCAAGTAGCAAATTCTAACTCTACTCTGGAAAGAAAGGGTTGAGGCTTCAATGGTTGATCAATTACTAAATATTTCCATCGGAAGATATAAGACACTACACGAATCAATTTATCAAATGAAGAGTATCTATGAAAAAGGCTAGTAGAAGTAGAAGTAAGATGCGACGTGACAGGGTCATTACGGGCATCAGGTATTTCTTCTGCAGATTGATTAGCTAAGCGAGGCCAGCAAGATGATTCCTGACTTAGCCAAGGAGGACCATTCCAGTACAGGTCTGAAGAAATCAATTTTTTAGGCGTGCAACCACGTGATATTATATCCGCGGGGTTTTCACGGCTAGGAACATGTCTCCATTGTTCAGAATGAGAGACTTCATGAATCTTAGAAACGCGATTTGCCACAAAGGTATTCCAATGAGAAGAAGGCTTGGAAATCCAAGCTAATACAATAGAAGAATCGCTCCAAAAAATGTGCGGGAAAATTTTAACTTTAAACTGACATTAAGTTTAGTAGCTAATTCTGTTGCCATTAAGGCAGAGCATAATTCTAATCTCGGCAATGATACTGTTTTAAGTGGAGCTACCTTAGATTTAGCGCACACTAAATTAGAAAATCCAGGGAAAGTATCTGAGGAACGTCCTACTATGTATGCACAACAGCCATAAGCTCGTTCTGAACTATCAGAAAATACATGCAGGTCATACTGCTGGTATAAGGGATTAGAAATTAAAGGGCGGGGTATAGAAACCTTGGAGAGATCCAGCAAACTGCTGCGATACTCTAACCATTCTTCTACAAGAGGAAGGGGGAGATTTTCATCCCAGTCTGATTTTAATGACCAAAGCTTTTGCAAGAACATTTTTGCAACAATAACTATAGGAGCAATATATTGCAAAGGATCAAAGATCTTTGCGATTTCTGACAGAACTTGTCTCTTAGTTACAGGGGGAGATTCTGACAGATGTACCTGATAAGAAAAGGTATCAGAGGAAGGACACCAAAAAACACCCAATGCTTTTACGGCTGCTTCATCAGTAGGAATGGCAACAAATTCATCAACTGGGACCTCTGATGAAAATTTTGATATAAATTCAGTGGAATTTGAAGTCCATTTATGGAGCGGAAAACCACCTCCTAGGAGTAGGGATTTCAAATCTTCGCACACAAGGAGCGCTTCAGAAATATTAGGGAAAGAGCACAAGAAATCGTCGACATAAAATGCCGTTTTTAATGACTCAGAGGCCAAAGGATGATACAGATGACCATCTTGCTCGGCTAACATGTGGAGAGACCGAATCGCAAGAAAGGCTGAAGGCTTCAGGCCATATGTTACAGTCTTCAATCTAAATATCTTTATGGGTTTGGAACTCTCATCGCGCCACAATATTCTTTGCAGATCTTGCTGCTCAGAATTTACGAGAATCTGCCGATACATCTGCTTAATATCTGAGATTACAGCAATAGGAAACCTTCGAAAATTAAGCAAAACAGAGGTGAGATCTGTTTGAATCGCGGGACCACATTGCAAGGTATCATTTAAAGAGATTCCATTGGAATCTGGTGATGAGCCATTGAAAACTACTCTTATATTGTCTTGTGTTAAGGAATTTTTCCATACCGGATGATGATTTAAATAAACTATTTCATTTAAAGGATGGTCAATTTCTTCTGATTTAGAAATTACCTCCATGTGATTGGATGATTCGTATTCCTCCATAAAGGAAGCATACTGAGTTTTGACAGAAGCATCTTGTTTGAACCGATTTTCAATAGCAAATAGTGCCCTAAGTGCTCTGGAATGCGAGCCCGCAATGGCGGGAGGATTGGGAATACGTGGAAGAGTTACTATAAATCTGCCTTCAGTATTACGGACAGTGGTTTCCTTATATAACTTTTCACAAATTTCGTTAGAAGAAGAAGAAGAAGTAGCCTGAACATTCTCAAGATCCCAGAACTTGGTTAGCTCTTGGCTCAAATCGGTACCAACAAAATAACAATTCGATACAGTTTGAATAGGATTACGGTATATTTGGCCAGTAGCAATCCAACCAAAATCAGTTTCGCGGAAGAAAACATTAGGAGCAATTTTTACTTTATTGGAATGAAGACATTGCCAAAATACGCTTGAGCTGAAAAGAAGCTCTACGGGTGAAGCTCTGTTGAAATGTGGGTCAGCTAGCTGGACAAAATTCGGGATATTCCAACTTTGAATAGGATAAGAAGTGCCAGGAATATTGTTGCCTATAGACTTGATAATCAAACAATCTAATTGCAACTGCGTACCAAGATTATTAGAGTCCTTAAGATCCACTTTAGCAAAGCTTAAGGATTGTGATTTAGAGCAGTTTATTCCTGTAACCTCTATTGAGGTAGGATGTTTTGGAAGGCCTAACTTTTGTACCAACGATTCATTAATAAAATTGTTGGTAGCGGCATTATCCAATAATCCCCTAACAGATACCCATTTTCCATGAGAATTTTTCAATAGAACCTGCACGGTAGATAATAAAACCTGGACTTTGCCAAGCGAGGTAGAACTTTGAGCATACGACTGCGCACTATTTTGAGAAGTCTCCGAGTTAGACTTGGTATTGGAACTGCTTGGTCCTGATAACCGTGGTCTTTCATGCCTGTGCAAAAGTGAATGGTGTCTTGCCCTACAATGAAAGCATAAACGTTGTGAACGGCAATTGTTTAACATATGCGTTCCTGACAAACAGTTGAAACAATGTTTTTTGTTCGTAATGAACTTTCGTCTTTCATCTACTGATAAATATTTAAATTCATCACAATTGTATAAATTATGCGATTGCTGACACAGACCGCACGTTTGCATTTGGTTAGGTGACCGAGCGTCAACAGGAAGAGCCTGTGATCTTAAAATTCTTTGATTAGAACTGCTAACCTTATGTTTTGAGAAGGCTTTTGAATCTGAACTACTAGTTTTTTGATTAGCTATGGCGGAAAAGACTTGGCTTCTGGCCTTCAAAAAGTTAATAATCGCCTCATAAGTGCATTGCAAATTCTGGGAAAGTTCTGTTTCCCAGGCTTTTAATGTATTTGCATCCAATCTTGCAGAAATGAGGTGAACTAGAAATAAATCCCAGTGATTTACAGGTTGGTTTAAATTGGACAATGCTCTGACGTGTAACTCTGCGGTGTCAATCAACTTACGAAGTGATAAACTGTTATCTGCTTGCACGTTAGGTAACTCGAATAAGCTTTGTATATGGCGTTGAATAGATAAACGAATGTTCCCATATCTATCCTTAAGAAGATTCAGAGCAACTTCATAATTATCACTGGTCAAAGAAAGTGCTTGAATCAGGTTAAGTGCGTTGCCTTGAACTGCCAGACGCAAGTAGTGAAATTTTTGTATTACTGGTATAGAAGTATTCTCATGTACTAAAGAATTGAATAATTCAAAAAATGGTTCCCATTCTATGTCTTTACCAGTAAATTTGGGTATTTCTAATTTGGGTAATATAATGCGTGAAGAAGATGTAGAAGATGCTGCAGAAGTTTGATCTTCTTGTTTTTCTTTTAAAGTTAAAGCCCTAATAAGCTGTTTAGCTTCAGCAAATCCCTGATAGTATAATTTTTCAACTTCCAACCTATCACTTTGCTGGTCCGGATGCTGAGTTTCTATACTGCATTGTATCTCATCATATTTCTCAAAGGCTTGTTCATAATTCTTAAGCCTCTGCGAAATTATGTCAAGATTATGCTCCCGGGTTTCGGCACCAAAACTCTGGAGAAGTATAAATTCTGTCCTAAAACTTCCCCATACGGGAGAACGAAACGCATCAGGCGAAAGCCTGGCCAAAATAACTACTGTGGTCAAGAAAATTAGACTGAAACGGTGCGGGGGTATTGGGCATGCAATACGTGACTAGAAAACCAATATAGGGAGCAATGCATTAACAATTTTTATTCCTAATAATAAATTTGTAAGGAACAAACAAATTGCACTTAAGTGCTTATTACAGAAATTAACAATAATAAATGTAGCAAAGTGTGAGGGCCTGATTACAGAACCCAGATTATAGAAAGGTCCATGAAAAGCTTGCTTGATTGGAGAAAAGTTGAGCTTAATATATATAAAATGCAGTTTATAAAAAGAGAGAACCATAAAAAATAATTAAGAGTGTAATAACTGGTATGATATAAGCTCTTTATAAAATTAAACTTATCTTTGAAGAGAGTTGAAGAGAGTTGAAGAGAGTTGAAGAGAGTTGAAGAGAGTTGAAGAGCCAGCTCCTTAAAAAGTTCCAGCTAGCACACGTTGAAAAAGTCTTCACGGTTTTCTTGGAAGGAGACGTACATGGCCTAGAGTTATGTGCACCATCGATAAAATGTCAACTTTCTTTTCTTGCGCAGGAATGACGTTTATAGTTTCCAAGAGCTGATCCAGAGATATTTTGAAGGACGATTCCAAGTATCCCCTCTAAGGTGAAGTTGAAGAGTACAGCGGCTGGCAATTATTCTTGCCATCTTGAGCAATACGTCATGGTGCAGATCTTGTGACGTAACTGCTCGCTAGCGTAGATATCAGCGATGGTGTCAAGAGAGGTAGCGGTGACCAGCTGGTTGAAGTGATCAGCAGTGGTGAATCAGAAGTGTTGAAGTGGTTCAGAAGTGGCGGTTGATCCGAAGTGACGAAGAACGCCAGCAAGCGGCGTCTTAAATAGGGACCATAGAACTCTCTCGAAGTTTGGAGATCGCCCGACCAGACAAAGACCTGCCATTGGTCGAACGAAAGTCAGGGTGACGTCAGTCGACACTACTCAGCAATGAAGCCATATATAATTCATTTAATTGTTCTATTCCAAGAAATAAATTAATGCTTGTTTATTATGGTTTTCGAAATTAATTTTCACATAACAACCTATTTGTACAGTAGATGTCCGGTATGTCGTGAGTGAGGACGCCTGAGATAGCGAGACTGAAACACTCGAGGTGAGAACTATAATATCTATGAATAAGTGATTGATAACAAGATTATGCATATGGTTTAAGCAATTAACAATTGTAAATAAATAATTACCATTCGGGGATCTCAGTAACAATAAATAAAATTTGACCGACAAATGGGCCAAGCTAAACATTGAAAATATCACAAAAGTGATCACCTTGTGCGTTAGCAGCATCACCATACCCCTACTACCAGTTTTTATCCTAGAGACTTGAAATTTAATTTTGGGAGTAGAGGGGGTAGGAACCATTCATTTACGCCAAACAAACTTTTTTGTAGTTTCCAAAATATAGGAATTTCAAAATTGGACTGTTTTCAAAAAACATCAAAAATAAAAAAGTTTTATTATAAAATATAAAGGACATAAAGACCATTCGTTTCAAGCCCGGCACAACGTTCTATCATGTTTGGTTTTTAAACTATTGCCTATTTTCAAAAACAAAATTTTTACATTTTTTTTTTTGAAAAATATAACGAGTGGTCCACAGAAAGGGGGCGTCAGCTCGAGTCCAACGATATGTCGCATGCCAAAATCGAACCATGGGTTCGCGAGATATCAGCTTTGCCCCTGAATGTATTGCAGGTTAGTATGTGACGTCAGAGGGAGAGGTGGTGGGGTGCGTTTAAACCGTGGCCTACGTTATATATGTCGTAGTCAGATAGTGAAATCCGTCATTTCATGAAGATCCTAGGCACTTCATGAAAAGCCGGCATATGATGTAAAAAGAGATAGTTACACCATCTGACGCGTTTCTTCATGAAGTGACGGACCGATTTAGGCAGATGGTGTAAGAAATGATTTTACATTATCAGCCGAGGCACTTCATGAAGTTCCGGTGTTTGGTGATTCGGCACTTCATGAAATGACTGACGCAATGAAGCCATATATAATTCATTTAATTGTTCTATTCCAAGAAATAAATTAATGCTTGTTTATTATGGTTTTCGAAATTAATTTTCACATAACAACCTAAATCTAAACGTGAAATACCGGTTACTCTTTACTCTCTGTCTCTTTTTTTGGTAGAAGTTTGTATTTTTATTTTTACATTTATTATTTGTACAGTATTTTTTTCTAATCTGTAATGCATACTTTCATAATTTCATTTGTAGTTTTTCTTTTAGTTCTTCAATTGTGTATCTTTCTTCTCTCTTTCCTTCACTGATGCAATTTGTATTTTTGAACTTGATATGCCAAGAAGAATCATAATTGGGCTTATGTCTGTGTACCTTAACAAATAAATAAATAGCCTAAATAATTAAAGAAATACACACATACATTAGAATACTTAGATTGCATAGTATACTGTAAAATATTTGTCGAGGGATTTCTGCTGGGTTAAAATGGCAACAGCTCCATTTTTTTTGTTTGAAGGAGGGGGGGGGGGGGGGGGGGGGCGTAGGCAAGCTAGTAAACGCTGTCACGCAAGAAAAGTTGAACAACCTGCAGGGTGACGTAGCCTGCTGCACTGTATTATTTAGAACTCCCCAAAATTAAATAAATAGTAAGTTCTTTGGATTATAACGATTGAATTAGCTCTGGAATCTCAATCAACCAAAGAGGAAATAGTTGTGGCCTATAGGCTGTATTCCTAACGGCTAATATTTATTGTGGGAGACAAGTGAAGGAGAGTTTGCATGTTATGGTAGACTAATAATAGTAATTATGTGTGTTTGTCATCATTCCATCACCAACAGCGGTAGCTACATTCACTAACGCAAAGCTCTAGGCCAGGCGCTCTTAACCTGGTGATCGGGAGCTCCACAGAGCTCTTTAAATGACATTTGGTGCTCCCGTCATACGAGCGAGTCCCACGAAGTACCCTTGCACGTACAAATCTTGCACCCCGGCCACAAAGGTAGCTACAGCAAGTTGGGAGATCGTAGGTGCTAATCCCGGTGATGACAGAGGCTATCCAGAGTGTGGTTTCTTCCCGTGGATTTTCCACACTCCCTTCACCCAAATACCGGGATAGTACCACTTCAAGTCTCGGGGCGCCTACCCCATCACTTTCCCTAATGCAGTTCCACCCACCCCTACAGTCATCATATTAATATCAGTTCAATTCACACCTAATCACACGGGGCTGATGATTGAGGTGACCCAAGTCTCCCAAATGAATTAACAACAAAACTGGAACGATAACAGGTAAGATACACTCAATGAAGGGAAATTCAGAATCATTCTTTCAAATATTTCTGTCTATAATAAATAGGCTGAAATTCCAGATTTTCTCGAAGGTGAACCCTCCACTAAATCATCCAAATGTAAAGCTTTTGTGTAAGACCCTCCTACTCTTCGCGAAAATGTCGCGCTGAGAGACAATAGACGAAATATGACGCTGTTGTTTCATTTGAGGTACTTCGACATCGTGGTCATTCAGCCCTGTGTACTTGGGAGTGTGTAGAATCTGTCTGATGATAATCAGTATTATTATGGTATTTGTAGTAGTGTGTGTATTTGTAGTTCAGGTTAAGATTGAGAAGGAGGCGGCCGTGGCTTTAGTTAGGAACCAACCCGGCATTTGCCTAGAGGAGAAGGGGGAAACCACGGAAAACCAATTCCAGGATGGCTAAGGTAGGAATGGAACTCTTCTCAGTTTTGCCTCCCGAGGTTGAGTGTACCCCAATTCAACCCTCAGACCATAATTTTGTTCCTATCCGCGGTAACCATAGTTGATTTCATAAGTCTACTTAACGACTATATGCTGGTTCGAATCCCATCGCTGACTGTGGTGTTTTCCCCCAGGTCTTTCCACACACCCTCTCGGCAAATGCCGGGATGGTCCTTCATTTCAAGTCTCGAGACACCTTCCCAAATTCTTTACCCAGACATTACTTCAGTCATCACGCAAACACATGTTATCAGAAAACAACCACCCACATACACTGGGCTGATGACCAAGATGTCCCTAGCCCATAAAATAAATATATAGAAAACAACTATAAAACAAGGCAACGACTGAACCATATTAAAATGTGAACAAAAAATCTGAAATAGTTACTTGGCAATAATATCATCCTTTGGTGGGGTTCGAACTCACCAAGTAGTGGTCCGGAAGCTAACACCATACCCCGAGACCACAACTTCCCTAAGAGAATTGGCTGCTAAGAGCTATACAAGATCTCTTTATTGCGCGTCAGTAACTGAGGTAGTTCTTGTTGCTTTAATGGGTGGAATAGCGAAAACAAGTCATATTATACTATCGGTTATCTATCTCTAATGTTTTAAAAAGAAAATGGATCTGAACGACGTTCTTCTTCCGTTCACAGTACGACAGCCTAATATTCCTTCTAGGCGCAAGGCCAAGCAAGATTCTGGGGAGGGAATTAGGGGATAAATGAGACATTTGTACTATAAGTCACAGTGTTCACTTTCTGAGGAAATAACAGCCCTTTCTTTAGTGGCCACATTTTTATCCGATTAATTCTTGGAAATCCCGCTTCCCTCACACGTGATCACCGCTGCCGCTACGGTTCTTCATGAAGTGACGGGCTGATTTTCCCGTCAGATGATGTATAAAATGAATTACACTATGTGACGGCGATATTTAGTCATTTCATGAAACCACGCGTCAGATAGTGCAACTGTACCTTTTTACATCATATGCCGGCTCTTCATGAAGTGCCTAGGATTTTCATGAAATGACGGATTTCACTATCTGACTACGACATATATAAGGCCTGGAAATGAGGCGCCAGACAACATTGCGAGCGATGGTTCGGGATGGTTCAGGACCTTCTATACTACCGGACCTGACACTGCAATCCAAGATGGCCGCCGTAGTTGGTGGTCGGACATTAAACGCATGACGTGGGTCAGAATCCAACACAACACAAAATAACATCATGACGTGATTTTGTCTGCTGTTAATCCATTTTATGGTCTTGGGACATCTTGGTCATCAGCCCCGTACAGTTGGGTTTGGGTTGAATTCCTCCAATTACGTGATTATTGTAGTAGTGTGTGTAGCTGTGTAAGGGACAGGCATGGGGAGGTGCCCCGGGAGTTAAAATAAGGTACTACCGGAGTTCCATCAGGAAAGGAATAAAATAAAATAATGTTGAGGCCCACAGGAGAGATCTGTAGAATATCTTGGCTGAGTGAACAGGGAAAGTTGTAAATGATGATGTTGATGATAATTATTGTCTTAAGGGGCCTAACAGTTAGATTATCGGCCCTTAATGGTTTGGGTGATGGTGAAGCTGATAATGAAATGTAAACTATAACTAAAACTAACTACTAACTTATATACTGTACTAGAAGAAGAAATGGAAAACAAAAGGAGAACAAGGCAAATAAAGGACAGGAGGAAAAGAAATGCCCTCGACCCTCGAGGAATGCGGATTGAGGGACTTGGAAGGAAGGAGAGCCATAAAAGGCAGATAGGAAAGTGAAAGAGGAGAGGGTCCGCCCCACAGGTAATGGATAAAAGAGGGAAAACCGGACCCAGCTCAGGAATCCCTCGGGGTCGCCAACTCTCGAACTCACCAGCCGTGAGCCCCTGAGGGTGTAGCAATATCTAGGGTGCACCAGAAGTGGTGGGGCTACATACACCCTACCTCCTTGAGGGCCTTGAGCAGAAGGCAGGAGATAACAGGAAAAGAAAAATAAGGCCGACCCCTCACAGAAGGAGGGTATCAGAAAAGATGAGACAAGGGCCAATTAAGGCGGGAAAGGAAGAGACTCCCTAGGCCTCGGATACCCTAATACCGTCGGGGTCGGGAGAGAGCAAGAGTTGACCAAGTGAAGTCGACAGGAAAGAAGACGGAGAGGAGCCCAGCAAAAGTAAGTGGAAGCAATGCCGGACTCAGCTGGGGCCCCGTGGTCGCCAACCCATGTCCCACTAGATGTGAGCCCCTGGGGGGAGTTGTATATGTTCCTGTAGGAATTTCAATCTCTTTTTAGTAAGTTACCTATTATTCGGGGCCTGTTTGCCATCTCTTGATGAATGCAGTACATCTGCATTTTTCTATTGGCACAGGCTAGAGTAAAATGAGGCTTTTCACCGATGTCTCAGTCTCACTCTTGACTGTGATTATATGGAAACTACTGAGGTATAGGTGGTGCTTAGTAATGACATTCAGGGCACAGTCAGTGTCTGTTGGCACAGGCTAGAGTATCACCAATGTCTCAGTCTCACTCATGGCTGTGATTGTATGGAAGCTACTGAGATATGGGTGGTGCTTAGTAATGACTTTCAGGGCACAGTCAGTGTGTGTTGGCACAGGCTAGAGTATCACCGATGTCTCAGTCTCACTCTTGGCTGTGATTATATGGAAGCTACTGAGGTATGGGTGGTGCTTAGCAATGACATTCAGGGCACAGTAAGTGCCCGTGGATGCTGTGAAAGGTTCTACTCATAGGGTTAGTACTGCTGTACTGACTCAATGAGGAAAGCAATGATAATCTACCTCACTCCTCTTCTTGCTTAGTACGCCTCAATATAGCTCTGCCTTGGGTTTTTGTGGGTATCTACCAACATAACCTAACGACAGTGCCTTTTGAGGATCCAACCAGCCTTCGGGCTGACTACCTAACAGACAGACATATTCTCCTTAAAAATAAATGTGACCAACCAGGTGGTGTAGTTCTTGGTTATCACTTCTGGGGTCCAAGTTTGATTCCTGACTGTCAAAAAATCTTAATTCTAGTCTAAGGGTAAGAACGGGGTACACACAGCCTTTGAGGTAAACCGGTAAATGTTGGGTTCGATTCTCCGCGTAGCCACCCAGCAAGTGGTTTACCAAGGGGTCCCACACATACTGAAGATAAATGCCTAGGTAATTCCTATCATAAGGTCACGACTGCCTTCTGTAAATCCGTCAACAAGTAGTCTAGTCGTATTCATTCATTCATTCCTATTCATGAGATTAAATGGCACTCTGTCAAACGCATGACGTGTGTCAGAATCCAACCCAACACAAAAAATAACATCATGACGTGATTTTGTCTGCTGTTAATTCATTTTATGGGCTTGTGACTTCTTGGTCATCAGCTCCGTAAAGTTGGGTGTGGGTTGAATTCCCCTGATAGGAAATTAGAAAATAGGCACCAATGGCTTATCTTTATAATAATTGGATTTGCATCCAGTCACACAACAGTTTCAAGGCATATTACCACAATTTTAGCATAGCATATGCATGAGTAAGCCTACTGGTAGTTTATTAAAACGGGATCCACACCAAGTACGTGATAAGATTGATATCCTTGAACTAGCAGGCGTATAATTGGATGAGAGAACACTGCAGACAATTTAAAAAGTAGGTTATGTTCATACGTACGGTAATCAATTTTCAGATCTTCTTATGCCTTAAATTGGAATACGTTAATTATTACTATGCTTGCTCATAATGAATTACCATTACTAATAATTTATAAACCCTAAATAGAATAATATATAGGCCAAACTTACCCTCTGATTGGCAATAGTGATGGTATCACAAGCGTAACAGAAGTCACCGGTATCTCGTATTTATGAAGCACTAATGCAGACATTTACTTACACGAACGTGTAATATCATTAAGCAATAATCAATAAGCACAGATAATCAAAGGAGACGATTGCTAACCGAAATTCATACCACTATAACATCGTAAACAAAACGACTCAACTTATAAACAAAGCATGTAATCACCAACAGCGACAGCCATCTTTCATCTGTCCCGCCGCTAGTGTCAGGTCCGGTATTATAGAAGGTCCTGGATGGTTCGAACTTGTTCCGCATTTTTCCACTAGGTTCGCTGTCTGGCGCCCTTAATCGTACCGTTTGCATTACGTACAATGTGATTAGTGTGTCTGTATTTGGCGGTAAATAAGGTGTCCTAATGAGTGAGAAAGCTAAGGTGAGTTTAAAATTGATTGGCGAAGAGTGTCTTATTATAGTTGTGCTTTCGTTAAGAGTAATAGACTGCTGTTTGACTGATATTGAGATGGGTGCTGAGTGGTCTTTATGAACAAGACGTAGTGAAAAGCAAGTTTTAATCCAGTGTACCAGCGTAAATGTGACATGTATGTGTGATAAATACTTTAGATATAAATCAGTCAATGATTTTAATAGAGTAACTTATGTGTAAATATTAGTGTTATTATTCTGTTCGTCAAAAATGGTGTACTGTAGCGTGCCGTATTGTAAATCTCGTCAAGTTAAAGGCAATGGACTTTCGTTTCATAAATTTCCATTGAACAATAACATACTGAAACAATGGGTTTTAGCTGTATCACGTGAGGGGGTGAAGCCAGCGTCTTTGTGGACACCAAAACGGTCTTCTACAATTTGTAGCAAGCATTTCAAGGATTCTGATTTTAGTATAAGTACTACAAAGAGAACGCTTTTACCGAACGCATTTCCGACGGTTTTTGAGGACTACCCCGAACAAAACAAGCACAAATAAATAGAAATAAGCGCAAAAGAGCACGTGTCGATAGACACATAACTTACATATCAACAATAAAAGGAAATGTTCAGGTAATTTAAATTTTACGTAAGACTATTGTGATGAACGGATTGAAGAAAAAACCATGGTCAACCACGTGTTAGTGTAGGAACGCAATGTTCTACAATCAAGCAAACTCATTGCAAGTCAACAAAATTAAAATTAAGGAGGGCACTAAGAAAAAATACAGTATACAGAACTACAATTAAGTCATTGAATCAGAAGATAATTTCATTGAAACAAAAATTACACTCAGTGCAACGTCAGGACAAACTCGATGTTCAAATATCGAAGCTCAAAAGTGAAGCGGATCGTGGGGACTTGAAGGCTAATTTCTTACTTGAACAAATTCGAGCTTTCACGAAACGAAAGTTTAAATACAATGAAACAACAATAAAAATATGTGTATTGCTCTCTAATAAATCACCGCCGGCTTACCGCTTACTGAGAGATATAAATATTGTACAACTTCCTCATCCACGAACACTGAAAACGTACATTGGGTATACGAACGGAGAGACAGATGTCACGTCACTTGCAAAAGCTAGGTTAACAGCTGAAAAAAAGTCACTGACTCACGATAATGAGAAGGTCGGTTCATTAATCATTGATGAAATGGCCATAAAGTCTAGACTATTGTATGGCAAGAATTTAGACATGTTTCTCGGCATTAATGATATTGAGAAGATGCAATTGGAATCGAACATAAATTAGCCAATAAATTATTATGCATGCTGTTTAAGGGCCTGTCATCCTTCTACAGGATACCTGTTTCGTTCTACTTTACATGTGGACTCACAGGACAACAGTTATCTAGGATAACACTGGACGCACTGACTACGGTTGAGGAATGCGGCTTTGAGGTCATCAGAATAGTGACGGACAACAGTCAGGTGACTGTGTCAATGTTTGAGACGCTGTGTGGCGGATGTGTCACTCATGAAATTCGTCACTCGAAAGACGAGCAGAGGCCACTTTTTCTTAGTTTCGATCCGAGTCACATCATTAAGAATGTACGATTACAATATCTGAGTAGGAATTTCTATGTAGATGACAATTTAATAACTAGTGATCATCTCAAGAATCTGTACCACTTACAGAAAAAGCTAGTAGTAAAGCCAGTTAGAAAATTAAGCAGGAAGGTTGTATATCCAAGCAATTTAGAAAAAATGAATGTGGCAAGAGCCAAATTGGTGTTTACTCCAGAGAAAATAGCTGGGCTTAAGAGCATGGAAGTCGTGTGCCCAGGGAAAGTTGAAGATAAGGACAGCCTACACGAAACAACAAAATTATTGGAAATTTTTAGAAACTGGTTTGATATACATGATATCTGCAATACCACACACGGACTTCATTCCTGAAACACGGACAAGCTTATTTTCAGTGAAGTTAATGATGAGAGACTTTCATGGCTGACCAATGAATTTCTGCCCTACCTGTCACAGATTCAAAGTTATCCCGATAAAAAGATGAGACTTACAAACGAAACTTATCAAGCTTTGGTGCTAACAACTTCATCAACCGTGTCATGCATTCGATTTCTAATCAGTATCGGGTTCCATTATATGCTTACACGGAATCTCTCAAGTGACGATGTAGAACTGCTCTTCAGTCACCTGAGAAATAAGGGAGGTAACAATGACATGATGGACGTGAGATCATGCCTGCATGCCATCGAGTCAACACTTAGCACAGGAATTATCGCATCTTCTAGAAGTGGGAATGTGGAGCTGAGGGAAGATGCAGTCGTAACAGGCGCCTTGACCAAGTTTCTGAAGCCTAAAAAAATCGCGGAAGGTGCAAAACCCAGCCAATGCTAAAGAAACATCCCAGCTTCCGGCACATGTCTTGGAGATTCTTGAAAGCCCTGTTCAAGGTAAGAATATGGGGCATAGGCCTATAGCCTATATTAAGTTAATTGAAATAAAACATTATGGTTGACATTTTAGTATTAAAATCTCTATTTTTAGCCTATTTTCAATTTTGAAAAAATAGGCTTATGAGATCACCTTTTGTCCGTGTGTGTGTGAGGTGTGTGTGTGTGTCCCTAATAAATTCTAAACGGCTGGAGCGATTTCAATGAAACTCGGTAAGTTCATAGCACTGTTCCGGGCGACCTCGACCGTGCACTTCAAATTTTGTTACGTCTCACCAATCCAACATGGCGGCTGTGCGAAATATTACACCAGCATTCAATATCTCCGAAACTATTACCGATATCACCCTGGAATTTTTTACGGTGATAAAGGGAACTACTAGACGTTCACCTATGTGACTCTTGAAAAACTGGTAACTACAAAACCAACATGGCGGCCAAGCGAAGTTGCGACGTTTAAATAGACGTTTCTCGCGATTTAACCAACCAAACGCAATACAACTTGGCACGGTATATGTTTATACACATTGTAATGCACCGACATCTAACTTCGTTCCATTGTTTACATAACCACAAGATGGCGGCTGTGCGAAATATTTCACCGGCATTCTATATCTCTGAAACTATTAGCGGTATCACCCTGAAATTTTGTACGGAGATAAAGGGCACTACTGGAAGTTCATCTATAAGATGTTCAAAAAGCGGTTAACTATAAAACAAACATGGCGGCCAAGCGAATTTGAAAATTTAAATAGACCTTTCTCGCGATTTAATGTTCCAAACTCAATGAATCTTGGTACTGGAAATGTTTATACACATTGTAATGCATTGGTATCTAATTTATTTTAATTGTTTACATAACCTCAAGATGGTGGCTGTGAGAATTTTAAAATTAAGTTTTTACTTCTTGTGTCGTAATCATGCGATCGAATTGAAAGTTTGAATAATGAACCTACGCAATAATTTACCTTTAATGGTACATGACTCTATGGCCTATACATTTAACAATCCAACATGGCGACCATCCGACATATTTAGACGGCTCTGAATATCTACGAATCTATTATAGCAATCAAACTGAATATTTTTATGTTCATAGGGGCTATGAACATAAGTTCACCTATAGGACTTTCAATAACCTGGTGATCACAAATCCAACATGGCGGCGACGCGAAGTAAAAATATTCACATGGAGGTTTGTCGCAATTTAACCATCCGAGTGCAGTGAAACTTGGTACAGTAAATCCTTATATGAATGTTAATCCACTGGCGTTTAATTTATTTCAATTGTTTCCATAACCACAAGACGGCAGCTGTACGAAATTTTAAAATCTCGTTGTTACTTCTTGTGTCATAATCATGCAATTGAAGTTTGAATGCTACACGTACACAATAATCTTCATGTAACAGTACATAACTCTAGGACCTACATATATAAAGTCCGACATGGCGACCATCCGAATATTTTTTCGGTTCTCAATATCTACGATTCTATTACAGGAATCAAACTGAAATTTTGTATGTTGATAGTGGCAGTTAACATAAGTAGGATATATGAAAATAGGCTGTATAGTTCTTTACGGAACTACTTGTTTTTTCATAAAAGCCAGAGTCTCTATCTGCCATTTCAATTTCAATGGTAGCGGGATTTCTTGTAAGAGTGGCAGAAGAGATTTGATTTATTTGATTTATTTTCACTGCTACACTTAGAGCTTAAGAGCTCCTTTACAGTAGCGCCCTACATAAAATAAGGTTAGGGCTTATAAAAATAAAACATTTCACCTACATTCAAAATATAAATAATCATAGTCTAACAATTATAGTAACAAAAATATAGTAACAATACAATAATAATAATATTACTAATGATAATGGAAAAATTATATACAAAAGAGTGAGAGTGCATACAGACTATCAGCCCGAAAAACAAACACCATATACTGTACAAGAAGAGCTATTGAAGTAGACAGGTTGTCAGCTATTGTCCTTGTTTTCTAATTGAACTTTGAAAAAGTATTTTAACATAATACAGTAATCAAATGTGAGAGGTATATTGCTCCAAGAAGCAGGATGAAAGATGTCTTTTGAAAGCTGCAGTGCTTGCAATGTTGACGAACTTATATAAATCGAAGGTGTTGAAGAGGCGTGAGGCGGTGCAAACAAAAGATTTATTGAACTTCATGGTTCGGTGTATAGGAATCTGGAGTGTTAATTTTGTGTATCTATTTACTCGATTATGAACAGAATGCATTGGTGTAAAGGCATTGTAGAGATATAACGGGGTCTTGGTATGTAATATTTTATGTGTCAGAATGGCAACTGATAACTGCCTGCGCTCGTGGAGTTTCAGCCATTTCAGCTGCACGTAGTAAGGTGTGATATGTTCATCTCGCCTTACATCGAGAATGTACCGAACACATGCATTCTGGACTCTTTGTAATTTGATGTTCTGTGTTTCTGGTAAATCATTGTATACAGCAGAGCCATAATCAATGATTGGAAAGATGAGAGTTTGGACGAAGAGCTTACGTATGTTAGGTGGGGTGTAAGAAACAGTTCTTTTCAGGAGATGCATAGTTGATTCAACCTTCCTTACCACATTAGACGTATTCTCTGCCCACGACAGTGTTCTATCAAATATCACCCCGAGATTATTGACAGTGTTTCTATATTTAATATTATTATCTAGTATCTTGATGGGTGGTAGTGAATTAAAATCTACTGAATTTAGAAGTTTTGTATATCCAATGGATATAAGTTGTGTTTTAGATATGTTCAAGTTAAGATTATGATTTTGGGCCCATTCACAAAGCCTGTCAATGTCTTCATTAAACAGATTTATACGATCACATGCAGTGTTAGGCGTGAGGTGAAAATAGGCTTGGAGGTCATCAGCGTATATATGAACAGAACTATTTCGGAATTCATTAGAAACATCGTTTATATATAGCGAGAAACATAGTGGACCTAAGACAGATCCCTGAGGTACTCCACTTTCTACCGATTTCCAGTCTGAGGAGGTGCCATCCGCGAGGACCACTCTCTGTGTACGCATGGAAAGGTAGGATTTGAACCAGGAAAGAGCACTCTGAGAGAAGCCAAAAGATTTCAGCTTTGCAAGAAGTATATTGTGGTTCACACAGTCAAAAGCCTTACTGAAATCGAAAAGACATAGGATTGTAAGCTGACGCTTGTCCATAGCTGAGCGTATATCATCGCTGACCTTTAACAATGCAGTGGTGGTACTATGACCCTTTTTAAACCCAGATTGGTAAGGATTGAAGATATTAAATTTAGTTAGGTATCCACGAGAACAGACTGTGAAGGTTGCTTAGAGAAAATATCAGCTCCAGCAAATTCAAGCCTGCCATTTAGTTCAATACATTTTCAAGACAGCGGGGGATTAAGATATCCCAAATCTTCTTTTATTTATCTGTTGGAAACAATTTCTCACTTTGTCACAACAGCCGTAAATTTCATGTCTCGAAAATATTTAGTGTCAAATTTCACAAATATTTTAACTAACACGTTTTCCAATCACACAAAATGCGAAGTGTGTATTGACAATTCTCTCTCCGTAGTTCTTCTGCTAAAGTTCTTAAGGCCGCTTTTAAAGAATATTGGTGTGATCCACACGGGCAGTAGTGCAACGTTTCTGAATTTAAGAAGTAAACCACTTGACAGAAAAATTCTTAAAGTGAAGTGAAATACAGTCAAGAGTGAGCTGTATTCATCATTTGGGGGGAAACTGGAGGAAAAAAGGTAAGAAGTGCTAAAATCTGACACGTTTGCTCTTGAGTGAACACATTGTTGAAAACCACCAATCCAATGACTTGTAGATATTGGAAATATGGAAGGCCAAAAAACTGCATGGAAGACATCCTCATGAAGTAAGTCAAGCCCATGTCGACATGAATGCGTCGAACTCTTGGCTGACTGCGGGGCAGATCTTCCCTGAGACGGAAGGATTTATTTTGGAAATTCAAGACCAAGTCATCTCTACTAGAAACAATCAGAGATCCGTCAGTTAGTGACGATAAATATCGCAATGGGTGTCAAGTCTCTGAAATTATCCAACATATCACCTCTCGATGCACGCAGCTGTCGGGAACTAAATCTCTAAGCCAGAGAGGTGACTTCTTATCATGGTACTGTTCACTAATTAACAGCAGATCAGCTTGTTTCTCGGCAGGTAGCTGGTACAACAGATGATGGGCTGTTCTACTCCTTTCTATATTAGCTTGTAGAACTCGGATCATTTTCGTTTCAGGTACGTCGCTTTCTCCAAGGCCTCTCGGAACACCTTACATTGGCCCGATCCGGCCGCATGACACAAATCCTGCTGCGTAACGCCACTCTCCTCGCATAAGACACACTTCTTTGGGTTGATGCAATCCTTGGCTTTGTGATAATTTTGTCCACAGTAGAAGCAAGACTTGCTTCTGTCAGGGCTGTATGAGGCATGATGCTGTATCAAATATCCTGCACCAAGATCTAGCCGGGAAATTCCTACTTTTAAAATGCCGGATGATTCCTAAATTAAGGCTACGCCCACTTCCTTCCCAATCCTCACCTGAATTACAAATACACACACTAATACAGACATTACAATAACACAGGTAATCATAAAAACTCCACACACGCTCAATACACGGGGCTATATGACTACGATGTCGCAGCGCCTAAAATAAGCAACAACAACATTTCTTGTAGCAAATATGTCTGCGTTTCCTTGAAAATATGTATAAATTAACTCTTGTACGGTGGCTTCGGTGGCGTAGTCGGTAGCATGCTGAGCTTCTATGCCCAAGATCGCGGGTTCAAATCCGGCCGAAGTCGTCGGATTTTTTAAGAGCGTTAAAAATCCCTCAGTATGCCTTCCTCTGGAGGGGAAGTAAAGCCGGCGGTCCCATATCATAGATTTATGGCATGTTAAAGATCCTTCCACTAATTACACCTGTGTGAAGCTAAATTGTATAGGTTAAAAATGTAAACAACGCTCTTAGGTTCCTACGTTCTTTGCCAAGAGCCGACTGCGGTGGCGTCTGGGAGCTAAGTTCTGAACTAGTAGTCGTCAACGGTGGCGTTTGGCGGCAAAAGTAGCAACTATTTGAAAAATTCGTAAGTCTGCAGTCCTTACTTGAATTAAAAAACAGATAACACACACTAATACAGTCATCACAATTAACACCGATTATCAGACAGATTCTACACACACCCAAAGTACACGGGGCTACATGATCGCGTTGTCGCAGCCCCTAAACTTAAGAACCAACCGACCATAACTCTTGTACAAACTTTATGACAGGTATACAATTAATTTTTTGGTCCTTAAGCTGTACGTCCCCCCCCCCCCCCCCATCCCCCTTTAAATAATTTACCACCACTTTCTCTAATATTGGTGAACTTAATCCATGTTATGTTCTAGGTAATGGTATTCCGATCTGTCCTCTACGCAACGGATAAAACGCCTTACTGTTCCGGTAGCATTATCTCGGACAACAAAGTGCTTCTTTCTCAAGACTGTGTACTTCTCAGGTATGAAGTCACTGGTCTCAGATTTAGTCGTAGTGAAGCGTCATTGTTTTGGTATAAATTTTTAGTGTCTTCAATCGCAGAATAAATAAATAATGCCTTATGTGCAGTACATTGGGTAAGAATATTGACAGGTATAAAGTCGTTCAGTGGCGTAACTAGGGTTTGCATCTGGAGGGGGATGAGCTGAGTCAAAATTCCATGGGGGGGGGGGGGGGGGGGGGAAGGTGAAGTTTTTGACATAATAAAACATAATAAATCAGTAATTTACTCGAGTAAATAAACTAGAACTGGCATACCAACTGACTAAGAACACCTACAATAAGAAGTGCCTCTCCCGCAACACCAAAATGAAGCACTATCAGACATTCATCCACCCTGAAGCCTTATATACCTTTGATGCCTCATATTAAACAGGAAAGGACACACGGACAAACTTGAAATCCAAGAGAGGAAGATAATGAGGAACATATTGGGACCAGTCAAGGAAGGAGCTCTATAGATACTCGGAAAGAATAATTACAGACTTGGCCAGGAAGAGACGTCTAGCATTTTGTGGACACGTCTCCAGGATGCAACCTACCAGGTCGACCAACCAGCTTTTCACATACTGGCAAAGAAGGAAGACCAAGTTACCGTGGCTGATAGAAGTGAACAAAGATCTGCTAGAGCTGGGAGTCACAGAAAAAGACATAAAAGATCGAACGCCTCTCAGGAGTAAATTAATTCAAATTAAGTTCCAGGATAATCCCCAAAGGAAGAAGACAGGTGGCCTCTGGACAAGGGAGAGAAAGGAACAACACAGCCAGAGGATGCTTGACTACTGGGCAAACATCGAGACCCACTCCAAACACGATAGTTTAATGTAGTCCAACACGGAACAAGAGGGAGAAAGCAAATATACGATCTTGGAGTTTCAATACCTCCTATCTCCAGCAGAATATTTGTTTTAGTTTATGATTTCATTTGTGTTCAATACGCTGTATTTGTACTTATCATTGTGCAAATGCTCCAAAATTAACAATTTTGTTGATATTGAAATATATAAAGACCTGTTTTAAAAATAGAAAGAACATATGGATTATGAAAATATATCTACAACAAGAAGTACATATCCTGGAATACCAAAATAAACACTGTCGTAATAACGGAATGTCTCTTTGCCAGTGAATGTCTCGCTCTGAACTATAGCCTCGAAAAACTAGAAGTCCTGGAAATGAGAATTCTAAGAAAAATCATGGGAGCAGTTCAGACTGAAGACGGATGGAAACTGCGAAGCAACAGAGAAGTCTACCAGAACGTGGAAAGAATCTCAGTGACTATGCGGAAGAGGAAGCTGACATTCTTCGGACATCTATAAGCAATGTACAAACATAGATTAACCAAACAAATATTCGACTATTTCTGGAAGAAGAAGACCACTACAACGTAGACTAAGGAAGTTAGGAAACATTTAGAAAAGTTGAACATCACAGAGTCTCAAATGTTAGAAAGAAGTGAATTTAAGGGTAAAGTAAAAAAATCTGGAATGGTCTCAAGATGAAGGAAGGCCTAAGAGAAGTGGATGAACTTGGACAGAAGATCAAAGGAAACACCAGTGAACGCATGAAGGAATATTGGAGACGGAGAAAATTCCAGGCAACGAAAAAGAAAAAGAAATAAAGTTGTTGCGTGATCCTAAGGGGTCTATTTGCCTGAAAAAAAAAAGGTCCTGTTTTCTTCGCGAAATCATCTGGCCCTTTCTAATCCCCAACATTGTATAACCCCTGGCACTACAGCGCGTGAAGGGCATAAGCCTACCAAGCGACCGCTGCCCAACCATTTGGCCTGCAGATATTGGGGTGACGTGTGATCAGCGCATCGGGTCCTCTCGGCCGTATATCTTGGTTTTCATGATCGGGGCGCTGCCTCACTGTCAGACAGCTACTCAATTGTCCTCACGAGGCTGAGTGCACCCTGTTCCAGCCCTCACGTCAGTTTCTAAGATCCCTGACGGAGCCGGGAGTCGGACCCGCGGCCTCCGGGTGAGAGGCAGGTGCGCTACCCCAACACCACGGGGCCGGCCAACATTGTATAAATATTAATACATTACAGTTCCCAACTTACACAATATTATAAACTGTCCAAAATGACACTCACGGTCTGACACTAACAAAATGGCAACTGACAAGTGGCGTATTTTTTGGAAAGGGATGAGAAAAGATAGTGCCACACCCATCTCACTGCCAACCCTCGGGCTAACTGAACAGCTGACTATTTTGCTCATTCAGTAAGTATTAAGTTTGGCTAACGCTAAACATTTGGCACGAGTGGAAAGAAATGCTTTCAAATTATAAAGTATAAACTGACAAATTCAATTATTTGTCTTCCCATCACTCTGTTGATTGGTTTCATTCAAAATTTTAAACTTTCAACAAATTTCATACTTATATTATTCGTCTTTGGGGGGGGGGGGGTTGATCCCCCGTAGTTACGCCACTTGAGTCGCTCAAACAAATAATGAATGAACGCTTGGCAACTGCACTGTATTGTTTGTTTATTTGTTTATTTATATTGGGCTAATTTCTCATTTAGGCACCCAATTTTTTTGAATATTATTATCTGTGTTGCAAGGGGCAGGTGAAAATGTGATGAAAATGTTATAGTAATGGGAGATTGGAATGCTGTGGTAAGAAAAGGAAGAGAAGGGACGATAGTAGGAGATTTTGGATTAGGTCAAAGGAATGATCGAGGAAGCAGACTGATAGAATTCTGTACCGAGCATGAGTTGGTCATAGCTAACAACTTATTCAATAACCACAATAGAAGAATATACACATGGATGAGAGCAGGAGATACAAATCGACCAAATCGACTTCATAATACCCCGTTTAGACGTCCCGGTTGCGATCGCGATCAGGCGCCGATCCAGATTAAGTTGGGACGTCTAAACGCAACAGGATAACATTATCGCGATCAACTTTCCCTCCAACAAGATCATCCCGATCCCGTTCCCACAACGAGATAATCGCGTTCGCGGCCATTGCGATCGTCGGTGTGTTCTATCCTCCCGTTGTGCGAGTGAAGTAGGCAGTGGAAATGATGGCCATTTTGTATTATCTTGTGTTTTGAAAGCGAGATGTACGTAATGTTGGCCATGATGGTTGTGTTTATGTTGGTTGATAGAGATATGTGAAGATTGAGAGAAACGAAATGATGGATGGAGACAAACATACCAGTGTTTAAACGATGAAAAAAAAATAGCGTTCGGGAAAGTCGATGAAGACGATTAATAAACACATAAATTTATTGTCATAGACATAGAAGGGATTCCGATAGGGCCAAATAACTCTGGACGAACAAGAAGTATTTATGCAATAAATAGCCTAGACCTGTTTATAAATATTTCAAAATATTTTTATTTCCACTCCAAGGGTAGGCCTTGCCTACACGTCTCCTCAGGATTTGTATATATTTAAGAATATGCATTAGCAGGTTGAATTATGTATAAAGAATAACTGCAATACTTCAAAACGGGAGGAAACAAACTACTGTAAATTTCTGCTATAACACTTGGAATTCAAAAGTTGGCAGACCTTAGCGATGTCGTGCTGTTTTACTCGATTATCCTGTTGTTTCATGATGGGACGTCTAAACACGTACCAATGGCAAATACCGTTGATCGCGATTGGACATTATCCAGATCAGAGATAATCGGGATCGCGACCGAGACGTCTAAATGGGGTATTATGGTTTATTTATTTATTTATTTATTTATTTATTTATCGTATGGCTTTTAGTGCCGGGAGTGTCCGAGGACATGTTCGGCTCGCCTGAGTCTGTAGTTGCTTCCAGCGGACACCCTAAAGGGTGAGCTACAAGTTCCGTTCAATTTCAAGTAGTTCCAACTTTCGCCACCAGATATCAATGATACCTAGTGGTGAACGTTGGAACTTTGATAGAGCGTTCTAACGAAATATAACCTAACAATTTTTGCTTTACACAAGTTTAGTCTGTGAAAGGATCTTTTACATGCCATAAATCTATGACATGGGACCGCCGGCTTTACTTCCCTTCCGAAGGAAGGCATACTGAAGGATTTTTAACGCTCTTAAAAAATCCGACGACTTTGGCCGGGTTTGAACCCGCTATCTTGGGCACAGCAGTTCAGCATGCTACCGACTACGCCACCGAAGCCAGAGGTTTCGAAACCAGATTTTGGATTGTAAAACATATCCCGATGCTGACATAAACTCTGACCACAATGTGGTTGTTATGAAATGCACATTAAAGTTTAAGAAACTGAAGAAAAGTCAAAAGCCAAAAAATTGGGCAATAGACAAACTGAAAGAGAAGGATGTATAAACGAAAGATTCAAGAAGATTATAAAGGAAGGACTAATGAAAAACCCTAAACAAACTTCAATTGCAGACGAATGGGCACTTTTGAAGAATGAAATAACAAAATCCGCAGAAGAAAACATTGGTAGGAAAGAAAGAATACAGTAGGTAGAAAACAGTGGATCACACAGGATATACTAGAATTTATGGACGAAAGGCGGAAACACAAGAATGTAAGAGATGAAAAGGGGAAAGCAGAATACAGACGTCTGAGAAATGAGGTTAACAAGAAGTGCAACGAAGCGAAAGAAGAATGGTTGAAAGAGAAATGTGCAGGTATAGAAAATTGTCTGAAATTAGGAAAAGTAGATACAGCTTATCGAAAGATTAAAAATACTTTTGGGGAAAGGAAGACTAAGCCTCTAACAGATAGGGAAGAAAAGGATGAGAGATGGAAAGCTTACATAGAGTGTTTGTATAAGGGAAAGGCGATTGAGAATCATGTAATGGAAAGGGAGGAGGAAATTGATGAGGAAGCGAAAGGAGATTTAATATTGAGATCAGAATTTGACAGAACATTGGAAGACTTAGGCAGGAACAAATCACCAGGCATAGATGATATACCGATTGAGTTGCTACGCTGCATAGGAGATGAAGATCAGATCGGGTTATATCACTTGGTGTGTAGGATTTATGAGACAGGTGAGGTATCCTCTGATTTCAAGAAGAATGTTATCATCCTTATACCGAAGAAAGTAGGAGCTGACAGATGTGAAGATTACCGTACAATCAGCTTGATTTCTCATGCTTCAAAGATCATGTCTAGAATAATTTACAAGAGGATAGAAAGCCAGATAGAAACGGAGTTGGGTGAAGACCAGTTTGGTTTCAGGAGAAATGTAGGAACAAGTGAAGCTGTACTGAGTCTTAGGCAGATTTTGGAAGGTAGAATAAGGAAAGATAAGAGAACGTTCATGGCATTTGTAGACTTAGAAAAGGCTTTTGATAACGTTGATTGGACTAAATTGTTTGACCTTTTGAAAACTATTGGAATAAAGTACAGGGATAGGAGGGTGATCTACAACCTATACAGAAACCAGACAGCAGTCATTCGAGCTGAAGGACATGAGAGAGAAGCTGGTATTCAGAAAGGTGTAAGGCACTTTTCAATCTTTACATTGAACAAGCAATGAAGGAAATTGGAGAAAAATTTAAAGTGGGAGTGAAGATTCAGGGAGAAATAATTTCAACTCTGAGATTTGTTGATGACATCGTCATCTTGGCCGACTAGCCTGAGGATTTGAATGAGTTTTTGAATGGTATGGACTCCGTCTTACGGAAAGAATTCATGATGAAAATTAATAAATGTAAAACAAAAATACTGGAATGCAGCCGAAATAAATCAGAAACCTCTATGGAGATCAAATTGGCAGGCGAAAAGCTGAAGTAAGTAGGAGACTTCTGTTACTTAGGAAGCAAAATAACCAGTGATGGACGAAGCAAAGAGGATATAAAAAGTAGGTTTGCTCAGGCAAGGAAAGCATTTCTACAAAAACGGAATCTGTTGAAATCGAATATAGATTTAGGTATTAGGAAGTCATTTTTGAAAGCCTTTGTCTGGAGCGTGGCACTCTATGGAAGTGAAACTTGGACTATTGGTGCAGCAGAAAAGAGGAGAATTGAAGCGTTTGAAATGTGGTGTTACAGGAGAATGATGAAGATCAGATGGTTTGATAGAGTTACAAACGAAGAGGTATTGAGACTAGTGGGAGAGGAGAGATGTTTCTGGCGACTGCTAATGAAGAGAAGAGATAGGTTGGTAGGACACATACTAAGACACCCAGGAATAGCAAGCTTAGTTATGGAAGGAAGGGTTGAGGACAAGAACTGTAGGGGTAGACCAAGGTTAGAATATGTTAAACAGATTACCTCGGATGTAGGGTGTGGTAGATAGATAGATAGATTTATTTTGACTGGCAAGATTAGGGCCATTGGGCTCTCTCTTCCATCTAACCAGATTATACAAATAATAAGTAATGAACAATACAAATACAACTTAAATCTAACGATATTACAATGTTGATATAACTATGTACAGATGAAACGATTAGCTCAGGACAGGGAGGCATGGAGGGCTGCGTCAAACCAGTCAAAAGACTGAGGACTCAAACAACAACAGGGGCAGATAACTTCAATGTTCCGTCCATTGAACATCAAATCATCATTATCATCATCACCATTATCATTACAATTTATATCCTAGCCTCTAATAACCTGAAAACCCGAAAGTCCATGTACAGTGTATATGTTATGTATATATCGATTGTGTGAGATTCAACCCAATACAATGCCCACTGGGGTCGTGGTGGCTCAGCGGTCAAGCTGTCTGCCTCTCACCAAGGTGGACCGGGTGAGTTAGCCGTGGTCGTTACGGCATGACTGCTGGCAGTCGCTCACATCCGGGAGGCGAGGAGGTTCGAATCCCCCCGCCGGCAACCTTGAAGATGGTCTTCTGTGGTTTCCCATCTTCCTTCCAGGCAAATGCCGAGGTTGGTCGATAACTATAGGCCACAGCCGCTACCTTCCAACTCCTCGTCCTTACATTCCCACATTCCTCCCCAACGGTACTTGTAGCTCACCCATTGGGTGTCCGTCTCGAAGCAGCTACAAAACTGGCGAGCCGAACATGTCCTCGGACACTCCCGGCAATAAAAGCCATACGCAAAAAAACAAAACAAAAGAACAAAAAAGGTGGACTGGCCTCGATTCCCGGTCAATGCACATGAGATTTTCGAAGTGAAATGCCATGTCCTGTGATTCGGATTCCACGTAAAAAGGAGGTCCCGTGGCTCATGATCGCGAGATTGACGGCCACGTTAAAGCTTCCTTTCAATGCCCACTACGAGTATTGTAAACGCTATTCAGTTTCTTTCTTTCTTTCTTTCTTTCTTTCTTTCTTTCTATCTTTCTTTCTTTCAAAAACTTCTGAGGTGATATTGAGTCACTGATATTCTACTTGCAGTGATGAACAGACACTTATTGCCAAAGTGTTCACGGAGATGGCAGCAATCGTAGATATTGACAATGAAGGCTCAGCCCAGTGGCGATACGGGACTCAAATTTCTCTGCGGTCACCTCACTTCGCCACAATCGAGGTAAGCTGTCAACTCCTGACACCAACTTAACTAAATCGCAAGTGTTGCGATGTTCTTGTATCTTGTCTCCCGATTGTAACACTGAAATAAGTTATTATCAGCGTTGGTTAAGTTACTTTTTAAAAATATCGTTACCGTTACATACAAAAAGTAGTAACGAAGTCACAGTTACAGTTAGTCTACTATTTTGTTAGTTGTACTCTTCAATCGGTCAACACAAGTTTGCTCAAATTACTGACCGGGGCTACAAGAAATAAATAAATAAATCTACCATAAAGACTTTCTGCCGTACGTAACTTACAGGGGTTCACAGATCGAATCGCCATGCTGCTAAAGAAACACGATGTGACAACGGTGATGCATCCAATAAACAAGCTGACGCAAGTGGTGTGTAAATCAACCGACATAAAGCAGCCAAACCAGGACGCAGGAGTTTACAAAGTGCCTTGTTACTGTGGACAGGTTTACATAGGGCAAACAAAAAGACGCGTTTCCATTAGGATTTCAGAGCACATTCGGGACACGAAACAGATAAACTACGGATCTGCAATAGCTGAACATGCTGACGTCACGAGACACGCCATCGAATTTGATAAGGCCGAAACTGTTGCTAAAATTCCCAGATATCAAAACAGGTTAATTAGAGAGGCAATAGAGGTCGTGAAACATCCCAATAATTTCAATCGCGAAGATGGTTTCAAACTTAGCAACATTTGGAAAGTTCTCCTAGCGCGCGACTGCCAGGGGCGGGGACCAATCAGGGAGCAGCGTGACGACAATGCAGGGCAAGCAAGCACCTCTGACTGGCAATAACCGTTAGTTTGAGTACGGACACCAACTCGTACCTACCCATGATTAAGGCAGCTGCAATGTCAGCCGAAACATCGGGAAATAATAACCGATATACGACGCGGCTCAATCCTGTAAGCCAAGATGATAAAATAAATAAATAAATGATTTCACTATTGTACTGAATCGGTGAGGAAAGCAATGGGAAACTACCTCACTCCTCACCTTGCCTAGTACGCCTCATTATAGTGCTGCCTGGGTTAGTGGGGCTCTACCTATGGTGGGACTTTTTGAAGATCCAACCAGCCTCCGGGCTGACTATTTAACAGACAAACGCTTCAGATAGTTCAACTATCCCTTTTTACATCATTTGCAAGCTTTTCACTAATGCCTAGGATTTTCATGAAATGACGGATTTCACTATCTGACTACGAAATGTAGTCTACAACATATTCTCCAAATCTTAAAGAAACAAGAGGAAAGCCTTTTGTGGACAAGATTTGATGATGTTCGCCTTATGAACGAAACATATATCCAATTAGCCCACGTCTGCCTCGTTGCGTAGTGACTAGCATTCTTGGCTGTCACCCTCACGGAGGCCTGTGTTCGATACCCGACTCTGTCAAGAAATTTAATACTGGTCTGAACGGAGTATACTCAGCCTCGAGAGGCAAAACAGAGAAGAGACGGGTTCGATTAGTACCTCAGTTATTCTGAAAGTGGTTTTCCATGGGTTCCCACTTCTACTCCAAGCGAATGCCTGGATAGTACCTATCTCAAGGCTACAGCTGCCTTTTACCCAAATCCTACCTTGATAGCAAACACACTCACTATTACAGACATCACAGGGGCAAGGGTTATCAGACACCTTCTACACACATCCAAGTACAGGGGGCTACATGACCACGATGCCGCAAAGCCCCTAAAAGAATCAACAACAAATAAGCCCACACCCCCTTTAATCAAGAACTGTATAAATGTGTAGCCTAATTAATCCCATATAGTTAGTAGGTGTGAGTAGATCAGTGTTATTTCCCACTCAATTTAATTGGACACAATAACGTGTTGACCGATTGAAAAGCAGTAGTGTGTTTTGGATAGTTCTACACCCACCTCCTCCTCCCCATCTCACAAGATGGCGGCGGCGCGATATCCCTCGAACGCAGGGTCGGATTTTGACGAATGAGGTGTCATTGAACTCGGGCTAACACCCCCTTTCCAATGGACAACATATTTCAACCCCAAAAGTAAAATCTACCCTACTAGGGGGTGAAATTGTAATTTTTTAGAGAATCTCTCTTTCCAATTGCAATATGTGAGAGTTTGAATGCCAATATGGATTTAAACGTTGTTCTACATAAAGTGCATGTGTTCGGAGGATAGCCACTATGAATTAACATGCCTGTTTTTGTTTTTTACGCATGCCCACTCATAGCTTTTGTAAGAGGGTGGGAGAGTGGATCCCTGTGGATGGGTTATTGTTGACAGGTCATTGTTGACAGGTCCTTGTGGACGAGTCCTTGTGGACAGGTCCTTGTGGACTGGTCCTTGTGGACAGGTCCTTGTTGACAGGTCCTTGTGGACGAGTCCTTGTGGATGAGTCCCTTTGGACTGATCCCTTTGGACCGGTCCCTTTGGCCTGGTCCCTATGGACTAGCTCATGAATTTATTTAAATTATGTCAAAGGGTCTAACTACATTTGTGTGTGTTGAACTGACGTTGTTCACCACTACTATAATGGAATAACGATATGAAAGTCAAGTGACGAAATACATGTGAACACGTGTGAGATGACCTTATTACCGTCCTCCTTGTGAAACAAGTCACATCCTGTTTTGCTTCATACGTGAGAAAATGTGAGTTCATGTGTGTAATATGATCTAACACACAGGTGTTCACCTGTACACGCGCACGATAAGAGCTAACAAGTCACAACCTGTTTTGACAGTGGTGGGAGGTGAAGGGGGGGGGGGGGGTTAGTGCAAGAGAGAACACAGGTGAAGAGAGAAAGAAATATGTATTGCTCATAATACATGTATAGCTGAGGACTGTACACAGGACTGTAGGTTAAGTACAAAATGAGTAAATAAATAAATACAAGACACACAGGTTCACGCAACATGTAATTTATTAATCCAAGAATTAAAGGCTGAGCTAAATCCCAACCATTTTACATATAGTTTATTTCCTCTTTGTTTCAACACTTTTTCCACAAGGTAATGTTTAGGAAACGCTGTCTTTTGAAGTTCTTGAAGATAAAACCTGCCTTTTATGGGTTGATGGTTGAGGTCCTCGAGTAAATAGGTGACTGGACTGTTCAGGTTGACTTGACGAATTCGAAATAGTTCAGTCCCCCAATTTGGTGTGTAGCCCTTGTCGAAGACGGACTTGAATTTGCTCACACGAACATGGTCCCCAATGTTAAGGCGATGACGTTTAGGGTCTGCTGTTTTTATGGGGTTAAACAGTTTATCCAGTTATGGAATATTTTTAGTTACAAGTCGTGGCTTGGTCCCAATGGTTCTGTGTTTGGTGCCGTGGTAACGTGACACTAACTCAGGTATCAAGACCAACCAGCGATAAGGGCCCTGAGCGGTAAACGCTTTCCACATATGGGTTTTCAATGTTCGGTTGAACCGCTCGACCACGCTGGCTTTGAGATTGCTGTACGTAGTGTAATGGTGAATATCCTTAGATTTGAGAAAACTGGAGAAATCCTTGTTGAAAAATTCTTTTCCCAGGTCGAATTGTAGCAGCTGAGGTTGACGTTTAGATTGTTGAATAATATGTTGAAAGGCTTTGGTGACTAGTGGACTAGACTTGCGACGCACAGGTTCAACAAACGCCATTTTGGAATAAACATCAATGACCGTTAACATATAGCGTACACCATCGTTAACGCTAGCATAGGGAATCATTTCAACCAAGTCTGCTTGCCAAAGTTCATCCACACCCAGTGAAGTCACCTTGAGTCGCTGATAGTGACGTCTAGCTGGACGATGCAACTCGTGAGCAATACCCATTTTAATGGGTGAGGGCTTAAACAATAATTTTGGCATTTCGAAGTTCTTCCTCAATTTCTTGAATTTCCCAATCGTGACCAGTATGGCCGGCTTGACGTGAAGCATGCAACAGCTGTAGTCGCTGGACGAGTTTATTTGGATTGTGCCAGTAGGTAACATCCACAAGGGGTTTTAATGGTTTAAATGTTACCCCTGAAGCGGACACTTTACGACGACCACTTTGACTAGTGGGGAACATTTTTGCAATGATGGTTTTATATTTTTGAGATATATTAGCATTCACTTGTTGAGTGGGATCATACTGTCTTTTGTGAGCATGGGTATCCAATAAAATGGATTTATATTTACTAAGGTCCTCTGATGTATTATATTGAGATGAGGGAGTCCGAGAGAATAGTAGCTTTAACAGTCCTGGTGTTAATTTATAGTTGATCTTTTTAATGACAGCTTTAGTACGACTAAATTTAATCGATGAATCACCAATTTTAAAACTATCATCCTCATAGCGAACGCCATATGTGGTATCTGTGTTTCCAACAAATAGATTGGTGAAATAGGGTTCCAGTGTTGATTCATAATATTTTATTAAAATGTTTTTCAGATGAGCTTTATGCTGAGGGGTGGCCAAGAGTTGTGAAAATGGAGACGATCTGGAAGGGCAAGGGGTTTCGACCATGGCCAAGGATTTCCTTTTTCTTAAAAACTCTGCAAGGGGTGATGCCTTTTTTTGAGGCGTAAACACTTGTTCCTCATTATCCTCAACTTCGCTAACACTAGTTAAATCTTCCTGTTCCTCTTCATCATCCTCTTCCTCTTCCTCAGAGTCCTCGTGGTGCGTCTGACTGGCTTGTGAAATGGTAGGTAGCGTTTCAGAAGGCTTGAAAGAGGGTTTCAACATAGCTTTTAGCGGAGGTGCTAAATGTTGTTGAATAAACAAAGAATGATCCGCACGCGATCGTTTCAATTGACGAAACTTTTGGCGAATAGTATTTTTTGCTCTAATAATATGCTTTTTCAATTGACTCTCTGCTAACCCCATGATGTCGTGACAAATGACTTGAGAGGGAATGATACAGTGCCTTAAATAGCAATAAAATGATCAAACCCTAAGCGATACCGCCCTTGGTTGAGTTCACTTTGTTTGTCAATCACTAAACAGGCATGACGTTGTGTGTTCCAGCACTTGCCACACAATTCTGTAAACATTTGAAAGGTCATATCCGGATTCACATGTTCATTGTAAATGTAACGACTGTTCCTCTCGTCCTGGCGAAATAAAACAATGACATAGGCATTGTCACGAATCAACTGTTTGGACATTTTAGAATACGTTTGTCCAAGATAGAAGCAATCAATATGTTTGTGTCGACCCATGCTGAAATAGCTTTGAATAATACCTTGTCGTTCAGTGGATACATCATCGAAAATCATGAGTGAATCAGGCTTTACCTCATCCGGTGAAATAACATTTTCTTGCGTGGAAAATGTAAAATACCCCATATTCTCATTTTTTAATCCAGACATGACTTGATCCAGAAACACGTAGAGGGGTTGGTAGAGAGATTTTGCAAAAATATAAATATTTTGAAAACACAGACCATTGGGCGCTGTAATAAGTGTCAGCAAAAGATTGGTCTTTTCACAGCTGGAAGGTCCCACAATGATGCAGCGAATGGAAGATGGAAACAGTGATTCATGGCGTTGTTCACGTGATGTGGGGCAGAGATGGGAAACCATGTCCCTCACGGGGAATGACTCTTGCTGCTTAATTTGCTTCATTTCAACTAAGGCTTAGAGAGGCTAGCAGGCTGTCTATATACAGTACATCGCACCGAGCCTTGTCATAGAAACAGTAGACTCGTACTACAGGTTGACGATGGATGTCTTTGGACGTGCGTTGATGGTCAAAGCTAGGTCTGTTCCCATACATGATCCTAAACAAGAAACAGATCCTGCTAATAAACACTATGTGGATAGGTCAGTAGTGCCACGCACAAAACAAGGAGATTATAACTTTAAAGGAAAGCGGTTAACTCATGTAAAACATCCTCAAGTGTCTACAGACGTTACTACAAAAAAGTATGTGGATAACAAGTTGTATGAGTTTTATGATAAGGTGCCTCAGCTTACGGTGGATGGCTATAGCGCTAATCATCACCGCATTATTCACGTGGAAGACCCACAAGAAGATGATGATGTCTGTACCAAGCGATACGTGACCTATGAAATGAAAAGTCTTTATAAATTTATCCCATCTGTATTTTTAGTGCATCTGACAAATGTAAAACCTGTGAATGAGAGAAACCATATACCGCTAGTTCATGACCAGCACTTGACCTATGTGCTTGCTTCGGGTTTAAGCCACTATCGACTACACTATAATGGAACCATTCACATCAAATATGCCATACCTGATGAGAACCATTTACAAATAGAGATAAATGGTCATAGGATGTTGGTCCTTAACCATGAAATTATCCTTTCATCTCCTGTTGACATGGAATGAAAAGCAAGCTGGAAAAACCATAAATAATTTCCCACTTTATGTAGAATTGGAATATACAGCCATGAAATAACAATCTGACGTTAGTTGTGACTTAAACTTTCTTGTGAAAGGTTGTTGGTTATCATCATCATGGTGAAACAAAGATATGTGGTGAGAAAGACTAAAAATATGAGCCTGTCCTTGGCAAAGCCTGGGCTTATGACATTCGTGGACAAGCCCTTGCGAAAGAAAAAAAGAAAAAATAATGTGCTGACCATAAGGTAAGCTCTTCGAGTAGCACAGAGACATGTTATTCCAAAACGTCAGCGACAGGGTTCAAAACAAGGGCGAGTGATCCCCGTTCCCAAACGAACGGGATTTTTACCTGCATTATTCGCTGGTCTGGCTGCTCTAGGTTCACTTTTAGGCGGCGCCAGTGCAGTGGCAAAAACCATTAAAGCCGTGCAACAGGGCAAGCAACAACTCAAAGAAAGTCAGCGACACAATGAAACAATGGAGGCCATTGCTATGGGGGCTAGAAATGTCAATTTGAAGCCAGCCTTTTATCAACAAGGATTTGGAATTTCACCTTTTCGAAATAAAAAAAATTCTTTAACCTCAGCCATAGCAAGACATGCCCTGACGCATCAGCAAGTGGAAAGCTATGCTAAACAACTGAAACTTTCTCATTTTCGAGGTGTGTTTATGCAAACCAATTACCCTCACAACCCAGGAAACCTGAATGTGCTGTTGTCAATTTGGATGATCACCGAGGACCTGGAACACATTATGTAGCTTATGTCAAAGAGGGATCCATCGTATGGTACTTTGACAGTTTTGGGAATTTGCCCCCGCCCATGGAACTAGTGGCCTAATTTGGAAACAGGATCAAGATATATTATAATGTGAAACGTGAGCAAACGTTTAACAGCCAACAGTGTGGACGTTTGTGTTTAATTTTTTAATATAAGACGCAACATAAGCAAAAACGTCAACAGTATGTCGGTGGAAAGTAAGACGTTTACACTGCATGGACGTGGACCTGAAGTGAGCCTAGACTTTTACCCACCTATCGAATTGAGTGAAAAACCTTATGGTTTAGGACTTGTTTCTCTTGAAACGTACAATCGAATATACAACATACGTGAAAATGTGAACAACAAGTTTTACTATGATGATTCTGTGCTCACCCTGAACTCTGGTGGATACACGATAGATGACATTTATGAACACATTTATGTGGTGTTGATCAATGAATATGGTTTAAAGTCATTTCTCGATGGAACGCGCAAGTTTGAACTTGTAGGAAATACCAACACTCATCGCTGCAGTATTTTTTCTACATTCAAAATTGACTTTAAAACTCACCCCGATTCCATTGGTCCATTACTAGGATTTAAACCACGTGTGTTAGAGCCCAACAAAAAACATGAATCAGACCATGAAGTGAAATTCATTGAGGACCATCATGTGTCGGTGACGTGTAATATTATTAGTCAAGTGTACACCAATCAAGAACCGTCGCATTCGCTTTATGACTTTATTGTAACATCGTCCAATGGCTATATTATTCGTGAAAACCCTCCAGTGGTGCTTTTTCATTCTGTGGCTGTCGATGGTATTAGTAATATAACATTAGGACTGATCAATAGAGAGCAACAACTCATTGATCTAGATTCTACCACACCAGTGACTTACAAGTTGGTGCTAAAACCACTATGAAGTTTGTATATAAAGCAACAGCACCGTCTAGGAATAGTGTTAGTTGTTTACCACGTGAATACACGTTAACATCTCAGAACAAGCAGATTTTACAGCATTTGGGTTACCACATTAACCCCCACGATGAATTCTATCCTAGAGGTAGCGAACCACATCGAGGAGCAACCAGGAGTGGTAAGAATTGATCTGCATTCTTATCAAGCTCAAACACCTGGACTCAATAACAATGATGAAATTCAATTTGTTATCAACAACCAAGATATTTACACTCTACCGCATGAAAGTGTTATTCAGATTGAAGGTCGGCTCACCAAAGCCGATGGCTCTACACCCACTACATCCAAGTTAGCCAACCATGCTCTCGCCTTCCTGTTTTCTGAAGTACGTTATGTCATTAACGATATCGTGGTGGATAGCACTCGAAATGTGGGTATTTCCAGTGTCATGAAACTATATCCCTCTTATAGTGAGGAAGAAGCTAAAACACTTTGCATGGCGGGTTGGTGCCTTGACTCGACCAATGACTGGATGGTACACACCGACGGCACCTTTACTGGATATTTACCTCTTAAACTGATTTTAGGCTTTGCTGAAGATCACCAGCGCATTGTGGTCAACGCAAGGCAAGTGCTTTATCTGGTGAGAGACAGGAGTGAAAATAATGCACTCAAGGGAGCCGACAATGCCCCCATTGATTCAAAAATTCAACTACAACGCTTGCTATGGAAAGTGCCTCATGTGACCCTTAACGATAGCAAAAAACTGGACATACTCAAAATGGTAAAGAGAGATATACCTCTACCCATGGAATTTAGAAGCTGGGCACTCCATGAGTACCCGTTATTGCCCACCACCAACACACACAGTTGGTCTATAAAAACAGCCCGCTATACAGAGAGACCTCTCTACATGATTGTGGGTTTTCAAACGAATCGCAAGTATCAACAAACCAAAGATGTCACGCAATTTGATCACCTGCAATTGAGAAATGCACGTCTTTTCCTCAACGGTGCTGTGTTTCCCTATGAAGGGTTGGATTTAGATTTTTCAAAAAATAAGTTTGGCCCCCTATACGACTTGTTATCTAAATTCAGATGGTCGTATTATCAAAAAGAGAATTGTCCAATGTTGTCACCCCAAGCTTTTAAGACAAGGGCGCCACTGATTGTCTTTGGCTGTTCCTACTTGGAAGAGTCTGTCAAACCATCCAATATTGACATTCGACTAGATTTTGAAACGCATGACAATGTTCCAGCCAATACCACAGCCTACTGTTTGATTATTCATCACAAACAAGTCAACTATTATCCACTGTCCAACCAAGTGACAAGTGTATAAATCGCAGGTCAACCCACATCAAACCACTCAGTCATGTCTTGCTTTCAAGCCTCAAGAGAAGTTACATCCATGAATTTAAAATCTGAGTAACAACGTTTCAAGACCTTGCGACGTGGCCGGTGCCTTTTAAAAACCCTCAAGCCTTAGCGGCCGCTGGATTCTACTATTTAAAAACAAGAGATGAAGTGAAATGTGTGTTTTGTCCCATCATCTTAGACCAATGGCAAGAGAGCGATGAACCCATGCAGGAACATCAGCGCTGGTCACCTGGCTGCCCCTACCTGTGCAGAATGGAGGTGGGTAATATACCCTGTCATTCAAGTTACCCCTCACTCATGCCCCTGAGTGATGAAAAAAGTTATGATACGTGTGGACTTTATGGTGTCAACAGTGCTTCAGTGAGCAGCTCACAGTCAAAAACACCCAGTTTAGAGACATTAGAATATCATCGGTGTTATGGACACTATAAACACAAAAGACTTTTTTGTTGTAAGAGATGGTACCGCCTCTATCCTAAAATGAAAAAAGAATGTAAAACTTGTTATGCTAATAAAATAATGTAATTAAAATTTGTTGTTGTTGTTATATTATTATTTCTTATGCCCCCTGTCATATCCTAACCTCTATAGTGACTATTCGATGTTTTTATTTTCTTTTACTAGAATTGAATGTAAGTAAATGACATGGGTACACTTTACTGAACAATTGTCAGTCTGTGGTCAGTTGGACTTGATCCAGACAAGAGTGAACATGTTGCGTACACTGATTGTCGACTGTGAAGGGTTTAAAATTGGAGATGACAAATTTATATTTAAAGAAGTGGCCATCATTGATTGTTCCACTTTTTGGATATCACAAGCTACTCATTTGGTGTTTAAACCACCTTATGCGTTTGATTTGTTGTGTGATAAAGACCGTAAACAAACCCAGTGGATTGAAACTCATATGCAACTAGACTGGAAGCAAGAAACCATTTCATATAAGCACCTGGACATGGTCATGAAAGCCCACTTGTCTTCTGCCCATGTAGTATTTGTGAAAGGTAGTGAAAAACGTCAATTGGCGTCTTACTGTCAATGTATCGATTTAATGGACATGGGCTGTCCCTCGCTGCAAACACTCATGGATCGCTGCCCCTGTGACAATATTACCCATAAAGCCCTGGCACAGGTGTGGCAATTGTTTCATTGGCTAACCACCAATGCCTGCTGGGAGTTGTTAAATAAAATTAAAACTAAAGGTTTACCTGTGGATGACACCAGTGAGATTTCTACAAGCGACGTGTAAACATCAACGTGATACCATGGAGAAAGGGGATGCTACCGATAAAGCGATTGGAAAGTTCTTTGTGTGTAAAAAGAAACTAGACAGTTTACTAAAGAAGAATTATTGGCTCTTCCAAAATCATTCATTTATTATGTCGCAGCAAATGCAGTGAAAGAAATCTGGCAACATGTACCAAAATCATGGACTCAAGACCCTGTGTTAAGTGAATTGCAACCATGTACGGATTATGATCACCATAAGCAAGTGGCTATGGCAAAAATACCCTCTATGCGACAGTGTGCTACTTGCCAGCTGGTCAAACTGTATCATGGTCATAAAAGTCCATGTAAAGACTTTGTTTCTTCATTCCACGGGTGTGATGGAGAAAAAAAGCAGCAACAACAAACATCATCCACAGAGGAGGAGGAAGATCAAACCTTTTCTCCACCTATGGAAAAGGTTATGCCAGACCTGTACTGGCAATGGCGTCATTAACAAAGTAATTCAATACTTGACTTTCGAAATCTACCTACCTGGTTATTATTTGTGTGGTCCTGGAACTTGTCTTGAAGAACCTTTTGCAGCGTAGTGATATACCTATTAATCCTTTGGATCGAGCATGCACCTTTCTTATCACCACAGTCATCCTGCATTAAGACGTGTAGTGGATAAAGTATCGTTGAAAAGCTAAACAACGTTTGACATTCTGCGATGTCTCAGTGGGGAGACCTTGGCAGCCCTCATTGTGATTAGTGCTATATAAGGTAAGTTAATGATGAGTGGACATGAACATTGAAAAGGATTGAGGAATTGGTATTTCTTTTGTATTCTATTTTTGTAAAGCTCTATTTGTTGTGAAATAAAACAAGGTTTACAAGATCACAATGTCTTTTAATTTTAAAAATGGTGATAGCCATTTCTTCATTTTCATCTTTTCACACATGAATATTTACAATTTCCACTTTACATTTTTTACATTCCCCTTGTTTAGTTCACACATTCCGTACATTTTTTTGTTGCGAAATAAAAACAAGGTTTACAAGATCACAATGTCTTGTAATTTTAAAATGGTGATAACTATTTCACTTTTTCACACATGGATATTTACAATTTCCACTTTACATTTTTACATTTCCCTTGTTTAGTTCACACATTCTGTACATTTTTTAAAAATCTTTTTCGTAATATACAAAAGCAAACATTATATACTAAAATGTATTACTTATCTTATTTTTACTAAACTACAGTAGCCTAACATTATACATTCTACTTACAGTTTTTTACAAAAAAATATTACAATATAAAACACACTACAAATATTACAATATAGTGATCATTAGACTTAAGTAAAGTAATAGTCGTCAATGCGACTGTTTCCCCAAGCAAAAGTATCAAATGTGTTGGCTATAATGAATCGTTTGTTGTCTTCATTACTTAAAGCAACTTTGTTCAGCAAATTGGTATGTAGCTGATGATTTTTACTTCTAAATACACTCATTTTCTTATATAATACAGGTGGGTTACTAACTATACAGTTTTTATAATCACTTATATCTAACTCTTTACTAACAACATTCTATTTCACTCCTTTTAATTTTTTTACTACTACATCATCAATTGTCATATAGCTGTATGATTTAGATTTTGTGCCTACAAAGGTGTCAATAATAACACCAGCACATTCATCCTTAAATTTCCCAAGAACCTTTTTGTTTACTAGAGGTAAATGGTAAATATTATCCTCGGGATAGTCACTTGTATCAAACCTATTTAGCTCAGTTTTGATATCCTCATAAAAATCATCAGTTTTAAACTCATAAATAAAAGAATCTGTGTCTGTGTAGAGTAATTTAGCATTATCAAGATAGTTTTTCTTTACATAATCATAGTGAAATTCATACATAAGTGTTTTTGAAAATTCCAGAATGGTGTAACCCACATATATGGGGTTGTTGTAAGTTACTTTAAGACGATTCATTTGTATTACAACTAAATCCTCATGAATAATTGAACAGCATGAAAGTTAGGCTTGCTTATTACGTTGCTCGCACCATACCTTTTACCATCATTCTCCCACTTTGTTATCAGCTTTACATCAACTCGTTTATCAACATTCTCCATAGTCTTTCCAAAAACACTATTATTCATGAGTTTATAAAAATCTTTTTCAAACGCGTTTGTTGACAGTGTTCTTAAATTATTGTTCAGATCAATATACAGTTTGAGCCATGCTGACTGTGAAATTGCAATACGCGATGAATTTTAGTTAATTTCAATCCATGCTATAGACACTGTTTCAAGTTTTGATAATGTATTACATATTTACATTTATCATTCACATTAGCAATTAACATTCTTGTTCGTGATGTGATGTATGGAGATTTCATATTCTCAGGACAAAATGGTAAATCATTATGATCATCATGTAACTCTTTACGGTACTCAAGATTTACCTCTAAAATATATCCTTTATCATCGTTATCATTAAGAGTGTCAACATGTAAGACATCAATTTTAGGTTGTGTCAGCCAGCGAAAATCTTTCAGTGGTAGATATTGACTCATAGTCCAACCATATTGGTTATTTGCATCGAGGTAGACAATATACTTTGACTCTTCACAAGGGTTGTAGCTAGGCATGTATTTATTATTCGCTTTAGAGTACCGTCCACTACATTGGCTTAATCCACCTCGAATTGATGATTTTATAAAATTGATCATGTCTATATCAGTCATTAATTCTAAATTTACTTTCGTTTTTTTTTTCAACATTGAACTGAAACTTGACCCAGGAGCAGTGAAATACTGACAAGGATCAAGGTCATAAGTTTTCATACAAACATTCCGAAAATTTTCAAAAACATCTGTTAATAACAACACATCTGTCTTCAAATATAGGTCTGAAAATTCTCCTAAAGTTTGAATGTCAAACTGTGCCCATACACGTTGTGCATGTAAATATTCCTGATCACTGATATGACTTGTGTTTAAGGAACTGTAAAATGCATCTTTCGGTGGTAAAGAACACTCCTCAAGACGTTCCACACAGTTAATATATTCGTAAGGGAATATACCCTTTTGACAAATCAAATTAAAATCATCTTCTTTAGGAAAGACACGTTGAATTTCATGAAACTGATCTGATTTTAAATTACTAGCAAGCTTATCAAGACTACTCGGCATAAAGTGGAATGAATCTAAAAATCGCAGTTTTATCGTTTTCTTATTGTCAGTTTTGATGTATTTTGTGAACGATATGTATTGTTCCTTATTATTTGCAATCACATCAATTTTCACATCTGAAGCTCCAAATTCTTTAACGATAAAGTGGTTATCGTATTTGCTACCGTTGTGTAGAATGACCGGAATGAATTTACTTACTCTATAATTTAAATTACATTCTTGGTGAGCAGCACCACGATATTTTCCTGTTAAATGATCATGATCGCGAACCCTGTCTGTATATAAACATTCACCACATATAAAACAATTAGTTTCAGTTTCCAAATTCATTTGCTCTAATAAAGTTAGTGGCTCCATTGGAATGATCGTATTTAAAATAGAGGATATTGTACAGTACCCCAGGGGTATGCACCCCTTGGAGACCATCCCCCCATCATCTATTTAAATCTCCTAACTGGCAATCCTTGTAAGTCCAGACCAACATCTACTAACACCGCAAGGACAGCTAGCCATTCTGGAAAGCTGGCCCAATCCTTGCATCACTACCACAAAACAGCGACACACAATTAACTAGGACATCTATTCAGCACAATGCTGACAGCACAGCGCCGAAGAATATAAGAGGGCGTCTTAAGAAGGTCAAGCTCTCAATTATCAGTCTTACAGTGTGGCGGCCCGAGGCTATTGCTGGTATCATCAGGTGAGTGAGTCAGCAGGTGTTCAGAATCCTATAACTTTGTAACCTTACCCCCAATTTGTATAGACAAGTTTGTACACATTGTAACATCACTACATCCCTTAAAAGGGACTCATAATTCCATTATTACTGACCAATAAACACTTGGTCAGTACAACACACCTGTATTACTATTTTACACGCCTCTTCACGACCTAAAGTCCATCCTGAATCCTCCGTCACTATTAGACGTGACTTACAGTAGCCAGATACTTGCTAGTGCAAGCATCATTGTATTCCCGTACCGGCCTGACTGCCAGGAGCGGCACGCGCCATATAGCTGACGCGTGCAAGTCGATTATCTAACCAGCCAGCTGGACGACCAGCGCGCTGACCTGTACGCTAAGTCCATCCCCTAAAATACACCTAGATCTTTTATAAGAGCAACCCCTAGCACCCTAACACTAAACAACACTCTACACTGGTCAGCTTGCCCGACTACGGGAAGCTACCCCCTTTTTGGCACTTCTTTATAAATTAACACATTAACTCTTCCGTTTTAGATCCGACCACCCCCCAATAAGGGATCTAAAACAGATGGTGGAGGCGCCGGGTGTGTATTCCACGGTCTTCCTATTCCGATCGTACCGTTCTTTCTGTTTCTTCTGCGCCGCGGCTATGTTCTTCCTAGCGTTCATTCGAGCTATCTGTAAGTGCTCTAGCCGGGCAGCGTTGTCCGTGTAAGTGTCCTGTGGGATACATATATTATCTATGGGACTTCTGGGTGTGTATCCGTGCAGTAGGAAGTGTGGAGAGTGTTTCGTAGCCGTGGATATAGATGTATTGTAACTAAAAGTAATGGGTTGCAGGTATTCATCCCAGTCTGTCCTGCGTCCTCTGTGAACTTAGCCAACGCTATTCCGAGTATTTTATTCATAATCTCCGTGAGTCCGTTGGTTTGCGGGGAAAAACTCGTGGTAGTGTATGCCTTAATCCTGAGTATCTCCAGAAACTGTTGGAGCACTCTCGAGGTGAAAATAGTACCTCTGTCGGATAATAAGGTTAGGAATAGGCCGTATCGTGTAACTATATCAAATAAAAAATCGGCTATGCTGTTCGTGTCTGCTTTGGGAACAGCCTTCGTAATCATGTATCGTGTGAGATACTCGGTTGCCACCAGGATATATTTATTGCCTTTCTGACTTGTTATAATGGGGCCTTTCACATATATCCCGACTCTGTGAAATAACTCTCCCACGGGAATTGGGTTGAGTAGTCCATGAGGCTTGCCAGGCCTTGTTTTGAATCGCTGGCAAGTGTGACATGTCTTTACAAAGGTATCTATGTCGGCCTTCATGTTTACCCAATAATACTTGTCACGGATTCTAAGGTATGTTTTATGCGTACCTAAGTGTGCCCCTGCCAGTGGGCTATTGTGGTGTCCGATCATGATATTTTCCTTCAATGATTCCGGAACCGCTATAGGTGCGTTATCGTGCATGGCTGTGGGTTTAAATTTTAGTACCCCGTCTTTGTCTAGTGGGTAGTTTATTGGCTGTGGAATAACCCGCCCACCAAGGGAAGATGATTAAAAAAAAGGAAGTAGGTTTTGGATTGGAAAAAAAGGATAGAAAATAGGAGGAGAGTCCCACAAAATTAATAAGTTTAAATTTAAACACACTTAAAGGTGGTTGCCACCGCAAATCCGTTCTCGGATACCTAAAGTGGGTACGAGCTTGGTCGAAGCTGACGGGAACCGCAGCTAAGACTTTGGCGGTTTGCCAGAGAAAGGCTTTAGTGTATTTCCTCCCAAGCATGCATGAAAGTACTATAGGGAAGGGTGATGGTCTGGCCAGACAGATAGTAAAAGCTTTATTGTATGTCTTCTCAAAGAAATTAGATTTTACAAAATAATTCGAAGAATGCCAATGATTTAACTCAGGTTTGGTATTTTCAATTTCTAAAATTATGGAGTTCCCGTAAGGGCGACCAAGTGTCTCTAAGAAAGAAAATGATAAAAGATTATGCCTTATGGAGTAATCTTGGTAAATGAACCAATGGTTGCATTGGAAAATGGCTAAGCTTTTACTCAGCGAGGAGCCGGCTAAAAGTTTAGACAAAAGGAAACACTTGTCTTTTAGAAAACTGACCATAAGTTTTCGGAGAGGGTCTCCACAAGCAGGTAGCTGGCTTAGCGAGCTTTACTTGCCTTACTGGCCAATTAGAATTAGCTATTAAAGCTAAAAAGAACTTTAGTGAGGTGAAAATGAAGAGTTCTTGCTCAAATGCAACAAATGGTGAAAGCCCTATTAATGATTTTAATGTCATTGAGTGAGGAGAGTCAAGGAAGACAGGATTTTGCCTAAACTTTGTATTCGTAAATGAAAAAGCGAAAGGAAACGCTTCATTTATTTTACAATTCAAAGAAGTTTGAGGAAATTAACAATTATGTAATATAATTTTGACAAACATAGTTCATTTGAACTTTTTAACAAATGGGGTCGCAGACCTCTCAACATTAAACGTTTGCTCCAGGCAATTGACAATTTACAAGGTTTCAAACCTTACATGTTTCTAAAATCTTTATAAGATTTAAACAAATAAACAATGAAGCAATTAAAGTTTGAACGTGAATTGGAGTACAAAGAGTGTACCTTAAGAAATTCTTGAGAGAATGTTCTAGAGAAAGTGACAACTTCGAAAATAACAATAATAAAAACATGAAAGATAAGATAGAAGTTTCTAAAACTTCTTATATTTATACAGAATTAACGTTGGTTATTATGCAAATAAGGGAAGGTCACGTACTGTGAAACCTGAAGAAAGTGAAAAGGAAAGTTCTAGACTTCCCAAGTTTGAGCAGGAATCACTAGCCAAATGGGACAGTTTCCATTTCGTGAAACCTGAACATGACTCGCTCAAGAGTTTAAAGAATTGTTTTCCCTGATTATAGGAAAGGAACAATGTGAATTTGAAACTTGTATCACACAAGCAATTATGCAGAATTTAATTAATGTTAAACTAGCAAAGTTGGAAGGGCACTTCGTGAGTGACACCTTATAGAAAAGTTACAATTTTATTAATATTGGTTGTTAGTAGAAGGTTGAGGAAAGATCATTGGGATATAGGATCAATGTTCATGGCCGTATTTAATATAAACGGACGATCGCGACGCGGTAGAAACTTGGAGCAAGCACTGGTTATCACTGTAGTCTATAAAATTGGATGCAAAGTTCACTATAGAAACACTAAAGTTTATGAGAAAGAAAGTTATTGCAATTATGGAAATAACTGATTGCACTATATAGGTGAGAGTCTATTTCTTGAAAAAGTTGTGATTTACAATTAAATGCGCCATAGAATGTTCCAACGGAGGAAGAAAGTTCGCTATTGCAACAATTTGTAAGGAAGATTCCTCATTTTAAATATTATTGTCACAAGTGAGTGAAAAATACCTGACGGCAAGACTCGCAGATAGAGTACAAGATCTCGAAGGTTCCAGAACGATCTTAGTGGAAAAATGGGGTTGAGAAAATCCAACGGAGGAACTAGCTTAATGAATTATAGACAGCGGGTATTAGGTAATATCCCACGTAGTGAGAGGATTTCTCATTTGAACAGCTTAAGAAAGCTCTTTTTTTAGTAAAGTTGGCTTATACAAGCAAAAGCTCAACATGGCAAATCCCACGAAGAATGATTTTTGCCCCAAAGTAAATAATTTCACACTGCCTATAAAAATATCATTAAAAGCACGTGGAAGTTAAAACCATGAAGATGAGGTTAAAACTTTTAAAATGGTACTTATCTTGATTTCATGTTGACGGCGAAGTTCCGTTGGATGACGATAACTACTTTGCCAACATGGCGTAGAAGAGTGTGTGCCTCTTGGTTTGAGGAGGCTAGCTCGAGAGGAGCTTTAACTGATCGAGTCAACTGCCGACTGAGAAGTGAGACCTGCTCAACGGAGCACGGAGGGTCCAAGGAAGGGGAAAAGATTGGGGGGTAGGAAACAAAAGGAGAACATATAAACATTGCCAATGTTATAACAAAAAATGATCTTCTCTTGGTGAGCGGGTCTTCAAAGAGTTGATAACAGATGATACTAGCGCAGCATGGTGAGTAAAGAAGTAGACGTGGTCCTCTTGCTCAAGGAGAAAATAGCTGGCGATGGTAACAGGATCTGGTGGCCAAATGGATAAGTAAGTCCTCTAGCACCAGGAAGAATTGAGGAGCTTCAGAGATTCGCTGCGAGATGACGCTAGGTGGGTCATAGAATATATATCTGGAACAGACTCATAAAAGATATAAGCGACCTGAACCCCTAAGAGAAAACAGAAGATCACTGTTGGTGTTTGACAAAAAGGAAGGAAAGAACATGCAAAAGCATTGAAAATTATAATCTCTCGTACCGTGTATTCCAAGAATGCACCATACTGGGAGGGGCAAACACCAAGAGGGAACAAGAAAAACAAGTAAACATTTAAAGGTAATAAGCAATTGCAGAGAAGTAGTCTTGTGATCTGACCATTAGTGGTCAAGGCTCTGACTACCCTGACTCTCCCATCTCTTCCAGGATAACACTCGGTCACTCTTCCAAGAGGCCAGACTAGGGGGGGTGAAACATCCCTAAGACCAAGTCTCCCACTTTAATGTCGGGACTGGAAAGAAACCACTTCTGCCTCCGTTGCAAGGAAGTTAAATATTCCAAGTTCCATCTCTTCCAAAAAGAATTACGGAGGGCTTCAAGTTTACGCCAAACAATAGGTAGATTAGAATCCCTGTAAGAATTAGGAAGGGGAGGAGGGGCAGAGAGAGAAGTGCGTGTAAGGAAGCGACCAGGTGTAAGTGGAAGGAGGTCATCAGGGTCATTGGAAAGCGGAGTTAAAAAACGAGATTTAACAACACCTTCAATCACGAAATAGCTGGAAGCTGAGAGAAATAAAGCACTAGTAAAGATTGCGATACGATGCAAAAGAAGAATTGACAAGTTTAAACAAAGCATATAGAAATAAGTACATCTATTCAGGACAAGAATATACCAAATAAACAAAGAAACTATGCGAGTAGAAAGCAAGAACGCCATAGGTAACAAACTAGTAGCCATAAACAATGACCTTAAGTCATAATAAGTATCAAAGGGGTTACTCAGAAAAATACTTAAGTCAGCGAGAAACGTGACGTGACAAGTATAAATGCAAAAACACATCGAATGTGACGACGAGAAAAAACCAGTTTGTTCATTAATGAACAATAAGATTTCAAAATATGTGAGCAGAGTGCAATACATGAGCGCGTGAGAAATACGCAACGAAGTTTTGAAACAAGGATCGAAGCAATTGTAAGATACGAGCGTGAGTAAGTGAGAGACATAAGAAAGCACGGCCTTGACACACATAGTACAGGGAGATAAGGCATATAAATAGCTGAAAGAGTCCTTAACTGGAACAAGTTTATTTTGGGAAGTAGGTGAACGGCTTCTGTACATGCAGTAGCGACTCGCCAGACAATGGTTGGCAATCAGCCAGAGTTGAGATAAGAGAGACTTGCTTTGACCTTTAGCAAGCATACAGGAAATGAACAGTGACTTGACCTTCCTCGGGCTTGTATACAAACAAGTTTGAAAAACAAGCAGGCCGGAATAAACAAACAACACTAGTTGAATCAGCTGTAACTTAAAGCAGATATTCAGGTTGGACGGCATGCAGTCAATCGTAACTTGGACGTGAAAAAGCAATTTAAAGATATATGAAATAGAGTAGGAAATCAATTTCGCATGATTGAGAGGATCACGGAATCCGACAATTTTCGACAGGAAAAAGCTTGATTTTTCCGAAATAGGAAGTGAAGCCGGGACATTGAGAAGAAGGTTATGCATAAGAATAGTTATTCTTGATGCTATAGAATTCAGATTTTCAAGCGGTTTCAAAAGCGACTTCCAATTGTGAGGAAGGAGGGAGGAGACGACCGTGGCCGTCCTTCTAAATAACGAAAGAAGTGAGACATAGCTTACAGAAAAGTGATGGTGACTGATAGCCATGGTTTTACACAAAGTGAAGATAGTTTTCGAGAAAGAGTTTAAGCAATTACCTGCTATAAAAATGACATGAGAAGGTAAACGAAATAACACAAAGCAAGGCGAAATTGAATGGCCATCTTGTGCGGGAAGAAGGAAAAACCATTTAAACAACTTACAGAGGTAGTGTAGTTGTTCACGATAAGACATCGTTTCGGCAAGTGTTTTTCAAAAATATTGAGATCTGAAACATGAGCGTTCACTTTTTCAGAAATGGGATTTATGTCAGCTGTAACGAAATGACATTGCGCTTTGGTTTGAACACTGGGATGCTGAATTTCACCAGTAATAACCCAACCAAAATCGGTGTCTCTGGTGACCACGGTTGAAGATAACTTGCGTGTTTGTTTGCGAAGGCACTTCCAAAAAACATTGGCACTGAAAAGTACATCAATGGGACCTTGAGCATTAAACTGAGGATCGGCTAACCTTAAGTGCGAAGGAATCTTTAAACAGGAGGTATTAATACAGCTGCTAGGAGTGTCCTTGCCAATACTGGTAAGAATGAGACAGTTTAAATTAAGATTGGTGTTTCTTTGGCAAACGTCTCTGATTTTCAATTTTGAAGACTGCAAGACTTGAGTTTTCAAATTGTCAATGCCGGTCACATTGATAGAAGTAGGCGATGACGAAAGACCTAGTTTTTTAATCAACGATTGCGAAACAAAGTTGTGCGTCGAAGCGGAATCGAGAAGACCACGGGTTCGAAACCAATTTCCAAATTTATCTTGGATTTCGAATTGTACAGTGGTCAAAAGGGTTTGCGCACTGTGAGAAGTTTCGGCATTAGAAATGCAGGAAGAAGCATTAGTTTGTTCGGAGCTGCTCTGCATGGAGCTTGAAGAGGCAGGTACTGATGACCTCGATTTATCGTGAACGTGCAATAAAGAATGATGCGGTTTTTTACAATGGAAACAGAGATTTGATGACGTACAGTTCGAAGAAGAATGCTTAGGTGACAAGCAATTGAAGCAATGTTTGCTATTGAAGACAAACTTCCTTCGATCTTCGACAGACAATTCTTTAAAGGATTTGCACGAATACAATGTGTGAAGCTTTTTACAGAGCGTGCATTTTAAAGATTTGTTAAGCGGCCTGATATCTTCTCTTGCATGATTGAATGAAGAACGGGTTTGCTTGTTCTCGACAGATGGGGGCTGATGTCCCTTTGAAAAAGCAAGGTTTTTCTCAAAAATGTGAAACTGATGATTCGTTTCGACCTTTTCGCACTGAAATGCGAGTGCTGTAAGAACTTGGCATCGGCTGTTAAGAAACGAGATTAAGTGTTCGAAGGAAAATTCTTCCTTGCGAGCGAGTTCAATTTCCCAAGCCTTTAAAGTTGAAAAATCGAATCTTGATGTAGCCAGATGAATGAGTATGGTGTCCCATATTTGGACAGGCTGCTTAAGTTGGTATAATGCTCTGACATTCAACTGTATAGAGTCTAAGAGGTTTCTTAAAGAGGTGACGCCATTAGGTTTGACGGATGGCAGGTTAAAGAGACAGCGTATGTGGCGAGCTACACTCAAACGTAAATTGCCATATCTCTCTTTAAGGAGATTAAAGGCGATGTGGTAGTTGTCTGCGCTTAAAGGCAGTGACTCCACTAAGGCTAAGGCCTCGCTTTCCAAAGACGTGCGGAGGAAATAAAATTTATGAATATCGGCGATCTCGGTATTTTCATGAATTAGGGAGCAGTAAAGTTCGTAAAAAGAATACCATTCACCTTCCTTGCCTGAGAAGTGCGGTAGGCTTATCTTAGAAAGTAACGGTTTCGGTTTGTTCTTGTGAACTGAAGCGGGTGCGAACTGGGCCGGATTGATGACCCTAGTGTCCGGTTCTGAGATATTGCGGATCAGTTGGTGGGCTTTTGCAATCCCTTCAAAGTACAAGGGTTCGACCTCGTCCCGATCCGATTGAAGTTCTGGGCAAGCGGATTCAATCTCGGTTTGAATTTGATCATAATAATCATAAGACCGTTCGTACAACTTAAGGCGATGTGTCAAGATGTCTAAATCACACTCGGCGGGATTTAATTTGCTGATGAAATTTCTGAATCTGGTGAGTTGCCCTTTATAGGAAGAACGTCTGGCAATGAGAGTTTCATCTTTTTCAGTAGGAGCCATGACAAAAAGAATAAATTGAAATACAACTCACGAAACTGTAGAACCTTGGAGATGCTGTCAAGTTGGCAGCAGCAAATGAGTAGAAAGAACAGGACACCCCAAAGGAGACAGGAGCGGCCTCTTTCCCGTTCACAGGCTTTGCATGATGTAGTTATAGCTGAAAAATTCAAAGCAGATATTAGTAATATGCAAAGTATTGTCAAATGACACTTTTTTAAAAAGAAAAAAGAAAAAATGGGCTCTCCCGGGTTTCGGCACCAAACTTTGGGTAGTTTATTGGCTGAGGAATAACCCACCCACCAAGGGAAGATGATTTAAAAAAAAGGAAGTAGGTTTTGGATTGGAAAAAAAGGATAGAAAATAGGAGGAGAGTCCCACAAAATTAATAAGTTTAAATTTAAACACACTTAAAGGTGGTTGCCACCGCAAATCCGTTCTCGGATACCTAAAGTGGGTACGAGCTTGGTCGAAGCTGACGGGAACCGCAGCTAAGACTTTGGCGGTTTGCCAGAGAAAGGCTTTAGTGTATTTCCTCCCAAGCATGCATGAAAGTACTATAGGGAAGGGTGATGGTCTGGCCAGACAGATAGTAAAAGCTTTATTGTATGTCTTCTCAAAGAAATTAGATTTTACAAAATAATTCGAAGAATGCCAATGATTTAACTCAGGTTTGGTATTTTCAATTTCTAAAATTATGGAGTTCCCGTAAGGGCGACCAAGTGTCTCTAAGAAAGAAAATGATAAAAGATTATGCCTTATGGAGTAATCTTGGTAAATGAACCAATGGTTGCATTGGAAAATGGCTAAGCTTTTACTCAGCGAGGAGCCGGCTAAAAGTTTAGACAAAAGGAAACACTTGTCTTTTAGAAAACTGACCATAAGTTTTCGGAGAGGGTCTCCACAAGCAGGTAGCTGGCTTAGCGAGCTTTACTTGCCTTACTGGCCAATTAGAATTAGCTATTAAAGCTAAAAAGAACTTTAGTGAGGTGAAAATGAAGAGTTCTTGCTCAAATGCAACAAATGGTGAAAGCCCTATTAATGATTTTAATGTCATTGAGTGAGGAGAGTCAAGGAAGACAGGATTTTGCCTAAACTTTGTATTCGTAAATGAAAAAGCGAAAGGAAACGCTTCATTTATTTTACAATTCAAAGAAGTTTGAGGAAATTAACAATTATGTAATACAATTTTGACAAACATAGTTCATTTGAACTTTTTAACAAATGGGGTCGCAGACCTCTCAACATTAAACGTTTGCTCCAGGCAATTGACAATTTACAAGGTTTCAAACCTTACATGTTTCTAAAATCTTTATAAGATTTAAACAAATAAACAATGAAGCAATTAAAGTTTGAACGTGAATTGGAGTACAAAGAGTATACCTTAAGAAATTTTTGAGAGAATGTTCTAGAGAAAGTGACAACTTCGAAAATAACAATAATAAAAACATGAAAGATAAGATAGAAGTTTCTAAAACTTCTTATATTTATACAGAATTAACGTTGGTTATTATGCAAATAAGGGCAGGTCACGTACTGTGAAACCTGAAGAAAGTGAAAAGGAAAGTTCTAGACTTCCCAAGTTTGAGCAGGAATCACTAGCCAAATGGGACAGTTTCCATTTCGTGAAACCTGAACATGACTCGCTCAAGAGTTTAAAGAATTGTTTTCCCTGATTATAGGAAAGGAACAATGTGAATTTGAAACTTGTATCACACAAGCAATTATGCAGAATTTAATTAATGTTAAACTAGCAAAGTTGGAAGGGCACTTCGTGAGTGACACCTTATAGAAAAGTTACAATTTTATTAATATTAGTTGTTAGTAGAAGGTTGAGGAAAGATCATTGGGATATAGGATCAATGTTCATGGCCGTATTTAATATAAACGGACGATCGCGACGCGGTAGAAACTTGGAGCAAGCACTGGTTATCACTGTAGTCTATAAAATTGGATGCAAAGTTCACTATAGAAACACTAAAGTTTATGAGAAAGAAAGTTATTGCAATTATGGAAATAACTGATTGCACTATATAGGTGAGAGTCTATTTCTTGAAAAAGTTGTGATTTACAATTAAATGCGCCATAGAATGTTCCAACGGAGGAAGAAAGTTCGCTATTGCAACAATTTGTAAGGAAGATTCCTCATTTTAAATATTATTGTCACAAGTGAGTGAAAAATACCTGACGGCAAGACTCGCAGATAGAGTACAAGATCTCGAAGGTTCCAGAACGACCTTAGTGGAAAAATGGGGTTGAGAAAATCCAACGGAGGAACTAGCTTAATGAATTATAGACAGCGGGTATTAGGTAATATCCCACGTAGTGAGAGGATTTCTCATTTGAACAGCTTAAGAAAGCTCTTTTTAGTAAAGTTGGCTTATACAAGCAAAAGCTCAACATGGCAAATCCCACGAAGAATGATTTTTGCCCCAAAGTAAATAATTTCACACTGTCTATAAAAATATCATTAAAAGCACGTGGAAGTTAAAACCATGAAGATGAGGTTAAAACTTTTAAAATGGTACTTATCTTGATTTCATGTTGACGGCGAAGTTCCGTTGGATGACGATAACTACTTTGCCAACATGGCGTAGAAGAGTGTGTGCCTCTTGGTTTGAGGAGGCTAGCTCGAGAGGAGCTTTAACTGATCGAGTCAACTGCCGACTGAGAAGTGAGACCTGCTCAACGGAGCACGGAGGGTCCAAGGAAGGGGAAAAGAGTGGGGGGTAGGAAACAAAAGGAGAACATATAAACATTGCCAATGTTATAACAAAAAATGATCTTCTCTTGGTGAGCTGGTCTTCAAAGAGTTGATAACAGATGATACTAGCGCAGCATGGTGAGTAAAGAAGTAGACGTGGTCCTCTTGCTCAAGGAGAAAATAGCTGGCGATGGTAACAGGATCTGGTGGCCAAATGGATAAGTAAGTCCTCTAGCACCAGGAAGAATTGAGGAGCTTCAGAGATTCGCTGCGAGATGACGCTAGGTGGGTCATAGAATAAATATCTGGAACAGACTCATAAAAGATATAAGCGACCTGAACCCCTAAGAGAAAACAGAAGATCACTGTTGGTGTTTGACAAAAAGGAAGGAAAGAACATGCAAAAGCATTGAAAATTATAATCTCTCGTACCGTGTAATCCAAGAATGCACCATCTAGGAAAAATCGCCTAGACAGCCGTGCTGTCTTGGAGTCCACTTTATCCAAGTTTTCTAGTGCCAATAGAATCTGTTTCAAGTACGGATCACTTTCTTGCTCCTGTTTGATGTTAATCACCGTCAGGGCAAAAGTGGGTATGTTGTCCCAGTCGTGGGCCTTACTGTCATCCGGGGGATCGGCTACTGGCAGCCTAGACAACCCATCTGCGTCTAGGTGTGTAGCGCCTTTCTTGTATTTGACCACGAAGTCATATTCATACAGGCGGAATATAAACCTGTTGAGCCGCGAATTTGGGTTTTTAAATTTGTCCCAAAAAAGCAAGCTCGCGTGGTCAGTCACTACTGTGAACTTGATACCATAGAGGTATACTCTGAAATAGTTCACTCCCCACGAAAATGCCAGCATTTCCCGCTCTGTGGCAGAGTATCTAGTTTCAACGGCCGTTAGTTTCCTGCTAGCGTAAGCAACGGGCCGTATGCGCCCTTCTGCGTCTTCCTGCAATAGGGACGCCCCCAGCCCATACAGGCTGGCATCCACGTGTAAAAATGTGGGCCTATCACTGTGGAAGTGTTGCAGTAATGGTGGTGAGGTCAATAGTTGCTTCAATGTGTTGAAGGCATCTATGTGCTCCTGCTTGATGCTGAAGGGCGTTTTTTCACGTGTGAGCTCGGTTAGGGGATGGGCGATGTGTGCAAACCTGTAGATATACTTGCGGTAATACGATGCCAAACCAATAAAACTGCGCAATTGTTTCAAATTTGTGGGCATCGGGATGCCCGTTATTGCGTCAGTCTTAGCTGGGTCGGGAATAATGCCCTCCCTGTTGACAATATGGCCCAATATGTTAATTTGCTGTCTGGCAAATTGACATTTCGCAGGTTTAAGCCTTAGTTTAGCTTCTCTGATCCTTGCGAAAGCCTCCTCCAAATGTACGATATGTTCGTCGAAGGTATTGGAGAAAACTGTTATATCGTCTACGTACACTAATACGGAACGCCACTTAAGCCCTGAAAATGTCTTATCCACCAGCTTTTGGAAGGTTTGGCTGGCGTTACGGAGGCCCATGGGTAACCTTGTGTAGGTATATAGCCCGTTCTCTGTAACGAACGCCAGCTTGTGCCTATCTGGTTCATAGACGGGGATTGAATAGAATCCACTATAGCAATCCATCGAACTGAACCAGCTAGCTCCGCCAAGGGCGTCCAAATAGGTGTCCGCCCTTGGTAGTGGATAACTATCATTTTCGACTAACTTATTGAGCCTCCTGTAGTCAGTACAAAATCGGTGAGATCCGTCCCGTTTTTTGGTCAGCAGAACTGCCGAGCTATAGTTTGAAATAACGGGAACGATGACCCCTGCCTCGAGCATTTCTGAGATCTGAGCGTCGATGGCGTGTCTCTCCTTCTGGCTCACTCTGAAGGGAGGCTGGTGTACTGGCCGGTCACTAGTGAGTGTGACATGGTGTTCAATGAGGTCTGTCACAGCGAGATCCTTCATTGAATGGGCAAAAATATCCCTGTTGGCCTCCAGGAGCTCCGTGAGCCTTTCATCTTGCTCCGGAGTCAGGTCCTGCCTGTGGTTCTGGTTGGCCGCCTTATCTGTTTGTGTGTCTGAGTGCTGGCTGATAGTATGTAGCGCAGAGGCCTGGTGCTCGTGATTTTCTCGCTCCGCTCGAATCCCATCTGTGTTCTTGGTGTATATCATGGGATGTGTGGTGAGCCTCTGGTCGTGCTTTAAAAGCATCTGACCGCTAGCGAAATGTATGCTAGCCTCATATCTAGCGAGAAAATCCATGCCAATTATGGCTGACGCAGAAAGATGTTCTATAACGAACATGGGGTGTGTTGTGGCAAAATGGTCTATCCTAAGATGTATGTTTGCCACCCCCGCGTTTTCTAGCGTCTGAGCATTGGCCGCTACTAGCCGGATGTCACCCGTGACACCGTGTATTTGGGCTTCGGTAACGTGTCTTCTATTAACACAACTTACTGCTGCCCCGGTGTCGATTAGGGCCTGCACTCTGTGGCCATTTATGGTGGCGTGTATCGTGAGGGCCGATACCTGAAATTCACTGCCCTGCACCGATGTGTTATGTAAGATGTATGTAGTTGTTGTTGTTGTTGTTACCGGAGTGACATGTGTACTGGGAAGGCATGGAGCGGGCCGCTTATCGTATCGGGCACGCTTAGCCACTAGGCCTGCTTCCTGTCCCGAGTGCTTTGCCTCAGTCAGCAAAGTGCGTTCACCCAATACGTTGCCAGCTCTCTTAATCGGCCTCGCTGTTAGAATGGAAGTTTGCTGGCGAACGTTTAATGTATTAATCGCTCCCAGCCTTCGTGTAGTTGTGTTGTTGTTGTTTCCTTCCTCTCGGGAAGGTGTGTTTGCGAACGTGACCCTGAGTTTGCCCTTGTTACCCCGTTTCTTGTTCCAGGCGGTCGCGAGTTCGACTCCTGTTGCTGGCTTCCCAGTGCCGAGCGAGCTCGCGTCCTGCGCCTGCGTGTGGTCAATTCCTACCCTGCGTTGTGATGTAGGGGGTATGGCTTTCTGTTTGGAGGGTGTGGGTGTGTTCTCAGGCTGTTTGCGTGTGATTATGAGGGGTGTATAATGTCCCGCCTTAGGGTTCCCTGTAAAAAGTACATGTAGGTCCCTATCGAATCCCGCAGTGGAAAATAGCGGAGGCGAGTGCACATCAGTGTATACATGGATGTTGGCTTGCAGCACTTTGCCGAGAGCGGTCACCTCTACGGCACTGGCATAGGTGCCGTCCCTACCCATGTATTTTCTGTAATCAGCCCCGGTCTGGAATGGGTTTTCCCGCTCGTCCGACACAAAGTCTCGGTACTCTTTCCAGTTGGCCAGGATATGTTTGACCGTTTTCTGTCTGTAGTCCCCATGATAATCCTCGGTATTCCGTATTAGGAAGCTCATGGCCCTAAACAGACAGTTGCCGTCTCCTTGCACGGGGTGTGTTTGGAAACGGTCCGGGGGCGGATCGTCAGCCTTAGCTTTGCCTGGCTGCTTCTTCCCCTTACTCTTGCGAGTTTGCTTGGGGGAAAGGCCTTTGTTGTGTTGTGTTGGGGGAGGAACCTCAGCCGCTTCATCATCTGGCCGAACCTCCCCGTCTAGGCGTTTTTTTGGAACGTAGGAGTGCGCCTACCTGTACTGTATGTGCGCCCCCCCTCGGGGTGGCTGCGCCAGCTCCCCGCCTGCGGTGTGTGTCTAGGTGTAGGGAGTATTGCCCCCCTGTCTGTCCGGCGGGGTGTCTCATCCCTGAACTCCCTCGGGTGTTCGTCGGGGAGGGGGTAGTGTTCCGGGCCCTTAGTGTATTTATCTACATTGTCCCGTCCCCTTGTGGGTTTTCTTCCCTGTCTGTTATTGCCCGGGGGTCTGTTTTCCTGTTTACGCCAGGGTGGGGTGTATATCTGCTGCTGCGGGGGCGGGTTTTCCCGTCGATTCCCCTGTTCCCTGTACTGGGCAGCTGCATACCCCTGTCTGGTGGGGGTTGGGTTTCCTCGCCTGTCCCCATTTCCCCTGTACTGTGGGGGTGCATAGCTTTGCCTGCGTGGGGGCGGGTTCTCCCGATATTCCTCATTTCCCCTGTACTGCGGGGCTGCATAGCCTTGCCTGCGTGGGGGTGAGTTTTCCCGGTACTCCCTGTCTTCCCTGTATTGTGGGGGTGCGTAGGACTGTCTATTTGGTGGCGGGCTGTTTCGTCGGGGGATGTCGTGCTCGTACTCCTCAGGGTAGTACTCCTGTGTGTACGGGGATGGTGATCGCCGCGAGGGGTATGTCGGCTCTGTGTCCGTGTACGCTACTGGTGAATATCGAGGAGGGTAGTGTGGCCTGTCCTGTGCATGGGGTGTTGTTGGCCGCTGTGGAGGGTAGTAATTTTCCTCCCTCCCGTAGCGTCTCCTCTCTGTGTACCCCCTGTCCGTCTCAGGATAATAGCGCCCTTGTGTGTCTGCGTGCTCATCCCTTAGCGGTCTCCCGCCTGCTTGGATGGCAGCTATGGTCAGTTTCTCCATTCTGTCCACTAATTCGTCCATTTTGTCGTTAGTGTCGTCTTTTTGTGTTTGGAAGTGCAGATCCACGGCTTTTTCCGTAGCCTTTTCCGTGATCTTTCTCCCCTCCTCTATGGTCTTTATGTTGTTTAACATATGTTGGACCGTGGGGTTGTTCATTATGCACAGCTTTTCCACTATGGCTGGTCTGAGGCCCTGCATTAACAGCTTGACTTTCTGTTTATTTGTCATGGCTGCATTGTACTTGTCGCACATTATCAATTTTACATTGACGTATGCCTGGGCGCTCTCTTTAGGTCCCTGTGACCTCTGTCTAATTTGGTCGTAGAGATCGTCATCGTCTGGTATGAGCTGGAATTCGCTCTTCAACATTAAAGCGGTTTCCTCCCATGTGGCAGCTTCTAGTGTGTCCTCATGGAGCTCATACCATGTCATGGCCGCCTTTGTGAGGTAAGCAGGAAGGAGCCGTTTCCTAACTTCCTCGCTCCAACCATTGATCCGGGCCGTTCTATTGAAGGCCTTGAGGTATTCCTCGGGATCCTGGCCTTCCCCCGTGAACTTTGTGGGGTGGATCATGGGGTACTCAGTGTGTCTGTTCATTTCGTTCTCGTCTGTGTCTCGTTGGCTGTGTAGTGGTTCTGGTCTGTCTGTGCCGTTCGCACCGCTATCGTGTGCCGAGGTGTTTGGGCTATTTAGAGGGGAATTAGCCTCGCTTCCCGTGTACGACACCTGTGTTATGTCACCTGATATGTCTGTACTGAGTGATGGTGTGTTGTCGTACTGTGTGGATTTAACTATGTGCACAGTCCTGTCTAAGTCCTGTTTCACAGTTTCCAGAATAGTACGGATGGCATATTTCTCAAGCCTTTCCATAAAAACATTAGGTGCATCAGGTCCTCTATAGAGCTCAAACTTATTTAAAGAGTCATCATAACTACATTTAATATAATATGCAAAGCTAAAAGGTTCATGAATGTGAGTAGTGTTGGTAAAAGGTTGGGCTGGATTCGATGAACATGTATTAAATGGTTTTATCAAAGCCTCAAAGTCAGCATATATAACAAATGGTACTCGAAGCTGTTTCTCATAATCCTTGAATTTTAGAATGTTATTTTTAGGAGTCGGTAATACCGTACACACATGATTACATCCCCATTTTTGGTGTTGAGTTAGTTGGTCCTCTTTTCTGAAATATAGCAAACAGCCATCACACAACCACTTCTTATATTCTCTTTTTGATAGCTGACTACCAACAAGTCTACTTAAATGTTTTATCCAGCAATAGTGAGCATTTTCATCTTCGGTTATGTATAGTAAATTTACATGAGCATCCTTTTTTTCCTGAGTATAATATAGAGGACCTACTATACTCTTATTTTCAATTCCATAAACATTAACACTTACATTTTTCAGCTCTTCAAAACGTTGAATGTCTTTTATCGCCATAGGAAATTCTATTTCTTTTAAATCTAACACTGAAGAATAGTGAGGATAAGATGATGTTCTATTCTCATGCATCGCTGCTGGATGGAGAGCTGAGGTTACAGCCCAAGCAAAACATGCATGGTCACTATTAGTAGTGGAGTGATGACAGTTCTAACCCCCCCCACCACTACTCCCAATGCGAGCCGATAATTCCCGAACCGGTGGTCGGAGATTCACGAATAAAGTGTCGTTGGACTCGGGCTGACGGGGGCTTTGCTATGGACTACTCGTTATATTTTTGAAATTTTTTTTTGAAAATTTTTGTTTTCGAAAGTTGGTGATAGTTTGAAAACCAAACAGGATAGAACGTTGTGCCATGGCTCAAACGAACAGTCTTTATGACCTTTATTTTTTGTAATAAAACTTTTTTATTTTTTATATTTTTTTGAAAACACTTGAATTTTGAAAATCCTATATTTTGGAAACTAGGAACTCTACAAAAAAAATTGTTTGACGTAAATCAATGGTCCCTACCCCCTCTACCCCCAAAATAAATTTCAAGTCTCTAGAGAAAAAAAATGTGTGTAGTAGTGGGATGAGGGGAAAGCTGCTTCCAAAAGCAAGTGGTGAGCCCCTGCGACCTTGGAATGGAAGGAGCCATGCTAGGAGGGCGTGCTTGGATTCGTTTTTTTCGTCTCGTTGCGCTCTTTACGGGAATGTCGGTGTCGAAAAGATGAAAATTTGGAAACACGGTCTTTTTGGGGTAAAACCGTGATTTTGAACTTTTTGCTATATCTCGCGAACCAATCATGCTAGAGGCATGAACGAGGGGTCCAAGGACTCGGGCTGACGTCCTCTTTGCTATGGACCACACGTTATATTAAAAAAAAAAATTGGAAACGCGATTTTGGGGTAAACACGTGTTTTTTGTGATTTTTGCCGATATCTCACGAATCAATAACGCTAGAGACGTGTACGAGGTGTCCTAGGACTCGGGATAACGCCCCCCTTTCGAGTGTGGTAGATATTGTTTTCCAAAAAAAAAATCGCAAAGGGACTAACGCCATACACATTGAAAAAAAAACTGTTTTTTTTTCTTTACCTGTTTATAATGTCCATGAAGCGTGGTGGTTGAGAGAGACGATACGGCTGGGTGTGTGTGTGTGTTTCAACGAACCTGTCGCTGACCACGGTGGCTGTGCTCAATAGATCAATCGCTATTTCGGCGGGTCGGTGTATGACAGAGCGAGGGTGCGTTTTCTGATATTTTACCTTTAACGTGTAAACGGTGATGAGAACTAGGTTCTATGTTGGTCGAAGCGAGTAGAGAAAATAAACTTGCCGACGAGCAGGAGGTGAATGTCATTTGAGCTTATTGGAAGGCTCCGATCTGACTTGACAACAGGTGACGCTTGAAGGTGAAATAATCTGACCATCGTGGTGGCAGGGGAGTGTGAAAGGCATGCACACACATTTGTGAAACCACATGTAGGCTAAACCAGTGACATCCTGTTTTGCTTCGTACGTGACAAAATGCAAGTTCATGTGAAATTTGATCTTCCACAGGTGTTCGCTTGGGTGTTATCTGTCCACGTGCGCGATAACTGTTAACAAGTGACATCCTGTTTTGCTGCGTACGTGACAAAATGCAAGTTCATGTGAAATTTGATCCGGCACAGGTGTTCGCCTGGGACGTTAGCTGTCCACGTGCACGATAAGAGAATGTTCAAAGCGTGGGAATCGCTGAATCAGTAAAAAAGTATGATGCAACTTGTGGGAATGATGTCACAACCAATAGATAGGCAAGAGCTGCGAACAGCAGTGGTGGGAGGTGGAGGGGGGGGGGGAGAGGGGGAGGGGTAATGTAAGAGAGAACACAGGTGGAAAGAGAAAGAAATATGTGGAGCTGAGGACTGTACACATAGAGCTATAGGTGGTGTACAACATGTGTGAATAAATAAAAAGTACACAGGTTCACACAACATGTAATTTATTGATCCAGGAATTAAACGTAGAGTTAAACCCTAACCATTTGACGTAGAGTTTATTTCCTTTTTGTTTCAACACTTTTTCCACAAGATAATGCTGAGGAAATGCTGTTTTCTGAAGTTCATGTAGATAAAATCTACCTTTTATGGGTTGATGGTTGAGGTCCTCGAGTAAATAGGTGACTGGACTGTCCAAGTTGACTCGACGAATTCGAAATAGTTCAGTCCCCCACTGAGGCGTGTAGCCCTTATTGAAGGTAGACTTAAATTTGCTCACACGAACAAAATCCCCAATGTTCAGTCGGTGACGTTTAGGATCGGCTGTTTTTATGGGGTTAAACAGTTTATCCAATCGCTGAATATTTTTAGTCACGAGGCGTGGCTTGGTCCCAATCGTTCTATGTTTGGTGTCATTGTAACGTGACACTAGTTCAGATAACATGTCCAACCAGCGATACGTGCCCTGAGCGGTAAACGCTTTCCACATGTGGGTTTTCAATGTTCGGTTGAACCGTTCGACCACACTGGCTTTCAGATTGCTGTACGTGGTGTAATGGTGAATATCCTTAGATTTGAGAAAACTGGAGAAGTCCTTGTTGAAAAATTCTTTCCCCTGGTCGGTTTGTAGCAGCTGAGGTTGACGTTGGGAGTGTTGAATAATATGTTGAAAGGCCTTGGTAACTAGTGGACCAGACTTGCGACGCACAGGTTCAACAAAGGCCATTTTGGAATAGACATCAATGACGGTCAACATATAGCGTACACCGTCGTTAACGCCAGCATAGGGTATCATTTCAACCAAGTCAGCCTGCCAAAGTTCATCCACACCTCGTGAAATCACCTTGAGTCGCGGATAGTGACGCCTAGCTGGGCGATGCAACTCGTGAGCAATACCCATTTTAATGGGTGAGGGCTTAAACAATAATTTTGGCATTTCGAAGTTCTTGTTCAATTTCTTGAATTTCCCAATCGTGACCGGTATGGCCAGCTTGACGTGAAGCATGCAACAACTGTAGCCGCTGGACGAGCTTATTGGGATTGTGCCAGTAGGTAACATCCACAAGGGGTTTTAATGGTTTAAATGTCACTCCCGAAGCGGACACTTTCCGACGAGTACTTTGACTGGTGGGAAACATTTTTGCAATGATGGTTTTATATTTTTGAGATATATTGGCATTCACTTGTTGCGTGGGATCATACTGTCTCTTATGGGCATGGGTATCCAATAAAATGGATTTATATTTGTCAAGATCCTCTGACGTATAATCATGGGAAGAGGGGGTCCGAGAAAAGAGCAGCTTTAACAGTCCTGGGGTTAATTTATTGTTGATGTTTTTAATGACAGCTTTAGTACGAGCAAATTTAATGGATGAATCGCCAATTTTAAAACTATCATCCTCATAGCGAACACCATACGTGGTATCTGTGTTTCCAATAAATAGATCGGTGAAATAGGGTTCCAATGTTGATCCATAATATTTTATTAAAATGGTTTTCAGTTGTGCTTTATGTTGAGGGGTGGCCAAGAGTTGTGAAAACGGAGACGCCCTGGAAGGGCAAGGTGTTTCGACCATGGCCAAGGATTTCTTTTTTCTCAAAAACTCTGCAAGGGGTGCGGCCTTTTTTTGAGGCGTAAACACTTGTTCCTCCTCATCCTCAACTTCACTAACACTAGTTAAATCTTCCTCTTCCTCTTCCTCAGGGTCCTCGTGCAGCGTCTGCGTGGCTTGTGAAACGGTGGGTAGCGTTTCAGATGGCTTGAAAGAGGGTTTCAACATGGCTTTTAGCGGAGGTGCTAAATGTTGTTGAATAAACAAAGCATGATTGGCACGTGATTGTTTCAATTGACGAAACTTTTGGCGAATAGTATTTTTTGCTCTAATAATATGCTTTTTTAATTGACTCTCTGCTAACGCCATGGTGTCTTGGCAAATGACTTGCCGGGGAATGAGACAAGGCCTTAAATAGCAATAAAATGATCAAACCCTAAGCGATACCGTCCTTGGTTGAGTTCACTTTGTTTGTCAATCACTAAACAGGCATGACGTTGAGTGTTCCAGCACTTGGCACACAATTCTGTAAACATTTGAAAGGTCATATCCGGATTCACATGTTCATTATAAATGTGACGACTGTTCCTCTCGTCCTGACGAAATAAAACAATGACATTGGCATTGTCACGAATCAACTGTTTGGACATTTTAGAATACGTTTGCCCAAGATAGAAGCAATCGATATGTTTGTGTCGACCCATGCTGAAATAGCTTTGAATGATGCCTTGACGTTCAGTGGATACATCATCGAAAATCATGAGTGAATCAGGCTTTACTTCATCCGGTGAAATCACATTTTCTTGCATGGAAAATGTAAAATAACCCATATTCTCTTTTTGTAATCCAGACATGACTTGATCCAGAAACACGTAAAGGGGTTGGTAGAGAGATTTTGCAAAAATATAAATATTTTGAAAACGCAGACCATTGGGCGCTGTAATGAGCGTTAGCAAAAGATTAGTCTTTCCACAGCCGGAAGGCCCCACAATGATGCAGCGAATGGAAGATGGAAACAGTGAACCATGGCGTTGTTCACGTGATGTGGGACAGAGATGGGAAACCATGTCCCCCACGGGGAATGACTCTTGCTGCTTAATAATCTTCATGTCAACTAAGGCTTAGACAGGCTAGCAGGCTGTCTATATACAGGACACCGAGCCTTGTCATAGAAACAGTAGACTGGTACTACAGGTTGACGATGGATGTCTTTGGACGTGCGTTGATGGCCAAAGCTAGGTCTGTCCCCATACATGATCCTAAACAGGAAACAGATCCTGCTAATAAACACTATGTGGATACGTCAGTAGTGCCACGCACAAAACAGGGAGATTATGACTTTAAGGGAAAGCGGTTAACCCATGTAAAATATCCTCAAGTGTCTACAGACGTTACTACGAAAAAGTATGTGGATAACAAAGTGTATGAGTTTAATGACAAAGTGCCCCAGCTTACGGTGAATGGCTATAGCGCTAATCACCATCGGATTATTCACGTGGAAGACCCACAAGACGAAGACGATGTTTGTACCAAGCGTTACATGACCCATGAAATGAAAAGGCTTTATAAATTTATCCCATCTGTATTTTTAGTGTATCTAACAAATGAAAAACCTGTGAATGACAGAAACCATTTACCGCTAGTCCATGATCAGCATTTGACCTATGCGCTTGCTTCGGGTTTAAGCCACTATCGATTACACTATGATGGAACCATTCACATCAAATATGCCATACCTGATGAGAACCATTTACAAATAAAGATAAATGGTCATAGGATGTTGGTCCATAACCATGAAATGGTCAATGCTGGTGACGAATTATCCTTTCACCTCATGTTGACATGGGATGAAAAGCAAGCGGGAAAAACCATAAACGACTTCCCACTTTATGTGGAATTGGAATATACAGCCATGAAATAACCATCTGACGTTAGTTGTGATTTAAACTTTCTTGTGAAAGGTTGTGGGTCATTATCATCATGGTGAAACAAAGGTATGTGGTGAGAAAGACTAAAAAAAGGACATTGTCCTTGGCAAAGCCTGGGCTTACAACATTCGAGGACAAGCCCTTGCGAAAGAAAAAAAGAAAAAATAATGTATTGACCATAAGGAAAGCCCTTCGAGCAGCACAGAGACAGGTTATTCCAAAACGTCGGCGACAGGTTTCAAACCAAGGGCGAGTGATTCCCGTCCCCAAACGAGCGGGATTTTTACCTGCATTATTTGCCGGTTTGGCTGCTCTGGGTTCACTTTTGGGCGGTGCCAGTGCAGTGGCGAAAACCATTAAAGCCGCGCAGCAGGGCAAGCAACAACTCAAAGAAAGTCAGCGACACAATGAAACGATGGAAGCGATTGCCATGGGGGCTAGAAATGCCAATTTAAAGCCAGCCTTTTATCAACAAGGATTTGGGATTTCACCATTTCGAAATATTAAAAAAAAAATAACCTCAGCCATAGCGGGACATGCCCTGACGCATCAACAAGTGGAAAGCTATGCTAAACAACTAAAGCTTTCTCATTTTCGAGGTGTGTTTATGCGAAACCAATTACCCCCACGACCCTGGAAAAAGGAATGTGCTGTTGTCAATTTGGATGATCACCGAGGACCAGGAACGCATTATGTAGCTTATGTCAAAGAGGGATCCACGGTATGGTACTTTGACAGTTTTGGGAATTTGCCTCCGCCCATGGAACTAGTGACCTATTTTGGAAACAGGATCAAGCTATATTATAATGTGAAACGAGAGCAAACGTTTAATAGCCAACAGTGTGGACGTCTGTGTTTAATTTTTTTATATAAGACGCAGCATAAGCTAAAACGCCACCAGTATGTCGGCAGAAAGTAAAACGTTTACAGTGCATGGACGTGGACCTGAAGTCAGCCTAGACTTTTACCCGCCTATCGAATTGAGTGAAAAACCCTATGGTTTAGGACTTGTTTCTCTTGAAACGTACAATCGAATATACAACATACGTGAAAATGTGAACAACAAGTTTTACTATGATGATTCTGTGCTCACCTTGAACTCTGGTGGATACACGATCGATGACATTTATGAACACATTTATGTGGTGTTGATCAATCAATATGGTTTAAAGTCATTTCTCGACGGAACGCACAAGTTTGAACTTGTAGGCAATACCAACACTCATCGCTGCAGTATTTTCTCTACCTTCAACATTGACTTTAAAACACACCCCGATTCCATTGGCCCATTACTAGGATTTAAACCACGTGTGTTAGAGCCCAACAAAAAACATGAATCAGACCATGAAGTGAAATTCATTGAGGACCATCATGTGTCGGTGACGTGTAATATTATTAGCCAAGTGTACACCAATCAGGAACCATCGCATTCACTTTATGACTTTATTGTGACATCGCCCAATGGCTATATTATTCGTGAAAACCCTCCAGTGGTGCTTTTTCATGCTGTGGCTGTCGATAGTATTAGTAATATAACATTAAGACTGATCAATAGAGATCAACAACTCATTGATCTAGATTCTACCACACCAGTGACTTACAAGTTGGTGCTAAAGCCACTATGAAATTTGTGTATAAAGCAACAACACCGTCTAGGAATGGTGTTAGTTGTTTGCCACGTGAATACACGTTAACATCTCAGAACAAGCAGATATTACAGCATTTGGGTTACCACGTCAACCCTCATGATGAATTCTATCCTAGAGATAGCGAACCGCATCGAGGAGCAACCAGGAGTGGTAAGAATTGATCTCCATTCCTATCAAGCTCAAACACCTGGACTCAATAACAATGATGAAATTCAATTTGTTATCAACAACCAAGATATTTACACCCTACCGCATGAAAGTGTCATTCAGATTGAAGGTCGGCTCACCAAAGCCGATGGCTCTACACCTACCACATCCAAGTTGGCCAACCATGGTTTAGCCTTTCTGTTTTCTGAAGTACGTTATGTCATTAACGATATCGTGGTGGATAGCACTCGAAATGTGGGCATTTCCAGTGTCATGAAACTATACCCCTCTTATAGTGAGGAAGAAGGTAAAACACTTTGCATGGCAGGTTGGTGTCCTGACTCGACCAATGACTGGATGGTACACACCGATGGGACCTTTACTGGATATTTACCTCTTAAACTGATTCTAGGCTTTGCTGAAGATCACCAACGCATTGTGGTCAACGCAAGGCAAGTGCTTTATCTGGTGAGAGACAGGAGTGATAATAATGCACTCAAGGGAGCCGACAATGCCCCCATCGATTCAAAAGTTCAACTACAACGCTTGCTATGGAAAGTGCCTCATGTGACCCTTAACGATAGCAAAAAACTGGACATACTCAAAATGGTAAAGAGAGATATGCCTCTACCCATGGAATTTAGAAGCTGGGCACTCCATGAGTATCCGCTATTGCCCACTACCAACACACACAGTTGGTCTGTAAAAACAGCTCGCTATACAGAGAGACCTCTCTACCTGATCGTGGGTTTTCAAACGAATCGCAAGTATCAACAAACCAAAGATGCCTCGCAATTTGATCACCTGCAATTGAGAAATGCACGTCTTTTCCTCAACGGAGCTGTGTTTCCCTATGAAGGACTGGATTTGGATTTTTCAAAAAATAAGTTTGGGCCCCTGTACGACTTGTTTTCTAAATTTCGATGGTCGTATTATCAAAAAGAGAACGGCCCCATGCTACTACCCCAAGCGTTTAAGGCAAGAGCACCACTGATTGTCTTTGACTGTTCTTACCTGGAAGAGTCTGTCAAGCCATCCAATATCGACATTCGACTAGATTTTGAAACGCATGACAATGTACCAGCCAATACGACGGCCTACTGTCTGATTATTCATCACAAACAAGTCAACTATTATCCACTGTCCAACCAAGTGACGAGTGTATAAATAACAGGTCATCCCACGTCAAGCCGCTCAGTCATGTCTTGCTTTAAAGCCTCAAGAGACGTTACATCCATGAATTTAAACTCTGAGGAACAACGTTTCAAGACTTTTGCCACATGGCCAGTGCCTTTCATAAACCCTCAAGCCTTGGCAGCCGCTGGATTCTACTATTTAAAAACAAGAGATGAAGTGAAATGTGCCTTTTGTCCCATCATCATAGACCAATGGCAGGAGGGCGATGAACCCATGCAGGAACATCAGCGCTGGTCACCCACCTGCCCCTACCTGTGCAGAATGAAAGTGGGAAATATACCCTGTCATTCAAGCTATCCCTCGCTTGTGTCTCTGGGTGATGAAAAAAAAACAAGTTACGATACGTGTGGACCGTATGGTATCCATAGTGCTTCGGTGAGCAGCTCACCATCAAAAACGCCTAGTTTAGAGACATTGGGACATCATCGGTGTTATGGACGTTACAAACACAAGAGACTATATTGTTGTATTAGTTGCTATCGTCCTTATCCCAAAATGACAAAGGCCTGTAAGACGTGTAATGATAATAAAATGATGTAATTCTTAAATTCTTATTTTTTTGCTTTTGCCTTTGTCCTACCCTAACCTTATTTTTTGAAACTAGCATGGCAGGTAAGTCCATGCCATGATCACACCTGATCGTCCGTCAGTCGTCAGTTGAACTTGGTCCAGACAAGCGTCAACATGTTGCGCACACTCATTGTGGATTGCCAAGGGTTTAAAATTGGTGACAACAAATTTATATTTAAACAAGTGGCCATGATCGATTGTACCACGTTTTGGATATCACAAGCTACGCATTTGCTATTTAAACCACCCCATGCTTTTGATTTGTTGTGTGAAAAAGACCGTAAACAAACCCAGTGGATTGAAAATCATAGGCAACTAGACTGGAATCAGGGAACCATTTCCTATAAATATTTGGACGTGGTTATGAAAGCACACTTGTCCTCGGCCAATGTGGTATTTGTGAAAGGTAATGAAAAACGTCAATGGTTGCAACCATTTTTGGCGTCTTACTGCCAATGTATCGACCTCATGGAGTTGGGCTGCCCCTCCCTGCAAACGCTCATGGATACTTGTTCCTGTGGCAACATTACCCATACAGCCCTATCACATGCGTGGCATCTCTTTCATTGGTTAACCACCCATGCCTGCTGGGAGTTGTTGAACAAAATTATAACTCAAGATTTACCTGTGAATGACGTCAGTGAGATTTCTACAAGCGACGTATAAACATCTACAGCACGTGATACCATGGAGAAAGGCAATGCTACGGACAAAGCCATCGGCAAGTTCTTTGTGTGCAAAAAGAAACTAGACAGTTTTACCAAAGAGGAACTCTTGGCGCTGCCCAAGTCGTTCATTTATTATGTGGCCGCCAACGCGGTCAAAGAAATCTGGCAACATGTACCAAAATCATGGACTCAAGACCCTGTGTTGAGTGAATTGCAACCCTGTACGGATTACGATCACCATAAGCAAGTGGCCATGGCAAAAATACCGTCTATGCGTCAGTGTGCGACTTGCCAGCTAGTGAAACTGTATCACGGTCATAAGAGTCCATGTAAAGACTTTGTTGAATCATTCCACGGGTGTCATGGCGAGAAAAAGCAACAACAACAACAAACACAAACATCGTCCACAGAGGAGGAGGAAGACCAAACCTTTTTACCATCGATGGAAAAGGATATGCCAGACCTGTACTGGCAATGGCGTCATTGACAAAGTGATTCAATACCTACCTTTCGAAATCCATCTTCCAGGTTATCGTTTTTGCGGCCCTGGAACTCGTCTCGAAAAACGTTTACAACGTGGTGATGTACCCATTAATCTTTTGGATCAAGCATGCAAGGAACATGACCTTTCTTATCGCCATAGTCATCCTGGTTTAAGACATGTGGCAGATAAATTGTTATTAAAGAAAGCTAAACAACGTTTCACATCCAGTGATGCCTCAGTGGGTGAAAGGATGGCAGCCCTGATTGCCATGAGTGCTATGAAAGGAAAGTTGATGATGCATGGACATAAACATTGAGGAGTGAGGAATTGGGATTTGTTTGTATTCTATTTTTCTTTTGTCAATTCACTATGACTATGAAATAAAAACAAAAGTTTTCCAGAGCACGATGTCTTGTTATTTTTAATTTTAAGAAATCGTGATGTTGATGGCTGATTTTTTCATTTTACACATTTCACACATGATGAATTCCACACACTGTCATTTATCATTTTGCAATTTACAGTTTTTGAAAACGTTCGTTTCAAGTTTAACGTTTTTGATGATATGGATTTTTCCATTTTGCTGATGACACATTTTAAACAATGTCCGTTTGAAGTTTTTGAATTTTCAAATTTCACACATGGCCATTTCCAGTTTTTAAAAATGTCCGTTTTAAGTTTTGCTGTTTTGGTGATATGGAAACATGGAATTTCCATTTTGCTGTTTTCATATTTTTTCCATTTGGTGTATGTCGAAAGTTGAGATTTGACAATGATGTTGATGCAAGTGCATGACCATGACGATGCTGCAGTGAGTTTATGGATGTTTGGAGAAACGTCGAGGTCTACGACTACTGCAGGTAAGACTGTTTTTACAAAAATAATGTCTATTGACTGCCACATTTCAATGAAAAAACGAAACTATTTAAAACAAAATTAATATATAAGTGACCATTTACCCCCCTCCCCACCCACCCACTCTACCTCATCGTGTTTGCTCTGGTCAACCATACACATCAGCTTTCTCTTTCCACTCATACATTCACACCTGTCTTTGGGAACAAACACAACCACTTTATTTATTCCCAAAAGCACATTCTCGACATGCACACTCATTCCAAAAGAACTTTTTAGTTTATCATTTACATTACGAAAAATAATTAAATACTAGTTATTAAAGTTACTAAAAATCTTACTTATTTCATATTTACAAAAAAAACTCAACTTTGTACAGCGTTAAAAGAATCACACTATTTACCAATCAAAAAAATTTTAAAAAATAAGGTTGCATAGAACGTTTTAAGAGCAAAAGATCCAAGTGGATTGCCACTATTTACAAAATCTACTATTTACAATGGCTGAAACCAATATTTACAAAATACTAAATCTACAAGTTACATAAAGCTATGTCCCATAAACGATTAAACAGTGAAATCACACCTCCTCCTCGTTGCGATCATAACCCCAGGGCAGGCTAGTGAGCAGGTCATCACCCCACACACGTTTGTTATCCATGGAGGCGAGGGTGCGTTTTCTCTGTTCCACAAGATATAAATGATGGTTGCTGGATTGTATCCTGCACTGTGTATGAGACATAGCTTTGCCAGTGCGTAAAACCGCTAGGTAATCGTCTACACGTAGCGATTTTACCACTGCCCTACCTACACCTTTTGCTCTTTTGGCTTCCTTACAGTCGAGTGTGCGGTAAGCATACATTTTCGAAGCCAAACCTACGAATTCCGTCATAATGGAATCACCGCATTCATCTTTTAAAACGCCCATTTTCTTCTTGTTTTTTAGGGGCAGCTGAAACACGTTGTCAACACTATAGCAAGAGGTGTCGAACCAGTCACTATGTTGCCTCATGACGTCATAGGGGTTGCAGTGGCGAATGTGGTAAATGAATGAGTCCGTGTCCATATACAAAAGAGAGACGTCCTCAAAATGGCGTTTCGCAAACTCATAGTGGAATCGATACATGACCGATTTAGAAAAGTCTAAAATGACTTGACCCAAGTAAATGGGTTTATCCATGGTCACGCTGGTCTTACTCAATTCAATAGTAGCCAAATCCTCATCGATAATTTTGATCGATTTGAAATTTGGCTTGGCAATGTACCGCCGGGCACCCCACTGCCCCTCCCAGACATTCACCAATTTAATGTCACGGTATTTGCGGACATTCTCCATAGACTTGCCATAGATGCAGTTGTTCATTAATTTAAAAAAATTAATTTCAAACTGCTGTGTTGCCATTTGTCGGTGCTCTGTGTTGAGTCGCATGTATGGCTCAAGCCATGCTTTTTGAGCAAAAGAAATACCCCTGTGGATTTTCTTCAACACCAAGCCTTGGGCGAGGCATTGCACCAACATTTGGATATGTACCACATACCGATTTTTGTTGTAAAGTGTGCCCATGAGTTTTTCAATTTTCACTTTACTGTCAGGGGGAACCATTTGCTCAAGGCAGAATGGGAAATCGGCATGTTCATCATACAAGGATGAGGGATATTCAATATCCACTTCTAGCACATATCCACGGCCTGTTTCTTGGCTAGCCATGTTCACATCAAATTCTGACACTTGTTTGTCTGTCAGCCAAGCAAACTTCCCATAGGGCAAAGGCTGACTCATGGCGTAACCGTACAAATTATTCACGTCATAGTACATTAAGTACGATTCTGGTTTGTCTAGTGAATAATCAGGCATGTAGACATTGTTCGCTTCAGCATGGCGTTGGTTAAGCGACACAAAGCCGCCACGAATGCCCTTTTCAAAAAATAGAACCATGTCTACGTCAGTGAGTAAATCCAATTCCACTTGAGTGTATTTTAAAGCGGCATCAAACGAGAGCCCAGGACTCGTATAATAGTGAGCCGGGTCAAGACCGTAAATGTGTTGACACAAGTTACGGAATTTTTCAAACACATCGGTGAGCAGCAATACATCCAGTTTTAGGTAATGCATAGCATATTCACTTAGCGTGTTCATGCCAAACACTCGCCAAACTTGACATGCATGTGCATAGTCTTCATCGGAAATGGTACTGCGTGTTAGTTTGGAGTAAAACTTCTCTTGTGGTGGGAGTTTTCTTTGCTTTAACACGTCCCAGCTGTTGCAGAAATCATACGGGAATATACCTTTCCGAATGCACAACTGAAATTGCTCAGGATCATTAAAATGCATTCTAGTATTTTTTAATTCCTCCTCATTCAAGCCATTCACAAGGCTGTCTAGCGAGGATGCCATAAACTTAAAGGAATCCAAAAATCGAATGCTAAAGTCGCCCAACCACCATGTCAGGGCCGTAAAACGCTCATGGTTTTGGGGAATAATGGTAAACGAGCCCTTGTTGACATGGCCCAATTCACGAATCAAAAACTGAATGTCATAATTCGCCAGATTGTGGAAAAAGACACTGATAAAGCGAGGAGCTGGAAAGTTCAAGTTGCATTTACTATGCGCAGCTCCACGAAACTCCCCTGTAAAGTGCGAGTGATCACGAACGGTGTCTTCAGCACTGATCAATGGCTTTTCGCAAATATGGCATGTCGTGGCATGCTCATACTGCTGCTGCTGTTCTGGAGATAGGCTCATGGGTACTGGGTGGTCCAGTAATTCCTGTACATCATGAGCCAACTTGACAAGTTCATCCAAGAACCATTTGGCACAATCTGGCCCCTCACGGTATTTGTAAACGGATTGTGTGGGGTCATAGGCACACACCACATTAAATCCAATGGCAAAGGGTTCATGTTTTTGAATGGGTGTGGTTGAGCTCATGGAGGGATCTGGTTCACATCCCGCCATGGGTGTGGTGAGAGCTTCAAAATCTGCATATACCACATAGGGGACAGTGTCATGCTTGTGAATGTCCTTAAACTTTAACACAGCCTTGTCCCCTTGTGGCAATATCAGTCTCACCGCTTCCTGAGTAACACAATCTACCCTATGACGTTCTAAGAGCGTAGGGGTTGTAAAATATTGCAAGCAACGATCACAAATATGTTTTTTACCATCATGTTTGGACATTTGACTGCTTAGCAATCTACTCAAGCTTTTAATGAGGCAATAGTGATTCACCTCTCCATAAGATAAATATAAAAGATGAATGTGGTGTCGTTTCGGTTCTTTTGTGGCATAAAGAGGACCCACAATCTCATCACCATCATGACCATACACCATGAACGAAAAGTCCTGGTTGTCTTGTTCAAACCTATGGATCTCGGTTAAGTCCATAGGGAACGACACTCGAGTTAAATTTAAAGTTTGTTTTAATTCATCAAACTTGGCCTTGTACATTCCTGGTCGACAACCATGATGTTGTGCTGGCTGCAAATACGCAGCCACAGCCCACAGAAAACATTCATCATCAAAATTTTCAATATTCACCACAGCCTTTTTCGAAGCTATTGCTGGCGGTGTTTTAATATAGCTAGACCCAGCATTCAACGGGTTGAATTGACAAATGTTGATTTGTAAATGATGAATTTTGTCTAAGGCTAGACCACTCGGTCCTTGTTGCAGTTTATCAAATTTTGATAGCAAGGCATTCACCACGTGGGTTTCATACCACTGTTCCAAATTATGGGCTATGAATAGCTCTTGCATTTTACTGCAAATATAAAATGTCTCTTTATGCTCTACGTCCTTTTTTTTATATATGAAATCGCACACCAGTTCTGTATTCACCTTTAAAGCCGTATGCAACCTTTGCGCTGTGCAAATTTCAATTTTAAAAATTTCAAAACAAGATTCTAAAAATTCTTTGGGAATCAAACTTTTTCTAACATTGACTACGCGGCCAGAGCACACACGTGATTTGAAACAACTGTTTAGAGGTTCCCAAGTTAGGCTATCGGTAGCAGTAGCAAATGACATTATTTTAGAAAGAACACTCTCACCTGAGTTTTCAGCTGTAGACTGCTTGACAATGGTCCCAAACACACACGTTCCTGGTTATTAACAAAGGTCAAGCGTTTTCCAACACTCTAAAAAGAAATAAAATAAACCACCATAAGTATATCCATTCCATATAGTTTATGTATTTCATAAACAAAACAAAATCAAACAGGTTATATTATATAATAAAACAAATCTCACCTTGACGTGTAATGCTTTGCTATATTCCCGTCTCGTGGGCTAGTGTGGAAATGATTTTCTTTTCAATCAGTCTGTCTATCTCTTTCTTTAATATATATTTCCCACCGACACACGACAGATCTGCTATACACGTTATCTGCAAACAAATAAATAAATAAAATCATTAATTACCTAATCAATAAATAATTGCATGTATTTATATAAAAATCTATAAATATATAAATGAATAAATATATACCTACCCCACAACAAGGTTAAGTATTTTCCACCAACACCAAAACTGTTAAACAAGACCAGGGGTTTCATGCAACGCAATGTGTTCAAAGGTAGTCACTTAAGTGAGCGTGGAAATGATAACAACATGTCTTTATATATGCTATGTTGCATGTATAATCTTTTTTTCCCACGCTTTGAACATTCTCTTATCGTGCACGTGGACAGCTAACGTCCCAGGCGAACACCTGTGCCGGATCAAATTTCACATGAACTTGCATTTTGTCACGTACGCAGCAAAACAGGATGTCACTTGTTAACAGTTATCGCGCACGTGGACAGATAACACCCAAGCGAACACCTGTGAAAGATCAAATTTCACATGAACTTGCATTTTGTCACGTACAAAGCAAAACGGGATGTCACTGGTTTAGCGTGCCTGTGGTTTCACACGTGTGTGCACGCCTTTCACACTCCCCTGCCACCACGATGGTCAGATTATTTCACCTTCAAGCGTCTTGGTCATTTTTTCCATTGCACCTGTTGTCAAGTCATATCAATGCCTTCCAATAAGCTCAAATGACCTTCACCTCCTGTAAGTTTGTTTTCGGTACTCGCTTCGACCAACATAGAATCAAGTTCTCATCACCGTTTACACGTTAAAGGTAAAATATCAGAAAACGCATGCTCGTTCTGTCATACACCGACCAGCCGAAATAGCGATTGTTCTATTAAGCATGGTCCTTGTGGTTAGCGACAGGTTCGTTGAAAAACACACACACCCAGCCGTATCGTCTCTCTCAACCACCACGCTTCATGGACATTATAAACAGGTAAAGAAAAAAAACAGTTTTTTTTCAATGTGTATGGCGTTAGTCCCTTTGCGATTTTTTTTTTGGAAAACAATATCTACCACACTCGAAAGGGGGGCGTTATCCCGAGTCCTAGGACACCTCGTACACGTCTCTAGCGTTATTGATTCGTGAGATATCGGCAAAAATCACAAAAAACACGTGTTTACCCCAAAATCGCGTTTCCAATTTTTTTTTTAAATATAACGTGTGGTCCATAGCAAAGAGGACGTCAGCCCGAGTCCTTGGACCCCTCGTTCATGCCTCTAGCATGATTGGTTCGCGAGATATAGCAAAAAGTTCAAAATCACGGTTTTACCCCAAAAAGACCGTGTTTCCAAATTTTCATCTTTTCGACACCGACATTCCCGTAAAGAGCGCAACGAGACGACAAAAACGAATCCAAGCACGCCCTCCTAGCATGGCTCCTTCCATTCCAAGGTCGCAGGGGCTCACCACTTGCTTTTGGAAGCAGCTTTCCCCTCATCCCACTACTACACACAATTTTTTTCTCTAGAGACTTGAAATTTATTTTGGGGGTAGAGGGGGTAGGGACCATTGATTTACGTCAAACAATTTTTTTTGTAGAGTTCCTAGTTTCCAAAATATAGGATTTTCAAAATTCAAGTGTTTTCAAAAAAATATAAAAAATAAAAAAGTTTTATTACAAAAAATAAAGGTCATAAAGACTGTTCGTTTGAGCCATGGCACAACGTTCTATCCTGTTTGGTTTTCAAACTATCACCAACTTTCGAAAACAAAAATTTTCAAAAAAAAATTTCAAAAATATAACGAGTAGTCCATAGCAAAGCCCCCGTCAGCCCGAGTCCAACGACACTTTATTCGTGAATCTCCGACCACCGGTTCGGGAATTATCGGCTCGCATTGGGAGTAGTGGTGGGGGGGGGGGGTTAGAACTGTCATCACTCCACTACTACTATTCATAACGTTTACACAAGCTTTCTTCCGTTTAATCCATGCAGGTAAATCAATGCTCGAAGGGGATTATATTTATTCATGTTGGTTTCTAAATAAAGTACTTCAACCAATGCCCAGCCAGACTCCCTTTCCTGGAACTCTTCACTCTTCACGATGAAAGCACTTGAAATATTTTGATATATATCACTAATATTAGTTGATTCACTAACAATTACGTTTTTTGTATTAAAAGATTTGATATCCGTAATTTCACCTTCGCTCCCAGTTTTTACATAGAGGCCAAAAAGTTCAAAATTCATTTTAAATGTTTTATGCTCTAATAAAACTTTTTCTACTAAGCCAAACACAGTAGGTTGAACATTTTTTTAAAAATGATTCAATACTTTGAGTTTTTTCTTTACTATAAAGTCTATAACTAGCAATTCGACTTTTAAATGCACTACCAATTTGTTGAACATTTCCAGAATTTCTTTCATGGCAAGCGTTATTTTTATGATGAATACTGCGTAAATGTCCATGAATGAATGAAGAAGGTATATCAATATTACATACATCACAATGTGTTATCGAAGGTTCACCATTCTTCTTTCTTTTTGTTGCACAACTATTTTCGCAATCTTGAGAACGTTTACGCTTTTGAGCATCACATTCATTTAAAGGTTCCGTGCTAGTTGTTGGTTTTACAGTTTTTAATTCTTGTTGTTCACCATGCACTTTAACCATGTGGGATTGATATCGCTTTACAGCAGAAAAACCAAGTTCACAAACTGAACATGAAAATGGTGCTGAACTAACATGCATTAAATTTACATGACGTGCAAGATTATCTTGTCTGTTAAATGTGGTAGCACAATGACTGCACACTAACATTTTAATGTCATGTTTAACATTTGCGTGTCGTTGAAGGCTGTCAGGTCTTGAGAACTGTTTCTTACAGTCACCACACTTGAACATGATGTTCCCTTTCGAAATTACCTGTAAAAGAAAGAAATCATAAATGTTAATATATGATAAACAAAAGTACAATATAAATAGTTTAATTACATTCCAGTCAATGGTTATAGCAGGGTATTTAAATCGATCATCTGTGAACTCCTAGCAAGTCTAACTTCATGTAGTTCTAACTGTCACTGACACCTAGCGGTGAACATTGGAACTTGATAGAGTGGGAGAAACCAGTGATCGCCAGTTAAGTGAGCTAAGTGTGACGTCATAACCAATCTTAAAGCAAGTCTAAACTTGTAGAACATGTCACGTGATAGAAACCAGCGATCACTAGTTAAGTGAGCTAAGTGTGACGTCATAGCCAGTCTTAAAACAAGTCTAAACTTGTAGAACATGTCACATATTGGAAACCAGCGATCGCCAGTTAAGTGACCTAAGTGTGACGTCATAGTCAGTCTTAAAACAAGTTTAAACTTGTAAAACATGTCACATGACAAGGTTAAGTTAGGTAAAATTAAGTGAACTGAGGTTAAGACTTTAAATATTCCCTCTGTCACTGACACCTAGCAATGAACATTCGAACTTAATAGAGTGGTAATCAAAATCTAACCTACAAATTTAGCTTTACACATCATGGTCAAATAGTTCCAACTTTTTACTGCTAAATATACCATTTTCACTGACATGTAGTGGTGAACATTGGAAAATAATACTCAAGCTGTTTAAAAGTTATTAGAGGGGCACTTACCTTTTTATAATTGATCAACTGCTGCCACTGAATGAACAGATTGTAGGAATCTGGTAACCTACAGGTACCCAATTATCTGTAAACAAATTAATCAATCAATCAATCAATCAATCAATAAATACATTCCAATCAATAACTTTAACATCAATTAGTAATAAAAGACTACAATCCATTAATAATAAGTACTTACCTTGCAAAATAATTTAATGATTTTCTACCAAAACGGCTTTTTTTACAACTCTTGAGCAGTAATAGAGCACTGTTCACTCAAAGCGAGTAATAAAGACTGACAGTAGGGAGATATATGACACCCCTCTTATATAAACTCTCATCGCTCGTGTCAGCAGTTTTTTGCAGATCATTGCAATTCCTTTCCCAATACAGCTGAGAGTCCAAAGCACACAAGAAACACCTGTGTGGTATCCAATGACTGCTGACTTGTCATAATCATCACCCATTGTTTTTATCAACACCTGAGGTTTCAAATTACTTCAGCGTCAGTCATAGCAACAGCAGTGTGCGCTCTCTGCCATGTCAGCAACATGACACCGGAAGGAACACCTGTGTAATATCCAATAACTGCTAACATTGCATGATCATCACCCATTGTCTTAATGAACACTTGCGGTTTCAAATTACTGCAGCGTTAGTAATAGCAACAGATCTGTGCGCTCTCTGCCATGTCTGTAATATGACACAGGAAATATAACAAGACGTCTTACTGCACATACCATCTCCTCAGTTTTAACATCTTAAGAACATGTATTATTCTCTTTCAACTACAAATGACTCGTTAGAACACATCCATCCACCAAGTTAGATCCCTTGTATGTTCACATGTATTTCGTCACTTTAATTTCATATCGTTATCCCATTATAGAAGTGGTGAACAACGTCAGTTCAACACACACAAATGTAGTTAGACCCTTTGACATAATTTAAATAAATTCATGAGCTAGTCCATAGGGACCAGGCCAAAGGGACCGGTCCAAAGGGATCAGTCCAAAGGGACTCATCCACAAGGACTCGTCCACTAGGACCTGTCAACAAGGACTTGACCACAAGGACCTGTCCACAAGGACTCGTCTACAAGGACCTGTCAATAATGACCTGTCAACAATAACCCATCCACAGGGATCCACTCTCCCACCCTCTCACAAAAGCTATGAGTGGGCATGCGTAAAAAACAAAAACAAGCATGTTAATTCATAGTGGCTATCCACCGAACACATGCACTTTATGTAGAACAACGTTTAAATCCATATTGGCATTCAAACTCTCACATATTGCAATTGGAAAGAGAGATTCTCTAAAAATTATAATTTCACCCCCTAGTAGGGTAGATTTTATTTTTGGGGTTGAAATATGTTGTCCATTGGAAAGGGGGTGTTAGCCCGAGTTCATTGACATCTCATTCGTCAAAATCCGACCATGCGTTCGAGAGATATCGCGCCGCCGCCATCTTGTGAGGTGGGGAGGTGGAGGTGGGTGTAGAACCATCCAAAACACACTACTAAAAGCAATTCTTTTTCTAGATTACGAAGGCAAAACTGAAAAATAGCTTCTAAAAGTCGATGTAATCAAGAGAAAAAAGATTATCTTTAATTATAGTCAGGTAGTTTCTCTTTTAACAGTCCGCCTCATTGCGTAGTATCAAGCATTCTTTGCTTGCAAGGGCCCGGGTTCAGATTCCTGGCTCTGACAAGAAATTTAATTCTGCTCAGAGGTCTGAACGGGGTACACTCAGCATCGTGAGGAAGAACTGAGTAGAGGCCAGTCCGTTTCCTACCTCAGTCATCCTCGAAGTGGTTTTCCGTGGTTTCCACCTCTATTCCAGGCAAATGCCTGGATGGTACCTAACTTAAGGCCACGGCTGCTTTTTACCCAAACCCTACCTCGATTACAAAACATACACATAGGACCTACTAGTACAGTACAGACATCAGACTGATACAGGTTATCAAACGGCTTTTACACACGCTTAAGTACACGGGGCTAAATGACCACGATATCGCAAAGACCCTAAAAATAATCAGTAACAACCTTTTCTTGTAAAAAAAATGCTGAAGCTGGTTCCAATGAGGACCGAAACATCTAATGCACCCATTCACCCCATGCGAATGGTTCCATGAATATCCCGATAGGACTTCTTCTTCTCCTTCTAATTCTTCTTCTGGTTCCTATCCGTTCCCGATGTTGGCAACCATCTTGACTTTGCAGTTCTTGTCACTTGCAGCTCAGAATAATTCAGTGGACGTTTTGGAGGTCCAGGCTGTGAGAATTTTTAACCAGGATATTCTTCTCTGTCCCACACTTCTCCTCCCTGGTATTTTCCCTTGAAGAATAGACTACAGTACATGTCAGTATTTCTCATGATGTGTCCTAGGTATTGGATTTTCCTTATTTTCACGGTGGTTAATACTTCCTTGTGTTTTCTCATTTCCTGGAGAATCTGCCATATCCTTATGTACAGCCACATTACAAAGGCCTCAAACTGTTTACATACTCTGTTCGAGTCCATGTCTCAGCACCGTAAATGAGAGTAGAGAACACATAACAACGCTAAAGCCCGGTTTTTAGCCTACTTTCGATTTTTGCAAAAAATGAAAGTAGACTTATGAGATCACAACAGGGCGAAAAAACTGTGTCTGTCTGTGTGTGTGTATGTGTGTGTGTGAGACTGTGTGTGTGTGAGTGTGTGTACTCTGAATGTCTGTCTCCCCCCCCTATCAATTCGAACACGGTGAGCGCAAATTGAACGAAATTTGGTACAAAGGTAGCACTAGCAAAGGACACCTCAGTGTCATGTTTTATATCGCCGCCATCTTGACGGAAACGTAATGGCGGCCACCCAAATGTCCAAAGCTTAAATCAAATTACGACTAACCTAATCATCCGATCTCTACCAAATTTTGCAACAACATACCTTTATGAAGGGAGCATCCTTTGACAAATCTAATAGGTCATTAGTCTAATAGTTTGCGGATGGCGGCCATCTTTGTGTCAAAATCGATTACCCTATTAATTCGAACACGGTGAAACCGAATGGAATGAAATTTGGTACAGAGGTAGCACTAGCAAAGGGCACCTTAGTGTCATGTTTTATATCACCGCCATCTTGACGGAAACGTAATGGAGGCCACACAAATGTTCAAAGCTTAAATCAAATTACGACTAACCTAATCATCCGATCTCCACCAAATCTTGCAACAACATACCTATATGGAGGAAGCATCCTTTGCCAAATCTAATAGGTCATTAGCCTAATAGTTTGCGGATGGCGGCCATCTTTGTGTCAAAATCGATTACCCCTATTAATTCGAACACGGTGAAACCGAATGGAATGAAATTTGGTACAGAGGTAGCACTAGCAAAGGGCACCTCAGTGTCATGTTTTATATCACCGCCATCTTATCGGAAACGTAATGGCGGCCACACAAATATTCAAAGCTTAAATCAAATTACGACTAACCTAATCATCCGATCTCCACCAAATTTTGCAACAACATACCTTTATAGAGGAAGCATCCTTTGCCAAATCTAATAGGTCATTAGCCTAATAGTTTGCGGATGGCGGCCATCTTTGTGTGAAAATCGATTCCCCCTATTAATTCGAACACGGTGAAACCGAATGGAACGAAATTTGGTACAGAGGTAGCACTAGAAAAGGCCACCTCAGTGTCATGTTTTATATCACCGCCATCTTGACGGAAACGTAATCGCGGCCACCCAAATGTTAAAGGCTAAAATGTAATTACGACCAACCTAATAATCTAGTCTCTACCAAATTTTGCAACAACAAATCTTTATGTGGGAAGCATATTCTGACCAAACTGCTAGATCATCAGCCCAATAGTTTGCAGATGGTGGCCAAGTATGTGTGCAAATCGATTCCCCCTATCAATTCAAACACGGTGAAACCGAATTGAACGAAATTTGGTACAGAGGTAGCACTAGCAAAAGGCACCTCAGTGTCATGTTTTATATCGCCGCCATCTTGACGGAAACGGAATGACGGCCACCCAAATGTTAAAAGCTTAAATCAAATTTCGACCATTCTAATAATTTGATCTCTACCGGATTTTGCAACAACATGCCTTTTTGTGGAAAGCATCTTATGACTGACTACAAGGTCATCAGCCCAATAGTTTGCAAATAGCGGCCATGTATGTGTGCAAATCCATTCCCCAGATCAATTCAAACACGGTGAAACCGAATTGAATGTTTTTTTTTTTACAGAGGTAGCACAAGCAAAGGGCACCTCATATTCATGTTTAATATCCCTATAGCACGTTGTATTTCAACAAGCTACTACAACCAACATTCAATTATACTCCTTGAAAAGGACAAAGAGTTATAACAATACCCATGCATTTAGGAGAAAGTAGGCTATATGTTCTCTACTGAACATCTTGTTTTAGTAATTGTTATCCCATGTTGTTTGAACAAATTACGCATCTTATTGAATATTGTCCTGGCTTTTCCGATTCGGGACCTCACCTCATCAGAAGGATCCCATTGGTCATTTATGGTAGTGCCAAGGTACGAGGAGCGTACTATATTGTTTTACACTTTATTCCTTTCTACCCAAATGAAGTACATTACACATCAGTTGTTACGCCCACCTTCTCAACATAATCTTCTTCTAACTTCACGCACTTTTGCCATCGATGTGTCAGTCTCTCCGGACCTTCCTGAAACCATTCTTTTGGAGTGTTGCGTACCTATGCCTTGATAGCTGTGTCCAGAGGTTTCTTCATGTTCCCGAATAAGTGAAGATCACTTGGTGCCAAGTTGGGAGAGTATGGTGGATTTGGCAGCACCGTGAATCCCATTTGATCAATGGCATCAGTGGTCTCTCGGCTAGTGTGGGGGCGGGCACTGTCATGTTGCAGAAGCACACTTTTAGCCCATTTTCCTGACCGCTTAGTTTGAATGGCACGACGCGACGTAAGCGCTTAAGGGTTGCCACATATGCTGCACTGTTAATCATGGCCCCCAATTTCAGCCAGTCAATGAGGATGATGCCCTTTGTATCCCAGAACACTGTCGCCATTTGCTTGCCAACTGATGGCACTGTTCGACATTTCCTTGGCGGTGGACTGTCCCTATGCTTCCATTGCATGGTCGTCGTTTAGCGGATTTTGCAGAACTGGATACAGCTGTCAAGGCATGGGTACGCAGTCTGGAGAGACTGACACGTCGATGGCGAAAGTGCATAAAGCTACAAGGAGATTATTTTGAGAAGATGGACGTAACAACTGATGTGTAATGTACTTCATTTGGGTAGAAAAAAATAAAGTGTAAAACAATATATTACGCACTTGTTTAATGGAATTCTGGTCAATATATTTAATTTGCCCGATCGGGCAATAGATAGATAAGTTTGTTTAATCAGTATTGACAGGTATTTTTAGCCTATTTTTAATTTTGAAAAAATAGGCTTATGAGATCACCTTTTGTCCGTGTGTGTGTGCGCGCGTGTGTGTGTGTGTGTGAGGTGTGTGTGTGTGTCCCCCCTAATAAAATCTAAACGGCTGGACCGATTTCAATGAAACTCGGTAGGTTCATGGCGCTATTCCCGGCGACCTCGACCGTGCCCTTCAAATTTTGTTACGTCTCACCAATCCAACATGGCGGCTGTGCCAAATATTTCACTTGCTTTCAATATCTCCGAATCTATTACCGATATCGCCCTGAAATTGTGTACGGTGATAAAGGGCACTACTAGAAGTTCAGCTATGAGACTTTCAAGAACCTGATGACTATAAAACCAACATGGCGGCCAAGCGAATTTGAGACTTTAAATAGACTTTTCTCGCGATTTAACTACCCAAACGTAGTGAAACTGGGTACAGCAATTGTTTATACACATTGTAAAGCACTGGAGTCTAATTTAGTTCAATTGTTTACATAACCTCAAAATGGTGGCTGTGCGAAATATTTCACTGACATTCTATATCTCCGAAACTATTACAGATATCACCCTGAAATTTTGTACGGTGATAAAGGATACTGATACAAGTTTACCGGTGTATATTTCATAAACCTGTAATGTACAAAACGAACATGGCGACCAAGCGAATTTGAAATATTTTAATAGACTTTTCTCGTGATTTAACTCTCTGAGCGCAGTGAAAATGTGGTACAGTAAATGATTTTGCAGATTGTAATGCACTGCCATCTAATTTAATTCAATTGTTTACATAACCTCAAGATGGCGACTGTGGGAAATTTTAAAATTAAGATTTTATTTCTTGTGTCGTAATCATGCGATCGAAGTGAAAGTTTGAATAATGATCCTAGGCAATAATTGTCCTTGAATGGTACATAACTCTATGGCCTATACATATTACAGTCCTAAATGGCGAGCTTCCGAAATATTTAGACGGTTCTCAATATCTATGAATCTTTTACAGCAACCAAACAGATTTGCTTTATGTTCATAGAGACTATGAACATATGTTCACCTATAGGACTTTGAGTAACCTGATGAGCACAAATCCAACATGGCGGCGACGCGAAGTATAAATATATAAATGGACGTTTCTCGCGAATTAACTATCCGAGTGCCGTGAAACGTTGCACGTTAAATGCTTATACAAATGTTGATCCACTGGCATCTAATTTATTTCAATTGTTTGCATAATCACAAGATGGCTGCTGTGCGTAATTTTAAAATCTCGTTTTTACTTCCTGTGTTCTAATCATGCGATTGAAGTTTGAATACCACACGTACACAATAATCTTAATGTAATAGTGCAAAAATAAAAATCCAACCTGGCGACCATCTGAAATATTTAGACGGTTCTCAATATCTACGAATCTGTTACAGCAATTAAACTGAAATTTTGTATGTTGATAGAGGCAATTAACATGAGCAGGATATATGAAAATAGGCTGTATAGTTCTTCACGGAACTACTTGTTTCTTAATTACATCGAATTCAAGTAAGTCAATACGGAAAATATTGTACCTTAACAGAACTATCATTGTTAGTGATTTTGCATTCTGAAAGTTCTATACTAATAGATGTGTGTATAACACTTGTTGTATTTTTTGTTCTCAGGTCCAGTCTCCCTTCTACTTTAACTGGAGACTGAAGAGCGCAAGTTTATTTAGAGGACTGGACTACAACTCGTGCGTGGTGCTTTTCTGGGCGATGAAGGTAACGCCCGTAGCTTATAGATAGAACTACTGATAGTTGCTAAACAGCTGGATACGAGCATCTAAATCTGTATCTTTAAACGGTGTTTCGAGGGGCAGTTGACCTCGCTGTTCCGCCCCTTAAAAACATAACTAACTACAGTATTTATTAAAACTCAGCAATGTTTCTAGGTTTATGTCGTGTCTTGTGCGGGGTTTCGCCTAGGAACACCTAGATAGGCTCATTAGAGGGCTCTTGGTGTCCGTGCCCGGACCCCCGCAAGAGTAGCGAACTGCGCGCTACCTCCCTTCTTATGGAGTGCATCTGCACTTCTTTACTGGGAGAGCTAAAAGCTCAAGCAGCCTTTCGCCTCCGGTAGCACACAGTTCGCTACTCCTGTAGGGGTCCGGACATGGGCACCAAAAGCCTGCTGATGAGCCTAAACTTTTGTTCCTAGGCGAAATCCCGCACAAGACACGGCATAAACCTAGAAAAAATCCTGAGTTTTAATTCCTTAGCCGTGAAAGCCAACATACCATCTTAACTATTTATTGGTTACTTGCTTTTGAATGGACTGAGTTTGGACTGTTTAAAGGGAGGGATTTATTTCACGACCAATGGCCAAAGTGGAAGATTTTCATTGAACTGAATATGTACAATTACGGTGTGAATGTGCATATTTTTTATACTTGTATGTTATATTCTTCTGAGATTACTCCCGAGGAGTAGGCGTACTCGTTAAATCAAGCACCACGACCGCGCGGGCAGCTGAAGCAAGTCCGGAGATCATTGGTTCGAATCCCGGTGCTGACAGCGGCTATTTGAGTATGGTTTTTCCCCGGGTTTGTCGCTAATACACACACTACTACAGTCACCAAAATAAATACAGGTTACCAGACAAATTTAACACACATCCAAGTAGACAGAGCTGATAACCAAGATGTCCCAAGCCCCTAAAATGAATTATTAACAAGAACAACAAACAATCATGTTAGATTTTTGTAATATTTTGAAAATAACATACAGCTGCCCCTAATAATAGACTATTGTTTATGCAAACCAACTAACGCGTGTTGTCAGGAAGGTCGATATTTCTCTGCTTGCATCCCGTATGGTGCTAATGCACTGCAAGCATATCCCGCACGCGATATTGAACACTAAAATTTTTCCCTAGATGTGACTACAGACTAATACGAGGGAAAAGTAATAGTGTTCAGTATCGTTTGCGGGATATGCTTGCAGTGCGTTAGCACCATACGGGATGCAAGCAGAGAAATATCGACCTTCCTGCTAACAACATAAATAGTGCATGTTGCAACGAGCCTATAATGGCAATGACACGAGTATGTTTATAAAACGAGCGTAAGCGAGTTTTATAATTTCCATACGAGTGTCTTAATTACCATTATAGGCGAGTTGCATACGACTGTTTATGTTCGACGATAATTATAACTTTATTATATGTTTTAACATAAATATTCATAAATATATGTTGAGATTCAGTCACTTTAATTTGCAAGCGCTGGGTTTGATATCTCTGTTTTCCAAGTTTTCTGACCGACCGACGCATGCGCTCTGTGTACTTGGCAATGCCATACATAGAGGAAAGTACCCAAACCCGAACCTCCAGTTTATTTTAGATTTTTTTAATCCATGTTTTTTTTCAAACTTCAATCAAATTATTTGCAACTTATACCTTACTTAGTTCTCCAACTGTCATATTCTACTTAAAATCGTTGATCAACTTGTGTAGGTGAAAATCATGTTTTTCATAAACATTACGTTTTGTTGATTTTTAAATATGGGTTCCTAATGTGGGCCCCTGAAAAATATTCAGAAATGGGTTAAAATAAAGTTAACAAATGGAAAATAGATGTGTGTCATTTTACAAAGATAGAAATTTAACAGTTATGCACACAGTCTATGTATTCAAATGTGACAAAGTCACATGTGTAAGCATCATTTTCCGCCCCCCGCACATTCTACATCATCCACAGTTCACTTTAAGATTCCTCTGATAATTTTACACTGCTAAACATGCACTCTGCATGTTCTTCGCAAACGAGGGAAGATACCCGTCGTGGAATTTGCAATTCAGAAGAGCCTGAGGACATGTCATTCGAGTCTTCATCAGAAGCAAAACTGGATTCTTCCCGATGCTTTTTGTTGAACTCAAGACGTTTTTAAAATCCCTCGACCGCGTGCTGCTTCTAAGTTTGCAGATTGTTTACTGACCTTAGATCCTTTAGCCTACCTACATTATTTAGCCTTCTGCTATAGGATTCGTACAGCGAAGAAGTTAGGATTGCGGAACTACATGCTTTACGCCCTCTTGTAGATGCCATCTGCTTAAGTTTTGGTAAGGGGTTGACTTGATATGGACTTGTATCGAAAGCTTTTCCCTGTGATGTTTATCTTTCTCTGATAAGTTAATCTTGGTTAGTTTAATATGCAAAGGTGTCAAGCTAACTTGATACGCTCCAATTGACGTTGATGAAATATCATTCTGAGACGCTCTGGTAGTGGATGGTTTATTGAGGTCTGCTAGAACATCTTCGACTTTTTCACGTATCCCTTGATCTCTCTCTGCTTCGCCATTTTGCCACCTCGAACTAGAAGGCACATTGTAGACTTTACTGGCATTTTTTCAAGCCCATCTTCTTTTTACGGAGAACATCAATAGATTTTGCCACGTCTACCGAAGACCACGATCTTAACAGTTAAGTTTTCGGCATTCGGGCTGCAACAAAGTGCCCAATTTGCAAGCTGATTTATCAAAATCAAACACATTTTAGTTTTACAAGACAAAAAATAGGGGGCCCGGATTAGGAACCTTAGGGGGGTTCGGGTTAGGCACCGGCATGCTTATATATCAAATACCGAGAACTTTTTAACGAGTCAATGAAAATGTGTTACATTACCCTACACTGATAGCTTGTAATGTCCCCTTCAGAATAATGCAGTTGTTAATAAATTTACCCATTAAATCACGAAGTAAGGCAACTGAAAATAGGCACGTGCGAAAACTTTGCAAGTAACTGTTTTTATCGATGGCCGACTGATGAACGAGAATTGGAGACGAATCTAGCGCTTGACTGAGTTCTGGTCATCTAAGGACCTACTACTTCAGTACATTTACAATAGGTAGCAGCTCCATACATAGCTGTAAGCTGGGGGCTCGCATTAAGAACCGTGCCCGGGATTGGGTACTTTCCTCTATGTTTACAGCCTGCCGATGTGCACCAGCATTCAGAGAAACTATCACCGAAGTCGTTTGAAAGCAATGCGCTGTGTAGAAATTGGAATTGGGGCTATTAAGGTAAAGTGCTATTTCTTATCTCATATTCGCCAGTTTATTTACGCCAACATATGGACGGTGCACTTTCCATGTCGGTAATTTATATAGAAGGATGCTGTGTTCATGTCCGTCATGTTGGATTTTGAGCGCATGCGCGAAGGTATCCTTACCTAATTGGTCAAAGAATGAGCTCTGATTGGCTGGAGAAACTGTATCATAATGGAAAACAGTACTATACTAGTAGTTAGTTAGCTATTGTTGTTTTAAGGGGCGGAACTACGAGGTCATCTGCACCTATTGCTATAATGACCAACATTATGATACAGTTATCTGACGTATAATATTCACATTTCAACATCGTCGAACATAAACAATATTATTAGGGGCAGCTGATTCACCTGGTATAAAACGCTAAGATGAATGTTTCACAAAACTCACACTCTTAAACCAGAGGGAGCTAAAAGGTTTGGCTTGGACCAAAATCGTCCAAATCGTCTCAAAAGTAGGTCTACAGGAAAAATCTTGCATTTCTTGAAAAGTAAACGGCAATATAGTTATTTGTTCATAAAGTGCATTTTGGCCTAAGCAAATAAACAAAACGATAGCCAGAACAGTGTTGCGCCCCATCCGCTTAACAGGAAAGTCGGGCGAGTAGTATATGCAGATGGGGTGACTACAAGTAACCAATCGTAACAAATGAGCATTAAAAGAAACATAATTACCCGCAGCAATGACGAATTGCACTCACTCACTCAGTCACTCAGAAGGCTTCTATGGGACACGAAGATCCTGATAAATGCCTCCACTGAATTCTGTTTTGGGCGAGTTCTTGTCAGTTGTCTACATTCAGATGTCTACAAAGTTTGGAGAGTTCATTTTTCCACGAACTTCGTGGACTTCCTACAAACCTTTTTCCTCTTGGTTCTTCTTTGAAGATTTGTAAGAACATCCTATCATCTCCCATCCTTAGTAAATGAACAGACCATTGAAATCTTCTGGAGTTAATGATGTTGAGTATTGATGCTTGCTGTGATAATGAGTGTATGTCTTAATTTGATCTTTTTTTTTTTTTTGAGCTTTGAGATGCGGAGTCAAAAACAAAATGGTCCAAGCATTTTCCTATACACTTTATTTTCGAAAACCTGCAACTGGTGTTCTTCCTGTTTTGTTAAACGTGCGTTTAAACAAATAAATGAGGCGATAACCTCTGCGAGCTCGCATGCCAAGAGAGTTCTCGCAGGGGTCTGCTAGTTTATGCAGTATTATTGAGCAATATTATTTTAGTCAGAATTGATGTATTTAATATTGCACAAAATCCGTATTTGTAATAAAACAGAATGAAACAGTTCTGGGAGAAGATGAAGCCACATTTGTAACCAATATTTCTAAGACTTGACTGTATATAGATGGATTATAGTGCTCCGACGTGGGCGTAAAATGAAAAAAAAAAAAAAAAAAAAAAAAGACAACACTCAATTTGGAGTTCAAAATGCGTAAGCTTGGATTTTAGCATTTTAAAATCCATTAACTGTACCTAGTTCTGCCATAATTTCTGTCCCTTTACAGAAGCAACTAGTATAAATACAGAATGACGACATCAAGACGTGTACCTAATGTAATTTATTCAATATAGACTACAAACAAGGGGTGAAGTACACAATCTATTCAAATTGTCCACCTTTTGCTGATACCCCTTCTCAAACGCTGTGGCCAACGTATCTAGTGCTTGAGGCTGCGGCCTTCACCAAATCTGCCTTCAAGGACGTGATACTGTGGTGAGGTTTAGAGCAGGTCTTCTCTTCTAACATGGGCCACAAGCAATAGTCCAGTGGATCTATGTTGAGGACTTCTTGAGGACCAATCGGCAGATCTGATACACCGTACTCTGAAAGATTGTTCTCCAGCCTACGTTGTGTGGTCTTAACCTTGTGAGCAAGCACTGAGTACTGCTGGAATATCCAGTGCTTACTTGCAAACAAAGTGGTGTTCAGGGGCTTCACAACCTTCTGCAGTTTGTCAGTTTGGTAGTTGGCAGCACTTGTCTTCACCCCATGTTCGCAGGAATGCGGTGATGACACGCCCTCAAATAACACTCCTCACCAAACCACCACGGACGCTGGATGGTGACCTCTTTGCCCTGTTAAGAATTTGGCAGCAGCTTCCTTCGAGCTGGGAACACACACACGCGCTCATTCTGGCGGTTGAGTTATCCGTCTATGGTGAAAATTCTCTCATCTGTGAAGAGATTTTGGCGGTGGCTGCCTTTTGCATGCTTCTCCAGTTGACCCCTGACTCTTTTGTTCTTATTTGCCTAAGGCTGCTGTCAGTCACTGTCCCGAGTTTCTTCGGTATGCTCCGAGCCTAATGTCTTCGTTTATGACACGTGATATCGTTCGCGGAGGGATTTTAAGTTCCTGTGCCATGATTCTTTGCTTGCGAAGCGGATTTCTCCGAATTCTCTCGGCAACGGCTTTGACGGTTGTTGGCGTCTTCTGTCTTGCTCGTGCGTGGCCGACCTTGATATCATGTTATTTGAAGTGGTCACAGCAACCTGGAAATCGCTACTGGTTTCTCGTCACCTTTGTGTAACACAATAACTGGGATGAGATTCTCTTTGACTTCTCATTCCGTGTTTACTAGGTGGCAGCTGACATTCAAAAACATGCATGTCGGAGCTGTGACTTCAATCTCATTCCACAATACGCCAAACTACACGTGTGACAGCTATCTAGCGAAGTGAAGTCACTCTAACCAGCCAATCACAGACAGCCATCCAAACTATATATCACGACAGATCGCGTTTTGTTCACGATGTCGTGATTTAGCAGGCAACATCTCGAATGAAACTCGATTTTTCGTGATATATCAATTGAATGGCTGCCTGTGATTGGATGGTTAGAGTGACTTCACTTCTTATACTGCAAGTAATACTTGATGGCGTAAAACCTCAGCTGACAAGTGAGCACACAGGTGAATCTCGTATGCGAGCGAGTCCAAATGCTTCAGTGTTTCTTAGAAATTTGATGCCTTTGTGGTCAGGTCAGAGACACTATAAGCAGGACAGTAACTGCAGGAAGAGGTGTGAAACAGTTCACAAATCGTGCCACGACCGGGATACAGTAGTATTCATGAAATCAGCTACGAGTACTCCTTGCGGGAGGTACTACGTCAATTGTCATTTAGCGGAAGCGCTGCTTCACAAAGTTGTAATTAGACAGTCTACGCTAGATCAAAAGTGGTCATACCGTAGTCATTGTACAACGAATCGTCAAAGTTTTGTTAAAATAAACTATAGTCGTGCTGCGAACAGTAAGAATCAAATTTGAACATTATTATAGGCCAAGAAAATAACTTCAGCCGACAGGGGCGTGCATGGCCTCAAGGACAGTATCAGTCACGAAGAAACATCGAATTATCTCAACAGTAAACGAGAACTTTGAAAGTAGTGAAAACCGAAATTTATCTAGTGAGGCGGGCGGTATTTCAGCGCGTGCATGTTCGTATGTGAGTTTTAAAACATGAATCAGTGTAGTGTATTTAAAATCAATACCATTTTCTTCGTTGTCCTATGAAGAGAAATGTGAAGTGAAATAGAGAAGACCAAACCCTCGTCTAAATATACTACAGAGTGATGAACATCAGTCACGTAAATTCCAGTCTCAGTGGTATGTATGAGCAGTATGAATGGTTAATGCTATGTTTGTATTCTCTTTGGTGGCGATAGTACAGAATGGAGTGATGTCTATGTGCCACCCCGTTCGATGCGCAAGCATCATGTCTTTGAAACAAACTGGCATCCAACTAATTAAGGTCTAAATAGTCCCATTGACAGAATGATGCGAATCACTTCGCTCCTTGGTACGGAAGTGTACGCGTCAGCTCTTGGTAGCCTATCTGCTATTGTATTGCTGGTGACAGCTGGTGTCAAGAGGGTTTGTTTCACTCCCAGCAAGGAGACCATCGTAAATGGTCCCGAAAAGGATCATCCCCTTCTTCCCAGTGTGAAAGTTCAATACGACAAAACACACAGCGCACCACATCTTCTCGGTTCAAGTAAGAAATAAAAACTGCTTTTGCAAGTTTTATGTGTTGACAAAAGCCTACAGACCAGGATTCAAATGTTAACCAACGGTCATGTTCTGATTTTAAATTTAACCCACGTGGTAAACCAACTTGCTCACTTGTTGTATTTGGTACTAACGCCATGTGTTATAATAAAACTTTTTCTTATTGTAAGTTATTAACGTTGCACAGAGTACTTTAAAGCACAATGTATGTTTTTTTCACTGTCTGTTCACTATGTTAATGGTGCATGACCACACCTATAAAAACAAACAAAATAACCCATCACTCAATCAATTAATACTTGTAAATAAAACGTTAACGTTATTTGGCATTAATATATCAAAACACCATTACAAAAATAAACTGTATGTCGACACTAACAGTAATCCATGTACTTATTTTCCTTTTTTTTTATAAAGCTGCAGTCATTTACATCCCCCTTTAACCAATATATAAACAACAACAAATGAATGCCATTAACTTGTTCAAACCTGTGGATATTCGTTGAGTTCATAGGGAACCGCCCATAAGTTAAATTTAATTTTTTGTTTTTAGAAAATCCAATATGGCCTTGTACTTTTTCCGGTCAACAGCCAATATGGACTTGTACCGTTTGCCAATACATAGCCATTAATCAAGAAAGCAATCATTGTCCCAGTCATGTACAGGTAATGAATATTTTTTTGTCTAGGGGTTTTTCATTAGTGGTAAAATGGAATAGCATTTTTAAGCTAGACTTACCTGAGTTTTCAATAGATCACTGCCAGGAAACAATGGTTGCACTCTACTGCGTCTCGGGCTTTCAGTCACTGCTACGGCGGTAAAGCTTTTCTTTCCAAGTTTCTAAAAATAAATAAATAAAATAAACCGTTCTAAATACCTAAATTCAGGTTAATAAATGCATTTCATAAAATAAAATAAAATAACATCAAACAAAAAAAATGAAACAAGTTAGTTTAAAAAATAATCTCACCTTCACTTGCACTGGCTTGTTGCTGTTTCCTTCTAGTGGGGTCAAACGTGCAATGGTTTCTTGTATTTCAGACATGTAAGTTATACCGGTTATCTGCAAACAAATAAATACATAAAATCATTAATTACCTTATCAATAACTACAAATTTAAGGTTCATTAGCATTACATTATTAAAATAATCATTCATAGGTACTTACCAAAAAATAAAAGGATTTTTTCTTCCAAAGTTCAGTTCAGAGCTCTACTGTATACGTCCGTGCAAGTGCATCACTAACGCAATAGTTATCAGTTAGCCTAGCAACAGAGAGAGTTGCATTTTCTCAGCGTTTTGACCTTGAAATGTTGTCTCTCTCACACGTGTTCCCACGCCTCTACACATTCCTCAATCTGAATAAGATTCGTGTACCTTATACTAGTTTCATGTTTTTAATAAGGAACCAAAATGGCTGTCTCTTATACATCGGTAGTACGGCTGTCTAGGAACCAAAATGGCGGTCTCTCTGTTTAAACGCCAGACCTCCTAGCCTCTACCAGGTCTGTTTAAACGACAAACCTGCTAGCCTCTACCAGCCAAGTAACCTGACCCTTTACTTTCTGCCCACGTAGACATTCTTGTGTTATCAGCAGTCGCTCTGACAAGGCCTGGCCAGGTCGTGTATTGAGTGCGAGCAAACAACACAGTTCTGTAGCATTCAAAACGTGTGTGTCTTATTATTATTATTATTATTAAACATTTTACTGTAATAATAATTACTAGCAAGCGGCCATCCTCAATACATGATCATGTTAACCACATACTTTCACCCTAAAACACATGACTTTACCCAGTTGAATATTTAGTTTATAACATTTCAGTTCATTGACCTTACCGTTTTGGCTCTTTGCGTACATGCACATGACTTGGTCGAGCGAATGTTATATAGGTTTCCATATTCTACAACCATTCTCTCTGCCAGACAGTGGTCTCGCTTATTACCGTTTACTAGCATGTTAAAGATCCCCTTCAGGGGTAAAACAAATTCTTAGCATGCATCACACATTTTCAATTATTCGCCTCCATTCGTCATAGGAAATATCACAAAAACAACCGTCATAAGCTGCCCAGCCATCCCTCCAAAATAGCAATTCATTTCTTCCGGGCACGGTCATCGAAATCGCCATGAGGGATTTTTGAAATATTCGTCATAGGAAATATCTGAAAGAAAAAAAACGCTCCCTCGCTTTGTCGCCCCGTCGAAATAGCCATTTCCTGTATTCACCATGGTCAGTCATAGCCTCGTTGTAACAGACGTCAAGCGCTACCGGCTCTCTGTCTACAAACACTCTCTTATTTTAAAAAAGTTTTAAAATGCATAGTTTTTGACCTAGATACTTGACATTTATTTTCATCGTCGAGGGGGTAGGGACCTTTCATTTATGTCAAACAAACTCTTTTGTACAATTCCTAGTTTCCAAAACAGTAAAAATTCAAAATTTCAGTGTTTTCAAAAAATTTCAAAAAATAAAAAGTTTTATTATAAAAAAATAAAGGTTATAGAGACCATTCGTTTCAACTGTGGCACAACGTTCTCTCATGTTTGGTTTTCAAACTATCACCTACTTTTTAACACAAAATTTTTCATTTTTTTTTAAATATAACGAGTGGTCTATAGGAAAGAGAACGTCAGCTCGAGTCCAACCACACCTCATTTGTTAAAATCCGACCATCCGTTCGCCAATTATCGCCAATGTTCTCGAGAAAGTAGGCTATCATGTTTTCCCTCCAACACCCTTGAAACTTTTCACCTAGAGGGCATAGCCCCCTTTCATTAACGTCAAACAAACTTTTTTCTAAAATTCACCGCTTCCAAAATAGCACCAATCCAAAAAACAAACATTTTCAAAACATTTTTCTTTTAAATACCAACACAGATTCTTAGCTATGAGGACGTCATCCCAACGCCAACAATACCTCGTTCGTTAAAATACGACCATGCGTTCGGGAGATAGCGGCAAAGTTTATATGAAAGTAGGAGACTAAGCAGAATGCCCCTCATCCCACTACTACCTACTGTCAAGTTTTTATCCTAGATATTTGAAATTTATTTTAGGGGTAGAGGGGGTAGGGACCTTTCATTTACGTCAAACAAACTTTTTTGTAAACTTGTTAGTTTCCAAAATATAAAAAAAATCAAAAGTTCTGTGTTTTCAAAAAACATAAAAATAAAACAAGTTTTATTATAAAAATAAAGGACATAAAGACCTTTCGCTTGCAACATAGCACAACGTTCTATCATGTTTGGTTTCCAAACTATCGCCTACTTTGAATAACAAAGATTTTCAAAAATTTTCAAAATATATATAACAAGTCGTCCATAGGAAAGGGAGTGTCAGCTCGAGTCCAACGACACCTCATTTGTAAAAATCCCACCAGACGTTCGAGAGATATCGGCAATGTTCGCAGGAAATTAGGCTGTGGGTTTAAACTGTCACAGCCCCCCCTACTCCCGCCAACATGCCAAAGTCATCGTTAAAAAGGATCGGTTCGTCCCCAAAGTGATGTTGTGTGTCTGGTGGAATTTTGAAGGAGTGATTCACTGGGAGTTTGTTCCAAACGGACGTGCAATCAATGCGGATCTTTATTCTCAACAACTGGAACGAATTCTTGAAAAATTTTGACGGAGATACCCAGCATTAGTTAACGGAAATAGAGTTCTCTTGCAGCAGGACAATGCGAGACCTCATACTGCACGAACAGCCATGGCAAAAATTCAGGAATTGGAAGGAGTCGAACTGCTACCACATCCACCATACAACCCTGATCTTGCGCCTTCAGATTACCATCTTTTTCGATCCATAGCCCATTTCTTGCGTGGAAGAAATTTTGAAAACATTGAAGCTGTGTAAGTGGGTCTCGTCGTATTCTTCACATCAAAGTCCAGAGACGGGTACCGTTGTGTAATAAAAAATACCTCGCTGAAAGATGGCTCAAGACCATAGAATCCTGATTGTCTCTACTTTGAAGAACAGTCTAATTTCTTGTCAGAAAAATTTCCAAATAAAGTTTTATTTAAAAAACGACATTAGACTACTTATGAGACATCCCCTGTACTGTACCCGTTCCGTTATGGTATGCGATGACCCAGCTGACATAGCATCGCACACCAAACGTTACGGCACACACACACACACACACACACACACACACACACACACACACACTGAAAAAATATGATGAATGAAATAAGGTTTGTGTTGAAATCCAGGAGGAAAAAAAACTAACAAAAAAACAATCAGCTATGGGTAGCACGAGAAGAAGTGTCTCCGGGTCGATTACGGGTGAAAGCAACATCAATTATGAATGCAAAGGGCCCCATCCGCCTGGATTCCCATAAACCACAACCTTCCAGGATAAGCCTTAAGTTATAAGGAAGGGACATGAGGAAAGATAGCATTGTGACAACACTTAAAACAAACTAAAAATTTATTGATGCCTTGGTCTGGTCAAATGCAAGAAAATATACCCAAGGAGAATCCTACCTAGGAATATGGTGGTTACGAAAAAATTATGATGAACTGTTCATTGCAATTCCAACCATTTCCCCTAGAGTTTGAGTTCACATGAAAAAGAAAAGAACTAAAAGTCTTTCTTGGATGCTCAGGGTCACCGAAGCACTGAACACTAGAACACACGACACTCGTGACCTCTGAGCCCTATCAAAGTTAAATCATAATCATATATTGCATGTGAATTTGTAAACATTGTCTAAATACACACATATACACCCTATATAAATCATGTGAGTGTGAGGTTATGTTATAGTCTGTCCACTCTCATTACTATATTTACAAAATTTTACAACATAATCAAAACTGGATAGTGTTCGAATGTTAATGGTAACCAAATTATTTCCATCATTCTTTAAAACCATCTAAGAAAATCGTAATCATAAATGTCACCTGTTATTATCATCATAATAATTTATTCATTATTATCATCAGTTATTTTATTCAGACTTCACAACCAATTAATTTATTATTAATTTTATTCAGCAATATCATATCAGATTAAATTATTATTAATTTATTTAATTTAAATTTCAGATCAGGTTAACTCATTATTATTATTAATTTTCTTTAATTTTATTCTTTAGATCATCCTTTATAATTATTCAGGGCGAATTATCCAAGATGAATCTCATCTATATGTATAAAAATCAATGTAACGTGATAGTTTGTCTGTGGGTATGTATGTCTCCTATGCGTTCATATACCATTCGTCCGATTGCGATGAAACTTGGGTGAGATGTTGAGTACACTCCAAGGAAGGTTTCTGACTAGTAAATCCATTTTACAATAGGTAGCGCACGAGTAGATTCAACAAATGAGCGACGATGCGCGAAGCATTTCAACAAAGTCCCGTATGTGTTCATATACCATTCGTCCGATAGCGATGAAACTTGGGTGAGATGTTGTGTACACTTACGTGAAGGTTTCAAAATTAGTGAATACATTTCACAGTAGATAGCGCACGAGTAGATTCAACAAATGAGCGACGACACGCAAAGCGTTTCAACAAAGTCCCGTATGCATTCATAAACCATTCGTCCGATAGCTATGAAACTTGCGTAAAATGTTGTGTACACTGCAGGGAAATTTTCTGGCTTAGTACATCCACTTTACAATAGGCAGCGCACGAGTAGATTCAACAAATGAGCTACGACGCGCGAAGCATTTCAACAAAGTCACGTTTGCGTTCATATACCATTCGTCCGATAGCGATGAAACTAGGCTGAGATTTTGTATGCACTCCAGGGAAGGTTTCTAGCTTAGCAAATCCCTTTAAAAATAGGTAGAGCACGAGTAGAATCAACAAATGAGCGACGACGCGCGAAGCGTTTCAACAAAGTCCCATATAATTTCATATACCATTCATCCGATAGCGACGAAACTTGGGTGAGATGTTGTGTACACTCCAGGGAAGGTTTCTGGCTGAGTGCATCCATATTACAATATGTAGCGCAAGGGTAGAATCAACAAATGAGCGACGACACGCGAAGCGTTTCAAGCAAGTCCCGTATGCATTCATGTACCATTCGTCCGTAGTTATGAAACTTGGGTGAGATGTTGTGTACACGTCATGCAAAATTTCTGGCTTAGTAAATCCACTATACAATATGCAGCGCACAAGTTGATTCAACAAATGAGGGACGACGCGCGAAGCGTTTCAACAAAGTCATATACCATTCTGTCGTTAGCGGTGAAACTTGGGTGAAATATGGTGGACACTCCAAGGAAGGTTTCTGGCTTAGTAAATACATTTCACAGTAGGTAGCACACGATTTGATTCGACAAATGAACGACGACATGCGGAGCGTTTCAATACAGTCCCCTATGTCTTCATATCCCATTAGTCCGATAGCGATGAAACTTGGGTGAGATGTTGTGGACACTTACGTGACGGTTTCTAACTTAGTAAATATATTTTACAGTAGGTAGCGCACGAGTAGATTCAACAAATGAGTGACGGAGCGCGAATCGTTTAAACAAAATCAGGTATGCGTTCATATACTACTCATCCGATTGCGATGAAACATTAATTAGTTATTGTGTACCCGCCAGGGAAGGGGACTTAGTAAATCCATATCACAATAAGTAGCGCAAGAGTAGATGCAACAAATGGGTGACGACGCGCGAAGCGTTTCAACAAAATCCCCTATTGCGTTCATATAACATTCTTCGATTGCGATGAAACCTTGATGAGTTATTGTGTACACGCCAGGGAAGGGCTTCGACTTAGTAATACATTTCTCAATAGGTAGCGCACGAGTAGATTCAACAAATGAGTGACAGCGCACGAATCGTTTAAACAAAACCCCGTATACGTGCATATACCATTCATCCGATTGCGATGAATCATTGATGAGTTATTGTGTACACGCCAGGGAAGGGTTTCGACTTAGTAAATCCATTTCACAATAGGTAGCGCACGAGTATACGCAACAAATGGGTGACGACGCGCGAAGCGTTTTAACAAAATCCCCTATGCGTTCAAATAACCTTCTTCGATTGTGATGAAACCTTGATGAGTTATTGTGTACACGCCAGGGTAGGGTTTCGACTTAGTAAATCCATTTCTCAATAGGTAGCGCACGAGTAGATTCAACAAATGAGTGACAGCGCACGAATCGTTCAAAAGAATCCCGTATATGTTCATATGCCATTCATCCGATTGTGATGAAACTTTTGAAAGTTGTTGTGCACGCTCCCACGAATGGTTCTAAATTAGAAAATCCATTTTACGATAGCTTAGAGGCATTTAACGGAAATTGAAAAACATGTTGTGTATCCAAAAGCACTTCAAGAAACAGAATTTCAACGCCAACACTTTCTTTGATTGGCATTGCAACGCATGCCGGGTACAGCTTGTATATATATATATATATATATATATATCTCCAGATCATATCAATATATTTCAGAAAACAGCATGAGTTGTTTCAGGATCTTCAGAACCCTCAACAAAACATCTTTCGGAAAAGTCATCGGATTGTGACGTCTATCAGAGTGCACGAGTATGTGTGTAAACGAAATCCCTCAACAGATTTAAATTATCTAGTACTCAAGAACAAATTAACTGCCATCATAAATGCCAAACATCCACAAACATCAACTCATTAAATCATCAGGCCACTCAATCAAATTCAAATACATCATCATCACGACGATTCCATAAAAAAACACTCAGCACTCGGCTGGATCTACAAATATTATAAACTGGGTTCGCTCGAACCTATCAGTCACATCAACTAACAAGTGGCAAAACTCACACATCAAACAGGCAAATACACATGAATTCGAGCACTCAAATAATCGTCTTAATCTATGACCTGGTTCCGATAATAAAATGCTCATGACTTCCAAGCCTAATTGTCAAAAACTGTGTTAAATATATCTCAGAGAAACAACATGTCAAACGCTGACATAAATCTGAACATGCATTGAATATGCATTAACTTCATAAATATTATTGATCTGGATAAAATCCCCCAAGAAAAAAAAATATGCCTGTCTGTTAAAATACTACCGAAGAACAGGACAAAGTGCCATGCTCTACATAGCATATCCACTGTCTGAAATTCACATCTGATTCAAAATACCTCATTAGAAGAAATAAATAATAATTTGAAATTATTTAAATTGTTTCAAACAAATGAAGTTCAAAGGACTGCTGAAATTATTAAATCACCATGCTCGAAATAAATCAAATAGGATAATGACAAAGCGTGGACTAAAAACTGACACCTGCTTACCAGCTACGAATGAAAAAAAAACATTCGACCAAGTAAAAAAATCTAATCCAAAAACTCATTGTAAAAGACTAGCCATGGTTCTAAGCTGATACTGCATAAAATCAACTATATGGCTTCATATCCACGAAGAAGAAAATAATCTGTTTCACTCACATATGAACAGATATGATAATGCACGCCCCCATTACACGTGTGTGCCCATGTCTACTTCACATCAAGGAAAAATACTCATGTACTCTCACGATACCTGGTGGTTGAAACAGCTGCTTGATATCCACATTTCAAAGATCGGCGAGTACCCTAGCATTCACGAAGACTTCACGAAAGATCGACACATACCCTAATATTCATGAGGATCGTCGACGCCGGATGTCTCCCTTCGACTGGGCACGCCCCTCACTCGTGATTCAACTAAGGACCGTCGCTTTGCTCAGCCATAATATCTCCTGTCCGTTTAATGCCCCATCTTAATGTTGTAAGTGTCCATGATGCAACAAATCTCCATGATGTTCCGCAAAAATTGTATATTGTTCATGACGAAAGGATGCCCCATGATATTGTTCAATGTTCGCCACTGTTCCAGAAACACGATATAAACAGTGTATTAATGCGCTGAAGGGGTTTCTCTTCAAGTGCCGTATAAAAATATGTAAAAATGGGCGAATTATTTTCTAACACCCTGTGGTTGTATAAGCGTTCACTTCGTAAGCGCGTGGAATAATGTTCAAGTCTGCAGATAATGTCAGTGTCCACTTGACTGATCTATAATTCATGGAATAGATGTTAAGTTCTGACGCCTCGTGGTCGCTTACGGTTACAAGGACAGTTGAAAAATGCACAAGTTCCGACGCCTCGTGGTCACTTATGGTTACTCGAACAGTTGAAAAGTTCTTAAGTTCTGACGCCTCGTGGTCACTTATGGTTACTCGGACAGTTGAAAAATTCTTAAGTTCTGACGCCTCGTGGTCACTTATAAATGTTCAGATAAATGGATGAAGAACAAGTCTCGGAATGTAATGTGAAAGTGTCATTACGTTATGAGCTTGAAAAGCATGTTCCAATGACAGTGCCAATGCATTTGAAAGTCGCCTTTCGTATGCCCGTGAACTGAACTAGTTTATCAGACAATACATGTTGGCCGCCTATGCTGCGCAATTCAAGAAGTCTATCCCCATGCTGTCACGACCTCGTTTCAATCACCTCAAGTTTCACGCCGCTTACACCAAGTTCTATACCATACGAATACTGTGAAGTTATACAATAGTTAACTAGCATGTTCGAAGTCTCGTATGATTTTACTCACGCGCACAGCCAAGTTACAAAACACTAGTCCACCACACATGTTCAAGTAACTCTTTCTGCTTCTGCCAGCTGGTCAATGCTCGGTACTCACCCCCTTTCTCGCAGCTCACGTGACCGACCAGCCCTGTGGTTGATTACGTCACGTCCTGACTGACGTCATACTCCGAGACTGGAGCATCAAATACGTAATCCTCCATGCATTGCTTATGATGGAATCCAAAACTTGTAAGCAATATAAAATAGAGTTCTCTCTCTCTTCAGATATTCATGGAGTCATGGAAATAAGGAAATAAAGCGAATAAATGGCTTCCTTGCTTATCATGATCTTATGATGCGCTCTCTCTCTCGCCAGATGTCCAAAGAGACCAAAATTTCCATTGCTGTCGCCTTCTCTCTAAAAACATGTAATAAATACGTCAGCGTAGCCGAAGTCCCCAGCTCATATCGGGTACATCTCTCCACTTCCCAGGATTTTTTTCTGATCCCACGAAGTAAGGATCATAAAAAAACAATCATAGAACAGCATTCCACATTTCATGTACACTATATTCTAAATGTTCATTCTCTAGGTTCTCATATCCAATCCTTTAAGCAGAATAGTATTTCCTTATACTCGCAGCGTTGAAAGTTCCCACGTTCTCCTCATTGTCCATCTTGATGATCCTGTAGCTATTGTTACGTGCCACCCCCCTAGTGGCACTTTTGTTAACTGGATTACGGTGGGGTACAAAGCACAACACCAATTACTGCTTAAAGAAATAATTAACTTTATTGTGGCCAGAAAATTACACGAATCAGCAAATACAAGCAATTAGGAGCCTTACTCCAGTTTCGTCAAGTCTCTTCCTTGAGCGCTCTTGGCCCTTCCACTTGTCAACAAACCACAGAAGTTAATCCTGCCGCTAATGAGCCTAGTGGCCTTGACAGAACTACATGCAACTTCTTTCTAATGTGCGCCTACTACAGTACTTACGAGCACTTGCTGCGCGCTGTTCACCAGCTGGGAGAAACAATGTCACTTAATTTCGACACCACAATATCTGACACTCAGTGAAAGCACACTTACTCAGAACACGGCAGTCCCCTGTATGTTCCTCACTTCGCCGCTACACTAGGGGTTTCGCAAGTCACCACACCTCTGTCGCTCAGAATAAACGCTCACACTAGCTCGTAAAACACAACAACAACTGCTTCACGGGTCACTCTTATATAGTAGGCCGGTGACTCAATAAATGGTTCTAGATCCATCCAGAGTCCACGGCTTCTCGAGGTTTCCACCGCTGGTCCAGTCACGAATCTTCTGGACTATCCCTTTGTCTGTAGTAGCCCTGTTGCATAAGGCGCGCGCAATACAGGAGGCAAGCCGCAGCCCAGCCCCTGGGGCAGTTGTGACTCAAGCGGCGAGCGATGACACAAACTCACAGCCGTAACACCACCCCCTTCCTAAAAAGGCTGATCGTCCCGATCAATCATTGGTCCGTCTGTGTCCCTCCGTAGGCTGCCAGGCGATCTCGATGCACGATCTTCATCTTCGCCCTCGGGCTCCGCTGGATCCTGTAGACGACATCGTTGATCCGTTTCACGACTCGGTACGGGCCCTCCCACGAATTCTGCAGTTTGGGTGACAGGCCTGTCTTCCGTAATGGGTTGAAGAGCCAGACCAGGTCGTCCTCGTGGAATCCGCCGGCATCCGTCTTCTGGTCGTATCGGGTCTTCATTCTGTCGGTCTCGATCCGCAGTTTCCTCCTCGCGAACGCGTGCACGTCCTCCAGTTGGTCGACCAGTTCTTGACAATACTGGCTTACCGGGATCGGATCATTCCCAGGTCGGCCAAAGGCAAGATCGACAGGTAGACGGAGCTCCCTCCCAAACATGGCCCGGGCTGGTGTGCACCCGGTGGCTTCATGCACGGCGGCGCGGTAGGCCAGGAGAAATAGTGGAAGATGTTTGTCCCAATCCCTCTGGTGCTCGCTGACGACTATTCGAAGATGGTTCTCGATGGTGCGATTGAATCGCTCTACCATCCCGTCGGACTGAGGGTGTAGTGGCGTTGTCCTTGTCTTCCGGATTCCCAGCAGCTGGCATAGGTTCTGGAACACCTGCGACTCGAAGTTCCTCCCTTGGTCGGAGTGCAGCTCCAGGGGTACTCCGTACCGGCTGACGAATTCCTTCACCAGGGTCTCTGCAATCGTCGCGGCTTCTTGGTTAGGGAGCGCATACGCCTCCGGCCATTTGGTGAAGTAGTCGCTGACGACTAATATGTAGCGGTTCCCTGCCTCGCTTAACGGGAATGGCCCAGCAACATCGATGGCCACTCTCTCCATGGGGCCGCCCACGTTGTAGGTCTTCAGTGGACCCCGTCGTCTTCGTCCTGGGCCCTTGCTGGCTGCGCAATCGTGGCACCTCGCGCAGTGGTTCTCCACGTCTGTTCGGCATCCGATCCAGTAGAACCGCTCTCTCAGCTTCTCCAGGGTCTTCTTTATCCCTAGGTGTCCACCAGATGATCCTCCATGAACTTCCTTCAGGACTTCCTCCGTCATAGCCTTTGGAACGACGACTTGTTCCCGAGATGTCTTCCCGTCGGTGCTCTCCCAGGTACGGCAGATGAGGCCATCCCTTACAATCAGCGAGTCCCACTGTGCCCAGTAGGACTTAAACTTTGGGCTGCAGTCACTCACAATGTTCCACCCGGGTCTGGGGACACAGGCCCTCTTCCATTCGGCTATCAGTCCCAGGTCATCATCCTCTGCTTGTGCCCGCGTGAAAGATTCGCGGCTCCAGTTCCCTTGAAGTTCCACAGTAGTCCGTCGGCACAGTATCCCGGTGTTCTCCTCCCTTCGGGCACAGAAGGTGCAGTCTTCGGGGCACGGTCTTCGTGACAGGGCGTCGGCGTTAGAATGCAGTTGGCCTTTCCTGTGCTGAATCTCAAAGTTGTACTGTTGAAGTCACTCTAACCACCGCGCGAGTTGACCCTCGGGCTGCTTGAAGTTCAGGAGCCACCGCAGGGATGCATGGTCGGTCCTGATGAGAAATTCTTGCCCGTACAGGTACTTGTGGAAGTGTTCAATGGTCTTCACGATGGCGAGCAGCTCCTTCCTGGTGACGCAGTAGTTCCTTTCTGGCTTTGACAAGGCCTTGCTGAAGTAGGCCACTACTCTCTCCTCGCCGTCCACTACTTGCGACAGGATCCCCCCTATGCCAAAGTCGCTGGCATCGGTATCGACGATGAACCTTGTTCCAGGTCTGGGGTAGGCCAGAATAGGCGCGGTGCACAGAGCCTGCTTGAGTTGTTCGAAGGCACTGTGGCATTCTGCTGTCCAAGTGAAGAGTTGGTCCTTCTCAGTCAGTCGATGTAAAGGTTTGGCGATGTCGGCGAATCCTCTCACGAAGCGACGATAATAAGTGCAGAGTCCCAGGAAGCTTCGTAGTTGCGACTTGTCCTTCGGAACTGGCCACTCCCTCACAGCTGCGGTCTTCTCTGGGTCGGTGCGCACCCCTTCCTCGGAGACGATATGCCCAAGGTACTGGACCCGCTTCTGGAAGAGCTGACACTTCTTGGGGCTCAACTTCAGCTGGGCAGCCCGTAGCTTCAACAAGATCTCCTTCAGGTTGCTGTAGTGCTCCTCGAAGCTCCTCCCCAGAACGATGACGTCGTCTAGGTATACCAGGCAGGTCTTCCAGTGTAGTCCCCTCAGAATGGACTCCATTAGCCTTTCGAAGGTTGCAGGGGCGTTGCACAGACCGAATGGCATGACGGTGAACTGCCAGAGCCCGCTGCCCACAGAGAACGCCGTTTTCTCGCGGTCCTTAGGGTGGACCTCCACCTGCCAGTAGCCACTCTTCAAATCCAAGGTGGAGAACCATCTTGATCCTGATATGGTGTCCAGCGTGTCGTCGATCCGGGGTAGAGGGTAGCTGTCCTTTTTCGTGACGTCGTTCACCCGCCTGTAGTCCACGCAGAACCTGGTGGAACCGTCCTTCTTCTTCACTAGCACGACCGGAGAACTCCAAGGACTATGTGATGGCTCGATCACCCCTTGCTCCTTCATCTCTTCTACCATCCGGTCGACTTCGGCTTGCTTGGCGAGCGGGACACGTCGCAATGGGGCCCTAATCGGTGCGCTGTCCCCAACGTCGATTCTGTGCTGGACCAAGCTTGTCCTGCCGAAGTCTTTGCTCCCCACGGAGAAGACATCCTGGAATTCGCGTAGCAGGTCCTGAAGTTGGCGTGATTGCTCTTCGTCTAGATGGTCCTGGGATCCTTGGTACAGCTTCTGTAGTTCTTCTGGCAGGGCGCGTCTTCTTCGGTTGTCCGTCTGCAGGTGTCCGTCCGTCGTATCTGTGATGCGGGCAATCCAGGTAACGGGCTCGCAGACTCCTAGGTTGGTGTCCCGGTGAACCGTAATGTCGTAGTCGTTCAGGTTGGACAGGCGGACGTACGGCCGAGACGTCGTGTTGATGAGGGTCTTGGCAACTAGCAATCCTTTTGTATGGATGTCCTCATATTTTGGCTCGATGACAGCCGCCACTCCCTCAGCAGTTCCGTCGACAATTACGGCGGCGCTGACCTCCGTCCTGGCAGGAACGATGACGTCCTCTCTCAGCCTTACTCGTCGTGCGGTGACGGCCTCGTGTGCTGGTTGCAAAGCAAGTTCCTCACCTCCGAAGTGCAGAGTGTTGGTACTCAGGTCCAAGATGATGTTGTTCTGGTCCAGGAAGTCCAGTCCGATGATCACTTCGTTTGATACGTCAGCCACAAGCACTGGATGCTTTATCACCCGTCGACCAATGACGAACTCCAGTGATGCTTCGCCATGTACCGGTGCGGTCTCTCCGGTCGCGGTTATTAGCTGGAGGTTCCTTTGTGTGGGTTGCACTCTCCACTTCGGGATCACGGTGGGGCTGACGATGGTCCTCGATGCTCCCGTGTCGATTAGCATGGGCCAGCTCACTCCGTTGATAACTCCGTCGACCATCAGGCTGCTATTGTCCCTCCGTAACTTCGTCACACGGACTTGGACTGCCGGGGCTTGACGACTGTCACAAGCCAACCTTTGCCCCCCAAGGCTGGCTAATACTCGTTGCCCTGGGCCGCGCGGTTTTCAGACGACTGACTTCCCGTCGGATACCCTCGGCGGCGGCGATCACCGCAGTCCTTGCTCAGGTGACCTTTCTTACCGCAGGTCCAGCAGGTCGGTAGTCCTCTTCCGGGCCGCCTCTCCGGTTGTCTTCCGGCTGTGTCGTTGCTGGTAGTGCCGCGACTATCGAAGAAACGGCTTAGCGCCTCCATCAATTCGTCGGCCAGGGGCTTGGTCTCGTTGGGTTTTGCTGGTTCGTCAACGTCCACTTGACGCACCCGCGCGTGCATTCTAGATGCCTGTTTCGCCGTCTCAAACTCAAGTGCGTGGCTCAGCGCATCTGCCAGCGTCTTATTGCGCGCGAGTCGCAGCGCCTGTTGAGTGTCCGAGTCCCGTAGTCCGTCGGTGAAGGTTTGCGTCGCAATCTGCTCCAGAAAGTCGGCCGGCGCTGTTGGGTAGGCTAGCCTTACGAGGCGTGCGATGTCCATCTCGAACTCCTGCAGGGTTTCCGCGTTCTTTTGTACCCGGGTCCGGAGCTGCATCTGGTAGGCCTGCTGAAGATGGCTATCCCCATATCTGGACTCCATATGTGCGATCAGTGAAGCGTAGTCCTGGGATCCGGTCGGGATGGCCTGAAGGACGTTAAGGGCGTCCCCTCTCAGCGCTACAATGAGAGCTGTAGCCTTTTCCGTGCTGTTCCAGTTGTTTATGGAACAGGCTGCCTCGAACTGACGTAAATAGGTGCTCCACGGGACCTTTCCGTCGAAGGTTGGGGGCGTCACTCTGCTCTTTCCCGTTCCTGGTGTCCCCGGTGTACCTGTGGGCGGGCGTCGGCGCAGCTCGGCAACTTCCTCTTGAAGAGCGTTGACTTTCTCTTCCACACCCGCGAGTGGGCGTTGGCGCAGTTCGGCTACTTCCTCTTGTAGGGCTTTGACTCTCTCATCCACCCCGGTCGGCGGGCGTCGGCGCAGCTCGGCGACTTCCTCTTGTAGGGCTTTGAATCTATCTTCCATCCCTGTCGGCGGGTGTCGGCGCAGCTCAGCAAATTCCTTTTGTAGAGCGTTAAATCTCTCTTCCACCCCCGTCAGCGGGCGTCGGCGTAGCTCAGCAACTTCTTCTTTTAAGGCGTAGAACTTCCTTTCCACTGCCGTGACTTCCTCACGCAGACCCAGTTCTAATTTCTTCAAGTCCTGTGCTAACTTATTCTGCCCGTCTTCCATCTTCTTCTGGCCGTCCTCTATCTTCTTGGTTAAATTCTTCTGGCCATCTTCTAATTTAGCAGTTAGCTCCTTGGTTAAATTCTTCTGGCCGTCTTCTATGCCATTTAACTTTTCTAGCAATGCTGCCAATTGCGCCTCCATTTTAGTTGTTTTCCTTGTAAAGGGCATGCACTCACAGGAAAATTTTAAAAAAATTGACCTGCTCGGGTTTTGAAACCAGGACCGTCAGGTGTTGTGCTTGAGTTCGTAATCCCGCTTCTGACACCAGTTGTTACGTGCCACCCCCCTAGTGGCACTTTTGTTAACTGGATTACGGTGGGGTACAAAGCACAACACCAATTACTGCTTAAAGAAATAATTAACTTTATTGTGGCCAGAAAATTACACGAATCAGCAAATACAAGCAATTAGGAGCCTTACTCCAGTTTCGTCAAGTCTCTTCCTTGAGCGCTCTTGGCCCTTCCACTTGTCAACAAACCACAGAAGTTAATCCTGCCGCTAATGAGCCTAGTGGCCTTGACAGAACTACATGCAACTTCTTTCTAATGTGCGCCTACTACAGTACTTACGAGCACTTGCTGCGCGCTGTTCACCAGCTGGGAGAAACAATGTCACTTAATTTCGACACCACAATATCTGACACTCAGTGAAAGCACACTTACTCAGAACACGGCAGTCCCCTGTATGTTCCTCACTTCGCCGCTACACTAGGGGTTTCGCAAGTCACCACACTTCTGTCGCTCAGAATAAACGCTCACACTAGCTCTTAAAACACAACAACAACTGCTTCACGGGTCACTCTTATATAGTAGGCCGGTGACTCAATAAATGGTTCTAGATCCATCCAGAGTCCACGGCTTCTCGAGGTTTCCACCGCTGGTCCAGTCACGAATCTTCTGGACTATCCCTTTGTCTGTAGTAGCCCTGTTGCATAAGGCGCGCGCAATACAGGAGGCAAGCCGCAGCCCAGCCCCTGGGGCAGTTGTGACTCAAGCGGCGAGCGATGACACAAACTCACAGCCGTAACACTATTGTTCCCACGGTGGACTATGTCTTCTTCTTTGAGTAGATCTGAATCTTGAACTGGATTCATCCCCAAAATTATAACGGATTCTAGATGGTTATCTGAACGATTTCTGACTAATTTGAAGTTTCTTTTCCCCTCTAACTGCTTGTTCCTGCCCCGTTAGATCCTTGGTTAACTAACTCTTCAGGCGGGGCGCTAGGTTGGTGTTCCTTCCTCCTTTCTTGACCATCTCTATGGTTCTCCTTACACCTAGCATCGCGATCATTTTGGTTACGGTTGTCCCGTTGGTAATTCTGGCCTGATTGCTGATCCTGCGTGTTCTCGTTATATCTCCCTCCATAACGATTGTTGTATCTATTCCGGTTATAGTATCGGTATCCTCTGTAGTTATTCTGATATCGATTCCCTTGCTGTTGATACCAATTATAAGGTCTCTCATTAGGCCCTTGGCACCTATCATTTCCTCGATAATTCTGGACATTTTTTCCGTTGCCTTCGTTTCCCCTTTGTTCGCTCGACGAATTCCTTTCAGTTTGAACCGCGTTGTCCACTACAACTTCGTTTATTTCTCTACTATCTTTGTTATCTGATCTGGCGTTTCTAGGTGTCATCTGTGCACTGGTATGATCTAAACGTCTCAGGATATTGTCGTAGTGTTCATGAGTGTTGGCACCGGACGCTATTAATGAACGTTGCACCTCAACTGACATTTGTCGTGCTATCGCCTGTAATAAATCCTCTTCTAAGATTGGTGGAGTAAGAAACTGTAATTTGGCTAATTGTGACGTAAAGTAATTAGCATAGTGTGTAGGATGTGATGTCGAATACCTTTTTGAGTACATCTCTGCCCTGATGTTCATTTGATTCCCGCACTCCAAAATCTCCTCAAGAATGCAACTGAAAATTGCTCTAGGGTTGTGAAATTCGTCCTGAATGCGCGAAACCAGGTCAATGCCGGACCGTCCAAGGCACGCTCAACCACCCTGAGTTATCTGTCCTTCGTAACCCTGTGTTCCGATATGTAATCACGGATGTCCCGCAAAAATTCCACAGGTGTAAATCCTGAGTTCCCCGAGAATTTTCGTGGCTTGTCATCATAACTCCTAATGATAGTGACTGGACCTTGGTAACGATCATTCGATCTAGTTTCTATAGGAGTCGAACTAGCAATCCCTGTAGTGGTAGGTATGTGAGTAACAGTAGTGCTCCCTGGAGTTAATTCATGACTACTCGAATGTATAATATTCGGTGCAGGATCTTGTGAAACCTCCCTCGAAGTTATTTCCTGACAACTCAAATTTTCTATCTCAGATTCTATTCTGGCCATCCTATCATTGTGTTTCTGTTCCAAATTGTCAATTGAGACTATGGTGTTCCGCCTAGTGCTTTATTCAATATCCCCTTTTAATTTTCTTAACTTCTCTTCGTCTGATGTCCGTATAGAATTAACCTGCTGCCTTATTTCTTCTACATTCGTTTTGATTTGAGTAGACTCTTTCTTTACCTCTTCCTTGCTATCAGTGAATCGAGTTTCTAAATTTGGCATGCCAGCAAGAAGTTTAACTTCCATTCCCTCATATTTATTCTCTGTTTCCTCATGAGTCTCCTGTTACCTGTCCTTTACAATGGCCCCTAATCTGTCTTTAAACAATTCTTAATGTTGATTTACTTTCTCATCAAAACCTGGAAGTGGAGATTCAAACCCTGGACTGGCCAGCTCGTAGTCCTGACTTGAACCCCATCGAACATGTATGGGATACGCTTGGATGGAACGTCAGACAGCATGACCACACCACCTTGGCACAACTGAGAACATCGCTGCTGGAGGAATGGGATCGCATCCCGGCAGATGCCATTCGACGAGTTGTGAACAGTATGCCTGAGCGTTTACAAGCTGTCATAGACTCTAAAGGTGGAAACACCCGTTTTTAGTGACCAGTGTTCTCTTGCAGTGCAGTGCATACATTAATACTGTTTTGTTTGGGAATACGTTTGATAAACACCAGCCCAAAAGAGCATTAAACTTACTAAAAAATAGAAAATCGTAAGATTTGCAAAATGTAACGAAATTTGTGAGTTAAAGCGTGTTGTAAAACATGATTCGGTATTTTCTGTTGCCAACCATCTAAATTTACATGAATAATGCAAATATTGGAAAACCGATACATTTTAGTGGAATAAATTAAGAAATTACATAAAAAATGAAAGTGTTCCACTTTTTTTGCCGGTCAGTGTATTTGGCGAACAGTCTGCTTTTTCAGCGCCACAATCACAACTCGGAAAAGGTACTCTCTTTCACTTGTGCAGAGAATCTGCGCATCGGCCAGTGTTGGATCTTATTCGACTAAAATCAGATCTTACGAGGCAAGTAAAACCCAGGTGGTTTGAACGATACACATGCATCAGGAGATGTTACGTTGTAGCATAGGTCTGCCATGAATGTCTCTATCATTCTCGGATAGTAAAACTGTATCTTGGCAGTTTATAGGGATGGATGGCGAGAAGGAAGCCTTCTTTTACTGATGGTTGGGATATCTGCATGAACAGAGAGGTGAATATTGTTCTGTATTTTTTTATACTCCCGGACCAGTGCACTCTCCCGCCGCATAGATGGAGTATCATGGTTGGTTGGTTCCTTAGTTTAGGGGCTGCGACAACGCTGTCATGTAGCCCCGTATACTACACATACCCAAAGTACACGGGGCTACATGACTGCGTTGTCGCAGCCCCTAAACTGAGGAACCAACCAACCAACCAGACTGGTATCACTGACTCAGTTTTGTTTAGACAAGGACCGATTAAGATGACTAATGATCAAAGTGTAGTGTAGTGTAGTGAATAGTGTGGTATTTACTACCTCAGACTGGAATTCAAATTTTCGCATCGTTATAGGCCTATGTTGTTCTTACCTATGGCCATTGGCCGCAATAAATATTTTATTAAAATCATCTATTTGCACCATTTACTGAACTTCCCTCCACTTTTATTACCCTACCTTTGAAGTATTTCATTGGTGATGGAAGCTTTACAGCTGCAGTTTGAACACGCTGTCTACTTATTAATTAAACCATGTTATACTTTGTGCAATCGTAACAGTGTTGCCAACCTTTGAGCCTGATTAGATTTAAAATCGAATTACTTGGGTGCTCTTTTGCCGCTCAAACAAGGTTTATACTGTACCCAACAAAATGTAATGTTATATCAAATTCCTACTGAAGTACTCAGTCTATCGTTCCAAATACCACTAAACTATTTTCACGCACACAATACATCACATGAAAAGCAAAGTTGGTAATGCTCCCAATTAACGTGAAAATGAAAAATTTATTCATAGATTTTTTACAAAGGAAATTCTGAAAAGTAATCTAGCCAGCCCATGGAAACCTAGCAACATGTTCTGGAAAATCTTGTATCGTACGCCAAAAACAAGCGTATAAGTGGGAACTATTTTCTGGCGCGTTAGCCTCTTCACAGATCAGAACATCAAAGGGACCGCTTAGGTCTTGAGGTGCCTAGAGATATAGATAGGTATCTCAACTGGTGACTCCCCATTTTCTTTGAACTGGTGATTACTGTGATTTTAAACCCGATTTGTCACCTTCGCAACTACTCCCCAAAGACTATAATATACAAAGAGTTATGTTATTTCTTTATGTGTTTTATGTAACTTATATAGATTCTGAGAAGAATTCGCTAGTATGTACGCAGTTTTGAATCAGTATTATGCATGACTACATCCTAACAACATAATTTATCAACATTCTTAATCATTCCTCAATGATAATAGTAAACTCATGTGTGTAGTGAACGAGAACACGAGTCAGGTAAGATCAACACAGTCACATGGCAATGTAGGACAGACAGTTCGCTACCAGTTGGCAGTCGTATGTGATACTTTGCTTTTCATTCAAGGAGAATTGAATGAATCTGAAACCACGCTTGAAACAAGATCTCTAGAATCACATACCGGCATCACATCTTTTGATTTTATAGTTTCTCTGCTGATATGGTATAGCATATTTTTCCAGACACATCTTGTGAATAAAAACAAGATGTTCAGTAAAGAACATATAGCCTACTTTCTCCTAAATGCATGGGCATTGTTATAACTCTTTGTCCTTTTCAAGGAGTATGATTGAATGTTGGTTGTAGTAGCTTGTTGAAATACAACGTGCTATAGGGATATTAAACATGAATATGAGGTGCCCTTTGCTAGTGCTACCTCTGTTCCAAATTTCGTTCAATTCGGTTTCACCGTGTTTGAATTGATAGGGGGAATCGATTTGCACACATACTTGGCCACCATCTGCAAACTATTGGGCTGATGTTCTTGCAGTTTGGTCAGAATATGTTTCCCACATAAAGATATGGTGTTGCAAAATTTGGTAGAGACTAGATTATTAGGTTGGTCGTAATTACATTTTAGCTTTTAACATTTGGGTGGCCGCGATTACGTTTCCGTCAAGATAGCGGTGATATAAAACATGACACTGAGGTGCCCTTTGCTAGTGCTACCTCTGTACCAAATTTCGTTCATTCGGTTTCACCGTGTTTGAATTAATGGGGGGAATTGATTTTCACACAAAGATGGCCGCCATCCGCAAACTATTAGGCTAATGACCTATTCATTTGGTCAAAGGATGCTTCCTCTATAAGGGTATGTTGTTGCAAAATTTGGTAGAGATCGGATGATTAGGTTAATCGTAATTTGATTTAAGCTTTGAACATTTGTGTGGCCGCCATTACGTTTCCGTCAAGATGGCGGCGATATAAAACATGACACTGAGGTGCCTTTTGTTAGTACTACCTCTGTACCAAATTTCGTTCCATTCGGTTGCACCGTGTTCGAATTAATAGGGGGAATCGATTTTCACACAAAGATGGCCGCCATCCGCAAACTATTACGCTGATGATCTATTGGTTTGGTCAAAGGATGCTCCCCCCATAAAGGTATGTTGTTGCAAAATTTGGTAGAGATCGGATGATTAGGTTAGTCGTAATTTGATTTAAGCTTTGAACATTTGTGTGGCTGCTATTACGTTTCCGTCAAGATGGCGGCGATATAAAACATGACACTGAGGTGTCCTTTGCTAGTGCTACCTTTGTACCAAATTTTGTTCAATTCGCATTCACCGTGTTCGAATTGATAGGGGGGGGGGGGACGACGACAGACATTTAGAGTACACAGACTCACACACACACACACACACACACACACAGACACACACACACACACAGACTCACACGCACACATACACACAGACTCGAAAGTAGGCTAATACCGTATGTAAAGAATGGACATGGATTTACCTGCTGTCGTTTCTGCAATGAAAAACTGTAAAGAATTTCTGAAAGTTGACCGTGACACTGGTTATGCCACTGTTATTACATCGGTGAAAGAACGAGCGGAAACTCTTGATGTAGATCCTGTAATTTATAAAGTGCCATCCAGGAAAAAGAAGAGGAAATTTCTATATCATGGGCGCCTGCAGGATTTTTTTCCAGAGGGGGGCCGAGTTATAAAATTTTCATTTCGTTACCTCCCACCCCCACCAATTTTCGTTTCATTTCTTACTTGCTTCGTGAAATTCAGTATTTGATTGGTCTGAAACCGTTGGCAGCTTTATGGCAAGATTGGGAGGAAAGTATTTTTTTTAGTTCACAGTTTTTGTCCGTGGAAGTTCGCGTTTCTTCTTTTGTGATTCATTGTCATAATGTTCAGTTCTTAAAAACCGGTAAAAAATAGTGGTACCACCATGTATCGACAAAAATATCAAAATCAAGCAGTTCATTAAAATGCTAATGTAAATCCAGTTCCCCTATTTTCTAAATACGGTAACTGGAGGACATATTTTCAGATATTTTCAAATTACTGTGTTAATTTAAATTAGAAATATCCCTACATATGAATCTGCCTAATAATTCAAATAGCACTGTTTCCAAATATCTAGTTTGTACTGGCAGTTACAGCGGATCCATCACGTTTTTCCTCTTCGTCACAGGAATACAGTACTTCACATGCTCTTCTTAGCATAATGAATTTTGTGCGAAGTGGTAAATTCGTATTGTACGTTACTCGTACTTGTGACGCCCATGGTTTTAGCAAATTTCCGTTGTAGAAAGAAAATATTTCATTTGATTATTGCTGACCGTTAAGTAAAATATATAAAACTCACTTAATCATGTACTTCTTTCTTAGTCGCTTTGATAACGACAAACGTCGCAGGGTCATTTACTATTATACATTCGTACTTAAGAATGTCACATAAATGTCCCTTGAGTTAAGAGCCTGCCAATGTCTGTTCTGTAATTTTCTTTCAGAAGCACATCATTATCAAACCCCCCTAGAACTTTGGCTTTATCACCTAATTGATCTATATTGAATTGTAACTTTCAGTCGGTTAATACGACTATGAGCCCAATGAAATTAGGATTAAATTAGCGTCTCCGCTCATATAAGCAGGCTACATGTTGTGCATAGAAAATTGCATTGCAAGAAGATTCCATTGGAATCATATGGCCTACAAGATTACGAAGTCTATTAGTATTGAATTCACCATTTTGTCTCAACTGATTCGATTGAGAGTGCGAATCTCAGTCGCTTTGATAACGGCACAAAAACACAAAAAAAAGCTTCATTCGTAGAAGATTTAACACTACAGGTTAAGAATCTACAACAATGGTAGATTGCTGTTCATTTTGTAGCAATAATTGCTCTGTTCCTAAGAAATGGACCACTACTATGGTACACCTTGAATAAAAATATACGGCATTTCGCAGCACGAATAACGATCGCAGTAAGGCAGAACGACGCAAAATTAGACGAGTTGTGAACACAGGCCCATATTTAGGGCTCCTGAAGCCCCTGAAGAAAAGAAAAAATCTTTGCTACCCCCGACTTAAAATATGTAGATTTATTAAAGTTTCCTTAACATAAATGGGACTGTTTCTTCACTGAGCGTGTATTTAACTATGGGTGGCAAACACTATAAATATGTGTTTACTAAAATTACAAATTGAAAGAAAAAAAAAGTCCTCTCGGCACGCCGGAAGGCGGAGGAAGATTTCACCGGACAAACTTGGGGATAGGCGAAAATAGGCAGAATATGCAGGTTTTCGTGGAAGGATCAGACCTCATTTATTGCGAGAAGGTATTTTATAATTGGAGCTTAATTAACTTTGTTTTTCGTCATTTTATGCTTATTTTAAACATTTTATTGTCTTATGGGAACGGTAACCTTCTTGTCATTTGGGGTCCATTTTTATACTTGTGGTCACACTGTCCTTATGCAAGGTTTTGACACTGATGTGTAACTATGTAACGGTCTGTTACTTCTTCACGCAAAATTATATCTCCCGCAAAGATTTTGGTTGGTTCCTCAGTTTAGGGGCTGCGACAACGCGGTCATGTAACCCCGTGTACTTAGGGATGGCTGTATTAGTCTGTAATTCAGGTAAGGACTGCAGACCGTCAATTTCAAGCAGTAGTTCCTAATGTTGCTACCAGGTACTACCGTCAACGACACCTACCTGTGAACTTGGCTACTAGATGCCACCGCAACCAGCAACTCGCAACGAACGTTGGAACTTCCCCTCCAAAGGAAAGCATACTGAGGGATTTTTAGCGCTCTTAGAAAATCCGACGACTTCGGCCGGCTTTGAACTCGTGACCTTGGGCATAGACATTCAGCATGCTTGCTACCAGTTACGTCACCGAAGCCGCTTCACACTTAGTCAGATGGAATTCTGAATATGATCTCGTGCAAGTGCGTTATCTTGGCAACGTCTGATGGCTCATCCCTCATCAATTTAGTAGTGTTGCCATGGCAACCACTGATAGCTCTTGGCATTTTCTTATAATTCCGAAATCATTTTTCTCATCCCTTGGCATAATGGTGGGTCATATCAAAAATTCTTTCAGGCAAAATTTTAGGTAATTATTAGGGGAATATCGTCCATTTTGTACGGTTTTGATATTGTGCCTATTAAGAGAGATGTGATTAATGTTTCCCGAAAAAACCACTTTTTCCCATCCCTTTGGTCAATGGTTGGTGCTATAAAAAAACTCTTCAAACATAAATTTTTGGGCTTTATCCGACACATAGTACGAACGTTGACCGGATTCGATATTTCACATATTAAGAGAGTTATAGCAATATTTCACTTTTTTCGAAAAAAAAGCCCCCCATTTTCACCCCCCTTCGACCGATTTAGCCCAGTAACGAACTCGACCGAGATTTTATAGGTATGCATATTCGGTAAAAAAATTCAAAGTGATTGGTGCAAAATTACGGCAGTTATCGTGTATATAACTTTGTCGTTTGGGCTCATCACATATTTACAGTAGGAATAGATGTAGATACATAAATTATATATAAACTTTTGAACTGACGGTGGTTTTGGGGTCTGGGGGATGTGAAAAGCGAAGATATGTCGAAATTTTCCGGAAGTCGAAACATGGTACCCATTGCAATAGTTAGCTTTCTAATGAAATCTACCTCTGGTTGGTTCCTCAGTTTAGGGGCTGCGACAACGCGGTCACCTAACCCCGTGTACTTTGGGTGAGTGTAGAATCTGTCTGATAAACGGTGTGAATTGTAATGGCCGTAGTAGTCTTAATTCAGGTAAGGACTGCAGACGGTCAATTTCAAGCAGTAGTTCCTAATGTTGCTACCAGGTACTACCGTCAACGACACCTAGCTGTGAACTTGGCTACTAGATGCCACCGCAACCAGCAACTCGCAACGAACGTTGGAACTTCCCCTCCAAAGGAAAGCATACTGAGGGATTTTAGCGCTCTTAGAATATCCGACGACTTCGGCCGGCTTTGAAACCGTGACCTTGGGCATAGACATTCTGCATGCTACCAGTTAAGTCACCGAAGCCGCTTCCCACTTAGTCAGATGTCAAAGTGAACCCCTGGCACCATCCAGCCCATGACGGGCTAAGGCCGACCAAGCGACCGCTGCCCAGCCATTTGGCCTGCAGATATTGGGGTGACGCGTGATCAGCGCGTCGGGTCCCCTCGGCCGTTAATCTTGGTATTCGTGATCGGGGTGCTGTCTCACTGTCAGACAGCTACTCAATTGTCCTCACGAGGCTGAATGCACCCCGTTCCAACCCTCACGTCAGTTTTAAAATCCCTGACGGAGCCGAGGATCGAACCCGGGGCCTCCGGGTGAGAGGCAGGTGCGCTACCCCAACACCACGGGGCCGGCTTAGTCAGATGGAAATACTGAATCTGATCTCGTGCAAGTGCGTTGTCATGGCAACGTCTGATGGTTCATCCCTCATCAATTTAGTAGTGTTGCCATGGCAACCTCTGATAGCTCTTGGCATTTTCCTAAAATTCCGAAATCATTTTTCTCATCCCTTGGCGTAATGGTGGGTCATATCAAAAATTCTTTCAGACAAAAGTTTTAGGTAATTATTAGGGGAATATTGTCCATTTTGTAAGGTTTTGATATTGTGCCTATTAAGAGAGATATGATTAATGTTTCCCGAAAAACCCACTTTTTCCCACCCCTTTGGTCAATGGTTGGTGCTATAAAAAAAACTCTTCAAACATAAACTTTTGGGCTTTATCCGACACATAGTATGAACGTTGAACGGATTCGATATTTCACATATTAAGAGAGTTATAGCAATATTTCACTTTTTAGAAAAAAGCCCCCCATTTTCACCCTCTTCGACCGTTTTAGCCCAGTAACGAACTCGACCGAGATTTTATAGGTATACATATTCGGTAAAAAATTCAAAGTGATTGGTGAAAAATTACGGCAGTTATCGTGTCCACAAGAAGAAGGAAGAAGGAAGATCGTAGTTTTACGTGACCGTCAATCTTGTGATTATGAGCCACGGGACCTCCTTTTTACGTGGAATCCGAACCACAGGACATGGCATTTCACTTCGAAAATCTCACATGCATTGACCGGGAATCGAACCCAGACCGCCTTGGTGAGAGGCATACAGCTAGACCGCTGATGTGTCCACAAGAAACTGATATACATACATATATATATATATACATATATATACATAAATTATATATAAACTTTTGAACTGACGGTGGTTTTGGGGTCTGGGGGATGTGAAACGCGAAGATATGTCGAAATTTTCCGGAAGTCGAAACATGGGACCCATTGCAATAGTTAGCTTTCTAATGAAATCTACCTAAAACTTAATACAAAGAGTTTACATTTAAATTTTAAAAGATATATCATACACAGCCAATGGCAAAGAAAACGGGTGAGTTAGCCGTGGTTGTTACGGCGTGGCTGCAGGCAGTCGCTCACATCCAGGAGGCGAGGAGGTTCGAATCCCCCCGCCGGCAACCTTGAAGATGGTCTACTGTGGTTTCCCATCTTCCTTCCAGGCAAATACCAGGGTTGGTCTCTAACTATAGGCCACATCTGCTACCTTCCAATTCTTCGTCCTTACATTCACACTTTCCTCCCCAGACAACACTCCACACGCGACAGTACTTGTAGCTCACCCCATGGGTGTCCGCATAGAAGCAGCTACAAACTCTGGCGAGCCGAACATCTCCTCGGACACTCCCGGCACTGAAAGCCATACGTAAAATAACACAAATTATTTAAATAACAAGGGAAGTCCTTTCTGCCTTTTCATTTGCAAACAAGATTAGGATCTCAAGAGTCCAATTTCACTTTCAAGTCAGATTCAAAATCAAGAACACCAAGATAACTAACACTCCCGTTTTGTGTGTCCTTAAATAATCAACATGGCAAATGTGCGACAATGAATAATTCTCTTGTGTGAGTGTGTGTGGAGGAGGGGGTTAAACTTTAATAACTTGGCGTTTAATGCCCAAGCGGTTTCGTACAGTTTCCCAGATTTTCTTCCGCCCCTAAAACCTGCCGCCCTGGGTAGCTGCCCTGTTTGTTCCCCCGTAATTACAGGCCTGAATACAGTAAATGACCCTATATTGTAAGCGCGAACTTAGGGACCAGTGTTTTACTAGTCAGCAAAGAAAACCTCGTTTTAGGGGCTGAAATCCGCTATCGGTGTTGCAATGTATAAAAATATCTCTAGAACGTGCTTTCATATCGTCACTGCCAAAGTGAGGTGGCGAAAGTAGTAGCCAGCCTAACCACTTTTGATAGTGTCGGGTAAACATACAGTATTTACACTAGGCATAACCATATTGAAAAATGGAGCTATGTGTTCATTGGTGGTCTGGTGCATGACATCATTAGATCCATATATTTTTGAATATAAATATACAGGGTGTCCCACCTAACTCTGCGACCTCAAATATGATCGAAATGAAACAAGATATGAAAAATCTACTTGCGCAGGAATGTAGCCACGTCAGGGGGTCACACAATGGGAGGATATGCACAATCCAGGAAATTATAACAATGTCATTTTCAACGCAAAGTTACCTTTTTTTAAAATGGAACATACATACATGTTTTTTCTAGGAAAATCATAAGTAAACATACTATTATTGATAACAGAATTGGTTTCACTTCTCACTACGGTACGGTTTCAAACACAGTATGGTGGATTGCTTTCTTAACATTTAGATGTGTTCTACTTATTTTTATTGACTACACATATCTCAGTGGCAAGTGGAGAGCATGGCTTTAGTATATTAAAATTATTATACACATGTCTGCGTTCTACAATGGGCCAAGATAGTGTGTCAGCTTTAGCAAACATCTCGACTGAGAATGAGATTTAAAAAACTTGTATCTTTCTCAGATCTTGGGGCGAGCCTCAGCTACCAGGCGGGTCACAGGTAGCGGATAGTGAACGGCCCTCAGATATGGGGGTTAGCTGGGAATACGGCGAAATCCTAATAAGCAGTCCCGGACCGAGGCGGCAGGATAAGGGAGCGTGGGAGGGTAATCTAAGGCAGGAATACACTCAACAAATACCATACGAGCTCAATGCTGATCCTGTGATATGGCGAGTAAGCACCGCCAGTAAATAAGTGCTGCCCCGCTGCCTTGCAGGCAGGGTCGCACCCCAAAGGTTAAGGGAAGGCAAACCCTAACAGAAAGCCATGGGTAGGGGGAGCTCTGTAAAGCGAAGTGAAGCCAGTCTCTCTATGGGAGTAAACCCTACACAAATCCTGGCCCTCCAGGTCGGGCCGACAACCCACCCTGTTAATAAACGACTGTTACGAAACACTCAAAACAAGCCTCGGAGATGGATTCATATGTTGACGGACATGGCAAAGGACAAGGACTACGATACAAACATTTACGGATGGGGACGTGGAATATCAGTACGCTGAATGCACCAGGAGCAGTGAAGGCATTGGATGAGGAGTTGTGCAATTACAATATGGATGAGGTTGCCTTACAGGAGATCAGATGGAAAGAGGAAGGCATACAGAAGGGAGAGAACTACACTATATTTCACAGTGGGACTGGAGAAACAAAAGGGCAACTTGGAAAAGGAATAGCTGTCAACAATAAAATAGTGCACGATGTGGTTAAATATGAAGCAATCAGCGAAAGGCTCTGCTACGTGAGAATGAAGGGATGGTTTCAGAGCATGTCCATCCTCGCTGTACATGCCCCTACAGAAGAAAAGAACGACGAGGAAAAGGACTGCTTTTATGAAATGGTTGAACGAGTATACGACGGGATGCCGCAATACGACATGAAAATGGTGATAGGGGACGCAAACGCAAAAGTTGGTGTTGAAACTGCAAATAGAGGTGTGAGCCCGCACACCCTACACAAAGAGTCTAATGATAATGGGGTAAGGCTGGTAACATTTGCAACTGCAAAGGACATGAAGATCGCCAGCCCAATGTTCCCACACAAGAAGATTCTCCTAGGAACGTGGAACGCTCCAGGAGGGCGATATACCAACCAGATTGACCACGTTTTGGTGGATTCAAGACATGCAAGTGGAATCGAGGATGTCAGAGCAGTACGAGGAGCAGAAGTGGGAAGTGATCACAATCTGGTATTAATTAAAGTGAAACAAAGAATATCACGAGAGAAGATGACGAAAGCAGGCATACTAAAAAGCAAAATAGGTGTAAGCCTACTGGAAAATAAGGAAATACGAAGTGAGTACCAGCTAAAGCTACAAAATCGTTTTCAAATTCTGGAAGAGCTAGAAGGAGAAAGGAAAGAGGAAGGGGAAGATAACAGCTGGGAAACATTCAAATCCATTGTGACTGAGACTGCAAAGGAACACTTAAGAAGAAAGAAAATAAAGGACAGGACAAGATATGGTTCAGTAAGGAGTGCAAAGAGGCGATTAAAAAGAGAAAGGAGTACAAACAGAGGATGCTAGATAACGACACCCCACAATCCAGAGAAGAATACGTGAAAGCAGCGAGAGAAAGAAGGAAAGTAATACGTAAAGAAAAGAGGCAGTTCATCAACAAGCGACTGGAAAAAGCTGAAGAAGACAGAAACAAGAACAATGTAAGCGAATTCTATAGGTATGCAAGGTATTTCAAGACGGGGTACAGACCAAGAAACGTAGCAATGAAAAACAATGAAGGTGATTTGGTGGCTGGTCAAGAAGAGGGCTTGAAGTTATGGAAGGACTATTTTGAAGAATTGTTGAATGTCCCTGAGGGAAAAGAAGTGACTGAGGAGCCAAAGGCATATGAAGAACCCCAACCAAATGTGGAGGAGCCTACAATGAAGGAAATAGATGAAGCTCTAAAGCAAATGAAGAACAGCAAAGCTCCAGGAACCGACGGCATGGCAATAGAACTGCTGAAACAAGGTGGAGAAGCATGCAGAAAAGCACTGTATCGATTGATACTGCAAGTATGGAGAAATGAAAAGATGCCCAATGAATGACAACAATGCCCAATGTATAAGAAAGGCAAAAGAACCAAGTGTGAGAATTACAGGGGCATATCATTATTATGTAGCGCATACAAGATTCTTGCGCGCATTCTCTTACATAGGCTACTACCATACATAGAGGAAAACCTTGAAGAACATCAGGACGGTTTCCGCAAAGGCATGTCAACAACAGACAAAATATTCATACTCAGACAGATAATTGAAAAGACGTGGGAATTTAATAAGAATGTATACTGCCTATTTATAGACTTCAAAAAGGCCTATGATAGTGTCAAAAGAGAAAGCATCTGGAGGATAATGGAAGAATCGGGTATAACTTCGAAACTGATCGGGCTGACAAGAATGTGCATTGAGAAAACGGAATGCAAAGTGAGAGTTAAAGGCAGGGAATCTGAATGTTTTACTGTGGAGAAGGGTGTCAAACAGGGAGATTGCATATCGCCCAGCCTGTTTAACTTGGTTTTGGAAAAAGCACTAAAAAGAGCATCATCGATTGGAAGAGGTACGATTGTAGGTGGTGAAGTGAAACTCTTAGCGTTTGACGATGACATTGTGAATTTAGCGGAGGAGGAAGAGGAACTAAAAATAACAGCTAAAGTTTTAATAGAAGAAGCACAAAGAGTGGGTTTGAGGATCAATCAAGATAAGACAAGAGTGTATGCTTGTAACCAGAAACAATTAAGAGGAAACAGAGGGAGTACTGGCAATAGAAGATATGGAACTTAGGAAAACCAGGCCTTTCAAACACCTAGGGAGTACAGTCAATGTCAACAACAACATGGAGGAGGAAGTAATGAACCGGCTAAAATCTGCAGAGAGGTGTCTCTTTTCAATGAATAAACTATTTATCAGCAGGCTATTAACGAAAAAACAAAACTCCGCATTTACAAGACAATCGTGCGACCAGTATTAATGTATGGGGCGGAAATATGGACACTGAGCAAGAAAATGGAGAGAAAAATTATAACTTTTGAAAACAAGGTGTTAAGAAAAGTTTTTGGGCCAGTGTCTGAAAATAGAATCTTTAGAAGAAGAAAAAATATTGAAATCCACACTCTGTTTAATGACCCCGATGTGACAGCTGTAATAAAGAGCAAACGAATTAAATGGCTGGGACATGGCCTGAGAAGAGAAGACAAAATGGTGAAGACAGTGCTATAGAGTGACCAGGTTGAAAAGAGTGTTGCAACGCTCAAGCGCACCAAAGTAGGGGAGAGTGTTTCCAGCTCCCTTGCCACTCAACTGCTAGTCTTTCTTCTGCGCATGTGCGTCAGGTAAGGGAAGTGTCTCTCTCTCTTTCTCGCTGCTACTTGCTTCGTTGTCCTAGTCGATGGACCTTCCGAAGTCGTGTATGGAGGGGGAAGCTCTTCAGCAACTACGTAATGCGAGCCCCACCTCCATCAGTCTATTCTACCTGGTAACTCTATAGAAGGGAAGCCACAAGGTACGAGACCCCTGGGTAGACCAAAACTGAGGTGGATGGATGGAGTCAAGAAAGACCTGGAGACACTGGGTTCGTGTGGCCAACGAAGTAAGTAAGTAAGTAAGTACGTAAGTATCTCTCTCAGATGATGGACTCTTTCGCGGAAAGCAAAACTAATCGCGGAAAATTTGCATAAGGATATAGAGTATGGTAGTTCATCTTCCTTGTTGTATAACGAAGATGTTTATAGAAAGTTTTATTCAATTTTTATTCAAAAGAAAACCTAAACGTTTTAGTGTGAATACAAAATTATTGTGTGGTTTTGAAAGCAAGTTTTTAAAACGTAGGTGATACCAGTAGGATGGCCTTAACTAGAATATTAATACACTTCTGTTTGTAGAAAGTGAAACACCAAGAACAAGAGACGTGACTACATTGCACTTTATACCACATATTAGGGACATGACAATACATTAGACTACTGATTAGAAGGACAGTCCGGTACATGCACGTTGACGGTCCATCTTCAGTACGGCGTCGTGCCACCACGTGCGGCACTCAGAGCCGCTAGACGTCGTGGCCTGGAATCATACAGCGCTTGAATACGCCGCTGGGGATTACCGTCCCACGCGGTTTGTAGGCGCGTTCACAAAGCATCAAGAGTGACGGCAGGTGGACCTGAACGAACAAGTTGCCAACCGACCATATCCCAGACATGTTCGATGGGCGATATGTCAGGCGAACGGGCAGGCCAGGGAAGCAGAGGTATCCGTCGTTCTGCGAATAAGGCTTGCACATTCCTCGCCACATGTGGGCGGGCATTGTCCTGCTGAAATATGGCCTGTGGAACGGCCTGCAAGAGGGGCAGTACCGCGGGCTGTAAAACTTCCCTGATGTAGCGGTAACCGTTCAGATTGCCCGCAAGACGTACGAGGCGCGATCGCCTCTTATAGGCAATTGCGCCCCAAACCATTACACCTGGTGTTTGTCCGCTATGCCGCTCAACAATACAGTCTGCCTGATTACGTTCTCCACGGTGGCGTCGAACACGTATGCGACCGTCATTGTAAGACAGATTAAAGCGGGACTCGGCTGAAAACACTACATTTCGCCACTCAGCCTGCCAGTGTCGTCGTGCACGTGTCCATTGTAGTCGGAGGCATCGGTAGTTCCCAGTCAATGGAAGCCGATGCAGTGGCATGCGTGCTACCAGTCCAGCCCTCAAAAGACAGCGCCGCACCGTCGACGTAGACATGTCCACCCCCGTTGCAGTGCTCCGACGTCGAGCCAACACCGAGGACGACGCTGTTCTGTCCGATACGGCCATGAGGAGAAGATGGTGGTAATCTCGCGCTGTGGTCACATTGCGTCGTCCTGTACCCTGTCGTCGCTGTGCACGGCCCTCCTCTCTCCACTGGATCCACATACGCCTTACTGTTGACGCAGCATGCCCTGTACGAGCCGCAATGTCCCGGAACGACAGACCCGCCTCCCGGAGCCCAAGCTATCGTTGCACTCGCTTACACGTTTCCACTCGGTATGACGGTCCCACGCTGACAGAGTTGTGCGAAACACTGACCTGTCGCGTCACACGACATAGGACACTGGTGGGCCAATGTGCACGCCATCTCTCTGCGATTTCAATCACTTAGTATGGTACCGCAGGCCTACACGACCCCTGTTCTGGGAGTGTCTCCGACCATTTCTTCTGGGTGTTCCACTTTCTAAAAACAGTACTGAATTTACTGTATCTATACTGTGTCCGTTCAGACCGAAGTCCGGACGACCACATATGCATTTCACCAAAAATCAGTCAGCACGAGAATCAAAATATCCCGGGGCGCCAGATGGGTTAAAGTGACTACAATAACTCAACAAAGAAAGCTTTACTGATTTTCGACTCGATGCAACAATAAGGATAGAAAGAGATTTTCTGAAATGAATGCATACGATAAAATTATCTCATTTTATTTAAAATATTAAAATTGACTGAAGGTAGGCCTATGCCGAAATGACATAAAAGGTGAATGACGAATCATATGTTATGTACAAGATATACAGTTTCACCAACACATGAAAACTTAGCAATTGAGACGAAGGTCAAATTAATAGTCCTGTTGACTTCGCTCAAAAGAATTATTTACAGTAGTAGGGTTTTGTCAGTGCAAATTTAATTGTCTTTACTGATCCCTATATTATTTGAGTATTCACATATTGAAATAAAAAAAACATTTATCACTCGTTGAAAAATATATCACAGTTCACTTTTTCAAAATATCGTAGCAAATTAACTAATACTTCAGGATTCAGTTATCTCAAGATTTTGTTCAAATACAATGTTATTAACAAGAAAGACGACCACATTACATGGACTTCGAGCGTTTGGATTCGACGAACTTCAATAAACAGAAAATATTTATTGAATCATCTGTTCTCGATACAAAGTCTATTCAGAGCTTTTGACTCAATCATAAATATAATTGTCAAAATATTATCAACAAAATATAAATTCCATTCCATATGGATTCAACCATTTAATCAATTAATTATCACTTGGAAATATTATTTAGAAAGTTTATCATGAAACAATTTTATTTGTTATTATCAAAATTACAATAATTTGACAACATGTCAAATATGTTAATCATCAAACTTATTTGCGAAATGTTTATATATTTTTACAGTATCACAAAATCCTCTCAGTTTGTAGTGGTTGTTAAGAAGTAACAGTTTTAAATAATTAACAGCATCGGCCCATTCGATTTAAATGCGTCAAAAATCACATAATCATAATTAGCATCTAGACAACGGTTAAAGTCTTTTCGTAATGAAAGGTACAAGTTTAACAATAACAATTCTTGGGCAAGCAATTACTAGGAATACTTCTAGAACACGTGGGTAAACTGTGAATTGATAATGATGGCTCAACAAAATAACCTTTGGTTATATCTCGACGAAAGTGTGGCTAAAATCGACTCCTCTACTAAATTCAAAGACATCCAACCTACAATATGATTGGTGCTTCATTTCACACAACCTCATTCCTGCGACTTAATTGCGCACTCAGAATGGCATATTTAACTCTCGGCACACACAACTATTATCTCTTCCCAAATTATACAGAATAATGAAGCCTTTGCTTGTTACGACAACTGGAAGATTTATAAATTGATAAACTCCACCAATGAGTTTACAATAATAATTTTACCATCAGTTTAAAACATGAATAACTCCACACCGTGTCTATTCTTAGCCAAACGTTTTGAAAGACGTTGCTCAATAATGATTTTATTTTTATACAAACTCTAGCAAAAACCCTGTTTTATACATGCTTTTAACTTCCCGTATCATTACTTTCCGTGTCTTCTCAAAGATTTAAATATATAATGCAAGTGTGAAATAATTCCACTGAATTAATATGTTATTTGTTTGTGGGCATGCGTTAACCACTAACCTTCGGAATCAACAACTATCCGAACTTAGAATATTGTTTTAAATGTCAAATGTATAAATCACACTACATGAAAACGATTATTAGAAATCACAAATATTTATTATTATTATTATTTCAGACAATAGAAAAATATTAAATCAACATTATTATTATTTCCTCAACAAAATGATTCTACTTCTAAATAATGGATAAATATCCATTCCTCAACTTAAATTTATTATTAAATCTTCAGTTATGACGGCTGATGACCGCGATTAGAAAAATATCAAAATTAAATAAATGCTCGTTCTGCTCGTCCATAAATTTAGAATCATTGACTTCTGAGTGTAAAACTACTCAGATCAAAGCTTTTATTGCAAAAGAAAAATATTTGCAACAGCAAAAACATATCGATTAATAGAAAATATGTGTTGGTAAGACTGTAGAAAAATATGAGAAATCCTGCTAACTACGCATAAAAATAATGCAAATTGTAGCTTACATTCTTGTAGATCTTGATGCTTGTAATCTGGTCTGAACCAAATTATTCAGTCTTCTTGTCCCCATTAGGACACGTATTTATAATCTTGTATCGGCCTCCATTTTATACCCGCAATGGTCTTACACAGACATAGCGGTATTCATACTTGAAGCCTGAATATCTCGATGAAAAATGTTACCAGCTTCAAAAGCTGAAGTAAAGTTGACAGGGGTCTGATCAAAATGATCCATGATGAAAATTATTAACATGACCCAACTGTGATGTGTTCAGTACTCCTAATACGCTTATAATCTTGTTCAGCACTAGTAAAAATTCTGTCGAGGTTGCTGGGCAGAGCTTCTCACTCTCCAGATTGCGCAAGGCAAAACTGTATTCCCAATATCGGCTAAAGAATTGTACTGTGCAAGAATGGTAATAAAAGTACTGATTTATATTGGCTGGTCCACTAACAAGACAAAAGCTTGTCCTCTGACTGTTGGATTAAATAATCCAGCTTTGAATAATTGTGGACAGAAGAAAGAAATGTAGACAAAGTCCAGTTGTAGCAGTAAATAATTACTAGTGCCACAAATTTTTATCACTTCGGTGATAACATTTGAAAAGTTCGAAGATCACAATAATGTTTAAAACTTTCCTAATACCAGTAACCATGTACTGTCGAAACACTAAGTCCCAGCAACTGTGCTGTTAATAACGAAGAATTTGCAACCATGTGCACGAAGATTATAACAGTGTTCGGAGTTACGTAGAGTGTTTAGCGGCTAGAGCGCTTACGAAGTACTGCACGTCCATAGCAACGGAGTGCTTATGGAGAAGTGAACATCCATAACAACGGATTGCCTATGGAGAAGTGAACATACTTAGCTTGGGCAGGTGTGCCTTATATACTCCTCAGCAGGCTACACGAGGTCACTGCGGAAAAAAAATGCTGGAATTAAAACATCTCATATCTCAGCTTCCGCTCAATCAATCTCCTCGAAATAAAGCACATTCTTCCTCCCTTGTCCGTGCCAGTAATCTGATATTAGTCTCGAGATTCTACTCCATCGGGAAATATTTAATGACTTTTTAGCCTAGACTATGACGCTCTCGGCCTACGTCACTTAACCATTTCTTGGCTGTCGAAAGCTTCCAATTCCTTCTAAGAAGGTTTGGCGCGCGCTATTCAAACTTTCAATTCTGGACTTAGCATTGTGGCCTGTACCCTCAAATCTAGGCCACTGGATTTGGGCACAATACGTTTATATGGATAATACGTAACTTCGAAAATGCGTGTCATAGGATGGAATCTTCAAATATGGTAACTCACTGAATCAATATAAAAGAGTGATTTAAGTCGAGTGTTTAATAGTACATTATGCAACAAGCCTATAATGGCAATAATTAAGACACGGGTGTCTTAATGGCCATTATAGGCGAGTTGCATACGACTGTTTATGTTCGACGATAATTAGGCCTATAACTATTTCATGTTCGAACATAAATATTCATAAATATCTGTCGAGATTTCGCCAGTTTTATGTACTGAACAGAGCGCATGGGAGGCAGACAGTGGCGTAGCCAGGGGGGTGTTAGTGGGGGCGGGGTTAGAAACCCCCTTTCGGAATTTTTACAAAAAATAAAACAGGAACTGATAATAAAAAATAAGCAAAATTATATTTCTTAAATTAAATAATTATTTGACACTTGCTGATGGGTGAGGAGTCTACAACTATTACTAAGTATTGTTATCGCCTTTCAGTCCAGTTCCGCATTTGAGGCTACACACGTCTTCATGACAACTCAGTCTTCTCAGGGTTGCAAATCTAGCTTTTTTCCTGCTAAATATAGCTTATTTCATACCGAACCTAGCGCCAAATAATTATCTTCTCTTCCCTTAGCGGGGGATCGTCTCAGTTAATCTAGTTTTAATTAAAAATAAATTGTTTCAATAAATACCTAGAAAATGCTATGGGTCCATTGACACTAATTTGTAAGATTGATTGTTGCTGTTGTTTTAAGGGGTGGAACAGTGAGGTCATCTGGCTATACTATATTGGAGATCGTTGTTAACTTCTTGAATGTGAGAGTCGACTTGCTTCATATTACAGATGTCCAGCAATTCCCCAAATTACGGTTATCGCGCAGTTATCATAGCCCCTCCCATTTGTCGATCTTGGCTACGCTACTGGACGCAGAGAAAACCTTGAAATTGATCATGGCCTCCTCTATTACCCCACTAAGACGCTGTGAGCCATCATCATCATCATCTTGTACAGTTTCCAGCCCCAGGCTGGGTCCGTTTGGAACATAAGCCTCGCCACTTAGTCCTTTCTTCCCACCAACTCTCCGCTGTCACTCTAGTCCAGTCCTCGCCTCTCTTCTTGACACATTCCTCCCCTCCTTTCAGCCATCTATCTCTTGGTCTTCCTCTTGGTCGTTTTTTCTGCATCTACATCTCATGTATCCTCTTGGGAATCTTCTTCTCTTCCATTCTCTTTAAGTGTCCTCACCACCTCAGTCTTGATGTCTCAATCCTACCCTGCAAGGGCTCCTTTTTCACGATTTCCCTGACCTTCTCATTCCTCACCCTGTCTCTTCTTGTTACTCCGATCCTACTTCGTAGGAATTTCATTTCACTTGCCTGTATTCTGCTTATGTCTCTTTTCTTCATTATCCACGTTTCTGAAGCATAGGTCAGTATCGGGATATAGTAGCTTCTGTACAACACTTCCTTGCTTTTTTTGTGGGACATCTTTATTCCACACTAAGCTCCTAATTCAGAAATGCTTCTGCCTGTCTGCCACGTTCCGTAATCTCTTTGTCATTTCTCCCATTTTCCTACACTATACTTCCCAAGTACTTGAGACTTTCCACCTTCTTCATTGTCCACCTCTAAGTGTTATCCCACTCATTGGTCTGTCCCTTTTCCTGGTCGTTAACAGGATCTCACATTTACTGATGTTGAACTTCCATCCGTACTCTCCCACTGTTTCTTCCCAAGCTTTCAGTTCCTCCTGAATTTCCTCCTCCTTGTTTCCCCAGACCATGAGATCATCTGCAAACACCATTGCTTTTATCTTATCTTCTTCTATCTTTCCTGCTACCCGTGTCATTACCTCGTCCATAACCACAATAAAGAGAAGGGGTGACAGTGTACTACCCTGTTCCAGGCCACTCATTTGTCTGAACCAGTCTGTTCTTTCCCGCCCAACTTTCACACAACTCACTCTTCCACAATACATCTCCTTCACTCTGTCTACAGTCCCTTTTTCCACTCCCATGTTTTCCATTGCTTTCCAAACCTTCACCCTACACACACTATCATAGGCCTTTTCGATGTCCAGGAAGGCCATCAACAGATCCTCTCCAAATTCGTAGTGGTGTTCCTGGAGCTGTCTCACTGAAAATATGAGATCCACTGTTGATCTCCCAGGTCTGTGAGACACGCAGTAAAATTAAAACAGGAGTCCGTGGAAGTCAGTGCAGGTGCGATGCTATCCTTACCTAATTGGTCACACAACTGTTTCTTTAAGAGCGTTAAAAATCCCTCAGTATGTCTTCCTTCGGAGGAGAAGTCTTAGCCGGTGGTCCCATGTCATAGATTTATGACATGTTAAAGAACCTTCCACTAATTACACCTGTGTGAAGCTAAATTGTATAGGTTAAGAATGTAAACAACGCTCTTAAGTTCCTACGTTCGTTGCTAAGAGCCGACTGCGGTGGCGTCTGGTAGCTAAGTTCTGAACTAGTAGTCGTCGACGGTGGCGTTTGGCGGTGAAAGTAGGAACTATTTGAAAAATGCATAAGTCTGCAGTCCTTGCTTGAATTAAAAAACAGATAACACACACTAATACAGTCATCACAATTAACACCGGTTATCAAACAGATTCTACACACACCCAAAGTACACGGGGCTACATGACCGCGTTGTCGCAGCCCCTAAACTTAAGAACCAACCAACCAACTGTTTTTTGAGCTCTGATTGGTGGGAGAAACTGTGTCATAATGAAAACTTGCACTATAATGAGCCTCATTATAGTACAGTTTTCTGACGAATAATATTTACATTTCGCCATGGTTCATCATAAAACAAACTAAATTTTGAAGAAGCCGGGTGGGGGGCGCCAATATCATTAAGTGACCCAATATAAGACGGCCGGTCCTGGTTCTGATAGTAACGCAAATCTGCTATACCTGACAGCAATGTTTAAGATATCTAGGGGGGGGCTCCAAGCCCACCTGGTGTCGTCGCCTGGCTGAAATGGGTTGCAATGCATACGACGCAATGATCAGGCATACCTCGAAATCAGATTTCCTGCTCGGAACTTACAAGACCAATATTGCAATCTTGGTCTAGGACGTTACCAGCTCTGCCCAAGACCAACTACAATCCTCAGACCTTAATGTAGAAAAAACATGGCGGCGATGGTTGCCCTACCAATAGCTAATATCATGTAATCGGGATTGTCAAAGTTCATGTAAATTATTATTTTTACTCACCTAAGAGCATAAAAGATATCGCAAGACGAGACTAGGTTCCGAAGAAATATGCTTCAATAATTTAGACTTACCTGAATTAATTTATCTATTGGGTAGAGTCAGCAATCTATATTAGTTTAGGTCAGCAATATTAGTATTATTATACATACCGGTAATTAGAATTAGCAATGTAGTGTAAATCTTTGGATCTATGTAAGTTATTTCCATTGCTTGTTTCAGGATCTTTTAGTAGGTCCTGGTTATTGTATACTCTACGATCGCCAAAGACCTTGTAAAGAAAACATAAAATAACTAAACACGAGCACATAAACAAATCAAGCAAAACAATGGGTGATGTATCATGGAATTATGTACCACACTACTGCTCTGCATCGTGTATTTCTTCGTTCCATGTGGTAAGTTACGAAAGGATTGGAACACATACAAGTTCAGAGTACCTTAATATATTAGCCATCTTTGAGGAGGAATCAATGACTACATGTTACGTATTTCAGTTAATCCATTGGATCCAAGCAACGTCAACCAAAAACGTGACATTTTTTACGACGAAAAGAGCAAGTATGTCCTGGCGGACGACGCAGAATCAGGACAATATCCTTTCACAGTGAGTACATGTACGATATCGCAGTTTCTTGCAATATGATTCCCAAGTCAGCATCATTAGTTTCCATTGCTATTGCTAAAGGGTCGAATCAGCCATCTATATTAGTGTAGTGTAAGTTACAAGATCTAAGAAATCTTCAAAAATATATCTTTCTTTGGTTCGTGAGATGGGACACACCTTCCTGTGTTACTGATACCAATTTTCATGCAAATAGTCCAGATATTTTTAAATAAGAAACTTTATTAATTGTTGAAAGTAGGTACTCCTCCCTTTATAACATTCACAAGGCAGATTATTGAAATTATATTATTTATGATTCACATACGGTACCTTTCTGGGAGTCATTAGAAGTTGGTTTCAATTTGAATTGTCACTTCTGTACCGGAAATATTTCTTTTATTTATTTTTGTTAGTGTTCATTTCACGGTCGGCGCCATCTCACATTGACGTCAGCATCCGTTGCCAACATGTCCGATATAAAAATTCACCACACGACACGTGAATAATGAAATAAAAGGCAAAACCATTGGCCTGGATAAAGATTATTGATGCGTGACTACCCGCACTGTGCGTGTCAAAAACCAGGGGTGTTATATATTAGCTAACGCTACCTAACCACCATTGGTCTGGACAAAAATATTGGTTTGCCGGATGCGATATAGTTCCGAATGCAAGTTGGCAAGACGGTGCATCATGCTAAAATGGCTGAAACAGCTGGACTTTTGCCAATATAAGTCGTGTTCATATTTGGGATGGCTGGGTGTGTCTCAGTCAACGGAGGAGTAAACATCTGAGTTGCCTAGATGCAAAACTGTCCATGTCCACTTTTCAAAAAAATGAGTTGGTAACACTGGAGTGTAGAGCTAGACTTATTACAAGACCAACTACAATCCTCAGACCTTAATGTAGAAAAAACATGGCGGCAATGGTTGCCCTACCAATAGCTAAGATCATGTCATCGGGGTTGTCACAGTTCGTGTAAATTATTATTTTTACTCACCTAAGAGCATAAAAGATATCACAAGACGAGACTAGGTTCCGAAGAAATATGCATCAATAATTTAGACTTACCTGAATTAATTTATCTATATAGTGCTGGCCTCGAATTATAGGTTTCTTCGTCTTCACACAAAGGGCAGCTACAATAGTCTCACTGTTTCTGTGGTTGAATAAGAAGCTTTTTGGCGAGTTATCACGATTTGTATTTAAGTTCAGTAATTATAGATTAATATTATTAGCATAAAATCAAACAGATTCTGAAGTAGGAGAGAAGAAAGTACCCGGTTACTGAAGTGCTGTCCCAGCACATGCAGAGTATTTGTGTACACAATCGGAATGAGAATAGTTGCCTGAAATAATCGAACCAATGCTATAGAGATACAATTCAATTAAGACCACTCGAGGAATTGTCTAAAATCTCGGGTAAAACATCACACCGAATTAGTGGATTGAAATATGCAAAGAAGTCATCGTGTGGATATCTGAGCATAATTATGGAGATTACCACGCACAAAGGACGCGATAATATGTTACCAACTAACCTATTAAACATTCGCTGTTACCGTTTGGAATAGTTGTACGCTGGAGATATTTGATTTAGTAAAGTAATGCAGGTAGGAAAGCACTATCTCCCTCTTACGGAATTATCGCGGCACACCATCTCGCAATATAAGTACATAATTGGCAAGTTACTCACAACACTTTATTACACACATCATAATTAAAAATAACTTGCAAGCTGTAAGAATCACAAAAGTATGAATAATGACGGAACACAATGAGTTCACTGTTTGGTACAAAGGAAACATCTTCCTTAACCAATAAGAAAGTTCACTGTATTATTTGGCGTGTATACAAGGCAGTGTAGATCATCTGCCAGACTGGTAAGTATTTACGGAGACACATGTTGCTAAGCGTTCAACGTTCAACGTCAACGGTTTGGTCTAGGCGTAGATGCTCATTGCGTTTTCCCTTTACGTACTTAAGTTCGGCATTACTGAACTGTAATAAGCTACCATTATATTGTCACTAACTAGCAAATAATTGCGGTGTATATTCTTGAGACACTTCTATTATCCATCTTGTAGACTATAACATAAATGGCACTTCCGTACAACGTTACGAGGTTGTAAAGGATCTTGGAGTTCATCTTAACAACACTCTTTCGCCTGACCATCATATTGAATTACTTTGTAGCAGAGCTAGTAGACTTTTGGGCTTTCTTTGGCGTGGTGTTAATAGCGGTCTCTCTGTTCACTCCTCAGTTATCCTTTACAAGACTCTCCTCCGTCCAATTCTTGAATACGCTTCGGTTGCTTGGAAGCCGTTCTACAATTTTCACATCTCTAGACTTGAAAGGATTCAAAGAAGATTTGTGAGGCTACTTGGTGTTAAATTGGGTATTAGGTATCTTGATGTGCCAGTTGATGATTTAATGAGTCAATTCGATCTTTGTCCTCTTGAAATCCGTCGTGATCTTGCTGATTTGATCTTCCTGCACAGATTAATTAATGGCTTAATTGATTGTCCTGCCCTTCTATCTAGACTGAATTTTAGGATCCCTGGGTCCTCCAGATCTTCTGACCTCTTTGCTCATTGCTACCATAGAACAAACTATCTGAAACATGGTCCAGTTGCTAGATTTCACCGTCTGGGTAATACTTTACCGGCTGAGGTTGACTTCTTTTTTGACAGCCAAAGAGTTTTCAAAGATAAAGTATTGGCTCATCTTGTCACTTTTCGCCAACTTTAACCTTTGCTCCCATTTCTAAAACTAATTTATTGTTAAATTCTATTCTTATTTATTACCTTTCTCTGTTTTTCATTTACTGTTATTATCGTTCCCTTATTTGTTGTTAAATTTTGTCGTAATTTTAAATTTGCTCTTAATTTTTATTACCGTACCTAATTTGTTCTATTTTTTATTTTTGTTAGCCAAAGATTTGACATAGATAGCATGGGCTCATCTTGTCACTTTTCGCCGACTTTAACCTTTGCTTCGATTACTACCACTATTTTATTGTTAAATTTAATTCTTATTTATTAGCTTTCTCTGATTTTCATTTACTGTTATTATTGTTACCCTTATTTGTTGTTATTTTAAGTTTGCTCTTGTTTTTCGTTACCTATAATAGCTTTTTTCTTCTTGTTATTTTTGTTAATTCAGTTGTTAATTAGTTTATCTTTCTTAGCTTTATGTATTAATTATTTAATGTTATAATTCTTGTTGTATTTTTCATGTATATATTGGCTTTGCCGTTGGGAATAATAAATAAATAAATAAATAAATAAATAAACAAATGCTTTAGTCTTAGGTACTTCAACATCTGCAGTAAATGACACAATGCCATCGGTCAACTGAACAATCATCACACAAACGAACTAGTCCATAATATGTGTATTATCACATATTTACACCCCATTGCAGTACATTAACGCGAACTGGACTTTACAGACATACTGAAGACACTACAAATTACAGATGAGCGATAGTTTATCCCAACTTTCATCAAACGAAGCTAATCGAGGCTAATATTGTATCCCAGCAACGAATGTAAACGAACAATATCTCGGGCTTCCGCATACGCCATTTTCACACTTTCGATACCTGCATCAAGACCAACTACAATTATTGTAGTTGGTCTTGGTCTTGCTCTGCCGCTTGTTGAAATCGATCTGTACGATCGATTGTCAACTTTGGGCCAAATATGGAGGACTACCAAGGGTAACCTAATACAGAAATTCGAGATGCCTTGGAATGCAGAGAATTTCTAATATTACCGACATTTTTTGTGCAAATAAGACCTCCTTGAGCAAGGTCATAAAGAAGTGGGAAGGTCATTTTACGCCTATCAACTGGTGAATTTTGCCATCTTCTTTGAAGTGGTGATTTATTGTGATTCTAAAACTGATCAAGAGAAATGGCTTCAAGATTTTCCGTTGTGAAACTGGGCCCTCCAATTGAGGTCTTTGCTCTTAACAAAGCTTACCTGGATGACAAGCACGAAAAGAAAGTAAATCTTGGTGTCGGAGGTAAGTGTCGTTTGCACTTTTAAGAGATGTGGTCCATCAGCCTATTATGTCACAGAATTAGGATGATAGTCACGTCTACTTCGTCTAATACTGGGTGTACACTGCATTTTACTTGCCTCCTGTGGTACCTGTTGTAAGATTGTGTTAGAGAAACCTGTTTGCAATCCTAAATTTTAGATTTGTTTCAGTGCCTGTAATTATATAAATCCTAGTTCCCGGTCCTTGAACCGCATATTTTTAAAATGAGGATGTTGTCCTCGCCTATTCATGTAAAAAGATTCGAATAAGGACTGCCAAGGAGCATTTGATCGGTCGTGCCAACTGTAATTACGTAATATGTGTCTACATTATGGTAGCAGTTAAATAGCTGACGGGAACCGAAGTCCCACTACCACACGTGGTTCCCCTGATGAATTTTACAGGCATTTTTTAACCTGATTGGTTAATATTCCTATGCAAGTAACTAAAAGGCCCACAGAATTAATCAGTTCTCTTCATAGCTTTTGCCGACAGCCTGGTCTTATGCCTAGATCAATAAATTATATCTCAGGGTAAATAATCTGCATTATTCTGTTCCCTCAGTTTTCGGTACAGTACCAGAACAAATTGTTTTAAGTTGCCTCCATCATCCAGTTGACATTGAAGAAACATCTATTCATAACCTCCATATTATTCAGATTCTTACCAGAATCTTGCTGCAAGAATATCTTTAAGAAATTAATTACCGTATGCATATGATTGGTTTGAAAGTATTTTGAGGTTTATGACTGTGGAGGTTCCACACCCCTTTTTATTCCCTGACATGGCTCCCTTCATTCTATCAATCTTTTGATGAAATTAAATGCTGTATGACCTTGTGAGAGGCCTGCAGCAGGTCTCAGTGGATTGTCAGTGTCTGACCTGTATTAAAACATATATATCCCCTAGGCCTAGCTGGGAATCTAACCCAGGACCCTTTGGGCCAAAGCCTAGCATGCTAAGCACTTAGCCATGGGGCTGGACAATCTTTTGATAATCCCCTTCAGTACGGTATTAACTTAATTTTGAAAGTCGTTGATTGTTCTTTTGGATCACTGTATGTGCTGCTTTTCACCTGCACTTTTTTCTCTTTTTATTTATTTACATAGCTTATTCCCACATTGGAACACTTAAATCAAACCAAATACATTTAAGTCTAGGGAATTTATCTGTCATCTTCTGTCTCTTTTAAAAAATATAGATCAGGCATTAAGTTAGGTGGCACAGCTTTGCAAAAAATACTGTCTGATGAAGTAAGTTCAGAATATATTGACATTTTCTTGTCACTGACCATAATCCTTGTAAGAGTAGTTTATGGCCATATTGTTACTATTGCAGCTCAAGTGCTGGTTAATATGCCAGTTCAGTTGGTAGACCTACATTTTGTTGCTGACGGTCGATTACAACCTAATCTTTCACTACGGTAACTATAATTCCAGCCTCAAAAGTTGAAAGATTTGTCACCAAAATATGAATTGTATGTTCAGTTAACTGTGTTAACCCCCCCCCCTATTTCAATTTTTACAGGGTCGTGGATGTAATGAATTTCTATGTGGTGGGTGCTTATTTTTTTAACGACTGGATACCCTTCCAACTAGCTTTAGTGTCCCAGGGGTCAGCAATGATCCGGCCAATGCAGGCCGTTTACCCTCCTCCTATGGCCATAGTTCTTGAAATTGCACGGTCTGCAAAGCAGGAGTGACCGTTTTCACTCTCGCTGCTCAGCGTGCAGATCAACAGCAGGCTATGGAACAGCTGTGGAACTATCCATTGAGCCTAACATAAGTGTGTTTCTGATGACAGGTTTTGGTGTAAATCTTCTTTTATTGTAGGCTCAGAACATTGTAATATAGGTTATATCAATAAGTTACCAGGATATTAATATTAAAAATTCATTCTTTAATGTAGGCTACCCAGCAATTTTCTATTGTAGACTTTGAAGTAAGTTCCATCCAGTGAAGTAAAACACATTAATTGATTTCATATTTACATTAAAACTACAAGTACAAATTTCTATAAAGGCATGGGCATTGAGTAGTAGTAGTAACAGTACTCTTAACTGTTTGACTCTCGCCGAGGTAGACTGGGTTGGGTTCCCAGTTCATGCATGCAAAATTTTCAAATTGAAATGTTGTGTACAGTGGTTCGGATTCCATGTTAAAAAAGGAAGTCCCGTGGTTCTTGATGACAAGATTAATGGGTACCGCTGAATGAGAGACGAACGAATGATTTTCTACAGTATATAAATTAGCCAAAATACATCATCAAATGATGAGAAATAAATCAGGAAATGATGTAGTAATAGATGTTTACTCCTCCGCTGACCATGACCCACCCACCGTCCCCTTTTTAGATCACGACTTATATACGTAAAAGGCCAGCTGTATCCGCCATTATGCGAGTGAATTATCGTCAAAAACAGTATTGCCAACCATGCACATTCAGTACTATTTCATATATTGTTTCGTAAAACAAAGAACGCCGTCAAGTTAATGTGAAAGTGCGCCAAACTTCAGTCTTAAGTTAGACATGGATTGTGTGAATTTGCGAGTTAAGAATCTCCAATTTCAATCAAGAATATCATAACGCATCAATAGTTTTCATCTAAACCAATGGTTTTTGCCTAGAACATTAGATCTAGTCCAATCCAATGGTTTTTGAAAATGGTTACAGCCTAACGCGTCCAGATCAATGTTTTTTTTGTCAACAGTGCCCTACTAGCTTCCCGTGGCACCTCAATCCGACCATTCTAACCTTCGTTTTGTCCAATCCAAAATATTCTCCTCCAAAAAATGGAAAAATGTGGTATTCGAGGCACAGCTCTGAAACTCATCGAAAGTTACCTTGGAGTGAAGAATGTGTGGTGGGGAGGGATGGATCTTTGAGGTCATCTTTCCAAATGAAGCTTATGAATGCTAATAATGTTAAGTACTGCACTTATGTTTCTTTTCACAGCTTACAGGACTGATGAGGGAGTTCCCTGGGTGCTCCCGGTAGTCCGCAAGACTGAGAAAAATATGGCTTGTGATGAGACGCTAAATCATGAGTATTTACCTGTTCTGGGACTGGATGCTCTCAGTTCAGCAGCCACTAAGATGTTGTTGGGACAGGACTCCAGTGCTCTCAATGAAGGAAGGGTAACCTACTATTACTTTACTAATGCATGAGGAATTAATTATACAGAGAGTTTATTTTGTATCTGACGGAGACCCTCGCTTGCCCACTCGCCCGCGCCACGATCCTGAGTCCCGCCACGCACTTTGCCGTTATGCGGCGCCTGCGCGGCACTGAGTCATTGAGTATAGGAATTTGTACTTACCTAGTTCACATCTGGTACTGAAAATGTTCGCCATTCACTGCTATACATCGCTGGCACCTTTTTATGAAACTGGCATTTACTTTCTGAAGTTCCTCAGCACCGATTTCCGTCGTGTTTTCGCAAAAGATTTCCTGTACTTATGAAGGTATTATATATACACACGTTCACGTAATGAAAATCGCATTGGAACAGCACACTGAGCAGTAAACACGTGAACAATTGACTAAACTGAACCTCACACTGTTAAAGCTCTCAGCAGACTGCAAAGGAGGGAAACTTGTGGTGCCAAGAAGCGGGTTACGGCCAAGTGCTCGGCGGGAGACTGGCTCGCGCTGCGGGCGACCGGGCAAGCGAGGGTCTCCGTCAGATACAAAATAAACTCTCTGTATAAAAGGAAAGGCAAAAGAATGGGTTCACCGTGTTAATACATGTATATAAAGGGCAAGTTATTTTCTGGAGCACAACTGCTGGCTAGCCAGACATGCGCGTCACTCCAACGATAAATTTTCCCCGTGTATTTACATAATAAATTGAAATACTTTTTATATTCTATTTATTTACACAGTTAATGTCCACATTGGAACACTTAAATCAAACCAAATACATTTAACTCATCTAAGAATTAACAGGGAATTTAGCTGTCATCTTTCTCCTCTCCCAAAACCTCTTCATTCTGGGTGACCTGACTGCCCTTTCTTCATCAGATATATTGTTTTTGTTGCATAGTTTTTAGTGGAAGTCTAATATGTTTGTTCTTCAGAATTCTTTTTTCTTCTTTATTTGCAATTTGTTGCATTGTAATATTCAACTCTTTAAACCAATTGTTTTTGGTTTTACTTTTCCAAAAGTACACTGACCGGCAAAAAAAAAAACAACAAAAAAAACGATCACTTGAAAAATTCAACATTACTTTCATTCAAATCATAAATATGAACGGTATAGGCCTAGTACAGTACATACAGTAGTTATAGCATGTAAGTAAGGTTAAATTGGTTTCCTGGATGCATTACCATTAGTCATGTCATTGTTTCACTTAACAATAGCGATTCTTTGACATGATGCTGTTTCCCGCGGAAAGATATGTGTGCCATCACTATCGTCAATACGGAACCATGTCGAATGTTAAGATAACAATTCTGAAAACAATGCATTGGTTTATTCTTTTTTCTTTTGATACTTGTTGGCATAGGAAAAGATCAATACAGCCATGTCCTCAGTTGTTCTTGTGCAATTCAGAAACGAATTTGCGCTTGAAACCTGAAGATGTTGCCTGGGCAGTGGCTCTGATCAAAAATGGTGGAGCGCACATCTTTCCGTGGGAAACAGCATCATGTCAATGAATCACTATTGTTAAGTGAAACAATGACATAAAGAATGCTAATAGATCTAGGAAACATTACTTCCATGCTATAAACAGTAACTTATGTACTAGGCCTAGAGCGTTCATATTTATGATTCAAATTAAAGTAACGTTGAATTTTTCAAGTGATCGTTTTGTTGTTGTCGGTCAGTGTAGTTAAATACTGTAGTTGTTTGAATAGTCTATTGTCATTTAATGACAGGAAAAGGCAATTCTAATATTGTATACTGTAAATCAATATAGGAAAACACAACAAGGTGGACATACAATAAATATCAATTGTTGAAAGCTATAGCATTGAAGAGCTATTGATTGGATTGGATTGAAGATTGCCATATATCCGGCTATGGAGATTATCTTTGTCCTTATTATGTATTTTTATTTTTCCCTCCGTCAGCACCTGCCTGTTGTGTTTGTATCCTTCTTTTCTTGTCTGTTGATTGATAATATCCTAATATAAGTTTAATGCCAGAAAGTTGTGTGCTATAAATACACTGACCCTCTTATTTACAGTAGGGCCTAGCAGTTGGCACTTGATTGAACCTAGGCGATCATTTGGAATCGTGGAGCCACTTTGCGTGGTGTATGTGTTTATTGTTTTCGGCTGTTTCAATGCTTTTTCTTCATCGAGCATTAAGTGCAAAAGAGATGTGGAATAGCTGCACAACCGTCCTTTGCAAAAACAAAAATATTAGGCTACACACACATTTTTGGGAGCCTTACAGCACCTCACATTGTTTGCCTATCCTGTGAAGTTGGTATCATTGTACCCAATGTGCAATCCACCATGGAGTGCAAAGATTCCTGATACAAGTGAACTACAATTACCGAGCAGAATAAGAGCAAACACATTTAAAACTGATTTCCTTGTTGTTCATTCCTCCTGTTGGCTGTAAACAGTTTGGAAATTTCAATCCAGCATCACTTCATTGATAACTTGTATCCCAGTTGCCACATTTCAATATCATTAGTTGACAATATAATTGAGGTTTCTTGACAGTTTGCTAATGACGGCCATGCCTTCACCTGTGTTGGGAAGTTATGATGTGGCATGTTTACAGGAGGTAGAGGAGGTATATCTCTTAATATAGCAGCGTCAAACAATTTACAGCTTTTTTTTTTAAATTGAAGAATACAACCCAGACCCCAGAACTCCTTTTTATATCTTTGAGAAGTACGAGTTGGCTGTTTGTGTATCCTTGTGCTTTTGGTACTAAATTCTTGACTGTAGAATAAGATAAGCTGGCAGAGAAAACAGACATAAGGGACCTGTGGAAAATGTGGAATTACTTAACAGACAAAGCTGATCAATTTTGTGATGAAGTAACATGTCTATTTGGGGTTGCCAAATATTACACAAGTTATAGCTGACAGGCGCCAAAGGTAAGCAGGTCAGATCCATCTTGGGATCAACCAGAAAGAGATAAGATAAGGAAGAGGGGAGATAGGGAATGAAAGATAAAAAAGTGATGTCCGATAGAAGATTATGATGGTGGAAATGATATCAAGGTTATATATCACGAGGGAAGTAGAGTAACTTGGCAAATAAAGTACATTAGGATGCAGGAAAATGACTCAGAAGGCCAAAGAGAAGGTGGATGGACATAGCAAAGAAGAACAGCGTTAGAGACTCATCACCAGTTATACCTGGGAAACTGGCTATGATGCACTAAAATGATTGTATGGAGCAGCACGTTGGCTGGTCACCAACAGGGGCAGCTGCTCCTAATGTTCTGTGGTTTAGCATACATATACATTTTCATTTGAGACCGTTTTGCCTTTTAGCATCCAGTCTATTCTGCAAGCCTCCGTTTGCGAACAAGTCACCTTCATGATCCCCTATTAGCAGTTAGCACTGCCATCTCCTCTACTTCTAAACCTCTCACTTTGAAATCTTTCAACACTGAATCTAACCACCACCTCCTAGGTCTACCTCTGCTTCTCTCACCCCCTCTACTGCTGAACTAACCTGAACTAAGGTTATCTCTCCTCTCCCATTCTCTTCACATGACCCCACCATATGAGTCGGTTCATACGAACAGCTCCATCTAGTGTGTTCATTTCTAAGGTAGCCTTTACGACTTCATTACGAATGCCTTCCTGCCATTGTTCCCATTTGTCCTAGCAATCATTTGTGCTACCCCCCCATATCAGTTGCCTCTAGCTTATGTGTCAGATATCCTGAATCTACCCAGCTCTCACTTCCATACAGCAAGGTCTGTCTAAATACTGAGCGATGTAGGGAGAGTTTCATCGATACACGAACTTCTTTCTTACAGAATACTGTACATCGCAACTGAGAATCACTGCATTGGCTTTTCTACACCTCAACTCTATTTCCTTCCCCATTCTGAGAGAATACACAGCCCAAGTACTTCAAATGTTCCTCCTATTTGGCATTCTATTTTCTTGCATTTCTTCCCTACCGATATAAAATTGAAATGTTGATCCTCATATCATACTCCCTACATTTCTGTTCAAGTTCTAACATGTTGGCTTGCAAGCTATCGACGGAGTTTGCCATTACAACCAGGTCATCAGCATAGGCCAGACTATTTACCTGGTTTCCACCTAATTGAATCCCACCCAGCCAGTTTATGGTCTTCAGCAAATGGTCCATAGAAGTTTGGTGCTTTTGAGACGGTCAATACGGATGTACCCAAAAGAGTTGGGTTATACCCTAATCCTGAAAAAAAGAAAAAAAAATTACATGAGATTATTAATTTGAAAAGCACCAAACTTCTGTTTACGAAGGCAACTCTGAAAACTGGCTTCAAACCCCATAAATGGTCCATATATGAAATAAATTGTAGTGGTGAGAGGTTACAACCTTGCCTTGCTCCTGTAACAACCTTGAACCAAGAATTCATCCTACCATCAACTCTCATTGCAGCCTGATTATCGCACAGAATATTTGTGTTGACTTTTGCACTTCACAGCAGCACTATATTATAAACAATCTCGGGAAACATATTACACCTTCTCGCAATGGCATGATGCTAGTTGCCAAACAAACAGATACCGAGAGCGCTGAAGCAAAGACTTGCCCACAAGTGTTCTGTTTGTGTGATTGACGGTGTGCTAGAAGGCATAGACTGGGTGTGCAAAATGTTCAACTCTGACCCGGCGTATTGCTCTCGCACAATACTGTTCGGTGGTATTGGGTTAAGTGTAATGAGAGAGTGAGGGAGATTGTGGAAGAAACACCCTTACAAGAGAGCATAGAGAAGTCAAGAATGAGTTGGTACCCACATGTTAGGAGAATGCAGGATGGTAGGATACTTAGGAGGATGCACGAGATGAAAATGGAGGGCGAGAGACCCAAGAGATAGGTGGATTGTGGGTGTGAAGGAAGGAGTGCAGAAAAGAGAAGAGGGGTGGGATAGAGTGAAGAGCAGGGGCGGTTCGACCTTATACATCTAGGGGGGGGGGGGGAGAATTAAAAAAATGCCGACTGGCTGTTTAACATTGCCGACTATACGCTTAAAAACTGAGCAACGGGAGGGGGGGACAGTGGCGGCAAACGATACACAAGACAAATATACTTAATTAACGGCTTTCATTTTAAAATGTATTTTATTAGTTCCAGAATTTTGAATTGCAGGAAAATTTGATAAATGAACAAAATAAGTGTTTAAATATTACAAGAATAAAAATAATCTAGTTATTCTTTCTAAATCCCTACTCTACGATGATTTAACAAGGACCACTTCTCCACTATCTCCGTAATTTCAATGTCGTCGACATTATCTTTCATTGAAAACAACATCATGAGGGAGTCTAAGCGGTCGTCACCCATCGATGTCCGCAAATGATTGAAAATGAGCTTCAACTTACTGAAGGACCGTTCGGAAGAAGCAGAAGACACTGGGGATGTTAAAATCAGTCGAACTACTTGATGACCACATGGGATAATCCTCTTTAATTTAAAAGCAACTTTTGCGATTTCTTTGAAAGGTGAGCACTGTTTACTGGCATCAAGTTCAGCCAGCACAAGCTCTTCATCTTGAAGGATGATTTTCGGGTGTGATTGCTTTATAGATCGGACGTGCTCGAAGGTGCAGTTTTTTTCTGTCAGCGGGTATCTTGAAAATTATGTGGAATGGCTCTAGCAAAGAAATTAGTTTTGCGAGATTGTCCACACTTGTAGTAAATACATCCACAAGTATTCGTAACTCCTTTCTGTAGAATATAAGGAAATAAATTTCTGCTGTCGTTTCAGCGTGCGCGTCATACTTCTTTGCAAGTCGCCGGGTCCCTTGGTGCTTTAAGAAGTCTTCCTACGCATTTACGTGCATACTTTTTGCAAATGACGATGCACTCTTTATCCAAGCCGTCATCTTGCCATCGTCGTTGATATCTTCAAAAGACTTCAAAGCGCTCTGGATCAGCTGCATCGCGTCTACTACATTCAGCTCTACCGCTTCTAAAAGCTCGGTTACGTTCTTAATTTTAAACATGGTGTTTTTGGTAAAGTACATGCCGCAGATAAAATCAAAGTCTAGAAGCTTTTTGTGTAAGCCTGACGCAAAAGTTCGGGTTTTACTGTCAAATTCAGAATCGAATGAGGTTTTCATTGTTTCCAATGCTCTTCATAAGACGTAGAAACAGCTCTCCCCGATTCGGCGCGTGCAGTCCACCTTATTTTTGATAAATTCTTAAGTTGAAGTGAATTTTCAATTTTATCCAGCTCTTTCTGCAAGCTTAAATGTCATTTCGTGCTACCCGCGAAAAAACGTACAATGCTTCAAGAGTGTCAAAAAACTCTCGGATAAGCGCGCTAGCATTACAAGCTGTCTCTACGAAAATGTTTAACCTGTGAGCTTGGCATGGAACGTACGGAATATCTATTTTGTACTTTTCTGATAGCTTTTTTGAGTGCCGTTGTATATACCAGACATGTTACTAGCAATGTCGTACGATTGAAGCGCTAGTTTATCGAGTGGAAGTAAAAGTTCTTCTGAATTTAAAATTTAAAATATTTTTCAGCCAACTCCTCTCCAGTCTTTTTTGTTAAAACAGCGTCTATTTTTAAAAGACACTCCACAGGTACGAGCTCTTCATCTTTTTCGACGACGTATTGGATATTCAACGCGAGGCGGTCTTTATGTGACATATCGGGAGTAGTATCTGCTATCACGGAGAACATACAACCGTTCTCGATCTCTTCTGAAATTATTTCAAGAGTTTTCTCACCAAGTAGATGGATGAATTCATTTTGAGAGTCCTTCCTCATACACGTAACGTTGTGCTTCCGCGTATTCACTTCTTCAAACCACCTATTCATGACCGGACTAGGCCGTAAGAGTAACTTCACAATTTGCGTGAAGTTTCCATTATCTTGAGTGATTCCATCCTCGTGACCTCGGAAAGCCAAACCTTGCCGACAAAGGGTTCTTGCTCTGTCAATAAGTATCTGGATAACTTTTTTGTGGAACTCCTTTTCTTGTTCTTCCTCAATTCTGATCTTCCGTAAAAGTTTATCAAAGAGAACGTCTTCGTGGCCTTTTCCATTGACAAAGTGGCACAAATCTGCCATCACTGCTTGATGAGCTTCTGAAGTGAAGTGTTCTTGCAATTTGCCCTTTTTCTTCTTTCCGCGACTTTTCAATTTGTGCCACTGACGTATTCCAGCGTGCGATCATTCTTCACTTTTTTCTTGTTAACACCATTAAACATAAACATGGCTGACAATACACATATATTTATTGTATTATTATTACTTACGTTTGATGGGTACGCGATACTCCGTGAAAATGTTCCGTGTTGGCGAAAACTCGCATCCCACTGCCACTGTATTTGCACCTAGTTATCACTGTAAAAGTTGCTGGTTCAGGAACGACTGCTTTCTGTCATTCTCGGTGACCACTGCACTGACCTTAGTGAGCACCCAACCCCTTGAGGAACCGTGGAACAATAAATCTGTCAATTTTGTCACAATAGCACGGATATCTGGGGACGCGCCGAGGCAAGCGGTAGCATGTCATAACATTCCTCCGACAACATCTCAATGAGTTGGCTTGACCTGAAGTTATCAGTGCGCTCACCAACACCTTTTGTCTAGCCCCATGGCACAGATGCTGGGCTCGCTTCGCTGTGAAGCTGAGTCGCTCTGCATAATGAACGCAGGATGTTACAGCCACCTAGGAACGTGCCGATGAGTTCATCCCTTGTCCTTGGTCCCATATTGCTAATCTGTCATTCTTTCTTCAGTTTCCATACAAAGAAACGAAATGGCAAGTGGCAGCCGTTGCACCGAGGACTGGAAGTGAAACTTTTAAAATGGATATTTTGCAGACTCTTCCCCTTGCCGCACTAGGCTATTGCCTGGCCGTACAAAATTATTGCAGCGTCCGTTTGTGCCGAATGTCGGTAAAAATGCCGACTATCTGTATATTTTTTTTATTCGGACGAAATCGTATATGGCCATGTCCCGTTTTGCTTTTTTAAATGCTGTTTTGGGAAATGTTACGACTTCTTCAGGATTTGCCGACTGATGTCGTATTTGCAGACTGAGAAAATACCTGAGGGGGGTGAGAACGCCCCCCCAACCCCCCCACTCGAACCGCCCCTGGTGAAGACTGAAAGGTGATGGGAGGATAGAAAATGATGAAGAGGCTTATGTTCCAAGCAAACCCAGACAGGGGCTGGAAACTGTAGATGATGATGGTATTGGGTTAATAACATTTTATATAAATCTATATGGGGGAAATACAAGGTGGTGGACATAAAATCAATCATCTGGACTAGGAAAGAAAAAAAAAAGGATAGAAACATAGACAAAATATTATGTCATTATATGCTCTAGTAAACCAGTGCTATAATTTTCTCCATCTTGAAGAATTGTTAAGCCTGATCGTGTGTTTTCTTGCAGACAGTTGGAGTTCAGACCCTCAGTGGAACTGGTGCTTTAAGGCTTGGTGCAGAGTTCCTGGTTCGACATCTTAATTTAAAGACATTCTACTACTCGAAACCAACATGGGGTAGGTTAGTTAGTTATTGTAGTTTTAAGGGAAGGAACAGAGAGGTCATATGCCCCTATGGGGTAGGTTGTGCATAGTTTTTAATTTATTCTGAAATTTTTCTCGAATGTTCTTTTGTTCCTTGCTTTAAACTGGTTGTGTGATTTGTGTAGTCGTGAGTATGTATTCAGTCATTCTTTTGCAACAGTGGTTAATTGTTACATAGCCTTTATAACAATTTATTTTCAGAAATTGTAGTGAATATTTTAATTATTTTAAAATGTAATAATATGTAGTGCATCAAGTTTCAAAGAAAATGAAATACTTCAAAAAATTGATAAATGGATCATCATCCTTCCCGTGTTGGGGCATTTGTGGTACTCCTCCACCTTCTCCTGTCCCTCCACTCTTCTTCTTCCAGGAGTCTGTTCCAGTCCATATTCCGTCTACTTATGCTAGTCTTAATGCTCAGGGTTTTCCCATAATTGGATAATAATAATTTCAGAAAGGTAGTGTAAATTCATGTGTATAATTGAGATGGCCATTTGGCTGCAATAAATGTATTATTAATTTCAATATGAAAAGTCTAGACAGGCAATTTTTAAATGTAAGGGTTTAATCTAAGCTCTTATAGTACATTGGCATTGTTTGTGGTTCATGGCAGCATCCTTGCAGCATCTTGGTGAGGTGTACCGTACCAACCGATGAGGGCGAAATGCTGGCAAACCAATTTGAACTAGCCGGATCAATTTTTCGAAGGAATCAATTTGATCTGAAATTAGATGTGCTGTCATTGGGCTCATCCACAGTCCTGGATCCTTTGGGAAATAGTTTCAATGTAAATATGTATATATGATGAATTAAAATAGGCTTATAACATATCCTTTTACGTATGTCTGTAATTTCTGCCACTATACTAATTTATAAACTGGAGTTGTTACGGACGTGACAGTATTTGCACTTATCTAAACAAATTTTGTTCAAAATCTATAGGAGAGAAATGCTTGGCTTATATTCTACTCGTATCACCATAGAGATTAAAAATGCAATGTACTGTAAATGGTTCTATGGACTAGCACAAAAGCGCTGGTAAGTCTACCTTCAAATAACATTGCCTCAAACAGTTGTAAAGTGGAACTAGAAAGGCAAACAAACAGTACCGTAAAGGTTATCATAAAAATTTGCAGTATTTTTAATTTCAGGTTTGTTTACTAGGTAATTAATGGAAGTGTACGGAAATCCCAAGCAATTCTCCACTAACTAATTGCTTCTAAAATGCACTATTTTGTGTTTTACAGAAAACCATAATCTGGTGTTCACAAATGCAGGGTTTACTGATCCACGAGAATACCGATACTGGGATGCCAAGAATCGTGCTCTTGATTTTGATGGTATGATAGAAGATCTTAAGGCTGCTCCAGAAGAATCTGTCATCATTCTTCATGCGTGTGCACACAACCCTACTGGCTGTGATCCTACACAAGAACAATGGATGAAGATTGCAGATGTTATGCAGGTATGGAAATTGTTAATCTGATTTTGTTCTATAATATAGAGGTGTAGCATAAATACATGGAAATATTTCATGTAGAGAGGCAATAAAGGTTGCATAAACAGAAGTCCTAAAATGTATTATTTTGAAGGTATCAGACTTGATTCTCTGGTAATGATGTACACTACCAAAATGCAAAATCCTGAAATTCTATGAACTATTCTATAACATGGCCTTTCTGTTGAGTGAATTCCACCACCATTTTGAACAAAGCAGTATTGCTTGCTATGCCCAATGTTATGGGATCTAATCCCTGCATATTTGGTTGGCATTTGAGGCTGCTTAAATGGGAGACCCCCCATGCCAGTAGATTTACTGACTTGTAAAAGATCCTCTGGAGGGAAAAAGCCTGGCACCGTAATGTGTCTAAAGTCACTGTAGATGAAAGGCTAGTAGAAACCCATATGTGACTTAATTATTAAGAAATTAAAAATTACCGTATATACTCGAATACCACCCGCACATTTTTAAACAAAATCGGACGTGAAAAATTGGGGTGCGGGTCTTATTTGAGTCATCCTGATTTTAAAGATTTAAATTGCCCGCCACGCGCGATATCGGGTGTTGCGAGTATCCGCTGGATGGTGCTAGCCTTCTTCCGGCTATCACTTTGTTTTACCGTAAGCAGGCGGCGTCATACTTCCTCGCGCACGTTTTCCGAGTGTAAACATGAGTTGTACGAAGAGTTTGCGGTCGTTTAATGTGAGTGAGAAGCTGAAAGTTGTGAGGGAAGCTGAAGTTATTGGAAATCGTGCCCGGCAGGAAATACAGTGCACTCCCGATAATTCGCGTGTGGATAATTCGTTTTGCGGTTAATTCGCGGGTCTCCATGAGTATTTTTTAAATTGGGAATTCTCACAGCAACTAATCATCACGCTAAGTTAAGCAATCTCTCTGTCGTTTTAAAGAATTTTGATGCGACGCAATGCGTAAAGACGAAATCATTGAGCCTAGGGAAGACTGAACTGCATTTCTCTGCGATGCAACAGTAGGCCTAATTGCGCAATCTTCGAAAAATACGCGCATGTTGCCGCGAGTGGTATAGCACAGATTTCCTTTGTCTTTGAAGCCCAAACAATACAAGAGGAATGCATTTTCACTCGGAACCTACCCTCCCTTTCCCAACAGCCACGCTCCAAGGTCGCTGATCTGTGAGTTGTGAAGGGTGGATGTGCGGACAGCGTATTGTAAACAGCGATTATTGCGTGATGGCGCAAACGCGCACGACATCGAGAGCGTGTTTGTTCGATGCTCTTCATGCAGTCAACTAGTCGGGAGGAAAGTACCGCTACTCCGCTCGTACAAAAGCAAGCGCTTGCCGACTTTTGTAACGACGATATTTCGAACGGGCAAGTTAGACGTCGATAAAGACGATTATGATTTACTACAGAAAAGCAAAGAAGAAATAGCATGGCATTTGACTGTTGGTGAGGAAAACGGAAATCCAGTAGATTTCGAGTGCGGGAGTGATGCAACGGAAATCCCGAAACTTTCCCACAGTCAAGCTAGTGTCTCTAGTCACACTTATCTTTTATATAGAAAAACGAGATGAATTTTCGTTTTCATATAATATTTTCTTCGGAAATGTGCAATCGAAAAATAGAATAAACGATCTAAGAAACAAAAAGTAATGACGGCTTTTTTTAAATATATTAATGTAGGCATAATCCACATAGGCCTACCAGTAGCCTAGCATGTCGTATAAGACACTACAATCAGGAGTTAAAATTATTATTTCGCGTGTTCAAGCCTATTTTAATATTTTAACCAATAGTTTTGTTTTTCCTAGGCTTAACAAAAATAACTGCGGATAATTCGCGGAAGTTCGTGCATTAATTACCGCGAATTAACGAGAGTGCACTGTATGATATTGACGAGTCATGTATTCGTGATTGAGCGGGATGACGTCTATGCTACAACCACTGGATGTCTGCGTGAACCGCCCGTTCAAAGCAGCCTTGAAACAGCTGTATACGGAGCAGATGGCGGCCGATAAGCTCACACTGACTCCAACTGGTCGTATTCAGCGCCTGGAAGTTCAGCTGCTATGTTCGTGCATTTTGACGGCATGGAATCGTATCTCGGGAGATCTCATACGGAAGAGCTTCAAGAAATGTAGTATTTCGAATGCTATGGATGTCAGTGATGACGACATTTAGTGGGATGGTGATAAAAGTTCCGAAGTTGGTACTTCTGATGACGATGAATGAAGTGTTTGTGTACTTTTATTTGTATTTTTAATCGTTTGATGTGTGTTATTTTCGGACGACTTCAAAACTGTTGGAAACTATTTTGGATAAATGCTATTCTGTTTATTTAGTTACGATTGTACATAATTTTGAGTATTTTTTTTTTTTTAATTTTGTTCTTCAAAATCAGGGTGCGGGTCGTATTCGAGTAAATACGGTATTCATTCTTGTTGGGCAGTTATGTATACTACAGTGAGGGCCATCCCTAAAGAACAGGGCTTTCCAAATGCCTTGCCGCCGACAGGACGCAAAGACTCACCATCACATTTGTAGCTTGTGCCGATTACAACAGCGTGTCGGGAACCCCATGCGTACGGTCATAGCTTGATTACATTTCCAGCTGGTACGACACCTTAGTTCATAGAGTTAAGACTTGTGGTGAAGTACTGGATCCCGTGAATATGGTTAGGTATTGAACAAAATTCGAATTTTCCATGTGGAAACTGGAAGAAGTTTTCCAGTATGTGTGTTCATACATTTCAGCTCTGTGCGATTTTTACTTGTGGCCGTACCTCAAACAAAATGTAGCCTATACAGAAACAATCCGCTTACTCTGGAGGCTCCCTAGAACGAAATAACTCGACAAATTATGTAGAATGGTCTGGACCATTCTACATAATTTGTTGAATATTCGAGCTCAAAGGACCATAACAACACGTTTCTCATTCAAGAACATTCTTTTGACATAACGAAATAACTGTACTGATACGAAACATCAGTGAGGATGAATTACTGCGAGTGTACCAAAACTTGGTGCAATGTTTATTAGATAATGAAGGACAGCATTTCCAGAAACTACTCTAAAATTCATGTAAGTAAATACTGTAACAAGAATGGACAGAGTAAGGAATGAGAGAGACAGAGAGATGATAGTGAGGAATCATTGCAAAATAGAATAGAGCGGTCTAGGCTACAATGGTATGGACATGTGAGGTGGATGCGAGAGGAGAGGATACCGAAAAAGATGTTTGGAATGGAAATGAAGGAGGCCAAGGGGAAGACTAAGGGACAGATGGATAAAAGGAGTTAAGAAGAGTGTGAAGGAAAGAGGAGTGTGCTCGGACACAGTGAAAGGACAGGAAACGATGGAGAGGCTTATGCTCCAAGCAGACCCGGCCAGCGGTCGGAAAGTGCTCAAGATGATGATGATGATGATGAAATACTGTATGATTATTAAATACATAAAGAAGTGTAAATGTGTTAAACTAATTGGGTGCTCCACTCCGGCTAGCGCCAGTGTCTTGCTCGACAGACGGCTACACACAGTGGCCTACTCGTTACGCGGCGCATCTGAGGCTCTGTTCTATAGGGATGGTGCTCACTGTAGAAGTAGTTGAATGATGAATGAAAAGATGCACTTGCATGTGCTACAATTTTTGTTTTGTAAACCCTGTAAGACTATTTAGTTCATGAAAGAAAAATGTGTTCATGATTTGGCTCTTTTTAGGAGAGGAAGCTGTTCCCCTTTTTTGATTCTGCATACCAGGGTTTTGCATCGGGTGATCTGGAGAAAGATGCATGGGCTGTGCGGTATTTCGTCAGTCGTGGCTATGAGATTTTATGTGCTCAGTCCTTTGCAAAGAACTTTGGTCTTTACAGTAAGTTAATTTTTATATTTTCCCTGGTTTATGCTAAGGATCAAACAATTTGTGCCCTTTGTAATTTGGGGTCTTAATAGGATCTAAAATTTTGTGTTGTAGATAGTTTATTACATGCAAAACGACAAAGCCAAATCAATCAAGGGCTGGCTTAGGACCTAAATAGCGTATCTACAATGGAAATCCTATTAAGATACGCTATTCTGGTACTAAGCCGGCGATTTGCCATTAACTCATCAATAACAGGCCCTGAGAAATCTTCTCGTATGCTTGTGAGCGGTTGGTGATGGGCCCTGAGAAATCTTGGTTTTATTCACTATATCTTCCTTATTAATCCTGCAGTGTTAAAAAGTATGTAAAACCAATAACATTATTATCACCTCGACCATAGCACATTGAGTAGAATATTTTTGAATCATATCTGACACTTTCCTTTATTTCATGGCCTTCTTTTATTATTTGATTTAGTTTTGAAACGTTGACTGCTGGCTCAGCCAGTGACAAAATTGAGGGCTTGCATAATAAGGTGATGAGAGCTTAGAAGAATTGTGGAAACTGAGTGTGATAGTTACCATATTCATCCAAGTGACTGACGATAGAAACCATGAAGATGGTTTGATAAAGACAGATCCTCTGAAATAACTAGAACAGTTTGAAGACATGTAAGGATTAACATAAATGTTCCACAAGATATTCTATATACAGTGGAATCTCGTTAGCACGTTCTCGGTTACGACGTTTTCCCGTTTAGCGCGATGATTTTCTCAAGCCCCAGTCCCAATTCTACAAAATACATGTTGATATATCCCCTTAATACGTTCTCTATTCCCGCTTACGATGATCAAATTTCCGTTGTACTATTTGTAAGCGAACCTGATTTTATTCTTATTTCATTATAAAATTCGGCTTCTGGAAAACACGACGCGATATTGCCTCATTTTCTCTGATAGTTACTGACTGTGTAGATGATTTCATTGTGTTTGACGGCGTAGAAGTGGCTATAGCTATGACGCAACACAGGTGACGTGTCTCTCTCCCGCTGCCCTTTCTCTACTTTCTCAAGTCCCTATCCTACTAAATTCATGTTGAAATATCCCCTTAATACGTTCTCTATTCCCGCTTACAACGATCAAATTTCCGTTGACTATTTGTTAGTGAACCGTATTTTATTCTTATTTCATTATAAAATTCGGCTTCTGGAAAACACGATGCGATATTGCCTCATATTCTCTGCTAGTTATTGACAGTGTAGATGATTTCATTGTGTTTGACGGCGTAGAAGCGGCTATAGCTATGACGCAACACAGGTGACGTGTCTCTCTCCCGCTGCCCTCCACCCCTTTCCCTTTGTTTATTTCTCACGTAGGCGCATTATTGTCTTCGTATTCCGCACTATTGTCTTCTAACTCTTAGTGTTCACGTCCAGTTATGACCTATTTTATTGCGTGTTTCATAATGGATAAGAAGAAAGTACGGCAGATAACTAATGATGAGAAGATTAAATACATTCGAGACGTGGAATGCAATCCTCACATGAAGCGTGTGGATATAGCGCGAAAGTGGAACATTCCTCCGTCTACACTGAACACGATTCTCGGCAAAAGGAAGGAAATCGAACGTGCATTTGAAGAAGGAATGAGCGGCAAAAGGAAACGTGTGCGAGAGGGACAGTTTCCTCAACTAGAAAGCGCTTTATTGAAGTGGTTCAAGCAAGCCCGTGCTTCAAACATATGCGTGCGCGGTTCCGGTAACTGAGCCGTCACTGGCGGAGCGCGAGAGCGAGAATCTCCTTGCTAACAGAAATAAAGACCCTGTATTATACTGTGGTGTAGAGGTACAGTAATTCATTTTTATGTTATTTATTCCGTGTAAGTTACTGATAACCTATGTTTATGTCGTGACTGTAGTAGTGCATACAATCACTTACTAAGGTCGGCGATTTGACGTCTATATATACGCCGCGTTCTTTCTTATACGTTGTAAATGCAGTATGGCGTTTCTCGGTAGTACGTTTTCCCGCATATGACGTCCAAATTTTTCAGTCCCTTGAAAAACGTACTAACGAGATTCCACTGTACCTAGTAATTGACAGATCTTTTTTTTACTAGGGATTGCTTATAATTTTCACTGAAAAAGAACCTGATAACATTCAAAACATGTACGTAGAATAGTGAAAATCAAAACAAAACTTTTTTGACTAAGTCGACCCCTACAATTGCTATCTTTATATATATAATTCTTCGACACGTGTGGATGATTTTTTTAATGTATATTATGGTGGGTCCCTGTGTGGTTTAGATTTACAATTGGACCCGGTAGGTGGCGTAGCGACCAAAATGTAGGATGAACACAGTTTTAGAACCACAAGGTACAGTCAACAAAACGAAAACTGTCGTCATGGAAACCACTAGCCTTAGTGAAGACTCAAGTCCCACCTCAACAGGGTCTTCCTTCCCCACTAATTCTCCCAAACTCCTTCTCTTGCCAGTGGTTTCTTCTGAAAAGTTCTTGAACAATTGGCACTTTCTGAGAATAATTCATAGGTACAGTAGAACCCCTTTTTAACAAATCTCAGGGGGATTTAATATTTCTTCCTTAGAAGGGGATTTTCCTTAAAAGGGGGTTCGAAGAAAATAGGCTATATATCACGAGAAATAATGATACCGGTACATTTATGTCTTCAACTAATGTAATGTCAAGAAATAATAAATGAACATGTTAAGAAATACTAAAAAGTCAAATTAACACAAGAATAACAGAAAATATTTACGAAACAGCACAGGTAACGGATTCCTTAGTGGTCCATTGGGAGCACAAGCTGCAGCAAGGGAAGGAGAAATAGGTATTAATGACTAGTAATTGTAACTTGAAGGAACAGAGGCCTAACATATATTAAGGATATTTGTGAAGGCAGACCATGAGAACTATGAGAATAAGCATAAGGTATTACCCTTCACTTTCTGAAGTAGTCCAGTAAAGTAGTTTGCTTCCTCTTGCCCAGATGTCTCACGGAAAGAAGTTTTCTCTCAATTTGGTTGAGAGTGTTGATGAGCTCTTCATCCACACTGAAGGAGGAGAAGTACCGGCGGACAATATCCAGTCCTTCCACTGCTGTCCCAAAAGTTGGTTCTGCTGGATCCTCTTCTTCTTCTTCTTCTTCTTCTTCTTCTTCCTCTTCCTCTTCAGTACTTTGCCTTTTTGCATCATCACAAAGGTCTCCAACATCCATCTGTGGCGGTGAGGTTAGGATATCATCATCACAAGTAACAAATTCTTCAAATGTTGTGACAGTAGAATCCTTTGATACAACCCCCCAATCTTCCCCAATGTCATCAGTAGCGTCTTCTTCATTAAAAACTTCTGAAATAGCACCAAAACCTGCATGGCCAAAGCAGTTTTGAATAGTGGTCGTTGTGACTAGTTGCCATGCTGCTACAAACATATGCATGGCTTGGAGTATGTTCAATTTCATTACCTCATTTCTTTCGAGGAAAGAAACAGCTCTTTGAACCAGGGCCTTCCTGTACTTCACTTTCACAGAATGAATAATGCCAAGGTCCAAAGACTGCAGGTGACTGGTGCAGTTAGGAGGAAAGAAAACCACTTTGATATTCCGCAGGAAAGACGTATCTGAAGGATGAGCTGGATATCTGTCTATCACCAGCACTATTTTCCTTCCTGCCGATCCCATCTTGGCATTCAAGCTTTGTAAAAATTTTCGAAATATCTCCGATGTCATCCATGCACTTTTGTTAAAATCATATTTACATGGGAGTGTACGGGTGTTCTTGAAACATCTTGGATTCTTAAATTTTCCAATTATTAGTGGGGGTAATTTTTCACTCCCGTTGCTGTTAACACATAACAACGCTGTCAGTCTGTCTTTACTTTTTTTTGCCTCCGTGGCATTTTTCTCCGCGAACAGCGTATGTTTTGGATGGGAGCAAGTTGTAAAACACTCCCGTTTCATCGGCGTTAAAAATATCCCTAGCATCATATCCTTCAAGAAATCGAGGCAACGTTTTCTCTATCCAGTATACAACTGTATCGTCATTAACTTCCGCACTCTCGCCGCACATGTTTTGGAACGAAAGATTGTGCCGTTTTTTGAAGCGATCAAACCAGCCATTAGAAGCATGGAAATCGACCAAACCCAGCTTAAGTGCGATTTCTTGAACTTTTTGTTTAAGTATGTTCCCGTCAATCGGAGTGTTCTCACTCCTTTTTCCCTCGAACCATTTCATTAAAATGTTTTCAAGTTCCTCGTACGGCGAAGAACGAATATTCTTCCGTATTTTTGCCCCAGAACCGCACTCAACTTCCGCGGTCAGAATAGCTTCCTTCTGTTTCATGATGCCAAACAGCGTAGAGGGTGCCAAGTCATATTTTTTTGCCATCTGTGACAAAGGTACTTGGCTATCCCTTTCAACATCCCTGATGATGTCTATCTTTTTCTGAAGAGTCAGCTTCTTACGTTTTGCAGCCATAATGAATGTGGTCCGCCGTAACTCGCAGTACAACTCTTATCACAGACACAAGAAACTCGTAGCACAACTTACAACAACACAGGAACAAAAACAGAGAATTATCCTTCAATCCGCACCCCTCGCGTCCGCGTGATTCCTAAGCAGCGATTGGAGCAGCGGGACAGAAGTGCCTAGCCGGTGTAAGAGCGCTGCGGCTATAGGTTAAGGCAGCTGACGTCACTGTAGACATTACCCGACTAAAACTGTCCTAACTCCCTGACGGTTGGTGATAAGTATATGCGTTCGCGGACTATTTTGTAGAGCTTGAACAGCTCTACATTTCGTACGCATATACTTGGGGTGGAATGAGGAAGTGAGGAAAGCAGTGAAAGAAAAGAAGTCTGCATGGAAAGAATGGAACCGAGATCAAACAGAAGAAAGCAAAAGGAAGTATCACGACAGCAAACGGAGGTGTAAGAAAGTAATAGGAGAAGAAAAGAAGAAAAGTTGGGAAGAATTTACACGAAGAATGGAAACAGATGTAAGTGGCAGTAAAAGGATGCTGTATGGGCTTCTAAGAAGTAAGAGGAAAGAAAGAGTTACTACAAAGCTGGTGAAAAAGGAAGATGGAGAGTTGTTAACACACCCAGAAGAGATAAAGGGACGATGGAAGGAGTATTTCGATAAGCTATTGAATGTGAGCAATTGTACTGGTGAGATCGAAATGACACAGCCTGACGACTCTATAACTGAAGATGATATAACAATGCTGGAGGTGGAATTAGCAGTACAGAAAATGAAGATGGGAAAAGCAACAGGGGTGGATGAAATCAGTGTCGAAATGATAAAGGCTGCTGGACCTGTTGGTATGCAATGGCTGTATCGACTGCTAAAGTGTGTGTGGAAACGGAAATGTGTACCAGAAGAATGGGAGAAAGGGCTAATAATACCAGTGTTTAAGAAAGGGGACAAGAAAGTGTGTGATAACTATAGAGGGATCACCCTCATATCACAGATAGTAAAAATACTGGAAAGGATATTAGAAAGAAGAATGAGAAGAAAGTTGGAAGGAGAGTTGCAAGAGGAACAGTATGGCTTCAGGAGTGGAAGATCCACAGTGGACCCAATCTTTAGCTTGAGGCAGGTGATGGAAAAGAACTGGGAATATGGAGAGGATTTGATCATGACTTTCATAGATCTAGAAAAGGCATATGATAGTGTCCCCAGAGAGAAGGTATGGGAAACCATGGTTAAGAAGAGACTGGGAAGAGAAATGTTGGAAATGGTGCAAGCAATGTACAACAACTGTGTTAGCAGGGTACTGACCCCAGTTGGAAAGACAGATTGGTTTAGGAACAAGACTGGACTAAGACAGGGGAGTGTGCTGTCACCTCTTTTATTCATAATGGTAATGGATGAAATTGTAAAGGAAACAAAGGAAGCATATGGACATAAAGAAATGAAGTTACTATTATTTGCAGACGATATTGTGGTCTGGGGAAGGAACACCGAAGAAGTGCAAAAACAACTAGATGCACTGAACGAAAATATTCAGAAGTATGGCCTGAAAAGTATGGCCTGAAAATCAGTATAGAGAAAAGCAAGACCATGGTGATGACAAGAGGGGAAAGACATGGAAAGGGCACTGTGAAAATTGGAAGTCAGAGTTTGGAAATTGTGGACACGTTCAAATACCTAGGAAGTGAATTGATGCAAACTGGTAGGTTGGACATGGAGATTGGCCGGAGGGTACAGCAGAGCAATGCATTCTATCAAAGTGTAAGAAAACTTGTTTGGGATAAGGAAGTACCAAGGAAAAGCAAGGAGGTAATGTATAAAATGTACTATGTACCCATATTAACTTATGCAGCTGAGACTTGGACCCTGACGAGCAGGCAAGAGAGTAGAATCCAATCCAGTGAAATGAAATTCCTAAGAAGTATGATAGGTAAGACAAGGAAAGACAGAGTGAGGAATGAAGATGTTAGGAAGGAAGTTGGGATGGGAAAACTAAATGAAAGAATTGAGAATAATAAATAAGGTGGTTTGGACATGTAAAGAGGATGGAGGAAAATAGAATACCAAGACAGATGCTGGAGGCCAAGTGCAAGGGTAAGAGAGCAAGGGGAAGACCTAGAACAAGGTGGATCGATTCAGTGAAGAACAGCGTGAGAAAAAGGAATCTGGACTGGGACAAGATCGTGGAAGAAGAATTGTGGAAGGAAAGGGGAAAGTGGAGAAGTGCCATAAATACCCCGACCCGGCAGGAGCTGTATAAGGGGAAATGATGATGATGATGATACTTGGGGTCTATCAATGACGGTTCAGGCAGCGTAAGCCATGGAAGGCACGACTTTCTACTTATTCCGTAATTTTTTCTAGAATACATTTTCATTTTGTAGAATATCCATAAACATTTTCAGTTTCTTATTGCTTATTGCTTTTAATCTTTCACCTAAATCACGTGAAGTTTGCAAGAGACCTTTGGCCTAAATATTTATATTTCGTGAAGTTACCCGAGTCTCGCGGCATTTACGCATAGGCCCTACGTCAGTCATGCCTCTAGGCTGTATAGCTAGTCTCAAGGTAAACCGCACTTCGTTCCCATACAGCCGTCATTCCAGTACTACCTACAGTTCAATGGACATAACTAACCAATAGCGTCTAGCGTGATAGTGACTGCTGCTTGCCGGTAACAGTGATTTCCAGCGGCCGCGCCAATTTATCACGGTTCTATACATCGCTAAAGGAGCGATTTCGTTTAGCGCGTCAACTTCGAACTGAGATTACGTCAAAACGGAAGTTAATTTACATTCAAAACAAGTTTAGAAAAAAGTATCTTATCGACATATTCGTTACAACGGGATGCGCGATCGTAATTTATGTGAAATATATTCCTTAGAAGCGAACTTTTCCTTATATCGGGGTTCGTTAGAAGGGGGTTTAAATAACACTGTGCTTATGGCGACTTGGCTGGGACTTACGAAAATCTTCGTTAAAAGCGGGCACGTGAAAACGGGGTTTTACTGTATGTTTTTGTACCATAGATCGCGGTTTTGTCGAATTCTTGGTATTTGACGTAGGCTTCAAAACATGCAAAAATCACTTGCATTGTAGAGCTTTGCATTGTTAGGACATTTCAATAACGGCTCATAGAAAATAAACAACATGTAAGGTTGTATGAGAGGGTCCCTGTGTGGTTAGATTCCCAATTGGACGCAATAGGTAGCGCACGAGTACCGTATTTGCTCGCGTATATCTCGCACTTTTTTGACCGAAAATATGTGTGAAAATTTTTGGTGTGAGATATACGCGGGGAATGACCGTATTCCCGAAAAAACACAAAATTTGCATTACTGATACAAGGCAACTGGCATACGATACTCGCCCTATTCATTGTCACTGCTGCCAATCTCTGAGATACTCTCGCGTGCATCATTCTGGTCATCATCCCATACTACTTCATCCTGACTTCCGTCCAATGCATTTGCGATGCCAGTCTTCAAGAAGCTCTTCACAACAATGTCCGTCGACACCATTTATTTCTATTCGTTATGGTTATGCGACATTAAGAACCTAGGAAAAAGACGTCCTACGCACGTTAAGGATGGTTCAAGGCAGTAAAGGAATTTAGAGCGCAGACGCTTAGCGATCGATCATCTTCCATATCGATTCCTCGCTACATGCACAAGCGAGCTCAAATTTAGCCAACCGCGGCCGATCGATAGGATCGATCATCTTCCATAACGATTCCTCGCTACATGCACAAGCGAGCTCAAATTTAGCCAACCGCGGCCGAAGACTAACGATGTACAGCGTGCTAACAGTCACGCGGCGCCTCGATCCCTAATCGTCTCGTAACGAAGTTCGGATCAACTCGTTGTTGCTCGCTCTTCCTGTTAGTCATCAATCAATATCATAAAATTGGTCCGGCTAGATCAAACATAAAATGCCAGCGTTTCGCCCCGGTGTGCCTTTGGGCTCGTCAGTTGGTACAGACACACCTCACCAATACGCATGGCTAGCACATACTGAATGTTCATAACCTACTTCCTGTTAGTATCGCTTCTGGTAAGTTTCTGGACAATGACTACTGTAGTGGCGCGCTAAATCGAACGTGTTTCTAGCTCAATGTTATTACGGTCATTTATATGACGGCGTCAGTAATGAATGTGAGATATATGCGAGTACTTTTTTTTCCCCCTGAAATATCAAATTAAAAAATGGGGTGCGAGATATACACGGGGGCGAGCTATACGCGAGCAAATACGGTAGATTCGACAAATGAGCGATGACGTGTGAAGCGTTTCAAAAATGTCCCGTATGCGTTCATATACCATTCGTCTGATAGCAATGAAACTCATATACCATTCGTCTGATAGCAATGATGTTGTGTCCACTCCAGGGTAGGTTCCAGGCTTAGTAAATCCATTTTACAACAGGTAGTGCATGAGTAGATTCAACAAATACGCGACGACCCGCGAAGCGTTTCACTAAAGTCCCGTATCCATTCATATACCATTCGTCCGATAGCGATGAAACATTGGTGAATTGTTGTGCTCACTCTAGGAAAGGAGTCTGGCTTAGTAAATCCAATTTACAATAGGTAGCGCACGAGTAGATTCAACAAATGAAAGATGACGTGTGAATCGTTTCAACAAAGTCCTGTATGCGTACATATAGGATACCATTTATCCAGTTGCAAAGAAACTTTGGTGAAATGTTGTGTACATTCTAGGAAAGGAGTCTGGCTTAGTAAATCCATTTTTTAATAGATAGCGCACGAGTAGATTCAACAAATGAGCGATGCTGCGCGAATCGTTTCAACGAAGTCCCGTATGCGTTCATATACCATTCGTCTGATAGCAATGAAACTCATATACCATTCGTCTGATAGCAATGAAACTTGGGTGAGATGTTGTGTCCAATCCAGGGTAGGTTCCAGGCTTAGTAAATCCATTTTACAACAGGTAGCGCATGAGTAGATTCAACAAATACGCGACGACCCGCGAAGCGTTTCACTAAAGTCCCGTATCCGTTCATATACCATTCGTCCGATAGCGATGAAACATTGGTGAATTGTTGTGCACACTCTAGGAAAGGAGTCTGGCTTAGTAAATCCATTTTACAATAGGTAGCGCACGAGTAGATTCAACAAATGAAAGATGACGCGTGAATCGTTTCAACAAAGTCCTGTATGCGTACATATAGGATACCATTTATCCAGTTGCGAAGAAACTTTGGTGAAATGTTGTGTACACTCTAGGAAAGGAGTCTGGCTTAGTAAATCCATTTTTTAATAGATAGCGCACGAGTAGATTCAACAAATGAGCGATGCTGCGCGAATCGTTTCAACGAAGTCCCGTATGCGTTCATATACCATTCATCTGATTACGATGAACCTAGGGAGAATCGTTGAGTACACTCTAGGGAAGGTTTCAGGCTTAGTAAATAAATTTTAGAACAGGTAGCGCATGAGTAGATTCAACAAATGAGTGACGACGCGCAAAGCGTTTCAACAAAATCCTGTATGCGTTCATATACCAATCGATTGCGATGAAACTTTGATGAGTTTTTGTGTACACTTACGAGAAGGTTTCTAACTTAGTAAATCCATTTCACAGTAGTTGGCTCACGAGTAGATTCGACAAATGAGTGACAGCGCACGAATCATTTAAACAAAATCCCATATGGGTCATATGTCATTCATCCGATTGCGATGAAACTATGGTGTGTTGTTGTGCACGCTCCCACGAATGTTTTAAATTAGTAAATCCATTTCACGATAGTTTAGAGGCAGTTAACGGAAATTGAAAAAAATATTGTGTATCCAAGAGCACTTCAAGAAACAAAATTACAACCCCAACACTTTCTTTGATTGGCATTGCAACTCATGCCAGATACAGCTTGTTTCTTATAAAAATAAGGAAATCAAATTTGATGATAGAAGTAAAGGAGGGATAAAATAAAAAAATGTCAAGATACGTAATCTTGTCCAAGAAGAACAATCTCTAAATGAGATCTGTGTTGAGGCCAGGCTGAAATGGTTCGGTCATTTCAAAAAATGGACACACAAAGACCAGCTAGAGTGTGGTTTGAGAAAGAACTGAAAAGGCAATAGACCAAGAGGTTGACCAAGGAAGAGATGGATCGACCAGGTTAGAAATGATCTTGCAGGAAGAGGTCTGGATTTACAGCAAATTATGGAGGAGGAAACATTCTTGGAGAGAAATAAATGGAGAACGCTCATTCACTGCACCCGGGAAACTGGAGCCGGTTCAAGATGATGATGATGATGATGATGATGATGATGATAGAATTAAGAATAAATTGGGGTGCAATCTCTTCAGCACAGGGAAGGGAAAGTTTGTGTATGGATATTTACAAATTACTATTTTATGTTTTGAGGTTTTCAATGTAAGAAAGTGTGTTGGTTTTGCATTTTCCACTGATCCTGTCAGTATTGGAAATGAAGGTGCCATAACCTATTGCAGTATTTCCCAACTTCTGGTCTGCAGACCCCTGGGAGCAATTTAAGGGGTTCATAAAAATGCCAATTAAATTTTTTATATTCCCTGTTTCTCAAAATGTTAGTGTTGTCTAGACTGCACTATGAAGAGAGATGTTGCAAATACCTTTAGCTGGTCATAGGCATAGAACAAGAGCATCTTAATTGGTGACCGAAAATGATTTGTGCTTTGAATTCGGATTCAAGCTTGAAGTGTTTTCTTCAATGAACTCGTTGCAGTTTTGTCTACATGCACAAAAATTGTACCTCCATTTTCGAATGCTGTCACTCACTGACTGAACTTGAGTGCTTGCTTAGACCCGCACTTATATTCACATACACCATCTAGTGGCTTCATTTGTAAGTAAATTCCATACACTTTCAAATGTGTCTTTAGATTTTTTGTGTTGTCCTCTGTTTTTGAGGAAAACTATAGTTGCCACAATTTATGAATCAACTCTCTTATTTTGGCTTTTACATCCAGATGTTCTCTTTTAGACATAAATGTCTGTGACTGAAATTCATATATTTGCTTACAGATGAAAGAGTGGGCAACTTGGTAGTCGTGCTGAAGGATAATCAGTTCATACCACAAGTTAGATCTCAACTAACTCTTACTGTGCGAGGAATGTACTCAAACCCCCCTAACCATGGCGGAAGGATTGTGGCAACTGTGCTCAACAACCCACAACTCTATGGAGAATGGTAGGTCTTTGAAAACAACAGTCACATATTCCGTTGGCCAGCATTGAGAAATTAAAAATGAAAATCCACAGCCTGCTTCCAGTCTCCGACCGGGTCAGGAATGGAATGAATGAAGCCCCCATCTAGCGGCGAGGATATGAACTGTGCCGGCTGCCGAGGCCTGACGCACTCCTCTGGGGGCAATGATTAAATGAATGACAAATGAAATGATAGTGGAGAGTGTTGCTGGAATGAAATTTTGACAGGGAAAACCGGAGTACCCAGAGAAAAACCTGTCTGCCTCCGTTTTGTACAGCACAGATCTCACATAGGGTGACCGGGATTTGAACCACGGACCCAGCGGTGAGAGGCCGGCGTGCTGCCGCCTAAGCTACGGAGGCTTAACTTGATCGAGAGATCTTATTAAGATCTAATAACTTTTGTGTGTGTCTGTCTGCCCCTTATTATTCCTGTTTCTACAGGGTTGGGGATGAGATGTGGCGAAAGTATATGTGGCAGGTTGTTTTTTATGGTCGGTGTCCTTCCTGACGCCAACCTCATGAGAGGAGTTATTGAGAGATGAAATGAATGAAGATTAATGAAACTGGGAAAGGAGATGGAAGGAAGTGACCGTGGCTATTAGAAGGTACCGTCCTGGCATTTGCCTGGAGTTGAAAATGGGAATCCATGGAGAACCATTTCAAGGACTGTCCATGATGGGGTTCAAACCCATGTTTATAGAGTGCAAGTAGCTTGGTCCCATGGCCTAGTGCTGCGTGTTAGTGAGCGTAGCTACAGCTGTCTGTATTAATGGTATATGATTAACAGGATCAAAATGATATCGCATCAGCATCCTTAGAACTTCTGTGTGTAAATAATTCAAAGGAATTTAGTTGAAAAGGCCTTGAAACATGTCCCATTGAACACATAGTGTTTTGAAATAAAAGGTGGAATTTTTTCATACTTATATATTTTGATGAGGATCCTTAAACATTAAATATAATACAAATCATTGCAACATGTTTAACTTGAAATTCTGCATTATGCATTAGTTACATGGCCAACTTAATGCACTAAATATGGATGAAGTACACATTCTATTGAATGTGTTTTCATAGAAGAGACAGTTTTAAGTACACCAAAATCATAAACACATTTATTTACGACTTATTGCAAATTATAAAATTCAAAGATGTATATACTAATGTATATATTATTTTGTATAGACTATTTACCTTAATTACCCGAATAAAAGTTGACCCTGAATTTAAGGTCCCCCCATTCTTATTTTGAGAAGACTTTCAGAGAATTCTTCTTATTTTTAATTTGTACGATTTAACAAATTCGAATATAGTATTTCCTTCCTGAATAAAAGATTCCTGGGCATCTGCCAACACAAATTAACAATTTAGTTCAGTTGTTTCATAACACACCTTTTTGACAAAATATTGTGTGTAAAATATTCAAGGAATTCAGATGCAAAAAAGAAAAAAGAATCTTTTGTGGTTTATTTATGATTTTCTTATATTGAAACTGTAAAAGAACTTATGGGCTCTCGGGGGTGTACAGTTTCACATTTCTACATGTTTTGCTCATCAAGTGAGCATCATCCAATTAGAGAAGTGTGTCAATGTATAAATAATTCATGTAACATTTCTTTCAGATAATAGGGTGATAAAATAATTGTCACTTTCTGCCCAATCTATTAGGGCACTCTTTTGTTGACTGACTGAAGGGCAATTCTATTTATCTACAATGGTACCCAATCATCACCTCTCGCCTGATGTCCGACTTCAACATGTTGCTGTATCCCTTCCCGGGCCACGTTTTCCTCCTCGGTAGGCTGTGTGAGTCCATTCTCTTGAGTGGGGATGATGATATAATCATCGTAACTTCGAAGAGCCAACTTAAACTTTGGTTCAGAGCATTTTGAATTCTTTCGATGAATGTTTGCAATGAAACATAACTCTTGGATTCTGCACTGTCCTTGAACTGTAGGAATGCAAACCTGTAGGACCTCGAGAGTCAATAAACTCTTGAAGCTTACACATTATGGATGCCACTTGTAGGCTGATAAAGCAGTTAAGGTTGTGCATTTCAGAAGGAAAATGAGAGGAAAGCTCTATCTGCTCTGGACCACCCGCTGAAATCGCACTTCTCATCTAGAAGAGGGAAAGAAGCATTGCATTCCATCGGTACCAATCATTGGTTTAACTTGGGATTTAACAGGGTGCAGTGCGCTTTTCATGTGCAGAGCTGTCCCTCTCCCTTTCACTGCAAACTGTATACGTGATGGCAGACAGCATAAATAAACTTATTTTAGTTGAAAGGTTGATCGAAGCATACAGAGGAGTGTTTCTCTTCCATCCATTACAAAGATAATTTTCTTTTTAAATCCAGTAGTAAAAGTTGTTGTTTGAAGTTTATCTTCAATAGTTTATGTTCCATCACCAGTATATTACTTTTCCTTTATAGACTTTTATTGTTTGCTTTGCCAACGTATTTATTACCTTCTTTAATCTGATTATAAATGTTTTGCCGTATCTCGTCCAATATCAGATTACTTTTATTAATGGCTCTGCAAATTAAACCTGTGTTCATGTCTTTCACTGCACTGGTGGCATAGTCGGTAGCATGCTGAACTGCTGTGCCCAAGATGCGGGTTCAAACCCGGCCGAAGTGGTCGAATTTTTTAAGAGCGTTAAAAATCCTTCAGTATGCCTTCCTTCGGAGGGGAAGTAAAGCCGGCAGTCCCATGTCGTAGATTTAAGGCATGTAAAAGATCCTTCACAGACTAAACTTGTGTGAAGCTAAATTGTTAGGTTAGACTTATCGGAACGCTCTATCAAAGTTCCAACGTTCACCACTAGGTATCATTGATATCTGGTGGCGAAATTTGGAACTACTTGAAATAGAACGGAATTTGTAGCTCACCCTAAGGGTGTCCGCTGGAAGCAGCTACAGCCTCTGGCGAGCCGAACAAGTCCTCGGACACTCCCGGCACTAAAAGCCATACGATAAATAAATAATAACTGCAAAAGAATTCAGTAGTTCCCAATCACTTTTAAATGTAACTTCAGTGGTCCTTCGCTTAAATTTTTTCCCCTTGTTTAGTTGAATTACCCATTTCGCACCCACAGTATCCATTTAATAGCCATGCTATATCGAGCCACCAGTGCCAAGCAGACAGCAGTATTCTATACTGCTTGGAGTCCTGGTTGCACTGCACATTGCAATGCTGTATGATCAATGTAGAGTTTTGAAGACATTCTTTCAGTGTTGCCTACACAAACTTTCAGTTGTAACTCTTCAGTCGGTCAACACAAATTTGTCCAATGACTGGGCGGGCTACAATATAGTTACCATAATATATGAATAATAATATTAAGATCCTAAACATTACCTGTTACTGTATGTGCTTTCAGGGTGGAATGCATCCGTACGATGGCTGATCGTATTCTGTCTATGCGAAGTGGGCTGAAGGAACGTCTAATACGCTTGGGGACCCCTGGTACATGGGAACACATCACCATACAGATAGGAATGTTCTCTTTCACTGGACTTACACGTAAGAAAGAAATTATCTGTTTATAATGAAGTCCTTTTCTTTTATGACATTGTATTAAGATTATGTAATTATGTAATTTCTGTCTTGAAACATCTTGTCACTACCTTTGTGTACACCTTGTGTACACCTTGTAGTGTAATGGTTAGCATAATTAGCTGTCACGACTTCAAACGCCACTGTCGGCCATCCTTGGAATTATTTTGTGGATTTTCCATTGTCAATTCCAGGCAAATGCCAGGACAGCACCTTCTAATAAGCCATAGCCATATCCTTCCAACTCCTTGACCAATTTCATTAATTTCTCATGTTCTTCGGGGACTGAGGACCTCAATGTTTCGCCGCGTTGAAGAAACCATCATTTCCACCCTCATCCGACTCTGCCGAAGAATATAATTTTGGTTTAAGATACTGGAATGGTATTGTTGCAAGGCACCTATGTGGTGTTGATTTTGGAGACTTGTACTGTACTTGTGCTGTGCATTACAGCCCAGATACAGTGACAATACAGTGCATGAACACCCAAGAAATAATGTCTTGTCACTCAAGAGCCTATGGTGATTCTCAAATCCACTAAACTTTTAGTGGACCGTATTAAAAAAGTTTTACTCTATTTAATCCACCTAGTTCAGTACCTTAACTTGTATTCTTATAACAACTAAAGTGTTCAAATGGTTTCAAGTCTACTGCGACTCTTCGTCGGACATATCTTGTTCTTCTTCTTTTCTTCAGCGTTTGTCCCGCCTGGTGGCAGGGTCCGCTACATGGATTCGATGTCTCCATTTAGTTCTGTCCTGGGCCATGTCAGGGTGGAGATTGACGCTCTTCAGAACTTTGTGAAGGGTATCGCCTCATCGCTGTTTTGGTCATCCTTTTGGTCTATTACTGGCGACTTCGTCTCCCATAAGTCCAACCCCTCGTCCACGTCGTGGGAGACGGGCAACGGCACAAAGTAGGGGATTGCCTGTAGGGGCGAAGTACAGTGGGGACTTCGTGTGCCCCGGGACCGTTACGGTAGCAGTGAAGGTCCTACAGGAACCCTGAAAAGTGACGGCTAACGGGGCTCTGGTGAAGCTACGATAGGCCCAGCAAGCCAGTAGTGGATGAAAACAAATGCTTTCAAAAATGGAACGAGCCTCGGACATGATGGATTTAATAGTCGACACGGCTGTACACACGGACTAAGATTTGGAACTTTAAACCTAAGAACGCTGACGGGGAAGGTGGAGGAGATAGTGGATATGATGGAAAGAAGGAAGTTGGATTTATTGGGATTGGCAGAAACAAAGTGGAAAGGGGAAGGAAGGAGAGAACTGAGAAAAGGCTATAGACTGTACTGGAGTGGGAACGAAGGGGGAAAGAGGAATGGAGTGGGAGTAGTAGTACGAGATGGTTTAAAAGAAGAAGTGAGGAGAATAAGTGATAGGATGATGAAAGTGAAAGTAGCACTGAGGGGAGGGACCGTAGAAATAGTGCAAGTGTATGCTCCACAAGTAGGCTGCGCCTCTGAAGAGAAGGAGGAGTTTGAAGAGGAATTGCAGAAGCAGCTGGTAGGAAGAAATATGATTGTTATGGGGGACCTCAATGCCCATGTAGGAAGAGAAAGACAAGGTTATGAGAGTGTTTTAGGACCAGAGGGTTGGGGCGGAAGAAATGAGGAAGGAAAGAGACTGTTGGACTTCTGCCAGAGGAACAGCCTGCTAGTTGGGAACTCCTGGTTTAAGAAAAGAGAGAGCCACACAATCACGTGGTACAGTGATGACTTGACCAGGAAGTCGGTGGTCGACTATATACTGTATGAGAAAGAACTAAATAAGAACATCACGGACATCAAGGTTATACCATCGGAGAACCTGGATAGCGACCATGGATTGCTGGTAATGAACCTGAGAGGGAGTAAGGAGAAGAAAGGGACTGAGAACCAGGAAAGACGTATAAGGATATGGAAACTGAAAGAAGGGGATAGAAGGGTCGAGTACCTCAAAATGGTAAGGGAAGGAATTCCAACAGATGAAAAAAGAGGGGTGGAAGAGGAATGGGCTAGATTTAAGAAGACACTAGTAGGTGCAGCAGAAGCAGAATGTGGGAGGACAAGTAGTAAGAAGAGGTGGAAGGAAACACCATGGTGGAATGAGAAGACAAAAGATATAGTAAGGGAAAAGAATAGAGCCTTTAGGAGGTGGTATCAAAATAGGACGGTAGAGACAAGGGAAGAGTACCAGGAAAGAAAGAAGGAGGCGAAGAGAGTAGTGGCTGAGGAGAGAAGAAAGTGGATGGAAGAGTGGACAAAGATGATGGAGGAGGATAGTGAAGGTACAAAAAAGGTCCTGTATGGGATGATAAAAAATAAGAGGCGGAAGGATCCTACAGATTTTGTTAGAATGATGAACAAAAGGGGACAAGAGATAGAAAATAGGGAAGAACTGAAGAAAATGTGGAAAGAATATTTTGAAGAACTGCTGAACCCAAATGGAAAAGATGGTGAGGAGGAAAAAATCGGAGAAGAGGAAGATGAACTGCAAACAGAAAAGGACTTACCATGGAAAGAAGTGGAAGACGCAGTGAACAAGATGAAAGGAGGGTAGGCACCGGGTGTGGATGAGTTGAGTGTGGAGATGGTGAGAGCAGCAGGAGAGGTGGGGATACAATGGCTGTACCGAGTGATGAGGACAGCATGGAAGGAAAGGAAGACCCCAGAGGACTGGAAAAAAGAAATCATTGTCCCGATCTTCAAGAAAGGTAGTAGAACAGATTGCAGAAACTATCGGGGAACAACACTGATGAGTCATTGTGCAAAGATCTTCGAGAAAGTTTTGGAAAAGAGAATTAGGACAAGGATAGATGGAGGGATGAGGGAAGAACATGGCTTCAGAGCAGGAAGGTCCACAGTGGATTTGATTTTTGCTGTAAGGCAGTTACAAGAACAGCACTATGAGTATGGAACAGATCTACTGATGGCCTTCCTGGACATTGAGATAGCATATGACAGTGTATGCAGAAACAAGGTATGGAAGTCCCTGGAGGATAGAGGAGTAGAGAAATGGACTATAAAGAGGATAAAGGAGATGTACAAGGGAAGCATGAGCTGTGTGAAAGTGGGAGGAGAGAGATCAGACTGGTTGGAACACAGAAACGGCCTGAAACAAGGAAGTGCACTGTCACAGGTACTTTTCATTGTGGTGATGGATGACATAATGACCCGAGTGGCACAAGTAATTGGGGAAGGAAAGATGAAAGCAATGGTGTTTGCAGATGATTTGATGCTTTGGGGGAACAAGGAGGAGGAGGTACAGGAACAGTTGGACGTGTGGGAAGGAATAATACAAGGATATGGGATGAAATTCAGCATAAATAAGAGTGAGATGGTGATCACAAGGAAGAAGGAAAGAACCACAACGGGAATAACATTTGGTGGAGAACAGCTGAAGAAAGTGGAGAGTTTCAAGTATCTGGGAAGCCTGATACAAGATAATGGAAGAAACGATAGAGAGATAAATGAGCGGGGGAGGAAGGCAGAAGCATTTCGGGGGAGTGTGAGAAGCATGTTATGGAGCAAGGATGTCCCTCAGAACAGCAAAAAGATCATATATCGGACGTACTATGTCCCTATCCTGACGTATGCCTCGGAGACCTGGGTTATGAAAGGAAGGGAGAAGAGCAAAATACAGGCTAGTGAGATGAGGTTCTTGAGAAGCTGTATTGGAGCTACAAAGATGGACAGAAAGAAATGAGAGGACCAGAGAATTAATGAAGGAGGAACCATTACAGGATGGTATAGAGAAATCTAGACTTAGATGGTATGGACATGTAAAATGAATGGAGAAGAGGATACCCAGGAGAGTGCATGAGATGAAGTGGGAAGGAAAGAGACCGAGGGGAAGACCGAGAGACAGGTGGCTGAAGGGGGTGGAAGAAAGCATGAAGAAGAGAGGAGAAGACTGGACAAGGGTGGAGGCTGAGAGATGGTGGGAAGACAGAAGACGTTGGAGAGGCTTGTGTTCCAAACAAACCCGGCCAGTGGCTGGAAACTGTGCAAGATGATGATGATGACCGGCGACTTCCAACATGTCACCCCTCTTCACTAAAGTGTCAGCCCCTATCCTCAGCACATGTCCAAACCATCTTAAACGACTCTCGTGCATTTTTCAGGAATGGGTACAATGTCAAATCTCTCCCTGATGCATTCATTGGGGATACGATCCAGTTTAGTAACACCAGCTATCCACAGCAGCATCCTGGTCTCCATGACTCCCAGTCGACGCTCCATCTCAGTCGCAGTAGGCCAAAATTCGCAACCATACAGCGCGACAGGTCGGATGACAGTACGATAGATTTTAGATTTGAGGTAATATTTCATCCTCCTGTCGCAAGTGACGCCATTTGTTGTTCGCTATTTCATCCAAGCTGCGGATATCCTTGCATTGACCCCTTTGACAAGTCGGCCATCAGCAGCGATCGTGGAGCCAAGATACTTTTATCTCGTTACTTGCGTTAGATCCTCGCCGTCTACCTGAATGGTTCCAATTGCTTGTGTATCAGATGTCATATATCCGGTTTTCTTCTTATTGAGGCGCAAGCCGTATTGCGCCAGCGGATTGTTCCATTGCTGGGTTTGACGTTGCAGGTCAACCTGGGTCTCTGAGCCCAACATGACATCGTCTGCATATAGGAGCATCCATGGCAAAGGATGGTGCAGGTCTGCTGGTACAGTGTCCATTATTAGAATGAACAAACGTGGTGACAGCGCTGAACCCTGGTGAACGCCGATGCTGTTGGGAATAATTAATAATTTTATTAATGCAGCCAATGGCCATGTACTTTCCTTTTCAGGACGGGTCAGGGAAGGGATATTGGAAGGAAATCGGCCGTGGACCTATTGAAAGGAACCGTGCCGGCATTTGCCTGGTGGTGAAAATGGGAAACCACGAAAACCATTTTCAGGACGGCCAAGGTGGCATTTGAACTCGCGCTCTCCCGATGCCAGCAAGGCACAAGGTAGCGCGTCACCGCGGCCGATAATTTAGTTATTATGATAACCAGTTATGATTTTTCACAGTGGGCCTGGAGATTTTCTGAACACTGCATTCCTGATCTTCAAAATTTCCTGTTAAAATGCGTATTTAGATTTTCCTTGTCCGTGTAATACAGTTTGTGTTTAATGAAAGGAATTTATCATGTTTTTAACCCCTAAGAGGCACTGGACTATGATCAGGGATGATTCCAAGTTTGTATATTTCTATGACAAGAACAACAGATGGCGCTAGCAGCACTTAGATTAGCATTAATGAATAGTACTCAGAATAGCCTGCAGAGCGCATCACAGACGGAAAACTATAATCTAGCACTCTCTCAGAGCGTTAGTCTGAGCAGTGCCTACATCGAGGACGGACGCTACAAGGATCAGTTTTTAAAACCAGATAAGTTTGCATAACTTTATTCCATTTAATGCAGTGTATCATTTGTGTATTTGCCACACGAGAATTACAATACAATTAGGCCACTAGTTTAACCCTCTTTGTGCCAAGCCATTTCCTGAAATACTTGCCAAGAATGCCAAGCCATTTTCAATGGTCATGCAGACTATTCGAAAAAAAAAAAAAACATTTCCAACGATAGAATCATTATTTTTGCTTTGCATTATAACCAATACCTCATTCTTTCATATGTTATGTTCATAAAAGTAAATACGGCATCTAAACCTTTTAATGGTTTTTTTTTCTGATAATTCTATTTTATCAATTTGTAAAAAATCAGTTTTGAGCCTAAATTAAGGACATCTAAGAGTCATATTCGAAGAAACACTACGATTCCAGCTGTAGAAAGTTCTTAGATACATTTGTAGGCAGAAAACTTCAGCAAGAAGAAAACAACTGGACCGTAATTTAGGTGGGAATGCGCGTAATTGGGGAGCGCAAAGGGAGGGCATGAATACAAACTCAAAACTATCGCGAAACGGACTTCGAAGGATAAAAGTAAACACCATACAGGCAAGCTTGAAACCTCACCTTTCCAACAGTATGAAATAATCACATATGCCTACAGAAATCTACAAATATAAGATAAACAGCGCGCCGATTGAATCGGCTTTGCTGCGATTAGCGAGAGCCGATCTGATTGGCTTGTGGCACTGAGAGGGTTAAATAGGAACTGTTGATTTAGTACATAAATAACAAAATAATGTAGACAACATCACTGCTGAAGTTGCTCACAATAATAATTCAATAGCTCACAGGCAACATACTTAAACCGCATTATTATTATTATTATTAATAATAATAATAAAAGCACAACCACCATAGAAGTGAACTATAGTGTCTGTGAATAGGTTTGACGCGTTACACAAGATTTTACAAACTTATGTAATCTAAACATCATATTCCGTATCCATATTCGTATGCGCCCGTCATTTGCACAAACCTGGCATGAAACGAGTCCCTGCCTCAGTGCCTGTGGGCTTGACCACTTGAGAGGGCAGCATCGTCACTTAGCACGTTCGTATTTGTGCGCTGATCGCTTGCGCATTCTGTCGTGACTTTATAACCTGGCGTGACATTGGCAGAAGAAAGTAATCTTGTCTTTATGCCTGCGGGCTATGAACTGTGATGCGAGCGGCCAGTGCACATTCCGCGAGCTTATAGGCCTAATCTGGCGTGATCTTTTCAGCAGAAAGTAATCTCGTCTTTATTCCTGCGGGCTATGAACTGTGACGGAGGGGCCAGCCTCATCACTTAGCACATTCCGAGAGCTTATAGGCCTAATCTGGCATGATCTTGTCAAGAGAAAGTAATCTAGTCTTTATACCTGCGGGCTATGAACTGTGACGCGAGCGGCCAGCGCACATTCCGCGAGCTTATAGTCATAATCTGGCGTGATCTTGTCAGCGGAAAATAATCTAGTCTTTATGCCTGCGGGCTATGAACTGTGACGTGAGCGGCCAGTCTGATCACTTAGAACATTCCGCGAGATTATAGGCCTAATCTGGCGTGATCTTGTCAGCAGAAAGTAATCTCGTCTTTATGCCTGCAGGCTATGAACTGCGATGCGAATGGCCAGCACACATTCCGCGGGCTTGTAGGCCTAATCTGGCATGATCTTGTCAGGGAAAAGTAATCTCATCTTTATGTCTGCGGGCTATGAACCGCGACGCGGACGGCCAGCGCACATTCCGCAAGCTTATAGTCATAATCTGGAGTGATCTTGTCAGCGGAAAATAATCTCCTCTTTATGCCGGCGGGCTATGAACTGTGACACGAGCGGCCAGTTTCGTCACTTAGCACATTCCGCGAGCTTATAGGCCTAATCTGGCGTGATCTTGTCAGGAAAAAGTAATCTCGTCTTTATGTCTGCGGGCTATGAACCGCGACGCGAACGGCCAGCTTCGTCAGCACATTCTGCAGGCTTTAACCTGTCGTGACCTTGTTAGAAGAAAGAAGCCTGTCTCTGACTGCAGGCTATAACTCACGCCAGACTCAGGTTACGCGAATGACTGGCCCGTGCAGCAAATAATGATACGGTATATTCTTTGAACTTAAATATTCTTCGCATAATCGTCGCACCCTGCCTTTTTCCACGAAATTTAGGCTTAAAAAGTGCGACGATTATGCGAGGAAATACGGTAACTTTCTATGTACTACGTATATAAAAATCCAACATGGTGATCATCCGAAATATTTAGACGGTTCTCAATATCTACTAATGTATGACAGCAATCAAAGTGAAATTTTGTATGATAATAATAATACAGGGTGTCATGGAATGTTCTACACAGTGCCTAGGCACTGCTACGTTAGGTGGGAGCCGGAGTTAAGTTGTCAGCACGGTTGCTGCTGACAGCGCGGCTGCTGCCGCTTGTAATAAAACAAAACAAACAACAAACAGTCTACTTACATGGTGTCCACAGGCAGGAAAAGTCAGGAATGTTGTTTTTGGTCAGGAAAAAAATGGCCAAAAGTATCCGAAAGTCAGGAATTTTATATTGACCATACAGTATTTTGTGTTTTACAGCCATATTTTGATGTTACTAGTTCAACTAATCTCTGAAGATAAAAAGCAATAACTCACTGGGCATTATAGTAAGTTTTCATTTTTACAGTACATCATAGTAAAAACCTCTTTTACCTATTTTTTGAATGCTTTTTTGGCGTTGGCGTAGGGATGTGGCGACCCCATCACAATAGTTTAGGTTATTAAGTACTTTGATTTATGTATTATTGCATTATAATGTACTTTATTTTGTATTTTAAATGAGTAAAGAGGCAAACGTTAGGCAGCTATGGAGATGGTGGAGGCTGCAAATAAAAAAGATATATATATTTGCCCAATAAACCTTTTTTCCGATGTTACGATGACTTCGCGAGTCAGGAATTTTGTTGAAAAATGGTCAGGAAAAGTCAGGAAAATTGACATTGAAAATTCTGTGGACACCATGACTTAGAGATTCCTGTTTCTTGAGCTAATTTGCGTATTGATTTACTTGGACTTCGCAGCATTATATCGGAAATTTCATCAAGTTTTTCTTCTGTTAACAGCGTAGGCCTGCCTGTTCCTGGTACATCGTGAACTGAGCCGGTCACATGAAATTTACTTATCAAATACCGAACAATATCCCGGTTTTGACACTTTGAATTAGGAAACCGCGCCTGAAATGTTAGTTTTACATCTTCAGTAAACCGATCGCCTTCACGTAAAATGTATTCCACCAAAATCGCTCTCTCTTCAGTAGTAAACATTACCGACTGTATCCTGTTGCACGATTCCAATAATCTAAACGCTCCCTTACTGCATTCACACTGACGCTTTCCACAGCACAGCACAGCTCACACGTGTGTTCTGATATCCCGTCTACCTTGGAGAAGACAAGCTAGTACCTGGCTGTCAGCGAATGAGCGAAAGGTCTGACACCGCGCTGCCAACTTAACTCTGGCTCTCACCTAACGTAGCGGTGCCTAGGCACTGCGGAGAACATTCCCTGACGCACTGTATCATATGGCGTCGGGTGCCGGGTGCAAGCTTTGTTAATTGACGCCCAGAGGGCAACTTGCATGTCGAATTTTATCGCTCCTTGAAGCGGTATGAAAGTCAAGGACGTTAGATATCTAAGCTCCTTTACACTAGAGCACTTTCTAGTAGAAAAATTAGGAACTTTGTGTCGGCGGAAAATCCGGAGACTAATTTTGCTATTATGAACACGGCCTACTGAATTCAAATGGGTTCTTTAACATGCCAACATCGTATGACATGCGTATCGTTATTTTTGTCGCCTCTCAAAAATCACTTGCCTTGGCCCGGAGCGTACTGTGGCAAGCTGTATGCTAATAAGTTCACTTATGTGACTTTCATAACCTGGTGAGCACAAAACCATCATGGTGATGAACAAAATGTAAATATTTAAATGGACGTTTCTAGCGATTTGACCATCCGAGCGCAGTGAAACTTGGTACAGTAGAGTCTCGCAAACTCAGCCTAATGTGGACCAAAGGGTGGCCGAGTTCCCGAAAATGCCAGGTTATCGGGAAATGGGTTAAAAAGAAGAAATAAGCTGTTTGTTTTTGTTTAAAAGTAATGCAATGCAGTACACTTATTTGTTTTTAACAGAAACACAAGTTTTAAAACGATTAAGCCACTACAATTACAGTACTTCAATATATAGTTCAGTACTGTACTACTCAACCGGGCACCGAGCGGTGCGGAGAATGCGGAACCAAATAACTACAACGCTCTGCGCGAGAACAGTTTGTTTACTTCTTACTGCCAACAGTTTGTGCATTTACAGTACTGTACTGCAAAACTACCTGTATTTATCAGGTCGTCGTTACGCTTCTTACTATGTACTGTAGGTGAACTTGTTTCGCGTAGTATTTAACGGTTGATCATTCCATTGACAGAGAAAACATAATAACGCTCTGTGCGGAAACACAAAAATCATGATTTTTTTCTCATGTCAGGGTGGCCGAGAAATCCGGAGTGCCGTGTTACCGAGTGCCGAGTTTGTAAGACTCTACTGTACAATAAATGCTTATACAAATTTTAATCCACTGACATCTAATTTATTTCAATAATTGAAATGATTTCATAACCACAAAATTGCAACTGCGAAATTTTATAAACGCGTTTTTATTTCTTGTGTCCTAATCATGCGATTGAAGTTGGAATATTACACCCACGCAATAATATTCGTGTAATAGTACATAGCTCTATGGCCTACATATGTGACGCTCTCCAGGAAACCATACCTTCAGTCGCATGACAAAACTTTACGCTACACCGCAAAGAGCCGAGAAGGGCGAGAAATATCAACTTTTAGATTTCAGCACCATCTGTTAGCTGGATCTTTGAACTAGATGATGCGAGCATTGGATGTGTCATCGGGATACGGTAAAGTCTTCAAAATAACCTTGGAAACAGGGTGCGTAATTTAACAAAACCATACCTTGGGTCGCAATGGGAATTTAACATTGCGACTTAAGGTATGGTTTATTCATTGACGTTCCTGCACTGTCTTCTTGGGCTAAAATACGAAATAACCAGCTCGTGCGTCAGGAAAATGTATAGTTTCAATAATTTATTATAGAATTCATATACTGGGCTGCATATTTTGTATATGGTAATTTTAATGTGTGTGGACCGCCAGCTCAGGAACCTGGTCAGGGAATCCCCGGTGTCTTTCTAGCTTGTCTGATGTTATGCGCTAAAGCTGGCGGGGATATGGATAATACTGATAATCTCCCTCCAAACCTACCTAAGAAGTTGGAAGTAAAAGGCATGACTGCCGAAAGGACGAAATAGCTGTTCGACAACATTCGAGAGTACTGCACAGCGGGAACAAGGGATCTATTGGTCCCACGGCCAGGCAACATTGAAGCCGCTGAACCTGGCCCAAGTAGTGCGAAGGATTTTGTGCGCAAATAGAAAAGACATACGTAAACATTCCACAAAAATGAGCAACAGTTCAGTTTGCTACTACAGGATACAAGACAGATTCCTGTAGAATTGGATACTTACTAACTTTGTGTAGTTTTGGAACGTTTTTAATATCCAACATTAATAGGTTCTGAATTCTTCTTCTTGTTATCATCATCATTATTATTATTAACATTATCACAGATACTATTAATGTTTCCTGATTTTTTGCACTTCTTAACACAGAACATTAAATAAATGAAATGAATAAAACAATAGTTATAAAAACAAAATTTTGAAATGTGTAGTTATGCCCTTTGGTAACATTTGAAAAATATAAATAATCCACGGCAAGGAAGGTGTTTACGCCCTTTAATTTGAATTCTTGCAGGACTTTTTACAATTATTGGTTCGCGAGATATTTAAAAAATTTAGTTATGCTCTTTGGCAAAATCTAAAAGAATTATTATCTTCTTTATTTATTTATTTATTTACACTGTTTACGCCCACATTGGAGCACCAAAATCAAACCTTATACACAAAGTCTTCAAATAGTAATTTCAGTTCTATATCCTAGATAATTTTTTCCTTTCCCAATACTTCTTCGTTCTGGAAGATCTTGCAGCTCGTTCTTCTGCTGATATAACATATTGCTTAAGCTGTGAAATTTTGAATGTTACTAGAGTGTATTTGTTATTCAGATGCCACTTCACCTCTCTATGTTCAATACGATGCTTAGTAATTTTCTATTCGTCTAGATCCATTTGTATTTCTTTAAACCATGTGATTTTTGTTTTACTGTTCCAAAAGAAGTCAAAAAGTTGTTTCAGAAGCCTAGTATTTGGCAAGCGATCATCTTTATTATTATTATTATTATAATTATTAATAACATTATCACAGATACTATTATTGTTTCCTGATATTGTTTGCATTTCTTAACACAAAACATCTGTGTAGGCCTACTTGAGTCTTGCAAGACTAAAATTTTCTGTTTCACTTTCATTATCTTGAGCATTTTTACATATTTACAATACTTTCTAGAGAATAAAACTCCCCAATATATTTATGAAATATTATTATACCCAGGTAATACACAATGCTGATCTTCCTTCATCCAGTGAAACAGTCAGATTTTCTTCAATATTTAATATATTGTCCGAGAACTATACTAAATTTTCAAATCTATTTTCTCGACATTCAATAAATTCTGTCCTATAGGCCTAACTTCAATGTTTCATAAAATAATCAGTTTTTAAGATAAATACCGGTACTTTGAGTTTTCACGAAAATGATCGCAAATTTACCTACTATCAAAATATAAAATAAGCAAAAATGAGATTTTCCAACATAAGGTATGGTTATCTGGAGAACGTCACATATATAAAAATCCAACATGGTGATCATCCGAAATATTTAGATGGTTCTCAATATCTATGAATCTATTACTGCGATCAAACTGAAATTTTGTATGTTGCTAGAGACAATTAACATAAGTAGGATATATGAAAATAGGCTATTTAGTTCTTCTCGGAACTACTTGTTTCAAAATCAGTATTATACTTTCAGCTCGTCAAGTGGAGCACCTGGTGAAAGAGTACCACATTTACATGCTGAAGAGCGGTCGAATCAATATGTGCGGCCTTACCACGAGAAACCTCGACTATGTTGCCAGTTCTATACACGAAACTATTCTCAAGTTTCCAGAGTAAGTTGGAAAGAGGAAATAAGATACACCCTAGATTACCACAATGTATTAATATGTCAATGCTTTAATGGAGTTCTTAGTATTGGTTGGATTTATATTTAATCATGAATGATAAAAGATTGATTTTGTGAGTTTACAATTCGTAGACACTGACTGTTTATTAGATTGCTCTAGGAATTAATAATAGTTGAGATAATGTTGTTATTATTGTTTTAAGGGGCTTATGTTCTTATGTTGGTTTGAAAACCAACTTGAAAACTTCATTAAAATGTGACTAGCTTGGCAATCTGTACTGCCCAGCATACATGGAACAAAAGTTTCTCTTTAGCTTTATTTAATAAGTTTTGGCTGGTTTACTTTTAAAAAGATTTGATAATGAAGTACGTATTTCTGAAATACAGTAAGGATTTTTATATAGCTTTTTCCGGTGTCATTCTGTGAACAATATTTCTTCATGTTGAAGTTTTAAGGATATTGGCATGTTGATATATTAGAAAACAGACAACTCACACCTTTGTTTGGGTAGAACTGCAACAAAGAAAGGAATAGCACATTGCCCACCATTGATTTTTCATCTGAAGAGAAGGTCATGCTGAAATCTTAATTCATGATAATAACCCAACTATAGAGGGCAACCACAATCTGCCTAAAATGTAGCTATAATCTTTATTGAAGGTTGTGTTACTTTATTTCTATCATCTCTTTATTGTTTCTCTTCTCACATCAAAATTCTCTAGCAGGCAGAGATGTGCATATAAAACTTCAGAGGCATTGTTGTGATCTTCCTTCTAGCTGACTGATAGATAGAGATAAACAGGAACATTCAGCAGTCACAATCAAACTGATATTTGACAGATCGCAAGGAACTACTCATAGTGTCATTGGGTTTAAATATGGTCTCATTATTGTGCCTTCTGAGAATGTTGCTATTGCTATTTGTGATAGGATTAAGTCCCAACTATGATCTAATTGATCACATTGAGTGTTGGTTTTCAAATATTTCTACATAAACTAATATCCTTAAGATTCTAATGATCTAATGATTGTGATAGTTCACATATATATTTCTGTTTATCATTGTACAGTTAATGTCCCATACCAAGAGAAAAATATGTAATGTATTTCTTGTATTTCAAATATAAGTGAATTTTGGTGGGTAATTTTAGACAAATGTCAATATTCTTAGAAATATTGAAGTTAAGTTTCTAATTCATAGAATTTGTGGTGTAAAAGGCTTACTGCCATATATTTACTTTGTTGTATTTTGATGATCGATATTTGTTTATTAAATAACCAGCTGTGCTGGTTTTGTATGTTCTATATATTCATTTATATTTTATTTGCTGGCATATCATAGGTTAGATATGTAGACATAACATTTGATCTGCAAAAGTCTAGTTTTATGAAAGAAACAGACTTCTATCAATTAATTTAGTTGTCAACATTGTCAGTCTTTTAATTTGATATTTGTTTATAAAATGTATTTCATCAGAGACACAAATGAAAATTAATAATTAAAAATGACATTTGGTTTTGACCTCCTGTTACAATTAAATATCACCCTATAAATCATTATGAGGTAGCTTACTCCAACAATAGATGTCAGCGTTCATTAAATAAACTGTAATTACTTCAGCATTGAATCATCATAAAATCTGTCAAAGAAAATAATGTCAAGTCCCTTTTGTTTATGCTGTAGAAATGGCGTGTGTGTGCTGATAGCAGGAAAAAGCAAGACAGCCATGTAACAGTTCAGTTTCTCTTCTTCAGCGTAGTGTTCTGGCATAAACCTAAAATACGTTTGTAAATAAACCGTGAATGCAATTTCATACACTTTATAAATTGAAACATTTAAGTGTGAATAAATCACCTTTTCGATGCTATTTGTAGTCTTAAATAAAAACAGTGCTCTATAACTATTGTAATTGGAATGGAGTGCTACCATATAAAATGGAGGGTATTTAAATATACATTGTTTATTGATTGGATATTTCTCAGTTCATCATGTTTAAGAACTATGATGATGATGATGATTATAATTGTAAGGAACCTAGGAACCAAAGCAAACATAATTAATACATGTCAAGGGTGTATTCATACATTGTGATGTCCAAGTATTCTGTTGATGATTTGCAGAATGGATGTAAACATTATGATTATGGTGTTTGAAGCCATTGTCAGTGTTGCCTTAGTAAACGAAGTTTGATATAATGCTTTAAAGTTCTTCACAAAATTTGTTGTTTCTCCAGATGTTAGCTATCACAAAATCAGTCCTTCAATCTCATAACCATGCTAAAGCAATAGGGATGGTTCAGTTGAACTGTTAAAAAAAAAAAAAAAATGGTTTTACCTTCTTAACTGTATAGTATCCGTTTGTGATTTATTATATAGTATAAATGTGTACTGTATAGTCATTAGTTAATCAATTGGAAATTAGGCTGTGTCTGGAAATACGTTACCTACTTTTCTTGAATTTTAACTTATCAATGTTTAAACCCATTTGGTCTCCCTGCAAGCATGACCTACTGTCTGCTTTAACGCTTGGAAAATTGGTCCTTCTCTTCTTATGATGGAGAGAGATGTAGATATGATAACTGGGTCATCTGGAAGTTTGACTTCAGTGTCATCGACATCATTGTAAGATTTTAGGACTGAGAGCACCCCAAAACCCCAACCATAGCGATTTTAACCAGTCTAATTTAAAAAAAGAAATTCACTCCAAAATACAAGTTAATACAAAACCTAATGCTGAGTTTATAGTTAGTTATTGTTGTTTTAAGGGGCGGAACTATGAGGTCATCTGTCCCAAATGCTGAGTTTGAAAAACAGAAAATTAAAATTTGACCTGAAATTGCATTTATATTTTTTCATCTCAGTATATGTATTATACCCAGAAAGTAAGTTGTATGGCAATGCTTGATTAGTTACAACACTACTGCTGTCTCCCTTAATGTGATTTAAGATTGTCTTAACCCTACGTGGGCGGATGCATTTTATGTCCGTACGCGGACCGAAAATACGGCAAATTAAAACTCGTCCAGAATTATCGAACACCAGCTATAAACATGCATATGTATGTATTATTAATAGCTTACCTTGATTATTGGAGCACTCCGTCTCAGAAGTGTGTAGGATATTATCGAAATGTTTTAGTGCGTAAAGGACATAAGAGACACTACTTGAATGTTCATCTTCGGACTTCAAATGAAAAATTACTGTCATCTACTGTACATCCGTGGAGTCCAAAATTGAAGCAATCTCTTGCTACTGATCCCCTTTTTACTGCACGTCACAAAACTACAATATAAATCACAATAAGCCGTTCTTAGAACTCGTGACGCAAGCTCGACTGAACATGATAATCTCTCACAGCTTGTGAGAAGCTAGCAGGGAGATCATCATCATCATCTTGCACAGTTTCCAGCCACTGGCCGGGTCTGTTTGGAACACAAGCCTCTCCAACGTCTTCTGTCTTCCCACCATCTCTCAGCCTCCACCCTTGCCCAGTCTTCTCCTCTCTTCTTCACGCTTTCTTCCACCCCCTTCAGCCACCTGTCTCTCGGTCTTCCCCTCGGTCTCTTTCCTTCCCACTTCGTCTCATGTACTCTCCTGGGTATCCTCTTCTCCTCCATTCGTTTTACATGTCCATACCATCTAAGTCTAGATTTCTCTATACCATCCTGTAATGGTTCCTCCTTCATTAATTCTCTGGTCCTCTCATTTCTTATTCTGTCCATCTTTGTAGCTCCAATACTGCTTCTCAAGAACCTCATCTCACTGGCCTGTATTTTGCTCTTCTTCCTTCCTTTCATAACCCAGGTCTCCGAGGCATACGTCAGGATAGGGACATAGTACGCCCGATATATGATCTTTTTGCTGTTCTGAGGGACATCCTTGCTCCATAACATGCTTCTCACACTCCTCCGAAATGCTTCTGCCTGCCTCCCCCGCTCATTTATTTCTCTATCGTTTCTTCCATTATCTTGTATCAGGCTTCCCAGATACTTGAAACTCTCCACTTTCTTCAGCTGTTCCCCACCAATTGTTATTCCCGTTGTGGTTCTTTCCTTCTTCCTTGTTGTGATCACCATCTCGCTCTTATTTATGCTAAATTTCATCCCATACCCTTGTATTATTCCTTCCCACACGTCCAACTGTTCCTGTACCTCCTCCTCCTTGTTTCCCCAAATCATCAAATCATCTGCAAACACCATTGCTTTCATCTTTCCATCCCCAATTACTTGTGCCACTTGGGTCATTATGTCATCCATCACCACAATGAAAAGTAACGGTGACAGTGCACTTCCTTGTTTCAGGCCGTTTCTTTGTTCCAGCCAGTCAGGGAGATATCACCACTCAATTCGGGGATTCCCAGTTAGGCCAGACCTAAAAGTGTACTTTACTGTTATCTGTTGAGTTTTTAGCGTACCACTTGCGCCAGTATCTGTGGATCTCTGACCGTATATTAAATTCTGCTCGCGGGTAACCTGTCTTGCGATTTAATATATTAAATTCTGTCCCCTGAGGGTTAATTTCTTTGCTGGCTAACCTATCCAAAAGCCAGAGCTGAGTTCAGAAAATATATACTACTAAATATAATATTGGCTTTCATGGCCCAATTATGTGCAGATTCTTTTAGGTTAATAGCAAATTTACAAGTATCCCACTAACAGTGTTTTGGAATCCCCAACCTATGGATAATATTTGCCCACTTGTCCTTTTTGTGGGTTCTTATCCATCTCCTGTTTAAAGATCGATTACCCTGCAGCATAGCTGTATACGTTAAATGGTGCACCATGATCATGATGGGCAGCTACTGTACATCAAATCCAGAGATTGAATATTCAAATCCAAGTGCTGACTGCACCTATCCTGAGTGTGTTTTCTGCCTGAGGTTTTCCTCCACACTCCTCCAGGAAAATTCTGGCATTGTACTTTATTTAAATTCTTGGGCACCTACCCCATCTCTGTCCCGAATACAGCTACACACACTGCTCCAGTCATCACAGAGACACAGGTTATGAAACACGCACCCAAGTTTATGGGGATGATGACCAAGATTTCCCCAGCCCCTCAAATGAATCAACAATGACATAGATAAATATATCCGATTGAGACTCATCTCTGTTCGGTAAGAGTGGAAGAAAAGAAAATATTTTGGAAGATCAGTCATAAGAAAGTGAGGTGTACCATAGTGATGAGGTTGAAATTGAGATGACTTAGTCCAATAAGTATGTTGATTGTGCATAAAATAAATGGAGAGTTTCCCTTTGTTTCTTCATAATCGTCAAGATATTTTTATTTTCTGTAGTGGAATTTTCAATTTCTACTGCATAACCAAATGTATCATCAGTAATAATGTTAATGGATGTGTTGGGTATTCCTGTCTCTCTGATTTTTAACTCAATTTCCATAATTTGTTGAAGTTATTTTGTTTTATGACCACCATAAGCTATAGAATGGTAAGTAGAGGGTTTGGCTTTTATATAATTTTGTGTAGTAAAGTTTTCACATCTTTGATAGTCTTGCTAGTGGCACTTGCAGGCAGTGGCTTCCTTTCTTGGTGTTCACTTCCTCAGGCTAGCTTTAATGATTGAATCTTATTATTGGGTCTACAGTATTATGTAACGATCAAAGAAATAATACAAAATTATCATTTGGAGTTATTTTTTGCTATGTTCTGTATCCAATTTACATAAGTGCATAGAGATCATACTGTTAAGAGTTAAATATATATGTTCTTGTTTATTACCCATAATTTCTTATTGATGCAGCAATAAAACTCTTCTTGCGAAGTGTCAGTGTCAACTCTAATGAAGTCAAGAAATTCTTCAATCTAACTGAACCATCCCTTAAGTGACATTGTCTCAGGTAATCATATCATTATTTGTTTTTAAAACAAACTCATATTTTAAACTGAAGGAAAATTGATATGACAGAAAGAACACCAATATTGTGAGAATAAGTGTGATAAATTAGAGTTACTGTTCAGTAAAAGTGGTGTGTATATAAGTAGCATATTCCATATCAGTTACTGGAAACTTGAGTATTGTATGCAATGTGTGTCGAGTGTACTATTATCTAACTGCTAGCAGAGAAGCAAGCAGTGGAATTTGATCCCAAATCCTTAAGTTTCTTTAGATAAGGTGACTCAACACACACTGCTTATTCAGAATTATGGATAGCTTAAACATAACAAAAAGGGTGTATGGAAATAACTTTAGGATATAACTCTTGTTGGAACTCATAACTAGGGCTCGGATTTTTGGGTAAATAATTTTTTTAAATGTAAATACATATTTTAAGCATTTTTTCTATAAACACATACATTCTTGCTTTTTAATTATTAGCACATAAAAATATATAATATTTACATATTTTTAAAGCAGTATGCTAGATCGTTCAGTTTATTGCATTCTTGCACTGTGTTACTTCAACGGGGAAGAACCTGTGAGCTATCTACTGTAATCTTCATGCAGAGCGTATGTCAGCTTGCAACTGTGTTATTCTTAACTTGTCGCCCCGTGCCACTCGCTGTGGAAGCCAGGGATTTCCTTGTCCATAGTCATATTGCACCACATGTTAGACCTTCTCTCTCAGCTACGTGGAAACAATGTCTAACGATGCATAAAATAAAAGCAACTACAAGTTATCGTCTGCAGCAGTATGTTGCGGAATTTAAGGATAATTTTACTTCTGATGGGGGGTGATCTGTACTGCCAATCGTGAGGGAAAGCAATCATGGCTGAACAGCGATCTCAAGTTACAACACCTCAAGGACAAAAAACATATTGCCGCAGTTTCACACCTCCAGAATAAGTGTTTTGCGATAATCGTCAGTCATTTGTGATGGACAACCTGAAGATGTATCTCGTTGTGTATTGTAAGCAGTTAGTGAGACATAGAATAAATTGAATTCGTGGGTACTGTATATTGTTTATATTCACTTTAATAAACTAAATTATAAATAAATATTTTTACTTTTTTGTCACATATTTCAGGTATTTTTAATTCATAAAAAATAAATATTTTCCCGTTTTTTAGCACCTAAAAATCCGAGCCCTACTCGTAACTGCCAAGTAGGGCTTGAAAATGTGACCGTACTCAGGGCTTGAATCTCGATTGTGGTCACATTTCCAAGTCTTCAATGCCTTGCAACCGAGCATGGCTATAATTTGTTCCTGAAAATTTAGGTAAATAACCAGTTTAATGTGATGGAAGAATTTTACATGATAAATAGCAGCCTAGCATGAGAACACTGCATCATTGGGGTCATCCCATTTGGTTTCTTTACTTGCAACATCATGGTAAATGTAGTGTATTAAGTGATTACCAATTGTTACACCATCCAAAACTATCATCTGCTTCAATTTTAACAGGCAGGAGTATTCACAGTACTTTTTAGAATTTATTCAAGTTCTGCACATTTTGTGGATGCATACACTCACTATGATTGCAACTAACATACTTGGATCTTAGAAGGGTGGAAGATGCCGCATTTCCTGATATAATCGTCGCACCAAACTTGTCAAATACAAAAAATTGGTTTAGTCGTCACGTCGCACATTCGTATTTGTGTGTTGAGCGGTTGCACACGCTGCCGCAATCTTATAACCTGGCATGACCTTGTCAGAAGAAAATAGTCTCCGTCTCTGTGCCCACAGTTATCCTTCACATTAGACAGTGGCAGCGCTCAGTGCCAGTCCAGGGCAGTGAAACTTGTATGGACCCGTCACTTCCATGAGCTGGTCTTGGAATGATAGAACTTCAATAAGCCGCCGAGTAGTGCTGCTAGCCCCAGTTCGCCCATATGAAAATAGGCTCGACCGGTATTGGCAGAAACTTACGGAAGGGACACCTTGATTAAATTTAAAAAATTGAGTCAATTCCGTGAAAAATTTGAAACAAAGACCCGTGCATAATGTTATGCACATGGTATTCACAATGAGGAAATACAAGAATTAGAATTGAAGTCGAAAGTGAAATACTGTATAGGGAACTATGATTAAGCAAATAAATATAATACATAAAACAAATATTTTGACTTTTCTTCTTATATTGGGAGACTATCAGTAAATTGGAAACAAGGCAAAATGTCAATTGCATATCATTGTTATTTTTCACCTGTTGCACCAAAAACAAGATTTTTTAATAGTTTATTTTTATTTTTCTGTTTTTGATAAAACAGGCTTAGTGTGTGGGAGGTTAGAGCAATGGTGACATTGAAAAATCCCAAGTTCAGACAATTTAGCAGTTGAAACGTGTCCTGAACCCTGTTTGTTTGAGCGAGCAATATGCTACTTACTCTTGATTGGTACATAACACACACTTTTTTGTATTTTGTATTTTTATACCAAGTATTTTGGATATTGAATGTTTGAGATTACAGTTAATGTTTCCTGTGGAAAATGCAAGTAAGTCTGTGTGTTTCAATCCTGTCATCTCAGGTTATATCTATAAGATATTGTATTAAAATCAAACATGAACGAAGACTGAATTTTGGGGCATACATTTTGCCCAAAAATGAATGTTGTGTAAATTTCACAGAAATAATACCCTTGAGCTCTCTTTTTTAGGTGTTAATAACTGAACAGTAATTCTACTTTTATAAAAATCTTTCTATATTTTATGGAGTACAAAAATTGCTCAGATGTGTGTACAGTATTGTTTTATTCAATTTGGCATAAAATGCAGTTATTTAAAATTATTTTGTTGTTAAGATGTGTTTGTGTACCTACTAATGAAATCGTTATGGAGGGGGTATACAGAAAAAGAGCTGGATCAGGGGCATGGGCTTACCACATTGAAAATACACATCATACATCAAGGGTGAATGATTGTTAACTTGCGAGTGAGCAAGGTATAGGAAATTGAAGAGTTAGCTTATTTGTATATACTGTACCATATTGGCCTGAATATAAGATGACCCAAATGTTTTGGAGGTGCCTTTAAAATAAGCAAATAGAAAAAGAAAGGCTTATTACATACAGTACGACCTCACATAAAATGGCCTTAATGGCAACATACTATTTGAGTGGGCTCAGCCAATCTTGCATAAAGCTTGGACTGACTACTTCCATATTAAAACTTCTTTGGAGCAACAGAAACCTACAAATTTTATTTGACACAATAAACGTTCTTTAGTGCATCAAGAATAATAAATGTTAACGACAAAATATTCTTAAAAAACCTGCCTATTCTTTTGACTGAGCCCACTCAAAGAGTATGTTGCCATTAATCATGTATATATTCACGAACAAGTTGATCAATGCCATGAAATTTTTCCAACTTGGACCTTCTGAATGCTCTCCTAGTGCACTAGCATTCTTGAACTTTCGTTCATCCTTATGCCAACATCATGCAGTAAATTCCAGAGCACCATTTGAAGCGAAGAGGATGCCCTCTTTCAAACAGTATAAGTTTGTGGATTTGCTATTACCGAATTGTAAACAGTAATAATAATGTTATCTGTTTTACGTCCTTTTTAACTACTGTGGAATTGTAAACAGGCTGTAAGAAATTCAAACCTATCACCAACAAGGTATAGACGCTAACGACACAATACACATGGTAGCCATGGTTTGGGATACTTATATAAGAGTAATTCAGTCCCAATTGCCTCTTTATTTTCTGTCAAAAGTAACAGCCAGGTTTTTTAAGAATATTTTGTCATTAACATTTATTATTCTTGATGCACTAAAAAATGTTTATTGTATCAAATAAAATTTGTAGGCTTCTGTTGCTCCAAAGAAGTTTTAATACGGAAGCAGTCAGACCAAGCTTCATGCAAGATTGACTGAGCCCACTCAAAGCGTAGGTTGTGTTCACCGTGAGTTCATCATGCAAGCTGTACCTGTTGAGAATTGTGTGAAGATAGCAAGCCAGTACAGTTGGGAAGGCTACGAAAATAGATCTTCATAGGAATGAATGTTTTGAGTATCAAAACAGGTAGATGGAGGTTATAACACACATACGGTTTTTAGAGAGACATTTTAAGAAAATAATATTGTTGGGCCAAAACGGTGTATCAAAAGAACTCCAATGTGGGTAAACTGTGCAGATCATTTGGAGTTGTTGCAGTGTTAAATTCCTTGTATCTTTTGTTATTTTATAATGTTCTAAAATTGTTGTTAGTAGTCAGACCAAATCATACACCCTTGGTATTTCATTATGTGTGGAAAGTCAAATGTATTTCATCCAACTGTTTTATACTGTATCAAATTTTGTTTTATTTGTTATGTGCATGGTACACCTGGTTTTTCTGTGTTAGTTTTAGCACAAGTCTGTTTTCTTCATTGTCTAAGTTCAGTAAACTAATGTTATTGTACCACTGTAGGTTTAGTTGAAGCTCATTGGAATCTTAGTAATTCCAGAATGTGTTGTTGATTAGTATATGGTGGGTGGTACCAGCATAGTAAAATTATATATTAGCAGATATTATTGGTAGAGTGATCTTTGTGAAACAATAGCATGCATTTCAAAAACTTCTCCTTTGAAACTGTTTGGTTGAGATTGTATGAAACTAGATTTCTTGCTTCACTTCTATACCTAGTACATGCAAAAGTAATAGAAGCATGGCTACCTCATTTCCGTTAAAGTGAAGATTGTCATTGATTTGATCAGTATGAAGAATACAGTCAAAACGCTCTGCCATTGCCACCATTAGCATTTACCTGGGATACTTTATATATGCAAACACTACCCGCATATTCATTTAAAAAACTGGAAGTAAAAATTTTAGTGCAGGCATTATTTGAATCAAGGTTGGTACCAAATTCCTTTCCAAATTTTGATAACTACATTGGTTCACCACACTCAATATGTTGAAAAGCAGCTGATGGTACAGGTAGTTTCTTCTGCTGGAGCGGGACCGGCGGCCGACTGCCGGGCACGCGTGCCTTCCACCAGCCAACCGAGCTCGTTCCGCGGATTGCGCGCAGGTGGAAACTGTAACAAAGTACATTAATTAATGGTAAATTCACTAGCAAATCATGATTAAAGAACTTAGCTTTTCACAGGAGAAGCTGATTGTGTTTTCCTTCAGCTGACAGACAGACGCACAGTGGGTAATTTCAAGCAACTAGCTGGCCAAAAATAATATATTCAACCCCTGTCTTTGGTCTGCATTTTCTGTAGGTCTTGTTTGGGCACAGTAATTAAGTGTTGAAAGGTTGCGCTGCCTTGTTATCTTATCTCACCGTTACGGTATAATATCCTGGGGAGGCGAGCGCACAGTTCTTTTTATGTGAGGGCTCAGCAAGAAAATCAGAACAAAATATTTCTTTCAGTGCAGCGCCAATATATTAGATGAAGTATGTATTTTTATATAGCATGTACCATTTGCTGAGGATTACTATATTATTGTCCAGGATGTGTGTTTCAAAAGTCAGGTATACTGTGTCCATGTGCTATCTATTCATAGAAATTTGAGGTGACTTGAGATGCATTGCCTTCGATTTCTGTAATCTTAGTTTTAATAGAAGTTATCTAAACCTTATTGAGTAGGAAACTGTGGCTTTTTGCTGCAACCTGGCACAACCAGAACATATAATATTTTTTTAAAGAAGTGATGTACTCTGTAACCCGGAGGTCGGTTTTCAAACTGTGGAGAAACAGCAGGGAAAATAAACATAACAATGACATTGTGAATGTTGTTGAAGGCCTAAATGTCTAATTACAGTAGAAAAAGGGACAAATTACTGAAGTACAACAAAACTTGGTTGAAACAGAAAGTTAACCTTGCAGGAGGGGTAAATAAAGCACTGTCGTGTGCATCACAAAGTCAGGCCGAGACTGCCAGTACTAGCACTCAAGGTCATCTAAGAGAAGGAAAACGAGATGACTTCTTGACGACACATCATAAGAAGAAATTATTCTGCCACTCAGATGAGTCTTCGAGCTTCTGAGAAACTCCTTCCTGTGGGTATGCCATGCTTTTGGCATGTACGCAAAGGAAACGATAAAATTGTACTTACAAAAATACAAGTGGTACTACATGCTTGTAACTTCACACAAACTCTTGGTTCTTGGAGAGAAGGTCATTGGACACTGTATTATACCTATTGGACAACTCTCCTTGGAAGTCCAGGAGACTGGGATGATAGGCATTTCAGAGAAGTATTCACCGGGAAGACTTCAAGAAAAGACACAAATACTGATCTTTTCCATAGGCTGCTTATTTCCTCGGACCCATATGTTGCCAGCTTAGGGACATCAATGGGGAGAAAGTTGGTAGTGCTTTCAGGAAAAGTGCTAAACTTGTCGTCTGAGCCTCCTGTATCTGGATCTCTCAAAGGAGATACCTACAGTGAAGATGCGGATTCTGATGAACGGCATCTAATGTCTAAATTGTATGGTAAGTAGGCCTACAAGTATTACTAGATCTGTTTTCAAACATTCTAAACAGCATGTCCCATAATTAACATTAAATTAGCGTTTACACGTAATTCCCTTCTGTTGTGATATCTGCTGCCGTATATTGTTCTCCAGCTCCAGAAGAGTACGGGTAATTGATCTGTACACTTTGTATTTTAAATACCCCACAATTAAACATAAAACAGGCTTAGGTCCTTGCTTCGATTAATAACAGTAAACATGCTGGGCGTACAGGGGTAGGTACATATTGTAACGATGTAACTTCCAAAGTTACGGTCTGTCAGCTGAAGAAGAACATTTTCAGCATCTTCTGTGAAAAGGCAAGTTCTAACCTTAAACTGGTGACGTGAGACCCTCCAGAATACCATGAAATAAAATAAAAAAATCTGTGCTTCTTTAATTAAATCTTGCAGGAAACAACTGTTGTTTATGTCACCTTCTTATCTGTGCACTGACACTTCACACCCTCGTTGATGAAAGTTTAGTGACTTACTGACTTTAATGACCCTGGTTAGCTCTCCTCCGCACAAATTGTGGCCCAAGCTTGGTTGGCTGGCGGAGGGCGCACACGTTCGGTAGCCAGTCCCGCTCCAGCAAAAGAATATCACTGTATTTTCAAGCATGTGTGTACAATAATGGGATCATTCTAACATTATGGATGTTGAAACTGTGCCCTTGGTGTGAACTTGATAGTTGAGTGATCATGAGAATAGGCCATAAGCTTGTGAGTGATACTCTCCTTATTTGTGGGCATACACACACTATGATATTCCAGTACCAACTGCCGTGGTCGCTGAAAGCTTGCCATAATGCCAGTAGAACACATATCTTACCAGGAACTCTCTAGTTTTGTATCTAAGAGAATCGCTATAAGCTCTCGCTTCAGTCTGGGCAGCATGCACCCATCGCAGCATTGCCTCTGAAACTGTGCTCTAACGAATATTGCAATCAGCAATCAAGTACGTAATTTTATTTCTGAGGTTGCTTGCACCATAATATTGTGATATCAACTGTCACAGCTCCTGAGGGAGGGTGGGGATTGAGAATTTTACTAGCCTGAGAAGGACACAGCTGCTGTTAATCACAATTTTTTTATTTTAATTTTTTTTAATTTAAATTTTTTCCTTAAGTTAGGGTACAGTGATTTGCATAAATAATAATTTTGAGTTGATTGTGTATTTTTCTGTGTACTGTGGTAATATCAGTGAAGAGAAATATAATGAAAGAAAATATGCACAGTAAAAATAAAGGCAATTCCAAACTATTCTTTGTATTAAAGAGAAAATAATGTTGAGAATATGATTTAAAATATATATATATATTGTTGGGTTTTTAAGCCTAGGTTGTCGCTATACTCAGAGTAATTTGCCATCTTGCAGCATTGTTTCGTTATATGAAAATTTTCCAGACATTCATTTACGCCATGAAAAATATAAAGCAGAAATTTCACTGTATTTCTATAAACTGAATACTTTCCTCTGATGGATCTTACATTTTTTACTTAGTAGCATTGAAAATAAAATTATAGATATAAAACAGTGAATATCTGAATTTTGTGGTAATGCTCGCAGGACCCTGACGTGCACGTAGGACCAAAGCACTTTCTCGGTCAAAGGAAGGAAGTTTTATATCTTTGTCCTGTCTTCATGGATGTGATTATTTTACCAACAAGCTGTTTTTTTTAAATGAAAATATGTTTACTTGCTCATAAAATTGTTTGTACTAGCATGTTCTGTACAGACATCACATTGTTATTAGACTGTTTTATGAAAATAAAAATAACATGGTTGCATTGTTGTGTATCTTTGCAGTGTTGAAATATTTTTGCTTATAAACCTTCTGCAGTGCCATGGGTTTGTTCATAACTTCCCCAAATGTTTTTTGCTGGCATTTCTTGAATTACATTTATGGAATTAACGAGAAAACTTGCTTGCAGGGTAAGGGTATAATGAATCGGCTATAAGTTTGTTTATGCCTTTTCCTTGTTCCTGATGTGACAAAATAGCCCTTACATCAACAAAGTGTCTGCGAGAAACTATTTCATGGCACATTCCTATTTTAAGTCCTGAGTTGTCACTGTTCAGCTGTAGTATCAAGCTGTGTAAACTGGCTTCAACTGATTTTCAATTATGGCAGGGTATGGTCAGGCAGTGTTAAATATAGCTGAATCTAGTGACCAAATAATGCTATAGAAAATGCCACAAATAAACTGTCAGACAAGCCTTTGTATTGAAAAGAAAATAATGTTGAGAAGATTATTTTTAAAAAAATGTTGGGTTTTTGAGCCTAGGTTGTCACTACACTCAAGAGTAATTTGCCCTTTCATTAATTATTATAGCAATGTGCTAGCCATACTCACAATAGCAGACTCTTACACTTGGTTTGTTGGCTTCAAACATACAATAGAGTGCTGAATTTTTCACCTCTGCTTAAATAAACTTAGACAATCGGAGTCTGTTGCAAAATTAGTAAAATATCAAGCCTTGGATGTATTTGTATGTTATCAGTTGTTAGACCTACTATCCTATCATATTTTGATTCATTTGAGATACATTTATTGTTCGTTTGGCTGTTCCTAGTAGTAAATACAGAAGTATAGTAAGTGTCAAACTAAGTGCATTCTGAGCTGGGGATTATGTAAGATGAAGAGATTAATTCCATTTGTTCCTTCATGGCTTCAGACTAGTAATTGTATTTTCAAAACCCCCATGGTAAACTGGGATCAATTTGAATCTTATAGCAATAAAGTTTGAAGTCTGTTCTTTAGATGTGCCTTGCGTTGTCAGAATAATATGTTTTAACAGGAATTGATAAAAGGCCAGTATAGTTATTTGAATATTCCACACGATGTCTTGATGAATGCTAATTCATCCCTACTAATATGAAGTTATGAATGCGAGACGCCTGGTAAACTTCACACACAGGTGAATTTTCAAGTCAAGAATTGAATCGGTTCTTTTAACGGTCACAAATATTTACCTCAGAAGTAGAAACCATTACTTCGACTTCTGTTCATGGTTGGTTTCTTTCAGGGTCAGTTACCACCACATTATTTTATATTGTGGACAATTGTGTGTATTATTTAGTTTGCAACTGTAATGTTGATGATGATGATAATAATAATAATATCTGTGATACATAATTTGACTGTAGCTTTATGATAGCATGCTTGGCTTTCTTACAGCATAGCATTTATTTTATAGAGCATATATTACTGTAATTTGTTATATTAGAAATTGTTGAATAATTCTGCTACTCAGTAGTGCTATGTATATAATGTATTTATTTTAATGGTTAATACAGTTTGTAATAAGCATCTTCAACTGATCTTTTAAATTGATCCTTGAGATTTTAGATACCCATTAATTTGGTTTTATAATTTAAGTAGATCTCTCTTTTTCAGTTTTCTTTATCCTCTTTCCTTTCTTCCCTTTCTAAGCATGTGTAGTTTGCCCTTTGCTATTTATTCTCTAGAAAAGTGTAGTTTGCTTATCTTAGATTTATGCCACACTATCTGGCTTGAGTTGTTTGAATTTGAAAATGTATACCGTAGTAATGTGGACTGTCCTGAGACAAGCTTGAACAGGAACACATTAACTAATATTATGTTGCAAAGTTACATGTCTTGGAGTTGTATTTCTCAGAGGAAAATATCATCTCCGCTTGTCTTTAAGGGAAAGATAGTGAGCAAATGCAGCATATACCGAAAAGAGGAGTAATAGTTGAGAAACACCACAGAGTGGACAGGCCAAATATGCCTGTATATTATAAAGGACAGAAGATAGCTGCTCATCCTCCAAAGTAATTGCCAACATTCTTTAGGAGGAGGAGATTTTTTTAGTCTGTTTTAGTCTTATCAAATATAGGCTTACGAGATTTCTCTGGCCTGTTTTCATCTTATCAAATCAATGCTTACAAAATCACCTTTTGTGTGTGGAACGGTAGGAGTGGTTCAATGAAACTTGGTAACTACTTACCTGTATCTCTACTGACCTTCAAATTTAATTGTTGCTTATTTTAAGGGCTGCAACATTGCAGTTATAGCCCCATGTAATGTTTGGGGTATGTGTGAAATTTTTGCAATAACCTCTTATATTGAACCACCATACTATATTTATTTACTGGTACATAACTGTATGACTTATTTAACCACTCCAATTTGGTAGCTGCGCAATATAATTCACCAGAAAGCAATCTCTCCGAAACAGTTTCAGCATTCAAACTGAAATTTTGTATGATGATAGAGACACCAGTGGCGGCTGGTGATTTTTCACTTGGTGGTGCCAGCATATTAAAAATTTGCAATAAAATCATTCAAAGTTGCAGGTACGGATAGTGCATATTTTATGCAATAAGTTATATGTTTAACATTATTTAACTGTGCTATTGTAGAAGACGTTTTGGAACTCGTGTAGTATACGTTGCCCGGCGCCATTAAAATCCGAAAAATTTTCTATAGATATGGCCAATGTTACTAATATACAGCAGTTGAATATTTCATCGCTAGAGAGTGTTACGGTATTTTTTCAGAGTGCCAACATTATTGTTTCCAGACCAATATTTTCATCCAGCCCAATGGTTTTCGTCTAGGCCAATAAAGGTTAGGTAGCCCGTCCCTGCGGGCCGCGTTAGGCTAATGGATAACACCCCTGGTTTTTGTCACGCACAGTGGGGTAGTCACGCATCAATAACCTTTAACCAGGCCAATGATTTTGCCTAGTAGTACAATCAGTAAGTTGGCAGCATTACGTAATCAAACATGGCGACGTGCTTTTTGATAAGTTTATTACTTGAAAGTTAAGGTTGACAATTTCCTTTTTTGGAAGTGTTTACGCGGTGTTTGTTAATGGCAAATGGCTTTAATAACGTGGCAGAGTAAATACAAACCATTTTCAGAGCGCTACTAAGTAAAATAACGCACTTTCGAAACGGGCAACGTATACTACAGGAGAGCCGACGTTTTTAATTGAAGTGTCAGCTGAAGTGAATTGAGAAATTGCATAACTACTACAAATATTTTAGTCTCGGGATTTTTCGCCAAAACAAAAGTTCTTCCTTTCTCTACTGGAAAGCGCTAAAGTGTCAAGGAGGTTAGATATCTAAGCTCCAAGGAACAACAAAAATTCGACAAGCAAGCTGCCCTTTGGGTGTCAAACAACAACGCTTTCACCTGGCACCGAGGCCATACGATATTATATCATACACATATTTTGATCCATATGCATTTTAAATAAAAACCACTTTTAAGAATTATAATTGAACAAACCTCTCAGAAAAATAATTTGAAGAAAACAACATATGCTAGGCCTACTCATCAAAAATATTTGTTCCAAAACCTCGATCGACACCTTCATTTGAATTAATAACTCACTTATTTTATTCATTGTTACACTTCCGAAAGGTGACACAGAGCTCATTGAGATTCCTACGGCTTCGTACGTTGCGCTCGAGCTATGCGATCTTCAAACATGAAACAAATCAAATTTTATTAAGATAGATAGATAGATAGATTTTTATTAATTCCATTTGATCAAATACATGCATTCAATACATTTTTGATATAGGACACGTCAGAATTTACATGCATAAAATAAAAGAACTAACAGGTATATATTACTAAGATTATAACTATTTATAACTTATTATAATAGCAAATCATAATAGATACAATCTTATTGCACAACTATTTACACCTCACTCTATTATCATAATATGAAAACTTAATTCTATAAATACAACAACATACAGCTAGGTATTAAAATTAAATTAAAAAAGTAAAATATAGTTATAGATTCCATCACTCCTATACGCTAAAATATTCAACTACTGAATAAAAACAATGGCACTGCAGATAAGCTTTCAACATTCTATCAAAGGTTTTTATTTTTGGGGCCAGTTTTATATACTGGGGTAGTTTATTGTATAATTTAACTCCAGTGTGAAAAGTTCCTTTTTGATATATGCTTGTGTGTGTGTGTGAAATATGAATGTTTTGATTTTGTCTTGTGTTATGCCTATGAACATCATTGTTTGTTTTAAGAAAAACATCTTTATTCATTAAATTCTTTTTAAAAAACATAATACTTTCAAAGATATATATGCAGGGCAGTGGGAGAATGTTTAAATCTTTAAACAGAGGTCTACATGATTCTCTCGAGTTTACATTTGCCATAATTCTAATCGCTCTCTAGCTTGCATGTATCGATTCCAAAAGCACACTTATTAGATTAAAACGGTGTTTATATGGTCAATGCCGCATTATGCTATGCAAGTTTATGTAACATGTCTATATAGGAAAAAAATAAGCATGGCTATTGCTAACACACACGTGACCACAGCCTCTTTGTCGCAATTTCAGTTGCTGTCTCAAAATAAATAGGTGAGATGAAATGAACACGATGACCTACCTCTAAGACAACCTTACTTATCGTACATACGGATTGATTGGAAAGGATATCCCCTGCATCTAATATAAATGAACACAAAAGCTATTTAACGACGGACACTATTCATACACATTTGCAGTCAAACTTGAGAATTTGTGTTTACGCTTGGGACGTGAAACTGTGCCGCCAAATTAAATTAACGAAACACAGTAAAACTCGTTGAAAAATTCCGAATTTTTACATTACAAAGAGAGAACAAATAATCCCCGTCATCAATATGCGCCTAAAAAGTTGCTAAATGTCAAACAATAAAGAACTAATACTATTTTGTAGTTTGAATTTATTTAATAGTCAGACACAGTGATATATCGTCAAGCTGGTACCACTGGAGCTGTGCTGCCATATGCTGCACTCTAGTGGTGGAAAGATAAAGCAGTTCAGCAGTTCTAACGTGTATGTAATTTGTGCTTGTAGCCGTGCTGCTATCTCGTGGATAGAATTGAAGCTCCGCGTCACGGGGCCGTTGGCTCTACCTCAGGGTAATATGCGTCTCAACACAACACAAACAAACTCAAGCCAAACTAGTCCTTATTGCAGTACAGTGTCTGATGTTCGTAGGTAGTGCCGGTTGGCTCTGGCTCAGTAATTCAATAAAGCGCCACCAGAACGCATGTCAGTTTGCGCGCTCGTTCAAATAGTGCAGAATATGTATACAATTTCCTCAAAATGTAAATGTAATATAAACTGTTCTTGAGAGGAAAAAGTCACATATTCTCTCTTCATTACACTGGTGGTGCCATGGCACACGGGCACCACCTCAGGAGCCGCCCCTGAGAGACACAACACACATTACTTCAAAAATCTGACTTGCACAAAAACATGGTGACCATGTGGATTTCAAATATTTAAAATTAATTTTCTGGTGATCTAATCATCTGAACACAGTGAATTTTAATTTAGAGGTAAGTATGTAGGCATCTGTTTTGTTGAGTTATTTTGAAAAATTCAAGACGGTGGCAGTGTAAAATGTAAAAAAAAAAAACTTTTTTATATTCATATTCCATGCTTGAACTGCATTTTTTTTAGCAATAATTAGTAATATATAAAGCAAATGCTTGCAACCATACCGTTGTAAAGCCACAACAAATAGAATAAGTCAAATGCAGTGAAATCCCAAATTAGTAGTGATACATATGACCAATAACTAATTAACCTATTTAGTAGAATCTCTATACCTGTAGCACCTTCATTTTGCATCAATCTCAATTTAACATTCAAAATAATTGGTCCTCAACCAAACTCACTGGGGTTCATAGTCTAAAAATCATCCATGCGACCGACTTACAAGCAAGGGAAGTTGCCAGACCTCCCAAGAACAACAGTCACAATCTGGTGAAAAAATAGGATTGCACCTACACTGCTTATTGTGTGCAAGTGCTTAAAACAATAGGCGAATTCATTTTAATAGTGCAAATTATAATTTGACAATTTACAGCGGGGCTCAGAATGCTGCTCAAGTGGCAGAAACTGGTTCAAAACTCAAAAATATTTTTTAAAATATACTTCATTGCAATAAGCATCAGTGTGCAAGTGTAAAAAAAAAATCCTGAAGGTTGATCAAGTATTCTTTGTCTATGGTTCCAAGAGACGAGTTTCAGCTAATAATACAAAAACAGACAAATATTATCGTCTGGTTCCATTTCTCCTGCCAAATGTAACTTACTTGTGAACAAAGGACGATGGGATGCTTATGAAGTGATATAATTTTCATGAGAGACAATTTATTGTGAGCTTAACAATTTCTTTTTCTCTATATAATGAAAAATACCAAATAATATTGTAATAATCTTATATATAAAAGTGAAAGTCTGTATGTGGGTATGTGGGTCTGTTCCGTATACAAATCTACACCGTTCCAGCAATCTCAACCAAATTTTGCATACACATAGTTTAGGACCTAGAAGGAACCGCTGGCTACATGAATTTTCGATAGTCTTGCTCATTCTTCTGATTTCGGTCCTTTTGCACTCAATCACAGGCTAATCAAATCATAAAATATACATATGAAGGAATGGCAAGGCAGATAGTTTCCATGGCAACATAGCTCAAGTCGAGACGCGGCCGACTGGATGCGATTTGCGCTCTGCACTACCGGTATAGAAAATGAGGCATTCCTAATGGAAGATTTACGAACCAGAATGCAGCTTCCAGCTACCAAAGAGCTTCTACAAATTAGACAGAAGAAAAGAGAGGGCATCGACCTGGAGTTTTACTCGACTGATGCCGTGCTCAATCGTAGCAGGTCTGCACCAAATAATGACATGCGGAGCGCTCCAGCTAGGTTGGCAATACATGGTTTTCACCACAAGCTATGTACTCGACATGCCTATCATGAACCGTCTGAGCAGTGCGTTTCTAAGCTGTGTGAAGGTCATTGCGAGCGATATCATTTCAACAAATGCAACAAACGAGGACACTGACGTGTGACCTGCTATCTAGCGGTGATTTAATGAAACATGGCAAAAGCTTCTGAAATATTACATGACATGACAAAATATAATATTAGTACCTCCATGGTGTGAAGTCAGTCACTTAATGTTCTATGATCCTTGCGCACGACAATAGAGAAAGTGTACATCGAGGCAGTTAGTGGAGGATCAGATGAATTGTGCGATCACCATATCAAGCTCTTCTAACCCTGCAAGAACCTTTAATATTTCCGTAAGTTCATTATATATTTTTTGTATTTGAAGCAGATGACCTCGCTGTTCCGCCCCTTAAAACATCAAAAGCTAACTAACTAAATACCTCTTTCTGCGTTGTGGTTTCCCAATTCACAGATCAATTGTACCATTGTTATAATTTATCTAATAGTTTTAATCAAACTAATAGTTAGTTATTGTTGAACACGGTCTGCCGTGGTGAGAAGCATACAGCTTGACCGCCGCGCCAACACGCCTCCTTTATTGTTGTTGTTGTTGTTGTTGATGATTCATTTAGAGGCTTGCAATATTGTGGTCATTCAGCTCCATGTGCTTAAGTGTAAGTGGGATTTTCTCCAATAACCTCTGTTGTTGATATGTCTGTGGTAGTGTGTGTATTAGGCTATACCATGCATTTCGAAAGGAAGTCATTTAGTGGATGATCATGATGATGATGATAATTGATGTTTTAAGGGGCCTAACATCTAAGTTATCGGCCCCATTAGTGGATGATCAGATGAATAGTGCGATCACCATACCAAGCTCTTCTAACCCTGCAAGAATCTTTAATATTTCCGTAAGTTCATTATATATTTTTTGTATTTGAGGCAGATGACCTCGCTGTTCCACCCCTTAAAACATCAAAAGCTAACTAACTAAATACCGCTTTCTGCGTTGTGGTTTCACAATTCACAGATCAATGGTACCATTGTTATAATTTATCTAATAGATTTAATGCAGCCAATGACCAATGAAAATCAAACTAATAGTTAGTTATTGTTGAACCCGTTCTGCCGTGGTGAGAAGCATACAGCTTGACCGCCGCGCCAACACGCCTCCTTTGTTGTTGTTGTTGTTGTTGTTGTTGTTGTTGTCGTCGTCGTTGTTGTTGTTGTTGTTGTTGTTGTTGTTGTTGTTGTTGATTCATTTAGAGGCTTGCAATATTGTGGTCATTCAGCTCCGTGTGCTTAAGTGTAAATAGGATTTTCTCTAATAACCTGTGTTGTTGATATGTCTGTGGTAGTGTGTGTATTAGGCTATACCATGTATTTCGAAAGGAAGAACGTGAAGGATATGGCAGGAGCTTGGAACAGCTGGGTCGACCGACGGCGAAGTAAAAGTAAACGAAACGAAATAATGGCAACGAAATAAACTCCGACACGGACGGTTAACAATCGACTGAATGAATGAACACAGCACTGGCGACGTGTTACTCTAGCTCTCAAAATCCAGCCATTAAGAGCCCACGGCGGCCATTTTATATCGTTCCCGCCAAATGATTCAAGTTCTTTCTTTCGAAATACCAGATTTTTAAAATTGGAATTGAGACCAGGAAGGAGAAGGAGGTCACCATGATGTTCAGTAAGAACCATTTCGGTATTTGCTTGCAATAAAAATGGAAACCACGAAAAACGACTTGTAGGATGGTTGAGGTGGGAATCGAATCCACCTTTTCTCAGTTCAGACTCACAAGACTGAGTGAAAGGCGTTCTAGCTCTCAACCTAATTCCTTGCGTTCTTTACATAGCTGCGGATCGCAACCCAGGACTTTGAAACCGAAAACTCAATTCGTACTCTAAGATAATACAAGGCGACTGTTACTATCTCTTCAGTCGCCAGTAAACAGCAGAAATTTTTAGTGACTATATGTATCTGCATTGCACTTCTGATTATAGCCTCACCATTGAATTACCGCCTTTCGTGTTCTAAAGATACGTATTGTGACGTCCATCTTAAATGTCCGTGGTTTGATTCCAGGCTCTGTAGATAAATTTCACTCTGATCTGAGGCTAAAACAGGGCAAAACAGAGAAAAGATCTGAGTCAAGAAACGGGGTACATTCACATTCTATAGGCAAAACATTGTAGAGGTCTGAGTACAGAACGGGGTAAACTCAGCTACGTTAGCCTAAAAAAAAAAAAAGATTTAGGTACGATTCCCACCTCACCCTAATGGTGGTTTTACATAGTTTTCCAATACTTGTACTGTATATAAAAGTGAAAGTCTGTATGTATGTGGGTATGTATGTGGGTGGGTCTGTTCCGTATACAAATCTACACCGTTCCACCAATCTCAACCAAATTTTGCATACATATAGTTTAGGATCCAGAAGGAACCGCTGGCTACATGAATTTTCGATAGTCTTTCTCATTCTTCTGATTTCGGCCCTTTTGCACTCAAGCACAGGCTAATCAAATCATAAAATATACTCATGAAGGAATGGCAAGCCAGACAGTTTCCATGGCAACACAGCTAAAGTCGAGACACGGCCGACTGGATGCCAGTTCTGCTCTGCACTACCGGTATAGAAAAAGAGGATCTTTACTTGAAATCCCGTTAGTTACTCAACTACTCACACAGCACTGTCAACCGAGTTTAGCATAACAAAGACTTGACACTATCATCCACTATATATATTTGTCAAATACCACTCACTCACTCATTCATTCATCACGAAATCTCAGAAACTACCGACGGATTGGAACGAAATTTGGTATGCAGCTTCCCAAAGGGCCGCAAATGCCCACTAAGAGAGGATTTTTGGATATTCAGGTTCTAAAGGGGTGTTACGGGGATAGACCTGCATTTCATTGAATTGCAATATCTCCCGATTGGTTTCATTGGGGGATGTGATACTCGGCACGTAAACTCATCATTAAAAATAAGAAGACACGAGTCTGAGGGTTTTAGGATGTGGTGTATATTATGAGGTGAAAGGGGTGAAAAGTGGGGGTTGAAGGATTCCTAACGGAGCGTGTAGGCCTATCTCTTAAACGACATAGGCGAGAAATTTGAAACTTAGCGAAAAAAAAATCAGCTAAAAAATTAAGTAAATTGGTGTTCGACCGTTTTTTCATAAATTAATTTAAGGGGCCAATGGGGTGGGGTGAAATTCTGGGGGGATAAAGGAGAGAAAGTGTCCTAACTGACTGACTAACTCACTCACTCATCAAACTCAGGGGAAAAAGACAGCTAAAAAAATAAGTTAATAGGTGTTCAAGCGTTTTTTCATCAATCCAATTTAAAGGGGCCCATGGGGAGGGGTGATATTCTGGTAAAAATAATTGAAAGAAAATGTCACTCACTCATCACGCCCAGCGAAAACTATTAATGTTGGAAAAATGATATTTTGGGAATATGTTCGCTGTATGTCAAAACGTCAACCAAGGAATGACTTTCTTTTATTCGGGTTTTAAAGAGATGTTAAGGGGGTAAACGTGCATTTCATTGAATAACGATATCTCATGAGTTGTTTCTTTGGGGATGTGATATTTGGGGAGGGGTGAAATTATCAAAAATAAATGAAAGGAAATGTCCTGACTGACTCACCCACTCATCATAGCCCAGCCAAAATTATTAAAGTTAGAAACATGAAATTTTGGGGATATGTTCGTTGTATGTCGAAAACGTCCACTAAGGAAAGAGTTTTGAATATTCAGGTTCTAAATAGGTGTTAAGGGGGGATAAACCTGCATTTCATTGAATAACAATATCTCACGAGTGGTTTCATTTGGGGATGTGATACTTGGCATATATATTAATCATTAAAAATAAGCTGACACATGTCTAGCGGTTCTTCGAGGTAGTGTATATTATGAGGTGAAAGGGATGAAAAGTGGGGGTTGAAAGATTCCTAACGGACCGTGTATCTCTTAAACGCAATAGGCGAGGAGTTTGGAACTCGGAGGAAATCAATCAGCTTAAAAATAAATAAATAAATAAAATAAATATGTGTTCGACCGTTTTTTCATAAATCCAATTTAAGGGGCCTATGGGGAGGGGTGAAATTCTGGAAGAAAAACGTCCCCTAAGGAAGGATTTTTCGATGTTCACTCTCATCGACCAACCCAAACGATGAAAGTTAGAAGAATGATATTTTGGGGATATGTTTGTTGGGTGTCGAAAACGTCTACCAAGGAGGGATTTTTGGATATTCAGGTTCTAAAGGGGTGTAAATGGGTTTAAACCTGCATTTCATTGAATAACAATATGACACGACTATGACGCGAGCGAAGCGAGGCTAAAAATGAGACGATGTGCGTCTATGCATTACTCAATCACGCAAGTACAACTGGTCCGATTTACATGAATTTTACATGGAAGTAGCCGATTTACCTGGTTAACATAAAGCTTACTTTTGATTTCAATACTTTGTACTATTTAAAGATGGCGACCATTTTAGTGACTTCACTACACCCTTTGGTTTAAAACTTTCATATTTCCATTTCAAATACAAAGAGAACGCTAAGAAATAGCAAAATTTGATGGTATATACGAGGTTAAAAATTACATTTTCTATCCGAAAGGTATCTCCAACCGTTAGCGAGTAAAACCTAAATTTGTGCTATAAAACACGGTCAACGCCGAGCGGTGTAGTTGGACAAAATGTTCCATCCTTAATCTCCCTCTGCGCAGCACCTCGCCTATCCCCTGTTTTAACTGTCACCTTCATATTTTAATTTATTTATGACGCGTAGCGAAGCACGGGTACTTCAGCTAGTAAATTATAAATGTGACTGTTTCCAGGAAACTATACCTTGAGCCTTGGTTTATTTTAGAATTTGATATTGTCCACATTTTTATCTGATTAATTGTTGGAAATCACACTTCCCTCACACGTGATCACCGCTGCCGCTACTTCATGAAGTGATGGGCTGGATTTCCCATCAGATGATGTACAAAATGAATTACACTATGTGATGGCAAAATTTAGAAATTTTATGTAACCACGGGTCAGATAGTGCAACTGTAATAATTAATGTTATATGTCGGCTCTTCATGAAGTGCCTAGGATTTTCATGAAATGACAGATTTCACTACCTGACTACGACATATACGTAACTTTTGAACTGACGGTGGTTTTAGGGTCTAGGTGTAGGGGATGTAAAACGTGAAGACATGTCGAAATTTTCCGGAGGTCGAAACATGGTACCCGTTGCAATAGGTAGCTTTCTATTGAAATCTACCTAAAAGCAACCCATGACACTAAAGCTACAACGGGCCATTGGAATTGCCAAAATTTAAATTAAAGGACATAGCCTAACAATGATTTGCTTCTTTTCTTGCGAAACCTCAGAACGGAGATTATTGTGTGACTCTAGAAGTTGGAGAACGCATTGAAAATGATGTGGTACCTAAGCTTGATGAGGATAGCATGTAGTGATGAAGAGCCATAATAAATCAAGGCATAAAGAAATACAATTAAAGGACTTCAATGTTTTTATTCAAACAACCTATATCCAGTGAATGTATTAGAAGATTATTCATTTTACATATTAAATAATTTAGAAAATTATCACCTATTGCTTTGAGAAATTAAGTAAATACTGTACTACAGTTTGTTGTTCCAGTGGCTTTGCTTGGAAGTTGTCCCATTTTCTCCCTGGGATTCCAATTAAGTCAAACTCAGCTGCTTGTCCGCTGTGCATCTATATCAGACCCTGGGCAGCATAAAATTGCATTCATAAATTTGCAGGTGAATGCACTAAAGAAGTAAAGTTTCATCAATATTTTGAGATGTGTATAATGAAGTCATCTCTGTTTGATTTAATTGACCCCAAAAATATGAAAATCTTTAACTTGTCAGTAAATCTCAGTGGCAGCTGGCGAATAATTGTTTTGGGTGTTCAACTATTTTCATTAAGGGGGTGGAGGGGAGGGGGGAAGGGTAGGCTTGATATCAGAAAAACTGTATTCAATTGCGCGGTAAAACGGATGTATCTCATTCATCACGAATGCCACCTTCACGAGAACAAAACAACGTAAGTTAGTGTATACTAGAACCGCGAGTGTCACATGTACGCGCAAATTACACTGTAAGACATAATAATCAGCATCGGCAGTTGACGGAGCATCACGGATGTCTCCGTCCACGCCTCGGCTCCCTTGTTGCAATCGACGGGCAACGGCCAGCCGAGTTAACTGTTGGGATAGGACTTACTCGGTCTAGCATCTCTGCCATACCCTTCACTATTGAGATCTGGTCGGTGCTCGGATCTGGCAACGACCAAACGGACGAGCGCTCCTAGACGGTTGGCCGGCTTCGCTTTCTCAGACAGTTCACAGTAACTTACAGTACCGGTACTATAAGATTTCCTGAATTATTAAAGAACAAAATTATGAATTCTTATACTAGTAAAAGAAAACGTACAGCGTTTGTTACTAAAAATATTATTACGGTACTAATTGTTTTTCTTGAATTAATCTGTCGTTGTGCAACACTGCAACCTTATTACCGGCCGCCACTGGTAAATCTATAGACATGGCCCCTGACGTTTGTGCGTAGGGATTAGTGAAGTTCAGATAAAGGGGGTGAGTTAGGAGGAAGTAGGAGATTACAAGGTGTAACTGTCACAGGTGCAAAACAAGGTAGAGAAACTTCTGGATCGTGTAATCTCAACAAGTGGGTCCGGAAATACTGTTGTTCAGCCTCCCTCCCGGTTTCTTACAATAAATTAATTGGCGTTCGGGATAACGGCAGCAAAGTGCAATTATCGGTCTAATTTGACGCTGTTATAACAGGGTATGGTTATATCCTTATTATAAGACGAGGTGTTGGTTCGTATCACGTTACATCATTAGTGAGTTCAAGTGGCTCAAAAGACGGGCACACGCTAGCTTCTTGGCGCACGCGATCCACTCATAACCCAGTCTAATTCAAATATTATATATACTATAGCGGACCCGTGCGAGAACTCTCGCATGTGTATAAACCACCCGCCTGACTTTACTGTTATGCAGGCTTCTATAAATATGTTTATTTGTTTAAACGCACTTTTTAAACAAATTGAATATATTTATGAAATCAGAGATCAACTCATCACTGCTGCTGGTTGCACAATGGGTTGGTTGTCTGCGCCCAATGTGTACAGACTACCCGCCCGTCTCTAGTGTTATGCGACTGTACGCGACCTAGTTCTGCCAGGGGCTAACGTCTTGTTTATTTGTTTAAAAGCACATTATAAACAAATACATATATTTCTGTTGACTTTTCAAGAAATGCAGGATATTTCCTGTACTAATGAGACGATTTGGAAGATTTTGGTACAAACCACACCATCTAACTCCGTCTGGTTTAGGAGCTTGAGTTTTGTGAACATACACCTTGGTTGGCTCATCAGTGGGCTCTTGGTGTTCCCGCTCGAACCCCCTAGTCGAAACCCCACACATGACACGGCACAAACCTGGAAAAATTTCTGAGTTTTAATTCACTGGCCGTGAAAGCCAATATAGCTTACCATCTTTTTATTAGATTATTTATTTTCAGTATTGTTTATGTACTGTAGTTTCCCTTTTGCATCTTTCATATGGCAGAACTGTAGGTTATATTCCCCTATGTTTAGCGCGGAGCATCCGCCATTTATAGCTGCTACAGTTTTGGTATCACTTCAAAACTGGAAGTTGATATGGTCTAGTTGAATTCACAATCCTATCTTGCAATTGTTGCCGCTCTCTACTCTATCCACCAGTTTCATTACAGAGTTGTGGTCATCGTGTCGGTCTACTAACCTCAAGCTTGCAGGTTCGCTCCTGGCCGTGGTGAGTGATTTTTGAAACGCGGCAAAAATTACGACACCATGTCATACGATGTTGGCATGTCGAAGAACCCATTTGAATTCAGTAGGCCGTATTCATAATGGCAAAATTAACCTCGGGAGTTTCCGCCAACGCAAAGTTCCTCATTTCTCTACTAGAAAGCGCTATAGTGTTCAAGGAGCTTAGATATGTAACCTACTTGACATTCATAGTGCTTCAAGGAACAACGAAATTCGACATGCAAGGTACCCTTTGGTTGTCAAATAACAAAGCTTGCACCTGGCACCCGAGGCCATACGAAAAAATAAAATAAAAATAAAAATACCGAGTTCATTGTCGCATTTAAACGTCGCGCCAATGTAGGCCTAGTTAGTGACAGAATATTGTATTCTGGGACCAAATTTTACAAATTTCCTACGTATCTCCATAACTCGAATTTTCGATAATTCGAATTTATTTTGACATCCCCTAACGATTCGAGATATTGAGGTTAGACTGTAATAATAATAATAATAATATGGATTTAACAAACATTTTAATCGCTGTAGTTTTAGAGACAACGGGGTTCCTACCGAGAATTTGCCCTGAAGGGTTTCTTATTGTGTCAGCAAATTTTGTTTTGGTGAGTCTCTCGCATTTAAGCACCCTGTGGCGTAACCGTGCTCGTTAAATCGTGCACCACGGCCGCGCGGGCAGCTACAGCAAGTCCGGAGATCGTAGGTTCGAATCCAGGCGCTGACAGTGGCTATCCTGAGTGTGGTTTTCCCCAGGATTTTTCCACACTCCCTCCAGGTAAATGCAGGGATAGCACCTTACTTCAAGTCCCGGAACACCTACCTCATCCCAGTCCCCATTACAGTTACACACACTACTACAGTCATCACATCAATTAAGGTTATCACAGAAGTTTAAAACACACTCAACTACACGGGGCTGATGACCAATATGTCAAAAGCCCCTTAAATGAATTAACAACAGTTTTACGCATCTTCAGTTGCCAACCGACTCGGGAATAATAATATATTTTCAACGTCGGGCTGGAGAGACCTCGTAAAATTAACAATAATATTATTATTTTTGTCTCAATAATACATGTGTCACGTTATGTCTGTTAGGTAGTCAGCCCAGAGGCTGGTTGTATCCTCAAGAAGCACCGAACCCACAAAAAACCTAAATGACACTATATTGAGGCATACTAGGCAAGGTGAGGAGTGAGGTGGTTTGTCATTGATTTTCATGCTGATTCAGCCATGGAGTCAGCACAGCAGTACCAATCCTATGAGCAGAACCTTTCGCAACATTCACAGGCATTAACTGTGCCCTAAACCCCATCACCCAGCATCAATTACCCAGTGCCGGATTAAGGTAAAATGAGGCTCAAGTCCCTTAGATTTTGGGGCCCCTTTATTTTTTTTTCAAATAATTCTTATTTTTTAGCACCTGTACATTTAAAAAAGTATATACAAGAGTTCTTTTTCTCAAGATGAATAATACACTTTTTATTAAATCATACATAGGCCTCCATAGTGTAACCTTTATACATCTGTGATTGCATAAATTTTACATATTTATTTCAACAAGATATCATTCATGTTTTAAAACTGATGTGAGAAAGACATTGCTTGAAGACCAGAGGATAACAAAGGAGGGACCCGTACGTGCTTTTTCTACAACTTTCACCGAGCGCGGACAATAGAGGAAGGAGGAGAACGGCGAGCATCTGGTAACCACATGGACTTAGACAACGCGAAACGGTCATTCAACCAAGCGGGTAGATACGAAAATTTCAACGATCACTTACTAGATAAACCCCGCCCATTTGAGAGAAATTGGAGCAGTAATTAAAATGCAGAAACAGGAATTACACCATCGTATAGGGGACAATCCCAGCCTCTCAGAAGTATTTTCAAAATTTAAGTTGAGTCATTCTGTGATTTTTGCCAGAAGTAAAACGAAATTAGGGGGCGGATTTGAAACTACCAATAGCAGCGAGGGACGCGAAACGCGCCAATATCCCGCTGAAATTAAGGAACAAGGAAGGAAATAACGGAGCTCATTATCTAAGAATCCAGCGATCGAATTTTGGATTAAAATCAGCCAGGAGACATTGGAAATGAGGACGTGCGAATGAGCTACTTTGCATATTCATGCGAGTGTTATTAGAATAAAATTCTAAAAGCTCCCCACTCCGAGTACTTCTTCGACAAATCATATAAATAATAGCTGGACACGCAGTGAAATCAGTTCTACTTTGGGCACTGCGGAGGTGTGAGCCCAGGCCCGACGTATTCGGAATTTGCCGTAATTTTATAAGTACATCAGTTCTACTTTGGGCACTGCGGAGGCGTGAGCCCAGGCCCGACGTCTTCGGAATTTGACGTAATTTTACAAGTATAACAGTTCTACTTTGAGCACCGCAGAGGCGCGAGCCCACGCTCGTCGCATTCTGAAATTAAGAAAATTTTATAAGTATAAACAGTTCTATCTTGGGACATTTGAATATCGTTAAGTATTCGCGAGTGTGGATCGAAACAAGTATCGCGAAAGTGCATACCGTTGACAGTGCAAAACAGTTGTATGGTAGGGATAGCCACACGTGCTATTAGCATCAAAGTCAGTGAGATAGAAGCTATGAACCCGGCTGAATTGAGTAAGTTGATGATAGCTTTAGAAATTAGGAGCTCCACACGCGAGAACCGTGCATTGTAATAATAATAATAATGATTCACAGTGGACCTTTGCTTTGGTGAACATTTTTGGAAACCGTGTGTAAAATTCTCCTCCTTGCAAGATAAACCAATTGATACTAAAGGCTGATATCAAGGACCAGATCATCACCATCATGATGTATACGAGATAAGTAGATATTGCATGGGACATGTTTGCCATGGCGCATCCCATCATGGGAGTCGGATAAGTTTATCTCGATCATAAGTAATTATGATAAAATAGGTATTTTGGGCACAGCAGGCATGTTTTGTGTAAATTAGTGTATATTTGTCATTTATGATTTTTGTGTGTTTTTTATAAGATAGGATTCGTATATGAGCATCAAATCTTGTTTAATTTTGTTTTGTTTGAGGGTTTCAGTAACTTTGCTGAATGCACATTTAAGGGAATAATTGGGTTGATAGTGCTTACGCACGACCATAACGTAAAAGCTAGCATGGGGGATATAACTTGACATTGTGACAAGACCAGTGGTGACACAGCATTTAGGAACCGTAAGTAAGGTATTGATGACCACACCAAGGTAAAGAAAGGTAAGATGGAATGGCTGGATGACAATATAATATTCAGAAAAGGTTGAGAGTTGATCCTTAATTGAGCTGAAATTAAAGACGGAGGTGGTATTCCCGTGTTCTACGATTATATAAATGGTAAGTGAATTAATGGCGGAGGCGTAATTCCCGCGAATCTACGATTATATAATTGGTAAATGAAATGATTGAATTCATTGTCTGATGAGAGTATACTTTAGCTCTGTCGGAAAGGTAACTGTACAGCTCTAGCCCAAGGAGGTCATACGGAAAAGCAGGTACAAAGATTGTGGTCAGCCGTCTGAATTCTGAGGGAGTGGCGAAGGTCGTTGCTCACCCAGCTGGTTTGTTGTGGTGTGAGGGTGTCTGTCACAAGGTCGGGAAACCACTTTGAATGGTATTGTTTTCTTTTGTTGAGGGAAGGTAGTCGAAATTCCCAGGGCTTGTTTCTTTTATTACCGCTTCAGGAAGGGATGTCATGTAATATCAATATCATTTTGAGTGCATACATTATAGTCGTTTGTTTATTAAAATTCACGGGGCACAGGCCACCGAGTTGTGTTTATTTGATGCTTCATGTATTTCTGACTTGTGTTTGGTACCTCAATTAGCAGAGGTATAGCTATGAGTGAGTTAATTGTTTTATAAGTTAGAACATGCACACATGCCTGTGGCCTAGAATAAGCCTATTGCCTTCATCCTCGGACTCTTGTGAGAAAGAATGATGATTGTACGAGAGAGCCTGTCCGAACCCCAAAAACCAATTTTTTAATTGTAAACATGAGTGCGCATTTTTGACAGAATGGCTGGACTATTCATACCATAGTTTGATAAATTAAGTCTGTTGACATTTTATTTTTGAACTTGAAGCAGTGGACTGCAGCGAATTAGATTATTTTCTATTCCTGGTTTCAGCCAGTGTGATTATCATTTTTATCTTTTACAATTTGATTTGTTTGGTTAGAATCTTAGCTTGTGTTCACAATAATTTAAGGGAGTACATTTTTGTTGTTTTATTGTCTGTGGATGGGAGTAAGTGGGAGATGCTATTTTTGTGAATAAATTAATTTATATTAGGAGTTCTCTGACATACTGATTTTAAGTTAAGCCTCCTGTGATCCTTGATGATATCCCTAGGGTGTTTAAGTTAAGTTAGAGCCACACCGAACAGACCATTACCCCGAGCTGGAGTCGGCATCCTAGGAACTTTGACGGGTACATTTGAAGTTGATGATAACGCTGTAGTTATTCAAGTTCATATTAGTTTTCTTTTATTAATTAGTGGATCACAGTGATGGAGATTGTCAGGGAGTAGCTAGCCGGAGCCTACTGAAGTATACGTGTCGCGCGAGGTTGTGATAAACATGGTGGCCCATGTTGGTCTTTATCCAAGAGGGTGAGCATTGAGCTTGCGGTATCAAACCTTAGGGACGTGTAAACAGAGGTAGAGTGCACCATATCATGGCGCCCAACGTGGGAACAAATTAACGTTAATTCAGGGGAAAGTAAAGCCAGGAGTTTGTTTAAATAAATAGTCGAAAATGCTGAGTTTATTTTGCATATCTAGGTAGAAGCAGTGTTTTCGTGGCGCCCTTATAATTGATTGATTAGTAACCAACTCCAAATGTATTTTGTGGGACGGCATGAACCGTGAAAAGTCATGTCAGTACTTTATTGACAGGACTGGGAAGTTAAAATTAATGCAAAAGGGTAAACTGAAAATTTATTCATGAAGGCAGACATCGATTAGGCAGCTCTTCAAGCAAATAAAAGTAATTAATGGGAATAACGTAGATTGGGATTAAGCGACTCATTTTATAATTATAGAAGGTGGGTAGCGTAAGGCTGCATGCCCCAGTTTCTCAAATAAGTGTTTATATTTTGTGGCTATGGCTTCAGTGGAAGAAATTCGAGCGATAATCGAAAGCTCGGTAGCTAGAACAATGGAGCAGTTTGAAGCGTTAAAAGGAGAGTTAACAGAACAGATAGCGGAACAGAGCGCAATAAACAATGCACGTATCTCAGAACAGATAGCGGAACAGAGTACAATAAACAGTGCACGTATCTCAGAACAGATAGCGGAACAGAGTACAATAAACAATGCACGTATCTCAGAACAGATAGCGGAACAGAGTTCAATAAACAATGCACGTATCTCAGAACAGATAGCGGAACAGAGTACAATAAACAACGCACACATCACAGAACAGATAGCGGAGCAAAGTAGGATAAACAATGCATTGCTCGCGGAGCAAAGTACAATTACCAATACACAGCTAACGGAACAGATTGCAGAGCAGATAGCTAAGATTACAGTTGAGACTACCGCACAGTTAGGACAGATGGAGATTAACCTAAGACAGTCGATAGCATTCAGTGAAGAGAAGACGGCAGCGAAACTCATACAACTGGAAGAAATATGTAACGCTAATACGGAGGGGATCAAGTTAGAACAGTTAGCAATCCAGGCTACTATAAAAGGGGTGGACAATGAGGTTAAGTCTGCGACAAAGCAATTACACAGCTTAGAAGAGGAGGTAACAGAGATCAGAACAGAGATAGACAAGGCAGCTTTGACTTCAGCGGAACGGTGGAGTATTCAGGAAAATGAGAATGACGCAATTAAAGAGAGCATTCGCAAGAGTAATGAACTGATAGGAGACAGGCTCGATCAGCTGGAAAGCGATAAGAAGGATGGGAAGAGAAAAGAGGAAGATAGATATGAAGCCATAAGAGAAGAAATATATAAGACATGCCGACAGATTGGAATTGACGGGAAAGAGGACAGAAAGAAACTCATAGAACAAATGGAAGAGAACCAGAAGAGGATAAAGGAGGTCGAACTGCAGTTGCTAGGAAAAATAGAGGGGCAAGGACGGAAGATTCTTAAGACGGAAATACAATCTTTACAACAGCAAGATATGCTTCTCGAACTTAGAGCGCACAATAGCACTAAGGGAACAAAGGGTACTGCTAATAAATTCAACACGAGCCAGACTCAGGTAGAAGGAATGAATGGACATAGTCCGGGGCGCGCAACTACAGGTAACGAAAGTAACAATGGATTCCAAACGTTTAGAGGACACGCCTCGACACCCCAACAGCCGGCTGACAATAATAATAATAATAACCCAGCTACTCTGTATGTCCAAATAATCAGAATGCAGGAGGATCGCACACGTACATTCAATAATGACGGGTTACAAACGCCAAAAGCTTTCCTGAAAGATTTAGAACACTACCTAGCAGACAGTAACGTTCCTGAGGCTAAGAAACTCAGAGTAACAGAAAAAATACTTGCGGATAGCGTCTTGACTTGGTTCAGAAGTTTTCGCTACACTTTTGAAGACATGGATAGTTTTAAACAAGCATTCTTACGCCGTTATTGGAGTATGCCAATACAGCATAGTCTGAGAATGGAGTTGTATAGCAGGAAGTATCATGCTTCTCAGCCCACGCGCTACTCAGAGTATTTTTCGGCTCAGCTGCTCAGATTGAAAGATATGGACATTTTGCCGCCGGAATCAGGACTGGTGATGACCATTGGTAAACTGCTTCCATTACCAGTACAGCAGTTCTTAATTGCAGCAAACGTCTCGAGCTCACTACAAGCAGAAGAGGTTTTACGCCTACTGGATGAAACTTCATTAAACACTCAGAATAGGCACAGCAGAGCAAGTGACAGCGCGGCGCTTGTACACCAGGCTGAGCTTGTCAATACTAGGGAACAGAGCACCAATACAAATATTAGCCATAAGAGTGGAAACAACAATGGAAGGTCGGACTTGCCAAGAGAAGAGCAAAGGAGATATGAACCGAGGAACGAAAGGAACTGGCAGCCGCGACAGTACCGGAGAGATGACTGGAAGGGGCGTGGTCGCGAAGGTCCATATAGTCACCGCAGATATGACAGAAGGGAAAACAGAACGTGGAACCGAGGACGAGATGGGAACCAAGGATACACGGAGGACAGTCGACGGGAATGGCAGAACAGACACGAGGCATCCCAACAGTACCTAAACGAATTGCATCGCAGCCAAGAAACGGAGAAGGATCGCTGGCGAAGGACGATGGAAAATCGCGAGAATCCAGATGTAGAGGTAACCGGAGAAGAGAGCGAGTTGGCTCGACAACATCGCGAAAGTCAGAACGATAAGAGACAGACGGGGGCCATTAGCAAAAAAAAAAAATGTACTAGAGGATGAAGGAGATAGCCTAAATTTCACGCCAGATAAAACACAGTGGTTGATAGCGAACATTGAGGAATGGGTTGCAACTCCTGATGATTTTACGGGTGAAATTATTCAACCGGAACAACATTGTTTGAGGAAATTACCTGTCATTATTACAAGAAGAGGAGGATTAAGAGTAAGAGGCTTGGTGGACACCGGAGCACAGCTATGTCTAGTATCAGAAGCACTAATCAAAGCTTTAAGCGAAAAACAAAGAATACCTACAATTCCAGTACCACAGGTCAAAATAAGAGGAGTATTTCCGGAAAAATCAGCTGTCTGTAAATTTCTAGTACAATTGGATCTAGACATATTAGGACACGCTTTCTCTCATGTATTCATGGTTATGAACAAAATGAGTGTAAACTTGATCCTTGGTGCGGACTTCATATACGAGCACCTAGCAGTAATCGATCTACGCAACAATGTAATTAAATTCAGAGATATGGAAGGATTATCAGCGGTGGAATTCAACATGAATAATCACGGCTTAGATAGAGATGCTAACATTTGGACGCTGGAGACGATTCATGAGGAAGAAGAGGAAAATCAAGCAGATGAAGAGGACTCAAACACAGGACTCCTGGAGGAAAAGCAAGAGTTGGAAAATGAGACGTGGTCCATGGCAGTAGAAGAAGATGGCATCAAATACAGTTTTGAGGCTCTTTTGAAGGAAAAATTAAAGGAGGCAAAGCTAAATGATGAAGAAAGAAATTGCTTGGCACAAATACTAGGTAAACATTCAGCAGCATTCAATACCCTGCCGGGAAAAATATTAAATTTCAAGTATGCTATGGAGGTGGATGACTGGACTCCATTCAAAAGCCGACTCTACCCAATCCCAGAAAACGGTATGTGGCAGTTAAAAAATTATAGACGAAATGCTTAGAGGAGGCATAATTAAGAAGACTCCAACTCCATACTTGAACGCCACATTAGCGGTGGCGAAACTCAATGGTTCTGTGAGACTATGTCTCGATGCTCGAACACTCAATTCCAAATTAATCGACGAAACAGACCGTGCACCATTAATTAAGGAGGTACTAAAGAAGTTCCATAAGAAAAGAATATATTCATCTGTAGATCTGGCCAACAGCTACTGGCATATCGAGTTAGAAGAGAAATCGCAGCTGTTAACTGGATTTCTGTTCGATAATCAGAGTTTCACCTGGTGTCGCTTACCATTTGGAGTTAAGACAGCCGGATCTGCACTAATCCGAGCATTGGACCGTAATTTGATAGAGGAAGTGAAATACATGACTGTCAGATATGTTGACGACATCTTGTTAGCGTCAGAAAACATTGAAGAGCACATGCAAAATTTAAGCAAATTGTTAGAGAACCTCGAAAGGGCAAATTTCAAAGTCAATCTAAAAAAATTGCACTTCTTTCAGCACGAAATTTTATATTTAGGACATATTGTCGATGGAGAGGGAGTCAAACCCAACCCAGTGAAGATTGAAGCCATTAGAAATTTTCCTCGTCCAACCGGAGTTCTTGGGAGCAATGAACTTTTTCCGTGAAAACTGTCCAGGATACACTGAAGTAGTAGCACCATTATAAGAGATGCTGAAAAAGAATAACCGTTGGTTTTGGAACGAAGAGTGTGAGAGGTCATTTGTAGCTACAAAAGAATTGCTGTCAAATAGCATAAAACTGGGTTACCCGGACTTTTCGAAGAGATTAATAATCCAAGCGGACGCATCTTTAGTGGGCATCGGTGCAATGCTTTTCCAAGAAGACGCAGATAAAACCACAGGCCGTTCATACTTAGCATTTATCAGCAGAAAATTAAGAAAACACGAGAAAAGCTATACCATCTCAGAGCTGGAGCTCATGGCTTTCATACACGCACTACAACAGTGGCGTAGAATAATCTATGGGTTTCCCATAACAATCCGCACTGATCACAAGGTGCTGACTTTTCTATTTAAGACCACTATGGTAAGCGAACGCATAAACAGATGGGCCATCTATGCACAGCAGTTTGACCTACACATTGAGCATGTATCTGGAAGATTAAATGTAATCCCGGATATTTTGAGCCGAAATCCAGAAGAGGAGGCGCAGATGGATAATAGGTTGGTGCATTACATTGAGCTGACACGCGAAGACCAAGACTTCCTACAAGAACTGAAGAGGTTACCGCAGGAACAGGAAAAGGAGCCATGGATGGCACAGATTATTAAGTTCCTCAAGAGAGAGTTAACACCTGATACGCCAGCATACCGAGAGATTGAAGCTCAAGCAAGAAATTATACCTACTTCAACAATATGCTCCATAAATTCATAGATGAGGAACATGTTAAGCTACGGATATTGTTACCAGCATATTTACAGAGGAAAATAGTGTGGCATACTCATTATACACTTGGTCACATGGGATTAGACAAGACACAAGCAACGATAGGTGAAGCTTTCACTTGGCCACGGATGAGTATCACAATACGCGATGTCCTGAAGACATGCGATATTTGCCAGCGTGAAAAACCAAACAACTTTCTCATGAGACAGTACCCTAAACCACTCTTGCCACAGAAACCATTAGAGATCATTGCGACAGATTGCCTGGGGTCCCTGCCGAAAGGACGTAGAGGAGTGCGACATGTCTTTGTGTGTGTGGACGTCTTCTCCAAGTTTGTTGTCCTATGTGCTATCCAAAAGACAACGTCGAAACAGGTCCTAAGCCGAATCAAGAATCGTGTTATACCAACGATGGGAAAGCCAGAATTTATACTTTCCGACCATGGGAGTTACTTCACCTCAGCAGAATTTAAGCGGGGATTAAATGAGCTAGGCATCAAACATGTATTATCTAGCGTGCGCAATCCACAGAGCAATCCTAGTGATCCTAAGAGAGGTTTCTAAGCATATCCGAATGTTCATACCCACAGAGCATCATCGTTGGGCTGATACCTTGAAAAACATTGAAATTTGCATTAACATGACACATCATGAGTCGACTGGACAAATTCCATACACGCTACATTTGAACCAGCAACCACCGAGATCATGGACAACAGTACTAGATTGCCCAAGGGATCCGCAGCCAGCACCACAGCTGATAATCGAACGCACGGTCAAGTATATGAGAGAGCAAGCTGACAGGAGATTGAGAAGGCTCAGAGGAAAACACTTTCACAGAGAATTAAACGCCGGTGAACTAGTATTATTGAAGAGACCACCTATCTCTGATCCTGCAAACAAAGTGTTTCATAAGTGGTGTTTCCCGTACGTTGGACCTTACCGCATCATAAGAAATTTGGGAAACAATGCATATAAAATACAGGACGTAAACGGCGGAAACACATCTGTAGCAAACTGTTCAAACCTCAAGGTTTATCATGAAAGGGAACCGTTTGATCAACCATGGAATACCGCGGGTGTCAACATCATGGAAATCGGATAAAGTTGAGTCAAGTGCACGTGGAACGAGGAAGTAGACAGTCAAAAACAGACCTGGTGTTTACAGTGAGCGGCTGAGAAGTAAGAGCGCACGGCGAGACACGCAGACAATAGCTACCTGCACCAGACGGCCGAGACACTAATCCTACCGAGAATGTGGAAAGGGGACACAGGAATAGTAGCAAGAAAATCCCTGCGCGCGACCAACAGTGGCGAACCAAGTAAGCAGAATACGGAGTGATGGCGGAACCTTACAGTATCCGTGAGGCGGATCGGGATTTGAGAAAAAATCATACGTTCCATATCGATTTTTTTCCTTGGCAGAAGGATAATGTAACCTTTATGCATCTGTGATTGCATAAATTTTACATATTTATTTCAACAAGATTTCATTCATGTTTTAAAACTGATGTGGGAAAGACATTGCTTGAAGACCAGAGGATAACAAAGGAGGGACCCGTACGTGCTTTTTCTACAACTTTCACCGAGCGCCGACAGTAGAGAAAGGAGGAGAACGGCAAGCATCTGGTAACCACATGGACTTAGACAACGCGAAACGGTCATTCAACCAAGCGGGTAGATACGAAAATTTCAACGATCACTTACTAGATAAACCCCGCCCATTTGAGAGAAATTGGAGCAGTAATTAAAATGCAGAAACAGGAATTACACCATCGTATAGGGGACAATCCCAGCCTCTCAGAAGTATTTTCAAAATTTAAATTGAGTCATTCTGTGATTTTTGCCAGAAGTAAAACGAAATTAGGGGGCGGATTTGAAACTACCAATAGCAGCGAGGGACGTGAGACGCGCCAATATCCCGCCGAAATTAAGGAACAATGAAGGAAATAACGGAGCTCATTATCTAAGAATCCAGCGATCGAATTTTGGATTAAAAGGAGCCAGGTGACATTGGAAATGAGGACGTGCGAATGAGCTACTTTGCATATTCATGCGAGTGTTATTATAGAATAAAATTCTAAAAGCTGGACACGCAGTGAAATCAGTTCTACTTTGGGCACTGCGGAGGCGTGAGCCCAGGCTCGACGTATTCGGAATTTGCCGTAATTTTATAAGTACATCAGTTCTACTTTGGGCACTGCGGAGGCGTGAGCCCAGGCCCGACGTCTTCGGAATTTGCCGTAATTTTACAAGTATAACAGTTCTACTTTGAGCACCGCAGAGGCGCGAGCCCATGCTCGTCGCATTCTGAAATTAAGAAAATTTTATAAGTATTATTTATTTATTTATTTATTTATTTAGCGTATGGCATGGTTACATAATTACAAGCTAAAGAACACATTAAACATATACATTAGTATTTAGCCTAAAAGAACAATATTAAAATAAATTTTGAATGAGGAGACACATATTCAATAGATAAAAAGTTCAAATTTACAAGGTAAGATTTAAATTGGAAATCCAATCTAGAGCAGGCTGCGTTGCATCATGAAAGTCTTTGAGGTTCCCATGATAGGCTCGAAGGCTGCAGTCCTCCACGATATGTTGGATGGTCTGTCTTTGAAAACCACAGTCGCACTGAGGTGAGGAAGCCTTATTCCACTTGAATAAGCTGTCTGCGCAGACCCCATGTCCCGTTCGAATTCTGTTGAGTGATTTCCATGTATGGCGTGGTAGTTCCATGCCAGCTGGTTTCTTGATAGGATGAAGTTATTCGCGTCCGCAGCATTCCTTAAGCTGTACGTGTCCCCTGGGTGGTGCTAAACGAATAACAAAAAATGGCTGCCAGACCTATCTGTTACAGATCTCCTGGCGAACGATTTAGAATCGGTCCTTCTCAGGACCAGCAACTACAACATGTAAGACATCTTGGTTACAACTTACGGATAATGCAAATTAATATTGAAGGACTTAGTCGATCTAAATGTCAATATCTCTCCCGAATGCTCATTGAAAACTATGTGGATGTAGCTGTTATACAGGAAACACATATAGATAATGAGGAAAATTTTAAATCAAGAGGGCGTGTTGCAGGATATGAAGTCTTAGGAGCTACTTATCACCATACTTACGGCTGTGCTACTTACATTCGCAACAATATTGAAAATGCACATCTGATTTCTGTGGACACCTCACAAAATGTTCACATTATCGTGATAAAAATTGAGAACATTACAATAACGAATGTTTACAAGCCTCCTGCAGTAAACTGGTCTGCTGAAGTGATCCCAACTCTACCTCATCCTAGTATATATATCGGCGACTTCAATAGCCACCATACTATTTTATAAGTATAAGCAGTTCTATCTTGGGACATTTGAATATCGTTAAGTATTCGCGAGTGTGGATCGAAACAAGTATCGCGAAAGTGCATACCGTTGACAGTGCAAAACAGTTGTATGGTAGGGATAGCCACACGTGCTATTAGCATCAAAGTCAGTGAGATAGAAGCTATGAACCCGGCTGAATTGAGTAAGCTGATGATAGCTTTAGAAATTAGGAGCTCCACACGCGAGAACCGTGCATTGTAATAATAATAATAATGATTCACAGTGGACCTTTGCTTTGGTGAACTTTTTTTGCAAACCTTGTGTAAAATTCTCCTCCTTGCAAGATAAACCAATTGATACTAAAGGCTGATATCAAGGACCAGATCATCACCATCATGATGTATACGAGATAAGTAGATATTGCATGGGACATGTTTGCCATGGCGCATCTCATCATGGGAGTCGGATAAGTTTATCTCGATCATAAGTAATTATGATAAAATAGGTATTTTGGGCACAGCAGGCATGTTTTGTGTAAATTTGTGTATATTTGTCATTTATGATTTTTGTGTGTTTTTTATAAGATAGGATTCGTATATGAGCATCAAATCTTGTTTAATTTTGTTTTGTTTGAGGGTTTCAGTAACTTTGCTGAATGCACATTTAAGGGAATAATTGGGTTGATAGTGCTTACGCACGACCATAACGTAAAAGCTAGCATGGGGGATATAGCTTGACATTGTGACAAGACCAGTGGTGAACAGCATTTAGGAACCGTAAGTAATGTATTGATGACCACGCCAAGGTAAAGAAAGGTAAGATGGAATGGCTGGATGACAATATAATATTCAGAAAAGGTTGAGAGTTGATCCTTGGTTGAGCTGAAATTAAAGACGGGGGTGGTATTCCCGTGTTCTACGATTATATAAATGGTAAGTGAATTAATGGCGGAGGCGTAATTCCCGCGAATCTACGATGATATAATTGGTAAATGAAATGATTGAATTCATTGTCTGATGAGAGTGCACTTTAGCTCCGTCGGAAAGGTAACTGTACAGCTCTAGCCCAAGGAGGTCATACGGAAAAGCAGGTATAAAGATTGTGGTCAGCCGTCTGAATTCTGAGGGAGTGGCGAAGGTCGTTGCTCACCCAGCTGGTTTGTTGTGGTGTGAGGGTGTCTGTCACAAGGTCGGGAAACCACTTTGAATGGTATTGTTTTCTTTTGTTGAGGGAAGGTAGTCGAAATTCCCAGGGCTTGTTTCTTTTATTACCGCTTCAGGAAGCGATGTCATGTAATATCAATATCATTTTGAGTGCATTCATTATAGTTGTTTGTTTATTAAAATTCACGGGGCACAGGCCACCGAGGTGTGTTTATTTGATGCTTCATGTATTTCTGACTTGTGTTTGGTACCTCAATTAGCAGAGGTATAGCTATGAGTGAGTTAATTGTTTTATAAGTTAGAACATGCACACATGCCTGTGGCCTAGAATAAGCCTATTGCCTTCATCCTCGGACTCTTGTGAAAAAGAATGATGATTGTACGAGAGAGCCTGTCCGAACCCCAAAAACCAATTTTGTAATTGTAAACATGAGTGCGCATTTTTGACAGAATGGCTGGACTATTCAGACCATAGTTTGATAAATTAAGTCTGTTGACATTTTATTTTTGAACTTGAAGCAGTGGACTGCAGTGAATTAGATTATTTTCTTTTCCTGGTTTCAGCGTGTGATTATCATTTTTGTCTTTTACAATTTGATTTGTTTGGTTAGAATCTTAGCTTGTGTTCTCAATAATTTAAGGGAGTACATTTTTGTTGTTTTATTGTCTGGGGATGGGAGTAAGTGGGAGATGCTATTTTTGTGAATAAATTATTTTATATTAGGAGTTCTCTGACATACTGATTTTAAGTTAAGCCTCCTGTGATCCTTGATGATATCCCTAGGGTGTTTAAGTTAAGTTAGAGCCACACCGAACAGACCATTACCCCGAGCTGGAGTCGGCATCCTAGGAACTTTGACGGGTACAATATATACATACATTTTAATTGAAACGATCATCGTTATTTGAAATCATTTCAGATGATTTGATGATCAATTTAACAAATCATACTATTTTTATTTTTGTAAAATGTAATCAAACATATTTCTTTCTATTTTTTCGGTCAATGAAATCTTCTACAATGTCATCAAAATCAATTTCCCGCAGAACATCTGACTCGATATACATTAAACTTAGCATGTCTAATTGTTCTTGTGACATGATACTTCATTGCGCACTTTTGATCCGTTTCAATTTTGAAAACGAGCGCTCCGCAGAACTATTCGTTGTCTTGAGGGTCAGGAAAATGCGAAAAGCAATTTCAACGATCGGAAAACAGACTCAAGCTTATCTCGAATAAGAATTTCGTAAAGTTCAGAATGAGTGATCTCAGTTTTTAAAGGACATTGTAATTTAATACCTAGGTAAAATGCTGAAACTCTCTCAGTTCTGGATAAAATTTTTCTAAATCTTCGGAATAAAATTGAACTAAATTAGTAATTGCTTGGGGGCCCCAGATAATTGGGGGCCCTAGGCCTGGTCCTAGTCGGGCCTAATGGATAATCCAGCACTGCTCATACCTCAAGCGGCTTCGGTGGCGTAGTGCGTAGTATGCTGAACTGCTATGCCTAAGATCGCGTGTTCAAAACCGGCCGAAGTCGTCGGATATTTTAAGAGCGTTAAAATCCTTCAGTATGCCTTCCTTCGGAGGGGAAGTAAAGCCGGCGGGCCCATGTCATAGATTTATGACACTGCCGCTACAATTGGTAGTGTGTTGCCAAATTTTTAGGTTATATTTCGTCGAAACGCTCTATCAAGTTCCAACGTTAGCCACTAGCTGTCAGTGACATCTGGTAGGTAAAGTTGGAACTACTTGAAATTGAACGGTACTTGTAGCCCACCCCATGGGTGTCAACGCAGAAGCAGCTACAAACTCTGGCGAGCCGAACTTGTTCTCAGACACTCCCGGCACTAAAAGCTATACGCTAAGTAAATAAAACTCATACGTCAGTAGCTATTAGCTTCCATGTCATCACAGTCATGAATGAGACAGACACATCAGCGAAAAGCCACAATTTACTCTAGCCTGCGCCAACAGACAGCATATAGTCTACTGTATTCAGCAAGAGATGGCAACTGGCCAATCACGTGATGTACTACCCCGCCAGGGAATTGTTACCGCTAGACGTGGAGTGGGGCTGTTGTGTATACATAATGTCACCTCGCCACGTTAAGGCTGCCGTGATCGACAGCGGGGCAAGAGGGAGAACGCATTTACAGTCTTACAATGAGAACACTCCGCACAGCGCACGACCCAGCACGAATCATGCACACACACGACATGCGATGAGGTTTCGCTGGCAACGACTGCACGTCTATCCCAGGCGTGTGGCTGGGCGGAGCGCATTAGTTCCGATTTCGCCACCGGCAACAATTCGTTGGCAGGGTAGTACAATACATTGATGAGTTAATATTTGATCTCATGTGTTGATTTTTGTTGGTTTCTTCGTAACCTTTTAAAGATATGGTAAGGGGGACATTATATCCTTTATAAAATGCGTAAACATTGACCATTATGACAATGGTACTAATTAATAACCGTGTTGACTGATAGTATTATCTTATTAAAACCGCCTAGTCAAACACTAAAGAAACGTTTAATTACATTATTAATCGTACATGTTTCGGTATTTCATTGATACCTTCCTCAACATGATTGATATTAAATCTTAAAACTAGTTAACAAAGCCAAAGCTTGCAAATATATTAAATGCCATATATTAAAGAGTGATATTAAAATGGAGTATTGACGTAGGCAGTTTATAAGGTAGATTTCTTATTTTAATAACATCATTTTACTATCACTCTTTAATATATGGCATTTAATATATTTGAAAGCCTTTCCATTTTTTGATTTAAAACAATTTTTGTAAGGATATCCATTTCTTTTTGGCTTTGTTAATTAGTTTTAAGATTTAATATCAATCACGCTGAGGAAGGTATCAATGAAATTACGAAACATGTACGATCAATAATGTAATTAAACGTTTCTTTAGTGTTTGACTAGGCGGTTTGAATAAGTATGTCCTTTACCCTCACTCCAGATCTGCGCCTGGGTTCATGTCGGCCCGACGAGAGCGGGGTTGAGGACAAACAGGACTGCAGTCCTGGGGGACCCAGACTTGCTGAGGAGTCCGGGCTGGTAGAAGAGCTCAACGTAGACAATTTTTTACTGGACGTAATTTCAAAAGATTTTTGTGTTAGTTTGACAAGGCTATACTACAGTATGTAATGTAACAGCAACCAGTGGATAGTCTGCAAAGAGAACATACAATGTTTTTATTTATAACCATGATTTTTTCAACTTATCTGTCAGGGAAATTCCGAAGTTTGAAGGATTATTAATTTAGTGTATGACATACTATAGGGCGGAAAGTTTCTAAATCAATATTGAAAAAAAAAAAAAGAAAAAAAAAAAAAGATCTATTTAGTATGGTTCAGAACAACGTCTTGTTTGTCCTTGTGGTGAGCATAAACAGTAACATACAACAAAAATAACCAAAATACACATTGATCAAAATCAAGAAATAAAATAAAACAATCAACGGGAGATAATAATACACCTTTGAATAACAAAAGAACAAGGACATCCATATTTAATGAGATATACTTAATTACACTGAATTTCTTTTTGGAGGGGGAATTGATACTTACTAAACTTCCAGGATAATGCCACGACACCCGGAAGTTCTCGTCCTGGGGCCCGCGGTCCTTCTCTACGGCCCTGGGTTCATGACATGCCTAATGTCGGGAATGAGATACTTTTTATGGAGCTGAGAATTGGTATATCTGATAATGTGTTCAATAAATAAAGAGATAAACAATAATGGATCTAGCAGTGAAAACCAAATAAATTGCATGTATGTTTCCCTAGTAATGATGGAGCGGTTTTATTTTAGCATCCTTATCAGGCCATCGGACGAGGAGTTGCGAGGCGGGGGTGTTGTATTGCGTGGGATGTCCACTCACGCCTACCACCCTAGCCTTTGAATACACGCTCCTAGCTAGCTGGAATAATATAAACAAGATAATGTAGTATTTCTGATCGTCCTGGAAGTATTAGACTCCCACACAACATACAGACCTCATTGAAAAGGGTTTCATAGGTATTTTCTGGTGCTACTGCTCGTTTTCTTTGTGTTAACAGCGACTTATACACAAGATCTTCTCATTCTGAGAGGAATAACTGGAGTATTCTGTTTAGCTCTAGAAATAATTGAAGTCTTTAAGTAGTCCTTCAGTCGTAGGCTTGTTCATCGTTCGATAGTTATTTCTAAAAATAAATAAATCAGGGGTGGCCAACTTGTTAGGTGTTTCAAGTATTCCACGTTCGACTTCATTAAAGGTCCACTCCCACCTAATAGACTCGAATGGCATAACATTTTTCTCAACCATGTAGGCTTATTTAAATGGGAAAGACAACTGGCGGTACCTGCCTGCGGAATTCAATGTTGCCAATAAGTAAAATCGGAATTTCTCTGCAGGTCAGTCGAAATTTCACTACATAAGTAAACAATGTTAATATTCTGGGTGATTCAGTATTAATGCAATAAACTCTTAGATATTAAGTTTTGTAGTTTTATTTTGTTTTATTTATTTCTTTATAATTACTACAGTATTTATAGTATATTTACAATTATCTACTTCAGATATGTGAGTCAAGAAGGAATTGCATTAGGCTTAAGTTGTACGTACTTTCAAAATAAATCAGTGGCGATTCCTCCATGTGGGACGTGAGGATCATCCTACAGTCAGCTCTCAGCTGAAACTGTTTAAAAAAAAATCGATTATTTAGTAAAACAGTCTTTGGGGCTACCTTGCACGCCCTCTCGATAAGCTCTGTCTCACTGTCACTGTCAGTACTTGTAACTAGTTCTACATTTCACCCCTAAATGGGTGAAGTGTGACCTTCACCGCCCGGTGTAGAAAGCTGAGGAAGGAAGCCTTGCACTCTCAAAGCACGTGTTTATAGCTTTAGAAATGTATGGGAGCCCTTGAGGGGGAAGGGGCAGATTTGGTCTGTTTAATGATGATCTGAGGACGTTGACTGAGATCCTCAAGTCTCGCTATTGGTTGAATTTAAACCAACACTACGGCTAATTGGTTACGATTTCGCGCGGTCAGAATGGCTGGTCTGTTTTCAGCGTGTGCACATCTTTGGAGTGGTATTCGATTGTATTGTATTGAGTAATGTGTTTGTAATAGTGCTGTGCGACTGAATAATTAATATTAGACTGAGTCTAATATCTCAAATTAGCCCAGCTATAATAATTATCTTGATAATATTGGAAACTCCCGCGAGAAACTGGCGACACCGATTCTGCGTGCTATTTAGCGGTTCGCGCAGACTACTACGTCCTCGATATCAATCAGCTGGCAAGTTTATATGCTGTATGTAGAAGTGTAGCTTTTGGGCTATGTATGGGTGTTTTAGTTACAGTACAAAATACAAAATGATCCCAAGTCATTTAACAGATTTCCTAAAAACAAACAGCTGTGAGTATATTACCCATTTAAGATTTGATTGCCGCAGAGCGTGGCAGCACCAGTGTTTGTTGTTTATTGTAGCAGGAGCCCCGCGGGACGAAGCGGGGAACACAGCGATGACAGAATGCATTCTACACATAAGTCAAGCAGCATTGCGCGTCACAGGAGTTCATGTCACCATGGACAGTTAAACGATGCCTGAGGCTATTGGAACTGAGTCATACCCTACTCGCGCAACTGTACCTCTTAACGAAGCTGGCTGACGTGTGACAAAAGTAAACAAAGAATAGTTCCCATCTCGACCGCCGGCAATCAATTCGTGAAAGGGTAATACCTACTAATGTTTACGTACCGATACCTGTATTATTTTTATAATAATCTGAGCATACCCATACTTTCTTTAAGACATTGTTGTGTTAAACCTATACATTTAATCCTTTTCCAGGTGTGCTCAGTGAGTTGTAAATAGCCGATAACTCCAAAATGCTGTTTCCAAATATGTGTGGGGCAAAGTTGTCTGCCAAAATGTCAGGAACATTAGAAAATAGTTTTTGTCATTTTTTGTTGTTGTCTGAAAGCACCCATGGGATTAGAAGTTTTCTATCAATAAATGACTCCTAATCAAGGTATCTGTAACAGCTGTACGAAATTACTGACTGACAAGTACCGTTATTAAGGCATATGTGTTTAATTTTAATTTTTATTGGTTTTACGTCCCTGTTGTACTGTGGCAATTAGAGACGCCGGGGTGCATAATTGTTTTTTCAGCCCGAGCCTAGCCACAGTATGTATTTCCGAGCCTCTTATTGGCTGTTATGTCAAGCCATTATCCTGGTTCCGAATCGAGACGGTAGATAGAAGCAGGGGTCATATCCGATCAAACATGGAGGAAGGTTATCGAGTGAGATGTGGATAATATTCGATGTTGAATTGCATTATTAGCGTGAAACAGGCATGAAACTTGCTTTAGATCATGTTTAATACAACCTACGCAGCAAATGAATGTGTTCCAATCAACATTTAAGGTCTAAGTGAAATCATTCGACATTTAACCACATGTATTAAGATCTATGATAATATACAACATTTGCGAGTGCAGATGTGCACAAGTGGCATCGTGCGAGCTTGCTAACTTAGTGTCCTGGTTTCAAGACTGCCCTAGGGCGGAAATTTTTACTTCTTTTGAATTATTTTATTACATCCTCCCTACCTTTTACAGCATGTTTTTTTTAAGTCAATTTACCCTCTAGTTTGGTGGTTCCCACGGACTCAGAGAGAGAACTCACCACTACCGCCTCTATGGGCAGTGTCCTGGAGCCTGGAACATCTGGTCGGGATGGATACAACTGGGGAGGTGTGATCAGCACTTCGCCCAGGCGGCCTCACCTGCAAAGCGAACAGGGGCCTCAAGAGGGATGGGAAGGGATGGAAGATTGGGATGGATAGGCGAGGAAGAGGGAAGGAGGCGGCCGTGGCCTTACAGTAGGTACTGTGCCCGAAATACCTACCCTTTACCTGTTGAAATCCCTCGATGGTAGCTGGATCGTAGGACCTGAAAACCCCCCCGGCCTAGAAAAGTCCCCAAATCCTACCAACAGGGAAAAGGAGTAATAGGGTGCAGTAAAACCTAACAGAGGTGGCATTAAGCACGACCAAAGCATAACAGCGAACAGCTCTAAGAACACGAGAATCGTGGGCAAACACCCTCTCAGGAGTGTGGGAAACTCTAGAAATATCTAGCTGTGGCCCCCCTTGATGCGACCTCTTTATACTTCTATAAATCATCACATCACGCGATTAAAAGAACAGACAAAAATTTTATTTCAAAAGAAATCTGACAGAAGGTCAGACCAAATTGCCCTTGACTGGACACAAACAAAGAAACTGGGCACTAGAATCATGCCAATAAATGCATTAACAGTCCCCATGGACCAAGAGTGCATTTAACCCTCAATAGAAATTGTTAATCATGAGAACAATAGAAAACCTCCCCAAAAATTAAACAAATCACCTTAATGGTTCTTCCACTCAATCCAACATTAAAGAACACGTGAATTATTTCAGATATATATATATATATATATATATATATATATATATATATATATATATATATATATACATATTTACTTATTTACAGCGTAATCGTTATTTATGTTATTACACCCTTAGATGTAAATGTCTTTCCAAACATGTAATTCTGTACTCCTTATCTGCTTTGTCAAAATTGAAATTGTATAACTCATATTGCCTTAGCAATGTATTCAAAATGTATTTTTATCAATCAAGCACTCAAGCTAAAAAGATGTGAAAATCGAAATTCAGAATCTCTAAAGATTCAATAATATTTCAGAATGAATGTACTTATTTAAATTCCTCCAGAATTTAAAATATAACGATCGTGAATCATATCTAGCATTGCCTAAATCTTATAAACTGAACACAACCGAAGAATTAATTAAATGGGGGTGCCACACAAAAAACAAACTCTGAGGCTTGACAAAAGAATTACTGTCATAATAATGGTCACTCATGACCTCGATTTCTAAAAACGGGGGGCATAACCACCAACATTACCAAGTTTATATTTTATAATTGCATTACACATGATGCTTTTACTATCATTTTAATATGAACGTACTTCAACGAGTACCATCGTAAATATATATCACGCCCATTGACGTTTCTTCACACACTATCACCCACATGGTGATTATTTTATTCGTTAATTAGTGATCAGACATGATCAGCTGTATTTCTTAATTATTATGATTTCTCAATCCAATGCAACATAAATTTAACATGAGTGGCTACTTAATCAAGTGCACTGGATCACAGAAGCTTGCCTTACAGAGTTGTATTGACAGTCACATAAGAATTCATTTCCCCTTAAAGTCAATCCCTGGGATGTGTCTCCTAAAAGATTCTTGTTCTTCAAATAGTTCTCTAAAGCAATGTTCTAAACAAGAAAAACTCGAAATACTGAATTAAAGTTCAGTTATAGCAATGTTAATAAATATAAAAATATTAACGAGGTGTATCCAAGTACACGTGGCTACACAATCAAACGTTAACGTTGATCAGACAAAAATAGAAATGTCCCCTCAAGAGAATTCACGAAAATCAAACTGAATCTACAGCATGTGTCCAGATAACGACTCCAGTTAAATTCTGTTGACACATTAGAATTGCAGTATGACCTCGCTTACCCTCAAGAGAAAAGAAAATTCCCATTCTAAAAGAATGATCAAACTCCTCTTTCTATACTGTAATTTAATAATAATAATACATGAGTGCATAAGAAAAATTCGAAGCTCGCAATTGTCGAACACAAAAATAAGGGAACGATGACCCCTCAAGCCAAAGCTTGATGAAAAAAAAAGTAACAATTCCCTATGAGAATAACGTAGATTTCTTCCCCTACGAAGATCTGTTCTTCACAATCAAGAATTTCGGAATACATTAATGAATTTAATTTAATAGATTATTAAGCTGAAAAATGAACAATTATTTCATAATAAAATATTATGAAATGAGTGCACCTGCTTAATCAGGCCTAAACTCGACTGGAAATGAAGTCACACATGACATGGAATAGCCATGCATAAACTCCACTAGACAATCATACTACTCAAAATTAAAAAAAAAAAAAATAGATGGCAAAGTGTTTAAACTGGACTATCTACCTTGCAACGCTACATGAAAAGTAGATTCTCTACCTGGCTGGAGATTCTCGAAGACAATATGGAGCGTGAAGATGCCCACCATCTGATACCACCATGGTGTAGCGGGACTACACGGTTCCATTCCAATTTCCAAAGAACGCGCTCGGGATCCCTTACTCCAATGTCCCAAGTCCACTGGTAGTAAACGAACTGCTTCCTCATCTCAGAAATTGTCCTAGCCCGAATTTCGAATAGTTCCAGACCGGTTCGGAAATACAACACGCGCGCGGATGCAACATTTCGATAAGGAAGTGAATACATGACGGTAGCCTGAGTTATTTTCGGCTGCATGTTACCAAAAGTTCATGTTGCACAAGCCAATAGCCCGCGTCGCGAATATGCTATGATCCACTTCGCAAACATGCAGTGTGGTTACTCGTGACGTCCACTGCATTTGCTTGGAGAGCGATGTCCACACTAAAATGCCTAGCCGCTCATGGCTAATATGTTTATATGCATTCTAAATATCTCCCCTAACACCTCGGACTTCCAAGCACTGTACATTGTTAAAAAAACTTCACTCGGAATGTACTTGATATTTAGTTGCAATAGTCTTGGCGCAAGAAAAGATAGCACGCCTTCCCAGTATGCATAGACTTCAGAAACAAGCCTCCTCTATGTAACACTGCATTTCGCTCCGTAACACGTGAAAAGAGTGATTCCACTAACAGAAAACTGCCCGCATACAATGCCAGGCGCTCTGACGACTGAAGTTCTCATTCGACACTGAACTTTTATGATAATGACCTTAATCCGTCACCACACGATGTATAAAATGTCAACTAGCACCACCGTGAATTCAAAATAGCTTGACACTTCTTTCAGCCGAAACGACATTGCGATACAAGCTCTGCTTAGGCGTGAATTCGTCTGAGTTGAAACGTGTTCTGTCTGTCGCGCACCTGTGACGACCTGCAGGAGGCAACTCACGCACCGTCTCTACTGCGCATGACAGGACGATCTCTGAGACAGGTCGATATATAAATCTATATTCTTGATATTACAGATGCCATAACTAAACCGCACGACTGCATTGTCCCTCTCTGCTGTAAAATCGAACTCCAGTATATACTTGACATCATATCTGTATCACATTTCCAAATAAAAATTCAAATGTACATGTCAATCTCCCACTCCTGCCAGCTCAAGGACACCTGCGCATCCTCGCAGCGTATAAGCAAAACACTCCCTTCCGAAGGTTACTGATGGGACAACAGCTGAGCAAACGATCACATGGCTATGCGCGCTGTCAAAACTAGGTCAAAACCTGCCGTGTGGTGTAGCGGTTCGTATAGGTACATGTACCGTAAACCAGACCGAATAAAAGAAAACGGTACAGTACCATCCCGGCATTTGCCCGAAGACGAAGTGGGAAACCACGGAAAACCACTTCGAGGATGGCTGAGGAGGGAATCGAACCCCCTCTACTCATTTGGACCACCCGAGGCTGAGTAGACCCCGTTCCAGTCCTCATACCACTTTTCAAATTTCGTGGCAGAGCCGGGAATCCAACCCAGGACCTCCGGGGCGGCAGCTAACCATGCTGACCGCTACGCTACGGAGGCGACAGCATGTTTTATGCCTTATTTTATTGAAATTATCTGTATGGGTGATTGAAATAATAGCATTGTAAGGCGGAATTCTTCCCTATTCTCACTTGAATTTATAGTCCTCTGCTTACTATTCAACGTGGCTAGCGTTCTTGGCTGTCTCTCCAGAGGTCCGGGTTCGATTCCCAGCTCTGCCGAGAAATTTCTATTCTGGTGTGAGGGGTGCAACGGGATACACTTGGCCTCATGAGGCAAAACTGAGTAGAGGTGGGTTCGATTCCCACCTCAGCCATCTTGGAAGTGATTTCCCATAGTTTTCCACTTCTACTCCGGACAAATGCCGAAATTGTTCATAACAAAGGCAAGGCTGCAACTTATCACCCATACCTTTCAATCTTGTCGCCTCCGTAGCGTAGCGGTCAGCATGGTTAGCTGCCGCCCCGGAGGTCCTGGGTTCGATTCCCGGCTCTGCCACGAAATTTGAAAAGTGGTACGAGGACTGGAACGGGGTCTACTCAGCCTCGGGTGGCCCAAATGAGTAGAGGGGGTTCGATTCCCCCTCAGCCATCCTCGAAGTGGTTTTCCGTGGTTTCCCACTTCGTCTTCGTGCAAATGCCGGGATGGTACCTACTGTAAGGCCACGGCCGCCTCCTTCCCTCTTCCTAGCATATCCATCCCAATCTTCCATCCGTTCCCATCCCTCATAAGGCCCCTGTTCGCTTTGCAGGTGAGGCCACCTGGGCGAAGTGCTGATCACACCTCCCCAGTTGTATCCATTCCGACCAGATGTTCCAAGCTCCAGGACACTGCCCATAGAGGCGGTAGTGGTGAGTTCCCAGCTGAGTCCGTGGGATCCACCAACCTAGAGGGTAAATTGACTAAATAAAAAATAACTTTTCAATCTTTACATTGAAAAAACAATGATGGAAATTGGTGAAACATTTAAAGTGGGAGTGAAGATTCAAGGAGACATAATTTCAACTCGAAGATTTGCTGATAACATCGTCATCTTTGCCGACATGCCTGAGGATTTGGATGAGTTTTTGAATGGTATGGACTCCGTCTTGAGGAAAGAGTTCAAGATGAAAATTAATAAAATGTAAAACAAAAAATATTGGAAAGCAGCCCAAATAAATCAGAAACCTCTATGGACATCAAATTGGCAGGTGAAAAGCTAAAGGAAGTAGCAGATTTCTGTTACTTAGGAAGCAAAATAACCAGTGATGGACGAAGTAAAGAGGACATAAATAGTAGGTTGGCTCAGGCATGGGAAGCATTTCTACAAAAAAGGAATCTCTTGACATCGACTATAGATTTAGGAAGATCAGATGGGTAGATAGGGTTACAGACAAAGAGGTATTAAGACGAGTGGAAGGAGAGATGTTTCTGGAGACTGCTAATGAAGAGAAGAAATAGGTTGGTAGGACACATACTAAGACACCAAGGAATAGCAAGCTTAGTTATGGAAGGAAGGGTCGAGAACTGTACGGGTAGACCAAGGTTAGAATATGTTAAACAGATTGCCTCGGATGTAGGGTGTGCTAGCTATGGTGAGATGAAAAGATTAACTCAGGACAGGGAGACATGGAGTTCTGCATCAAACCTGTCAGAAGACTGAAGACTCAAACACACAATCTCGCGATCATTAGACACGGAACCTCCAATTTAGTTAGAAACCAAAACTCAGAACGTGATAATTCCCTTCGTAAATCTCACGTGAATTGACCGGGAATCGAACCCTGTCCACCTTGGGGAGAGGCAAGCAGAAGTTGACGCAGATGTTGCTCTTGTTCATTTGATCAAATTGGACATGGTGGTCATTGAGCCCACCTACTTATAAATAAATAAATACATTTCTCTGATAACCTGTGTTATTGTGGTGTCTGTAGTAGGGTGAGTATTATATATTCAGGTGAGGATTCGCAAGGAGGCGGACGTGGCATTGTTATGAACAATTTCGGCATTTGTCTGGAGTAGAAGTGGAAAACTATGGAAAATCACTTCCAGGATGGCTGAGGTGGGAATCGAACCACCTCTACGCAGTTTTGGCTCATGAGGCCTTGTGTACCCATTCACCCATACAGATAATTTCAATAAAACAAGGCATAAAACATGCTGTAAAAGGTAGGGAGGATATAATAAAATAAGTAAAAATTTCCGCCCCAGGGCAGTCTTGAACCCGGGACGCCAAGTTAGCAAGCTCGCACGATGCCACTTGTGCACATCTGAACTCTCGAATGAAGTAGCCTATATTATCATAGGTCTTAATACATGTGGTTAAATGTCGAATGATTTAAAAAGCTTGTAGTTTAACGTGACCGTTAATCTTGAGATCATGAGCCACGGGACCTCCTTTTTACGTGGAATCCGAACCACAGGACATGGCATTTCACTTCGAAAATCTCACATGCAACGAATGATTTCACTTAGACCTTAAATGTTGATTGACACGCATTCATTTGCAGCGTGGGTTGTTTTAAACATGATCTAAAGCAAGTTTCATGCCTGTTTTACGCTAATAATGCAATTCAACATCGAATATTAGCCACATCTCACTTGATAACCTTCCTCCATGTTTGATCGGATATGACCCCTGCCACTATCTACCGTCTTGATTTGGAACCAGGATAATGGCTTGACATAACAGCCAATAAGAGGCTCGGAAATACATACTGTGGCTAGGCTCGGGCTAAAATAAAAATAAAAATTATGCCGCCGGGGTGCCGGATTTTTGCCAGTAAATCTACTGACACCTGACACGGTTCCCTCGCATTTGCGCACCGTCAAATGCCAATTGGCTGCACCAGGATTCGATCCTGCAACCTTCGGATCAGCTGGCGAGAACGTTACCGCTGAACCACGCAGCCAACCCAAAAGCGTATGTGAATAGAACGAATGATTCGTCAGTGAGAAATCTTCCCTCTTAAAATATCAAGCTCAATAGGATATTGCACGTGTAATTTGCTTTTGGAAATATCTGTAGGCTAGTCAAACTGCTGTCATTAAATGACGACCAAATGTTTTAATGCCAATATACATGTATTTAATTCATAAGTTATTACTGCCCCTTTCGGACCAGCATCCATCTCCCTTCCTTATGCTATTATGCTACAATAAGTACGCAAAGGACTTAAAATCTGTATTTTTTGCGTTTTCGAAGTCGAATTGTGTTTACTTAAATACGGCAGTTCGTTCCATTACTTATATATTTGAGCCACTAGATGGTAGCACTATGCGCTGTCGCCGCTGCTCTGCTTGTTAAGTGGCGCGAGTTTTCACTATTATCGTAAACGCTATTTGATTAAAAGCCTATCATATTACGTCCTACACATTATAAAAGTCAGCCATCGCCACTGAAATAAATAAATAAATTGGCTCCTGAAATAAAAATAAAAAAACCCCGCTTGGCGTAGTGTAGCAGTTTTACTTAGGCTGGGATGACAAGTGAAACGGTATTTACTCTGCTCCACGTTGGGCGCCAAGTGTAACGTTTTTGCTAACCCACACGTTGAGCGACAAGTGTAACGGTTATTAATGCCCCATGTTGGTAGCGACAATTGTAACGGTTTGACTGCCCCTAACTGTTGGGAGATAAATGTAACTGTTTACCTTTGCCTAAGCTATGTTGTTTTAATGGGCGCCAAGACCTCAATGCAATGTTGAAATCTAAATTTGTATTTAACAACGTCTAGCTCTGGCAGAACACCTTCAAGACTCTATTCACTCAGATCGTGGTATGATTTGATCATTAACCCAACAAACAAGTGTATCAGTAGAAGGAATTGGTCCATACCTAATGCTACCTACTGAAAGCAAAGATTGCATTGTGAAAGAATTGAATTTATTATATAAAACAAGTATAGCAAAATTAATAATAATAATAAGTTTAAAATTTAAATTGGAGCGTTGTGATTTTAATATTACCGATAGAAAATTACGTGAAAACGGAGTCTGATAAATTATTGATTTTACTCTTATTCCCAAGCTATGAAGTTACTGAAATATTGAATATAAAACAAAGAAAAATGAGAGATTGCGTATTTCTGCGTCATCCGCGCTTACCACTGGAAATGGCCGAAGCCTTTCCCTCGTACTGGATGATGCTGTGTGCTTCCCACAGTCTTCTGGACGTCGTCATCTCGTCGATGTTTGATGATATACTGCTAGATTTGAAGATTCTCTGGTCCGTACATCGGACCCAAACACTCGTACAATCACACTGGTTAAGTTTTACAAAAGTTAGTCCTCCACTCCACGGAACATCGGAGCGACTCCCGCGTGCAAACGTACTCGTTAAGTTCTACACAGATAGTCTTCGTTCCACGGAACATGGGAGCGACTCCCGCGTATAACCACACTCGGCAAGAACTACACAGATTGTCCTCGTTCCACGGCGCGTCGAACGATATATGCACCTGTCGGCTCCCTCACTCTTCAGCCGACTTCAGCTTACGTGGTCTCCACTGATTGGCTGCACCCCGCTACTTCCCCTCCTCTTGTACATTACACTCGGCACGGCGATGATGAAGTCGATTTTCGTTCCAACTATTCGCCTTTTCTGGACGCTGCGACCCAGGATTGCGTCATGCTTTCCGACAAGATAAAGCGTGTACTTGAATTCCCAGTGAGTCACGTCTCTCGATGTACCCTAACTGACGAAAACTCCGTAAAATTCCGCAATCACATAATTTTCTATGATATTGTCGTTCGTAATAATTTGCTTGATAGCGTTTTCTAAGACATAGAAAACCTATCTGAATGCTAATAATTTTTATAAAATGCTCCGAAAATACCTTAATAATAATTATAATACATTAATAATAATAATAAATTAACATGAAAAATTCTCTTGGCTGAACAATTTGCCGCGTAAATAAATATAGAATGGCTTCCTACTGACTTATGCCAGTTGCATAAAAAACCCTCAAAAAACACGTTACTTATTCGCCTCGGATCATCGGATGATTTACCGTGACGACGGTCCATTATCCGATTATCCCAGACACGTTAATAAACCCCATCCAAAATACATATTACATAAATGAAATCACCCTAAATTACAGATATATACACTCATAATTTTTCTTCACGCACTTTGCGTCAAAGTTTGTTGTCACTATGGATTGCACTTTGCAACCAGTCCAATGTTTTATATATAGAATAGTGTTCCACGGATATTTCCGCCTCTCAAATTTCTCTATGTTGGAGAAATAGACATAATTAATGTGTGAGCACTATGTATTTATGATGTCATATCACACGCATTGAAGGTGTTCTGATATATTTATATCACCATAGAACTTCCTAATTTCACTGGAGGTCCCTTCCTTATGGTGAAATTTAATCTCACTTATCACTGAGCACACGATCACACTATTGTGGCAGCGCCTCGTGACCATAATACTTAATCTCTCTTTAAAGTAGATGAAATTAATATTGACTTCTGAAAAAAAAAAAAAAACAGTAAATGCGCATTACATATAACACCAAATATTTCTGTGCCGTAATCGCCCTGTCTTGTTAAGTTCCCGTAGATCATATTCTACTTAATACTAGTTCTCAACACAGACCAGTTCTCCTGACACAAATAATACCTTTGTACAAATTACCTTAAATTACACACTTACAAATCTTACATAGCGAGGCCATAAACAGAAATCACGTGTGCCGATATGTATGAGTTTCATGAAGGACTGTCTCGCCTTCTGATGGCCCATCTTTTGCCTCGTGGACGCCTTAAGCAAAAATACCCTGTTCAAGCGCTCACCCATCTCTTGGAGGCAAATGGGAATTCACCAGCGCTACCAAATTCTGGCCTTGGTGTATCGAGACATTTTAGTGCTCAAGAGCATCCGACAATCCCGTCATATTTCCCTGTACCTTAAAAACTCTCATTTACTTACATACTACCCCCCTGTGTGACTTCTGATACGCCTGCCTGGAAGACCATCTCCTCCCACGCACCAAATACCACACTTACTCATTTGATAGGCTGGCTCGCCAGCTAAACATCCTCACTTTATGACACATACTTTCGGAGACTATGTATATTATACGTCCCGTATAATCTGTTTCCCTCACTATTCACCAGCACATATGCTGTTTTCCCAATACTTTTGGAAACTATAAATGGGCCCTCGTAGAGATAAAAGAACTTGGACATGACTTTCTCTAGCTTATTTGACTGTTTCGGCACTCTAAGTAAGACTCTGTCTCCCGGCTCGAATAGGTCAAATTTAGTTTCTTTTTGTTGGCGAATTCTCTTTTGTGCTGACTTAGATAAATTCTGTTTCGCCAACTGGACAATGTAATCCATCCCCGGTTGCTTGCCCTCATTTAATCCCAACACCCTCGCTAGTTCATTTTGTGGTCTTTTTCCGAAGTGAACTTCGTATGGCGTCAATTTCGTGCTCTCATGCTGGACAGAATTCAGCCAAGTCTCGACCTTGGGAAGATGTCCAACCTAGGCCGCATGCTTGTCATGCACTAGAGTCCGAAAAAGACGAGCCACTTCCCTTAATGGACGCTCTGCAGAATTACCCTGAGGGTACCTTACAGAGGAATGAACGTGTGTTATACCAGCTTCCTGCATACTGGTTCTCCATTTCTTTGCAGTAAACTGTGGTCCACTGTCAGATAGTATCCTGAGAGGAATGCCAAACTCAGGTACATACTTATTAATGATCAGACGGCTACACGCTAGTCCCGTGGCTTTCCTTAGCGGATATAGCTTGACATACTTACTAAAAGCGTCAATAACTATAAAATGTACTCGTAGCCGTACTGTCCTTTAACGATCGGGCCAAATAAATCCACACACAGTAGTTCGCCGGGACTACTGGTGAGAACTGCAGATCTCTCCCCCACTAAATATTTAACTGGATATTTACTCCTTTGACAGGTGTCACACTTAGCTAAAATTCTCCTAACATCCCTTCCCATTTTACTCCAAATGAAGTCACGACCAATTTCATAGAAGACCTTGGCAGCACCAAAGTGTCCTAATTCCCTATGAATGAACCAAATTAGCTCCTTCCGCAAAGTGGCAGGAACACATATTGCCCACCGATTATTCCTACATTTCCTTGCAAGAAGCCCATCCTGCATCTTGTACGTGAACCGTCCTACTTTCACATACTCTTCTTCACCTATTTCCAACCTAGCCAGTGGCTCCTTTAACTTAACGTCATCACGTTGCTCCACTAGCATATTTCTCAGTGTCTGTAACGATGCCCTGTTGCTACTGTCCACACATGGACATATTAAAATACCGTCCTCTGCTTTAACCACAGGATAATCCCTACATAAATTAGTGTCCCTCGATAGCATGTCTGCAAGAATGTTATCTTTACCTTTAATATATTTTACTGTGAATTCGTATTCCTGCAGAGCAAGAATCCACCTACTAACTCTGTTAGAACTGAGTTTACAAGTTCTCATATACAGTAATGCATGGTGATCTGTGTGGATCTCAAATTTCCCCCCTACTAAATACATTCTAAATTTCCCTAAACTGAAAACAATACCTAAAAGCTCTAACTCAGTAATCGTGTATCTTTTCTCTGCTGCTGTCAGTCCTCGCGAGGCTAAAGATACAATGCACAGATTACCCTCATCATCTTTCTGACATAATACTCCAGCAATGCCTATATTTGAAGCATCTGTCATAACCACATATTCCTTATCTTTTAACGGATATTTCAGCACTACAGCTTTCTCAAAACCTTCCTTCAGCGCTCTAAAAGCCTGATCATGCTTGGACTCCCATCTCCACCGAGTCCCACTTTTAAGCAATTCCCTGAATGGTTCTACCAACCCTGAGTATTTAAGAACGAACCTCCTGAAAAAAGTTGCAAATTCCCAGGTAAGTTTTTAACTGTTTAACATTCTGTGGCACCTCTGCGTTAAGTATCTTATTAACCCTACTTTCTTCTGGTGTTACACCTCTACTCGACACTCTATGACCTAAAAATGTCACTTCTGACTGACAGAATGATGACTTAGACAGCTTCAAAGTGAACCCTGCCTGATCTAACTTCTGAAAAACTATATCTAAATGACGTAGATGCTCCTCAAAACTGCGTGAACTAATTACCATATCGTCTATGTAAATGGTTACAAACTCTCCTGTGTCATCCCCTAATGCGATGTTTAAAGCCCTAATTAAAGCTGCTGAACTACTCTTTAACCCATAAGGTGTTCTACAAAATTGATAAAGGTTATATTTATGACTGAAAGCTGTAAATGGTCTATCTTCGTACATAAGTGGCACTTGCCAAAAACTGGAACTCAAATCTACACAAGTGAAATACTTCTTCCCCTCAAATGTTTGCATTAATTCCTCTATTGACATAGATTTAAGCTGATCTGAACTAATTCTACTGTTAACCAAACGAGCGTCTAAACAAATACGAACTGTGCCGTCGGTCTTGGGTACCGTGATCAAAGAATTAACATATGGACTGTTAGAGTGCTCAATGATCCCATCTTCAAGCATCTGATTAATTTGTGCCTCAACTGCACTCTGATAAGCGAAATGTACAGGATATCTATGTCCTGTGAATACTGACCTATCAATAACGTTCAATGAATGTGTATAGCAATTGGCCATACCAATGCGATCCTCAAAAACTCTCCTATTACACCATAACACATCATAGAGCCGAACACATTGTTCCACCTCTATATTTCCCAGAAATGCAGCATCACGTAACGAGTCCTCTAGACTTCCGTTCGTAATCACACTGCCCACAAAACATGGAGAACCCCGCTCTACGGCTGGCGATATCTCATTTAAAGTACAAATCACACCTACAATACTACTCCTCTGAATATGGTCATTGAATGCTACTTCTACTTCAGAATCTCCCCATTTAAATTTCAAACTCCCTACATCATAACATAAGTTACCAGACACTCTACTTAGCCACTCTGAACCCAAGATAACACTGAATACTAAATTTGGAATTACAAGGCAAATCTGCTTCTCTACATGATTATTAATTTTAATGTCTACTAAAACTTGCTTAGAAATTACTTTAGACCTCTTCCCAACAGCTGTGATAACAAAAGTGCTTTTAATTGGCATCTCCTCAAAATTTACTCCAGTTCCTTTCATTTTATCATAAAATGCACTACTTATGCAACTCTTCATACAACCACTATCAATTAAAACATCTGTGTACGCCTCGGACACGTTAAATTTAACTATGGGGCTCTTACTAACCACTTCCTGAATAATACCTTCATCATTTAGTTCATGTAATAATTCATTTCTTACATTTAGGTCATAGGGTTCCTGTATAATTGTATGAACAGGGCATGCTACAGACTGAGATTATGACCTTACTTCGCAGCCTGGTTCGCGTTTAAAGAACCGCTACAGCATGCCGTAGTACTACTAACTACTGAACTGGTCTGGTTGTTCTGGGCTGTGTTGTCATTGTTTGGCTGTATATTACTACCACTAGGCTGTCCTCTTCCTTGACCCCTATTCTGGTTGTAATTATTGTCATTATAATTTCTCCCTTGATTTCCCCTGAAATCATTGTTTCTCCCTTGATTTCCCCTGTAATCATTGTTCCTCCCTTGATTTCCCCTGAAATCATTGTTCCTCCCTTAATACTGATTACCATAGCCATTTCCTCTGTTCTGATTTAGCTGATTATTATTATTTCTATTTTGAGCGTTGGCCCCTTCGCCACCGTTCCCTTGAACTTCTTGATGCCTGGCTTCATTAGGTCTATTATTATTACCCTGGTTCCGATTGAAATTGTCCTCATAACCCCCTCTCCCTAGTGCATCAAATGTGCTTAACAAATTTTCTACTTGTGATATTGTCTTTACATTCTGGATTCAAGCAGCCTCCTTGATCCTATAGGGAAAGTGCCTAAGTAGCAACCTTACCACATCACTTTCCTCCTTCAAGCCATCCAGATATTTACACACTAATACCTGCCCTAAAAAGTATTCGGTCATAGTGGAGCTTCCTTTAGGGTTATATTTACCACACACTACTCCCTCACGATGCTGCGACTGAATAACCTCATTCCAGAACTTTTCACAGAATTTCATTTTAAAATCATTGATATCAGTAAACTTGTCTCTGTAGACAGCAAACCAATTCCTCGTTTCCCCCACACACACTTGTTCTAAAATTTCAACTACCTGGCACCACTCAATACTACCATTTTCCAACCTCTCCCCGAATTTATTTTCTATAGTGTTCATGAACTCCATTGGGAACCCCTGTCGATTGCTGAACTTACCCAGTTCTACCTCCCTGTGTGTGCTACTCACAAAAACTGGCCTATTCTGACTATTTTCTTGCCTGATCCTAGCTTTTAATTTTAACTCTAATTCTGCGATTTTCTCCTCAGCCTTCCTCTCAATACTGTTTACTGTTAATTTAATGTTTCCTTCTGATTCTTCTACTTTATCATATAGGTTTGCTTGTTTCTCCTCAATCTTGCTAATGCTCTCTTTATTACTCTCTCTTAAATCATTTACTTCTGCAACTATTTGTGAGTGAACTTTCTCAATTCTACCCCCCAGCTGTTCCTTAACCTCTTTAGTAGCTACCTGAATTTTGTCAATTTCTCCCCCCAATTGCTTTTTGACCTGATGTGTTTCCAGTTGCACTAGTTCTTTTAAATTTTCAGCCTGTGTACTGATTCTAATTTCCAACTCCTCCTGTACTTTTCCTAATTTTCTGTCTACATCTGCAATAATCTCTTTAGCCTTTTCTTCCATCACCCCCCTGATCTCACCTCTAATCAGTTCGAATTTGTCACTCATTTCCCGACTGTTTTGTTCTAATTTAGCATTTAAAGTTTCAGTACTCTCTCTATTTTCCTTACTGTTTTGTTCTAATTTGGCGTTTAAACTATCGCTCAATTCCCTATTACTCTCTTTATTTTCCCTACTGTTTTGTTCTAGTTTAGCGTTATTCTGTTCTAACTTTGCATTTAAGGCATCACTACTAACTTTGTTCTGATACATGAACTCGAGAAGTAAAGTTTTTAATGCTGGTTGGCCGCCTACACTCCCTGTTTCAGTATCGGGATTTACCTCCGCTACCCCGGTACTACCATCACTCGACATACTGCTCGTATCATCACTCTCCCGTTGATGACCACTACGCAACCTCATCTGTCTTTCTTTCTCATCCCCCATAATGATATACACTGATACAGACAAATAACCCCCAAAATACAGGCACAGAAATATATACCCTTCTCCTTCCACAAATGTTATTAGGTTTTCATCCCCACGTTGGGCGCCAAGTGTAGCAGTTTTGCTTAGGCTGGGATGATAAGTGAAACGGTATTTACTTTGCTCCACGTTGGGCGCCAAGTGTAACGTTTTTGCTAACCCACACGTTGAGCGACAAGTGTAACGGTTATTAATGCCCCATGTTGGTAGCGACAATTGTAACGGTTTGACTGCCCCTAACTGTTGGGAGATAAATGTAACTGTTTACCTTTGCCTAAGCTATGTTGTTTTAATGGGCGCCAAGACCTCAATGCAATGTTGAAATCTAAATTTGTATTTAACAACGTCTAGCTCTGGCAGAACACCTTCAAGACTCTATTCACTCAGATCGTGGTATGATTTGATCATTAACCCAACAAACAATTGTATCAGGAGAAGGAATTGGTCTATATCTAATGCTACCTACTGAAAGCAAAGATTGCATTGTGAAAGAATTGAATTTATTATATAAAACAAGTATAGCAAAATTAATAATAATAATAAGTTTAAAATTTAAATTGGAGCGTTGTGATTTTAATATTACCGATAGAAAATTACGTGAAAACGGAGTCTGATAAATTATTGATTTTACTCTTATTCCCAAGCTATGAAGTTACTGAAATATTGAATATAAAACAAAGAAAAATGAGAGATTGCGTATTTCTGCGTCATCCGCGCTTACCACTGGAAATGGCCGAAGCCTTTCCCTCGTACTGGATGATGCTGTGTGCTTCCCACAGTCTTCTGGACGTCGTCATCTCGTCGATGTTTGATGATATACTGCTAGATTTGAAGATTCTCTGGTCCGTGCATCGGACCCAAACACTCGTACAATCACACTGGTTAAGTTTTACAAAAGTTAGTCCTCCACTCCACGGAACATCGGAGCGACTCCCGCGTGCAAACGTACTCGTTAAGTTCTACACAGATAGTCTTCGTTCCACGGAACATCGGAGCGACTCCTGCGTATAACCACACTCGGCAAGAACTACACAGATTGTCCTCGTTCCACGGCGCGTCGAACGATATATGCACCTGTCGGCTCCCCCACTCTTCAGCCGACTTCAGCTTACGTGGTCTCCACTGATTGGCTGCACCCTGCTACTTCCCCTCCTCTTGTACATTACACTCGGCGCGGTGATGATGAAGTCGATTTTCGTTCCAACTATTCGCCTTTCCTGGACGCTGCGACCCAGGATTGCGTCATGCTTTCCGACAAGATAAAGCGTGTACTTGAATTCCCAGTGAGTCACGTCTCTCGATATACCCTAACTGACGAAAACTCCGTAAAATTCCGCAATCACATAATTTTCTATGATATTGTCGTTCGTAATAATTTGCTTGATAGCGTTTTCTAAGACATAGAAAACCTATCTGAATGCTAATAATTTTTATAAAATGCTCCGAAAATACCTTAATAATAATTATAATACATTAATAATAATAATAAATTAACATGAAAAATTCTCTTGGCTGAACAATTTGCCGCGTAAATAAATATAGAATGGCTTCCTACTGACTTATGCCAGTTGCATAAAAAACCCTCAAAAAACACGTTACAGTAGGTGATCAGAGGCTATGATAGCATAGGTGAACGATCTTCCAACCAATGAACTGGCTCTTCATACACCATATTGTACATCTGATTTTAGAGGATAGAAATTGGGTGCACTGGTAGGCCAGTCTATCGGATCGTAATTTTCCTAACGATCTTACAAGGACTATGTTTCATACTCATGAACACATCGTGGTTCATGCACCTCTGTTGGTTGGACGCTGGATGGATGGATCTTTGCAAATGAATATGAACAAAATAACCCCCAGAGTAGGAGGTTGATGGGGCTTCTAGATGATAGCCTACTTTCCTGGTGACGTCACAAGATGGTGGTCATGACGTCACAAGATGCGGCCATGACGTTACTAACCTACGAGGTGTGATCAAAAAGTTCCAAAATGTTAACACATAGCCTACTTTCCTGGTGACGTCACAACGAGGTGTGTTCGGAAAGTTCCAAAATGTTGACCCATAGCCTACTTTCCTGGTGACGTCACAACGAGATGTGATCAAAAAGTTCCAAAAATGTTGACTCATAGCCTACTTTCCTGGTGACGTCACAACGAGGTGTGATCAAAAAGTTCCAAAATGTTAACCCATAGCCTACTTTCCTGGTGACGTCACAACGAGGTGTGTTCGAAAAATTCCAAAATGTTGACCCATAGCCTACTTTCCTGGTGACGTCACAACGATGTGTGATCAAAAAGTTCCAAAATGTTGACCCATAGCCTACTTTCCTGGTGATGTCACAACGAGGTGTAATCAAAATGCTCCAAAATGTTAACCCATAGCCTACTTTCCTGGTGACGTCGCAACGAGGTGTAATCAAAAAGTTCCAAAATGTTGACTCATAGCCTACTTTCCTGGTGACATCACAACGAGATGTGATCAAAAAATTCCAAAATGTTGACCCATAGCCTACTTATCTGGTGACGTCACATACTAAGCGGCCATACATTCGGGGGCAAAGCCGATATCTCCCGAATGCATGGTCGGATTTTGACAAATGAGGTGTCGTTGAACTCGGCCTGACACCCCCTTTCCAATGGACAACCTATTTCCACTTAAAATAAAACCTACCTCTACTAGGGGGTAAAATTGTAATTGTTTAGAAAATCTCGCTTCCAAGTGCGACATGTGGGAGTTTGAATGCTAATAGGGAATTAAACGTTGTTGCACATAAAGCGCATGCATACAGCCGATTGCCGCTATGAATTAACATGTTTGTTTTTTGTTTTTACGCATGCGCATTTAGATTTCTCGAGATACTTTAAGCCAAAGCCTAGCACGCTAACCCGTAAGCTATGAATGAACGAATCCCGGTGGTCGGCCACGGCGTTTCATGCTTGCAAAAGGCATTCATTGCTATTTCACAAATCATGGATCGCAGAGACTTATGCAGTGACCATGCTTGCCAATGCTTTCATTGCTATTTCGTTTGTCTCGAAGCCCTCTTTATTTTGGTAATAAGTTCAAGTTTTTGAGAATGAGGGAAACAGAATTTCTTGGGAGTAAAACTATGATTTTAGACTTTTTGCTATATCTCGCAAACCAATAACGCTAGAGGCGTGTACGAGGTGTCATAGGACTCGGGCTAACGTCCCCTTGTTGAATGTATTTTTTAAATGTTGACAAGGGCCTAACGACACCTTTTTGAAAACAAATTTTTAGCTGTTTAAAATGTTCATGAAGAGTGGTTGTTGAGAGAGACAATACCGCTGGGCATGTGTTTCAACAAGGCTATTGCTAGCCACGGTGGCAGTATTCCAATATTCATCTTCGTCTTCTTTTCCATCGTCTTTTCCCACTCAAGTGAGGTCGACGTTCCTGGCAAGTCTTCTCCACTTTCCTCAGTCCCATACGTCCTCTTCTCTTAGATGTTTCTCTCTCAAGTCTTCGCATATGCAGTCCCACCATCTTCTTCGTAGTCTTCCCCTTCCTCTGGCGCCTTCCACTACCATTTCTGTCATTCTCTTGCCAACATAAGTGTCGTCCCTTCTCTTGACATGTCCATACCACTGTAGTCTTCTCTCTTGAACTTTCTTTGATATATCCGTCACTTTAACACTACCTCTTATTCTCTCGTTTCTGATTCTATCCTTTCTGGTGACACCACATATCATTCTTAACATTTTCATTTCAGCCACATCCATTGCCTTACAATGTGCCTTAGTCGGTGGCCATGTCTCTGCTCCATAAATCATTGCAGATCTCACTACTGATTTATACACCATTCCTTTAGTCTTCAGATTTATTCTTCTATCACACAGTACACCTGATGCCAATATAGTAATTGCTATTTCGACGGGTTGGTTTATGACAGTTTGTACGTCAAAATATCGATTGTTCTATTGAGCACAGCCACTGTGGCCAGTGATAGCCTTGTTGAAACACACGCACGATGATACGGTTTCCGATGTTCGATGGAACAGTGATTTGTTTTTCAATTTTTGATATTGTGAATCGATTGCAACAGACCTGGTCAGGAAATGGAATGAATAAAGTTCCCATTTAGCAACAAGGATATAAAACGGTGTCAGCGGCTGAAGCCTGTCGCACTCCCTGGGGGTAATGATTAAGAGGCTTATGTCATGGTTTGTATAACAGGTGATTGAACCTGAGATACTTTAGGTCAAAGTCTAGCGCACTAACCTGTTAGCTATGAATGAACGATAGCAGTGACTGACCACAATGACCATGCTTGGGGATACATTCATTGCTATTTCATAAAAATCATGAATCGCAGAGGCTTATGCAATGGTTTGCTAGCCAATGCCTTCATCGCTATTTAATGAAATCATGGATCACAGAGGGCTTATGCAATGGTTTTGTAGTAGGCAATTGAACCTGAGATACTTTAGGTCAAAGTCTAGTGCGCTAACCGGTTAGCTATGAATGAACGATACCAGTGGCTGGCCATCTAAAAAACTATGGAAAATCACAGAGACTTATGCGATGGTTTTGTAGTAGGCAATCGAACCCGGGGGGGGGGGGGGATACTTTAGGTTAAAGTCTAGTGCGCTAAACGGTTAGCTATGAATGAACGATACTGATGGCTGGCTATGGAAAATCACAGAGGCTTATGTGATGGTTTTGTAGCAGACCAATAAACCGTAGATAATTTAAGCCAAAGCCTAGCGCGCTAACCCGTAAGCTATGAATGAACGATACCGGTGGTCGGCCACGATGTTCGTGCTTACAAAATGCATTCATCGCTATTTCATGAACCATGGATCGCAGAGCTGTATGTAATGGTTTCACTCTAGCTTGGTAAAGACAAGATTGAAAAATGAAAATCCACAGCCTGCTTTCAATCAACCGAGTGGGTTAAGGAATGGAATGAATGAACCCCTCATTTACCAATGAGGATTTGAAACAGTGCAAACAGATAAAGCCTGTCGCACTTTTCTGGGAAACGATTAAATGAATAACAAATGAAATAAAAGTGATTGTGGAAAAGTGTTGCTCGACTAAAGGATCGGGGAATGGAATGAATGAAGTTCTCATTTATCGACAAGGATATGAAACTGTGCTGGTGGCTAAAGCCTGTCGTACTCTCCTGGGGGTAACGATTAAATGAATGACCATTGAAATAAAAATGATTGTAGAGAGTGTTGCTAGAATGAAATGGCGACAGGGGAAGCTGTCATCGCCAGAGAAAAACAAACTGTATCTCTTTGCTTTGTCCAGCACAAATCTCTCATGGAGTGACTAGGATTTGAACGATGGACTCAGTAGTGAGAGGCTAGCATGCTTTCGCCTAAGCCATAGAGGCTTTAAAATGCGAGTGACATACACCCAGTCTCTGAGCCACATGAATGAATTCCAAGAGATAAAAATTCCAGATTGAGGTTGGGTTTAAGATTAATCTAGGAATACTACTGCTGGCTAGCAAGTAGCAGAGATCTTGAAACAGGATGCAGTCTTGCCAACAGTGGCATGCATGGAGAGTAACCTTTGTGATAATGAAAACTGCAATTCTAGCATGATGACTGTGTTAAATTGCACATTCCCTAAACATGCTGCCTGTTAGATTGCATGCAAGTAGACAGTATGTATCGCTGTATGAATTATTGGATATTAAAAGGAAATCGTTTGTGGACTTATTGAAAGGAATCGTCCTGGCATTTGCCTGGTAGTAAAAATGGGAAAACCATGAAAAAAACATTTTCAGGGATGACCCAGGTGGGATTCAAACTCACACTTTCTGAATGTCTGCGAGGCATGAGGTAGCATGTTAGCACTCTCGATCACTGCAGCTGGTAATTTTGATTTTACTCTCTCTAAGATTAGCTTTTCCATGAACTAAGCATGGAATCCTGCCTCTACCGCAATTAAAGTAGGGATAGATGACCTGATAGTTTTACTGTTTTAAGAGAAGAGAATCCACTCTCGAGTCGCCTTTGTAGCGTAGAGGTTAGCATGATTAGCTGCCACCCCAGAGATCCTGAGTTTGATTCACAGCTCTGTCATGAAATTTGAAAATTGATATGAGGTTTGAAACAGGGTCTACTTAGCCTCGGGATGACTCAAATAAGCAGAGGGGGATTTAATTTTTACTTTAGCCATTCTTGAAGTGGTTCTCAGTGGTTTTCCACTTTGTCTTTGGATAAAATGCTGAGATGATACCTACTGTAAGGCCACGGTCGCCTCCTTCACACTTCCTCGCCAAATCCTTCCACCCTTCCTATCCCTTTTATCATGTCCCTGTACGCTTTGCAGGTGAGGCCGCCTGGGCGTTGTGGTGGTCGCACACCCCAGTTGTATCCATGATCCATAGTTTCAAGCTTCAGGACACTACCCGCAGTGACTGTAGAGGTGGGATCTCGTGCTTAGTCCATGTGAAAAGCCTATCCTAGAGGGTAAAATGACAGAGAAAGCGGACAAAACTATAAATCAACCCCAAATGAATTCCTTAGGGGGTTGTCAAACTTTTGAACTCACTAGTCGAGGGCTTTTGAGGGGGTGTAACCATATTCAGAGTGCATTAGAAGTAGTGGAACTACATACACCCTGCCTCTTTGAGGAGTTCGAGCAGAAGGCAGGAGATAACATGAAAAGAAAAAGAAGGTTGACCCCCTTGCAAAAGGAGGGTATCAGCAAAGATGAGACAAGGGGCAATTAATACTGGAAAGTCAAAGACTCTTTAGGCTTTGAATACACTAAGACTATTGGGGGGTGTGAAGAAAACAAAAGTTGATCGAGCGAGGTCGACAGGAAATAAAACAGAGAGGAGTTTGATACAAGTAGTGAAAGCAATGCCAGACTCAGCTAGGACCTTGTGATTGCCAATCCTACATCCCTCTAGATGTGAGCTCCCTGATTTTGTAAAGGATGAACTAAGTAATACTGTTTCTTTGTTTCATCACTTAGCAACAGTTAACTAATAGCTGAGATCTTGAAACAGGATGCGATATTGTAATACAAGCTATCGTGTTTGAAAGAAGCAGATTTTGCTGATAAGTGAAAACGGAAAACTTATTGTGCATGTCATTTCCGTTTGACATGCCATGTGATGTCAAATGTTTTTTTTTTGCAAGCTAGCAATATTGAACAATATAAAAACAAGGTCATACCGATCATTGGCACTCATTAGTCCCATTACTGGCGATTAATGCTGCAGTATTAACATTTATTACAAGCGACTTAAGAAAGCAGTAGCCTTACTTGAAGAAAAAAAGAAAACTATTTGTGAGGTATGTATTTAATAGATTAAATTTTTTAAACTGTTTAAATATAAATCAATGAGTAAGTCATGGATTGAAATGGATGAATGGATTGATTGATTGCTTTATTTATTTATATATAATTGGTTATACCTAATCCAGTTGGCAACAGCAGTTTTAATAAATTGTTATTAAAGGTGAGTACCTCTTTTAATAACTAAACGTGTAGGTGAGATTGATGAATACTCTATCTAGTGTCCATGTTGAGTACTATATGCCACTGACAATACGAGTTTGCAAATCCGTGTTAAAACAACTTGGCCATTTGTGATTTGATTAACACTATCTAGTGTCCATGCTCACGACTAGATGCCACTGACAATACTATTTGGTGAATCCATGTTAAAACAACTTGACCATTTGTAATTTGATTAACGCCCTATCCAATGTTCATGTTCACTACTAGATACCATTGACAATACTTTTTTGCGAATCCATGTTAAAACGACTTGACCATTTGTGATTTGATTAACGCTCTGTCAAGTGCTCATGTTGACAACTAGATGCCCCTGACAATACAAGTTTGCAAATCCGTGTTAAAATGACTTGACCTTTTGTGATTTGATAAACGCTCTATCCTGTGACCATGTTGACTACTAGATGCAACTGACAATACAAGTTTGCAAATCCGTGTTGAAATGACTTGACCATTTGTGATTTGATTAACACTCTATCCAGTGTTCATGTTCATTACTAGATGCCACTGACAATACGAGTTTGAAAATCCGTGTTAAAACAACTTGACTGTTTGTAATTTGATTAACGCTCTGTCCAGTGTCTATGTTTACTACTAGAAGTCACTGACAATACATGTTTGCAAATCCACGTTAAAATGACTTGACCATTTGTGATTTGATTAACACTCTATCCAGTGTAGAAAAGATTGTGGGTCTTTTTTGCTTTTACTTTTAACGGAAATCCCCCCTACACTGGTTTTGTTGCCTCACCTTTTATCATGAAGGAACTCTGAACATGCATATTTTTCGTCATAATAGCTTCCTACAATTATCTTCCAACTGATTACCTTTGTTATTGCATACTAGTATCGTTTATATTACGTCTTAGTAATTTAAAAATTTTCGAGGTTAGCACGCTGGAAAGAAGAGCCTCGACCTGTGCTGCATGCTCGCCCGGAGTGGAGCACGTGCTCAGTTCCGCCGGCAACATAAGTTCTGAAGCACTATCCGTCATTGGTGTTACTGTTGTGTGTCTGTTTTATTTTCTGTTCGATCGAATCATGGCTGCCGACAGTTGGGTTCCAACCCACTATCTCCCGAGTGCAAGCTCACAGCTGCGCGCTCCGAGCCGCACGGCTAACTCACTACAATATTACAAATATTAATCTAAACAAAACAACAAGAATAAAATTGAAAGAAACTAAATCACAGCCTAACTAATAACTAAAGAGGTGATGATCAACAGTATTGCTGACATAAAAATTGTTAACATCGCCTGCATACATCCGAGAAGGAAGGAAGGGTTGTGCTCTCGACATCTGTCAATCAGTAATGCGTCATATCAGAACGAAATGAATGTCGTTATTGGTTCTCTTCGCATACAGTATCCTTAATACTGGTCCAATCCGTTAACACCTGCAAAACTGCTCCTTCCTGGGCGTGTTCTATTTCAGGTAGCTGCTTGGGTTGTTGTTGTCTCGCTAACTTATGAATGGACAGTACTCGAAGTGGGTGAACATAACGTATGACGTCAGCGCTAACTCTGCCTAGAGTTAGCAACACTGTCGCCATAAGGCTCCACAGTCTTTTCTAAACGCTGGAAGCTCTATAGATGCCACTGACAATACGAATTTGAAAATCCGAGTTAAAACAACTTGACTGTTTGTTATTTGATTAGCGGTTTATCCAATGTCCATGTTCACTACTAGAGGTTACTGACAATACGAGTTTGCAAATCAGTGTTAAAACAACTTGAGCATTTGTTATTTGATTAACATTCTATGCAGTGTCCATGTTTATTACTAGATGCCACTGGCAATACAAGTTTGCAAATCCGTGTTAAATCAACTTGGCCATTTGTGATTTGATTAACGCTCTATCAAGTGTCTATGTTTACTACTAGATGCCACTGACAATACAAGTTTGCAAAAACGCGTTAAAACGACTTGACAATTTTGGATTTGATTAACGCTATATCCAGTGTCCATGTTTAATACTAAATGTCACTGACAATACGAGTTTGCGAATTCATGTTGAAACAACTTGACTGTTTGTGATTTGATTAGCGGTTTATCCAATGTCCATGTTTACTACTAGATGTCACTGACAATACGAGTTTGCGAATCCGTGTTAAAAGAACTTGACCGTTTGTGTTGTTAAAATAATTATAGATGGGATTTGATGAAAGCTTTATCCAATGTCTTTTTGCTTGTAGACAATCATGGAAGGTTTGAATGCTCTCGGTCAAGCCTGTGGTCTTGAACTCAAGAAGATGAGCGACTGCCTATTCATACACCTTTTCGCATTCATAGAATTAAAAAAAAACACATTAAATTTGGAATCCGCGCTCTTTGCATTTGTGAAGAGTTTGAAACATTTCTTCCTAAAGTTTTGATAACGTGCCTGATGATGTTTTTCAAGATATCAATACAAGTAGTCAACCTGTATATTTGATTTATGAAGGTAAAAACAATCATCGATGTATAGTACGTTTTGAATAAACAAAAAAACATAAATGCTTGTTTTCTATTTTTTGAAATCATAACAGCGATGATATACATTTTGATTGTTTTTTTAATCCTAAAGTTTATGGGTAGATAAAAGTCATTTACCATTCATTCCACTAATAATTAACCACACGTCTTAATAATACATCACTGTTATGATAAGCTATATCATTATTTCCCACCTGCATGTCTCTCCCACCTCTCAAACAATCATCAAGCTGAGTGCCGGGACCACAAAAGGAGTATAAAGGTAGGTATATTTTTTCAATGGTTTATATTCAATGACTTTATGAACATTTCCATAGCTAGTATACCGTAGACATTGGTTAGCACTATGTAAAATGAAATACTACTTTAATCATGTTCTAAGATTCTGAGTATTCATTCTAACTATGGTTCTCACTCAATCAAATACATGTTAACAACAACCGTGGTTTGTTTGGAGTACTACATTGATGAACACTCACACTTAAAACATTTCCATTTTTACTTTTAGATTCCCTCGACATTTTGTTGACCTCTCTTTTGAGCATCGCCAGAATATTATTCCATTTACATTCTGACGATTATTGTTATAAGAGTAGCCTTCGTAGGGTGCACGTTGCCCACCTTTGTTGGTTGTAGTAAGTTCCATAGTAGTAACTGACCTGACACTATGATGTTCACACTACAAAGGTTTTGGTGATAAAGTGACTTACCATAAGCTTATATATTGGCTTTTGTGTTGGCTTATGTGTTGGCTTTTGTGTTGGCTTTTGTATTGGCTTATGTATTGGCTTTTGTGTTGGCTTATATATCGGCTTTTTGTGTTGGCTTATTTGATAAGTTATTTTTGTCAATGTATTTAGTGTCTTTTTTATTGGTATTGGAAAGTATCTCAAAGCCTGGGAATATTTAAAGACGTAACCTTAGCTCACCTAACATAACCTAACTTAACGTTGTCACGTGACATGTTCTACAAGTTTAGACTTGCTTTAAGACTGGCTATGACATCACACATAGCTCACCTAACCTAATGTAACATACCATAACCTAACCTAACCCCATTTGTTGGCTTTTGTGTTGGCTTTTGTACGGGCTTATGTATTGGCTTATATATCGGCTTTTGTGTTGGCTTATACGTTTAGACTTGCTTTAAAACTGGCCATGACGTTACACTTAGTTCAGCTAACCTAATGTAACATATCATAACCTAACCTAACCCCATGTGCTGGCTTTTGTGTTGGCTTTTGTATTGGCTTTTGTGTTGGCTTATACGTTTAGACTTGCTTTAAGACTGGCTATGACGTCACACTTAGTTTACCTAACCTAATTTAACTTATCATAACCTAAACTAACCCCTTGTGTTGGCTTTTGTGTTGGCTTATGTGTTGGCTTTTGTGTTGGATTAAGTGTTGGCTTATGTGTTACTTTTGTATTGGCTTATGTATTGGCTTTTGTGTTGGCTTATATATCGGCTTTTGTGTTGGCTTATACGTTAAGACTTGCTTTAAGACTGGATATGACGTCACAGTTCACCTAACCTAATGTAACTTATCATAACCTAACCTAACCCCATGTGTTGGCTTTTGTGTTGGCTTATGTGTTGACTTTTGTGTTGGCTTTTGTGTTGGCTTATGTATTGGCTTTTGTGTTGGCTTATATATCGGCTTTTGTGTTGGCTTATTTGACAAGTAATTTTTGTCAATGTATTTAGAGGATTTTTTTCTTGGTCTTGGAAAGTATCTCAAAGACTGGGAATATTTAAAGACTTAACCTCAGCTCACCTAACATACATCCATCATTCCAAAAATGTTTTCCAGCCAGTCAAAGTGGTCGTTGTAAGGTGTCCGCTTCGGGAGTGAATTTTAAATCATTAAAACCCCTTGTGGATGTTACCTACTGGCACAATCCCAATAAGCTCGTCCAGCGACTACAGCTGTTGCATGCTTCACGTCAAGCCAGCCATACCGGTCACGATTGGGAAATTCAAGAAATTTAAGAAGAAATTCGAAATGCCAACATTATTGTTTAAGCCCTCACCCATTAAAATGGACATTGCTCACGAATTGCATCGCCCAGCTAGGCGCCACTATCAGAGACTCAAGGTGATTTCACGAGGTGTGGATGAACTATGGCAGGCTGACTTGGTAGAAATGATCTCCATATGCTAGTGTTAAAGAATGATACCTCCTGTAAGGCCACAGCCGCCTCCTTTCCACTTCCTTGTCAAACCCTCTCACTCTTCCCATCCCTCTTTCCCAGGTTTAAATCCAGGCTCTGGCACAAAATTTAATTTCTGGTTTCAGGATTGAAACAGGTTCTAGTCAGCCTCGTGTACCTCAAATGAGTAAAAGAGGTTCGATTCCCACCTCAATCATTCTTGAAAGAGGTTTTCTATAGTTTACACATGTTGTCTTTGATCAAATGTTGGAATAGTACCTCTCAACCTCAAGTCACTAGCGTTATTCTATAGAGGTTGTACACTCACTCGCCCTTCTGCAGGCTGTTTGTTGTTTTACCGGAAGTGTCATATAATGCGTATTACACACTCTGCACTTTTGCGTTAACACAAAGGGAATTCAGTGAGTCATTTGTAGTTGAGAGCTGAGATTGAAATATCATAGACATACGCATATAATATACATACATGTTTCAACATTTATTCTTATTGGAGTGCAGCAGATAACTGGTAAGTGTAATCCAGGTTCAATTCCCGAATAATGCATGTTCTGTGGTTGGCATTTCACATTTCCAATTTCCCCACACACACCCTCTCAATGTCATGCCTTATAGCTCGGCGGCCATTCTTATACCTTGTTTTTTTTTTACCATCACAGTCATGGCTTGAAGCCTCTATGGCTTTGGCTGCAGCACGCTGACCTGGCCACCATATGCCACCACCATAAGCCACCACCATAAGCCACCATCATAAGCCACCCACATAGCCATCCACATAAGCCACCATAAGCCACCCACATAGCCATCCACATAAGCCACCATAAGCCATCCACATAGCCATCCACATAAGCCACCACTATAAGCCATCCACATAAGCCACCACCATAAGCCATCAACACAAGCCACTATAAGCCATCACCGTAAGCCACCCACATAGCCATCCACATAAGCCACCATAAGCCACCACCACCATAAGTCATCAACATAAGGCACCATCAAGAGAGAGTGGGTTTGAATCTCACCTCGGCTGTCCTGAAAAATGGTTTTAATGGTTTCCCATTTTTACCACCAGGCAAATGCCAGGACTGTTCATTCATTCATTCATTCCATTCCCTGACTTGGTCTATCTCAATCAATTCACAATATTGATAATCATGGCCGCTGCATAAGCCTCTGCGATCCATGATTCATGAAATAGCGATGAATGCATTGGCAAGCATGGTCACTGCATAAGTCTCTGCGATCCATGATTTGTGAAGTAGCAATGAATGCCTTTTGCACGCATGAAACGCCGTGGCCGACCACCGGGTTTCGTTCATTCTTAGCTTACGGGTTAGCGTGCTAGGCTTTGGCTTAAAGTATCTCGAAAAATCTAAATGCGCATGCGTAAAAACAGAAAACAAACATGTTAATTCATAGCGGCAATCGGCTGTACGCATGCGCTTTATGTGCAACAACGTTTAATTCCCTATTAGCATTCAAACTCCCACATGTCGCACTTGGAAAGCGAGATTTTCTAAACAATTACAATTACACCGCCTAGTAGAGGTTGGTTTTATTTTGGGGTGGAAATAGGTTGTCCATTGGAAAGGGGGTGTCAGCCCGAGTTCAACGACATCTCATTTGTCAAAATCCGACCATGCATTCGGGAGATATCGGCTTTGCCCCCGAATGTATGGCCGCTTAGTATGTGATGTCACCAGGAAAGTAGGCTATGAGTCAACATTTTGGAACTTTTTGATTACACCTCGTTGCGACGTCACCAGGAAAGTAGGCTATGGGTTAACATTTTGGAGCATTTTGATTACACCTCGTTGTGACATCACCAGGAAAGTTGGCTATGGGTCAACATTTTGGAACTTTTTGATCACACATCGTTGTGACGTCACCAGGAAAGTAGGCTATGGGTCAACATTTTGGAACTTTTCGAACACACCTCGTTGTGACGTCACCAGGAAAGTAGGCTATGGGTTAACATTTTGGAACTTTTTGATCACACCTCGTAGGTTAGTGACGTCATGGCCGCCATCTTGTGACGTCACCAGGAAAGTAGGCTATCATCTAGAAGCCCCATCATACCCCCTACTCCCCAGCAAACCAGAACACAATTCAAATAATGGACCGAAAAGCGTGATTGCGGAAGAATGGAACTCTTTATTGTAATAGTGTAGACTCTGCATATTATGACCAGGGCCTGGATTGTGACCTAAAATGTTAAAAAATGACCTATAAAATGACTGCAAAAATCCCCTAAAATGACCTGAAAACTTAAAAAAAGACCTAAAAATTTGAATAAAACTACCATTATTTCATCACACAAAAAATGCAAACAGACTACGTTATTGTATGTTGAAATGATTTTAATAGGCACGGTACCTAATATAATTTAATTATTATTTGACAAATACGAATTATTTGCACACAAATAGGTTACTGGTTATTATTTTAGTCTAATGTGTCTCCTGGAATGTGGATATTCCAAGAAATAAGGGTCCAACAAAGTTGTGAAGATTCTCATGTCTTCGTATTTATCCTCACTTTGAGTTCCGTTAATATCTACTATCATACGCATTTTTTTAAAAATCTTAAACCATTAAAAATATGAGAAATGAGTCAAAACGTATAAAATATTCTAATACATTCCATAATATGACATAATAATGACGAGAAAAACGAGAAAATGGCCTAAAAACCAAATACTTAGAAAAATGACGAATGAATGACTTAATAAATATGTATTTATGTTAAGTGGGGGCCATGAATAGGATTTGTATATAAGTTAGCAATGTCTGTGGTGAACAATTAAAAAGATGACGTGTCATCAGAATCCGGACTCTGGTTATGACGTTTCAAAAGAGGATCTCGTGGAAGATACCAAAATATCGGTGAGAAACTTCACAAACACAAATATTACCAGTCAGCAAAATAATGAGTGAAGTAAGTCAGACGAACGTTAACAGATAAGAATGCGGGGGAAAAGGCCGGTGTCGCGAAAAAAGCGCACTGCGAGAAAAGCGCACTGCGAAGAAAGCGCACAGTCAACCCTTTTGGAGTTACAGAAGGAATCCCGCCCCTATCTTCTTAGAAATAAGGAGTGTTACACAGAAAATAAAAGTTGAATTAATTAGTTTCTGATTCCCATCACACTTTATCCAGGCTGTGGACTGGCTAAATGATTAATTACTAAATATTTTTAATCATTTAGGCGTGTTTAAAATCAGCTTGAGTATAGCTTCGTCAATGTTAACTTTTTAAATATATTTACAGTTTTAAAGTATACTTAGACTTGCTTTAAATCAGCATGAATGTAGCTTCGTCAATATTAACTGTTTACTATTTACATTCTTTTCGGGTCTTGCTTTTCTTCTAGAAAGAAGGTCTAGCCAAGTTATTGTAGATATGAAACTGTCTTTAAACACGCTGTGATGTCACCATTTTCTTCATACTTCTTCACAGTTCTTTCCAGTTTCTTATCCAACTCGATGTAAGTTTTCTTCCTCTTTTTCCCAGCTAAATTCAGTTCTATCCTCATGTACATACAAGAAGATTCCTCCGCTTCACTCTTGAAACAAAGTATGACATCTCTGATTTTGGGGTTGGGTCGTCCAAGAAGATTGTTGATTTTGTTGTGCCAACCTTCCACCGCGTTCGTAGTCCTGTGTCGCCTAGCATAGCAATTCCACAATTCAATAGGAATTTCGTCATTATGCAGCCACTGTTCGACGAAGTAGTCGAAGAAGCGAGTTAATTTCGGGTTTTCAAGAGCCTGTGAGTGAATTTCGACCCAGCCATCTTGGACATCTTCAGTTTTCAAGAAGGCTAATGCAGCACACATTTGAGTGGACAGTCGGATTTCTTCATTTTCTCTATATTCACATGTCAGTCCAATTTCTTGTATTTTTCTCCACAGACATTTTTAGCCTATTTTCAATTTTGAAAAAATAGGCTTATGAGATCACCTTTTGTCCGTGTGTGTGTGCGTGCGTGTGTGTGTGTGTGTGTGATTCGTGTGTGTGTCCCCCCCTAATAAAATCTAAACGGCAGGAGCGATTTCAATGAAACTCGGAAAGTTCATAGCACTATTCCCGGCGACCTCGACCGTGCCCTTCAAATTTTGTTACGGCTCACGAATCCAACATGGCGGCTGTGCGAAATATTTCACCAGCATTCAATATCTCCGAAACTATTACCGATATTACCCTGAGATTTTCTATGGTGATAGAGGGAACTACTATAAGTTCACTTATGTGACTTTTGAAAACCTGCTAACTACAAAACCAACATGGAGGCCAAGCGAATTTGCGACTTTTAAATAGACGTTTCTCGTGATTTGACCAACCAAACGCAATGAAACTTGGTACACTATACGTTTATATACATTGTAATGCACCGACATCTAACTTCGTTCAATTGTTTACATAATCACAAGATGGCGGATGTGCGAAATATTTCACCGGCATTCTATATCTCTGAAACTATTAGCGGTATCTCCCTAAAAGTTTGTACGGAGATAAAGGGCACTACTGGAAGTCCATCTATAAGACTTTCAAAAACCGGTTAACTACAAAACGAACATGGCGGCCAAGCGAATTTGAAAATTTTAAATAGACCTTTCTCGTGATTTAATGTTCCAAGCGCACTGAAACCTGGTAAAGGAAATACCTATACACATTGTAATCCTCTGGTATCTAATTTAGTTCAATTGTTTACATAACCTCAAGATGGCGGCAGTGCGAATTTTAAAATTAAGTTTTTATTTCTTGTGATGTAGTCATGCGATCGAAGTGAAAGTTTGAATAATGAACCTACGCAATAATTTTCCTTTAATGGTACATGACTCTATGGCCTATACATTTAACAATCCAACATGGCGACCATCCGAAATATTTAGACGATACTGAATATCTACGAATCTATTTTAGCAATCAAACTGCATTTTTTAATGTTCATAGGGGCTATGAACTTAAGTTCACCTATAAGACTTTAAATAACCTGGTGATCACAAATCCAACATGGCGGTGACGCGAATTATAAATATTCACATGGACATTTCTTGCAATTTAACCATCCGAGTGCAGTGAAACTTGGTACAGTAAATCCTTATACGAATATTAATCCACTGGCATCTAATTTATTTCAATTGTTTCCATAACCTCAAGATGGCAGCTGTGAAAAATTTTAAAACCTCCTTGTTTTTTCTTGTGTCCTAATTATGCGATTGAAGTTTGAATACTACACGTTCACAATAATCTGCATGTAACAGTACATAACTCTAGGACCTACATATATAAAATCCAACATGGCGACCATCCGAAATATTTAGTCGGTTCTTAATGTCTACGAATCTATTACAGCAATCAAACAGAAATTGTGTATGTTGATAGTGGCAATTAACATAAGTAGGATATATGAAAATAGGCTGTATAGTTCTTCACGGAACTACTTGTTTCAAATGAAAGTAGCACCCATGGATTTCAACTGATGGCAGAACTTCTCTAATTGCAGCTATTGCACTCGCCTCGAAATCAACGTGGATGTGTCTTGGATTCCATTCTGGGACTGCTTGCAGTACATGACGAAAAAAACGAACGTATGTAGTTTTCTTCTTGTTTGGAAGTAGGCCAAACACAACTGGATAAACGTTAGTTTCTGTGTCGGAGCTTCCATAATCAGCATGGATGGTGTAAATTTGACCGAACTGTTGACTACAACTTTTAAACGTTCCATCCATGAAAAAGCCTTGTAGGTTCCTCAAGCACTCTTTTCCTTTTTCTGAACAAAAAATGATCATCCGTTCCTCTGAGCCTTCGTCCACTAACATAAATTTTGATCCGTCGTTCATCTGAAGCAATTCTTCGTCTAAAATTACTTCTTCTCTAGTCTTAGGCTCCTTTTGGGTTCCACGCGCACTGTTTCTCTGTATGTACATACTTCTTTTTGTGGTGAGTTGTTGCGGCATTTCTGTTACAAAATTGTAGCCCTTGTTGTGGAGTTCTCCCAGTTCTTCTCTGTAGATCTTTGAAATGGACGTGTCTTCTTCACGGGCTCTCTTCTTTGCAACGTTGATGCTCTTCATAACTTCCAATCTGGCTGTGTCCGGTGCTGCACATGAGTGATCAGTAACTTCTAAAACTTCGCCATTTTTACTTTTTAACATTCCACGGCACCTACTTGACCTTTCCTTCTGACATCGCCAAACTATTAACCCATCTATATTCTTCCTAAACTCCCTATATGCGTATCCGTTATAATGTGCTGCAGGCTTACCCTTGTTAGTAGTTAAGACTTCCATAATATAACTAAACCATGTATAAATACTAAAAAGAAAGAAAACGTTCAAAACACTAGGTATACTAGTAAAATAACTTTAACACAAGTAAGTTTAAAACACTAAAACAGATTATTGCTGCTTACGAAGTGACTTGAAGGACCATCAGAACAGGAATGACAAAGAAGGGGTCGGTGAGGTGGGGCGGCTGCTCGGGAGGAATGAACCTGAGCTATTGTATTGCGTGATGACTCACCTCCAACCAGCTCCAAGTATTCATTTCCTGGTAACGTAACCCCTACCCTAAACTGTCACATTGGCCCTTGTGCGCTTTCTTCGCAAATACCTGTATGTGCGCTTTATTCGCTGTGCGCTTCTCACACAGATTCAAAAGGCCAAGGAGAATAAGGTTAACGAAACCGCGCAGGAAATTCCTTCCAGTTCAGTGCTGGCAGTGTTGTTAGGAGCTGCATGGGAACGGACCAGACATCGCTCAAACAATCAGCCAAGCTCACAATCCACTCCAACCCGACCATTTAATAATAACCAGAGATTTCAAACTAAGCAAGCAATCTTGAAGGTCAATCACCACTAACAATATCTTAACAAACAAAAAGTTACATATAGCTAACACATCTCGACAAGTTGCGCTAGTTTAATAACTACTGCAACTAAATAGATATCATCATCATCATCATCATTTCCCCTTATCCAACTCCTACCGGGTCGGGGGGATATTTATGGAACTTCTCCACCTTCCTCTTTCTTTCCACCATTCCTCTTCCACGATCTTGTCCCAGTCCAAATTTCTTTTTCTTATGCTGTTCTTCACTGAATCAATCCACCTTGTGCTAGGTCTTCCTTTTGCTCTCTTGCCCTTGCTCTTTACCTCCAGCATCTGTCTTGGTATTCTATTTTCCTCCATCCTCTTTACATGTCCAAACTACCTTAGTTTATTCTTCTCAATTCTCTCATTTAGTTTTCTCATCCCAACTTCCATCCTAACATCTTCATTTCTCACTCTGTCTTTCCTATCATACTTCTTAGGAATTTCATTTCACTGGCTTGAATTCAACTCACTTGCTTGTCAAGGTCCAAGTCTCAGCTGCATAAGTCAATATGGGTACATAATACACTTTATACATTATCTCTTTGGTTTTCCTTGGTATTTCCTTATCCCAAACAAGTTTTCTTACACTTTGATAGAATGCATTGCTCTGCTGTACCCTCCTGTTTATCTCCATGTCCAACCTACAAGTTTGCATTAATTCACTTCCTAGGTAATTGAACATGTTCACAATTTCCAAACTCTGACTTCCAATTTTCACAGTGCCCTTTCCTTGTCTTTCCCCTCTTGTCATCACCATGGTCTTGCTTTTCTCTACACTGATTTTCAAGCCGTACTTCTGAATATTTTCGTTCAGTGCATCTAGTGTACTGTATATATTGTAAATACCATCATCGATACTCGGATCTGAGACGTGGACATTGAGGAAAGAGGAACAAGAACAATTGGAGGCCTTTGAGATGTGGATATGGAGGAGAATCGAATGGATAAAATGGGTGCGAAATGAAGATGTGCTGAAAAGAGTTGGGGAGGAGAAAAATATATGAAAGGTAATCAGGATGAGGAAACAAAATTGGCTGGGCCCTAGGTTGCAGGTTCGTATCCTGGCGCAGTCAGCTGGCATTTGAGGGTGCACAAATGCGAGGGAGCCGTGTCAGTACTGGCACGTTAAAGATCCCCTTCGGGCCAAAATTCCGGCACCCCGGCGTATCTAAAAGCAGCAGTAGTTAAAAGGGACGTAAAACAAATAACATTATTATTATTGCTATTATTACATAATCGACCTGCCGTGGACAACTTTTGAGTTGAGGCATGTCTTTACACGTCTGGTTGTGCATGGCTTTCACAACCCTAATTGAATTAACAAATCTTTCCAGGACCCTACAGAGACGTGTGTATACAAACTATGTGGATATTTTCGATTTGCCTGAAATAAAAGTACCGTATTAATAACCTGAACTAGCACCAACGGCTAGAATTCAGTTACTATGTGAAATTGTTTTGTTCTTTACTTCAAATAACATTTTCAAATAACGCACAATAGGCTGTTACAAACCCTTTAAAATAAGAAGTAAAAATGTATCATAGTATCATCTTGTCATTCTTCAAATTCGATGCGCATGGAATGCCAATGGTATACTATCAATGGAGTCCCATGTAGACCAGTCGTGAAATCTAGTGGAGAAGTATCGAACAATATAATCCTAACAGGGCGAGTGCATTCTAGCGGCCATAAGAATAAACTTTTCAATAAAATCTGGAAGTTAATAAGTAGGCCGGCGTGCAGTTACCTTTTTGGCTGCTAGATGTCTCGAGCAAATCTGCTGGTGAATTATGTTTTAATTAAATATATGTTTCCCACCGTAATATGCACAATATAACGCTTAATTTTAAAACGTCTGAGTCATTACAAAGCAAGAAATATGTAAAATTTCAAGCAAAAACCCTAACACTGATGGTGTTTGAACCATAGGCATATGAATGAGAGATCAACGCTCTACCACGAAGCCATTTGTGCCAACGAACATTGTCCTATATAAAATGACTTACATAGAACTTGTGAGCAAATAATGATTTAGACCTAACGATTTCATCAGTGGAGTATATTATTTATATATAAAGCATTTCATACAAAGTTTATTTATTTTGTATCAGTACGCTATATTGCATGCAATACTCAAATTAGTGAAATATAAGTCAGGCACAAGATATCCGCTGCCATCTTGTCTTCTTACCGAGACGGCTCAGATTTTTAAAATCACTTCTGCACTATAGTATTACAAAATAAACTTTTAATTTCGAACGTGCCTCTTCCTTTAGAATAGTTAAATCGATTCTCGGCTCGATAATCGGAACTGGTGGGTCCCATGATATGGATTATAAAGTTTGCATAATTCGCACGGCCGCCATCCTGAAATGGTCCGGCGGATGACCTTGTAGTTTGGTCACAAGACGCGTCCTATATGAAGGTATCTTATTACCAAATTTGGTAGAGATCTGATAATTTGGTTAGTCGCTATTTTATTTTACGTTCTGAACGTTTGAGTGGCCGCCATTCAGTTTTGGTAAAGATGGCGGTGATATGAAACATGACACTGAGGTGCCCTTTGCTTGTTCTACCTCTGTACCAAATTTCGTTCAATTCGGTTTCACCGTGTTCGAATTGATAGGGGGGGGGGACAGAGATTCAGAGTACACACACTCACACACACACACACACATACATACATACACACACACACACACACACACACACACAGACTCACACACACACATACACACACAGACACACAATTTTTGGCCCTGTAGTGATCTCATAAGTCTACTTTCATTTTTTGCAAAAATCGAAAGTAGGCTAACAAATAGAGTAGCAGGAGAAAGGTTTGCTTGGAGAGCTGCCATGTGAGGACCTGCCCTAGTGCAGAACACTGATGATGATGATGATGATGATACTTGTAGACATAGATTTAATAGTCTAAATTGAAAGGAAGGCTGCACTTTTACATGACCGTCAATCTCGCGATCATACGTTACAAGACCTCCTTTTTACGTGGAATCCGAACCACATGACATGGCATTTCACTTCGAAAATCTCACATACATTGACCGAGAATTGAACCCGGCCCAACTTGGTGAGATGCAATCAGCTTGACCGCTGTGCCACCACAGCCCTCAAAGTATAAAGGATCTGATGATGATCGCTTGACGATCGAAACTGGTCATCCAACTGTATATATTAATCTCAAGTAGGTTACATTTCTTTCAGGATTAGGGAAACACTCATTACTAAGGCCACACTGAAAAATAACTTCCAAATTGATAATGAAGTAAGTTCTTGGGTTTGCCCTTTTGTGAACAAATTATAGTAAAACATATATTAAATTGAAACATACCGGTATTATTATCTTTCAACTCTGTGGTACTGGTTGTTATTTAACTTCATTATGATATTGTGAAGTAATATTAAGATTATATTCTACAGGAAATTATAATTATAATTAGCGGATTCGGTGGCGTAGCATGCCCACGATCGCGGGTTCAAGCCCGGCTGAAGTCGTCGGATTTTTAAGAGCGTTAAAATCCTTCAGTATGCCATCGCCCTTCCATCGGAGGGGAAGTAAAGCCAATGGGTCCATGTGATAGATTTATGGCATGTAAAAGAACCTGTCACTACAATTGGTAGTTTGTAGCCAAATTTGTAGGTTATAGGTTGGTTAGGAACGCTCTGTCAAGTTACAAAGTTCGACGCTATGTATCAGTGACAGTGGTAGGCTACTTGGAAGCTGGGAGCCTTCGGTCGTTCAATTAAAATACCCTGCTATGGCCATTGACTGCAATTCATCTCTATATAATTGGAAAATTTATATATACATCCTACAAAATGGAACCATCAAAGACGGGTGAGCAAAGTTAGTTTTCTCTAATTGAATGTCGGTCAAGCTCTACGATTCTAATCAACACTTCTAATCAGTGCCGGTGTATCAAGGTTGTAACTGGAGCCTCGTAGAACTAAAGATCATTATAATTGGAAACGCAATGCGAACTAATGTGTTATTATCTCTCCTTCATTGCTACCTTTACAGTAGTGGCTCAGGTTACATAATGCTACGTACAATAGGAGCAGTAAATACTTGCACGTTTGTGAAATGAATTCGCTACGCTTCCATGTTCGTGTATAGGCTAATTAAAATCATGGTAGGACCTACTACAGGGTTGTTGCAAGACCAAGATTTGCATTTTCACTGTCTTTTCCCTGACTTAAGATCCCATTTTCCCTGACCACCAATACTTTATTCTGATCATCGTATGAACTTATTTTAAAAATAAAAGCCGTCGAATTGATCAAACGATTGTTACTGATTTACATCTTCCGAATCCCACGACATACGCTGATGAATTTTGTAAATACACGTCCATGCTAAACTTTCTTCGTTTTCCCCCCAGCTACTGTATTACACGAGATTTGTAAGTTATTTCATACAAAAAAGAGTTTCTTTTCAGAGATTGTAAAGAAAAGGCTTAAAGAAAGAATTTTAACAAAAAGCTAATTTTAAAAATTAGCCCAGTTTCAGATGCCGTGAGCACTTCAGAAGGCATGAAAAAAACTGGCTTCATCTGACATTTTTAATAAATTAATCGGTTATGCTAAAAATATATAACACGGACAAATAACAAAAAAGAAATAAATAAAAAAATGGATTCAAAGACCTTTATTTTTAACTTCTTTCTTTGTCAGTACACTCAGTGCACAATGAAACTTCTTACATTCAAAAAGTTATTGCAATTGTTATAACTAATTACATAAAAACTATGACCTAATAGTCAAATAATACGATGGGTAAGAAACGTACTGCACCCTTTATATGCTGCTCATACAAAAGTTACATATATTTTATTCATTTTTTGCATTGAAATACTGATAGTCAAGTACAAGAACCAGACAGTGGTTGTGAAATATGAGGATATTACTGGCGTCAAGAAAAGGGAGCATGCTATTCAGATCACAAAGGGGTTGAGCAAGACTTGATTGTTGAGAGCAGGTGCACGACAGGAACCGAAGCCGCGTGGGTGTGACTCATGGCGTTGACACTTCGCTTTGTCTTGGGGATGACGAACAAGGAGAGATGCATGAATACTTGAGAGGGAACGAGCCTTTAGCCACACCTACTAGGAGGTGCTACTGAATAAAACCGCGAACATGATGTCTTGAACAACGAATCTCGTAGTACGACGCACTTTTCGGCGGTCAAATGGCTTGGGAACGCCATCCATCTAATTTGAGCGGCAATTAAGCTGTGGATTAACCTACGATCGAATCTTGAGCATCTTGGCAGAATCATGACCTGTGAAGTGAGACAGCCACAATGACATAAGTAGCATGCCAGTAACGTCATTATTTTAGAAATTAAATTTCGATCACCTCCCTCCACCTAAACATCGCCCAAAATCATTTAAATAGTGATCTCCGAGCTGCTGTAATCCCTCCCTATATTATTATGCTAAGGTCCCATTCCAGTTTTGTACCGAAAACAAGGCCCCATTAACACCAACCTACACATATGGGGAACCTACAGGTTCAGCATAACCCAATGCGTAAGCGAACGTACTCACTTACTCCTTAAATGCCTCACAATTAAATTAATACCTTAAAACATATATATTTACAATGAAATTATGAAAGAATGCAACACGGTAACCATGGTAACAGAATCTCACAGGTCCATCTATTTCTGTAAGACGCAATGCAATTCCAATTATTACATTATTGTGAAAGTTTCCAGACGGTTATAAGGTTACCACTGAACCAAATTAAGCTGTAAAATTCATCAATACATACAGTATAATGCGCTTAAGGGGGTCAAGGGGCACTCTAGAATTTTTTCACGCAATTTTCCCGTGTGAGTGTGGTAAGAAAGGTCTTTTTCACCCGACTATATAGGGTCTCCGAAAACCACATTTAAAGGCCCTTAAATTAACAGTGTCTGTGATATTCCAAGGAAACTAACTTCGCTCTGATATACCTATGAAGGAATGGCAAACCCCTAACCACTGCACCAGTAGCTGAATTGATAAAGTCTGATCATTCATACCAAGGATAAATCAGTCATAGCATTCATGATTGAGATTTTGCTAAGTGTACTCTTTACAACTAGAATATTCGCGGGCGAAGCCGCAACGGGTAATGCTAGTTATTCCTATTCTGTGTGTCCAGGGGGACACATGTGTCCGAATTATTCATATTTTGAGGTGTGTGAGGACACGATACTGTTACTTTGCGTACCAGGTGCGGTACTTAAACATTTTCATATTTTGAGAAAAATATGTCTGATATTATGTTGTGTGCGTGCAACGCAAGTTTGTGATAAAGCCAGTGTTATAGATGGTTGTGCTAACTACAGTTTAGGGACATGTTATCTATGCATATTTTGCTTTAGGACTTTTGGTGAAATTAGTAACCAAATAATCAAAATTAGCCAGGAGATTTACGTGTGATTTTATTAACTTGTATTATTTATGAAGCATCAAGATGACGTCCCAACTTGAAGGAAGATCGAACCAGCACTACTTCGCTCTAGAGATGACAACTACGAGCTAAGCACATTTCGGAGGAGGAATGTCGGGTGACGTGGATCTGATGCTGGTCGATGAAGGATTGAGTATTAAATAAAAATTTATTTTCATTTGACAAATTGGGTTATGGTACTCATGGGATATATATTTGTTTATGTAAATATTTTGCTTTTGTGTGTCTTTCATGTAGAGTTTGTTTTGTTTTGCTATACTAAAACACAAGTTAATGCATGGGACAGCGTGAAGTTATTTTCTTGTAATGTAAATATTTGTTTGTTTATTTGTTGCGATTTTAAATGTATGGGGCTTCACGCACACCGTGTGATGAGTGCTCGCGTATTGTAACTAAGCAATACATTATTGAAAGTCAGCGTAACGACAGAAGCGGAACCGAGTTAAATTAGATTAAATACAGAATTAGGGGGGCAATTTGTGACTTGAGAATAGTTTTATGATTACTCAGGCAATGTAATGTTTATAAATTGTCACGTTGCAATGTTGTGCGAGAAGCATTCTGCATGCTCGGTTTTCTTGAGTTTATTTAATATTTTGAAGTGTCGTGGACACGTAATTAGGGACCTAGCTTAAGCACCGACCCTGGTTGGATTATTTGGGGGTCAGTCCAGGCTATTGTGTGCCATTCATGTGTGTGATAGGAGCTTGCTTGCGGGAAGCGCTTGTGTCACTCTGACGTGCCGCAGTTCCAAAATTTCTGCTGTCTAAACCCCGAGGGGCGACTGTATGAAATATTATGTGTTCTTCTTGCCAGTCTGAGAGACTTGGAGAGATGTTGATATGTATACGCGATTTTAGGTGGCAGTATAACGGGACCTATTTGGTAAGGTCGCCAGCTATTATTATGACACAGGCCTTGGGATAGGACTGGAACACATGTTTGCAGAGTGAGGGAGAGAGGAAATCTACCGGGTGGGCTTGATCTAGATAAGCGAGCTACACTCATTAGTGATGGCAGACCTCTGGGTCTTGTTTGTTTCTTAATGAATTCTTTTAGTAAAGCCTGATTGATTTTAAAATTTAAATATTTAAATGGGAGCTGTCCGCGTCATACGTTGATTTTCCTGGTGTTGACTTAGTATTGCTTTATTGTCATGTGGGATATCAGTTGCTTGGGCAAGTGTTGTTGCCGTTGATTTGTTGTTGTTTATGTTCATTGACCCCGGACGGTCATAGCAGTGTGTCACGCTGTTGGTTGGTTGGTTCTTAAGTTTAGGGGCTGTGTCACGCTGTACTCAAGTAAGTTTTATGAGCATTCTTGTGCCTCTAGCGGCATGCTCTGTTGTATTTGATTAGTGCTCCAGCACTTGATAGGATTTCACTGGAAATCCAAGTAATTGTTGTAATATATATAAGGGTAGCGTGTGTTAGTATTTAATTTTAGTGTACAGCCATTCCATTTAGTGCATGTCCCATGGACCATAACTACGGTTTGCAGAACGGGGGTTCGCAACCAATCTGAATGGTCAGTTGCGAGCGAATCCGCGTCACAAAAATACCCATCCCCTTCAAAAGCTACGCCGCACACACATCTTAATCTGACAGGTGGAATCATTATCCTAAATTTTATTTCAGTGGAACCCTTATCCACAATGTCTTTGACCAGTGGACTTGCTTATTCACGTGGTTTTTGTTGAGAAGTGGATTTCTGACCACTCATTTTATTCTTCTGATTCCATGTGTTTTTATGTAATTTTTGTGGGAGTAACCTCAGGGAGGTAGTTTATTGTTATTTTATATGTTATTCAGTCATTAAATATTGTTTCTTTTATATTGTTTCACTCATTTTTAGTTTTTAGTTTATGAATTTTGAGTCTAAGAAAGCAAGTTGTTTGATATTTTGAGCTCTAATAGAAGTGACCAAGAACTGAACGCGACCCCGAAGTCAGGATGTTGTTATAACACTGCCTTTTCTCAAGGGCACAGTACATGGCACGGATTCTTTCAAAATTATTTCTAAGGTAAGAAAGAAATTAAAATTTAAAAAGTTCCCTGACCTTGCAAAATATTTTCCTGACATTTCCCTGACCGGATTTTCCCCCCTGACTTTTCCCTGATTTCCCTGACCAGTAACAGTCCTGTACTAGTTACTGTACGGTACTTTACTGGCGAAAAGTATTGAATAAAAAGGAAGGAAGTTTGTAGTTCTACGTGACCGTTAATCTCGCGATCATGAGCCACGGGACCTCGTTTTTCTTAAACGTGTAATCCGAACCACAGGATATAGCATTTTACTTTGAAAATCTCAAATGCATTGACCGAGAATCGAACCCGGACCGCCGTGGTGAGAAGCCAACAGCTTGATCGCTGCGCCACCACGCCCTTATGATACAATAAAGGAAGGGGCGCAAGTGGTCTTTTGTCCTTCCTCTCCCATGCAGGTCCTCCATACTTAAGGAATTATGAGAGAGATTGAAAAAAATAAAATAAATCAAAACAAATCAAAACGACGAAAGTCATTAATATTTAGCCAGATTCCAAAATATCATTGTTGGTAATTCAATCAGGGGCTTGAGACATGTTGATTTGATTCCCGGCTCTGCCAATAAATTTAATTCTGGTCTGAGGGCTGGACCGGGGTACACTCAGCCCCGTGAGGCAAAACTGAGAAGAGGCGAGATCGATTCATACATCAGCCATCCTGGAAGTGGTATTCCGTAGTTTCCCCACTTCTACTCCAGGCAAATTCTGGGATGGTATCTAACTTGAAGGGGTCGATGTAACTTAATACCTTGAAAAAAGATGAAAAAAGCCTTTATAGGGAGGTTAAGGCTGCTAGAGCTTCTAGTTCTCGCAGTAAAGTAGTGCAGTTGCACTCTATATAAAAGGAAGGTAGCGCGCAGTTCGCTACTCATGTGGGGGTCCAGGCGGGGACACCAAGAGCCCGCTGATGAGCCAGATTGGTGTCTTAGGCGAAACCCCACACAACCCTAGAAAAATTGCTGAGTTTTAATACCTTTAAATATCCCGTTTATCAATAAAAAATAAACTATACCCCTACTCTTCTAATTCAGTTTGTTGAAATAATTTTTAAATAGGCCTACTGTATCTGCATTAGGTCTACTTTAAGGGTTATGGTTTTAAAAGCTACGTATTGATTGCATGAACTATTTAAGAAGTCAGATAACTTTGTCGTTCATTTTCTCAAAACTGTATTTTTCAAATCCGTTTCTCTTGTGACTCCTGAAGTATAAGGTGTATTTCAATTATTTTTCCGACGCATTCTTAGTGATAGGGTCTGCGAAACTAAACAAAATCGTGAGCCTTGGATGGATGGTTGTTCGTAAAATAAATATTACCACGAAAAAACATGCAAATTCATTTTATGATAATTTATCACAGGATTAAAAATACCAACTTTGTTATAACAGCTTAGGCTTTCACGGCCGGCGTTCATAATTAAATACAAGTTTTTCGGGCTTGTAGGCCGTGGTCCAGACAGGATATCTCCCGACGTTTCACCGGAAACTGCGTCCGGCATTTTCAAGGGTTCCGCTCCTTTCCTTGGTCAGCAGTGGAATGAGGAAGAGGCTTGAAATAATGGGTAACGGTTTGTAGTGGGGTATTGTTGTTTGAATATGACTGTTGGTTGGATGGATCTTGGCGATGAACTAACGGCTGGAAGGTAGTTTGGATCTTCAAATTAGCATGGTGAGCCGAGCGTTCTCTTCGCATTCCGGCTGGATCGTCTGATCTCACGTACATGTTGCGGGGTGCGGTGCGTGCTACGGCTTCGGCGACCGAGCTTGTGAGGGTCAGGTGTTCCCTGCGCGACTGCCGGGCTGTAGCAAGAAGGTTCTTCAGGTTGACGTGTGAGTGATTTCTTGGCCTTGGTGTTCCTAAGAGCCGGGATCCATGTATTACGCACACGTTCAATTTCTTCCTTCCGATTGAAATTGTCGGGGGTGTTTGAAGCTTTCTATGGCTTCCCGTTGTAGCCTGGCGTGGTAGTGAGTGGTCGTGGAGAGTATCTCCGTGTCCCCGTACTGCACATCGTGACCGGGCAAGAGAGAATGCTCAGCGACTGACGATTTCTCAGTTTGACCCAGGCAGCTGTGTCTGTTATGTTCCTTGAGTCTGGTGGTCACGCTCCTCTTCGTCGTTCCTATGTACACCTTCCCACAGGAACACGGGATTCTGTAGACACCTGCAGTGGAGTGTGGGTGGCGCTTGTCTTTAGCGGATCGCAGCAAGTCCCCGGATTTTGGCGGTGTGTTTATAAACCGTCTTCACCCCATAGGTCTTCAGTAATTTGCCTATCCTGTCCGTCACCTACTTCACGTACGGCAGGAATGCGGTGGCCACCGGAGTTTCCTCAGAATCTTTCCTCGTGCTCCGGCGCCTGGGATGAGAGGCTCCACTGAGACCTATCGTGAGTGCTATCGGTTCTCCAAACTACACCATCGCCAAGCATCTCTCCATCATTCTACAACCGCACATCGGTAACACTGAGACTTACGTCAGGGATTCAGGCCATTTTATTGAGAAATTGCAGAACATACGTCTGGAACCTGAAGACCGCCTAGTCAGCTTTGACGTAGTATCCCTCTTCACGAAGGTGCCTATGAAAGAATCCATAAACCAGATTGCCGAGCTCTTCACGGAAGACATCACTGACTTGTTTCGCCACTGCCTCGCCACGAGCTAATTCCTATGGCGCGAGAACTTCTACGAGCAAATAGAGGGAGTTGCCATGGGTAGCCCACTAAGCCCTGTGATTGCGAACTTCTACATGGAAAAGTTCGAGCAGTTGGCGATCGAGACTGCACCCCTCAAACCGAAAGTATGGCTACGTTATGTTGCCGATACCTTCGTAGTCTGGAGCCACGGAGAGGAAGAGCTGGAACGTTTCCTGGACCACCTTAACAGCCTCAACACCAACATAAAATTTACTATGGAGAAGGAGAAAGACAACTGCCAGGCCTTTCTTGACGTGCTGATCACCAGGTCTAATGACCTGCGCTTGGGGCATACCGTATACCGGAAACCCACACACACCGACCGGTATCTACACAAGACATCCAATCACCACCCCCGACAGAAACACGGAGTTAATAAAACATTGGTAGACCGTGCTAGGAGAATCTGTGAGCCATCCAACCTCATTCAAGAGCTGAAACATATAAAGAGGGCCCTATGCGCCAACGGATACAGCAATAAGGAGATTGAGCGAGCCTCTCATCCCAGGCGCCGGAGCACGAGGAAAGATTCTGAGGAAACTCCGGTGGCCACCGCATTCCTGCCGTACGTGAAGAAGGTGACGGACAGGATAGGCAAATTACTGAAGACCTATGGGGTGAAGACGGTTTATAAACCCACCGCTAAAATCCGGGACTTGCTGCGATCCGCTAAAGACAAGCGCCACCCACACTCCACTGCAGGTGTCTACAGAATCCCCTGTTCCTGTGGGAAGGTGTACATAGGAACGACGAAGAGGAGCGTGACCACCAGACTCAAGGAACATAACAGACACAGCCGCCTGGGTCAGAAATCGTCAGTCGCTGAGCATTCTCTCTTGCCCGGTCACGATGTGCAGTACGGGGACACATAGATACTCTCCACGACCACTCACTGCCACGCCAGGCTGCAACGGGAAGCCATAGAAAGCTTCAAACACCCCGACAATTTCAATCGGAAGGAAAAAATTGAACGTGTGCGTAATACATGGATCCCGGCTCTTAGGAACACCAAGGCCAAGAAATCACTCACACGTCAACCTGAAGAAACATCTTGCTACAGCACGGCAGTCGCGCAGGGAACACCTGGTCGGTCGCCGAAGCCGGAGCACGCACCGCACCCCGCAACATGTACGTGAGATCAGACGATCCAGCCGGAATGCGAAGAGAACGCTCGGCTCACCATGCTAATTTAAAGATCCAAACTACCTTCCAGCCGTTAGTTCATCGCCAAGATCCATCCAACCAACAGTCATATTCAAACAACAATACCCCACTACAAACCGTTACCCATTATTTCAAACCTCTTCCTCATTCCACTGCTGACCAAGGAAAGGAGCGGAACCCTTGATAATGCCGGTCGCAGTTTCCGGTGAAACGTCGGGAGATATCCTGTCTGGACCACGGCCTACAAGCCCGAAAAACTTGTATTTAATTACCAACTTTGTTGTTAAATAGGTCAGTGTTGTGGCTGTTACCTTAGAAAGCAACCTCCAATAAACAGAGCTAAAATCTCTCTATATAAAAATTAATTGCCGTGCATTAGTCTCGCAAAAACTCGATAACTACAGCTCCGATTTCGCTGAAAATTTTACAATTTGTTCTCATTATAATCCCTGTTTGCCATCTTTTGATGAATGCAGTACATTTGCATTTGTCTGCTGGCACAGGCTACAGTAAAATGTGTCTTTTTACTGATGTCTCAGTCTCACTCATGGTGTGATTATATGGAACCTACTGAGGTATATATATAAACTAGTTTGGTGTAACTTATATACAACAGAGGAGAATGGACTGCTGAAACAAGAGCTGCGCATGCTGCCAACACGATTCTATGTCTGCCGATAGGTCCAGTTTTTAAATGCGTATAAATTCGATACTAACAAATGGATTTCAACCAAATATCGTATGTGCTATGTGTACCATAGCAGTTATGACTATACGTATTCGTAAGAACCAGCAGGGCTGCCAACTGTTAATAAATGATCTCTCTATCTGTTTAATCCTAATATCAATATATTAGAAAGTATGCAAGCCAACAGCTCTAAACTTTGCACACGTATAGTACCTGACATTTTAGATTAATTTGGAGTAACTAATATACCTATGTGCTGCCAACGTGATTCTAAGCTTTCTGATAGTTTCAATTTTTAATTACATTTAACTTCTATACTAAGAAATGGATTTTATTCAAAAATGACACTATAATAGATCGTAATATTTCAGATTAATTCTGAGCATAACATACAGTATATGACATTGTTCTCAACATGATTTTACGCGCACTGATAAATCCAATATCAAGCAGCATGTAACGTCCATACTATCCATTAGACTTCAACCAAATTTTGTATGTGCATTATATACATTGAGAGATGGAAATAAGAATATATTCAGAGTCATCAGGGCTGCCAACTGTAGTAAGTTACTCTATTAGGCTACACTATTTCAGAAATGTACCAACTTGATCTCGTCATTATTCTAGATAGGTCTATATAGATTAGCATGAATCTTAAATTTAAAGAAAAGTAGGCTCTTTAGATCGTCACGGAATTACTTGTTTTTTATGAGTTAATTAGATATAATATATTATTAGCATTAATGGTAATTCGCTGTTCCGCCTTTTGAACAACAATCTAAATACGCTAAGTTCATCCGACAAAAGAACTCAAGCTCCTGAACAGAAGAGTTAGAAGGTGCATTTTGTGCTAAAATCTTCCAAATCGTCTCAATAGTACAGGAAAAATCTTGCATTTCTTGAAACGTCAACGGATATATTTTTTTTTGTTTAAAAAGGGGTGTTTAAACAAATAAGACGATAGCCCCTGTCCGAACTGTGTCGCGTCCAGCCTGCATAACACTAGAGCCGGGCGGGTAGTCTGTACACATGGGGCGCAGACAACCCATTGTGCATTGACAAGAGTATTCAATCAGAATAGTGGCGAATTGCACTCCGATAAATATCGACAATTTGTTTAAAAAGTGCGTAAATTAAACAGATAAACATATTTATAGAATCCCGCATAACAGTAAAGCCAGGCGGGGTGTTAATGAACATGCGAGATTTCTCGCACATGTCCCTTAGTAACTAACTAATACTCACAAATCAAAAGCACAAAAAACGTGCTAAAACCCGGAAATGTATAGGCCAATGTTATGATGAACTGGCGAATGCTACGGAAATTTTAAATTATTTCCCTGAGTGACATAAAGCTAAATAAATGGCTACTTAGTTGGGCATGGTGATATCTATTTTCCGGAAGGGCTGGGAGGGTGGGCGAGGTGACGGGGAGACACGAAAACTGTTGGCGGCCCTGTTCCAAGTCCATCATTGAAAAACTTTGATCCTTTCATCAGTACAGTCTGGTGTTTCAAATTGGAACCAGTATACTCGGACAATCACGGGTTACGTCTCGAAACTCACGAGCTATAGATAGTAACAAATAGTACCAAAACTCACGACTAAAATAAAAACTAGTAGCTGAATTAACATTCTAATCGGTCTCTAAACACACGACTCCAGAGAGACGTGCCTGCCATGACTGCAGGAAGTATGAGCTGTACGGTGACTCGCACTGCCCTTCCGCCCATGTTTGACCACTCAGTTTTAGAATGGGATTTCGTTTGTATTCTTTTAACAGGAATTATCAACCTACCGCAGACCAAATTCTCCAAGTATAACACTGAGTTTTACTCAGGCATTCTGCTTGGAGTCATCAAACAGGCACTTCATTGGAATCATGGAGGTCGTTACAAAGCGACAGCCAATGGTCATTACCAAAACAATTGATATGCGCCTAGTAAGCACGTGGAATGCTCATATCTGCCAATCCTATCAAGTGTGTTGGTCCTGTACAGAAACAAATGACTAGGGGCTTTTTTGGACAATAATCAGAATAATAATAAGAAGAGGAATGTTATGTCCCTTTGAACTACTGCGCTTTTACAGACGCCGGGGTGCCGGAATTTTGCCGTAGTTCCGGCTGGCGCTAACAATGGACCTAATCCCATTCAAAGAAGAACTGGCTTGGCTCGTGAGATTTGAGACTGGGCCAAGTACAGAAACCGGATAGAAATCTCTTTTACTAACCCTCATCTTGAAATTCGTGAATTTTGAGACTCGTGCGTTTTGAGACGACACGCCATCAAGCCTGGTGCACACAAGGGAGAAGGGATGGCAATAAACTATCATGGACGAGCACAAAATATTTACTATCGAAAGCGCTATAATGACTAACAGTAGGTCAATAGGATAATTCTGTGCCAGTCAAATCACAATAACATGTAGTATACATGTAAAGTATTTCTCGAGGAAGGTTTCTGTAGAAAAACATTCATTTATGACCATAGAAGCCGAGCAGTAACGATCACGGTGAATAGATTCGAAGAAAAACCTGCCGTCAGTGCGTCTTTTAAGCGTACGCTGGGTAAACCGTTTAAAAAAATTATTTTATTTTAAGATTTGTTCAGCATGGAAAATTTTACCAAAAATAAGTCAGTGACAGCATAGCCTATCTCTATCTTTAATACATAGCCCACTAAACGTGCTTTTACGGTTTAATTTCTTCCAAAAATTTCCATTCAGTGGAGATATAAATTACATAAATTACCAGCTTCGAAGCTAGCGAGCGAGCCTATCAGCCCAGCTTCGGCCAGCCTCAAACTGTCGAGTCGTGTCGACTTATAACTTCAGAGAAGAGTATATGTTTTTGGGGTTTCGCTGTTTACCTCAGCTTTTCTGAATTACGTCTGAGACCTGCCGTCGGTGTGCGTCTATTTAGCTTACGCTGGGTAAACCGTTAAATACCGACCGAAGCCGGAGTGGGTTGATAGTGTATTTATAATTCAGGTGAGGATAGGGAAGGAGTCGGTCGTAGCCTTAAGTTAGGAACCATCCCGATATTTTCCTGGAGTAGAAGTGGGAAACCGTAGAAGTGGGAAACCACTTTAGCCTACTGGGAATCGATCCCTCCTATTCTCAGTTTTGTCTCTCGAAGCTGAGTGTACCCTTTTCCAGCTCTCAGACCAGAATTAAATTTCTTGGCAGAGTTGGGAATCGAACTCGGGTCTCCTGGGCAACAGCCGAGATTGCTAGCCGCTACACTACGAGGTGGACTACTATTTGTAATAATAACCCCTGGCACTACAACCCATGAAAGGCCTTGGCCTACCAAGTGACCGCTGCCCATCTATTTGGCCTGCAGATATTGGGTGACGCGTGGTCAGCGCATCGAGTCCTCTCGGTCGTTAATCTCGGGTTTCGTGACCGGTGCGCTGCCTCACTCAATTGTCCTCACGAGGCTGAGTGCACCCCGTTGGAAATACATGTGTTAAATATCACGTCACGAATTGCATACATTGAAAATTGTCTTTAAAACAATTCTGCACTGAAGAGACTAAAAACAAACACGCAGAGAGAACATAGTGTTATATAGTTATTGTTGTCTTAAGGGGCGGAACTACAAGGTCATCTGCCCCAGAATGTAGAGTGTTTGGAATTAATTCTCTTCTTCTTCTTCTTCTTCTTTCGAATAGGTCTTCTATGGACCACGACGTTCAACTGTTACATTTGGAGTGGGCTTGGATGTTTGCCCAGTAGTTACGCATCCTCTGACTGTGTTGTTCCCTCCTCTCCTGGGTCCAGAGGGCACCTGTTTTCTTTCTTGGCGGTTTGTCCTGGAACCTCAATTGCTGAAGCATCTTCCTGAGAGATGTCCGGTCTTTTAAGACTCTTTCCGTCCCTCCAAGTTCTTGAAGATCTTTGCTCACTTCCCACAACCATGGTGACTTGGTCTTCCGCTTTTGCCAGTAACCGAGGAGCTGATTGGTCAACCTGGTAGGATGCATCCTGTAGACGTGTCCATAAAATGCTAGACGTCGTTTTCTAACAACATCCGTGATTCTTTCACAGTACGTGTAGAGCTCTTGATTAGGACGCCTTCTGTATTCATTACCTAACTTAACAGGTCCCAATATCTTCCTCATTATCTTTCTCTCCTGTACTTCGAGTTTGTCCGTGAGTCCCTTCCGGTTGAATACTAGACATTCTGATGCATATAAGGCTTCAGGACGTATAACTGTCTGGTAGTGTCTCATTTTAGTCTTTCGGGAGAGACACTTCTTATTATATGTGTTCTTGGTTAGTTGATAAGCCATTTCTAACTTGTTAACTCGAGTTGATAATGCCCTTACTTCCGAGAGATTCGGTTCAAGCCATTCTCCTAGGTACTTATATCTATCAGTTTTCTTGATCTCTCCCTGGTCCAAATGCAGTGTACAAGAAGATTCACTGATGTTTGTGATGTACTGTGTTTTTTCAAGTGACACATATAGTCCTTCCTACCTTAGCTGCTTGTTGCATGAGAACATTAAGTTGTTTCACAGACGTTTTTATTGAATGAGATAGAAGTGCCAGGTCGTCGGCAAATGCCAGGCAATCAACACTGAGCCCATTGCACTTGTGTCCCAAAGTGATACCACTTGGTACCCCCTGACTAGTTAGCTCCTTTCGCCGCCACTCCCTTATCACCTTTTCCAGGGCACAGTTAAAGAGGAGAGGTGAGAGACCGTCTCCCTGTCTTACTCCTGACTTAATTTCAAAACTTTCAGAGAGGGTTCCTCTGAACTTCACTCGTGACATGGTGTTCTTTAAAGTCTGTTGGATAAGGTTATGTGTCTTCTCGTCTAGTCCTAGTTCTTGCAGGATCTTCATGAGAGTAGGTCTGTCAACCGAATCATACGCCTTCTTAAAATCAACAAAAATGATGACATATTTCTAACTAGCCATTTTTGCTTGCCGTAGCACTGATTTCAAGTTCAGTATCTGTTCCGTACAAGAGCGTCCTTTTCTAAATCCTGCCTGGTATTCTCCTAGTCGAGGGTCTAGCTGGGGTTCAGCTCTGTTTAATAAGGCCTTAGAAAAGATCTTGTATGTCACAGGTACTAACGAGATTCCTCGATAGTTGTTGATGTCGGTCAAGTCTCCTTTTTTATGTAGGGGATGAATCAAAGCAGAGGTCCAGTCACTAGGTAATGTTTCAGTCTCCCAAATGTCATGGAAGATTTCTGTCAACTTGCCTATAGTCCTATTCCCAGCTTGTTTCCATAGTTCCGCTACAATTGAGTCTTCACCTGATGCTTTGTTGTTTTTCAAGGACTTGATGATGTCTATCACTTCTTCTTTGGTTGGTGGTTGAGAGTTTGGTTGCCTGATGGTGTCTTGATAAGTGAAGAATGTGTCAGGTGATTCACAGTTAAGGAGATTCTCGAAGTACTTGGCCAGAAGGTGGCAATTGTCCATATCATTATAGGCTATCTGTCCATCCGGTCCTCTGAAGTGGAGGCTGGGAGGATTATAACGGCTGAGGTTCCGTTTAAAGCCCCTGTAGAAATTTCTGGTATTGTTCTTCTTGAAATCGTCATCCAACTGAGTCAGTTGGTCCTTTGTGAACTGCCGTTTTACTTGTCGGATGATCCTGGCAGTTAACTTCCGTTGCTCTATGAACTTATCCCTGTTGTTTTGTGTCTTCTGTGAGTTCCACTTAAGCCAGGCTGCTTGTCTCTGTGTCACCGCTTCATCACAGGTAGTCGTCCACCGGGCATGCTTCTTCTGCTTCAGTAATGGAGCAATCTCCGTGGCAACTTTCACTAGGTTCTCCCTCACTTCATCCCAGGTTTTACATTCCAGGGTTTCCATTTTCTCCGTGAACTGGTTGCAATTTGAAAGTTTTTCTAAATCAAACTTAGTAAGTTTGTGTGACTTTGTTTTTTTAGTATTCCGAGGTAGAAATCTTAGCTTGACCTTGGAGAGATAGTGGTCGGAGTCCAAATTTGCTCCTCTTAACACTCGAACATTCTGGATCTCTCTATGGGACTTCTTTGAGATGGCAACATGGTCTATTTGGAATTCTCCCAAGAGACAGTTAGGTGATGTCCAGGTCTTTTGCTTCCTGGCAGTCTCTTGAAAGCCGTTGATTTCATTACCAAGTTGAAGGCCTTACAAAGTCCTACTAGGCGCTCTCCATTCCTATTTGTCCTTGTGTGGGACGGGAAATCTCCCACAATGTCTCTGTACTTGCGTTCTTTCCCTAGCTGGGCGTTGAAGTCACCGAGTAAGATGATTGTATGACGCTCTGGGACCTTGCATATGATGTCCTCTAGTTCTTCCCAAAACTTGTCAGTATTTTCAGGGTTACGCTTATTGTCCTCATTGATGGGTGCATGGACATTTACTACAGTGTAGACCTTGTTTGTGCACCGGAAGGTTATTAAAGACACTCGACTATTGAGAGAGCTGAAGTCAATAACTGAATCCAGTATCTTATGGCTTACAATAAAACCAGTCCCCAGGTGTGGCACGTTCTTCATTCTCCTACGTCCTGCCTTTCCTTTGAAAATACGGTAGCCTTGGGAGTCAAAGGCATGTTCATCAGTATATCTGGTTTCCTGTATTGCTGTGAGCAGTATCTTGTGATTAGTCAAAGTGTCTGTTAAATGCTTCAGTTTGCCTATCTTAAGTAGCGAGTTGATGTTCAGTGTGGCGAAGTAGTTCTGTTGTTTATGTCTGATCTTGTTGTTAGTGGTTCCAGGACGCTCCGACCCGTCCTTAAAGCATGTTGGTGTGGGCTCCCCAGACTCCAAAGGCCCACTAACACCGCCGACAGCGGAGGTGGATTTGATACCACCTGGGGTAGTTAATTCCGTGCGTTTACTTTCCATGCTTTAGTTGAAGATTGGTTAGGGGGATCAGAGATTTAACCCCCTGATCAAGTTACTACTGAGGTTGTGAGCTCCAGTAGGTTTGAATTAGGGTTGTCTCCCGTAGATTGGTTGTCTTCCAAGGCTGAGGAGACCAATCTTCCCCATATTGGTTCTTCCGCCTTCCTTACCGTTCAGATGATGCCAACCATCTTCATCCGCCTCAGAAGCCGTTGACCAGTTTTCACCTGTACCCTAGGCAGGGGCCCTTACAGGGTGCTATCAGCCGGGCCAGCTGAACCCCAGTTTTTTAACGAGGTTGTTACTCCTCCCGCTCTTCCTTCCTCGACTCTTGCAAGAAGAGGCCCCGGGCTTGCGACCGGTATAGCGGAGTTAATTCTCTATTATTATTATTTTTGTTGTAACATATCTCGGGTTCATCATTTCCATTGCAACATAGCTCAAGTCGAGACACGGCCGACTGGATGCGAGTTGCGCTCTGCACTACCGGTATAGAAAATGAGGATCTTTACTTGAAATCCCGTTAGTTACTCAACTGCTCACACAGCACTGTCAACCGAGTTTGCTGCAATAACTTTATTATTGTTAGTATTGGATTAATCGAACGCATAATATTATTCGAGTACGGTACGTACTAGAAGGCTAGGTTTCAAAAGATGACACAAACAAGCACAATAAAAATGAGACGTATTATTACAGACTGCATTATTGACATAATAATTATATTATTTCAATCAATAAATTAATCATAAATCGTTCTATCTCTGAACTGGGCCAAGCGATTGTAACATTTTAATTTACTAAATCTAATATATAAGAGTGAAAGTCTGTATGTATGTATATTGGTTGGTTCCGTATACAAATCTACACCGTTCTACCAATCTCAACCATATTTTTCATACACATAGTTTAGGACCCAGAAGGAACCGCTGGCTACATGAATTTTCGATAGTCTTTCTCATTCTTCTGATTTCGGCCCTTTTGCACTCAAGCACAGGCTAATCAAATCATAAAATATACTCATGAAGGAATGGCAAGGCAGATCATTTCCATTGCAACATACTGTAGCTCAAGTCGAGACACGGCCGACTGGATGCGAGTTGCGCTCTGCACTACCGGTATAGAAAATGAGGATCTTTACTTGAAATCCCGTTAGTTACTCAACTGCTCACACAGCACTGTCAACCGAGTTTAGCATAACAAAGACTTGACACTATCTACTATATATTTGTTAAATACCATTCACTCACTCCCTCACTCACTCACTCACTCATTCATCACGAAATCTCAGAAACCACCGAACGGATTGGAATGAAATTTAGTATGCAGCTTCCTTAAGGGCCGCAAACGCCCACTAAGAAAGGATTTTTGGATATTCAGGTTCTAAAGGGGGTGTTAAGGGGGTAGACCTGCATTTCATTGAATGGCAATATCTCCCGATTGGTTTCATTGGGGATGTGATTGTCGGCATATAAAATCATCATTAAGAACAAGTAGTTCCGTGAAGAACTATACAGCCTATTTTCATATATCCTATGTTAATTGCCACTATCAACATACAAAATTTCAGTTTGATTGCTGTAATAGATTCGTAGATATTGAGAACCGACTAAATATTTCGGATGGTCGCCATGTTGGATTTTATATATGTAGGTCCTAGAGTTATGTACTGTTACATGCAGATTATTGTGAACGTGTAGTATTCAAACTTCAATCGCATAATTAGGACACAAGAAAAAACAAGGAGATTTTAAATTTTTTCACAGCTGCCATCTTGAGGTTATGGAAACAATTGAAATAAATAAGATGCCAGTGGATTAACATTCGTATAAGGATTTACTGTACCAAGTTTCACTGCACGCGGTTGGTTAAATTGCGAGAAACGTCCATGTGAATATTTATAATTCGCGTCACCGCCATGTTGGATTTGTGATCACCAGGTTATTTAAAGTCCTATAGGTGAACTTAAGTTCATAGCCCCTATGAACATTAAAAAATGCAGTTTGATTGCTAAAATAGATTCGTAGATATTCAGTATCGTCTACATATTTCGGATGGTCGCCATGTTGGATTGTTAATTGTATAGGCCATAGAGTCATGTACCATTAAAGGAAAATTATTGCGTAGGTTCATTATTCAAAGTTTCACTTCGATCGCATGACTACATCACAATAAATAAAATCTTAATTTTAAAATTCGCACTGCCGCCATCTTGAGGTTATGTAAACAATTGAACTAAATTAGATACCAGTGGATTACAATGTGTATAAATATTTCCTGTGCCAGGTTTCAGTGCGCTTGGAACATTAAATCGCGAGAAAGGTCTATTTAAAATTTACAAATTCGCTTGGCCGCCATGTTCGTTTTGTAGTTAAACGGTTTTTGAAAGTCTTATAGATGGACTTCCAGTAGTGCCCTTTATCTCCGTACAAAATTTCAGGGTTTTACCGCTAATAGTTTCAGAGATATAGAATGCCGGTGAAATATTTCGCACATCCGCCATCTTGTGATTATGTAAACAATTGAACGAAGTTAGATGTCGGTGCATTACAATGTATATAAACATATACTGTACCAAGTTTCATTGCGTTTGGTGGTCAAATCGCGAGAAACGTCTATTTAAAAGTCGCAAATTCGCTTGGCCGCCATGTTGGTTTTGTAGTTACCAGATTTTCAAAAATCACATAAGTGAACTTATAGTAGTTCCCTATATCACCATAGAAAATGTCAGGGTAATATCGGTTATAGTTTCGGAGATATAGAATGCTGGTGAAATATTTCGCACTGCCACCATGTTGGATTGGTGAGTCGTAACAAAATTTGAAGGGCACGGTCGAGGTCGCCGGAAATAGTGCTATGAACTTTCCGAGTTTCATTGAAATCGCTCCAGCCGTTTAGATTTTATTAGAGGGGGACACACAAACGAATCACACACACACACACACTCACACACACACGGACAAAAGGTGATCTCATAAGCCTATTTTTTCAAAATTGAAAATAGGCTAATAAGAAGACACGTGTCTGAGGGTTTTTCGATGTGGTGTATATTATGAGGTGAAAGGGGTGAAAAGTGGGGGTTGAAAGATTCCTAACGGAGCGTGTATCTCTTAAATGACATAGGCGAGGAGTTTGAAACTCAGCGTAAAAAAACAGCATAAAAATAAGTAAATAGGTGTTTGACCGCTTTTTCATAAATCCAATTTATGGGGCCCAAGGGGAGGGGTGAAATTCTGGGGAAAAAAACAGGAAAGAAAGTGTCCTAACTGATTGACTGACTCACTCACTCATCAAACTCAGGGGGGAAAAACTGCTTTAAAGTAAGTAAATAGCTGTTCGACAGTTTTTTTCATAAATACAATTTAAGGGGCCCATGGGGAGGGGTGAAAATCTGGGGAAAAAAACAGGAAAGAAAGTGTCTTAACCGATTGACTCACTCACTCTTCTAACTCAGGGGGAAAAATGCTTTAAAATAAGTAAATATTTGTTCGACATCTTTTTTGATAAATCAAATTTAAGGGGTTCATCGGAAGGGGTGAAAACCTGAAGAGAAAAAAAATGAAAGAATATGTCCTGAATCACTCACTCACTCATCAACGCGCAGCCAAAAATATTGAAGTTGGAAACATGGCATTTTTGGTATATGTTCGTTGTATGTCAAAACCGTACACTAAGGGAGGATTTTTGGATATTCAGGTTCTAAAAGGGTCTTAAGGGGGTTAAACCTGCATTTCATTGAATAACAATATCTCACGAGTGGTTTCGTTTGTGGATGTGATACTCGGCATATAAACTAATCATTAGAAATAAGCAGACATGTGTCGAAGGGTTTTTCGATGTGGTGTATTATTATGAGGTGAAAGGGGTGAAAAAGGGGGGTTGATGGATTCAAATCAGAGCGTGTAGGCCTATCTCTTAAATGACATAGGCGAGAAATTTGAAACTCAGAGGAAATCAATCAGCTTAAAAATAAATAAATAAATAAATAAATAAATAAATAAATAAATAAATAAATAAATAAATAAATAAATAAATAAATAAATAAATAAATAAATAAATAAATAAACAAATAAATAAATAAATCAGCTTAAAAATAAGTAAATCGGTGTTCAACCGATTTTTCATGAATTAATTTAAGGGGCAAATGGGGTGTGGTGAAATTCTGGGGGAAAAAAGTAGAGGAAGTGTCCTAACCGACTGACTAACTCACTCACTCATCAAACTCAGGGGAAAAAGACAGCTTAAAAACAAGATGTTCAGTAAAGAACATATAGCCTACTTTCTCCTAAATGCATGGGTATTGTTATAACTCTTTGTCCTTTTCAAGGAGTATGATTGAATGTTGGTTGTAGTAGCTTGTTGAAATACAACGTGCTATAGGGATATTAAACATGAATATGAGGTGCCCTTTGCTAGAGCTACCTCTGTACCAAATTTCGTTCAATTCGGTTTCACCGTGTTTGAATTGATAGGGGGAATCGATTTGCACACATACTTGGCCACCATCTGCAAACTATTAGGCTGATGTTCTTGCAGTTTGGTCTGAATATGTTTCCCACATAAAGATATGGTGTTGCAAAATTTGGTAGAGACTAGATTATTAGGTTGGTCGTAATTCCATTTTAGCTTTTAACATTTGGGTGGCCGCGATTACGTTTCCGTCAAGATAGCGGTGATATAAAACATGACACTGAGGTGCCCTTTGCTAGTGCTACCTCTGTACCAAATTTCGTTCCATTCGGTTTCACCGTGTTCGAATTGATAAGGGGAATCGATTTTCACACAAAGATGGCCGCCATCCGCAAAATATTAGGCTGATGACCTATTAGTTTGGTCAAAGGATGCTCCCTCCATAAAGGTATGTTGTTGCTAAATTTGCTAGAGATCGGATGATTAGGCTAATCGTAATTTGATTTAAGCTTTGAACATTTGTGTGGCCGCCATTACGTTTCTGTCAATATGGCGGCGATATAAATCATGACACTGAGATGCCCTTTGCTAGTGCTATCTCTGTACCAAATTTCGTTCCATTCGGTTTCACCGTGTTTGAATTAATAGGGAGAATCGATTTTGACACAAAGATGGCCGCCATCCGCAAACTATTAGGCGAATGACCTATTAGATTGGTCAAAGGATGCTCCCTCCATAAAGGTATGTAGTTGCAAAATTTGGTAGAGATCGGATGATTAGGTTAATCGTAATTTGATTTAAGCTTTGAACATTCGTGTGGCCGCCATTACGTTTCAGTCAAGATGGTGGCGATATAAAACATGACACTGAGGTGCCCTTTGCTAGTGCTACCTCTGTACCAAATTTCGTTCCATTCGGTTCCACCGTGTTCGAATTAATAGGGGGAATCAATTTTGACATTAAGATGGCCGCCACCAACAAACTATTAGGCTAATAACCTATTAGATTGGTCAAAGGATGCTCCCTCCATAAAGGTATGTAGTTGCAAAATTTGGTAGAGATCGGATGATTAGGTTAATCGTAATTTGATTTAAGCTTTGAACATTCGTGTGGCCGCCATTACGTTTCTGTCAAGATGGCGGCGATATAAAACATGACACTGAGGTGCCCTTTGCTAGTGCTACCTCTGTACCAAATTTCGTTCCATTTGGTTTTACCGTGTTTGAATTAATAGGGGGAATTGATTTTCACACAAAGATGGCCGCCATCCGCAAACTATTGGGCTAATGACCTAGTTATTTGGTCAAAAGATGCTTCCTCCATAAAGGTATGTTGTTGCAAAATTTGGTAGAGATCGGATGATTAGGTTAATCGTAATTTGATTTAAGCTTTGAACATTTGTGTGGCCGCCATTACGTTTCCGTCAAGATGGCGGCGATATAAAACATGACACTGAGGTGCCTTTTGTTAGTACTACCTCTGTACCAAATTTCGTTCCATTCGGTTGCACCGTGGTCGAATTAATAGGGGGGATCGATTTTCACACAAAGATGGCCGCCATCCGCAAACTATTACGCTGATGACTTATTAGTTTGGTCAAAGGATGCTCCCCCCATAAAGGTATGTTGTTGCAAAATTTGGTAGAGATCGGATGATTAGGTTAGTCGTAATTTGATTTAAGCTTTGAACATTTGTGTGGCCGCCATTACGTTTCCGTCAAGATGGTGGCGATATAAAACATGACACTGAGGTGTCCTTTGCAAGTGCTACCTTTGTACCAAATTTCGTTCAATTCGCATTCACCGTGTTCGAATTGATAGGGGGGGACAGACATTCAGAGTACACACACTCACACACACACACACACACACACACACACACACAGACACACACACACACACACACACACAGACTCACACACACACATACACACACACAGACAGACACACTTTTTTCGCCCTGTGTTGATCTCATAAGTCTACTTTCATTTTTTGCAAAAATCGAAAGTAGGCTAATAAGTTAATAGGTGTTCAAGCGTTTTTTCATCAATCCAATTTAAGAGCTTCATGGGGAGGGGTGAAATTCTGGTAAAAATAATTGAAAGAAAATGTCCTGTCTGACTCACTCACTCATCACGCCCAGCGAAAACTATTAAAGTTGAAAACATGAAATTTTGGGAATATGTTCGCTGTATGTCGAAAACGTCAACTAAGGAATGATTTTTGTTTATTCGGGTTTTAAAGAGGTGTTAAGGGGGTAAACGTGCATTTCATTGAATAACGATATCTCATGAGTTGTTTCTTTGGGGATGTGATATTTGGTATATAAACTAATCATTAACAAGAAGTTCCGTGACGAACTAAAGAGCCTACTTTTCTTAAAATTTAAGATTCGTGTCAATGATTAATCTATATGGTTCTATCTAGAATAATGACGAAATTAAGTTGGTAATATCGAAATTTCAACTTAGTTCGAAATACTGTATACCTGGCATAATGTAGCCTAATAGAGCACTACAGTTGGAAGCCCTGGTGACTGAATATATACTTAGTTCCATCTCTTAAGGTACAGAATACAAAATTTGTTTGGAGTCCAATGAATAGCATGGACGTTACATGCAGTTAAACATTGGATCTAACAGCGCGCGTAAAATCATGTTGGCAATAATGTCATGCATGTATTGGTCCGAAATAATCTGAAATAATATGATCTATTGTTGTGCCAATTTTGAATGAAATCCATTAGTTAGTAAAGAAGTTACATGCATTTTAAAATTGGATCTATCAGCAGGCTTATAATCATGTTGGCAGCACTGACGTATATTAGTTTCTCCAAATTCATCTAGAATGCCAGGTGCTATACGTGTGCAAAGTTTAGAGCTATTGGCTTGCATACTTTCTGATATATTGATATTAGGGTAACAAAAATAGAGACGGCACGTATTATCAGTTGGCAGCCCTGGTTGCCCTTAAGAATATGCATAGTCATATCTGTTATGGTACACATAGCACATACGAAATTTGGTTGAAATCCACACGATAGTATGGATGTTACATGTATTTAAATTTGGACCTCTCAGCAGGCTTAGAATCATGTTGGTAGCACTGACGTATATACGTTTCTCCAAATTAATATAGAATGTCAGGTACTATACGTGTGCATAGTTTAAAGCTGTCGGCTTGCATACTTTCTGATATATCGGTATTTTGGATGAAAGAAATTAAGAGCATTTATTAACAGTTGGCAGCCCTGGTGGTTCTTAATAATACGCTCAGTCATATCTGGTAAAGTACACATACACCATACGAAATTTGGTTGAATTCCAATTGATAGTGTAGAAGTTATATGCATTTAAAAATTGGAACTATCAGCAGGCTTATAATCATTTTGGCAACACTGCCATGTGTGGCCTCCTGGAAATTAAACTGCAATATTATTATCTAAACGTGTGTCAATTTTGAAATAGCTCCCATTCATACCTTCCAGGATATCCAACTTGGAGCTCAAATTTCAATTGCGATTTTTCAGCAGTTGGTAGCACTGACATCATTTTCAAATATGGCTGTGAGATATACAGGTATAGATCTTTACTCCTACCAAATTTTGTTTCGATTGCTCCAGCCGTTTAGGAGTTGATAGGGGGGGGACACACACACACACACACACACAGCCAGACAGACAGACAGACAGACAGAAGGACAGACAGACAGACACTCATTTGCCCGATCACATAAGTCTACATTTTCCTCATTTTTGCAAAATGTGAAAAGTAGTGTACCCGAAATACCTACCATCAGCATGTTGGAATCCCACGAAGACAGCTGGATCGTAGAGCCTGGAAACCCCGGCTATAAAATTTGCCAGATTCTACCCAACATAAGACGAGGAAATGGGGTACAGGAATTCCTAGCTGAGACTACGTTAAGAAAAACCATGGTGAACGACATAAGAAAGCTCAAAAGCACAAGAATAATAATGAACGCAATCTCTGGTGTGTGGGAAAACCACTGAAATACCCACCGCTGGCCTTCTTAACGTGTTCTCTTATCGTATCTATAAAGTACCACACTTCGAAGATTTTAAATTGATCAAAAAGAAAATTTATTCAGGAAAGGAAAATATAGTGTAAGTCACTATATTATACTTCAAGGCAGAGTCCACAACTTCCATCCGAAGTTTCATGAACATGAGAGAAAAATGCCAGCCCCCACATTCATCAATGTTGTTGACTGCATTTTACCCAAGAATGAGTGAACACAAATCATATACATGGTCCAACATAAATGTTGACAGCAATTGGAACATTTGAAATATAAACCCTGGAAATCTTCATATTTACAAGACATATATCAATTTATACCCTGAAAAAAAAATTAAAAAAAGCTATAATACAAATGTACAGTCATTTTGTAACACTTTCTTAGTGTGTTTCTTTTTATAGGATTCAGAAGTGACATCTTCCATGTGGTTTATTATATTTATGTTTGCTGGGTTTTTCTCTGATTTTATTTATCTCTTCTGACCGAGCAATAAAGCTAAGTCAAAAATTAACTTCTTTAATTTAATTTTAACACCCCTTTAAATGAACTCCTCACCAGACCGGAATTAGTGATTGTATAAAACGCCTGTTAAGCATTGCATTGATACAAATGGTCGAAGATTTTACCAGGTAGGTTTAATTCAACATGCCTAAAATGCATGATTTTCACAACAGATTATTTACTTGAACTGATACTGAAGTAAACTGCCCTAATTTCACAATCTATCTGAGTGGATTACTTTCCATACTACAACTTGGAATATTCCATTGAATACCCTTTTAATAATCAAGGACATTCGCCTTTACATGGCTTTGCCATTTAATATCATGCTACACTAAGCATTCATATTATTTATAATAACAGGCATTACTACTATCTCTTTAGCGCTTCAATTAGTTATCTTTCTTAGTGAACAAAGAATTCGGCTTAGTTGACAGATAACATTCACAATGAAATATTGTTGCTAAAATTATACAAGTTTCTTTACAGTTCAATTAATCACTGTTAAATTATTATTTCATTTGCTCTTATGTTATTATTATTCACGATCAATATGCATAGCTTTCAATAAGTGTTAAATAACAATTGCCGCTTTGGCGATATATCTGCTTCCACATAAATCTAGTCTGGGATTCGCGTTAATAACATAGGGTGAATGTATTCAAATGTCTTCAAACTGTGTTTAAAACATCTGTCTAGTCCATCAATAATGGATCTTGATCGAATCTAATAAAGCAAACGTAATGCAGAATCTCACAAAAAATTACGTTAGAACGAACCTGGATCAAGTCAAAATTCGGAATAAATTCCTAGCAAATCAAAACAAATCCGTTTTCTTCACTGAACCTGCTTCATAAAGCTTACTGCAGTATTCGAAAATCAATCTGAATACTGAAATTTCACTTTCGAGTGTATAACAGTCTTCTAAGTAGACTTACGGAAGTATAAACTCCAAATTGAGTCTACCCAAGCTCGAGTAATGTCATATGAAGGCATAAAACTAGTGTTCATATACAATATATATCAAACACGAAAAATGATGAATCTTGAGTGGCCTAAAGTTCCTCTTCTCTACATTAAATAAATTCCCCATAAAATGAACTTGAATCTACAGTAATCAAAAGAAAATTAAACTATAATACATGTAATTACAATGGGTGCATCCTTTTAATAGAATCAAAACCCTGTCCAGAATAGAATCAGTCTTGACACGAGGATCAAACCTAAATCCATTCTTAGACATTTTACGAAAAATCCTATATATATATACTGTATATATAAAAATGTGGCAGGGTGACAACGTTAGAATAAACATGCTTAGCTACGATTGAAGATGGTTAATTCAGTACCTTAGATGATTCTTGTAGAACACGAAAGAACACAGTCATGTCCTTTATGACTATTCCCTCCATGTAAGCAATAGAAGTCTTCACTGTCCAGGAAAGCGAGAAACGAACCCTGGATCTCCAGACATCTCCCATCTTGACTGAATGTTCCACTCTAATACCAACGACAGTTTCTTTCATCTTCGGATAACGTCCTATCAACCGCAGCACGCAATGATGTCTATATCGGCCCGAACACCAAAGTTCACTGGCCTCGCGCAATCGGTTCATTGCGAAACACACTGTATTGCAATACAACAGCTGTGTTCGCACTCACCAGGACGGGCCGCGCGACGTATAGCATCAGGATGAACGTAACTTCGCTCGCACAGTGACACTCATGTGTTTATATCGCCTAGCCGCACATGGTTAGGTCACTGAAGCACATAGCAACCTTTCCTCTAGACATGATATTGCTCAACATAGTTGCAAGATCACAGACATATGAGTTAGGCCCTAAATATATAAAAAGTATATTCAAAATTCAAGCACTCGTATTGAGAAATGCTTCTCAAATGGAGGTGCTAATTGTTCTGTCAACACACATGAAATGAGTGTATCGATTCGGCCAGTTCCAAAGCGAAGAATGTCTACTGAAAGAACATTATGATTGTATGCTTGTCAAAAGCAAGGATTCACCTTTCACGAACTCTATACGGCTGGCCTATAATGAACAGTTATCTAGCAAGACAAGCTGTGTTTTCATTTCGTTCGCAATGGCCTAATCGGAACTGATACTGGAGTCCTTCACGGCACTAAGGAAAACTCCCTGCTGTACAGTGATCGTACACTACTCAAGACGGACTTTCACTCACGGTGCAGGTGACATTTCGCCGCCGGTCACCGGTATAACTCGATACATGTGAACACGTGTATGGTATAGTCCAATCTACCCTCTCCGTTGTTCAAGCCAGTTCGCGACTGCGAGGTCACCTACCGTCGCGCCACGAGTGTTCAAAACTGGAACTGATAAGATGCAAATATCTTATTTCCGTGTTCCTAAGAATTCAATTATGTGAAAGTAGTTAATAATCCAACACCTGCTATAATTACAGACATGTTAAAATATGCCAGAACGTATAAAGAACTTCAATTCCCATCCAAAAGGCATAGTTTATCTCTTGTTGCTGGTCGATAAAAATAATCAATACCCCTAACCAATCAGCTGTGACAACAGTACTTGCAACGCATGCGCCCCGCTTCACTCGTCGAGATCGCTATCCAGAGTCAACTTGTGGGTCGCGAAACATATGATCCTGACTCTCGCTTCATGTTCACAAGTAATTACATATTACCTTCCCATAAAGGCATTCCAGTCATGAGAATGAGGGTACATATTCCTCTCGACATGATACATAAAGTCGGGACAGACTTATATGTATACAAAAAAAAAACTCTCATAATAATGGAACATCATTCTCATTTATTCATATTATCTTCTTGTAATATTTTCTAATGTTTTTCTATTGCCACTTCATCTGTAGCATCTTCCTTGATTCTCTCGTTCCTCTATTGCTACCTGATCTGTAGCATCTTCATTAAATCTTTATATATATATTATGGAAGTGTCGAGTTCTGAATTCCTACTTTCGTTTCGAAACTGATGTTTTCCTTTTCTCTTCGTCAGGATGTCGTTCATTTCTCCCCCGACTACTAGTAGTCGGTCTACTTTCTCGCTCATCAATCTCCTGATTTTCCCTCTCTTCTGAATTTTTTCGTCTATTATTTTTAGACTTTTCCTGCTCGCTTCTGAGCCTTTGTTTCTCTCGATCTCGTTCAAATTCCTCCGTCCTATAGTTTTTGTATCTGCTATAACCAGTACGTGGTCTATAATTGGGATTGTATGGTCTATCACGATACTTATTTCGATCATAATCATTATTCCGACGATAGAAATTCCTTTCCTCGTATTTTAGTGTCCAAGGTTGTTCATTTCGTTCTGCGTATCGATTGATCTGACGATCGTCCCTTTGGTAATTGTTCCTATTCCACCCTGGTTTAACATAATTTCTGTTCTCTGGTTTGGCTTGGTCTGTTTGCTGTGTTCTGTCCATGACGATAGTATTCACGGATCTGTGTTCATGTCGATTGTTTCTCGCAACTGTGGGTGTCGTAACAGCACTCACATAGTCCAGACGTCTCAACAAATCGTCCATCGCGGCTAAACTAGTGATTCCGGATGAAATTATGTTCCTCCTTACGTCAACAGGAAACTGTCGAGATATCGCCTCGATCAATTGTTCTTCAGTTAACGGAGGCTGTAAAAATCTTAATTTCGATAACTGACGAGAAAAATACTCAGAATAACTGGTCGGACCAGTACTTGAGTACTTGCTCGAATAGATTTCGGAACGAACGTTGCTCTGAACTTCCGTAGACCAAAAACGATTGATAAACGCTTCGGCAAACTCCTCGAAGTCGTTAAACGTGTATCTAAACGCTCTGTGCCACTGAAGCGGTGCATCGGAAAGAAAACGCTCTACCATACGTAGTTGTCTTTCCCTTGGCACGTGAGATTCAATAAAATAATCACGCATACTTCTTATGAATTATATAGGTGTCGTCCCATCAAGATTATTGAAACGACGAGGCTTATCCTCAAAATTCCTAATAATCGTAATGTGGCCTGCCCCATTAGATGTGTTCAGATTGTAGGCTCCCGTTCCTGTATGTGTCATCGGTGACGTGTATGTTTGGACACGTGGATTAGCTGAGCTGAAATTTGGATTAATATGATACTGTGGACTACTATTTGCCATAGGGGTTGGATATTTATCACCTCCTTCCCTTTCATGTGAAGTGAGATTAATCTCCTTAATCGTGGTTTGGAAATCTGCGATCCAATTTACCCTTAATTTATCCCTTAACTTATACAGATCTATACCGTTCCCAATTGTTAAATTCTCAAGTTGATCTCTGATTTGGTTGATTTCCGAAGTCTTTTTCTCACGCAATTCAATTAATTCCGTTTTGCCTTGATCAAATATTACCTCTAAAGTTTGAATTCTATCCTCCATGTTACCATGGTTTGTAGTTTGATTGGACTGAATTACATTCAACCTTTTTATCAGGTCCTCCCTTACATCTGTGATTTCCTTGCTGGATCTAATTTCACCTTCTACAATGTTCTTATTGACCTCTAATTTGAAGTCTTTGAAGTAGTCTTCATTTATTTTAGTCATCTCTTGCCTTAAAGTGACTACATTCTCGTTTATGATTCCTTTTATATCGACATCAAAGTCGTCTTTAATAAGTTTATTGTGGTCCCTAACTTGTGTTTGCAACAACAATAACTCTTCTTTTAAGTTTTCTAAAGATGCTTGGGTGTGAATTGTGTCATTTGACACTTGTAATTGAAGTGCTTCAATATTATTTTTAGATTCTCTCTTATTATTGGATAATTCTAATCGCATTTCTAATTGAAAATCTTTATTGGATTGTTCAGCTTCATTCAACTGGACCTGTAACAATTTCTGACTGGCATCTACTATGTCTATCATGGTTTGTATATTTGACTGTGTAGATTGCATCAGGCTTTTTGTTGATTCAATTTTAAGTAACTTTGTTTCTGTTTTATCTAGGCTAGTTTTAATTTTACCTAGTTCTGTTTCAAGATTATCCTGGCTAAGTTTAACACAATCCTGGCTTGTTTTAATTTTACTTAGTTCTGTTTCAAGATTATCCTGGCTAAGTTTAACACAATCCTGACTGAATTTAATGCTATCCTGGCTAGTTTTAATTTTACTTAGTTCTCGTTGATGGTTATCTTGACTAGATTCAACTTTACCTATTTTCAATTCAAGCTCATCAACTGTGGATTGAAGTTTATTGCCGCATAATTCTAGCTTCATTTGTCCAGTTTGAACTACGCCTAATTCCGTTTGTACTTTATGAATGTCTGTATGGGCTTGTTTTACGTCCACTTGGACCTCATCTACTATTTCATCTACCCTATTCACTTTGGTTTCTACTCTTTTAGAACTATTTTGTAGTTCCTTTAATGTGCCTTGGATGCCCGTAATATCTTGTCTGAGACTCTCAGCAACTACATCTTGTATAAGACTTTTACTTGTATTTGTCCAATGATCATGTATGGCATCGATTTTATTTTGTAACATACTGTATAACGACTTAAGGTCCACTACCTCCTCTTCTCCAGACATGGTATAATTAATATAATTCACTAAAGACAAACAACATGAGTATCACTATAACTAAGCAAAGCACGAACATTCCAATGAAATCCACTGCCACATGGGAATTTATTTAATGTATTGCATTACCTTATAACTAGGCTAACTTAAACATAACTAATAATAAAGTCAGCTATAAATATGAAAATTTCCACTCCTAAACGTGTGATGCTTTATATCGACGATAATAATATTATAGATCCTAATTTGACCATAATTTAAATGAACAAAAACTCTCCTAAATTACGATGAGTTCAAAAATGCTCATCAGCCGGATTTAACTACACCAAGCACTGTGTATGCAGCTCAAACGTGAACTACATCAAATGCCCCAGTCGACCAAACACGTCAGTAAAGATTCCGTAGTATTCCTTTCACTGTTCATGTTCTAATGGTATATTTATTACAAACTAGTGTAGCACCACTATTAATAAGAAGAAAATCTATTAATGGTTGCGTATCTACATGTATGCCATGCAAATTGAGTGTCCTCATATACGCTTTGTTCACAAGTGAATTCCGGCATTTTGTGCTAAAAATGTCAGTACACCATTACTTTCTGACGTTCATTCAAAGAATTCGCAATGATCGATGTAATGGCGTCAGAGTATACCCGTTCATTACGCCTTCCACGTGTTTAACAGCAATGTCGAACACTAGCATGAAATGGCGTCATTCAACCGGCCTATAGAACCATCATGGAGTATGACATCTCTGTCTAAGTCCCCGTAAGCTATGGCTCTCTCTCTGGTATTCCAGTTATATCTCTTCCAAACATTGGTCTCAAAAAAAAAACCATGGAATTTAATGGTACTCCAGTAAATTCTCGCCCCTGAACGTTGGAAGCCATATTCTATGTACCCGAAATACCTACCATCAGCATGTTGGAATCCCACGAAGACAGCTGGATCGTAGAGCCTGGAAACCCCGGCTATAAAATTTGCCAGATTCTACCCAACATAAGACGAGGAAATGGGGTACAGGAATTCCTAGCTGAGACTACGTTAAGAAAAACCATGGTGAACGACATAAGAAAGCTCAAAAGCACAAGAATAATAATGAACGCAATCTCTGGTGTGTGGGAAAACCACTGAAATACCCACCGCTGGCCTTCTTAACGTGTTCTCTTATCGTTTCTATAAAGTACCACACTTCGAAGATTTTAAATTGATCAAAAAGAAAATTTATTCAGGAAAGGAAAATATAGTGTAAGTCACTATATTATACTTCAAGGCAGAGTGCCCAACTTCCATCCGAAGTTTCATGAACATGAGAGAAAAATGCCAGCCCCCACATTCATCAATGTTGTTGACTGCATTTTACCCAAGAATGAGTGAACACAAATCATATACATGGTCCAACATAAATGTTGACAGCAATTGGAACATTTTAAATATAAACCCTGGAAATCTTCATATTTACAAGACATATATCAATTTATACCCTGAAAAAAATAAATTAAAAAAAGCTATAATACAAATGTACAGTCATTTTGTAACACTTTCTTAGTGTGTTTCTTTTTATAGGATTCAGAAGTGACATCTTCCATGTGGTTTATTATATTTATGTTTGCTGGGTTTTTCTCTGATTTTATTTATCTCTTCTGACCGAGCAATAAAGCTAAGTCAAAAATTAACTTCTTTAATTTAATTTTAACACCCCTTTAAATGAACTCCTCACCAGACCGGAATTAGTGATTGTATAAAACGCCTGTTAAGCATTGCATTGATACAAATGGTCGAAGATTTTACCAGGTAGGTTTAATTCAACATGCCTAAAATGCATGATTTTCACAACAGATTATTTACTTGAACTGATACTGAAGTAAACTGCCCTAATTTCACAATCTATCTGAGTGGATTACTTTCCATACTACAACTTGGAATATTCCATTGAATACCCTTTTAATAATCAAGGACATTCGCCTTTACATGGCTTTGCCATTTAATATCATGCTACACTAAGCATTCATATTATTTATAATAACAGGCATTACTACTATCTCTTTAGCGCTTCAATTAGTTATCTTTCTTAGTGAACAAAGAATTCGGCTTAGTTGACAGATAACATTCACAATGAAATATTGTTGCTAAAATTATACAAGTTTCTTTACAGTTCAATTAATCACTGTTAAATTATTATTTCATTTGCTCTTATGTTATTATTATTCACGATCAATATGCATAGCTTTCAATAAGTGTTAAATAACAATTGCCGCTTTGGCGATATATCTGCTTCCACATAAATCTAGTCTGGGATTCGCGTTAATAACATAGGGTGAATGTATTCAAATGTCTTCAAACTGTGTTTAAAACATCTGTCTAGTCCATCAATAATGGATCTTGATCGAATCTAATAAAGCAAACGTAATGCAGAATCTCACAAAAAATTACGTTAGAACGAACCTGGATCAAGTCAAAATTCGGAATAAATTCCTAGCAAATCAAAACAAATCCGTTTTCTTCACTGAACCTGCTTCATAAAGCTTACTGCAGTATTCGAAAATCAATCTGAATACTGAAATTTCACTTTCGAGTGTATAACAGTCTTCTAAGTAGACTTACGGAAGTATAAACTCCAAATTGAGTCTACCCAAGCTCGAGTAATGTCATATGAAGGCATAAAACTAGTGTTCATATACAATATATATCAAACACGAAAAATGATGAATCTTGAGTGGCCTAAAGTTCCTCTTCTCTACATTAAATAAATTCCCCATAAAATGAACTTGAATCTACAGTAATCAAAAGAAAATTAAACTATAATACATTTAATTACAATGGGTGCATCCTTTTAATAGAATCAAAACCCTGTCCAGAATAGAATCAGTCTTGACACGAGGATCAAACCTAAATCCATTCTTAGACATTTTACGAAAAATCCTATATATATATACTGTATATATAAACATGTGGCAGGGTGACAACGTTAGAATAAACATGCTTAGCTACGATTGAAGATGGTTAATTCAGTACCTTAGATGATTCTTGTAGAACACGAAAGAACACAGTCATGTCCTTTATGACTATTCCCTCCATGTAAGCAATAGAAGTCTTCACTGTCCAGGAAAGCGAGAAACGAACCCTGGATCTCCAGACATCTCCCATCTTGACTGAATGTTCCACTCTAATACCAACGACAGTTTCTTTCATCTTCGGATAACGTCCTATCAACCGCAGCACGCAATGATGTCTATATCGGCCCGAACACCAAAATTCACTGGCCTCGCGCAATCGGTTCATTGCGAAACAAACTGTATTGCAATACAACAGCTGTGTTCGCACTCACCAGGACGGGCCGCGCGACATATAGCACCAGGATGAACGTAACTTCGCTCGCACAGTGACACTCATGTGTTTATATCGCCTAGCCGCACATGGTTAGGTCACTGAAGCACATAGCAACCTTTCCTCTAGACATGATATTGCTCAACATAGTTGCAAGATCACAGACATATGAGTTAGGCCCTAAATATATAAAAAGTATATTCAAAATTCAAGCACTCGTATTGAGAAATGCTTCTCAAATGGAGGTGCTAATTGTTCTGTCAACACACACGAAATGAGTGTATCGATACGGCCAGTTCCAAAGCGAAGAATGTCTACTGAAAGAACATTATGATTGTATGCTTGTCAAAAGCACGGATTCACCTTTCACGAACTCTATACGGCTGGCCTATAATGAACAGTTATCTAGCAAGACAAGCTGTGTTTTCATTTCGTTCGCAATGCCCTAATCGGAACTGATACTGGAGTCCTTCACGGCACTAAGGAAAACTCCCTGCTGTACAGTGATCGTACACTACTCAAGACGGACTTTCACTCACGGTGCAGGTGACATTTCGCCGCCGGTCACCGGTATAACTCGATACTTGTGAACACGTGTATGGTATAATCCAATCTACCCTCTCCGTTGTTCAAGCCAGTTCGCGACTGCGGGGTCACCTACCGTCGCGCCACGAGTGTTCAAAACTGGAACTGATAAGATGCAAATATCTTATTTCCGTGTTCCTAAGAATTCAATTATGTGAAAGTAGTTAATAATCCAACACCTGCTATAATTACAGACATGTTAAAATATGCCAAAACGAATAAAAAACTTCAATTCCCATCCAAAAGGCATAGTTTATCTCTTGTTGCTGGTCGATAAAAATAATCAATACCCCTAACCTATCAGCTGTGACAACAGTACATGCAACGCATGCGCCCCGCTTCTCTCGTCGAGATCGCAATCCAGAGTCAACTTGTGGGTCGCGAAACATATGATCCTGACTCTCGCTTCATGTTCACAAGTAATTACATATTACCTTCCCATAAAGGCATTCCAGTCATGAGAATGAGGGTACAGTAGGCTAAAAATAATCAGACATGTCTAAGGGTTTATCGATGTGTTGTATTTTATGAGGTGAAGGGGGTGAAAATTGAGGGTTGAGGGATTCTTAACGGAGCATGTATCTCTTTAAAGACATAGGCGAGAAGTTTGAAATTCGGCGGGAAAAAACAGCTTAAAATACAAATAACTAGGTGTTCGACCGTATTTTCATAAATCCAATTTAAGGGGCCCTTGGAGAGGGGTGAAATTCTGGGGGAAAAACAGGAAAGAAAGTGTCCTAACTCACTCACTCATCAAACTCAGGGGGGAAGAACAGCTGAAAAATAAGTAAATAGGTTTTCGACCGTTTTTTTTCCATAAATCCAATTTAAGGGGTTAATGAGAGGGGTGAAATTCTGAAAAATAAATGAAAGAAAATGTCCTGACTTACTCACTCACTCATCATCGCCCAGCAAAAATTATTGAAGTTAGAAACATGACATTTTGGGGCTATGTTCGTTGTATGTCGAAAACGCCCACTAAGGAAGGATTTTTGGATATTCAGATTCTAAAGGGGGGTATTAAGGGGGTAGACTTGCATTTAATTGAATAACAATATCTCCCGATTGGTTTCCTTGGGGATGGGATGCTCGGCATATAAACTCATCATTAAGAATAAGCAGTCATATGTCTAAGGGTTTATCGATATGGTGTATATTATGAGGTGAAAGGGGTGAAAAGTGGGGGCTGAAAGATTCCTAACGGAGCGTGTATCTCTTAAACGACATAGGCGAGTAGTTTGAAACTCGGAGGAAATCAATCAGCTTAAATAAATAAATAAATAAATAAATAAATAAATAAATAAATAAATAAATAAATAAATAAATAAATAAATAAATAAATAAATAAAATGAATAGGTGTTCGACCGTTTTTTTTATAAAAATCAATTTAAGGGGCCTATGGGGAGGGGTGAAATTCTGTAAGAAAAACGTCCACTAAGGAAGGATTTTTGGATGTTCACTCTCATCGACCAACCAAAACTATTAAAGTTAGAAGAATGATATTTTGGGGATATGTTTGTTGTATGTCGAAAACGTCTACTAAGGAGGGATTTTTGGATATTCAGGTTCTAAAGGGGTGTTAACGGGGTTAAACCTGCATTTCACTGAATAACAATATGATACGACAATGACGCAAGCGAAGCGAGAATAAAAATGAGATGGTATGTGTATGTGTATTACTTAATCACGCAAGTACCACTGGTCCGATTTACATGAATTTTACATGGAAGTAGCTGATTTACCTGGTTAATATATAGGCTACTTTTGATTTCAATACTTTGCACTATTTAAATATGGCGACCATTTTAGTGACGTCACTACACCCTTTGGTTTCAAACTTTCATATTTCCATTTCAAATAAAAAGAGAAAGCTAAGAAATAGCAAACTTTTGATGCCATATACGAGGTTTAAAATTACATTTTCTATCCGAAAGGTATCTCCAATGGTTAGCGAGTAAAATCTAAATTTGTGCTATAAAACACGGTCAACACCGAGCGGTGTAGTTGGACAAAATGTTCCATCCTTAATCTCCCTCCGCGCAGCACCTCGCCTATCCCCTGTTTTAACTGTCACCTTCACATTTTAATTTATTTATGACGCGTAGCGAAGCATGGGTACTTCAGCTAGTATATTATATTATTTAATTAAATTAAGTAAGTGAGTAATTACACTACTTTTTGTAGAAAGTGAAACACCCAGAAGAAATGGTCCGAGACACTCCCAGAACAGGGGTCGTGTAGGCTTGCGTTTCCATACTTAGTGATTGAAATAGCAGAGAGATGGCGTGCTCATTGGCCCACCAGTGCCCTCTGTCGTGGGACCGGACGCATAATTTTTTTTTCAGCCCGAGCCTAGCCACAGTATATATTTCCGAGCTTCTTATTGGCTGTTATGTCAAGCCATTCTCCTGGTTCCGAAACGAGACGGTAGATAGCAGGGGTCACATCACTTCAAACATGGAGGAACGTTATCGAGTGAGATGTGGATAATATTCGATGTTGAATTGCATTATTAGCGTGAAACAGGCATGAAACTTGCTTTAGTTCAAGTTTAAAACAACTCACGCAGCAAATGAATGCGTTCCAATCAACATTTAAGGTCTAAGTGAAATCATTTGACATTTAATCACATGTATTAGTACCTATGATAAAATACAGCACTCTCGAGGGCAGATGTGCACAAGTGGTAGAGAGCGAGCTTGGTAACTTTGAGGTCCCGGGTTCAAGTCTGCCCTAGGGCACAGATTTTTACTTCTTTTGAATTATTTCATAATATCCTCCCTACCTTTTACAGCATGTTTTATGCCTTGTTTCATTGAAATTATCTGTATGGGTGATTGAAATAATAAACATTGTTGGGAGGAATTCTTCCCTATTCTCACTTGAATTTATATTCCCCCGCTTACTGTTCAACGCGGCTAGCGTTCTTTGCTGTCTCCCCAGAGGTCCGGGTTCGATTCCCAGTTCTGCAGAGAAATTTCAATTCTGGTGTGAGGACTGCAGCGGTGTACACTCGGCCTCATGAGCCAAAACTGAGTAGAGGTGTGTCCGATTCCCCAGCTATTTTGGAAGTGATTTTCCATAGTTTTCCACTTCTACTTCAGACAAATGCCGAAATTGTTCATAACAAAAGCACGACCGCCTCCTTGCGAATCCTCACCTGAATATCAAATACTCACCATACTACAGAAACCACAATAACACAGGTTATCAGAGAAATTTATTTATTTACTTATTTATTTATTTACAAAGAGCCTCCGTGGCTTAGGCGGCAGCACGCCGGCCTCTCACCGCTGGGTCCGTGGTTCAAATCCCGGTCACTCCATGTGAGATCTGTGCTGGACAAAACGGAGGCAGACAGGTTTTTCTCCGGGTACTCCGGTTTTCCCTGTCAAAATTTCATTCCAGCAACACTCTCCACTATCATTTCATTTCATCTGTCATTCATTTAATCATTGCCCCAGAGGAGTGCGTCAGGCCTCGGCAGCCGGCACAGTTCATATCCTCGCCGCTAGATGGGGGCTTCATTCATTCCATTCCTGACCCGGTCGGAGACTGGAAGCAGGCTGTGGATTTTCATTTTTTCATTTATTTACAAGTAGGAGGGCTCAATGACCACCATGTCCAAGTTGCTCAAATGAACAAGAGCAACATCAGCGTCAATTCCTGCAGTGGTCAAGCTGCTGGCCTCACCAAGGTGGACCAGCCTTTAATGAGTCACAATGGCAAATCGTTGTTTGGTGAATAAATGTGGAAGCATTTGCCATTGTGACTCATTAAAGGCTGGTCCACCTTGGTGAGGCCAGCAGCTTGACCACTGCAGGAATTGACCCTGATCTTGCTCTTGTTCATTTGAGCAACTTGGACATGGTGGTCATTGAGCCCTCCTACTTGTAAATAAATAAATAAATAAATAAATAAATAAATGAATAAATTTCTCTGATAACCTGTGTTATTGTGGTGTCTGTAGTATGGTGAGTATTTGACATTCAGGTGAGGATTCTCAAGGAGGCGGTCGTGCTTTTGTTATGAACAATTTTGGCATTTGTCTGAAGTATAAGTGGAAAACTATGGAAAATCACTTCCAAAATAGCTGGGGAATCGGACACACCTCTACTCAGTTTTGGCTCATGAGGCCGAGTGTACCCCGCTGCAGTCCTCACACCAGAATTGAAATTTCTCTGCAGAACTGGGAATCGAACCCGGACCTCTGGGGAGACAGCAAAGAACGCTAGCCGCGTTGAACAGTAAGCGGGGGAATATAAATTCAAGTGAGAATAGGGAAGAATTCCTCCCAACAATGTTTATTATTTCAATCACCCATACAGATAATTTCAATGAAACAAGGCATAAAACATGCTGTAAAAGGTAGGGAGGATATTATGAAATAATTCAAAAGAAGTAAAAATCTGTGCCCTAGGGCAGACTTGAACCCGGGACCTCAAAGTTACCAAGCTCGCTCTCTACCACTTGTGCACATCTGCCCTCGAAAGTGCTGTATTTTATCATAGGTACTTATACATGTGATTAAATGTCAAATGATTTCACTTAGACCTTAAATGTTGATTGGAACGCATTCATTTGCTGCGTGAGTTGTTTTAAACTTGAACTAAAGCAAGTTTCATGCCTGTTTCACGCTAATAATGCAATTCAATATCGAATATTATCCACATCTCACTCGATAACGTTCCTCCATGTTTGATCGGATGTGACCCCTGCTATCTACCGTCTCGTTTCGGAACCAGGAGAATGGCTTGACATAACAGCCAATAAGAAGCTCGGAAATATATACTGTGGCTAGGCTCGGGCTGAAAAAAAAATTATGCGGACCGGACCGGTCCGTGTTCCACACAGCTCTGTCGGCGTGGGGCCGTCATACCAAGTGGAAACGTGTAGCAAGTGCAAAGATGCCTCGCCGACATCACAGGGTGGACTATCAGCATGTGAGTGTGATTGAACGGGGCAGAATGCTTGGGCTCCGGGAGGCGGGTCTGTCGTACCGGGACATTGCGGCTCGTACAGGGCACGCTGCGTCAACAGTAAGGCGTCTGTGGATCCAGTGGAGAGAGGAGGGCCGTGCACAGCGACGACAGGGTACAGGACGACGCAATGTGACCACAGCGCGAGACGACCGCCATCTTCTCCGCATGGCCTTATCGGACAGAACAGCGTCGTCCTCGGCGTAGGCTCGACGTCGGAGCACTGCAACGGGGGTGGACATGTCTGCGTCGACGGTGAGGCGCCGTCTTTTGAGGGCTGGACTGGTAGCATGCATGCCACTGCGTCGGCTTCCATTGACTGGGAGCCACTGACGCCTCCGACTACAATGGGCACGTACACGCCGACACTGGCAGGCTGAGTAGCGAAATGTAGTGTTTTCAGACGAGTCCCGCTTCAACCTGTCCTACAGTGATGGCCGCATACGCGTCCGACGCCACCGTGGAGAACGCAATCAGGCAGACTGTATTGTTGAGCGGCATAGCGGACAAACACCAGGTGTAATGGTTTGGGGAACAATTATTGTCTACAATATAACAGGCGATCGCGCCTCGTACGTCTTGCGGACAATCAGAACAGTGACCGCTACATCAGGGAAGTTTTACAGCCCGTGGCACTGCTCCTCTTGCAGGCCGTTCCACAGGCCATATTTCAGCAGGACAATGCCCGCCCACATGTGGCGAGGAATGTGCAAGCCTTCAGGTCCACCTGCCGCCACAGTTGATGCTTTGTGGACACGCCTACAAACCGCGTGGGACGGAACTCCCCAGCGGTCTTACTCATGGCTGTGATTATATGGAACCTACTGTATTGAGGTATGAGTGGTGCTTAGTAATGCTATTCAGGGCACAGTCAGTGCCTGTGGATGCTGTGAAAGGTTCTACTCATAGGGTTAGTACTGCTGTTTTGACTCATTGAGGAATGCAATGGCAAACTATCTCACTCCTCATCTAGCGTAGTGCGCCTCAATATCGCGCTGCATTGGGTTTTTGTGGGTATCTACCCACATAACCTAACGGCAGTACTTTTTGAGGATCCAACCAGCCTTTGGGCTGACTACCTAACAGACAGTTCTCATTATGGCGGACATTGTTTAGAAAGTGGTTTGAACGTAATCGAATAGGTAGTTCTTTTTTAAATTAGTTAAATTACGAAGCCACGCAAATATTGAATCTAATAACTTGAGGGACAGATGTCGATATAGTGCATCCACTTCAAAATCTTCTATGAGCAAATTTAACATCCCAGACTATAATCCCTTTGATCAATACGTGCCAAAAAATAATATTTAACGGAACAGATCATTCATATCTATATAACCTTACAGCGTATTAACGTATGTTATAATAATATTACATTTCACATTAATGTGTTTAGACCAACATCTCTAATGTGAGAACGTACTACTTACGAAGGATGTCAATTTTGTTAAGTTATCATTGGTTAGTTCGATAAATTTGGGTTACTATGAAAACAATGCCGTGTCGTTTTACAGTGTTCATTACAATACCAAAATTCCGTGTCGTTTTACAGTGTTCATTAAAGTGCCAAGGAGAGGACGAGCTGACACAGGTCGTCGAAGTCATTCAAATGCGTGGCTACTTCACAATTCACATTCAAACCGCATTGATGACCAACGAGTGACGGATAATGAAAATAATCGTATTGTAATGCCTGATTTATGTTCGAGAGCGCGACTGAAAATGAACGACGAGCGAATAGATTCAGAATGCGAGTTCGTGAACATCAAACATAGGCTAACGGCAGCGAGTACGACACAATGAACATGACCGATTGTGCCGACGCGATGCTCCTGTGAACCTGGAACGCCAGTTAACCGTATCAAAGGAGGAGCTCATTCAGCGTGTTTTTCCAAAGGTAGCGCAGAACTTAAAGAAAACATAATTGGCTGAGCAAACGAGCCATAATGGCAGCGATAAACAAAGATCGCAACGCGTCCATTCAAAATTTCATTCCGGGACATTTGTTTTCCTTCAAGTCGGTTGACACAGTCATCCAGGATGAGGTGTCAACTATCCCACACAATTTTTGAATTCGCTGGAATTGCTTGGATTACCACCTCACAATTTGCAATTGAAAGTAGACTCAGTCATCATCATGTTGCGTATCATCAATCAACCTCGACTATGCAATGGAACGAAACTGACTGTGAAAAAGCTTATGAACAACGTCAGCGATGCGACGATCATCAAGGGAAAGTACGAAGGAGAGGATGTTATGATTCCGCGCATCCCGATGATTCCAACGGATGTGCCATTCGATTTTAAACGGTTGCAATTCCCCGTGCGTCTGGCCTTCGCAAAGACCATCAACAAATCAAAAGGCCAGTCGTTGGAAGTTTGTGGAATTAACTTGGAGTTTCCGTGTTTCGCGCATGTCACATGTTCGCGTGTCGGAAAGCCGTCATTTTGTTTATTTACGCGCCAGAAAACAAAACTATGAGTGTAGTTTACCAGAAAGCTTTGCATTGAATGTTAACTGCATTTATCTTTCATGTAAATAAAATACATTGAATTCATTGAATTACAAACGAGTTTCATTTGATAATGATAACCAAACAAAACTCAAACCGTACACGATGCTGCTAATATTATCGATCTCTCTTAATTGGAGTTGGAAAGTTGATTAGGATTAATAATCGCTTATGAAGAGTTACAATCAAATCAATTTCAGATAGTACGAAGTTCAGCGGGCCATCTAGTAGCTTAATAAATGTTTCCCTTGTCAAGGAAACGGTGAAACTCGACCACTTAACTTAACAGCCACCATTATGAATTTTGTTTATGTTTAACTGTGCCGAAGACCATTTTACAAATTGCACAGTATTGAACCCGCTAACCACTGGTTCATGTGATATTTTTCACCGCAACGCATTTTTGATGCATAATTTTTGAACGCACCCACTGACCGACCATGCTGTCGCTACATGCTAACATTCTTTGGAGTTATAAATGGTTGATCTTTTTACTACGGAGAAAACCACTATTAAATAATCTGAAGCTAAATTATGACACTTCTATTTTCTACGAAGCTCAGATTTTATCACACTGTAATTTTGTATCATCGAAACATTCTTTAGAATGTGATTTCTGCTTTTGGTAAGGTAGTAACTTCGCAGATGCGCGAACCGGAACCAGACAGACGCTGCACGACCAGTGTAGTTACAAGCTAATGCAGCGCATAGCTGAGAGCTTACCACATGTGTTTGGATTATCATCAAAGTTGGATGCCGCTTGTATTAAGTCCGTCTATAAGGCGAGGTAGGCGAGGGAAGCAATCCTAGTGCATCGCATTTTATTTCATTTCGAACAGTGAAATTATCAATATTTCAGCCGGAGAAGGCTTGTGCTGCGAATTCTGTGAATTTTTGGGAAAGTTGATCATAACCGTGGAACGACACATTTTCAGCCACGTGCTTGAACGTAATACTTCGGCATCGTCGAGTGGCGATACATACATCACTCCCAGTGAAATAATTAATAACCGAGTGGATCATTTCTACACTCATAACTGCGAATATTGCTTCAATCGCAAGTGCGATTATTTTCAGTGAAACGCAACGCCGATGCCACGTGATTTGTGGGCAAGTGAAATCTGTATCAGTGAAGCAGATAAGAGTGCATGGCCAATTTTTAAGCCATTTGCGCCGTGTAGAAGCAGTGAGTTTAGTGCCACGTTAAAGCTAACTTCTGTGAAATTGTGCTACGCTTATTCATTGTACCTTAAAGTGGTAAAGTCACATTTCAAGATGTCATATTCTGACGACCACGTGTACGACAATCCTTGTTACGCATCACCTGTGGAGATGAGCTGTTAAGCCTCATAATGTGAAGGAGTGGACCAGAGAACTACAGCCGATGACGGAAGAATCATGGCTTTAGCATCCGCTAACCCAAGGAAGATGACGACTTTGAGGAGGAGTCTGGTTATATCATCACGACAACGACGAGGACGAGTAAAGGCCGTGGAGATGGATAGAGCCGATGTGGAGGCTCAGATTAGACAACCCTTGTCCGGAGACCAAAGCCTTATTATATCCCTCGGGTCGTTGGAACGACCGAGATGTAGACATCCTTTCATGTGAGTCCGAAATATTCATTCCTTGTGAGGTTCTTTTGTGGTGTAGCTTAGTGTAGTTTATTGTAGAATCAGCCAAACTTCTTGACAAGCCATAGGTAGGTTTTGTACTGTTAGAATTAATCCTTGTAGTTCACTTTCAGTGATTGTTAGTCACCTGTAGTGATTGAATTTCTCTTCGATCACGGTGCATTCTGAGGGACATCGCTCCGATGTTATTTCTACCCCTGCTAAGCGTGACTGTAGTCTTGTTACTACGTTTTGTTCAACCTTAGGTGGGTGATCTTGTACAGTTATATGGGATGACGGTCAGACGTCATGGCCCAGTGTAATTTTTATAACACCCCTTTCTAGTAAATGTTGCCACGCCACTGATTTAGTCAGAACAGTCCGTATCGTTGGATAGTCGACTGTAGCTATCAGTTTTGTAATACTATGTCATTTTTCATTTTTGATGTGCTATGAAGCCATCCAGTTCAAGTTTGAACACATTCAGAGTGTTACAGTTTGTATGCAATCTAGCATCGAACCTAGCAACGAATGCCGTATCATTGGCAAACTTAGCAATTGTAAGATTTGCACCTTTATAATGTTTATTTCTTGTCAGTGTTTCGACACAGTTGTTATTTTGGTTATATTTAGACAGAGCAGTTATGAACTGACATATCTGCACATTTCAAAGAGGTTCAGATTAAGTGGAATATCTATGTTTTTCTTTTCTTTGACTTTTCAAACATGCTATATCTTTGAGCATAGTTTTAAGGCGTGATTTCAAGCCTAATGCTTATGTAAATTTCTATTATATCTGGGTCATGATAACAAGGCCAGTTTTCTAATAGTACTTTCTGCATGAAAGCTGCCTGCCTTCAGTGATGTGTATTTTCTAAACTGGCCATGTGAATGATTGCGAGTAGCGAGGCTAGCTCGATTCATGGACAGGTGTTTACAGTTCCCAGCATGCAGTGTACTAGAGCACACTCACTCAGTGAGACCATAACTTTCAGACTCTTTGACAATGCTTATAGCGTTACTAACATTTAGATGATGTGTCTCATATGTAGGTCAATGTCCAGGCCACCATTTTGTAATGATCATATGTTTTGCTACTTAGAGATGACTGGCGGGGAGCCATGTGTTTGCATCGCTACTAGAGCGAATATCTTTCTTCTCCATCTGAGAATGTTTTCACGTTATGTGAAGGTTTATTTATGGTAATTAAGACGCTAGATGAGACACCTGCTTAGAGGCTATATTTATGTGTGTCCAGACTTCGATTCTGTTGACTGTGTTATTGTAGGGAGGTAACCGATGTTCATGCCAGGCCTTACCCAGAGGTTAATTAAGTGAGCCGAGAGCCACTAATAACCTGTGTTATTGTTATGTCCGAGCGGGGGGGGGGGGGGCTCGTTGACGGTGTTATAGCAGAGATTGATCTCGCACGAGACTGCTACTGCTGAGCCCAAGGTATTCAGGATTGTCAGCCTATTCGTCATAAACCAACGATAATTTAAACCAACGATTCTAATAATCAGTAACGTCATTATTATAAACTTGATGATAATTAACTACTCATAGCATTTAACCTTGATTTTCTTGCATTTTGGACCTGATGGCTGGCACTTGCTTTGTGCACACTTCTCTTGTGGAAGTAATCTAGGACAGATGACACTAATTTTTATCGACGGAGGGCTTGCTCGACCTTTAGTCAGTAGCTGGTGGAGCGTGAGCCTCATGCGACGTTAGACGTAGTTTTCACTACGCAATCGCCAACGTAAATCACATGCACGTAGATGACACTGGTTTACAAACAGTAACCCAGGGCGAAGGCAGGAATAATAATGTTTACGGTCTTGTTTTATTTATTTCAAGTGTATGATAACCCTTTGTTTACCCTTTACTTAGATGATAAGAGGGCATTTAATGTTTTTGTTTGACGGCTTGTCATGTAGATTTTGTATTAAATTGTTTTTGCTTTACGGACGTCATCGCCGTAAATTTTGTATTAATTGTTAGGAATTAGCTAGATTTAAAAATAAATGTAAATGAGGAAATTGTATCATCCTAACTTAGATTTGCTATTGCTACCCTGTTAAATGTAAATTCCGTTATTAGCTTATTTTGTAACTTGACTTAGAGACTATTGCCGTACCATTTACCCAGCGTTGTTGTTGTTGCTTTACTTTGTCAGATAGATCTTTCGCGAGTGTTTACAGTAGTTTACAGTTAGGGTACTGATCTTTTATTTTTATTTATTTATTAGTTTGCGGATTAGCCGATAGAAACCCTCCGAACCAGGCTAGGTGTCTGAATATTTTAAATAAATATTTCTACAAGTTTTACCGAAGTCTGGAAGTTTAATTTCTCAGTCTAGCTTTAGGGGGTGTATATTCTTGGGCTGTCTATGACCTTTTAGCAACCATGTCACCACGGATCCCCTGGATCATGGATTTCTCGTGCCGCTGTGGCCTATAAGAAATTCACCCAATCCTCATGGCACATGGGTCCGGCAGGTGAGGTGTTAGGGATGTCGTTTCGGCTGTTGGCAACCCTGATAGCTCCTCTGACGGGCACAGTATGTACTCTACACATGACGTAGTTCACATGTAAAAAGTTTCATTTATTTATGTATGGTACAGGGTCATTATACCGTATATGTGCGCGAGAGTAAACACGGCTAAGCTGGCTGTGACTGGCGCAGATCGCGGGCGCGCGTACACGGTTTAGCCAGTGGTGGAGCGCACTTTCACACTTTTACCAATCATGTTCAATAATGTGTAATTACAGTGCTCATATCCGATGCTGAAAATTACCTCCCTCTCTTGTAACACACACCCGACATCTTCTGATGAAAGAATGGACAACAATCTCATCTAATTTTCTATAAGAACACAACGATGTGTGTTAAAACTATTTTATTATTTACGGAGCCTGTTTACTTGAATCGTGTTGCGAGCCTTCTAATTGTGCTAGCATTAGGCACAGGTCTTCCTGGAAACTTGATTCGAAATTTTCTTCTTGTCTCAGAACAAGATTTTCTGCTTTTCATATAAGAATTATGGATATACACACGTTCGCGCAATTTGAATTGGTGTCTAGGCATGACCAACAATCACAGTAATCACAATACTCACTAAACGTTCAACACTAACGTCTAAGCTTTGCAGATACACGCCCATATGACTGACAAAACACATGTGAACTAACGATATGAGACAGCGGAGCGCGCCAACAACCGGCTGAGCCGGGTACGCGTGCCCACGATCTGCGCCAGTCACAGCCGGCTTATCTTGCCGTGTTTGCTCGCGCGCATATAATGACCCTGTAGAATCGGAGATAAACATTGTTTAAATTTCTTACTTTTTAAGGTGTAAAGCTGAACCGACCCCCTTAAGGCCACGACCGCTTCTAACCCAAAATCTTACCTCAATTACAAATACACAAACTAGTACAGACATCACAGAGGCACAGGTTATCAGACAAAATTCTAGACACACCCAAGTACGCGGAGCTACATGACCACGATGTCGCAAAGCCCGTAATGAAATCATCATCAACAACAACAGCAACACCATCTTGATCATCAGTCCCGTGCATTTGGATGTGTGTTGAACTTGTCTGATAACCGAAATTTAATGTTTTTCAGTTGGTCAACACGATTGTACCCAATTGTAATGGATGGTTCCCTAATCCTGGAGAAAACAATTACATGAGATTACCCTTGGATAACCAGTTTCGATCGTCAAGCGAACATCATCAGATCCATTACACTTAGGCTTTTAAATCTACGTCTACAAGTATGGGTTATTATATTTAGGATATAACTATACACTTATTTAGTTGCAGTAGTAATTTAGCTAGCACAACTAGTCAAGATGTGTGATTTTTTTTTGTTGAGATACTGATAGTTTGCTTGCTTAGTATGATTATGTGATTGTTACTAAATGGTCAGATTATTGTGGATTGCGCAGCTGCCTGCGCTGGACTGGAAGGTATTTCCTATGTTGTTACGTTATCTCTTAATCTCCTCGACCTTTACACCCGCATTCCTAATTGCCTGTGTTTGTCGACCAATTATGTTTGTTGTCAAGTCTAGAATAACCTAATATGGTGTATATTACTGTATTCTGGACTCATTCAACTATTAAGGTCAAGGTTTCATTCTCGCCACGCGTAAGTTACAAAGCCCTATAAGTGCTACCCGGTCTAATGGGAATGCCCCGGAACCTTTAATACTGCCGTTAATGCCGGCCTTGGTTTATTGAAGATATGGTACAAAGTATATCTTGATCCAGCAACATGTTTCCCTATGTTGCTCCCTTATCTACCTTGGATGCGACCTGCGACGTTATGTTGTTTCTCGTTTCTAGCGTGGGGTGGGATTTCTGCTAGTGTAAAGAGGGGTGAATTCTCCATGAATGTGTTTTCGTTTAAAATAGGGTTGTTTATTTTAGCCAAGTGTGTCTCAATTGCTTTGTGTCAAGAGCTCTTCTTTTCGGTTCGTGATGAATGATTTTTAGCCTATTTTCATTTTATGAAAAAAAAAAAAAAGGCTTATGTGATCATCTTTTGTCCGTGTGTCTGTCTGCGTGTGCGTGCGTGTGTGTGTCCCGTCCCCCCCTAATAAATCCTAAACGGATGGAGCGATTTCAATGAAACTCCGTAAGATCATAGCACCATTCTGGCTGACCCCGACCAAGCCCTCCAAATTGTATTGTCTCTCACCATTCCAACATGGCGGCTGTGCGAAATATTTCACCAGCATTCAATATCTCCGAAACTATTACCGATATCACCCTTAAATTTTGAACGGTGATAAAGGAAACTACTAGAAGTTCACCTATGAGGCTTTCAAAAATCTGGTAACTACAAACTAACATGGCGGCCAAGCGAAGTTGAGACTTTTAAATAGACTTTCTCGCGATTTAACCATCCAAACGTAATGAAATATGGTACAGCAAATGTTTATACACATTGTAATGCACTGGCGTCTAATTTAGTTCAATTGTTTACATAACCTCAAAATGGCGGCTGTGCGAAATATTTCACTGGCATTCAATATCTCCTAAACTGTTTATGATATCACACTGAAATTATGTACGGTGATAAAGGTCACTGCTAAAAAATTATTTATGTAACTTTCAAAAACCTGTAAAGAACAAAACGAACATGGCGGCCAAGCTAAGTTGAAACATTTTAATAAACTTTTCTCGTGATTTAACCATCTGAGCGCAGTGAAATGTGGTTAAGTAAATGATTATACATATTGTAATGCACTGGCATCTAATTTAGTTCAATTGTTTACGTAACCTCAAGATGGCGGCTGTGCGAAATTTTAAAATTAAGTTTTTATTTCTTGTGTCTTAATCATGCGATCGAAGTGAGAGTTTGAATAATGAAGCTACGCAATAATTTTCCTTTAATAGTACATATCTCTATGGCCTATACATATAACAATCCAAAATGGCGAGCATCCGAAATATTTTGACGGTTCTCAAGATCTACGAATCTTTTACAGAAATCAAGCTGATTTTTTTAATATTCATAGGGGCTATGAACATAAGCTCACCTTTATGACTTTCAGTAACCTGGTGAGCACAAATCCAACATGGCGGTGACGCGAAGTAGAAATATTTAAATGGACGTTTCTCGCAATTTAACCATCCGAGTGCAGAGAAACTTTGCACGTTAAATGCTTATACAAATGTTAATCCACTGACATCAAATATATTTGAATTGTTTTCATAACAACAAGATGGCAGCTGTGGGAAATTTTAAAATCTCGGTTTTACTTCTTATGTCCTAATCATGCGATTGAATTCTGAATACCACACGTACACAATAATCTTCATGTAATAGTACATAAATAAAAATCCAACCAGGAGACCATCTGAAATATTTAGACGGTTCTCAATATCTACGAATCTATCACAACATTCAAACTGAAATTTGGTATGTTGATAGAGGCAATTAACACGAGTAGGATATATGAAAATAGGCTGTATAGTTCTTCACGGAACTACTTGTTAAGTCGGTTTCAATCTTGGTGAAGCGATGTCCCGCGTCGAACATGTGTTCGCATACGGCCGAGTGCGTCCCATATTTTATCGCATTTCTGTGCTCATTCACACGAGTGAAATTGTCTTCCACTAAAGAGAACTCTTTACAACCTGACTCATTGAAAAATACTCTTGAATCAGAAAGTCATGGTGAAACACAAAAAGGATGCCAGCCAACTATCCTCCACAAAAAATGGAGGGATTTCCACACAATCTAGCCAGATACAAAACCATACCCAGGAACGAGGCCGTAGCTAATTTAAGGCTTAAGATAGAACATGACCGTCTTGCAGCTCATTTAAAATGAACTAGCGAACCCATTCGGGAACTCTCACATGCGTATAAACCACCCGCTCATTATTGGTATGTAGGCTCGACGCGACAAAGTTATCGCAGGGGGCTATTGTCTTGTTTATTGATTTAAACGCACGTTTTAAACAAATTGTCGGTATTATTAAATCAGAGCGCAATTCGTCACTGCTTAGGTAGTTCTCTTTCTTTTCAATGCTCATTTGTTACGATCGGTTCCTTGGGTGCGCCCCATGTTTATAGACCACCCACCCGGCTTTACTGTTATACGGACTCTACGCAACACCGTTATGACAGGGGCTATTGTCTTAGTAATTTGTTTAAACGCACTTTATTATATGTTTTTTTTATTTAGTCGATTTACCCTCTAGGTAGGTATTTCTCACGGACTCAGCGAGGGAACTCACCACTACCGCCGCTAGGGGCAGTGTCTTGGAGCTTGGAACATCTGGTTGGGGTGGATACAACTTCGTCCAGGTGGCCTCACCTGCAAAGCGAACAGGAGCCTCATGAGGGATGGGAGGGAGGGGAAGTTTGGGATGGATAGGCAAGGAAGAGGAAAGGAGGCGGCCGTGGCATTACAGTAGGTACTGTACCTGTAAATTCGGGAAGATACCTGTTGGGAATCCATAGCTAAAGCTGGATTGTTTATTTCTAAATGAGCTCCGGCTAAAAATCCAAGGTCTTCGGGAATCTACACAGTATTGATCAATGGTATCGTGAATGTACAACAAAATACACTGGCTCAGAAGCACCTACCTTAATTTCTCGGGGTCTCTGCAGGGACTTAGCACCAACCTAAAAACGGCTTCACGATACCACTGTTTCCATTATATTTAAAATAAATCACTCGAAGACAACAACGAAAAATAACTGAGTAAATTTATTATAACAATTGTAAATTATAACTAATATAACCAATAAATAACAATAATTAATTAATAAGTTAATTAGACACATTCATACGCACTCCTCTACTACAACAAATACACTATTGAATTTACTATGCTGTCAGTTAAATAGCAACAAATTTTGACTGGCCTAAGCCTACTGTTGTTTGAGTCTTCAGCTTTTTGACTGGTTTGATGCAGCTCTCCATGCCTCCCTGTCCTGAGCTAAACGTTTCATCTCTACATAGCTACCACACCCTACATCCAAGGCAATCTGTTTAACATATTCTAACCTTGGTCTACCCCTACAGTTCTTGTCCTCGACCCTTCCTTCCATAACTAAGCTTGCTATTCCTGGATGTCTTAGTATGTGTCCTACCAACCTATCTCTTCTCTTCATTAGCAGTCGCCAGAAACATCTCTCCTCTCCCACTCGTCTTAATACCTCTTCGTTTGTAACCCTATCTACCCATCTGATCTTCATCATTCTCCTGTAACACCACATTTCAAATGCTTCAATTCTCCTCTTTTCTGCTGCACCAATAGTCCAAGTTTCACTTCCATAGAGCGCCACACTCCAGACAAAGGCTTTCAAAAATGACTTCCTAATACCTAAATCTATATTCGATGTCAGCAGATTCCTTTTTTGTAGAAATGCTTTCTTTGCCTGAGCCAACCTACTTTTTATATCCTCTTTGCTTCGTCCATCACTGGTTATTCTGCTTCCTAAGTAACAGAAGTCTCCTACTTCCTTCAGCTTTTCACCTGCCAATTTGATCTCCATAGAGGTTTCTGATTTATTTCGGCTGCATTCCAGTATTTTTGTTTTACATTTATTAATTTTCATCATGAATTCTTTCCGTAAGACTGAGTCCATACCATTCAAAAACTCATTCAAATCCTCAGGCTTGTCGGCCAAGATGACGATGTCATCAGCAAATCTCAGAGTTGAAATTATTTCTCCTTGAATCTTCACTCCCACTTTACATTTTTCTCTAATTTCCTTCATTGCTTGTTCAATGTAAAGATTGAAAAGTATGGGTGATAAGTTGCAGCCTTGCCTTACACCTTTCTGAATACCAGCTTCTCTCTCATGTCCTTCAACTCGAATGACTGCTGTCTGGTTTCTGTATAGATTGTATATCACCCTCCTATCCCTGTACTTTATTCCAATGGATTTCAAAATGTCAAACAATTTAGTCCAATCAACGTTATCAAAAGCCTTTTCTAAGTCTACAAAAGCCATGAACGTTCTCTTATCTTTCCTTATTCTACCTTCCAAAATCAGCCTAAGACTTAGTACAGCTTCCCTTGTTCCTACATTTCTCCTGAAACCAAATTGGTCTTCACCCAACTCCGTTTCTATCTGGCTTTCAATCCTCTTGTAAATTATTCTAGACAGGATCTTTGAAGCATGAGTAATCAAGCTGATTGTACGGTAATCTTCACATCTGTCAGCTCCCACTTTCTTTGGTATAGGGATGATTACATTCTTCTTGAAATCAGGGGGTACCTCACCTGTCTCATAAATCCTTCACACCAAGTGAAATAACCTGATCAGACCTTCATCTCCTATGCAGCGTAGCAACTCAATCGGTATATCATCTATGCCTGGTGCTTTGTTCCTGCTTAAGTCTTCCAAAGCTCTATCAAATTCTGATCTCAATATTAAATCTCCTTTCGCATCCTCATCAATTTCCTCCTCCCTTTCCATTACATGATTCTCAATCTCCTTTCCCTTATACAAACTCTCTATGTAAGCTTTCCATCTCTCAACCTTTTCTTCCCTATCTGTTAGAGGATTTCCATTTTTGTCCTTAATATTACAGCACTTAGTCTTCTTTTCCCCAAAAGTATTCTTAATCCTTCGATAAGCTGTGTCTACTTTTCCTAATTTCAGACAATTTTCTATACCTGCACATTTCTCTTTCAACCATTCTTCTCTTGCTTCCTTGCACTTCTTGTTAACCTCATTTCTCAGACGTCTGTATTCTGCTTTCCCCTTTTCATCTCTTACATTCTTGTGTTTCCGCCTTTCATCCATCAATTCTAGTATATCCTGAGTGATCCACGGTTTTCTACCTATTCTTTCTTTCCTACCAATGTTTTCTTCTGCGGATTTTGTTATTTCATTCTTCAAAAGTGCCCATTCGTCTGCAATTGAAGTTTGTTTAGGGTTTTTCATTAGTCCTTCCTTTATACTCTTCTTGAATCTTTCGTTTACATCCTTCTCTTTCAGTCTGTCTATTGCCCACCTTTTTGGCTTTTGACTTTTCTTCAGTTTCTTCAACTTTAATCTGCATTTCATTACAACCAGATTGTGGTCAGAGTTTATGTCAGCACCAGGATATGTTTTACAATCCAAAATCTGGTTTCGAAACCTCTGCTTGACCATAATGAAGTCGATTTGGTAACGCCCTGTATCTCCTGGTCTCATCCATGTGTATATTCTTCTATTGTGGTTATTGAATAAGGTGTTAGCTATGACCAACTCATGCTCGGTGCAGAATTCTACCAGCCTGCTTCCTCGATCATTCCTTTCACCTAATCCGAAACCTCCTACTATCTTCCCTTCTCTCCCTTTTCCTACCACAGCATTCCAATCTCCCATTACTATAACATTCTCATCACCCTTGATATACCTCAGAATTTCGTCTATTTCTTCGTAGACCTTTTCAACATCCTCATCATCAGCTTGACTGGTAGGCATATAGACTTGTACCACTGTGGTGCAGGTAGGTTTAGTATTGATTTTTGCTACAATAATCCGTTCACTATATTGCTCATAATATTCCACCCGCTGTCCAAGTTTCCTACTCAATATGAGGCCAACCCCTGCTTGGCCATTGTTTGATTTAGTGCTAATGACCCTATAGTCTCCTGACCAAAAGTCCTGTTCTTCCTGCCAGCGCATTTCACTAATCCCAACCAAATCCAACCTCAACCTATCCATTTCCCTTTCTAAGTTTTCTAACCTTCCACTTCCTAGCAGACTTCTAACATTCCACGCTCCGATCCGTAGAATGTCAGATTTCCTCTTTGTCACTTCTGTGATGTTAACCCCCTCTCGAGTAGTCCCCACCCGGAGATCCGAACGGGGGACTAGTTTACCTCCGGATTGAAATTTTACAAGGGAGGAGGCCATCATCACATGTAATTATGCATAGAGAGGTGCATATCCTCGGGAATAGCATACGGCTGTAGTTTCCCGTTGCTTTCAGCCGTGCAGCAGGACGCAGTGTAGCCATTATTTGGCTTATATTATCAATATCTTAACCGTCAATAAGCCTACTAGAAATATTTAAATCGTTTAAGACAAATATCTGCATGCCAAACATTCTTGAAGAGCTATAAAAACAGGCACGCTTCTCGTAACACATCTGGCCGCGCGCACTCATTCAGAGAATGGCACACATTTTCGATCAGCCGTGAGGCTGTCTTCCTTAAGAAGGCTGTGGACTGCCAACAACTGTCCACATTATATAATAGACTGGCCTTGAGATATTTAACGGGAATACACATCCCTACACATTTACTGTGACCGCGCTGTGTAGCGTACAGTCGCCGTTTTTAAATTTACATTTTCTGTGTATAAAACTCTTCATCTCTCATGCACCTTTCAAACAATCACTCTCAAAATTTAACACTAGCATTCATACACTCCCTCTCGACATTCATGACTGCCGGAGTTGTTCAATCATACTTAACAACTTTAAAATCACTCATTCTAAAACATTCATTCAGAAATACACTATAATCCAAAAATATCGAACAAATAATTATAAAAAAAAATATTTGCCTAACTAAATAATTGCGAAAATATTTACAAAAACTGAATCGTTATGTTCAACGTTATAAAGTAGAGCCATAGCTCTCTTTCAACGATTATACTTCTCTTTCTTCTATATACAATGTGATCTTCACATATACTTTCTCAAACATTTATCAATGTTTTTATACTGCACACACTTTGTCGTAATTAGTTTTATAGACAATATTAGTCAAATGCATTCAACCACCAAAGGTCAGTTGCACGTAAATACTCAACTCCGTGTTAATAAAAGTTAATAAAGGTATTGGTGAACATATGTAGACAATTACTTTCTCTAATTATTTACCGCTTATTAACGCTCTTGCCATCACTGCTAAAATCGAAACTTTACATGTATGGGAGTTCTCAACACAATGACTCCTTTTCTATTAATGCCATGTTCTATCCAAAAGAACTATACTTCAATAACTTCCCTCCAATGCGGTAAAACCTTCGCATGAGTACACACATCTCCACATAACCTCATATATCCACAGTATATGGTAATAAAATCACATCTACTATGTTGTACAATTCTTAATATAATCATTGTTACCAACATCTCTTCTGTAGGAATTGAATTTAAATTACTGGCATTATCTTTAGCATTGTAACACTCAATCGCTGGCATATTGAACTCTTCCTTCAGTTCTTAAAAGAAACTTCCTTTAAATAAAGAACGACCTTAGACAAGTCGTGTATGACCTCCATAAGTTTACTTCACAAAAAGATACTTAATTGTCCACCGTATTGTTACATATACAATTAATAAAAATACTGTTTCTTCCACCTTTCTGATCTAGCTTTAAATTACACGCTTATGCAATGTTAGGTCCACAATACGACGTGACACCGCATGTAGTGTATAAATAACCACATATGTTATTTATCATGTCCGTTAGAATTCAATTTTGACTAGGGTAAACCAGCTTCGAATCCCTGTCGTAAGGTAAAAATTATCTTCTACAAAGTTATATTTCCTAATACAATTAAATGATTAAAGCTCTTAGCTTTCACAAATAAAGTAAGGATTGTCAATTCCGCAATGTGTCTCCATTCGAAACACAGAATGGCTATGAGTATATGACTTCTGTCATATCCTGTCGAATATTCCTTGTCAGAGCGACGTAAAGTTCATAGTAATTATGATGATATAACAATATCATTCGTGGTTTCTTCTGCTCTTGATGATTTCTTTACAATGAGGTGCCCAAATTAAATTACTTAAAAAGAATTTAATTGGCATCTGCGACTAAATATCTACAGCCTTAACTCAAAATAAAATTCAAAACGTCGATAGATAAAATGACTGGTCTTAAATAAGGATTACTGATTCCTTAAAAAATAAACATGTCAGTTGAGAAACTGATCCGTAGAATAACTGTAAAAATGATGAATGACGATCATCTCAAATGATCTTGCAGAATAAAATCTCGTTACACACATGAAGAATAAATATAGGTCGAAACATTGTAATACATAAAATATGGAGTAAAACGTTGGCTCAGAATGTCACTAAATAGCTCTCAAAATAAAAATAAATAACACAGCTACCTTATCAGACAATATCTAGAAGATCTATTTAAGTATTTGGGAAATACTTAGATGCTCCTCAATCCAAGATACTGAGTTAGATCTCAGTTCGTTTCCTCGGACCAGCGACCTCGGATAAGGAAAGACGTTTCCTCTCCGGTAATCACCGACCTCCGTCTGGCATCGAACGACATCCTTCTGGCATAATTCTTCTGGGTTGCCTGGACCTTCCCTGGGCTTCTTGATAAATCTTCTTATGTTGTATCTTCTTTCTCCGTAATAGATATAGTTTCGTGTCATCGTTGATTAATTATCGTAGAAATATTCATATAGATGGTTAATGAAATATTTCTAGAGCTCGTAGTTGTTATATAAAGGTCATGAAATGACGTTAATGCACAAGATGTAAGAGTACAGAGCGTCTACATTCTGAAGTATTCTGGTTAACGAAGCTCCATGTTGCACCTAAATCTCTGCTTCAAATATGTCCCTCACGCATAAAGTTCTTATCTCATCATCGCAACAACGTGATAAATATCGAACAACAAGTCCTGATTAATGATAGCAGTCATAGTGAAAATGCTTATATACTGCTCCAATGTGTAAGTAAAGACACTGTTACTAACTTGGTTTGTGTTGCTGCTGTCTCGTTTCAACTAAAATGCTATTAGCCTCTGCGTCCGACACTTTTCTATGTCACTTTTAAAAAGTTTATAACTTCGAAACTATACAATTTGTGACGCTTAAATTTCAGTAAATACTAGAATACAGTTTGTACTGTATGATTATACAATTGGCCGAAGTCTATTCTCAATTATATGTGAGTTAATTCAATGTCAAAAACTTGCAAACTTCACCTAGTTTCAGAGCCCGGGATCTCCTATATCTTCCCGGCGATCGCGCTGTCTCCACGAGTGGTCTCCCTACCGTACTCGGATAACCTTCGGGATCTCGGTTAACTCGGTGAACACATCTACACTCTTCGAAGTCTGTAGGATAAAGAACCTCGATGCTTGGGTCTCCCTCTCCAAGTCGTAATTTTGGTGGCCATTTCTGACTCCCTCCATAAATTTAGCGCGCACTTGAACAATGCTTATTACTGCGTAATTGGACATTTCAGCTCCTTTTAACGTCTCTGTAATATTTTCCTTTAATATTCTTCTCATTACCAATGAATAAAATACCTTTTTGGGGCCTAAATTCATAAATTCTCCAAATAATATAGTTGAAGGTATTCCCGTCTTCCATAAGAGCTCTCCTCATTGGCTGGGTACTTATTATAATATTCCTTAGCAAATTCACTGTTGCTAGGTCGATTTCAATCTTCTAGAAGTCTCTATTGCGCAACATATAACGTGATCGGAATCTCCCTGCCTGCTTGCTACGCTAACACGACTGGTTTGCGTCAAGTTCCAGCATTTATATTGCCATGTTAAACTGTATCATGGGCTTGGAAAATATCCTCATTTGAGTCCCAAATAATTCATTTTTCGGGGGCAGTACCATCCCGGTATTTGCCCGAAGACGAAGTGGGAAACCATGGAAAACCACTTCGAGAATGGCTGAGATGGGAATCGAACCCCCTTTACTCATTTGGGCCACCTGAGGCTGAGTAGACCCCGTTCCAGTCCTCATACCACTTTTCAAATTTCGTCGCAGAGCCGGGAGTCGAACCCAGGGTCTCCGGGTCGGCAGCTAACCATGCTGACCGCTTCGCTACGGAGGCGACACTTTATTATACAAATAAATATATTTCCAGTGACTTTTCAAGAAATGGAAAGTTTTTCCTGTACTATTGAGACGAGTTTGAAGATTTTGGTACAATCCACACCTTGTAACTCCCTCTGGTTTGAGATCTTTAGTTTTGTGAAACCTACACCTTTGCGTTTATGTATATGATGATCGGCATGTATAAATCCAGAGAGAGCACAATATGTCAAGTACCGGATATCATTATGGGAGGCGATCATTAGATTGCCCTAAACTGGATGATGGACACAATCACGAAGTAAAAGACCTGTACCATGATGCCAACATAGCTAGAACCATCAAAACCAGAAGACTTCAGTGGGCTGGACATGTAGCCCAGATGGAAGACCACAGATGGCCACGGAAGCAACTGGATTTCATTCCCACAGGAATGAGATCACCAGGCAGACAAAGCAGTGGAGTAATGGACTCCAAAAAGATCAACAACAGGCAGCGATACGTGTGGACAGTTGGTGGATGGCAGCTATGGATAGTGTGTCCGTTTACAAACGGAGAATGCTTGGTCATAACCTGGCTACTGTGCGGCTTTCGGGGGTAGAACGTTCATCCCACTGTATGACCTCGCATTCAGATATGGAAACACATTTAGGTCAGCAAGACTACAAGAATACTCACATATTAACTCAAAATCTAATTTATTTTCCTCAAGGGAAACATCCAATAACAAATCTCATATTAAAAATTACATTTGGAATGAAATCCAATAAATCCACTCAATAAAAACACAAAAATCCATTAAGTCTATTCAATAAAACACAAACATATCTTGACTACTGTCCAAATCATCCTACATTTCATCTTGCTTAGTTCCCTCCATGTTATCTTTAACTGGGAATTTCTCTTATTAAGTTATAAAGCGTGCCTTTCACACGTACAAAAATATTTCTCTAAGGCTTCTGGGACATTTATCTTATTTATTCCCCTTTGGGTGTTAAGTTTAGTCATTTATTCATCCACATTGCATTTAGCATTTTTTAAGCTTAACAACTCTCACTTCCACCAAGCCTTAGGATCCAACACAATATCTATTACACATTACATATTACATCTTACATATTACATTTTACACACTGCATTTTACACAGTACACATGCCTGAAATCGATTCCCGTACTTCATCTCACCATCATCTCTCATACCACTAGGATAAGGTAAATCATGCTACGTTACGCACTACTATTAATTATTTCTCAGTGGGCTTGTTCCCATCTGATCTCATCTTTAACATATTTATTTACCCGTTTCAACTATCTTGTGAATTAGGAAATCGCTTATTTCTTTGCATAATTATTTTGACCATTTTTGTCAAATTTGAAAGAATTTATTTAAATTTTAGCTGGAAATACTCGTCTGTTCTTCAGCAATTAAAAATATAACGTTGAGCTCTGTAGCTCTTATCATTAAATAATTTTACTTGTACTCCGTTAATTACCAGTCAGACTACTCGCCATTGTGTGTATGCCGTCCCCTCATAAAAGAACCCTCACCCTTACTTCCAAGAACCGGTCTGAAGGCAGGTCGCGCCTCCCTCAGCCGACTTGTTAAAACATTATTTATTACCACAACAAACGATCCGTACAACTCTTAAAGCTTTTCATTCAACTATATTTCGCACTCCCCGTATCAATGATTATCCAAGTTCTTTATAATATTCCTACCCTTTCAATTACTTCATTTCTCATTCATGATAACATTACTTTGCGAATTAATTCACCTACACATTTGTTCGGAGATCTATTATTTGGTCAGTAATAAGAGCACCTACTCACAGCGTACCATGCCCGCTTAGGCAACAATAATTTGCAATGCTGGTATGAGAAAAACACGAAGAAAAACGGTACGGCCCGGAACGCCATGTCCATCTGTCCATTAAATGCACGACTGACTCGGGAGAGGACTATTGCACCTGCGCCCCGGCCATCTGCATACAAAATTCATTAATCCAGGCTTATACAGCATATACAACAACAATATACTTCACACATACAGCTATTCCAGCGGGAATCCACATCCATTTTGGTCGCGAAACCCAATACAACAACAATATATTGCTATTCCAGTGGGAATCCACATCCACTTTGGTCGCTAACCCAATAAATTCGACGACCCGACACCGTGGACTGATCTCTCGAAAAATGCCCATGAATCAACAATGCATAATTACTCCTAACTTGAGTTTACTTCAACTTACTTTTGCCCTTTATTTGGCACAATTCAATACTTGGATATTCATAATCTATTCACTTCAAATACTTTAACCACTTATCTTCAATTTCAATACTGTTCAACTATATCTTTCTATCGGTACTTTCATCATTCTTCAACATGGCAAACCGCCTATATTTTCACAATTACTTTACAACAACCATTATTTAACCCTTCAATTATTACGGTGTACAACAACCACTATTCATTCATTACTTCAATTATTCCGATTTATCAAATCCCATTAAATATTTACTGTTTCAATTATAGCAATTCGTTATTCCTTTATTATTCTGGAGTATAACAACTCAATATTATTATTCTGGAGTATAAAAACTCAATATTATATGTCATGCTGACCTACCATTGGTCCAATAGTATATGCGATTTCCCTCTACAAGATTTATTCATTATGTTCCATTCATTATTACGGGTTTTACTAATTTTATCATTTGTATAACATCTTTATCACTCAATAACATTTTTACTTTATGGTTACAATTCCATTCATTTTTATCACTCATTTATTTAGTTAGTAAGTGCGTAACGTAGCATATGGTAATTAATTCTCATGACTTACCCCTTCTCCTTCTCACGTGGATGACCACATCTTATGATGGGCTGGCCCATCTTGCGTTTTCTTTTAACGACACATCCTACCAATATTACATATACTTTTCATATGAACAACACTCTTCCTAAACTGACACATTTTCCTTAAATTTAACACTTTACAAAAATGACACATATCCCTTCTTACACTTGGATGAAACATATAATTTATTTACACAAACATATTGCACACGGATCATATCTCAGCTGCTGACGAACGCTTATTCGACCGCTGACGATGTGCTCCTAGTGTGAACGTCTCTTTCCTGCTCCCTCCTTCTAGCATCGAACGTGTATCTCCTGCTCCTCCGGTATCTCCTATTCTTCGAATACAATGTTCGTACTGTCTGTTTACACTGTTCTTTTTCTTATAGAGCTTTCCTTACTCCTTTCCTACTACTGATTTTTCTATTTCCAATGTAGCTCACTTCTTTCGTTCTATGGTTGTCTTTATCGCAAACCTATCGTTTTCGTACTTGCTTGGCCTCCCACGAGGACCGTACACTTCCTAGCTCTAACACTTCTCTATTTCGTGTTCCTTTAAGTATTTGTTTCCGTCTTTAACTAATGTCCTCCGAAGTTCAATTTATTAAACTTTAGAATGCGATAACTCAAAATATAAGGCTCCCCTCTGGGGCCTGTGCTAATAATGTCTTTGTTTGACGCAGCGTAGCTCCTTCTACAATTCACAATTTTCCTTATCGTGGTCTCGAACATATGCGTTCTTTACCAGAGTTCACAAACCGATTAATACAATGTGGCCTTCTCTGAGGTCCAACATATGTCTATTATCGTACTATTCCTCCTTTTGAGGTCTTGATATACTTTGCGTAGCGTAGCCTAACGCACTATAACGTAGCTTGACGTAACTTGGTCTCGAACCTACGTGACTCCAACATGAGTTCACTACTCGACTGAATTTAGTGCAAGTGCCTTTACATGGCGTATGCAATGATTTTACTTTGCGTAGCGTACCTCCACCGAGGTCTAAGATTGACTCAACGTAACGCGGCCCTCTCCTCAGGAGCTCACAGATGACTGTGAATCAACGTCACATCCCCTCTGGGACTTGCAAGAAGACTGACTTTGACTTCGCTAAGATCCCCTTATATCTAGTTTGGGATAAAACATAGTTACCTAATTGCTTTGCGAGCTTAACTTTCGATTCTCTGTTCCAATCACCTTCGCATTTTTTCCTATATGTGAGGAATATTCTAAATGTTCGATTTATCCTTGGCAGATCGAGATTCGATCGTCTGATTATTTATAATTAAATAAAAACGTTTATATCCACTCTCCGGGGCCCAACCGATTAACTGCTTTCTTGCTCGAACCCTTGCGCTAACGTCATCTGACGTCACCCTTAGCCAGCGCTTTTGATCTGTGCTTATATTATACGTTTTAAGCATGTTGAAAAATCCAGTTCCTTGGGAGACTTACTAATCTGGCTTTTGCTTCTCATTTCAGTAACCAGCGTAATTGTTCTCTGCAATTATCCGACTCCAAGACGGGTAATTCCCCTGTCTCTGTACGCGTGTACTGCTGAATTGTAATATTTGGGGCCTCGCTCAATGGCTGTAATTATCATTAATATTAAAAAAGAGTCTCCTTCTATCTTGACACTCATTGGGTCATAAACATTTCCAAACATGCTGGGCACGAAACATTTTAAGTGCTGCTCGCCTCAACGAAATCTCCCCTTCTAAAGCACGGATAACGGCTTCTCGTGTTTATCTTACTCCAAACATGTCAAAGTTAATGGGTATTTATCGCGTCCTGCCTCTTTTAATTTAACATCTGCTTCTTCATAATCTTTGTTCCAGAGCTAACTTCTGTAAAAGCTGCTGTCTTGGTTTAACGTGGATTATTTCATTTCATTTAAAAAGTTGCGTGTTCGATCTTGTACCAACCCCGATTGGGTACAATAGGAGACGATGGAGAAGGAAACTTGTAGTAGCGCGCGGTCCGCTGGGCCTGATCGCGAAGAAGTAGAAGAAGAAGAAGAAGAAGAAGAAGAAGAAGAAGAAACTGGATGGTGACGAGCAAGATCTAAAGAATACAATGAAACTGTATTGGAACGCCAGAGAGATTATGAAATAACTTCTCCACCATATGCCATAGAAACAACAATACAGGGTGATTCATTCCACCGGGTACAAACTCTAGGGATTGATCGCGGAGAGGATACGGAACAAAAATGGTCTAATGAGCGTATGTCCGAAAATGCAAGGTGTCCATGCTAGGAACCAGTCTTCCTTCCACGTCGCCTAACAGGCCGGAACTATCAGCGTTTCTTGCGGGTGACTATGCCTCCTTCGCTGGAAGACGTACCTGTGATGATTCGCAGAGTTATGTGGCTGCTACATGATGGTGCTCCAGCCCACTTCGCTGTTAACGTCCGGACGTATCTCAATTGTGTCTTCCCTGGTCGACGGATCTGACGAGGTGATCCAGTTGCATGGCCTGCTCGTTCACCAGATCTCAAGCCGTGTGATTTCTGGTTATTGGGCCATCTCGAATGTATCGTGTATGCAGAGCCCATTCCAGATGTGGAGACACTGGAGCAGCGTATTCATGCTGCCTTTGACACTGTTCGGATGCAGCCTGGCCGATGTAAACGTGTGAGAGGGAACATGCTACGGCGAGTACACGCATGCGAGGAGGCACATAGGCCTACTGTAACTGTGGCTGCATGGTACAGCGTGTATTAGACCGCCGTCTCTGTAACAAGGGATAGTCTAATAAATGGTCCCTATCAAACAAGCCATGCATTTCCGGACATACGTTCATTAGACCTTTTCTGTTGCATATCCTCTCCTAGATCAATCCCTAGAGTTTGCACACGGTGGAAAAAATGACCTTGTATATTTTATTTTTTCTAAATTGACGATTCAAATTCAACTGTCATTTTTTTAGCCTACTTTCGATTTTGGCAAAAAATGAAAGTAGACTTATGAGATCTACACAGGGCCAAAAAATGTGTGTCTGCCTGTGTGTGAGTCTGTGTGTGTGTGAGTGTGTGTACTCTGAATGTCTGTCCACCCCTATCTATTCAAACACGGTGAAACCGAATTGAACAATATTTGGTATAGAGGAAGCACTGGCAAAGGGCACCTCAGAGTCATGTTTTATATTGCCGCCATCTTGACGGAAACGTAATGGCGGCCACCCAAATGTTAAAAGCTTAAATCAAATTACGACCAACCTAATCATTTGCTCTTTACCAAATTTTGCAACAACGTACCTTTTTGTGGGAAGCATATTTTGAATGATCTACAAGGTCATCAGCCCAATAGTTTGCAGATGGCGGCCATGTATGTGTGCAAATCGATTCCCCATATCAATTCAAACACGTGAAACCGAATTGAATTAATTTTTTTACAGAGGTAACACTAGCAAAGGGCACCTCATATTCATGTTTAATATCCGTATAGCACGTTGTATTTCAACAAGCTACTACAACCAACATTCAATCATGCTCCCTGAAAAGGACAAAGAGTTATAACAATACCCATGCATCTAGGAGAAAGTAGGCTATATGTTCTTTACTGAACATCTTGTTTTAAAATCCTAGTGACTGATTAAGTTCTATGCTTCGCCCATAAAACTGCTATTTACATGTTACTAACATTCTAAGTGATCTAAAATCATTTCATGTCTAACATCTGGAGTCCCCCCCCCCGCCAAAGATCCTCGTGGTCCGTGAATTTTTCATTTTTAACGTGAGTCTTCAGTAAGAGAAGGTTGAAGACCCTTGGTTTAGGTGACTCTGCCTGTATGTTATCTCGATGGTGTCACGCGCTCCGGAAATGAACTCGGAGAGTGTGGTATTGTGACTTAACTCACTCGAATGGCTCAGACGAGGATGCTCGATCGATCCAATGCAGTTTATTTCATTTATCACTGCCACAGCTACAGCAGACACGCCAGCAGCACTTAGCGAAATACATTTTTCTCCGGCTGAGCTGATACGATTGGCTTGTTTTTCAATTGTGTCAGAGAGAAAAGTACGAAGGCAATTGCGTATCCTAGGTGAAAATATTTATTAGAGACTGCCGGTGATAATTTAACTGATAATAATAATAATAATAATAATAATAATATGTGTTTTATATTTTATTTAAAGTTTACTAACCTACTCCGCATTGGCAGGCCATTAAGGCCCATATCATCCAAGACAGCTGCTGCCCAGTCCAAAGTCTACAGAGGAAGGGAGGTCATGTGGTCAGCACAATACTTCCCTCAGACGCATTTCTGGACAAAGTGGAAGATAGTTTGCAACACGATACAAAGAACACAAAAATACAATAAAACACAACAAACACTCAGCTATTTGTGAACATATGTACGACAACCACCATCATTTCACCAACATACTGTAGAAACAGACCTAAAGGTTTTACACCACGAAACCAAGGGCTGAGCCCTTTACATTAAAGAGTCCATAGAAATATATCTAGCCAAGAAAGATAATCCCGAGATTCTGAACGAACACATTTTTCTAGAAGGATCTCCACTATTCGTACTGCTAAATAAAGAGATTACACAATCTTAACGATAAGATGGGGGCGATGAATGCATAGGCTATGGGAAACATGTTATTTGAGGAGGCTGCACCCTGTGCTTATTCTCAACAAACCAAGGCCTCAGGCAGGTAGTTATGTGGGGTCCTATCTCACCCATAAGACCGATTGCAAGCATATATGGATTGTTTCTATCTGAGCCGTGGCTGGTGTATTAAATGACCGACAATAGTAATGAGAAAGTTTCAGAATCATTAACATACACTACTTTGTAAAGTCATTCACGCCTCAGATATTTTCCAAATTCTTGAAGTTAAATTAGAATTAGTTACAACTTCAGTCAATTGATAGAGTGGGAGGAGGATTGACACATGTCACAACGAACACAGATATGCAACAAACACGATAGACATTCAGGGGTTGGCGAACTCAGTTAAGAAAACTAATAAATTCACAAACTTAGATAAAGATATTTACACAACGTAAAAGGTAAAGCTTTAGACAGCAAGGAATCGATCAAAACACATTTGCGTAAAATAATGACCCGTCAAATTTAAATGACCACTTGTACTTTGGAAGGATCATATATAGCCTATTCTTCTTATTATTGTTGAACTATGTCAGCAAGAAGTTATGCTTCTTTGTGCTAGTGTGTATAGTTGGGATGAAGGAGTAGGGGAAGTAGCATATGAAGAAAATGTCATTCGTATTATTTCACAACCTACCAAGATCTAGATTGGGCGGTGTTATGGAGTCCATGTCGTAACTGGTTATTGGATTATTTCGCCTGACCACAGGACAATATTACTAAGATATGGATTTGTTTCTTGGATGAAGGGCAGATGACCTTGCTATTCTTCCCCTTAAATCAATTCAAAATTCAGCTTCTTTTTTTGAACTCGAATATCATCGATTATTAGATTTAATATAACATAGATGATTCTTATATATTTCCTATCATTTACACTATTCGGTCTACCAACCCCAAGCTTGCAGGTTCGCTCCTGGCCGTGGTAAGTGATTTTTGAAAGGCGACAAAAATCACGACACGCATGTCATACGTTGTTGGCATGTTAAAGAACCCATTCGAATTCAGTGGGCCGTGTTCATAATGGCAAAATTAATCTCGGGATTTTCCGCCAACACAAAAGTTCCTCCTTTCCCTTCTACAAAGCGCGTATAGTGTCAAGGAGCTTAAATACCTAATCTCCTTGACTTTCAGCGCTCCAAGGAACAACAAAATTCGTCATGTAAGCTCCCCTCTGGGCGTCAAATAACAACGCTTGCACCCGACACCGGAGGCCTTACGATATGAAACTAACACATTAATAGTATACAAACACTATTACGTATGTTGTAGTTGTAGCTTTTCACTATCATCACAGTAGTGTAGTTGATAGCATGCTGAACTGCTGTGCCCAAGATTGCGGGTTCAAACCCGGCCGAAGTCGTCGGAATTTTTAAGAGCGTTAAAATACTTCAGTATGCCTTCCTTGGGAGGGGAAGTAGCCTATAGCCGACAGTCCCATGTCATAGATTTATGGCAAGTAAAAGATCTTTCCACAGACTAAATGTGTGTGAAGCTAAATTTCTAGGTTAGATTTCTATCAAAGTTCCAACGTTCACCACTAGGTATCAGTGACATCTAGTGGCGTAAGTTGAAACTACTTGAATTTCAACGGAACGTGTAGCTCACCCTATGGGTGTTCGCTTGATGCAGCTACAGACTCTGGCGAGCCGAACATGTCCTCGGACACTCCCGGCACTAAAAGCCACACGGTAAATAAATAAATAAATAAATAAATAAATAAATAAATAAACAGTAGAGTACTCGTAGTTCATTTCCACATATTAGTTTACAATCTACAGTAGTTTAGGGCTTACTGCTTTAGTGATTCACTGCAATAGTAACTACACCTTCATAGATTAGTTAGGGGAAGAAGACTGTTTTGTTTCATGGGATAGTCATTTCTAAGTTTCGCAACATTAAAATAAATAAAACTCAGCAATTCTTCTAGGTTTGTGCCATGTCTTGTGTGGGGTTTCGCGTAGGACACCAAGCTGGCTTATCGGTGGGCTCTTGGCGTCCCCGCCCGGACCTCCACAGGAGTAACGAACTGCGCGCTACCTCCCTTTATATAGAGTGCAACTGCACTACTTGACTGCGAGAACTAAAAGCTCAAGCAGCCTCAACCTCCCTATGAAGGCTTCCAAAAATATGGTATATTGGCTTTCACGGCCGGTGAATTAAAACTCAGCAATTCTTCTAGGTTTGTGCCATGTCTTGTGTGGGGTTTCGCGTAGGACACCAAGCTGGCTTATCGGTGGGCTCTTGGCGTCCCCGCCCGGACCTCCACAGGAGTAACGAACTGCGCGCTACCTCCCTTTATATAGAGTGCAACTGCACTACTTGACTGCGAGAACTAAAAGCTCAAACAGCCTTAAACTCCCTATGAAGGCTTCCAAAAATATGGTATATTGGCTTTCACGGCCGGTGAATTAAAACTCAGCAATTCTTCTAGGTTTTTGCCATGTCTTGTGTGGGGTTTCGCGTAGGACACCAAGCTGGCTTATCGGTGGGCTCTTGGCGTCCCCGCCCGGACCTCCACAGGAGTAACGAACTGCGCGCTACCTCCCTTTATATAGAGTGCAACTGCACTACTTGAATGCGAGAACTTAAAGCTCATGCAGCCTCAACCTCCCTATGAAGGCTTCCAAAATGATTAAAATAAATACTTCTTTTTCGGGTGCTTAATGCCTTAATAAAGGGTCTTATATTTGCTTGGCAAGGACATTCTCGCTTACGCGCTCCGTCAGTGACGACTCAGTTTCCGGCGACCGCGCGCGCGTATGTACTCTATGGCCTATACATATAACAATCCATGGCGACCATCCGAAATATTTAGACGGTTCTCAATATCTACGAATCTTTTACAGCAATCAAACTGAAATTCTTTATGTTCATAGAGGCTATGAACATAAGTTCACCTTTAGGACTTTCAATAACCTGGTGTGCACTATATAAATATTTAAATGTACGTTTCTCTCGATTTAACCATCCGAGTGCAGTGAAACTCGGTACGGTAAATGCTTTGACTATACAAATGTTAACCCTTTGACCGCCAGCCATATACGTGGTGTCCGCTCCCTATACTGCCAAGGCCTTATCTGTAGGTTTCCAGGACGTTGGCAATTTCATCTGATCTCCAGATAGGTCTTAGCATTGCAAATGTACCTTTGGCCTTATTAATCCTATTCTTAATAACTCCCATTGTTCCTCCATCTATGGTGACAATGCTTCCCAGGTAACAAAACTGTTTGACTCGTTCTACCTCTTGGTTTTCTAGGAACATTTGAGAATTGTTGTGGTTCTTGTACCTCATCTCCTTAGTCTTCTTCGCATTAATCTTCAGTCCCACCTCTGGAGTATTGCGTGTGGTTTCGCAGCCTTCCATAATGCGGGCACGCAGACTCTGAACATCTGGTACAGGGGTTCGAAACACAAGAGGTTTCAAAATGTCCCCACAGATAAAATTCCAGTGGGTTTAGGTCCGGAGAGCGTGGAGGCTAGGCAATTGGTCCACCTCTACCTAGCCATCTGTCACTAAATTTGTTATTTAGAAGCCGACGGACATTAACACTAAAATGAGGAGGTGCTCCATCGTGCATGAAGTACATGTTTTGTCGCACAGCTGAAGGTACATGTGCTAAGTCGCATGGCAACAGGGCCATGTAAAACAAACAAAACTGGCGGTGCACCTACGATAATGGCAACGTAACCAAGAGTGCATGTCCCCCATGATTCTAACGATCTGTTCTTGTGTGTTTCCCATGCTTAATGAGTTGGAGACAATGAGGTGTAACATGGAGACATAGCGTTCCCGGACCCATGTTCATATAACACAATTTCTTCGTCTACGTGTGAGGAATGCGTCCAGCATTTTGTGCCGTACATTTTTGTTACACCCTGTATTACAGTCCTCACTGTATATGTTATTTGTCGACTTTGAGAAGGGTTTGATAGTGTCATGAGAAAATGGATATGGAGAGCCATGAACGAGGTTGGGATTTCAGGAAAAATTATTAGCACAGTCAAGAAGATGTACAACGACTACACATGGCAAGTCCAGAACCAAGGGATGCTGTCAGAGCCCATCCCAGTTAACACCGGGGCTAAGCAAGGACACCTGTTGTCACCGATACTATTTATCATGGTAGTGGATTTGATTATGAGGAAAGCGATGAACCGACGAAGAGGCATACAATGGGAACTGACAGACAGGCTGGAGGACTTGGATTTCGCAGATGACTTGTGTCTGCTAACCAGCAGCTTTAAGGACAGGGAAACCAAGTTGAATGATTTGAGAGTTCTCGAGAGCTTAACATCAACACTAAACTGCGCATCTTTGATACGAATGTCAAGTCGGCCCTTTTAGTGAGGGAGATAACTTCAAATTGCTGGTCACAAGAAGACGAAAACAGCTCGTCCAGCGATTACGTAAGTTAATTATTGTTGTTTTAAGGGGCGGAACGGGGAGGTCATCTACCCCTACAACCGATTATGATGATGATGATAATTAATTAATTATATGTGATAAAAAAAATTTGTACCCCTGTCCCCCTCAGTTCTCTCCCTTCCCCTAAAAGTGAAGACAGAATTTTGTTAATGGTAATAAGGTCAAATGCCGGCAAATAGTAACAAAAGCAATTACTATTACAGTTAATGTATGGAAATGAAGTTTATTTATAAATATCCAATAGTGTGTTTTGGTTGAGAATGTCAACAATAACGGCTGACCATTGCACAGCCTGTGGTCTAACGCACAGGCTAAACATAGAAGCGCGCCCCATCATGCGTGAGTGACCGTGAGCCGAGCTACAATACAGGTGTTGTGTGTTGGCCGGGTCATCGACAGCCATTTAAATCTCTACTTTTGAAAATCCACAGCCTGCTTCCAGTCTCCGATCGGGTCAGGAATGGAATGAATGAAGCCCCCATCTAGCGGCGAGGATATGAACTGTGCCGGCTGCCGAGGCCTGACGCACTCCTCTGGGGCAATGATTAAATGAATAACAGATGAAATGAAATGATAGTGGAGAGTGATGCTGGAATGAAGTTGTGACAGGGAAAACCGGAGTACCCGGAGAAAAACCTGTCTGCCTCCGTTTTGTCCAGCACAGATCTCACATGGAGTGACTGGGATTTGAACCACGGACCCAGCGGTGAGAGGCCGGCGTGCTGCCGCCTTAGCCACGGAGGCTGCCACATCTCTACTTACAGTAGTATAAAACTAAGTTCCCGATTCTCGAGAACCACTGGATGGATTTTGATGCGCTTTTTCACCATTCTCTAAAGTATATCTCGAGGAAAGTTTCCGTAGAAAATAATTTATTTATGTTCAAAGGAAGCCAAGCAGTAACCATTTCAGTGAAAATGTCGAAGAAAAGAAACCTGGCAGTCCGTGCGCATTTTAAGCTTACGCTGGGCAAACCGTTAAAAGTACCAATATGTATGAGCGTAAGAATTGTTCAGCATGAAAAATGTCCGCGAGAGCATACAAATTGTGGTGGTAGGTTATTTTACATGCCCTAAATCTACATACATTGGAACCCCGATAAGACACACTGTGCTAATCACTGTTTTATGGCTATTCAATACATCGCCCACTATACGTGTTTTTACGTTTTCATTTCTTCCAACAATCGCCATTCAATATTACTAAGGTGAGAGTTTACGAGCTAGCTAGGGAAAATAAACGCTTAACCCGTACGGTAATGCATTCATAACTGTTCCCGGGCGAAGCTGGGGTGCGTTGCTAGTTAAACAAATAAAAAACAAACAACAGTGTTGGGCCCCATGTGTTTCGAGGGTTACGAATTTCTGGAGGGCACCAAAAAAAATATGCATGATGTTTCGTAATTGTGTTACCTCATTTCAGGGCATATACTATGGGAACATCATACTAATATATAACAAGATGTTCAGTAAAGAACATATAGCCTACTTTCTCCTAAATGTATGAGTATAGTTGTAACTCGTTGTTATTATCAAAGAGTATAATAGAACTATTCTTTGTTGAAGACCTTAGAAACGATTTACCTCTACCAAACGCCACAACCTAGATAAAAACTGCTACCATCATTGAAGAAAGAAAGATAAGAAGTATATCAAGAATGTTATGGATCTGGAGACATAATCGACCGGACTGGCTGCGTGGCTCAGCGGTAACGTTCTCGCTTGCTGGGCCCTAGGTTGCAGGTTCGTATCCTGGCGCAGTCAGCAGGCATTTGAGGGTGCACAAATGCGAGGGAGCCGTGTCAGTACATTTACTGGCACGTTAAAGATCCCCTTCGGGCCGAAATTCCGGCACCCCGGTGTCTCTAAAAGCAGCAGTAGTTAAAAGGGATGTAAAACCAATAACATTATTATTATTATTATTATTATTATTATTATTGTTATTATTATTATTATATATACGACCTGCCGTGGGCAACATCCAACTTTGAGTTGAGGCATGTCTTTACACGTCTGGTTGTGCATGGCTTTCACAACCCTAATTGAATTAACAAATCTTTCCATGACCCTACAGAGACGTGTGTATACAAACTATGTGGATATTTTCGATTGCTATTTGCCTGAAATAAAAGTAGTAATTAATAACCTGAACTAACACCAATGGCTTGAATTCAGTTACTATGTGAAATCGTTTTGTTCTTTACTTCAAATAACATTTTCAAGTAACGCAAAATAGGCTGCTACAAACCCTTTAAAATAAAAAGTAAAAATGTACCGTAGTATCATCTTGTCATTCTTCAAATTTGATGCGCATAGAATGCCAATGGTATAGTAATCAATGGAGCCCCACGTAGACTAGTCGTGACATCTAGTGGTGAAATATCGAACAATATAATCCTAACAGAGCGAGTGCATTCTAGCGGCCAGAAGAAGAAACTTTTCAATAAAATCTGGAAGTTAATAAGTAGGTCGACGTGCAATTACCTTTTTGGCAGCTAGATGTCTCGAGTAAATCTGCTGGCGAATTATGTTTTAATTAAATATATATTTTACACCATAATATGCACAATATAACGCTTAATTTTAAAACGTCTGAGTCATTACAAAACAATAAACATATAACATTTCAAGCAAAAAATCTTGCTCTGATCGGGTTTGAACCATAGGCATTTGAGCGATAGGCTAACGCTTGTTAGCAAATAATGATATATACTAAACGATTTCATCACTGGAGTATATTATTTATATATAAAGCATTTCATACAAAGTTTATTTATTTTGTATCAGTACGCTATATTGCATGCAATACTCAAATTAGTGAAATATAAGTCAGGCACAAGATATCCACTGCCATCTTGTCTTATTACTGAATCGGCTCAGCTTTTTAGAATCACGTCTGCACTATAGTATTACAAAATAAACTTTTAATTTCGAACGTGCCTCTTCCTTTAGAACAGTTAAAACGATTCTCGGCTCGATAATCGGAACTGGTGGGTCCCATGATATGGATTATAAAGTTTGCATAATTCGCACGGCCGCCATCCTGAAATGGTATGGCTGACGACCTTGTAGTTTGGTCACAAGACGCATCCTATACGAAGGTATGTTGTTACCAAATTTGGTAGAGATCGGATGATTTGGTTAGTCGTTATTTGATTTTACGTTTTGAACGTTTGAGTGGCCGCCATTCAGTTTTAGTAAAGATGGCGGCGATATAAAACATGACACTGAGGTGCCCTTTGCTTGTTCTACCTCTGTACCAAATTTCGTTCAATTCGGTTTCACCGTGTTCGAATTGATAGGGGGGGACAGACATTCAGAGTGCACACACACACACACAGACTCACACACACACATACACACACACAGACAGACACACAATTTTTGGCCCTGTAGTGATCTCATAAGTTTACTATCATTTTTTGCAAAAATCGAAAGTAGGCTAAAAATGAGATGGTGTGTGTCTGTCTTTCTGTCTGTCTGTCTGTCTGTTACCTAATAACGCAAGAACCACTGGTCCGATTTAAATGAAATTTTGCATGGATGTAGCTGAAATACCAGGTTTACATATAGGATACCTTTAATTTCGATATTTTGCACTATTAACAAATGGCGACCATTTTAGTGACGTCACTTCACCCTTTGGTTTCTAAATTTCATATTTCCATATCAAATAAAAAGAGAACGGTAGGAAATAGCAAACTTTTGTTTGCACAAACGAGCTTTGAAATTTAATTTCCTATCCGAAAGGTCCTTATCACTTTTCGTGTATCTCCAACGGTTAGCGAGTAAAACCTACTTTTGTGACGTCACTACACCCTTTGGTTTCAAAATATTCATATTTCCATTTCAAATAAAAAGAGAACGCTAAGAAATAGCAAACTTTTGATGGTATACACGAGCTTTAGCATTTAATTTTCTATCCAAAAGGTTCTTATCACTTTTCGTGTATCTCCGACGGTTAGCGAGTATAACCTAAATTTGTGCAATAAAACACGGTCAACACCGAGCGGTGCAGTATATCTCTATATATATAAATAGAAAATTTGTCTGTTTTTTTTTCTGAATTTCTACGGAAATTTGAGTTATTTACACGTTTCAGACTGTTTTATGATAGATGCGCGCGAAAATAATGTTTTGGTCTGTCTGTTTGTTTGATTGTCAGTGGACAAATTTGTTCACTTATAACTCGAGAACGGCTGGGTGTATCAACGTAAAATTTGGTACAGATATCCATCAGAGGCACGACACTAATCATTGATGTAACCCTTCTCCGTACCTCTCATAAAAGGGGGCCTACCCCCTTAAAATGCATGCTGAAATAGGAGTAGAAGGACGAGACAAAAATCATTTTCAGCCCCTCGATGTGAGACAAAACTCGGGGGCCTCGAAGGGTCCACGAAATCCACATTTTAAGGCCCTAAAACCAACCGTTTTAGAGATATTCTCAGAAAACTAATTTCATTTAAAAAACTAATGAACGAACACAAGCCGGTAACCATGGCAACAGATTCTCAGAGGTCCATCTATTGCTGTAAGACGCAAAGCAATTCCATTAATTACATTGGTGTGAAAGTTTGCAAACGGCTAGAAGGTTATCACGGAACCAAATTAAGCTGTAGAATTCATCAATACGTATAATGCGCTTAAGGGGGTCAAGGGGTACAGTAGAATTTTTTCACGCGATTTACACCTCCGGGTGTGGTACGGCAGGTCTATTATATTCCTATCCCCATATTATATTATTATTATTATATTATGGCGTACAACGAGGAGACAAAGCCCCCTCGGTGCCAGAAACAAAACTTGGGGGCCCTAAATGGTCCTCGAAAACTACATTATAAGGCCCTAAAACCAAAAGTATCTGAAATATTCCCAGAAAACTAATTTAATTTAACAAACTAATGAAGGAATGGAAATCGCTAACCATGACAACATTATCTCAAAGGGTGGCATCCAACTTTCCATCTATTTCTGTAAGAAGTAATGTCACTCTATTTATTACATTTCTGTGAAAGTTTGCAAATGGCTATACGGTTATCTCGGAACCAACGTAGACTGTATAATTCATCAATGCAATTAAGGGGGTCAAGGGGTAACCTAGATTTTTTTCATGCAATTTGCACGTGCGACATATTATAGTACAGAAGGACTATTATATCTCCAAACATTTGCAAAGTGAAATGCCATGCCCTGTGGTTCAGATTCCACGTAAAATGGAGGTCCCGTGGCATATGATCTCGCGATTAATGGTCACGTAAAACTACAATCATCCTTTATATCTCCAAACAGCAACATTATTTTCAAAAATTCCTGAATTGAATCAGCATTTTTTGCGGCTTTTAGGAATTTGGGCCATTTGAGACTAAAGAACCTGAATTTTCATGCACCACAAGCCTTTATAATTTATGAAAGAGGTCTTCCTGTGTATGTGGACCTAACACAACGTAGAGGGTCATTTTTTATGTGAGGTGTATTGCGTTTCGTCTACAAGTCTTTCAATTCTATTTCACGTCAAGAAGTACAAGTTAGGTGAATTTAGTTTGAGAGCAAATTTTAACTAATCTTTCTTTTGTCGACATACGGGTTCATCGTAAGGATGATTTTGTTTGATACTGTATGGCAGATATACCCATATTTGGATATCTGGGTGATATGTTGTAGACAATAGAATTGTCTGTCTGTCTTTCTGTGTATCTTTATGTACGCCTATAAATCGTGTTCGTAGGCGTGGTGCATCGTAAAATTAGGTATGGTAAACATGAGTCAATACACCAATCATTTATAAAACTCCTCACCGTACTTTTCAAACAGTAGAAGGGTGGATATAGGGAAAAACTGCTCAAAATACATGCTAAAATAGGCGTAATATAAAAAAATATCCTAGAAGGACGATCAAAGCATATGTTGCGCTTCTCAATGTGAGACACAAAATTCGCGAGTCTATAAGGGGTCTCCGAAAACCACATTTTAAGGCCCTTAAATTAACAGTGTGTGTGGTATTCCCTGAAAAATAACTTCGTTCTGATAAACTTATGAAGGAATGAAAAACCACTAACCATTGCAACAGTAGCTCAATTGATAATGTCTGGTGTTAATATATAACACCGTTCGAAAGACGGGTACTTCTGCTATACTAATATATAAAAATGAGATGGTGTGTGTCTGTCTTTCTGTCTGTCTGTGTGCTACTCAATAACGCAAGAACCACTGGTCCGATTTAAATGAAATTTTGCATGGATGTAGCTGATTTACCAGGTTTACATATAGGATACATTTTATTTCGATAATTTGCACTATTAAAAATGGCGACCATTTTAGTGACGTCACTACACACTTTAATCAAAACTTCATATTTCCTTATCAAATAAAAAGAGAACGCTAAGAAATAGCAAACTTTTGACGGTACATACGAGCTTCACTTTTCGTTTATCTCCAACGGTTAGCGAGTAAAACCCACATTTATGACGTCACTACACTCTTTGGTTTCAAAATTTCATATTTCCATTTCAAATAAAAAGAGAACGCTAAGAAATAGCAACCCTTTGATGGCATACATGAGCTTTAACATTCAATTATCTATCCAAAAGGTCCTTAACACTTTTCGTGTATCTCCAACGGTTAGCGAGTAAATCCTAAATTTGTGCAATAAAACACGGTCAACACCGAGCCGTGCAGTATATCTCTACAAATATAAATAGAAAATTCGTCTGTTTTTTTTCCTGAATTTCTACGGAAATTTGAGTTATTTACACGTTTCAGACTGTTTTATGATAGATGCGCGCGAAAATAATGTTTTGGTCTGTCTGTCTGTTTGTTTGATTGTGGACAACTTTGTTCCCTTATAAATCGAGAATGGCTGGGTGTATCAACGCAAAATTTGGTACAGATATCCATCAGAGGCACGACACTAATCATTGATGTATCTCTTCTCTGTACCTATCATAAAAGGGGGCATACCCCCTTAAAATACATGCTGAAATAGGAGTAGAAGGACGAGACAAAGCCCATTTTCAGCCCCTCAATGTGAGAGATAACATTCGGGGGCCCTAAAAACACATTTTAAGGTCCTACGTCCAACCATTTTTGAGATATTCCCAGAAAACTAATTTAATTTAATAAACTACTGAACGAATGCAAGCCGATAACCATGGCAACAGATTCTCAGAGGTCCATCTATTGCTGTAAGACGCAATGCAATTCCATTAATTACATTAGTGTGAAAGTTTGCAAACGGCTAGATGGTTATTATGGAACCAAATTAAGCTGTAAATTTCATCAATATGTAAAATGCGCTTAAGGGGGTCAAGGGGTAGTCTAGAATTTTTTCACGCGATTTACACCTGCGGGTGTGGTATGGCAGGTCTATTATATTCCTATCCCTATATTATATTATTATTAGTAGTATTATATTATGGCGTACAATGACGAGACAAAGCCCCTCGGTGCCAGAAATAAAACTCTAGGGTCCTCGAAAACTACATTATAAGGCTCTTAAACCAACAGTTTCTGAAACATTCCCAGAAAACTAATAAAATTTAATTTAACAAACTAATGAAGGAATGCAAATCCGTAACCATGGCAACATTATCTCAAGGGGTGACATCCAACTTTCCATCTATTTCAGTAAGAAGCAATTTATTACATTTCTGTGAAAGTTTGCAAATATAAGGTTATCACGGAACCAACGTAGACTGTATAATTCACCAATGCAATTAAGGGGGTCAAGGGGTAATCTAGGATTTTTTCATGCAATTTTCACGTGCGACATATAGTACAGAAGGTCTATTATATCATCAATAAATGATATTGATAATTCATCCGCTCAAATGGAAACTACATCATATTCCCTTCGGGAATATTCAAAACCTTATTTGGAATGCCAAGGTAAGGCTTTTGTTTTTATGAAAAGGAGTTTGACTCCTGTAGCACATTGGCATGCTCGTGACGTCAATACTGCTTGTATTTTGTGTCTTGCATGGCCTTCCCAGTATGTGCTAGCCACGCGTATTGGTAGGTGTGTCTGTACCAACTGACGAGCCCAACGGCACACTGGGGCGAAACGCTGGCATTGTTTGAGCTAACCGGACCATTTTTATCATTTATTGATAATTCATCCGCTCAAATGGAAACTACATCATATTCCCTTCGGGAATATTCAAAACCTTATTAGGTCTATTATATCTCCAAACAACAACATTATTTTCAAAAATTCCTGAATTGAATCAGCATTTTTTGCGGCTTTTAGGAATTTGGGCCATTTGAGACTAAAGAACCTGAATTTTCATGCACCACAAGCTTTTATAATTTATGATAGAGGTCTTCCTGTGTATGGGGACCCAACACAACGTAGAGGGTCAGTTTTTATGTGACGTGTATTGCGTTTCATCTACAAGACTTTCAATTCTATTTCATGTCAGGAAGTACACGTTAGGTGAATTTAGTTTGAGAGCACATTTCAACTAATCTTTTTTCTTTTCTTTTTTTTGTCGACATACGGGTTCATCGTAAGGATGATTTTCTTTGATACTGTGTGGTAGATATACCCATATTTGGATTTCTGGGTGATATGTTGTAGACAATAGAATTGTCTGTCTGTCTGTCTTTCTGTGTATCCTTATGTACGCCTATAACTCATGTTCGGATGCTTGGTGCATCGTAAAATTAGGTATGGTAAACATGAGTCAATACACCAATCATTTATAAAACTCTTCACCGTACTTTTCATACAGTAGAAGGGTGGATATAGGAAAAAACTTCTCAAAATACATGCTAAAATAGGCGAAATATAAAAATTATCGTAGAAGGACGATCAAAGCATATGTTGCACTTCTCAATGTGAGACAAAAAATTCGCGAGTCTATAAAGGATCTCCGAAAACCAAATTATAAGGCCCTTAAATTAACAGTGTGTGTGATATTCCCAGAAAATTAACTTCGTTCTGATAAACTTATGAAGGAATTACAAGCCGCTAACCATTGCAACAGGAGCTCAATTGATAATGTCTGGTGCGTCTCTAAAAGCAACAGTACTTAAAAGGGATGTAACACCAATAACATTATAATGTCTGGTGTTAACACCGAACACCGTTCGAAGAACGGGTACTTCTGCTAGTACTCGAATAAATTTGACATCTCAACCTCCGAAGGAATATTTTTGAGGAGTTACAGGATTTAAAATTTATAATTTATTTTATTTTTCAGTCGGTCAACTCAAAATCATTCCAATTACTGGAATATGTGAAAAAATAACCTGAAATAAATTACACGTGATAAAGATATACATGTATATTGGACTTCAGAAGAGGGAGAAAACTAAGGGATGTTTCGTTCCTCTAGTGAGCCAAGACCGGCTACAATACATCAGACCACAATGCCACTATCGATAGAGTAGAAAATGGTGGAAATCGTAGTGGAATTGGAGAGGGGATATGGGTTGTTTACATTCGGTGAACCAATGTTTATAAGTGAGTCCTGCTGCCAGAATTTCGTTCAAATATCGCATATCTCAAGTTATTTCGTGCTGTTATTTGTTGTAACAGTGTACCTTACGTAGTGTAGTGCACTGTGGATAATTATAAATTCCGGTAATACGTAATGTGAGAAGTATTGCCTGTTCATTGTGATATTTTAAGCTTAGCCTCTAATAAGAAATATTCACCGGGATAATTTTCGAAGTTAAAAGAGTTGTATGTATTAAACGTTTCGAAACTAAGTTTGTTGTTAGAGAAGATCTATTCCCAGTTGAAAATGGTGAACACATACGTGTCCCCAGGAAAATTCCCAAACTAACCCCTGATGCCATTCCGACAATTTTCCCAAGTCAATCGTCCTACCTACCACACAACTGCACTTCCCAAAGACAGGAAAAATCCGGAAGAGCGATTGCAAAATGTGTAACGAAGAGATGACATTTCGCTGAGTGGTGTCAACAGGATACAATTTCTACTTTCGATATCTTTAGAAGTAAGCTTAATGAGAGGCTTTCACTGTGATAATGAAAGATGATTGTGTCCTGTTTGTTAAAGAAGATGATGGCAGTTTTAATGACATATCACCAGTGTCAGTGTGTTTTCAAGTGTCAAGTTCTTTAAGTGTAAATGTATTCTATAAGAATCTTTGTGAGCCTGTGGAAAAATTTCAATGGATACTGCAGTCTGATGGAAGCAGGTTTGGTTTTGTATGTAAACTATTAATAAGATAGAATTTGTCCGCTACTGCCTGGCCGAAAATTACTGCTAGTACCACATGCAAGGGGGTCTGGGGTGTAAGCCCCAGGTTAGGTTTGTTTTTGTATGTAAAACATTAGGCTTAATTTAAGATAGGATTTATGTCTGCCACTGTCTGACCGAAAATTACTGCTAGTACTGAACCACAAGCAAGGGGGTCTGGCGTAAGCCCCAGGTTAGGTTTGCTTTAGTATGTAAAGCCTTAATGACCCAATTGATTTGCCTTCCGTAGGAATTCTATACACATCAAATTTGAAGAATGACAAGTTGATAATACAGTAAATGTTCATTTTAAGGAGTTTGTAACAGTCAATTGTGTCTTATTGGGAAATGCTATTTGAAATAAAGTTCTAGTTAGCTCAGGATGTCGCTATACAAACATCGCTCTCTCCGCCAAAAACAAACAACACACGACTGTGTTTTTCTTGTATACGTGGGGTTGGCAACATCTTATTTGTCAAATAAGCCACGCCTACAATGGCCCACACAACTGAAACTCCACTAGCCTATATAAGCTAGGCCTAAGTCGTGTTATAAATTGGGATACAAAATCACTGTTGATAAGAAAAAAGTGGGATACAAAATCACTGTTGTTAAAAAAAGACAATCATCGGGACACGTTAGGCTGTAACCATCGTCAAAAACCATTGTTCTGGACACGTTAGGCTGTAACCATGGTCAAAAAACATTGGATTGGACGAATCGAAGGTTAGAATGGTTGGGTGTTTGTGCGGTATAGCACCGTAAAGTTGAGGTTGGCAGTAGGCTACCGTTTTGATGATGGTTGATGTGAATAATGGCATCCACAGCTGGAAATTCGCCTATATAGGTCGTGATGCTATTTGGGATGGCTGGGTGGGTCACAGACAGCGGAGGAGGAAGCATCTATTAAAACATCATTCAATGGGTAGCAGTGAATGAAGGTAGAACGCGACATAATATTCTCTACAATACATGAATTAGCTAAAATACCTTATGAAACGCTGGGAAATAAATCAAGGAGCGATGTTTTAGTAGATATTCCCTCCTTCGATGTCTGTGACCCACCCGGCCATCCCAAATAGGTACACGACTTATATAGCGAAAATTACAGCTGTCAGCGCCATTATTCTCATCGATCGTTATTAAAACAGTACCATGTGGTGTATTCTTTGAATACACGGTACGAGAGATATAATGTCTATTGCTCTTTGCATGTTCATTTTTTCCTTCCTCCTCGCCAAACACCAACAGTGATCATCTGTTTTCTCCCTGTTGAGCATGGCTCTTATGTCTTCATAAGTATGTTTCAGATATATAACTTCTGTGATCCACCTAGCGCCATCTAGTAGCGAACCTCCGAAGCTACTCAATTCCTCATCGTGCAAGAGGACTTACTTATCCATTTGGCTACCAGATCTCGTTACCATCGTCAGCTATTTTCTCCTTGAGCAAGAGGACTACGTCTACTTCTTTACTCACCATGCTGCGCTAGTATCATCTATCAACTCCTTGAAGACCAGCTCAGCAAGAGAAGAGAATTTATTGTTAATAAGTTGGTTATGCTGATATGTATACCTTTTGTTTCCTACCCCCACTCTCTCCCCTTCCTAGGACCTTCCGCGCTTCGTTTTGCTGCTCTCACTTCTTAGTCGGCAGTCGCAGTAATCAGTAAAGGCTCAACCAGAGCCAGCCTCCTGACCTAACGAGGCAGTTTTTAAATTCCACGCCATGTTGGAACTTTAAGTATTAGTGAAGAACTTCACCTTCGCCATGCAACAAAGATAAGTACCTGATTCAAGTTTTAACCTCATCTTCATGGTTTTAACTTCCTCGTGTTTTAACTATCTTTTATAGGCAGTGTGAAACTATTTACTTTGGGGCAATAATCACTCTTCGTGGGATTTGCCATGTTGAGCTTTTTTCTTGTATAAGCCAACCTTACTAAAAAGAGCTTTTCTTAAGCGATTCAAACGAGAAACCCTCTCGCTACGTGGGATATTATCTAATACCCACTGCCTATAATCATAAAACTATTTCCTCCGTTGGATTTTCTCAACCCCATTTTCTGCTAAGGTCGTTCTGGAACCTTCTAGAACTTGTTCTCTATCTGCGAGTCCTGCCATCATGTATTTCTCACGTACTTGGGAGAAATTTGTTTAAAACTAAATTACTACAATAGTGAAATTTCGTCCTCCGCTAGAACCTCTGGAAAATTCTATGGCGCATTTCATTGTAAATTACCACTTTTTCAAGAAATAGACTTTCACCTACATAGTGCAATCAGTTATCTCCATAATTGCAATAACTTTTATTTCTCATAAACTTCAGTGTTTCTCCAGTGAACTTTGCATCCATCTTTACAGACTATAGTGATAATCAGTGCTTGCTCCACTTTTCTACCGCGTCGCGATCGTCCGGTTATATTAAATACGGCCATGAACATTGTCCCTATATCCCAATGATCTTTCCTTAATCTTCTACTAACAACCATTATTTATGAAATCGTAACTTTCTATAAGGTGTCATTCTAAGAAGTGCCCTTCCATTTTGTTGGTTTATCATTAAGTAATTCTGCATAATTGCGTGTCTAGCACACGTTTCAAACTTAAATTGTTCCTCCCTTCAAAGGCAGGGAAAACAATTCTCTCAACTCTTGAGTGAGTTATTTTTTGGTCTCGCTAAATGAAAACTGCCTCATTTGACTGGCGAGGCTTATTCAAAGCATCAGAGGTCTAGAACCTTCCTTCTGATCAACTTTTCAGGTTCACAGTAAGTGACCTGCCCTCTTTGCATAATTCTCATATCAACTCTGTATAAATATAAGAAGTTATAGGAACTTCTATTTTATTTTTCACGTTGTTATTATTGTTATTTTCAAAGTTGTCACTGTCTCTAGAACATTCTCTCCAGAATTTCTTAAGGTGCACTTTTTGTACTTCAATTTACGTTCAAGCTTTAATTATTTTATTGTTCATTTGTTCAAATCTTATAAAGATTTCAGAAACATGTAAGGTTTGAAACCTTTTAAATTGTCAATTGCCTGGAGCAATCGGTTAATGTGGAGAGGTCTGCGACCCTATTTATTAAAAAGTTCAAATGAACTATGTTAATTAAAGTTATATTACATACTTGTTAATTCCCTCAAATTTTTTCTAATTGTTAAATAAACTAAATATTTGTTTTTGGATTCATCATTTCTTTGATAATACAGTTAGGTAGGATCCTGGCTTTCCTAGCTCTTCCTAGGTTTATGCCCTCGTTCATATATAATAAAGCTTTTACTATCTGTCTGGCCAGATCATCACCCTTCCCTATAGTACTTTCATTCGTGCTTGGGAGGAAATACACTACAGGTTCTCTCTGGCAAACTGCCCAAGCCTTATCTGCGGCTCCCGTTAGCCTCGACCAAGCTCGTAGCCATTTTAGGTATCCGAGTACATATTTGCGGTGGCAACCGCTTCTAAATGAATTAAAAGTCAACTTATTACTTTTGTGGGACTCTCCTCCTATTCTTCCATCCTTCTTTTCCAATTCCAAAATCTACTTCCTTCTTTTAATCATCTTCCCTTGGTGGGTGGGTTATTCCCTAGCCTATAATCTACCCAAAATTTGGTACCAGAAACCCGGGAGAGTCCATTTGTTATTTCTATTGTTTGTCAAGTGTCATTTGACATTACTTTGCAAATTTTTAATATCTCCTTTGGATCTTTCAGCTATATCTACGTCATGCAAAGCCTGTGAACGGGAAAGAAGCCGCTCCTGTCTCCTATGGTGTGTCCTGTTCTTTCTACTCTCTCGCTGTTGCCAACCTGACAGCATCTCCAAAGTTCTACAGTTTCGTGAGTTGTATTTCAATTTATTATTCTTGTCATGGCTCCTGCCGAAAAAGATGAAACTCTCATTGCTAGACGTTCTTCTTATAAAGGGCAACTCACTAGATTCCGAAATTTCATCAGCAAATTAAATCCCGCCGAGTGTGATTTAGATATCTTGACTCATCGCCTCAAGTTATACGAACGGTCTTATGATTATTATGACCAAATTCAAACAGAGATTGAATCCGCTTGTCCAGAACTGCAATTGGACCGGGATGAGGTCGAACCCTTGTACTTTGAAGGAATTGCAAAGGCCCACCAATTGATTCGCAATATCTCAGAACCGGACACTAGGGTCATCAATCCGGCCCAGTTCGTACCCGCTTCAGTTCACGAGAACAAACCGAAACCGTTACTTCCCAAGATAAGCCTACCCCACTTCTCAGGCAAGGAAGGTGAATGGTATTCTTTTTACGAACTTTACTGTTCTTTAATTCATGAAAATATCGAGATCCCAGACATACATAAATTTTACTACCTCCGTACGTCTTTGGAATCAGAGGCCTTGACCTTGGTAGAGTCACTGCCTTTAAGCGCAGACAACTACCACATCGCCTTTAATCTCCTTAAAGAGAGATATGGCAATTTAAGGTTGAGTGTCGCTCGTCATATCCGCTGTCTCTTCAACTTACCTGCCGTCAAACCTAATGACGTCACATCTTTAAGAGACCTCTTAGATTCTATGCAGTTAAATGTCAGAGCGTTATACCAGTTAAAACAGCCTGTCCAAACATGGGACACCATACTTATTCACCTAGCTACATCAAGATTCGATTTTTCGACACTGAAGGCCTGGGAGGTCGAACTCGCCTACAACAAAGAATTTTCCTTCGAACACCTTGTCTCGTTTCTCAACAGTCGATGTCAATTCCTTACAGCACTCGCATTTCAGTGCGAAAAAGTCGAAACGAATCCTCAGTGTCAAATTTTTGAAAAAAAACTTGCTTCTTCAAAGGGACATCAGCCCCCATTTGTCGAAAACAAACAAACCCGTTCTTCTTTTAATCATTCAAGAGAAGATATCAGGCCGCTTAACAAATCGTTAAAATGCACGCTCTGTAAAAAGCTTCACACATTGTATTTGTGCAAATCCTTTAAAGAATTGTCTGTCGAAGATCGAAGAAAGTTTGTCTTAAACAGCAAACATTGTTTCAATTGCTTGTCACCTAAGCATTCTTCTTCGAACTGTACGTCATCAAACCTTTGTTTTCATTGCAAAAAAACGCATCATTCGTTATTGCACGTTCACGATAAATCGAGGTCATCAGCACCTGCCTCTTTAAGCTCCTTGCAGAGCCGCTCCGAACAAACTAATGCTTCTTCCTGCATTTCCAATGCCGACACTTCTCATAGTGCGCAAACCCTGTTGACCACTGTACAATTTGAAATCCAAGATAGATTTGGAAATTGGTTCAAAACCCGTGGTCTTCTCGATTCCGCTTCAACGCACAACTTTGTTTCGCAATCGTTGATTAAAAAACTAGGTCTTTCGTCATCGCCTACTTCTATCAATGTGACCGGCATTGACAATTTGAAAACTCAAGTTTTGCAGTCTTCAAAATTGAAAATCAGAGACGTTTGTCAAAGAAACACCAATCTTAATTTAAACTGTCTCATTCTTACCAGTATTGGTAAAGACACTCCAAGTCACTCCATTAATACTTCCGGTTTAAACATTCCTTCGCACTTAAGGTTAGCCGATCCTCAGTTTAATGCTCAAGGTCCCATTGATGTACTTTTCAGTGCCAATGTTTTTTGGAATTGCATTCGCAAACAAACACGCAAGTTATCTTCAACCGTGGTCGCTAGAGACACCGATTTTGGTTGGGTTATCACTGGCGAAATCAAACATACCAGTGTTCAAACCAAAGCACAATGTCATTTCGTCACAGCTGACATAAATCCCATTTTTGAAAAAGAGAACGCTCATGTTTCAAATCTCAATATTTTTGAAAACCACTTGTCGAAACGATGTCTTATCGTGAATAACTGCGCTAACCCCGTAAGTTGTTTAAATGGTTTTTCTTTCTTCCCGCACAAAATGGCAATTCAAGTTCGCCTTGCTTTGTGTTATTTCGTATATCTTCTTATGTCATTTTTTATAGCAGTTAATTGCTTAAACTATTCCTCGAAAACTATCTTCCCCTTGTGTAAAACCATGGCTATCAGTCACCATCACTTTGCTGTACGCTATGCTTCACTTCTTTCGTTACGAAGAGGAATGGCCACGGCCGGCTCCTACCCCCTTCCTCGCAATTGGAAGTCGCTCATGAAACCGCTTGAAACTCTGAATTCCATTGCACCTAGAATAACTATTCTTATGCATAACCTTCTTCTCAATGTCCCAGCTTGTCTTCTTTGCTCGGAAGAATTAAGCTTCTTTTTGTTGAAAATTGTAAGATTTCGTGATCCTCTCAATTATGCGAAATTGATTTCCTACTTTATTTCATATAGCTTTAAATTGCTTTTTCACGTGCAAGTTACGATTGACTGCATTCCGTTCCAACTGAATATCTGCTTTAAGTTACAGCTGATTCACCAAATGTTGTGTGTGTACTCCGAACTGCTTGGTTTTCAAACCTGTTTGTTTACCAGTCTGAGGAATGCCCAGTTGTTGTTTATTTCCTGTATGATTGACACAGTTCAAAACAAGTTTCTCTTATCTCAACTCTGGCTGATTGCCAAGCATTGTCTAGCGAGTTGCTACTTCAAGTACGGAAGCCGTTCACCTAGTTCTCAAAATAAACTCGTTCCGCTTAAGGACTCTGTCAGCTATTTATATGTCTTATCTCGTTGTACTATGTGTGTCAAGGCTGTATTTGTTTACTTCTATCACTTACTCACGCTCGTATCTTACAATTGTTTCGATTCTTACTTTAAAACTTCGTTGCGTATTTCTCACGCGCGTATGTATTGCAATTTGCTTGCATATTTTGCGATCCTAATGTTCATTGATGAACAAACTTGTTTTTTCTCGACGTCACATTCGATGTGTTTTTGTATTCATGATTGTCATGTCCTGGTTTTCGATGACTTAAGTATTTTTCTGAGTAAACCCTTTGATACTCATTATAACTTGAGGTCATTGTTTATGGATACTCGTTTGTTACCTATGGCGTTCTTGCTCTCTACTCGCATAGTTCCTTTGTTTATTTGGTATATTCTTGTCCTGAATAGATGTACTTGTTCCTATACGCTTTGTTTAAACTTGTCAATTCTTCTTTCTCATCGTATCGTAATCTTTACTAGTGCTTTATTTCCCTCAGTTTCCAGCTATTTTGTGATTGAAAGTGTTGATAATTCTCACCTTTCAACTCCGCTTTCTAATGACCCTGATGACCTCCTTCCACTCACACCTGGTCACTGTCTTCTACGCACTTCTCTTTCTGCCCCTCCTCCTCTTACTAATTCTTACAGGGATTCTAATCTACCTATCGCTTGGCGGAAACTTGAAGCCCTCCGTAATTCTTTTTGGAAGAGGTGGAACTTGGAATATTTAACTTCCTTGCAACGGAGGCAGAAGTGGTTTCTTTCCAGTCCCGACATTAAAGTAGGGGACTTGGTCTTGGTTAGAGATATTTCACCCCCCCTAGTATGGATTTCTGGTAGGGTGACCCAATGTTACCCTGGAAGAGATGGGAGAGTCAGGGTGGCCAGAATCTTTACTACAAATGGACCGATCACAAGACCACTGTCTTTGATCGCTCCGCTTCCAATAAATGTGTAACTGCTTATCTGCTCTCTGTTGGTGTTTGTCCCCCCAGTATGGTGTATTCTTTGAATACACGGTACGAGAGATATAATGTCTATTGCTCTTTGCATGTTCATTTTTTCCTTCCTCCTCGCCAAACACCAACAGTGATCATCTGTTTTCTCCCTGTTGAGCATGGCTCTTATGTCTTCATAAGTATGTTTCAGATATATAACTTCTGTGATCCACCTAGCGCCATCTAGTAGCGAACCTCCGAAGCTACTCAATTCCTCATCGTGCAAGAGGACTTACTTATCCATTTGGCTACCAGATCTCGTTACCATCGTCAGCTATTTTCTCCTTGAGCAAGAGGACTACGTCTACTTCTTTACTCACCATGCTGCGCTAGTATCATCTATCAACTCCTTGAAGACCAGCTCAGCAAGAGAAGAGAATTTATTGTTAATAAGTTGGTTATGCTGATATGTATACCTTTTGTTTCCTACCCCCACTCTCTCCCCTTCCTAGGACCTTCCGCGCTTCGTTTTGCTGCTCTCACTTCTTAGTCGGCAGTCGCAGTAATCAGTAAAGGCTCAACCAGAGCCAGCCTCCTGACCTAACGAGGCAGTTTTTAAATTCCACGCCATGTTGGAACTTTAAGTATTAGTGAAGAACTTCACCTTCGCCATGCAACAAAGATAAGTACCTGATTCAAGTTTTAACCTCATCTTCATGGTTTTAACTTCCTCGTGTTTTAACTATCTTTTATAGGCAGTGTGAAACTATTTACTTTGGGGCAATAATCACTCTTCGTGGGATTTGCCATGTTGAGCTTTTTTCTTGTATAAGCCAACCTTACTAAAAAGAGCTTTTCTTAAGCGATTCAAACGAGAAACCCTCTCGCTACGTGGGATATTATCTAATACCCACTGCCTATAATCATAAAACTATTTCCTCCGTTGGATTTTCTCAACCCCATTTTCTGCTAAGGTCGTTCTGGAACCTTCTAGAACTTGTTCTCTATCTGCGAGTCCTGCCATCATGTATTTCTCACGTACTTGGGAGAAATTTGTTTAAAACTAAATTACTACAATAGTGAAATTTCGTCCTCCGCTGGAACCTCTGGAAAATTCTATGGCGCATTTCATTGTAAATTACCACTTTTTCAAGAAATAGACTTTCACCTACATAGTGCAATCAGTTATCTCCATAATTGCAATAACTTTTATTTCTCATAAACTTCAGTGTTTCTCCAGTGAACTTTGCATCCATCTTTACAGACTATAGTGATAATCAGTGCTTGCTCCACTTTTCTACCGCGTCGCGATCGTCCGGTTATATTAAATACGGCCATGAACATTGTCCCTATATCCCAATGATCTTTCCTTAATCTTCTACTAACAACCATTATTTATGAAATCGTAACTTTCTATAAGGTGTCATTCTAAGAAGTGCCCTTCCATTTTGTTGGTTTATCATTAAGTAATTCTGCATAATTGCGTGTCTAGCACACGTTTCAAACTTAAATTGTTCCTCCCTTCAAAGGCAGGGAAAACAATTCTCTCAACTCTTGAGTGAGTTATTTTTTGGTCTCGCTAAATGAAAACTGCCTCATTTGACTGGCGAGGCTTATTCAAAGCATCAGAGGTCTAGAACCTTCCTTCTGATCAACTTTTCAGGTTCACAGTAAGTGACCTGCCCTCTTTGCATAATTCTCATATCAACTCTGTATAAATATAAGAAGTTATAGGAACTTCTATTTTATTTTTCACGTTGTTATTATTGTTATTTTCAAAGTTGTCACTGTCTCTAGAACATTCTCTCCAGAATTTCTTAAGGTGCACTTTTTGTACTTCAATTTACGTTCAAGCTTTAATTATTTTATTGTTCATTTGTTCAAATCTTATAAAGATTTCAGAAACATGTAAGGTTTGAAACCTTTTAAATTGTCAATTGCCTGGAGCAATCGGTTAATGTGGAGAGGTCTGCGACCCTATTTATTAAAAAGTTCAAATGAACTATGTTAATTAAAGTTATATTACATACTTGTTAATTCCCTCAAATTTTTTCTAATTGTTAAATAAACTAAATATTTGTTTTTGGATTCATCATTTCTTTGATAATACAGTTAGGTAGGATCCTGGCTTTCCTAGCTCTTCCTAGGTTTATGCCCTCGTTCATATATAATAAAGCTTTTACTATCTGTCTGGCCAGATCATCACCCTTCCCTATAGTACTTTCATTCGTGCTTGGGAGGAAATACACTACAGGTTCTCTCTGGCAAACTGCCCAAGCCTTATCTGCGGCTCCCGTTAGCCTCGACCAAGCTCGTAGCCATTTTAGGTATCCGAGTACATATTTGCGGTGGCAACCGCTTCTAAATGAATTAAAAGTCAACTTATTACTTTTGTGGGACTCTCCTCCTATTCTTCCATCCTTCTTTTCCAATTCCAAAATCTACTTCCTTCTTTTAATCATCTTCCCTTGGTGGGTGGGTTATTCCCTAGCCTATAATCTACCCACCATGGCAGTACTGCCAATCTGGCGCTTACGGTACTATGAAAAACAAAGAAGCGCCCAATTCAGTCGCTAGTGCGCATCATTGGTGCGCACCACTCAATTCATAGATAGTGCGCCCAATTGAATTGCTTATTGATCATGGATTATGGAAATTGCCTCTGAAAGGCCGCACTTGCCCCCGACCATCAAACCTTCGTTTTGTCCAATCCAATGGTTTTTCATAATGGTTACAGCCTAACGCGCCCAGATCAATGAGTTTTGGCAATGGTTACCGCCTAACACGTCTCAATGAATATATATTTTTGATCAACAGTGATTTTGTGTCTCACTTCTTTTTATCAACAGTGATTTTGTATCTCACATGTTGGCATCAATGTGTGTGCCTCGCTGCGTGCCTGTAGAGTTCATCTTGTTGACAGTTAAACGAGATGAAAGCACTGTCGAAAATCGCGTCCGATTTTTAGAATAGCAAGAAATAAAACATATACAGGGTCTTTATATTTGCTTGGCAAGGACATTCTCGCTCACGCGCTCCGCCAGTGACAGCTCAGTTGCCGGCTGCCGCGAGCGCGTATGTACGGCAGATTACGGTGCTTAAAATCAGTATCTTGCATTTCTACTCACCATGATTACAGTAAATGCTGAAAATGTTTCCCATCCGCTGCCAAACATAATGGGCATCTACTAAAGAAGTTTCCGGTTATTCCGGTTAATTTCGCTTCACTAAGGAAATAACGACCTCTACGTCTATTTTTATCGTTTACTGAACCTGTACGTTTGAATCTCTTAACCAGTTGTTCTAATGTGATTGTGTATAGTGATGTAATGCCTTATGTGAAATATTCGTTACTTGAACGTGTATATCTGCACAATACGTAGCCTACATAAAGTGCAGGAAATCGTGCGCTAGAAAAAGTCAAAAGTTTCGAGTGAAATTTCCAGGGAGATCCATTCCTATAAATCGGACAATACAACAACTGGCTAATTTGAGATTCAAACGTACAGGTTCAGTAAACAATAAAAATAGACGTTAAGTTCATTATTTCCGTAATAAAGCTAAATTAACCGGATTAACCGAAAATTTCAAAAGGAGATGCCGATTATGTTTGGCAGTGGATGGGGAACATTTTCAGCATCTACTGTAAACATAGTGAGTAAAAATGCATGATACTGATTTTAAGCACCGTATTCTGCCGTATATACGCGAGCAGCCGGCAACTGAGCAGCCACTGGCGGAGCGAGAATGTCCTTGCCAAGCAAATATAAAAACCCTGTATTTACGAATTTTAGTTCATAGGCCTATATGAGGTTCAGTAGTGACCAGGGATCGTAATTTCAATACGTGATATCGTCCAGAACATGAAACGAGGACATAAGGTATGTAAAAGCCACATTCATGTCTGCTGCAAGTATATAATCCGCGTTCCACTTGACTCCCGTAGTGCACTGGCATTACTCATCGTATTGAGCGTATTGCAATGGCCTTCTCAGTGTTCACTATCTTCGCGTCTTGGTGATATGTACCGTACCAACTCAAGAGCCACATGGTACACTGGGGCGAAACGCTAGCAACTTGTTTGAATTAGCTCTTAGCCTCCAATAATAAAAAGCCTGCCCAATAGCCTCTGGGAGCTGTACCAACGCCACCTAGATAATAAGGCCTCCGCACTGGCTGACCAGCGCTAGGTAGGTCGACCAACAGTACTGTAGTCAATCGCGTTGCTTGTGCAGCGTTACAAGTTCGGCGCATATTGCTGTAGTTTTGATCTCAGCGTTCGAAGTGTGTTAATCAGTATAGATAAATATGTAATGAAGTTTTTGTATTTGTGGATATTTGTAATATTAATCACCAAAATGCCAATGTTATCAGTATTGTCGTCAATACTTATTTGATTGTTCAAAAATTGTGTGATCAGTTTGAACAGGAATTTCTTCATATGCCAAGCCAAAGAGAAGTAGCTACAAAGCTAGCTTTAGATTCTGTCCTAAACAATGAATTATTGTGGGAGAGAGAATGTTCTGAGCATAGTGCACAGGACTTTTGAAGAAAGATCGTTTGGATTTCTGTGAATGTTTGCCTTAATAATTATTGTAGAAACAAAAATCAAGGAAATCTCAAGGACACTGTGCCCAGAAAGACAAACATATTTTACCAAAGCAACTGACACTAATCTTGATAAATCACCTATCTCCAAATCAACATATCTGCCTACTGTTCCTTTACTTATTTTCTGCTTCCGCTTTCTTATAATCAGGGCTAGTATTTATATGTAAATACTTATATCTCTATTACACAGATATTCATATCCTATTAACTTATCTCCATCGATTATGTTGTCCTCTTTCAAATTAAACAAATTTATTTGACATGTTTCTCCATATTTCTGACTTCAGTATATACATGCACAATAAATAATTTTACATATTTAGTAAATTTCAATCCAATATTTGTACATATTTTACTCTTATGAGTAAAAATATATAGAATTGTAGTTTTCAGTGACTGGAAATACGACAGCACAGGACAAGTTTACAGTTATGTAATGATAAGAAAGATTTCTGAAGTACGTAGGTGTAACGATAGCAATTCTTATGAAAAGAAACTTCAAGTGTGAAAATTTAGAACATTTCATGGCATACTGTTATGGTAGGCAGGAATAACAGGAATGATCGATGAATGAAAGCAAGTGAAATAAAAGAAAATTGGATAATTTGATTTATAAATCCAGTATTTTTAATGCATTTATGTGGGTTATAGAAGTATAAAATTAGTATTATGGGGATAAATTTGTCTTTTGTCCATATTTCATAAAATATATTTACATTTTGACATTTTTTAGATTGTACTTATTTTTAAAATATATACACATACATATATACATATTTTGATACATTTTAGTACATATAAATCCTAGCCCTGCTCATAATTTTACCTTAATGTAGCCTATATCATTAATTGAAGATGGGTGAAGCATATTTCTTAACTTCTATACATATCAGAAAGTCAATAAGCTCATTATTGATTCCCAAGATTAATACATTTAGTCCTATTGTAATTTCAAAAACAACCCTCTCACAATGTGAATTGAATCTATTTTGAAAAATTTTAACCCATTTAAACTAATTTTTTAACTTTCACTTGCATCCTTTAAGAAATTTTCTAGTAGCAAAATGTAATTTTAATGTACAATCTGTTAACATAATAGTTACGAAACTGAAGATATCCTATGCTCTCTCTATTCTCTATTAAGCTACAAGAACAGTAGGCTCATAAGTTGAATTGTTGGCGAGAGTTAATTATGTTCCTGCTGTACAATGTAAGCTCGGCTAAATATGTTTCAAGGTAAAACTGTATTGTATTGTATTTCTGTCTGCAGACAAATTGTTGATACATTTTATGTAAATACCTGCAAAATTCAAAACTTTTAATTAAATTAATATTCTGTAATCCAACGCCAGTAAAATAATACTAAAATTGAACGAGTGAGTGGAAAAAGGACAATATTCAAAGAAATGGGATAATATTCCAGCATATTTAATCATTATTTAGTCGCTAACTGATGACACTCCTATTATAACATTTTGAGACATAACTTCTTGCTACTAGTACTACAATTGCCTAATAGTGAATTTTTCAATACGACGTATAGTTTCGACAGATGATCGTTCTTTTTTCCTCTTGGAAATGGAATGTTATCGTTTTTCGACTCAGCTGTTCAATTATTCTTTTCCATTTTTGCCTTTCTCCCTTCATTTAAAAGTGAGGTTAATAAGTTCATAACGTTCTGAAAATCGTAATAAACATCTTTATCGTAATAATTACGGACCTTTTTTGTTATTATGATGAAATTGTTTATTTCTTTATCCTCCCTCAGTATAGAAGGAGTATTTTATGAAAGGTAAGGAAGAAGGTAAATTCTACGAGGTACGGGTAATTTAGCAATACTGGCTACTCAAAGACTTGCATGCTATGCAGTGTTCATTTACAGTTGTACAGTGCACCAATATGAGCGTTTTCTTTGCGAGTAGAAACATCGTTTGGAAGGGCAGGGAGGAATGACTACTCTTGGCGCGCGTGCTTCCGAGCGCGGAGGCCTTATTATTTAGGTGGCGTTGGCTGTACGCCCTGCAGATGCTATGTTTGCCGCAAGAGACGCTGCATACCCCCCTACATGATCATTTCAGTTGGCGGTATTTATACACAATGTGTATGCACGAATAAAGTTATATTACTGAAATAAGTCCATTGTATAACGATTGTATACTGTTGCATGCCGTTTTGTAAACAAGGCTCTAGAAATAATGTTCCTGGAACTAGTTTTCATGAATTTCCTAGTCCAGAGCCAACTAGAAAATTATGGATTAAAGCAGTAAGACAAGGTATGGTCTACGCTGACCATGCGATTGAAATTGGAAATTAGGTGATCTTGTATTATTGCTCCAGTTCTGATGATGATACCTGACCTTCTCTTAGTCGCCCCCAGAGATCCATGTTAGAATCCAGGCTCTGCCAAGAAATTTAATTCTGTTCCGAGGGCTGGAACGGGGTACACTCAGCTCCATGAGGTAAAACTGAGAAGGGGTGGGTTAGATTCACATCTCATCCTTCCTGAACAGGTTTTCCGTAGTTTCCCACTTCTACTCCAGGCAAATGCCGGGATGGTTCCTAACTTAAGGTCATCTTCCAAATCATCACCGGAATTACAAATGCACATGCCGCAATAACACAGGCTAGCAGATAGGGGCTAAATAACCAAATTTCTATAACGAGAGCTGCAATCGCCTATATTGGTGGGTATATGGTACGAGCTGTCGGGTCCACCTCGTTACGTAGTGGCTAGCATTCTTGTCTGTCACTGCGGAGGCCAGAGTTCGATTCCTGGTTCTGAGGGCTGGAACGAGGTACACTCAGCCTCATTAGGCAAACCTAAGAAGAGGCGGGTTCGATTCCTTCCTCAGCTATTCTGGAAGTGTTTCCCACTTCTACGCCAGGCAAATGCCGGGATAGTACCGGTACCTAATTTAAGGCCACGGCCACTTCCTACCCACATTTTATCTCAATTACAAATACACACACTATTACAGACATTACAGTAACACAAGTTATCAGACAAATTCTACACACAAATACATAGGGCTACAAGACCACGATCTCGTTGCCCCTAATATAAGCAACTACAATTTCTATTTGCATTCTTGTAGCTCCATATAACTTAGCAGTATTTGCATTTTTTAAATATTTTGTGTTATCTCTGCTTTATTTATGTCTGTATTTTTAGCTACTGTCTGTTCACGTTGCCTTGTAGCGAAGTACGTCAGGGTTTCATATTGAATTTGTGCCTTATTACATAACATCCTGTCATTTCTGGTGGAATTTAATCAATTATGCGAAGGTTCGTCTTCGAATTTACCGCTATTTCGATGGCGACATGCCCGCCGGCGTCAACATCTGTTCCCCTACGATTGCCGCCATCTTTGTTTTGATGTTATGGTCTGAGATATTGTAGTCGGTCTTGAATGAGCATCAACAGATCCAAATATATTCAAGACAAAATAGCTCTACAAAACAACATCAAACCTATAATTACACTCACTAACGGTCGACGCCCTCCAAAAACAATAACAAACTGTCAAAAACTTAGATATAATAATGTTATTGGTTTTACGTCCCTTTTAACTACTCTGGCTTTTAGAGACGCCGGGGTGCCGGAATTTTGCCCCGATGGGGATCTTTAACGTGCCAGTAAATCTACTGACATGGCTCCCTCGCATTTGCGCACCCTCAAATGTCAGCTGAATGCGCCAAAAACTTAGAAAGTGTGGCAAATATTACTCGGGTTTCTAACATCTAGCAGTGAACGTTGGAACTTGACCGAGCGTATCTAAACAGTAAAATATAACCTACAAATTTTGCTACACACTACCAATTGTAGTAGTAGGTTCTTTTACATGCCATAAAACACACTGTGCTAATCGCTGTTTCATGGCTATTTGTGGAGACATCTAGCAGCAAAATTTGGTTGGTTAGTTCCTTAGTTTAGGGGCTGTGACAACGCGGTCATGTAGCCCCGTGTACTTTGGGTGTGTGTAAAATCTGCCTGATAACCGGTGTTAATTTTGATGACTATTAGTGTGTGTTATCTGGTATTAATTCAAGTAAGGACTGCAGACGTAAATTTCAAGTCGTGGACGACACCTAGAACTTGGTTACTACTAGATGCCATCGTAACCAGCGCCTGGTGACGAACTTTGGAACTTAAGAACATTAATAAAAACTAACCTAAACATTTTGCTTCTAACAAGTTTAGTTAGTGGAAGTTTTTTTACATGCCATAAATCTATGACATGGGCCCACCGGCTTTACTTGCCCTCCGAAGGAAGGCATACTGAGGGACTTTTAACGCTCTTAAAAATCCGACGATTTCGGCCGGGTTTGACCAGCGACCTAGGGAATAGAAGCTCAGCATGCTATCAACTACGCCACCGAAGCCGCCTAGCAAAATTTGGTAATGGGAACAAACTGGATTTGTACGAATTCTTGCCCGCTATGTACCGGTCTTGTACGGTAACGTAGGCAACGATTATTATTATTGTGGGTAACCATGGTATCCATACTAACAGGACTCCAGTTTTTTGTTGTCTCTCTCTGATTAAATTATAAAATCTCAGGGGGCTTCGGTGGCGTAGTTGTAGCGTGCTGAGCTTCTATGCCCAAGATCGCGGGTTCATACCCGGCATGCTACCTACTACGCCACCGAAGCCGCTACACACACTAGTGCTGACATGAAAGTGACAATAATGAAAATTAAAATCCACAGCCTGCTTCCAGTCTCCGACCGGGTCAGGAATGGAATGAATGAAGCCCCCATCTAACGGCGAGGATATGAACTGTGCCGGCTGCCGAGGCCTGACGCACTCCTCTGGGGCAATGATTAAATGAATGACAGATGAAATGAAATGATAGTGGAGAGTGTTGCTGGAATGAAATTTTTGACAGGGAAAACCGGAGTACCCGGAGAAAAACCTGTCTGCCTCCGTTTTGTCCAGCACAGATCTCACATGGAGTGACCGGGATTTGAACCACGGACCCAGCGGTGAGAGGCCGGCGTGCTGCCGTCTAAGCCACGGAGGCTCATGAAAGTGACAATAATAATAACAATAATAATAATTTTATTGATTTTACGTCCCTTTTAACTACTGCGGCTTTTAGAGACGCCAGGGAATTTGTACACGAAAATGATCTTGGACGTGCCATAAATTTACTGACATGGCTACTTCGCATTTGCGCGCTCTGTTGCCGACAGGACGTTGCACCAGGATTCAATCCTGCAACCTTGGGAACAGCAGGCGAGTACGTTACCGATGCTCCACGCAGTCAGTCATGACAGTGACACAGGTTATCAGACAACTTCTACACACACCCAAGTACACGGGGATACATGACAACTATGTCTCAGAGCGCCTAAGGAATCAACAACATCATCTATTCATCACAGACGTGACCAAATGATTAGAATTAACATTCATTTCTAGCGTTATTGTCTGTCGTTCCTGAGTTCCGGGTTTGATTCCCAGATCTGCCAAGAAATTCAATTCTGGTCTGAGGGCTGAAACGGGGCACACTCAGCCTTGTGAGACAAACCTGAGAAGAGGTAGGTTCGATTCCCATTTCAGCTATCTTGGAATTGGTTCCCCGTGGTTTCCCACTTTTACTCCAGGAAAATGCCTGGATGGTTCCTAAAATAGGACCAAGGCCGCCTCTTTCCCCATTCTCACCTGAATTACAAATAATCACCCTATTGCAACCATCACAATAACACAGGTATCAGACAAAATTGCACACTTACCCAAATACACGGGGATAAATGAACACGTCTAAGATCCTCAAATGAAACAACAACAACCTTTAATATTCCCTACAAAACATCAGTTTAACTTGTATCATTCTGTGAGCACTGATATCTTACTCTGTTTTATTCTTTCTAATTTTTCATGGTGGCCTGTTTGCCGTCTCTTGATGATTGCAGTACAATTGTATTTGTCTACTATTGGCACAGGCTAGAGTAAAATGTGGCTTTTCACCGCTGTCTCAGTTTCACTCATGGCTGTCATTATAAGGAAACTACTGAGGTATGGGTGGTGCTTAGTAATGCCATTCAGGGCATGGTCAGTGCTTGTGGATGCTGTGAAAGGTTCTACTCATAGGGTTAATACTGCCGTTCTGACTCAGTGAGGAAAGCAATGGCAAACTACCTCACTTCTCATCTTGCCAAGTACGCCTCAATATAGCACAGCCTTGGGTTTTTGTGGGTATCTACCCACATAACCTAACTGTGGTACTTTTTGAGGATCCAACCAGCCTTCGGGCTGACTACCTGCCAGACAGACAATATTTCATGCAGAACATGTTAGAATAGCCTTTATTTTTTATGGTTTGACTTCATTATAATTTTTATTGATTATACTCTTTTTTAGCCTATTTTCAATTTTGAAAAAATAGGCTTATGAGATCACCTTTTGTCCGTGTGTGTGTGTGTGTGTGTGTGTGAGAGAGAGAGAGAGAGGTGTGTGTGTGTGTGTCCCTAATAAATTCTAAACGGTTGGAGCGATTTCAATAAAACTCGGTAAGTTCATAACACTATTCCGGGCGACCCCGACCGTGCCCTTCAAATTTTGCTACGTCTCACCAATCCAACATGGCGGCTGTGCGAAATATTTCACCAGCATTCAATATCTACGAAACTATTCCCGATATCACCCTGAAATTTATTACGGTTATAAAGGGAACTACTAGAAGTTCACCTATGTGACTTTTGAAAACCTGGTTACTACAAAACCAACATGGCGGCCACGCGAATTTGCGACTTTTAAATAGACGTTTCTCGCGATTTAACCATCCAAACGCAATAAAACTTGGTACAGTATATGTTTATACACATTTTAATGCTCCGACATCTAACTTCGTTCAATTGTTTACATAACCACAAGATGGCGGATGTGCGAAATATTTCACCGGCATTCTCTATCTCTGAAACTATCAGCGGTATCACCCTGAAATTTTGTACGGAGATAAAGGGCACTACTGGAAGTTCATCTATAAGACTTTCAAAAATCGGTTAACTACAAAACGAACATGGCGACAAGCGAATTTGAAAATTTTAATGAGACTTTACTCGCGATTTATTGTTCCAAACTCAATAAAATCTGGTACAGGAAATGTTTATACACATTGTAATGCTCTGGTATCTAAATTAGTTCAATTGTTTACATAACCTCAAGATGGCGGCTGTGTGAATTTTAAAATTAAGTTTTTATTTCTTGTGTCGTAATCATGCGATCGAAGTGAAAGTTTGAATAATGAACCTACGCAATATTTTTCCTTTAATGGTACATGACTCCATGGCCTATACATTTAACAATTCAACGTGGCGACCATCCCAAATATTTAGACGGCTCTGAATATCTACGAATCTATTATAGCAATCAAACTGATCTTTTTTATGTTCATAGGGGCTATGAACTTAAGTTCACCTATATGACTTTAAATAACCTGGTGATCATAAATCCACCATGGCGGCGACGCAAATTATAAATATTCACATGGACGTTTCTCGCAATTTAACCATCCGAGTGCAGTGAAACTTGGTACAATAAATCCTTATACGAATGTTAATCCACTGACATCTAATTTATTTCAATTGTTTCCATAACCACAAGATGGCAGCTGTGCGAAATTTAAAAATCTCCTTGTTACTTCTTGTGTCCTAATCATGCGATTGAAATTTGAATGCTACACGTACACAATAATCTTCATGTAACAGTACATAACTCTAGGATCTACATATATAAAATCCAACATGGCGACCATCCGAAATATTTAGTCGGTTCTCAATATCTACGAATCTATTACAGCAATCAAACTGAAATTTCCTATGTTGATAGTGGCAGTTAACATAAGTAGGATATATGAAAATAGGCTGTATAGTTCTTCACGGAACTACTTGTTATGTTCTATTTCCAGATCCTTGTGGTCAACTATGATCTTATGGTCGGACGATTTATTATGAATAAATATTTTTCACTCTCCATGTCCTAGGCAAGTTCTATGGAAGTGACCTTACGATAGGAATCTTATCGGCATTTGGGAATCTGCGGATATCTACTCCTAGGATGGCTGAGCCGGAAATTTGAGCCCAGCTGTTCAAAGAACTTCTCTCGAGGCTGCGTGAACCCTCTTCTAACCTAAGACCAGAATTATTTATTTATTGTATGATGAATAGGCTATATGTACAATTATACAAACAAGATGTGCACACACAAGTTCATAAAATCTCATAGATCAAGGTCACGATCTCTGACCCATTCAACTGCTTCAACTGATGCTTGATGGACATCCATCAACGTTCCATGGAAAGCTCGGAGAGGGCAGTCAGCGACAATGTGATGCATTGACTGTAAGGAGGCACCACAGTCGCAATCTGCAGAGTTAGACCAGCCCCATTTATGCAGTGAATACCGTGGCCTACGTTATATACAAGGCCTGGAAATGAGGCGCCAGACAACATTGCGAGCGATGGTTCGAACTTATTCCGCATTTCGCCGCCAGGTTCGCTGTCTGGCGCCCTTAATCGTACCGTTTGCATTACGTACAATGTGATTAGTGTGTCTGTATTTGACGGTAAATAAGTTGTCCTAATGAGTGAGAGAGCTAAGGTGAGTTTAAAATTGACTAGTGAAGCGTGTCGTATTATAGTTGTGCTTTAGTTAAGAGCAGTAGACTGCTGTAAGACTGATATTGAGATGGGTGCTAAGTGGCCTTTATGAACAAGACGAAGGGAAAGGCAAGTTTTAATCCAGTGTACTAGCGTAAATGTGACATGTATGTGTGATAAATATTTTAGATATAAATCACTGAATGATTTTAAGAGTAACTTAATGTGTAAATATTAGTGTTATTGTGTTCGTAAAAAATGGTGTACTGTAGCGTGCCGTATTGTAAATCTCGTCAAGTTAAAGGCAATGGACTTTCGTTTCATCAATTTCCATTGAACAATGACATACTGAAACAATGGGTTCTAGCTGTTTCACGTGAGGGGGGGGGGGGGGGGGGGGTAAAGCCAGGGTCTTGGTGGACACCAAATCAGTCTTCTACAATTCGTAGCAAGCATTTTAAGGATTCTGATTATAGTATAAGTACTACAAAGAGAACGCTCTTACCGATCCGACGGTTTTTGAGGACTACCCCGAACATAAACAAGCACAAATAAATAGAAATACGCGCAAAAGAGCATGTGTCGATAGAGACATACATATCAACAATAAAAGGAAATGTTCAGGTAATACAAATTTTACGGAAGACTATTGTGATGAACGAATTGAAGAAAACCATGACCAACCACGTGTTAGTGTAGGAACGCAATGTTCGACAATCAAGCAAACTCATTGCAAGTCAACAAAATTAAAATTAAGGAGGCCACTAATAAAAGATACAGTATACAGTACTACAATTAAGTCATTGAATCAGAAGATAATTTCATTAAAACAAAAATTACATTCAGTGCAACGTCAGGACAAACTCGATGTTCAAATATCGAAGCTCAAGAGTGAAGTGGGTCGTGGGGACTTGAAGGCTAATTAATTTCTTACTTGAACAAAATCGAGCTTTCACGAAACGAAAGTGTAAATACGATGAAACAACAATAAATAAATATGTGTATTGCTCTCTAATAAATCACCGTCGGCTTACCGCTTACTGAGAGATATAAATATTTTACAACTTCCTCATCCACGAACTCTGAAAACGTACATAGAATTTAGACATGTTTATCGGCATTAGTGATATTGAGAAAGATGCAATTGGAATCGAACATAAATTAGCTAATAAATTATTATGAATACTGTTCAAGGGCCTGTCATTCTTCTACAGGATACCTGTTTCGTTCTACTTTACGTATGGACTCACAGGACAACAGTAAATCTAGGATAACACTGGACGCACTAACTGCGGTTGAGGAATGCGGCTTCAAGGTCATCAGAATAGTGACGGACAACTGTCAGGTGAATGTGTCAATGTTTGAGGCGCTGTGAGGCGGATGTGTCACTCATCAAATTCGTCACCCGAAAGACGAGCAGAAGCCACTTTTTCTTAGTTTCGATCCGAGTCACATCATTAAGAATGTACGATCACAATATCTGAGTAGGAACTCCTATGTAGATGACAATTTAATAACTAGTGACCATCTCAAGAATCTGCACCACTTACAGAAAAAGCTAGTAGTAAAGCCAGTTAGAAAATTAAGCAGGAAGGTTGTACAAGGTAGGCCAAGCAATATGTGGCAAGAGCCAAATTGCTGTTTACTCCAGAGACAATAACTGGGCTGAAGAGCATGGAAGTCGTGTGGCCAGAGAACGTTGAAGATAAGGACAGCCTACACGAAACAACAAAATTCTTGGAAATTTTTTGAAAATGTTTTGATATACAGGATATCTGCAATACCACACACGGACTTCATTCCAGAAACACGGACATGATTATTTTCAGTGAAGTTAATGATGAGAGACTTTCATGACTGACCAATGAATTTCTGCCCTACCTGTGACAGATTCAAGGTTATCCCGATAAAAAGATGAGACTTACAAAGGAAACTTATCAAACTTTGGTGCTAACAACTTCATCAACCGTGTCCTGCATACGATTTCTAATCAGTATCGGCTTCCATTAAGTGCTTACGCGGAATTTCTCAAGTGACGATGTAGAACTGCTCTTGAGTCACCTGAAAAATAAGGGAGGTAACAATGACATGATGGACGTGAAATTATGCCTGCATGCCATAGAGTCAACACTTAGTACAGGAATTATCGCATCTTCTAGAAGTGGGAATGTGGAGCTGAGGGAAAATGCAGTCGTAACAGGCGCCTTGACCAAGTTTCTGAAGCCTAAAAAATCGCGGAAGATGCAAAAACCCAGCCAATGCTAAAGAAACACCCCAGCTTCCGGCTTATGTCTTGGAGATTCTTGAAAGCCCTGTTCAAGGTAAGAACATGGGGCATTTAGCCTATATTAAGTTCATTCAAATGAAACATTATGATTGACATTTTAGCATTAAAATCTCTATTTTTGTTTTCAGAAAAGCCAGCGTCTCTATTTTCCATTTCAATTGCAATGGTAGCGGGATTTCTTGTAAGAGTGGCAGAAGAGAGAACATACTGTGACGGTTGCTTAGAGAAAATATCAGCTCCAGCAAATTCAAGCCTGCCTTTTAGTTTAATACAGTACATTTTCAAGACAGAGGGGGATTAATATATCCCAAAGTTTCTTTTATTTATCTGTTGGAAACAATTTCTCTCTTTGTCACAACAGCCGTAAATTTCATGTCTCGAAAATATTTAGTGTCAAATTTCACAAATATTTTAACTGACACGTTTTCCGAGCACACAAAATGTGGTGTATTGACAATTCTCTCTCCGTAGTTCTTCTGCAAAAGTTCTTAAGGCCACTTTTAAAGAATATTGGTGTGAACCACACGGGCAAAAGTGCAACGTTTTTGAATTTCAGAAGTAAGCCACTTGACAGAAAAATTCTTAAAGTGAAGTGAAATACAGTCAAGAGTGAGCCGTATTCATCATTTGGGGGAAACTGGAGCAAAACAGGTAAGAAGTGCTAAAAAATATGTATTAAATGTATTTGAGTTGCATGTAACGCATAGTCAACAGCAGACAACTAGGGCGCCGAACCGCGATCCTAGTGGCTTAAAGTGGAACTACCAGTTTGGCGCACCAAGTCTGAGCGATATTTCCAGGCCTTGAATATAACGTAGGCCACGGTGAATACGCACATCTGCCTCGTCCTGTGCGTATCCGATTTAAGATCCCCCATTGGCGTCTGATAAGATCAAATCCAGGTAACGGTTCAAAAGTGATCCCAACTGGGTGTTTGTTGGTTACTGAAGAATGCTCGCTCTGGATTTTCCATGAATTATTTACATTAAATGAGGATCATTCAAGGTTAATTGCGCTGTGCGCCATGGTAGTTTCCTTGGCTTCAAACGTTGGTATGCTATTTGTCAAGACAGAACCCGGTGCGATTGCGACAGCAGTTTCAATATGTATGCCAAAAACTAAGGAAGGCAGCTCCAAGGATATACGACGGCTGTTTTTTAAGTAAGGGCCGTTTTTCTTTTAAATTGCGGCTTCGGTGGCGTAGTCGGTAGCATGCTGAGCTTCTATGCCCAAGATAGCGGGTTCAAACCCGGCCGAAGCCGTCGGATTTTTAAGAGCGTTAAAAATCCCTCAGTATGCCTTCCTTAGGAGGAGAAGTAAACCCGGCGGTCTATGTCATAGATTTATGGCATGTTAAAAAACCTTCCACTAATTACACCTGTGTGAAGCTCAATTGGATAGGTTAAGAATGTAAACAACGCTCTTAGGTTTCTGCGTTCGTTGCCAAGAGCCGACTGCGGTGGCGTCTAGTAGCTAAGTTCTGAACTTAACCTAGTAGTCGTTAACGGTGGTGCTTGGTGGCAAAAGTAGGAACTATTTGAAAAATTCTAAGTTGCAGTCTGCACTTAAATTAAAAACAGATAACACACACTAATACCGTCATCACAATTAACACCGGTTATCAGACAGATTATACACACACCCTAAGTACACGGGGCTACATGACCGCGTTGTCACAGCCCCTAAACTTAAGAACCAACCAACCAACCAACCAACCAACCTTTTAAATTAACCGAACATTTTATTTTGAAACCACATTTATTTTTAGGTTTTACATACCTTCCTCTATTTTTCTACAAAGTTGCCTTCTCTATTTAGGCACTTGTCATACCTTAAAACTAAGTTCTGAAATCCTTCTGCATAAAAGTTTGCCGCCTGCTCTGACAACCAAGAATTCACGGCTGTTTTCACTTCTTCATCGTCGGCGAAGCGCTTCCCACCAAGATGACGTTTCAGCTGCGAAAAGATGTGGCAATCGCTCGGAGCAAGAAGCGGATGACATGCTGAGCCGAATCATCACAAGAGATGAAACATGGGTATCCCATTCCACCCCTGAAACCAAGCAATAGTCAATGGAATGGCGACACTCAACCTCTCCTGTCAAGGTCAAACCCAAACAAAACCCGAAGAAGTGAAAACAGCCGTGAATTCTTGATTGTCAGAGCAGGCGGCAAACTTTTATGCAGAGGGAATTCAGAACTTAGTTTTAAGGTATGACAAGTGCCTAAATAAACAAGGCAACTATGTAGAAAAATTGTGGAAGGTATGTAAAACCTAAAAATAAATGTGGTTTCAAAATAAAATGTTCGGTTAATAAAAAAAAACAGCCCGTACTTAAAAGACAGTCCTCGTAGGTTCATATATAGAAATTTAGTACACGTTTTTCGGACTTGTAGGCCGACAAGCCCGAAAAACTTGTACTTAATTATGAACGCCGGCCGTGAAAGCCTAAGCTTTCATATATAGTGGTATTGACCTAGATGCTAATCTCCTTAAATCCAAACATTTAGGTTACCATTCATCTAAATCTGCTTCCATCCCCTTTATCGCTTCTTCCACAACCTCCTCTAGACGTTAACTAAGACGAAGAATTTTAAATAACCTGTCCACTTAATATGAAATTGGAATATATTATCATAATTTTCAAGTTACGTCTGGAATATATCAAGTGGAAGACGCAATATTAAGAAATAAGAATACATTGTAAGATTTATTAGCATTCTGTGAAGTCTTATATTTAGATGAGCAGTGCATATAGCTTTAATAATACCAGACCGGCACAGGGCAGAGCATCTCACTTTCATTCCTCCCCGTTCGCCATTTCTCACTCCAGATATTAATTCTCTTTCAGCTGTGGCATATTACGCTATTTATCCTTCTTTCCTTCACTTAGCTTATGAGCAATTACTTTTATGAACACTTCTTAATAGATTTTTATTATAACGTTTCCAGATGCTCTAACAGAACATTCTAGACATCATAACCTTAAAACCATTTAAAATGGATCAATAACAATTTTATTAATGCAGCCAATGGCCATGTACTTTTCTTTCCAGGACGGGTCAGGGAAGGGATATTGGAAGGAAATCAGCCACGGACCTATTGAAAGAAACCGTCCCGGCCAGTGCCGGATTAAGGTAAAATGAGGCCCAAGTCCCTCAGATTTTTGGGGCCCCTTTATTTTTTTCAAATAATTTTTATTTTTTTAGCACCTGTACATTTAATAAAGTATATACAAGATGGTTTTTTTTCTCAAGATGAATAATACACTTTTTATTAAATCATATATACATACATTTCAATTGAAACGATCATCGTTATTTGAAAACATTTCAGATGATTTGATGAACAATTTAACAAATCATACTATTTTTTACTTCTGTAAAATATAATCAACGATTTTTTTTCTGTTTTTTTTTTTTTCGGTCAATGAAATCTTCTACAATGTCATCAAAAATCTATTTCCCGCATAACAACTGACTCTATATACATTAAACTTAGTATGTCTAATCGTTCTTGTGACATGATACTTCTTTGCGCACTTTTGAACCGTTTCAATTTTGAAAACGAGCGCTCCGCAGAACAATTCGTTATCATGAGGGTCAGGAAAATACGAAAAGCGATTTCAACGTTCGGAAAAACAGACTCAAGCTTGTCTCGAATAAGAATTTCGTAAAGTTCAGAATGAGTGAACTCAGATTTTAAATGACATTGTAATTTAATATAATGCTGAAACTGTCTTAGTTCTGGATATTTTTTTTCTAAATCTTCGGAAAAAAATTGAACTAAATTAGTAATTGCTTTTTGACATTCATTTTCTGATAGTTCCATATCAGCTAAAAATGAATTATTTTCTTGGGAGGGGGCCCCAGATAATTAAGGGGCCCTAGGCCTGGGCCTAGTCGGGCCTGTTGGGTAATCCAGCACTGGTCCCGGCATTTGCCTGGTGGTGAAAATGGGAAACCACGAAAACCATTTTCAGGACGGCCGAGGTGGGATTCGAACCCACGCTCTCCCGATGCCAGCGAGGCACGAGGTAGCGCGTTAGCGCACTCGACCCCCGCGGCCGGTAAATGAAATGCCCTTAAATTCATGCTCATAAACGAATTTAAAAATTATTGAGATTTGATCCAACTGAACTCGGAATACCCAAATCCTAGCCCCAAATACAAATATACAATACACTACAAACTGTGGTGAGGCCTGCGATGCTCTATAGTGCAGAAAATTGGCCGATGACAAAAGCTCGAGAGAGAAAGCTGGAAGTGGCAGAAATGAGAATGCTAAAGTGAATGAGTGGAGAGACAAGAGAGGATAGAATAATGAATGATAACTTCAGAGGAGAAGCGAAAGTGGGACCCATACGAAAGAACGTCCAAGAGGGTAGGCTCCGATGGTATTGGCATGTGCTGAGAAGAGAGATGAAAAGAGTTGAAAATCTGGAAATTGAGGGGTCAAGGAGGAGAGGAAGACCAAAAAAGAGGTGGAAAGACAAGGTTGCAGGGGACATCAGAGAAAAAGGATGGAAGAGGGAGAAGCATGGGATAGACATTTATGGAAGAGAAGAATCCAGCAAAGCAACAATTACCCTACGTGACGTGGGAAAAGGCTGAGATAAACAAGTAGATAGCCATCACAATGACACAGGTTATCAGACAGATTCCACTCACACCCAAGTACACAGGCCTAGTTCACTAGGTAATTCATGCGGTGGAAGTGCAGACGGTCCTAATCCCCTACAATGTGTTAATAACAAATGGGAAGAAAAGTGTGATCTCTCGGCTAGTACACCTGGACCCGCAGTTCAGTGCTAGCTCCGTTTTCCGATACATTACACATGCGACTAAATGCTCTTATAATACCAGGTTATATGAAAAAAGTGCACAGCGGACAGACAGGAATTTGTGAAATAAGCACACACACGGAACATGTGACCGCAGGGGGAGGGTTGGGTTTGCTCGGGTTGCCGTTTACCTGCGGGGAATTTCAATGTTCATCGTCCCTAGACTCTATGAAAGTCATCTAATGTATAGTTTGTACAGTTTTTGGATATGGGAGTGCTGACAACCAATAAGGGCAACCCTGCAGTACATTACAATGGCTATGTTAACTGAGATTTAATCTTGCCACGGTGGGTGAGTGGTTAACGTTTTGGACTACCAACCCCAAGCTTGCAAGTTCGCTCCTGACTGTTGTAAGTGATTTTTGAAAGGCGAAAAAAATCACGACACGCATGTCATACGTTGTTGGCATGTTAAAGAACCCATTTGAATTCAGTAAGCCGTTTTCATAATGGCAAAATTAATCTCGGGATTTTCCGCCAACACGAAAGTTCCTCCTTTCTCTACTAGAAAGCGCTATAGTGTCAAGGAGCTTTGATATCGAACCTCCTTGGACTTTCATTGCGCTCCAAGGAACAACAAAATTCGACATGCAAGCTGCCCTCTGGGCGTCAAATGACAAAGTTTGCAACTGGTACCCGAGGCCATACCATATTATTATTATTATTATTATTATTATTATTATTATTATTATTATTATTATTACCGAGAGTTTAGAAGAAGAAGGGATGGGATAACCACCACAAAGAAAGATCGAAAAGATGTGGAATCTTGAAAACAAAATATGGTACATTTCGATGTAACCGACCGGATGCAGCGAACTTGACGTTGTTTCCATTGAGGGGCTTAGAGATCGTGGTGACTTAGCCCCCGTGTACTTGGGTGTGTATAAACTTGCACGATAACTCGTGGTATTTGATGCGTATTTTTAATTTCAGGTGAGGATTGGGAAGGAGGTGGCCGGGGCCTTAACTAATGAACCATTCCGGTATTTCCTGGAATAGAAGTGGGAAACCACAGAAACCACTTAAGGATGGCTAAAGTGGGAGTCGAATGCACGTCTTCTCAGTTTTGCCTCATGAGTCTGAGTGTACTCCGTTGCAGCCCTCATACCAGAATTAAAATTTGTTGGCATAGCCGGGAATCGAACCCAGACCTCCGGGATGACAGTCGCTACACAAGGAAGTGGGAAGTGGGAAAGTGCTCGCGAAGAAGATACGACCCTTTCAAGAATAAACAGAAACATTTGTAGAACTGTACAGTAATTCAGTGTACAAAATATTGACGAAGCTATTTGTCACAGAATACTTGTTCATGAATTACAACATTAACAAGTAGTTCCGTGAAAACTAAATAGCCTATTTTCATACATCCTACTTATGTTAATTGCCTCTATCAACATACAATATTTCACTTCGATTTCTGTAATAGATTCGTAGATATTGAGAACCGTCTAAATATTTCGGATGTTCGCCATGTTGGATTTTTATAGGCTGTATGTAGGCCATAGAGTTATGTACTATCACATGAAGATTATTGCGCAGGTGTATTATTCAAACTTCAATCGCATGATTAGGACACAAGAAATAAAAACGAGATTTTAAAATTTCGACTCGCAGCCATCTTACGTTTATAAAAACAATTGAAATATACTAGATTTCAGTGGATTAAAATTTGTATAAGCATTTACCGTACCAAGTTTCACTGCACTCGGATGGTTAAATGGCGAGAAACGATCATTTATATATTTAAATTTAGCGTCGCCACCATGTTGGATTTGTTCTCACCAGGTTATTGAAAGTGCCATAGGTGAACATATGTTCATAGTTTTTATCAACATACAACATTTCTGTTTGATTGCTGCCATAGATTCGTAGATATTGAGAACCGTCTAAAGATTTCAGATCGTCGCCATGTTGGATTTTTATATGTAGCTCATAGAGTAATGCACTATTAGATGACGATTATTGCGTAGGTTCATTATTCAAACGTTCACATTGATCGCATGATTAATACAGAAGAAATAAAAACTTAATTCTAAAATTTCGCATTGCCGCCATCTTGAGGTTATGTAAACAATTGAACGAAATTAGATTTCAGTAGATTACAATGTGTATAAACATTTGCTGTACCAGGTTTCACTGCGTTCGGATGTTTAAATCGCGTGAAAAGTATATTAAAGTATTTCCACGTCGCTTGGCCGCCATGTTCGTTTTGTACTTCACAGGCTTTTGAAAGTTACATAGGTGAACGTACAGTGGTGCCCTTTATCACCGTACAAAATTTTGGGTGATATTAGTAATTTTATTTATTTATTTATTTATTTATCGTATGGCTTTTAGTGCCGGGAGTGTCCGAGGACATGTTCGGCTCGCCTGAGTCTGTAGCTGCTTCTAGCGGACACCCTAAAGGGTGAGCTACAAGTTCCGTTCAATTTCAAGTAGTTCCAACTTTCGCCACCAGATATCAATGATACCTAGTGGTGAACGTTGGAACTTTGATAGAGCGTTCTGACGAAATCTAACCTAACAATTTTGCTTTACACAAGTTTAGTCTGTGAAAGGATCTTTTACATGCCATAAATCTACGACATGGGATCGCCGGCTTTACTTCCCCTCCGAAGGAAGGTATACTGAAGGATTTTGAACGCTCTTAAAAAATCCTACGACTTCGGCCGGGTTTGAACCCGCTAACTTGGGCACAGCAGTTCAGCATGCTACCGACTACGCCACCGACGCCGCTATTAGTAATAGTTTCGGAGATATATAATGCTGGTGAAATATTTCGCACAGCCACCATGTTGGATTGGTGAAACGTAATACAATTTGAAGGACAAAATAGTACTATGACATTACCGAGTTTCATTGAAATCACTCCAGCCGTTTAGATTTTATTAAGTCGGGACACACATACACACACACGGACAAAAGGATCTCATAAGCCTATTTTTTCATAAATCAAAATAGTCTAAAAACGAATATATTTATCATGTGCCATTATTACTAAGTGATATATGGCAGCGTCACAAAGCGAAGCGACGGTAGCGCGAAGCAAACAGTGTGCCAACCAGTTTGCTCTGGTCTAGTATGTGTAATGATAACATACTGTATGTAACCTCTTATTTCTCTTCAGTGCCTTCGCTCTTAAGAACGTACCAAGAACAGCAAGTGCCCTTGAAGCGAGTGACAAAAGATTTTCCCCCTAACTGTTATATCCTTATCAGCTTGCCACGGTGGGTGAGTGGATAGCGGGTCGGTCTACTAACCCCAAGATTGCAGGTTCGCTCCTGGCCGTGGTAAGTGATTTTTGAAAGGCGGCAAAAATACGACACGCATATCATACGACGTTGGCATGTCAAAGAACCCATTTGAACTCAGTAGGCCGTGTTCATAATGGCAAAATGAATCTCGGGAGTTTCTGCCAACACAAAGTTTCTAATTTCTCTACTAGAAAGCGCTATAGTGTTCAAGGAGCTTAGATATCTAACCTCCCTGACTTTCATAGTGATTCAAGGAACAACGAAATTCGACATGCAAGCTACCCTCTGGGTGTCAAATAACAAAGCTTGCACCCGGCAGCCGAGGCCATACGATATTATTATTATTATTATTATTATTATTATTATGATACCCTTATCAAACTTTTCGCAGTTTTGCCTGCCTCTGTAGCTACCACCGACCGGAATATTCCGAGTTTCAGTAGGTTGAAAACATACTTAAGAAATTCTACTTCTGAAAACAGACTCAACGGTCTGGCATTGATATCTATTCACAGATACATACAGATTACTGATGAGGTTGTAAACCGATTTGGTAATGCTTCAAGAAACCTTGATTTCATCACATGGCGCACGTTGTAAATCCACACAGTTATTGAGGTTTTAGATGGGCGTAACAGCGAGGCCTATGTCCTAAATCAAAACAGTAATATTCATTTTTTCTATCTAAAGATTATAGAGTGTGCAAGATGACTGTATTAATAAAACGTAACAAATTGTCTTAGTTGTGTTTGACATTAACCAAACATAAAACATTAAGAGCGTTAAAAATCCCTCAGTATGCCATCCTTCGGAGGGCAAGTAAAGCCGGCGGGCCATGTCATAGATTTATGACATGTAAAAGAACCTCCCACTAACTACAATTGCATGAAGCTAAATTTGTAGGTTAGATTTGATTAATGCTCTATTAAGTTCCAACGTCCACCACCAGGTGCCAGTTGTGGTGGCATCTAGTAGCCATGTTCACAGCCAGGTGTCGTTGACGGTAGCATTTGGTACTTAACTAGAAACTACTTGGAATTGATGGTCTGGAGTGCTTACCTGAATTACAGATAACACACACTAATACAGCCATCACAATTAACCCTGGCTATCAGACAGATTCTACACACACCCACAGTTCACGGGGCTACATGACCGCGTTATCCCAGCCTCTAAACTGAGGAACCAACCAATCAAACATCAAACATCACAACAAATTGTTTGAAAAAGTGATGCCAGATAGCCTTAAAACTCATCATTTCGCACAAAATTATACATAAGTTTCCAGTGGAGAAACCCTGAACCCCCCAAACCCCTGGATGCCCCCCCCCCCCTAAAACTCTATACACGTCCCTGTTGTCTATAGCCCAGAGTCAGGGAAAAGTGTGATGGAAATCAACTTATCGATTTTGAAGTATTCCAAGAATAATACTGTGTTTGGCAATTTCCTTAAACATACCGTAGCATTTTCAGGGTGGTATAATGATCGATAGGTGGGTAGGATTACAAATCCCTAGTGGCACACACAGGACTGGTTGTACACTGTGTTTACTGCGCGTTTATTTCACCGTGTGCTCGTTTCATTACACCATGACACATAATAACATATCTCTACATAGTATAAAATAAAGTCCCCGATTCTTGGATGTCACGGGTAATCTCGAGAACCACTGGTTGGATTTTGATGCGGTTTCCACCATTCTGTAAAGGATATCTCGAGGATGGTTTATGTAGTAAATAATGTATTTATGACCAAAGGAAGTCAAGCACTAACGATTTCAGTGAAGAGGTCGAAAAAAAGACCTGGTGTCGGTGCGCTTTTTAAGCTTACGCTGGGCAAACCGTTAAAAATATCTATATAGTATGAGTGTAAGAATTGTTCAGCATGGAATGTTCTACAAGAGCATATCTCTATCTTCAATACATCGCCTACTATAAGTGTTTTTACGCCTTCATTTCTTCCAACAATCTCCATTCAGTTACTGAGGCGACAGTTTACGAGCTAGCTAGGGGCGAGTCTATCACCCCAGTCACAGCTTAGCTAGCGGACGAGCTTATTGCCCCAGATACAGCCAGCAGCAAACTGTCGAGTCGTGTTGAATTAAAAACTTTACAGAAGAGTGGTTGTGTCTGGGGTTTCCCTGGAAGTGCAACTCGGCTTTTCTTCATTTCGCCTGTGAACTTTTCGTTCCGCAAAGTTCACACTCAAGTTAAGATTGGATGGAAGGAGGATTTGTGTTTCATGCACCTCGCCATTCTTAAATTACGTCTGACAAGAATTTGTTGCACATGCATCTCCATGATAATATAATTAATAGTCCAGTCAGTGATTTTAACCCATCATGCCGAGACGTAAAACGGATAATGGTCGTTGTTCATTTATATTGAAAAAAAAAAAAAAAAAAAAAAAGCTTTTAACGTAATGCATTCATAACTGTTCCCGGGCGAAGCTGGATTGGGTTGCTAGTTACATAATAACTAACATTTTAGGGCGGGTCAGATGATCTTTTTGTTTTATATGAAACATTGCCTTATATTTGATATTTATTGTTGCCAATATTGCCATTATCATAATTCCACCCAACACAATATTTTGAGTCAAGTTTTAAATAAATACGTAGTTCATGCGACTGTACTCGCATGGCTCCGAATTTGTAAATATATTCTCCTCTCCTGTGCTTCGATGAAGCAAATTTATCTATTAGCTTGGTTGATGAGGTCCTATTTTTAGCCTACTTTCGATTTCTGCAAAAAATGAAAGTAGACTTATGAGATCAACACAGGGCGAAAAAAGTGTGTCTGTCTGTGTGTGTGTATGTGTGTGTGTGAGTCTGTGTGTGTGTGTATGTGTGTGTGTGAGTCTGTGTGTGTGTGTGTGTGTCTGTGTGTGTGAGAGTGTGTGTACTCTGAATGTCTGTCCCCCCCTATCAATTCGAACACGGTGAATGCGAATTGAACGAAATTTGGTACAAAGGTAGCACTAGCAAAGGACACCTCAGTGTCATGTTTTATATCGCCGCCATATTTACTAAAACTGAATGGCGGCCACTCAAACGTTCAAAACGTAAAATCAAATAACGACTAACCAAATCATCCGATCTCTACCAAATTTGGTAACAATATACCTTCGTATAGGATGCGTCTTGTGACCAAACTACAAGGTCGTCCGCCATACCATTTCAGGATGGCGGCCGTGCGAATTATGCAAACTTTATAATCCATATCATGGGACCCACCAGTTCCGATTATCGAGCCGAGAATCGTTTTAACTGTTCTAAAGGAAGAGGCACGTTCGAAATTAAAAGTTTATTTTGTAATACTATAGTGCAGACGTGATTCTAAAAAGCTGAGCCGATTCAGTAATAAGACAAGATGGCAGTGGATATCTTGTGCCTGACTTATATTTCACTAATTTGAGTATTGCATGCAATATAGCGTACTGATACAAAATAAATAAACTTTGTATGAAATGCTTTATATATAAATAATATACTCCAGTGATGAAATCGTTTAGTATATATCATTATTTGCTAACAAGCGTTAGCCTATCGCTCAAATGCCTATGGTTCAAACCCGATCAGAGCAAGATTTTTTGCTTGAAATGTTATATGTTTATTGTTTTGTAATGACTCAGACGTTTTAAAATTAAGCGTTATATTGTGCATATTATGGTGTAAAATATATATTTAATTAAAACATAATTCGCCAGCAGATTTACTCGAGACATCTAGCTGCCAAAAAGGTAACTGCACGTCGACCTACTTACTAACTTCCAGATTTTATTGAAAAGTTTCTTCTTCTGGCCGCTAGAATGCACTCGCTCTGTTAGGATTATATTGTTCGATATTTCACCAATAGATGTCACGACTAGTCTACGTGGGGCTCCATTGATTACTATACCATTGGCATTCTATGCGCATCAAATTTGAAGAATGACAAGATGATACTACGATACATTTTTACTTTTTATTTTAAAGGGTTTGTAGCAGCCTATTTTGCGTTACTTGAAAATGTTATTTGAAGTAAAGAACAAAACGATTTCACATAGTAACTGAATTCAAGCCGTTG